>CM074722.1:182108785-183601910 GCA_037306005.1 Rhinophrynus dorsalis
AGGGCTGTGCACAGGAGATGTCTTTGCAATCTGACAGATTTGGAGCGCTTTTGCAAAGAAGAGTGGGCAAATATTGCCACATGAAGATGTGCCATGCTAATAAACTCCTACCCAAAAAGACTGATTGCTGTAATAAAATCAAAAGGTGCTTCAACAAAGTATTAGTTTAAGGGTGTACACACCTAGGCAACCAGGTTATTGTAAGTTTTTTATTTTTCTCCCCTCAACGATTTTAGTTTATTTTGCAATTGAATTGTTCACGTTATAGGTCACATTGTTTAACATCACAAGCATTTTAACAGTGGTGTGTAGAATTTTTATATCCACTGTATGTGTTAAACTTACCTGTTAACCACTGTCTGTCTCCTGACTTCATTCTGTATTCTCTTCTTTCTTGTATTCTTGTGTCTTCTTTCTTCTCTTAATTCTTCTTGCTGTTAAAAACATAAGAATATGAATATAAGTTTGCAGAAATATTGCGGACAATAATACATAGTTTAACCCCTTGAGAGCCAGAGGGGTATGCAACGCATTGCAAAGTAATGCATTATGGACCTCTCTGAGGCTCAGAGAGTTAAACAATGTATTATTGCCTAGTTTAATATTAATATGTCTCCATTATTTTAGGTCCAAATTAGCCATTATAGTAGTCAAAGTTGCGCCATAATTATATGTCCCAAAATTTAATAATTCTAAATTTAAGCTAAATAATCTGTCTCTGCCGCTGTGCGTGGCAGCAGAGGTGGCGGCAACGGAGATAGGACTGTGTGCCACAGGCCCCCCATCCAGTCTCTTACGGGCCGATGCCCGTTCCAAACTGAGGGAATTTGAACAGAGATCTCTGATCAAATTCCCTCACAGCCATTGGCTGAAATGTGCTTACGCACATCCCAGCCAATCAGATTCAAACAGCTGTGCTTTAAACTGATTGGCTGAGATTTGCGTAAGCACATATCAGCTAATGGCTGTGAGGGAATTTGATCAGAGACTGCCCATATATAAAGGCAGTCTCTGTTCAAATTCCGTCAGTGTGGAACGGCATCAGCCAGTGAGGGACTGGACGGGGGGTCCTGTGGCACACAGTACTGTCTCCTCTGCCACTGCCTCTGCAGCCGCACAGAGTGGCAGAGACAGATTATTACAGTAAGTTTACAATTATTACATTTTACAATTATTACATTTGGGGACATGTAATAATGGAGCAACTTCAAATACTATAATGGCTTATTTGAACCTAAAATAAGAGGCATATTTCTATAAAACAGGGCACTAATACATTGCTTAACCCTTTGAGCCCCAGAGAGGTCTGCAACGCCTTACTTTGCAATGCACTGTGTACCCCTCTGGTACTCAAGGGGTTAAACAATGTAATATTTCTGCAAACTTAAATTTATATTCTTATGTTTTTTTAATGCAAGAAGGATGAAGAGAAGAAAGAAGATAAAAGAAAGAACAGAAGATAACCAACATGTTGAGGACTCCTCTGGACATCAGGATTAATGGTAAGTGTTACTTGTAATGGGATGTTGCTTTGTTACTTAGTTGGGTTAACCCTATGAGTGCTGGCAGGGTAATTATACACCACTGGCACTCATAAGGTTAATTCTACTAACACTGAACACTTTTTACTCTTTTTGGATATATTTATGTAGGGCTTAGGGCCCCATATTAATACATCCACTGGGGACAAGTTTGTTTTGTTTATAATTGCTGCATCGGCTGACTGAAGATCCAATAAGGGACTTTAGTAAAAAAAAAAAAAAAAACTGGGTCTTAAATTTTATGCCCTAAAGTGAGTCCCTTATCGGATCTTAGGTCTAACGCAGTCTATTAAATGGCAACTTGTAGCATTTTTTTATTTTCAATGGGTCATCTAAATTTAGTGGCCGGTAGGGTTTTTTTGCTGGCATTTTTTCATAGCATTGACCTTTAAATCTCTTACCGTGCTTGAAAAATGTCAGCACCTGTTTTTTTTTTTTGCTATTGGCTGCCTTTAAATCTGGTCCACACATAATTAACTCAAGGCCCCTATCTTTATATTCCTCATGTTTGTTTCAGTCTTTGTGATGTAAAAAATGTTGGTGAGACTGTCCTGTTCCTATATGGACTTTCTCAAAATGTATTGTATATTTTAATATGATTGAATCCTGTCATCTGCACTTTATTGTTACATTTTATTCCATATGGACTTTAAACCATGCATTTCATAAATCTGCTTTAGTGTCATTCTTTCTATATGAGTGATGTTGTCTGTGCAACAAGAGTTTCTCAAGAGTTTCTGGGACTAGAAAACATTTTTATAGGAAAACACTCAAATACATTTGGTTCTGGACTTGCTTAAGGATTATATACAAAGTCTGGTGCATTTAAATGGTTGCTTAAGTGGATAATGTAGAAGTGTGTGGGAATTTTGAAGCATACTTTTCATCATATACAGAAATCCTGGCTATGTGCAAACTTGACACAAATAGGTATATAAATCTTCCTTTTTCTTGTTATTGCTATGTGGTGATATTAAGGGTCATTTGCTTAGATGTTGTGTGCTGGTGGAGCTGTGTGTCAAGATGTACTAAGGTGACTGCACAAAAGCACAGCAATAGGTAAACATTTTACAAATTTTTATATAGGTATAGATTGCGTCCTGCATTGTTTATAAATGCATTCTCCTTACTGGTTCTGCAACAAATTGTTGTGAAGCAAAAAAATTGGTTAAAATCCTTTTTGAATGATTACCATATTTGCTGGACCATAAAAAGTACCTCTAAATTGTCCTGCAACTTATAGATCTACTGGTACATTGAGTCAAGTATTTTAGATGTTTAAGGAGGGCACATGGGCATCTGAGATAGCAACTAAGGTATAGCCATCAGCAAAGAAAAGACATTCAGGTAGACAGTGTAATGTAAAGGGCTAACTCAAGCATAGAGCTGAATAGAGATCGATCGTGATGGTGGATCAGATCTGTCTTGAAGGCACATTTCCAGTATGAGCTAACATGTCTGCGCCATCATTTCCCTGTGAATCCACCACCAATCCATTGTCATTGCCATGACTCTACCATGCCTTCAACAGGTTTACAATTTTTCACCTAACACATCATCAATGTTGCATTTCTATATGGAAATGCAGGTTAATGAGACATTGTATGTAAGGGGTTCTGTTTATATGTTAATGTGGCTGTTCGCCACATGAATTCAGCTCCAATAGTAGCCTTTGCTGTTGGAGTTCACAGTCCTAATATTGGCAATATTGGGATCTGAGCCAAGAAGAAAGTACTACACAGATGTTAAATAACAACAAAAGAAGAGAGTCCTTCTTTCTTAGAATGAATATAGATAGATAGATAGATAGATAGATAGATAGATAGATAGATGCAGAAAATAACAAATGCATACATCAAATCCAAAACATCAAAATGAAAATTAAATTAAAAAAAAAGGAGATTAACCCTTTGAATGTTAGTGGAGTGCAATGTTTTGGGTACCCACTGACATTCAAAGGGTTTTTCTAGTTATGATTTTATTTTCAAATTGGTATGTTTGGACATACATGGAGAGGTACCTAATACATCTAGCGATGCTGTTTGTGGCGCTGAAGTCAGATTGGACCCTCTCCTCAACTTCTCTGATCAGGTGGGGAAGCAGAGTGGATGTGCTCGGGCTTCAAGACTGTTGGGTTGCTAGCAATGTTTAAGGGAGGACATCCTTTACATATTACCAGCAGTTTGACAACCCTGCATGCTAATAGGGATACCCCCCCTTCCTCTGGTATCCTTAGTTCTTAGTGCATATGGTGATGTGTGTTTCCACTGCCAAGGTGATGTACTCCACTACACATCGCCAGACACACATCGTCTTTTAGTACATCTCGGGCTAGATTCTATCGCAGGTGCTAATTTTATCACTGCTTTTATCTCCAGGTTTCCCCATAGATTTCAATTGGAAAATATTTGATAAAACTGGTGTTAACATTTAGCACCTGAAATAGAATCTAGCACCTCGTCCCTGGAGACTAAAAAGGGAAGAAGCAGCCTGTGCAGCATAAGTAAGACTGCTGGATATAAGACATTAATTAGAGCAGGTAGATGTGGAATGAGTGTTTGCATGTTTGTTTACATTTGGGGGTTTATGTGCTTAAATTTATATTAGGGTGCTGTGTTGTACTATGGGACCGTTTAATATGAGGTGCGAGAGAGAAAGATATATATAGATATATATATAGATATATAGATATATATAGATAGATATATATATATATACCCAAAATTATATTCCTTGACTTGAAAAAGGGAGTGTTCAAATGTATAATTACTTACTGCTATACTCATTTATTTGTCATCTACACCACTGGACCAGCATTGCTATCCTAAATTAAAAAAATATAGATATATGCATATATATATATATATATATATATATATATATATATATATATTTATATATACACACACACACATTCTCTCTCTATTACCCTTTCTCTCTTTTGCATTTATCTGAATATAGATAGACATAGCACTTAGATGGGTTCTTCTAACATTTGTATTCTAGATCCTTATCTCTCTTATATAAAACATAGCAGAATTAATATTGTTGTTGTTTCAAGATGGAGTAACTACAGCCTTTTTCACCCGCCCACAAATTGAAAAACAGGGTGACATACAAAAAGAGCATTTGGAAACACCTGACAAAGACAAGAGGGCTTCTGACTATGATGAGGTCATTGGAACAAATGCTCTCCACACAGTAAACCACTGGGTGATCTGATGGAAGTATGTGCAATAGCATAGAAGGGGGATTACATATTATATACGAGAATAGGAAAGAGGGGTGTAATATGGATGGAATGTGTTCTGTGGCACACATGCACATTTATAGATAGGGTACTATATTACATATGGAGCTAGGGATATAATACGAGCTGGGCGCTGCCAGATATAGAATGGTACTTCTTAATTATTATTAAAGTATGCTCCATGTGGAAGATGATGATAATTAAAAGTTGCCTAAATGCTGTGAAAACTATTTGTAATAGAAATAGTTTTTGAGAAATGACCTTTATTTATTGGTGGCACAGTGTATCACTTTAGGCTAATTAGATTTAACTTAACAATATTACTACACACTGGCTAAGTGTAGGCAGAGCTGACATACTGGGCCATTTTTATTAGCACAGTAAGTAGTAAGATTAGCCTCCAACATGACTAATTAGCATAATGTGCAGGGTATTAGCATAAAGTGGGACATTAGCCACCAAAAATGTAAATGTTAATTTCTGAAGAACTATTTTTACAGAAAAATGGCTAGTACAATACATCGGTAGATTCTAATTATCTATAAAACAAAATAATCTTGATGCTTTAAGGGTCAGTCACTGAGTCTATGTCCTCAAGAAAAATAGGAACAATTTTGGGGCAAACCAACTGCACCATAGGGGAAAAACATAAAAGGAACACTTCCATGGATTAAAATTGGGCTTCTATCCCACTGATTGTTAGAGAACTCTCCCGTGCATTGCTTTCTAATGCGCTGGAATCCTATTTTTCATTCAAGGGGTAAAGATACCGTTTAACCCTTTGAGTTCCAGAGGGGGTATGCAATGTATTGTGTTGCCTACCCCTCTGGCATTCAAAGGGTTAAATCCATGAGAAAATGAATTTTTCTCTTGTGGTGCAGTTTAGTTATATCTGGAATTGCCCCTGTTTTCTTTTGGGAATAAAGCCCAGATCGTATTGTAAACACTTTGGGGCTGTTCATCTGTATTCACACCTTTAATTAGCCTACAAAAATACAAAAGTCACTGGCCTCCTATGCTTGAGGATTTTCTGATACTCTATGACTACTGTATGCAGGAAATGGCAGCCTGAGGTTCTGTTAAGCTTAATATGCTTTCTCTTGCAACAGCCACCTCCCCCTTTCCTCAGCAGATGCAGCAAGACCGCCATAGGAAGGAAAAGAAAGGCAGCTGCCATTGAGAACAGAAAAACATAGTTTCTTCTGAAAGGGGGATATGGCTGGAGATGGCCACAGCCTAGTAAACATTGGCTGGAACTACATGTAGTTCCTGCTGTCTAATGCCAATTGCCAGGTAATAAGTATCTGCAAGACAGATGAGAGGCATGAATGTAACTTGTTACTGCCACCTGCTGTATCCCTGAGAAAGACTACTAACCGAGGTCCTGAATGTCTATTAACCTGTTAAGTTCTAGAAATTTTTTTAGCACATAAATGCTTAAATATACACACATACACATTTTAACCCTTTGAGTGCCAGAGGGGTATGCAATACAATGATTTTTAATGTGTTGTGTACCTCTCTGGCTCTCAAAGGGTTAAGATTTTGATTGCCAGAGGGGTGCTCAATGCATTGCACACCTCTTTGACAAATAGTTAAGTAAGCTTTATTTCTTGTTTCATATAGGTACAATTAAAATACTTGTAAGAAAACCATTATATAAATGGATAAAGACTAGTACATAACCACGTTCTTTTATCTACTTATTGTATTTTATATAATTTTTACAATTTCATTCTAAAATATTGGGGAGCTTCTTATAGATCAGTGTGTCTTACAGTTAGGTGTCATCCATACAGCAGTCAGGTATATATATTTACTGTTTTTGCATTTAAAGGAGCAGTGAAAATATATATTGTAGGGATTGTCCTACTGAGTAAAATAAGGGTACTCCCACTACCAAGAGATTCAAATTTCAAGAGTTATTACAGTTTAAACCCGTGTTTTTTTTAAATTAGTAGTGTCCTCTATTGGTCAAATTCTAATTCATTTTTCTGTTAGATTCTAATGGAGAGGAAAGTCAGGAAAGTCAGAGACACTCAGTTCTCCATAGAATGTGATAGAAACCGATTGTCTGAACTATCAGAAGGTGAACACAGTAAATTCACTTCCTGTTTATTTGAACTGCTATACATTTTGAATAGAACATCTAACAACAGTGGGAGTGACCTTGTTTTATTCAGCAGGAAAAGATCTATAAAATATGTGTTTTAATGTGTTTTAATAAAAAAAAGTTTACTGCTCCTTTAAGCTCTGCTGTAGTCTATTACTGCATCAGGACATTTTACTACCTTAACAATGTTTGCATGGTCCATTAGAATCATGACTGAGGCACTCTCTCTATAGCTACAGCATGGAAAGAGAAAATTATTCTAATGGACCATGCAAATATTTTCAAGATTGTTAAACATGCCCATGCAGTAAGACTACAGCAGATTTTAACCCCTTAAGTGGTACATTGTAACCATCACCCCCCCCCAGTGGGGCATATTTTTTTACTGTGTTGATTCAGTTTATAATCGAACATGAATTCCAGTGACATTTTGTGCATAAAAGACACCAGAATTGAACATTTTTTAGAAGATACTAATGGTTTGTTACTGCCCCCTACCATGGAACAGGAAGTCTACACAGGATGCAAAAAATGATTTTGTTGAATTTTCAATGTGAATTACATATGAATGTGTGGAAGTAAACTTTATCTTCACTCAGCTGAAAAATTCACATGGCTCTCTACATTTGGCACTTCCTCATGTTTTTGAAAATTCTAAATCATGGTTTTACATGTAGGTTTTCCTAAAAAAAAAAATTTGCTTTTAATAAATATAAGGCAATTTTTTTTTTTTTTTTTTTTTTTTTTTTTTTACATTTTGCACCCTCCTGCATTTTGGGTACAACATAAGTGGAAAATAAGCAAGGATCTCTGCAATGTTACATGTTTTTGTAATAAAACTCATTTCAGAGAGGGGTCATTTGTTATTCTATCTCATAAATATATATACACCTATATTGCAAAGGAGAGCACTTCTCAGGAATCTTTTAGTGGTAAACAAAATGATTTATTTGGATTGACGTTTCGGCCAACACTTGAAGATTCTTGATAAAGGCCACAATCCAAATAAATCATTTAGTTTACCACTAAAATATTCCTGTGAAATGCTCTCCTTTGCAACGTAAGAATATGATTCTTCTTCACGATGAGCACCCAGGCATTCGGATGAAACTTTTAAGCTTTAACAGTTAGTGCATTCTGTACTTTAATATATACAGGATATATATATATATATATATATATATATATATCCTAATCCTATATAATAATTTGCTAAGACGTGTGTAATGACTTAGTCATGCGCAGTAGAGACTGCTACGTGTGCTGCAGTCATGCTCAGTAGAGACTGCCCTTGACGAGGCTGATACAGAGCAGTGAGCTCCGAAGGAGCGTCCCGCTCTGTGTCAGCCACAGCGCAGGCAGTCTTTACTGAGCATAACTGCACAGTGACCAGCTGCCACTGTATCAGCCATGGCGCAGGCAGTCTCTACTGTGCATGACTGCCCTGCGACCGGCTGTGGCCCGTGTAACGGGCTCTTCAACTAGTATATATATATATATATATATATATATATATATATATATATATATATATATATATACACACACACTATATAAAAATGCTAAAACTCCTCCTGAATACAATAATAATATCCCATTTGTATTGGTTGATTGTCAATGGGTGATGTACAGCATGGCCCGTTAGCAGCACAAAACTGTACCTCCAATAATCTGTTTTCTTATATTTGAAATGGAACATGTCTGCTCTCAAAAAAGTATCTGTCATGCTAAGACACATTTATTTTGTTTCACAGTGAATAAAAATCTGCCTGTATATTGTATGTATATTTTTCTGTAAAATAAATTGTTTTTACGAAATTAACCTGTATTTTGTTTATAGCACAAGGTGTCACTTTATGTTAATTCACTGCACAGTATGTCTTTCTGTTCAAGGTCAAACTTATTATTTGCTGCACACCCCCCCAAGTGTGTGAGCTCTGCCTAGATTCATTTATAGCATAGTGCGTAGTAATATTGATCAAGCAATGAAACTTTACCATAAAGTGTCACACTCTGACACCAATAAATATTGGTAAATTTCTCATAAACTAGTTATATAATGGACAAATAAATAACACTACATATAGCCAGTTTTTAATCACCTTTAAAAATAACTAAAAACTTACCATAATGTGACAAGTGCTGTTTAAAAGATTGCAAAAACAACAAACATGTTGTGACATTTTAGTATTGCACAGTGGTGGTGTCTATTTAGCATTATTATTTGTGTTATTATATGTTATTATTATCAAACTGTTAGCAATATGCCAAGTGGTGGCTAGTGACACACCACAAAATAGAATTTTTCAACATCTGTCTCTTTAAGTGAAAACAAAAAACTGTACTTTAATCACTAAAAGAAAAAAAGTTTTAACTACCTACATTTCCAACAACACATTTAACAATATTGTTTGTTCCCTTGTTCTACTCAGCATACAAAGTCCTACAATAAATGTTTTTCATAATAAAATATTACTACTACTTTAATATTAAATTACAGTAAAATCTCAGATATAATAAGCACAATTTTGCTCCTCTTCAACCTTATGTGAAGTGGGTGGGTGCGTATTATACACACAAGAAAAACTGATGTATTTTATTCTGCTTACCCCACCGCAATCCTCTCTCAGCAGCTTTCCTTTCTTTTACTCAAGTGTCCACTGAAGTGTCACCCATGTCAGATTCCCCTGTGACAGTTTCACTGGAGATCTTAGTATTGGATCTATGATCTTGCCCTGCTAGGACCTTGAGCTCCTCACAGGGCATTACAACGGCTTACATTGAAAGGTACTGACAGGACATTGATGGAAGCTGTGAACATGTTACAGAAGAATCCGACTGGGGTGAGACTTCAGTGGAGACTTGAGTGGAAGTAAGGGAATCTGCTGAGCATGTATTGTGCTGGGGGAGGGAGGGAAGGAATCTGGAAACCCTCATTTTTTTGTGAGAATGAGGGAAAACTAGGGTGCATATTATACATAGTCACTGTTGTTTTCCCCTAAAATCTACACCTGCATATCACACAACTCAGCTTTTAAAACCACGAGGACTGATGTTATTTTTCTGCAAGAAACGTATTTCTGCAAAACGTAAGCCCAACACTTATGTGATCACCACTTCCCTACTGTTTTTACTTCCTCCAACACTTCTAAAATGGTGGGTGTTGCAACTTTTATCTCATGGAAGGTGGTCTTTAAGTCCCTGAAGGCCATCTCTGATGTCTACAGGTGGTATATCATACAGATGTAATATTAACTCCATTACATATACTGTACACTGGTTAATGTGCACTGTCTAAATTCTGTTCAGAATCAATTTCTATGAACATTTTTTGACATGGTGTCTCGGGTGAAGCAGGGTTTCTTGCTGACTGGAAGGGACTTTAACTTAGTGACAACCCTGTGGTGGATAGATCAACCTCTGAACTGCCACTCCAGATGGGGTGGGATTATTCTTTTACTTGGAAATTCCAGTCTTTATTGCTTTCCTTTCAGCTCTATGATGCCTGGAGAGTGCTTCACCCTCTAGAACAGGACTATACATTCTTCTCCATCCCCATGCTTCCTATTCCGATATTGATATGTTCCTAGTTGATAGGTCCCTCTTGCAACTGGTTCTTATGGCATCTGTTGGTCTCCTCACCTGATCTGACCATGCTCCCATAGGAATGTGGAGACTAAATGAGTCTATATTCAAATGACTGGCTCACTATGACATAATAGAGGACTGTAAGGAGGATTATTTTACTGAGCAAGACACCTCTGATGTCTCCCCTTCCACTCTTTGGCTGGCTCATAAGGCCTTGCGGGGCAGGTGCATTCATTTAACCTTTACAATTAAAAAGCAAAACGTGGCCAAGTGATTAACTTTTCAGGATAGGCTCTGTCAGGTAATCATGCAGCACAAAGAGCAGCCCTGGCAACTCTTTCTGATCTTGTTTCCTCCCTTAGGCTTAAGGTTAATCAGCTTTTGTGGAATTGCGTTGAGTATACTCTCAAGTACCACAAACAAAAATACTACTCTAAGGGGAACAGAGTGGATAAATTATTGTTGACCAAACTGTGCTTCCAGATGGCCAAGGTCCATATAGCCTACCTACAGAGACCGAGTTGCACCAAAACTATTAACCACCAACACATAGAGAGGAATTTGCTAAATATGACTCTAATTTATATAATTTTAAATTGGATCCTGACCTTTCCTCTTCTTCCACACCCTTGATAAATTATTTTCTCAGGAGACTCTCCCTGACCCTACCCTACCCTACCTGCTCTTCTCATGTCTTACAATGCTTTTCAACACCATCCAACTGCTTCCTCTGTCCCGGAGGAGTTTTTGAAGGCCACCATTGTCACCATGCCCAAGCCATGGAAGGAAGCCACCTCTTGCCAGAATTTCCACCCGATTTCCCTCCTCAATACTGTCCTAAAACTTTACTCTAATTTTCTGGCTAAAGCATCTGAATCTGATCCTTCCCCACTTTGTTGCCCCAGATCAAGTGGGCTTTATTTGGAGGTGACAGGCTCCTGAAAATACCAGGAGATTGCTAAACTTGATCTCTTATTCTAAGTTTACCAACACTCCCCCACTGTTGCTGGTACTGGATACAGTAAAAGCCTTTGATAGGGTTCACTGGGGGTTTCTTGCACTAACCCTGTGCAAGACTGATATGCCAGACTGGTTTCTCAGGGTCATCATGATGTTCTACACTTTGCCCACAGCTGCAGTGCTTTCAGATGACTTCCTGTCCCCCACCATCTCGACACTAGACAGGGCTGCCCCTCTCTCCTCTGTTATCACCAACCCTATCCCATTTGTATAGGCTGCTGGATGGTTTTGGTAAGGTCTCTTTGTATAAGGTGAATTTGACTAAGTCCAAGGCTATGGGCTTGAATTTATCCATTGTGGTCTTAGGCTCCCTGAGATGTTTATAGCTCTACTCTTGGAAAGATGCTTACCTTACGTATCTGGGAGTGAAAATTCCAAGGTCCTTGCAGGACATCTTCTCGCTGAATTATGAGTCCTTACTCCATTCTATCCAGTCCTCCTGGCAATGGAAGACCATCAAACTTTCTTGGCTGGGCCACATAGCGACATTCAAGATTAACATCTTAGCCCGGTTGCTGTATGTTTTTAGAACTCTCTGGATTATTCCCCAGATCTCATATTTTACAGCCTTTCAGAAGCTGACCTATTCCTTTATTTGGTTGGACATGTGGCCCGGAGTCTCCTGCTCAAAACTGCAGCAAGCTCAATATCATGGAAGCCTGGTGGTCCCCAACTACTGCCTCTATCTTAATGCTGCTGTCCTGGACCAGGCCTTGATGTGGTTTTGACCTCTCATTTCTAAACATTTGCTTCAGATAGAATCACACCTTTTACAATCAGGGTCATTATCTGAGGTCTTGTGGATTCCCCAGCGAAGTAGGCCACTAGTTGTCAGTTCTGATGTCTATATACTCCCCAAAACTGAAGCTGTGTGACAGACATAATAAATCTCATGGCTTAGCCCCTTTCCCATAGTCATCTCTTCCAGTGCCTTCAACCAATGCCAAATTTCAGACATATCCTTGACCTCCTGGAGGTCATGGTGTATAACCCATCTACATCATTTTTACCAGCCCACCACCCTAAAATCTTTTAGTTCGCTTCGGGAGGAATTTGAGCTACCTTGCGCGGATGTCTTCACATACCCCTGGGTAGCCCATTAACTAGGAACCTTGAATATATGTGGTGTCCTCTCCTGCAGGTCTCCCTTTGTTTCAATGTCACTCCGTGCCCCTGAACTCACTAAAGCCATTTCGGCAATCTGCTCTTTTCTGACTGAACCCCCTGATTCAGACTTTAAAACTAGAAGCATGAAACTGTGGAAGTCAGACATGGAATGATCTTTTGATCAGCAGGAGTGGACAATCGCTTTTGACTTGTTCGCCAAGATGACTAAATGTATCTATCACATGCAGGCTGTTATGAAGCTTTATCTGAGGTGGTACTTCACCCCAGATAGGTTGACCAAAATCTACACTGACCTCGATGCAACATGTTGGAGGAGCGGTGGAGAAAGGGACATTTTCTTCCATATCTGGTAGATGTGTCCACTTGTCCACCCATTCTGGGAGGCCTGTTTTCACAAACTTTTAATAAATTACCTTTAAAAGGGTTCTAGTTTTCTTCCTTTTAATACCCTCTACCTTTCTATGCTTCTGGGTTCACCTTTCCATACCTGGCCTATTACCTCTAGAAGTGCAGGTGCAGCAGTCACAGTAGTTGTTATTAGTGTTGAGCGAGCATGCTCGGCCGATGCTCGGATCGGCTCGAGCATCGCTCTGCTCGGCACATGGCGGTACTCGTACGAGTACCGCATGTGCTCGCCCGCCATGTTCGGGTCTCCTCCCCGCACGTTTTGCGGCTGCTGCGCAGCCAATAAACGTGCAGGGAGGCTCTGACATCAGTGTAATGCCAGCAGCCATGTTGTTCGGCTCAGTCTGAGCCAGGGAGAGCTGAGGATAGGAAGGGAAAGGCAGTGTAGGGAGGAAAAAAAAAAAATTGTGAAAAAAAAGACCCAAAAGTCCTTTTTAGGACTGTAACGTGACGCCTTGTATCATAAGCTGGATACCTCTTTTATAGTTCCTTTCTCAGAATAACACTCCAAAAGTACACTGACCCTCCTGTTCCCAAACATCAGCCGAGACTTGATGAAGGGAAGAACTCTCTTTTATTGAATCAAACACACAGGTTATATACACTACAGAGACTCTTATCTAGATCAGCATGCAAATGAGGACTTGGGACAGTGTTTCTATGCTTGACCAATCAGTCACCAGCATCCTTATCAGGATGAGAATGCAGATTAGGAATTGAAATCCTACATTCTTAACTGGCTCATCAATAACCGCCTCTGATTGGTCAAGGAAGCACAGCAGGAATCAATTAACATTCCTTAGCACAGGCCTGGAGTATAGTGGAATCAACGCCCAACCCCCCCACTATCTCTGCACTCCAGCAATGTACTGGAATCAACTATAGTCACCACAGTTCTGTCACATATCTCCCCCTTGTATCCATGTCCGGCATACCCGATTAGACCCAGTCGGGTGTAATTTAGGGATGTCCGGGGTTTTCTGCCTGTGGTTCCATGTCCACAACAGTACTTGTCCCAAAAGTCTTGTCCCCAGCCAGCCCCTACAGTCCTGGGGTCTGGAAAGAAAAAACGAGCCTCTTGTCCGGGGCCAGGAGTAAAACTGGGGTCCTTGGTCCTGGGCCAGGGAAACATGTACCTCTTGGTCCTGGCTATCACAAAGTTGGGAGGCCTCTCCTGGGCCAGGCTCCACGCAGAGCTGGGGTCAGACCCTCCTGGGTCTGGGTCCAGTGACTCAGGGTCCATAGCCAGTCTACAAGGTGGACCTCCTTTTGGCAACAGTGTCTCTGGGTTCCCCATGGCCTGGGGGTCACCTTGGTGGACGCTGGGGACATCTCCCCCTTTTGGTTGGGCAAGTACCCCACGGGAACAGGAGAGGATGCTGCTCTCACTCTCCTGGGCTGAGGCAACATCCAAAGGGCTACTGGAAACACTGGGGACTCTTTTGCTCAGGGTTGAGGCATCCAGAGGACCGGTGAGGAGCGCACTCCCACTCACCAATCCAGGACAAACAGACTGTGGGCTGCTGGCAAAACTGGGGCAACTCCCAACTTCCTTAGGGAGCACGGTGGTCCCCCTCTCTCGGGCTGGATCAACAGTTGGCCTGGGGGGGAATGACTTCCCACCCACCAGGCTGGGGTCAAAAGATCCAGGGGCAACAAGGGTATCCCTGGTGAGGACCGTGGTCCCACTCACCAAGGCTGGGGTATCAGGACAAGGGGCAACAGGCTTGGGACTGCTGATGAGGACTGTTGTCCCACTCATCACAGCCAAGGTTTTACAGGGCCTGGTGGGCTCGCTCCCAACCACCAGGTCAGGGGTCACATAGGGGCTGGTGGGCTCGCTCCCACCCACCAGTTCACAGTCTACAGGGACAGCACAAGGGGCAGCAGCACTGCATTGTGGCAGTCTGCTGGGGTCCTCTTCTTCCAGGCAACAAACTCCAAGGCCATTCTCTGCCTTGAGGAAGACCGCAATCCCATTCCTCAGGGCCATAACATCCGCACCCCTGGAGAGCACACATTTCTCTTTCTCCAGGGCAGTATCCAATAACAAAGGGGAAGGACAGGGGCTGCTGGTGGGGACCTGTGTCTCATCCACAGCAACAGGGGTTTCCCAGGCCCTGGGGAGCTCGCTCCTACTCACCAGGCCAGG
Organism: Rhinophrynus dorsalis; assembly: GCA_037306005.1. Taxonomy (NCBI): domain Eukaryota; kingdom Metazoa; phylum Chordata; class Amphibia; order Anura; family Rhinophrynidae; genus Rhinophrynus; species Rhinophrynus dorsalis. The sequence continues at coordinate 182,123,983 of CM074722.1, forward strand.
GTTCACAGGGGGGCTGGTGGGGAACGCATTCCCACCCACCAGTTCACAGTCCATAGGGTCAACAAGAGGGCCAGCAGCACTGTTCTCCTTCAGTCTGCTAGGGTCCTCTTCTTTCAGGCCACAAACTCCAAGGCCATTCTCTGCCTTGAGGAAGACCGCAGTCCCATTCCTCAGGGCCATAACATCTGCGCCCCTGGAGAGCACACATTGCTCCTTCTCCAGGGCAGTATCCAATAATAAAGGGGAAGGACAGGGGCTGCTGGTGGGAACCTGCGTCTCATCCACAGCAACAGGGGTTTCCCAGGCCCTGGGGAGCTCACTTCTACTCACCAGGCCAGGGTTCACAGGGGGGCTGGTGGGGAACGCATTCCCACCCACCAGTTCACAGTCCATAGGGTCAACAAGAGGGCCAGCAGCCCTGTTCTCCTTCAGTCTGCTGGGGTCCTCTTCTTTCAGGCCACAAACCGCAGGGCCATTCTCTGCCCTGAGGAAGACCGCAGTCCCATTCCTCAGGGTCGTATCAACCGTGCCCCTGGAGAGCACACATTGCTCCTTCTCCAGGGCAGTGTCCATTAACAAAGGGAGCATCTTCTTGGGTCTGCTGGTGAGCTCTCTCTCACTCACAACAGTAGGAAAAACAGGGGAAGGGGCCAAATGTCCACCAGGGGGGATGGTTCTCCCACCCCCTGGTACAGGGGCATTCTTGGGGCTGAGGAGCAGCGAATTCCCACTCCTCAGGTCCGGGGTAACAAAGGGGCTGGTGCGTATCACTTTCTCACTCCCCCAGCAGGGGGCAACCCAGGGGCTCTGGATGTCTTGAAAGTACTGTTGCTCGACCGACAGTTTAAGTTGGGCAACCGTCTCTTCCGACGGATTGGGTCCTAGGTGGGGCAGTAGATTCCTCATTCTCCACCCCACCGGGTCGCAGGACTCAAAGGACTGTTCCATTCCAAGGTCGGAGCCTCCATCCCAGGGCGGGTTGGCCAGCCAGGCCACATCTTCCTGCGGTATAGTATATGGGGGGGCCGCCCGTGGTCCCTCCCCCGTATGCCTCGCAACTTTCCGGATAAGGCCTTGGTAAGCTCGCTCCAGATGCCACTCTTGCTCCACCAGGTCCTCCAGCTCCTCTGCTAGCTCAGGGATATTCTGGAACCCCATCATCTCCTCCCGGGCATCCCTGATTTCCCAAAACCTACTCTCCTCCTTGCTGCCAAAGTTGGGGTCGACACAGATGGCCTCCCATCCTACTCCTGGGCCATTGTATCCATTGCCCGCAGCAGAACAAGAGGGGCGGATCATGCTGTAATACTTCTGCTCCGCTTTCTGGTACAGGGCGATATACTGATCCTGTAGCTTACTTTCCACCTTCACAAAGCAGTCCATGCTGTCCTCCCAATCCCGCAGAGGATTGTCCCCCAGAAGCGGCCATCGCAATGCCACCAGCTTCTCAATCCGTCTCCAGTTGGGCTTAACAGCGCCCATTGGTCCTAGATTTGCCATGTTCCACAGGCAGGATCCCAGGTACCTCCTAATGCAGTGGATACTAGTACTCCAAGTCCCAGGATATCCAAGTTGCTTTGGCCATCCACTGCTCGCTGCGCTGCTGAGACCGGGGTCAAGCCAGCGGCTATATCTCCCCCTGGATGCTGGTCTCAGTTTTGCTGTTGCTCCACCCACTGCTCGCTGCGCTGCTGAGACCGGGGTCAAGCCAGCGGCTATATCTCCCCCTGGATGCTGGTCTCAGATTCGCTGTTGCTCCATCCACTGCTCGCTGCGCTGCTGAGACCGGGGTCAAGCCAGAGGCTATATCTCCCCCTGGATGCTGGTCTCAGTTTCAGTTCCTTGGGATTAGCCGAATCCCGCCGCTTGCCACCAGTTGTAACGTGACGCCTTGTATCATAAGCTGGATACCTCTTTTATAGTTCCTTTCTCAGAATAACACTCCAAAAGTACACTGACCCTCCTGTTCCCAAACATCAGCCGAGACTTGATGAAGGGAAGAACTCTCTTTTATTGAATCAAACACACAGGTTATATACACTACAGAGACTCTTATCTAGATCAGCATGCAAATGAGGACTTGGGACAGTGTTTCTATGCTTGACCAATCAGTCACCAGCATCCTTATCAGGATGAGAATGCAGATTAGGAATTGAAATCCTACATTCTTAACTGGCTCATCAATAACCGCCTCTGATTGGTCAAGGAAGCACAGCAGGAATCAATTAACATTCCTTAGCACAGGCCTGGAGTATAGTGGAATCAACACCCAACCCCCCCACTATCTCTGCACTCCAGCAATGTACTGGAATCAACTATAGTCACCACAGTTCTGTCACAAGGACTACTGTGTGTGGGGGCAGCAGGTTATTTTGTGTGGGGGGAAAAAAACAAAAAAAAAAAAAAAAAAAAATATTCTGTTTAGTGTGAAAAGTTGCAGATTAGAGCACATTCTGTTTAGTGTGCACAGTTGCAGATTAGAGCACATTCTGTTTAGTGTGCAAAGTTGCAGATTAGAGCACATTCTGTTTAGTGTGCAAAGTTGCAGATTAGAGCACATTCTGTTAAGTCTTCAAACTAAAATATCAAAGTCACATATTCCATTCAGTGTGCGTCGCCGCAGTTTAGCAGCACATTCTGTGTACTGTGCAGAGTTGCAGAATAGGAAGAAATACTGTTAAGTCTTCAAACTAAAATATTAAAGTCACATATTCCATTCAGTGTGTGTCACCGCCGTTTAGCAGCCTATTCTGTGTACTGTGCAGAGTTGCAGAATAGGAAGAAATACTGTTAAGTTTTCAAACTCAAATATTAAAGTCACATATTCCATTCAGTGTGCTTCGCCGCAGTTTAGCAGCACATTCTGTGTACTGTGCAGAGTTGCAGAATAGGAAGAAATACTGTTAAGTTTTCAAACTCAAATATTAAAGTCACATATTCCATTCAGTGTGCTTCGCCGCAGTTTAGCAGCACATTCTGTGTACTCTGCAGAGTTGCAGAATAGTAAGAAATAGTGTTAAGTTTTCAAACTCAAATATCAAAGTCACATATTCCATTCAGTGTGTATCACCGCCGTTTAGCAGCCTATTCTGTGTACTCTGCACAGTTGCAGAATAGTAAGAAATACTGTTAAGTTTTCAAACTCAAATATCAAAGTCACATATTCCATTCAGTGTGTATCACCGCCGTTTAGCAGCCTATTCTGTGTACTCTGAACAGTTGCAGAATAGTAAGAAATACTGTTAAGTTTTCAAACTCAAATATTAAAGTCACATATTCCATTCAGTGTGTTTCACCGCCGTTTAGCAGCCTATTCTGTGTACTCTGCACAGTTGCAGAATAGTAAGAAATACTGTTAAGTTTTCAAACTCAAATATTAAAGTCACATATTCCATTCAGTGTGTATCACCGCCGTTTAGCAGCCTATTCTGTGTACTCTGAACAGTTGCAGAATAGTAAGAAATACTGTTAAGTTTTCAAACTCAAATATTAAAGTCACATATTCCATTCAGTGTGTTTCACCGCCGTTTAGCAGCCTATTCTGTGTACTCTGCACAGTTGCAGAATAGTAAGAAATACTGTTAAGTTTTCAAACTCAAATATTAAAGTCACATATTCCATTCAGTGTGTTTCACCGCCGTTTAGCAGCCTATTCTGTGTACTCTGCACAGTTGCAGAATAGTAAGAAATACTGTTAAGTTTTCAAACTCAAATATTAAAGTCACATATTCCATTCAGTGTGTTTCACCGCCGTTTAGCAGCCTATTCTGTGTACTCTGCACAGTTGCAGAATAATAAGAAATACTGTTAAGTTTTCAAACTCAAATATTAAAGTCACATATTCCATTCAGTGTGTATCACCGCCGTTTAGCAGCCTATTCTGTGTACTCTGCAGAGTTGCAGAATAGTAAGAAATACTGTTAAGTTTTCAAACTCAAATATCAAAGTCACATATTCCATTCAGTGTGTATCACCGCCGTTTAGCAGCCTATTCTGTGTACTCTGAACAGTTGCAGAATAGTAAGAAATACTGTTAAGTTTTCAAACTCAAATATTAAAGTCACATATTCCATTCAGTGTGTATCACCGCCGTTTAGCAGCCTATTCTGTGTACTCTGCAGAGTTGCAGAATAGTAAGAAATACTGTTAAGTTTTCAAACTCAAATATCAAAGTCACATATTCCATTCAGTGTGTATCACCGCTGTTTAGCAGCCTATTCTGTGTACTCTGCAGAGTTGCAGAATAGTAAGAAATACTGTTAAGTTTTCAAACTCAAATATCAAAGTCACATATTCCATTCAGTGTGTATCACCGCCGTTTAGCAGCCTATTCTGTGTACTCTGCAGAGTTGCAGAATAGTAAGAAATACTGTTAAGTTTTCAAACTCAAATATCAAAGTCACATATTCCATTCAGTGTGTATCACCGCCGTTTAGCAGCCTATTCTGTGTACTCTGCAGAGTTGCAGAATAGTAAGAAATACTGTTAAGTTTTCAAACTCAAATATCAAGGTCACATATTCCATTCAGGGTGTATCACCGCCGTTTAGCAGCCTATTCTGTGTACTCTGAACAGTTGCAGAATAGTAAGAAATACTGTTAAGTTTTCAAACTCAAATATTAAAGTCACATATTCCATTCAGTGTGTTTCACCGCCGTTTAGCAGCCTATTCTGTGTACTCTGCAGAGTTGCAGAATAGTAAGAAATACTGTTAAGTTTTCAAACTCAAATATTAAAGTCACATATTCCATTCAGTGTGCTTCGCCGCAGTTTAGCAGCACATTCTGTGTACTCTGCAGAGTTGCAGAATAGTAAGAATAGTGTTAAGTTTTCAAACTCAAATATCAAAGTCACATATTCCATTCAGTGTGTATCACCGCCGTTTAGCAGCCTATTCTGTGTACTCTGAACAGTTGCAGAATAGTAAGAAATACTGTTAAGTTTTCAAACTCAAATATTAAAGTCACATATTCCATTCAGTGTGTTTCACCGCCGTTTAGCAGCCTATTCTGTGTACTCTGCACAGTTGCAGAATAGTAAGAAATACTGTTAAGTTTTCAAACTCAAATATTAAAGTCACATATTCCATTCAGTGTGTATCACCGCCGTTTAGCAGCCTATTCTGTGTACTCTGAACAGTTGCAGAATAGTAAGAAATACTGTTAAGTTTTCAAACTCAAATATTAAAGTCACATATTCCATTCAGTGTGTTTCACCGCCGTTTAGCAGCCTATTCTGTGTACTCTGCACAGTTGCAGAATAGTAAGAAATACTGTTAAGTTTTCAAACTCAAATATTAAAGTCACATATTCCATTCAGTGTGTTTCACCGCCGTTTAGCAGCCTATTCTGTGTACTCTGCACAGTTGCAGAATAGTAAGAAATACTGTTAAGTTTTCAAACTCAAATATTAAAGTCACATATTCCATTCAGTGTGTTTCACCGCCGTTTAGCAGCCTATTCTGTGTACTCTGCACAGTTGCAGAATAATAAGAAATACTGTTAAGTTTTCAAACTCAAATATTAAAGTCACATATTCCATTCAGTGTGTATCACCGCCGTTTAGCAGCCTATTCTGTGTACTCTGCAGAGTTGCAGAATAGTAAGAAATACTGTTAAGTTTTCAAACTCAAATATCAAAGTCACATATTCCATTCAGTGTGTATCACCGCCGTTTAGCAGCCTATTCTGTGTACTCTGAACAGTTGCAGAATAGTAAGAAATACTGTTAAGTTTTCAAACTCAAATATTAAAGTCACATATTCCATTCAGTGTGTATCACCGCCGTTTAGCAGCCTATTCTGTGTACTCTGCAGAGTTGCAGAATAGTAAGAAATACTGTTAAGTTTTCAAACTCAAATATCAAAGTCACATATTCCATTCAGTGTGTATCACCGCTGTTTAGCAGCCTATTCTGTGTACTCTGCAGAGTTGCAGAATAGTAAGAAATACTGTTAAGTTTTCAAACTCAAATATCAAAGTCACATATTCCATTCAGTGTGTATCACCGCCGTTTAGCAGCCTATTCTGTGTACTCTGCAGAGTTGCAGAATAGTAAGAAATACTGTTAAGTTTTCAAACTCAAATATCAAAGTCACATATTCCATTCAGTGTGTATCACCGCCGTTTAGCAGCCTATTCTGTGTACTCTGCAGAGTTGCAGAATAGTAAGAAATACTGTTAAGTTTTCAAACTCAAATATCAAGGTCACATATTCCATTCAGGGTGTATCACCGCCGTTTAGCAGCCTATTCTGTGTACTCTGAACAGTTGCAGAATAGTAAGAAATACTGTTAAGTTTTCAAACTCAAATATTAAAGTCACATATTCCATTCAGTGTGTTTCACCGCCGTTTAGCAGCCTATTCTGTGTACTCTGCAGAGTTGCAGAATAGTAAGAAATACTGTTAAGTTTTCAAACTCAAATATTAAAGTCACATATTCCATTCAGTGTGCTTCGCCGCAGTTTAGCAGCACATTCTGTGTACTCTGCAGAGTTGCAGAATAGTAAGAATAGTGTTAAGTTTTCAAACTCAAATATCAAAGTCACATATTCCATTCAGTGTGTATCACCGCCGTTTAGCAGCCTATTCTGTGTACTCTGCACAGTTGCAGAATAATAAGAAATACTGTTAAGTTTTCAAACTGAAATATTAAAGTCACATATTCCATTCAGTGTGTTTCACCGCCGTTTAGCAGCCTATTCTGTGTACTCTGCACAGTTGCAGAATAGTAAGAAATACTGTTAAGTTTTCAAACTCAAATATTAAAGTCACATATTCTGTGTAAGATGAAGAAGGCGGGTAAAAAGGGACGGGGAAGTGGACGTGATCCTGAAAGTTCAGGGCGCGGGTCAGGACGCGGAGAAACTGTGCCTGGTGCCAGAGCACAAGAAAGAAAGACATCCACCATACCTAGCTTCATGTGTAATTTTACAGGGCGCCGCAGGACATCACTCTCGAGGTCCGACCACTGCGAACAGGTGGTCGGTTGGATGACAGCTGATACTGCTTCCAGTCGGTTAAGCACCACCCTGTCTTCCACCAAGTCCACTCTCAGTAGCCAAGAGTCTGGTCAAAATAATCCTCACTCTGATCATCCTTCCTCCCACCATACACGGTCTGGTCAAAGAAGTGATCCCACACTGGGATATAGTGAGGAGCTCGTCTCATCACCAATCCTTCATTTGACCCTCTCTCCAAGCACGCTTGCAGAGGAACATGACATCTTGTGCCCTGATTCACAACCTCTAGAGGCTACCCAATCACAAGAAGATGACAGATGTGAACGGCATTTAAGGTCAAAGGAAGTAGTGGATGATGATGATGATGATGAGACACAGTTGCCATTAAATCAACCACTATTTCCGTCTCAAGACCTTGTTGAGGAGAATGTTATACAGTTGTCAATGACTGAGTATGTGGTGGGATCAAGACTTGAGGAGGATGATCAGAGTGAGGAAGTGGAGGAGGACTTGGTGGACGATGAGGTGACTGACCCCACCTGGGAAGGTGTAGAGCCGAGCGATGTCAGCAGTCCTGAGGGTGAGCCATCTGCAGCACCGCAACAGGCTGGAAGAGGCAGTGGTGTGGCTACAGAAAGAAGGCGGACCGCACCAAACCGGCCCGCAAATGTTCCACGGAGCACCCCCTTGCGTAAATCTACCTTGCCAAGGGGTAGGTGTTCCGCGGTATGGCGTTTTTTTAAGGAAAGTGCGGACGACAAAAGAATTGTAGTTTGCAACCTGTGCCACACCAGAATGAGCCGAGGCATGAACACTAGAAACCTCACCACCACCAGCATGATCCGACACATGGCATCCAAGCACCGTAGTAAGTGGGAGGAACGCCTGGATCGCCCATCTGTGTCTGCAGGCCACACCACTGCCTCCTCTTCCCCTGTTTTCGGTGCCGGCCAATCGCCTGTCGAAGGCGCAGGCCCGCATACCTCCCGCCCTGCACCTGTACCATCTGAAGCACCATCAGCGACCACATCCACTTCCCTGTCCCAGCACAGCGTCCAAATGTCGTTACCCCAGGCATTTGAGCGCAAGAGAAAGTACCCAGCCACCCACCCACAGGCCATAGCACTAACCTCACACCTTTCAAAATTACTGGCCATCGAAATGCTGCCATTTAGGCTTGTGGACACTGAGTCCTTCCGCAGCCTGATGGCAGCAGCTGTCCCTCGGTACGCGGTCCCCAGCCGCCACTACTTTTCCCGGTGTGCCATCCCCGCATTACACCACCATGTGTCCCGTAACATCACCCGTGCCCTGACCAACGCAGTTACTGGGAAGGTCCACTTAAGGACTGACAAGTGCTTGTGGCCAGGGACGCTACATTTCCCTGACGGCACACTGGGTGAATGTCGTGGAGGCTGGGAGCGACTCGGACCCTGGGATGGCACGGGTGCTACCCACGCCGAGGATTGCGGGCCCTACCTCCATCAGGGTTTCCACCAGCACCTACGTTATTGGCTCCTCCTCCTCCGTTTCCACCTCCGAATTCTCTACACGCAGCGCCACTCCCCCATCAGCCAGTAGCTGGAAGCAGTGTAGCACTGCAGTGGGGAAGCGTCAACAGGCCGTGCTGAAGCTGATCTGCCTTGGGGACAAACAGCACACGGCCTCAGAGCTGTTGCAGGGGATTAGTCACCAGACCGAGCAGTGGCTCTCGCCACTCAACCTGCAACCAGGCATGGTTGTGTGTGATAATGGGCGTAACTTGGTGGCGGCTTTGGAGCTCGGCAAGCTCACACACGTACCATGCCTAGCGCATGTATTTAATTTAGTGGTGCAGCGATTTCTAAAAACCTACCCCAATGTGCATGATCTCTTGACCAAGGTGCGCCGCGTGTGTGCACATTTCCGTAAGTCATCAACAGCTTCAGCCGGCCTGTTGAAGCTGCAGCAGCGCTTACAATTGCCAGCTCACCGGCTGCTGTGTGACGTGAGCACGCGCTGGAACTCCACCTTCCACATGTTGGCCCGGCTTTGTGAGCAGCAGAGGGCAGTAGTGGAGTACCAGCTGTTACACGGTCGTCGCCTCTCCGTTCAACTTCCTGTAATCAGAAGTGAGGAGTGGGAATGGATGTCAGACCTCTGCGAGGTTTTACGCAATTTTGAGGAATCGACACAGATGGTGAGCGGCGATAACGCTATTATCAGTGTAACCATCCCACTTCTGTGTCTACTGAAACGCTCGCTGCTCACAATTAAAACCGACGCTTTGCATGTGGAAGAGGTGGAAATGGGGGAGGAAGAGCTTACACAAGGTGATAGCCAGAGCACCCTCACTTCGTCTTCTCAGCAACAATTGGAGGAGGCGGAGGAGGAGGAGGAGGAGGAGGAGGAAGACACGGTTGCCTCCGCTACAGAGGGTAGCCATGGAACTTTAGTTCCATCTCTTCAGCGTGGGTGGGCAGAAGAGGAGGAAGAGGATGAGGAGATTGAGAGTCATCCTCCTGGTGAGGACAGCGAAATCTTGACTGTTGGTACTCTGGCACACATGGCTGACTTTATGTTAGGCTGCCTTTCCCGTGACCCACGCGTTATACGCATTTTAAACAACACGGATTACTGGGTGTTCACCCTTCTGGACCCCCGCTACAAAGAGAATTTCTCATCTCTCATTCCTCCGGTGGAGAGGACAAGCAAAATGGTGCAATACCAGAAGGTTCTTGTCGAAAAATTGCTCCAAAATTTTCCATCTGACAACGCTGGCGGCAGAGTATGTGCTACCTTGGCCAACCGAGAAGGGGAGAAAAGGGGAGCACACAGCAGTTCCGAGAAAGGCAGGGCAACACTCTCCAAGGCGTGGGACACCTTCATGACACCCCGCCAGCACCCTCACCCTGATGCGCAGCCTAGTGTCACAAGGAGGGAAAAGTTTTGGAAGATGGTGAAGGAGTACGTAGCAGACCGTGTCAGCGTCCTCAATGATCCCTCTGTGCCTTACAACTACTGGGTGTCCAAGCTGGACACGTGGTATGAACTGGCACTCTACGCTTTGGAGGTGCTGGCCTGCCCTGCCGCCAGCGTTCTGTCTGAGCGGGTATTTAGTGCTGCTGGTGGCATCATAACAGATAAGCGTATCCGCCTTTCCACCGACAATGCTGATAGGTTGACACTTATAAAAATGAACAAGGCCTGGATTTCCCCTGACTTCTCCACTCCACTGGAGGAAAGCCCCGGGGGAACATAAACTCACTTTATATATGTTATTTACAATGATGGGAATACTCTGTATTCCCATTCACCCCTTCCACCCAAAAAACGGGTATATGGTTGACTCTTAATCTTCTCATCCTCCTCCTCCTCTTCCATATGCCCTGGGATATAATTTTTATATAGGGCCAGCTCACCAGCGGGCCCTGTGCTATAATTTTTATATAGGGCCAGCTCACCAGCGGGCCCTGTGATATAATTTTTATATAGGGTCAGCTCACCAGCGGGCCCTGTTTGCCAATTTTTATATAGGTCAGCTCACCAGCGGGCCTTCTCATATAATGTTTTATTGGGTCAGCTCTCTAGCGGGCCCTCTCATATAATGTTTTATAGCGTCAGCTCACTAGCGGGCCTTCGCATATAATGTTTAGGATGGTCAGCTCTGCAGCAGACCCTCACCCATAATGTTTTAGATGGTCAGCTCAGCGCACGTTTCCCTCTTAATCATGGCCTCAGTTCAATAAAATCAAGGAAATTTTTTGGGAGAATTTGCCTCTGTGCACGTTTCCCTCTTAATCATGGCCTCAGTTCTGAAAATCAAGGAAATTTTTGGGAGAATTTGCCTCTGTGGACGTTTCCCTCTTAATCATGGCCTCAGTTCTGAAAATCAAGGAAATTTTTGGGAGAATTTGCCTCTGCGCACGTTTCCCTCTTAATCATGGCCTCAGTTCTGAAAATCAAGGAAATTTTTGGGAGAATTTGCCTCTGCGCACGTTTCCCTCTTAATCATGGCCTCACTTCCGAAAATCAAGGAAATTTTTGGGATAATTTGCAGATGATATACAAGTAAATATACAGCAAATATTGTTTGGTAACAATTTTTCGCCTAAAGTCGTTTTTATTTTCCTTTTTGTGTGTTTTACGGTCAGTCTGTAAAAATGGCGTACTACGGGCGAAAGATCGTTCCCAGCAGCGATGTTGGAGTCCAAGATGCATCCAGACATCCTCCCTATGCTGTCCCTGAACCATTTCTGTGGTGTTTCCATCATTTTCTGACCTTTTCCTATGGACCAGGCACCCTCCCCTCATCAGAGCAGGGGGTGCCTGGTGTATTGCTCGAGTCCTCCCATTGACTTCAATGGGGCTCGGGTGCTCGGCCGAGCACTCGAGCCTCAGGGGGTGCTCGGTCAGAGCACCCGAACACCCGAGCATTGGGGTGCTCGCTCATCACTAGTTGTTATATTAAAATGCAACTATCATGGACATAGTTTAAAATTGGCCTGCTGACCTTCAAAGTCTTAAATAATCAAGGCCCACAGTACCTGAAAGAACTCCTGATATCCTATATTCAATCTCACTCACTGATGTCAGCAAACAGATCGCTCCTGTCAGTGCCCAGAATAAAAACAACCTCAGGTTCCCGGGCATTCAGCCACACTGCCCCCACATTCTGGAACTCTTTACTGTCCTCAGTCAGAGAGGCACCATCATTACAGACTTAAAAAAAAAATAAAGACCCATCTCTTTTATCAGGCATTCAGTCAACTCATGTGACCATAAGGAACCCTTAAATATTATGTCTGATTATAGATTTGTAAAGCACTTTGAGTCTCACAGGGAGAAAAGCGCTATAAAAATCACAAATTATTATTATTATGGATAGTGCCCTAATGTCAGATCTGCCAACCTGAGCTGTGCTTTGCTCCACTGCAGATCAACAGGGGATTTGAATGTGGTTATGAAAATAGAAATCCAGTGCTCTACTGTCGGTTCAATAAGAGAGACTGGACTGTGAGACTTTGAAGAAGAGACTTTGAAATTTTGCATATCAGTCAAATTGAGCTATGACCCATTATCAGTAGTGAAAGTCTTTCATGTTTTTGGACCCTTTTGAATGTCTGTTAGAAGCCATTTTGGGGCTGCATGTAGATTCCTTGGGTTTCTACTAAATTTGCATCTAAAGAAGAAATTCCTCTTACTATGGATATTTCTAGATCACATATTAATATTTTATCCATTCCTACCATACAGAGTGACATTTTACAAGTGTTTTTTTTTACTTGGGCTCTTATTAATGAATTAGTGTAAAAGCCAGTGTACACGGGCCAAGGTCCGGGTGATGTTAACACTTTGAGTGCCAGAGGGTTACACAGTGCATTGATTTGCAATGTGTTGCGTACCCCTCTGGCACTCAAAGGGTTAAGAGGACAGTCCTGCTCTGTGTCCTGCTGCCAACGCAGTCATGCACTGTAGAGTGTGGCCAAACCACATAATGCTCCCAGCATTCCTACACCTCCCCAACATTCCGTGCGTTTGGGCACTTTCTATGCATGACGGCATCTGACAAACATCCTAGCAAATTATTATATAGGATATGGGGACTTAAAGAGCCCACATTCACTTAGCATGTTACAATGCAGTGTTTGTTTGTGGTTATGGTGGCATGTGTTTGTGCATGTGTAGGTGGGGTAGAGAAGGCCCAGCCTCAGATTTCACCCCAGGAACCAATTGATTCTAGTTATGTTATGTTACAGGTGTTAAGTGTTTCCATTACCTGCCTTTAGTGATATTTAATTTACATTTTATCTTTAATTACATATTTGTTTCAGTTCTTGTGATGTAAAATATGTTGATAAAATTGTAACTGTTCCTAAATGGACTATCACAAATTGTACTGTATTTTTTAATATGACTGAATCCTGTCATAGCTTTGGTGTTATTTTCTATTCCATATGGACTTTAAAAATGTGCATTTCGTAAACGCTCACCTTATAAAAATGTATCTGCTTCAGTGTCATTCTGTCTATATGAGTGATGTTTTCAGTGCAACAAGAGTTTCTGGGATTCGAAAAATGTTTTAGTTAAATAAAATGCTGAACTGTTTTTGAACAATGAATGGTTCTTCATTAAGAATTATATATAAAGGTCTGTGCCTTTACATGATTGCTTAAGTGGGTAGTGTGGGAGTGTGTGGGCATTTTTAGGCATGCCAATAATCTGTACCCAACTTCTGGCTATGTGCAAACTTGACAAAGAAGAAATAGGTATATAGATCTTCCTTGTTCTTGTGTCTGCTGTGGAAGGTGTTTAGGTTAGTTTCCTTAGATGTTGTGTGCTGTAGGAGTTTTATGTCAGGATTTACTAAGGTGTCTGCACATAAGCACTGGAATAGGCAAGTATTTACAAATTTCTTTATATATGTACAGGTCATGTACTGAACCATATGTACACATATTCTCCTTATTGAATCTGCAACACAAAGTGCCGTGAAGGAAAAAAATAGGTTAAAATTCCTTTCCTTTATCTGGCAATGATTACCATATTTTCTGGAATAAAAAAGTGCTTCTGAAAAGATTAAATGATACATTATGGCAAGTGTTTACAATGTTTAAGGTGGGAGCCTGTACTGATGAAATGGCAACATATGTATAGCTGCCAATAAAGAAAAGACGTCCTGATGTCTACAGGCAGATTTAATGAAGGCTTGAAGAAGATTAGACCCAAATATAAAACTCAAACACAAAGAATGACTGCACTTTCACAGCCAGGCCACTTACCTCATGTATGATAGAGATGATAGAGAAGTTTCCAATGAATTTGCATCCCTGGCTCCAAATGGGTTACTAAAATTGCCAAGCTCAGACCAAATTAATTACTAGGAATCAATGCATAATGAGCCAGCTATCTGCCATATGTACTCCAGCTCAATTCTCCAAGCCGGAGCAATGCCACAGAGAAAACTCACCAAGACGTAGCCTTGTCAGGGATATTATCTAACTGAAAGACTCCGGAAGCAAAACTTTTGCTTTGCAGAACTAGTCATTCATTTGCATCTCTGTAATCCCCTCTTGAACTGCCGTCTCAATGGTTGTTGGTCACTCAGCTTGTTAAACAGTAGGTTTTGGCAACAATAACTCTCCAGCTGCTTGTTGGACTACATCATCCTAATAAAGTTAAATGGCCAGTTGAGGATGATGAAAGATGTAGTCCACAACAGTTGCAGAGCCACTGCTGCCAACAGTTCAATGTAAAGTACTAATCCAAGTGAAGAGCTGAATATAGTCATGTGACCTGGAGTCCAGGAGGGTAGAAGCAGACAGAGAAGCATATGTAAGACTGCTGGACTGCCTATATGTAGTGTTATCTATTTGTAACATAAATTGTGTTGGAAAGAAGACAACTGGGAGAAATGCTCTAAAGTGTGATAAAGGTCATGATGGCAATATGATGGTAAATTATTGGTGATAGCAAATCAACAGCATGCACTAAGATGTCTACATATCCCTGTGACTCTGCCACCATATGGAAATATAGTTTAATGAGACATTTTTAAATTCACGTTGGTGTGTTTACATGCCACTGTAGCATATCACTGAAATTCAAGCCTTTGCTGTTGGAGTTCACAGTCCCAACATCACCATCCTGAGGTTGGCGATGTTGAGATCTCCCTGTAGCTCCCTATGGAGCCAGGGAGAGTTTGTTGTCTCTGCTAAAGAGCACTGACAGCAGCTGCCCTCCTTTAATCCTTTCAGTGCCATAGGGATGTGCATTGCATACCCCCGTGGTACTGAAAAGGGCAAAAAAATAGTGTAAAAAGTTGATGGTAAGAGAGTTGTGCTTTAACCCCTTGAAAACAAGATTTGCGTGCAATGCATGAAGATGTTTCATTCAGCAAATGTAAGTGATAATCCTAATTGCTTTCAAGGAGGCAAGGAAAATGGCATTTCTTTCACATTTGATGGGATTGTGTTAAGGTCAGAAAGGTAATGACTGGCAATGACTAAAAGAATTAGAAATATTAGCTGTATATTTATATTTAAAACCATATTTCTGTGTTGAATAAAACAAGTTCTGGTTTTGATAAACATAGTAAAGTGAATGATTTGCATAACATTTACAGACCAGAAGATTTTGTGGATGACAGCAGATGCTTCACCAAGCTTCCTTGCTAGCAGCCACTCACTTCGCCTGCCACTGTCTGGTGAACAGATTTGGCTGTTGCTTCTCCAATCTGCCCTGCTTGCATCCTCTAACATCAGCTTACCGTTGTTTTGCAGCAAATAAGAGGAGATCACTAACAACTGGGTAGAATTATTACAGAGGACCCTTTTATGCCTCTCTACCTTTGCCAGGACTCTGAACAGGGCAGATCAATTTATGGTATACAAAAAGATCCTTTTGAAGATTCAGAGTCTGTGTATGGGATATATTAGGACACAGACCCCCTGTGGTAGCAGAAACCCTCAGTTACCCCTCATGTGGAGGCAGGGTGATGCCACTGAAAAAGCCAGTTTTCATATGTCTACTGTGTCTTCCCTCCTACCCCCTTGGCCAACATGGACAGTGGCACACTAAGTCATCTCTTCAAATGCTTTGCCCTCCCATACCATAAATATCTCTTCCACTGTCATATTTTTCTGCAACCTCTGATATTCCATCCAATGAGAAATATACTGGCCCTTCCAATTTGCATGTCTCCCCAAACATAATGGACATACCTACTCCTTGAATTACACCTACCCATGTCATCTTATCATCTGAGATAACCTCTTTGCCACTTCCTGCTCCCTCCACCTTGCTCCTGCTCACCCACAGATCTGCCCACTCCTTGTAGCTACCCTCTACCTTCACCTCCTCCTACATTGTGTGATTCCCTGAGGATGCACTCTAGGAGAGACCATCTTCACTGTCCTGGAAAGGAGGTACACGCACAAGTGGTTTGAGACTTGCTGGCCCCTTGACCCCGCTGCTAGTTTAGAGAATGACTCCAAATGGCTCAACCTCACACAGAAGCTGCAGGGAGGACAGACAGAGGTACAAGTTAAAGTTCACACCCTGGACAAAGGTAAGAATGTGCCTTTTTCTGTATAAGGATACATTTTGCCTCTGTATAATAATGTGTCCGCCTTCTATAATAATGTGCCTTTTATCCATATATGGACATATTTTGCCTCAGTATAATATGTCCTACCTCTGTATACTGATATACTCTGTTTACAATAATGTATCATGCCTCTGTATAAGTATTTATTGTGCTAGTGTATAAATAAATTGTCTGATTCTGTAAAGTATTATATCCCAACTCTATCTTAGGATATACTCACATCTGCTCACCTATCCAGAGAGTCTAGTTCTCTTGACACCCCAAGATTGGTTTTGAGTGGGTATCAAGGGTGCAGACCGCCCAACCCCACTTATTTACCTGCCCTGCCACTCCCTGCTCTGCTGCTTCTGCCTATTAATATGTGCGGTGAGTGGGGACTAGGAAGAGGCACTGGTCACCCAGACTTTCTTTATTGGCTCAACTTGCTGCCAATTAATTTGTGAGGTGGGGAGGGGACCTAGTCTCTTCCACCTGCTATATCACCCCCCCCACACACACACACACACACACACACACCAGGTATATATGGCTTGCATCTTTCTCAGAAGAGAACAGAGGTTCTCAGCGAGCAATTCAGAAATTTTATTAACAGGTATTTAAACTAGTAGAGGGGTGCAATGGAATGATACAGGATAAAACCAATTGCCCCCCACAGCATTGCACAGATTAATTTGATCAAGGTATGACTGAGGCACGTAGGTCAAAAACCAGTAGACTTTGAGCAACGTGTACAAAAAGTTTAGGGAATAAGTTCCCTGAACTCATTGCAATAATAACTAGTAAAGATGTGGATTTAGTGGGGATTACCAAGACCTGGTACAATGCAAAAAAATGACTGGGATTTTGAACTACCAGGGTACTCTCTATTTAGAAAAGACAGGAAAGGCAGAAAAGGGGTTGTCATTTATGTCAAAAATAGCTTAAAGGTTAATCTTATACTGGGAATGGAGGAGAACACAGAGACTGTTTGGATAACTTTATAATATGGGAATAAGATGGTCACTTGTATAGGTGTGATCTATAGACCCCCAGGACAAACAGAGGAGTTAGATCAACTGAAAACAAAAAATGGAAACTATGCAAATGACTGACTCAATGAATATTTTTGTTATGTTTTTACAGAGGAAGATGAAGGGAAGGGACCTCTGTTAGAAAAAAGAAATGGCAAGACATGGGAAACATTCATGTTTATAGAGGAAGAAGTTCTACATCAACTTTCTAAGGTAAAAACAGATAAATCAATTGACAGGAGTAGTTCCAGAAAATTGGAAGGTAGCAAATGTAGTGCCGCTTCACAAAAAAAAGGTAGCAGGGAAGAGTCTGGTAACTAAAGACCAGTAAGTCTTACATCAGTAGTGGGAAAATTAATGGAGACTATGTTAAAGGAAATAATTGTTGAATATCTGAATTTGAATGGCTTGCAAGATACCAAACAGCATGAGTTTACAGCAGCGAGATCTTGTCAAACTAACCTCAGATTTTTTTTGACTGGGTAACTAAAATAATAGACCAAGGGGGAGCAGTAGATATAGCTTATCTAGATTTCAGTAAAGCATTTGACACTCTCCCTCACAGAAGACTCATTAATAAATTGCAGTGTTTGGGTCTGGATGCAAAAATAGTTAAAGGGATAGTAATGTTTCATAATAAAAGCAGATCTAATTAATCATCATAGTATTTGGACTTTGGAGAGTGTTATTTCAGTTCTGTCAGAGTTGTAGTTCAGGAGTAATTCAATGACAAAGTGTTCCCCTCCCCCCCCTTTTACTGATGTAACACTGTTCAGCCAGATCAGAAGGGAGGTGCCCAGGTAGATTGCAGAGAGGGACAATCTTCAATTAAGATAAGGGAAAAACCTGAAAAGCTTGTCAAACGGGGCAGGGCTTTCATTGTTTTCATATAAAGAAGATTGTCCCCTGCAGTTATCTGTCTGGTCTATGGACTGCATTGCACATCTGAGAAGAGATGGCTTACACTAGGTAAAAAGGGCGGGGAGGGGAAACTTTGCTTGTGAATATCTCTTAAACCATAAAGGTTTGACAGATAAGACTTATATCATTCTTCATGTTTTTTTTAATGCCTACAAAATAAAATAAAGTTAAAATGAAGTATTACTATCCCTTTAAATGGATAAGGCAATGGATGAGTGACAGGAGACAGAGGGTGGGAGTCAATGGAGAATATTCAGACATGTAATGGGGCCCATTCTTTTTAATAGTTTTATTTGTGATATTGCAAAAGGTCTTCAAGGTAAGGTATACCTTTTTGCAGATGATACAAAGATCTGCAATAGGGTAGACATTCCAGGAGGAAAAAGCCAAATGACAAATGATTTAGGTAAATTAGAAGAATGGACAAGACTATGGCAGCTGCAGTTAAATGTTGATAAATGTAAAATAATGCACTTGGGACAGAAAAATATTCTATTAAGGGTACTGTGCTGTCAGAGACAACAGAGGAAAGGGATTAGGGAGTAATTATTTAAAATGACTTAAAGGTAGGCAGGCAATGTAAAAAAGCAGTGGGGAATGCAAGCAGGGTGCTGGGTTGTATACCTAGGGGCATTAGTAGCAGAAAAAGGAAAGTAGTCATGCCACTCTACATATCTGTAGTTAGACCTCACCTAAAGTATTGTGTACAGTACTGGAGACCCCATCTCCAGAAGGATATAGATATTCTAGAGAAATTTCAGAGAAGGGCTGCTAAAATGGTGAATGGTTTACATGAGAAGAAATATCTGGATAGACTAAGGATCTGAACGTGTATAGCTTGGAGGAGAGAAGAGAGAGGGGATATGATAGAATCATTAAAATACATGAAGGGATTCAACAAAGTGCAGGATGGACGTGTATTTCAAAAGAACAAAAATGTTAGGATAAGAGTCCATAGTCTAAAACTAGAGGGACACAGGTTTAGATGTAATGTAAGAAAGTTTTACTTCACTGAGAGGGTAGTAGATAAGTGGAACAGCCTACCAGCAGAAGTGGTAGAAATTAATACAGTGACAGAATTTAAGCATGGATGGGATAGGCATAAAGCTGTCCTTAACATAAGAAAAGACCAAGGACCAAAAAAGGTTTGAGGTTTTACAGTAGGAAAATGGGCAGACTAGATTCTATGTTTCTATGCCAGTATTTTGTAGTCATGTTTGTTTATTATGTGACTGAAAATTTAGCTTATGAATATGCTTTTCTCTTGCATTACCAATTCCTGGAAAATAATGATTGAACCTAAACGTGATAATTAAACCAAATGGCAAAGGATTTAGGTAAATTAGAAGAATGTATGAGAGTATGGCAGCTGCAGTATAGTGTTGATAGTTGTAAAATAATGCACTTGGGCTGAATTTATTTGCAGGGTTGGACATGGAAAATAAATATGGGTGATGTCTCTAATGCTATATTTAGTTCTAAAAGTGCTAAATGCAGCACAGTAGGTAGAACAGCACTTTTAACCCTTTGAGCTCCAGGTCAAGAGGGATACTCAGTGCATTGTGGAGCAGTATGTTGTGTACTGCTATGGCACTCAAAGGTTTAAAAATTAAACCACAAGGTGATTCCACAGGGTGTACGTGTGTGTACTTGTGCAGATAGATAGATAGATAGATAGATAGATAGATAGATAGATAGATAGATAGATAGATAGATATATGGGTGTGTGTGTGCCTGATAATGTAGGCCGTGCGTTCAGAATTCAGGCCAGAGGCTGGATTCAGCCAATAAGTGCCTTAACAGTCTGCGGTAACAGAGAGACTGCTGTAGAAGATTGCCTTTTCTACCAGGGCAAAGAGAGACTATTGATTACCCTGTGTCTTAGAAGGTTATGCCTGCCTGGAAACTGTTTGAGTGCTGTTTGGGGGAGGTTTTTCAGATCCTTAGCTTGGTCTGACAGTGTAGATTAGTTAATGGGTGCTTTAGGCTGCTTAAACTTTAATAGTTTTGGACGCAAAACTTTGTTTACTACCACCACAGACTGCAGGGTGACCAATATAAATAGAGATATGAATGCTTTGGTAGTTGGTGGTACCTTTTTTTTAATTTGGACTAAGAGTTTATATTTTAAGGCAACTTTTCAAGTGATCATTCTGTTCCTCAGGTCAACCAATAGTGAATCATAAAGTCAAGTAAACTATCTATTCAAAACAATGCTTAGTTCCCAGGTTGGATGAAAATCTACAGGGCATACTGAAAAAGCTTGGAGAGCTTGAATAAGGGGATATTTTTTCACCCTCTCCAAGCTTTCCCTGTAAGCATCCTAGACTGTTTTCTAACTTGGTAGTTATACACTGTTTTGAACAGAGTGTGTGTGATTGAACAGTGATTCAGTGTTGCTTGACCTAAAGAAGCAAATGAGCTCATGAAAGGCTGTCTTAACATATAAAATGTTAGTTCAAATAAAAAATGTATCACTAAGTACCTTAGTATTCAAATGTGCCTATTACTAAAACTGGACAAATATGGCTACTACAAATTAATCCATAAAAACAGAGCCACTCTAACTAGCGAATAGAGGGGCAGTTCAAAAGAGAACAATAGTAAAATCACACAAAGGGTTGCTTGAGGTAGGGAGTGCAACAGTGAGGGCTCAAGAGAGAGCATGTGAGAGAATGTAACAAAGTACAATGATGCAACAGAGTGCAAGAGCACACAAGAGAGTATATAAGTGCAGGAGAGTTTGAGTTCACAAGAGAATGACACGGAACAAGAGAGACAGAGAGACAAAAACAGAGAGAAACAGAGCAAGAGAGATAGGGAGATCAAGAGAGACAGAACAAGTGAGAGGGACAGAGGATGTGAGATAGATAAAGAGAGAACATGAAAGACAGAGAGCAATAAAGCAACAGTAAGAGTGATTTAGAAAGTGACACTGTGATGGTGCTTGGGTGTAAGAAAACAATAGATAAATAGAGGAAAAGCAAGAGAGTATGAGAGAGCATGAAAGAGAAACAGATACAGATCTGCACAGACAGTAACAGTTAGTGGTAATGCAGTAGTGAGAGACTGATATAGAGAAGCTGTAAGAGTAATATAGACAATAACACTGACACTGTGTGGTGTCTGAAAAATCTGTGCTGATGATGTGAATTTGTGACATGAATCTGAATTCTAGACTGTTCATGCCTTGTTCCTGGTCCATGAGTATATAAATATGTATTCAATATAAATTCCAAATACACCAACTTTTATATCATCATTGGAAGATTTTGGTGTTTAATCCTTATTTTGACACTGATCATAATATTGTTTTACACTACCTCCATGTATTTCATTTCCACTGACCTATAAAATTCTGCATTATACTTTGGATTCTATGAAAGCCAAAAAGACAAACACAGTATATTCTGAAATGTTGCTCTGTTTTGTAATCAAGTCATCCACTTCATGAATAGATTAAATGAAGTTTATGTATCAAAGTAAATAATAGTAATTCTGGAGCAAACCAAAAGTACAATAAAGGACAATTAAGTATTCCCAGCCAGCGAGATAGCTCAGTGGTAAATTCCCTGACTATGGAGCCTCTTCAACCTCAGGGTTGCAGGTTCAAATCCCGGCAAGGCCAACTCAGACCTTTATCCTCCCAAGGTCAATAAATGAGTACCATTGATTGGGCAATAATAACACCTATTATTTCAGCTGCCGATTTGGTTAATTCCGAGATCGTGCGCTGACAGCGCTTTGAGTCCCACTGGGAGAAAGGTGCTATATAAATACTAGTTATTATTATTCCCAAAATCCACCTTTCATTTAAATGGAGAATTTTAATTCCTGAATGCTAAAGTGGTCTACAAAGCATTGCTTTTCATCCACCTCTCCAGCATTCAAAGGGTTAGAAACACCAATTAAATCAGTGGAATATTTTTTGTGCCCCAGAATTGCCCCACTCTGTTTTTATACATATGGGCCATACAATCTAAAAATATGAGGGAGAATGTACAAATATACAAGTGCAACCACATTACATGAGTTTCTAACACCAGTGATTGGACTCAAAGGAATGCATTAGAACTTTTGATCGCTGTAGGTCATACATAGGCCACATTCTGTGTTAGATTGTAATGCCATCAAGTTTGCATGCCAGCCACATAACATGCAGAGAAACTGACAGTGATGTTGACCAAGTTGTCTTATGCCATACCTGAAGACTGGTAAAGTACTTTACCGTTGTCCTGCTTTTTGTACGGCTAACATATAACACATTTTACCTATGTTAATATATGGCATAGATTATGGCACTGTTTAAAGGGATAGTAATACTTAAAATGTAAAAAAATATATGTTGTAGGGTTTATCCCCCTGAGTAAAACAAGGGTACTCCCATAGCTGAGACATATTTTATTAAATAATTATAACAGCTCAAACTTGAATTTTTTTAGGTGCAATATCACAGTGGCCTGAAAATTTACAGTGGCGCTGTTGCTACACCATCCTATAGACTACTCTGGTCCGTAGACCATAAATCTTCATAGGATGATGTAGCAACAGTGCCAATGTAAATTTTCAGGTCACTGTGATATTGCACCTAAAAAATTCAAGTTTGAGCTGTTATAACTTTTTAATAAAATATCTCTCAGCAGTGGGAGTACCCTTGTTTTATTCGGGGACATAAACCCTACAACATATATTTTTTTACATCTTAAATATTACTATCCCTTTAAAGGAATACCCCAAAATGTCTGTAGACTCACTCATTGCCCTGTGTCTGGTGCAAAGTATCCCTATGGGGAGCATTTTTGACATGCATAGCTTAGTAAATTGGCATTAGGCAGCAGTAGGGTATCTGATTTAGTTTGGAATCCCCATCAGGCAATCACCCCATGATGTTGCTGTATACTGGATTGCTGTATTTGATTGGTGGTGGTATGCCCGAACATCTTGCAACTGACTTCATTCTTCTATTATAAGGGAGAGGGCTGTCCCACAATTCAGATAAATTTGTATATTGTCTAATTCTTAAACTAAAAATATCATGGTTTATTTTCCCAATAATTAATCTAGCAGTTAAAACATATGTATGGGAAGAGAAACTAAATGTCATTAATCAACAAATATTCTGCAAACCTGAACGTTAAACTATCTGAGACCACTCAGCCAAAACTGGTAGATTTTGCTTTACCTCTGAATGATACAATATTTTAGACTCTCCTTTCAGAATGCTTAAGAGAAATGAAATGTAATATTTGCAGTGAAATATACTGCTTTAGAAAAAGCAATCTAGTATAATCTTTGGTATGTAGTACAAAAGCAGTCCATATATGGAGGAAAAAAAGATCTAAAACAAGTAATTATATTGTCATTAAGCTAGGACTTTGTGTTTCTATGGAAACACAGCATTCATGTTCTGTGAATTTCTTGTCACTATGCTGGACACTTTAGAAAGTAGTCATCAATATCAGTGTCAGTAGTTATTGTATGTCAGCATCTGTAGCAGAATCAGATGCAATTCTTCATGTCTACCCTAAGGAATAGCAATCTTTTAACGATAACCATAGTCAGACTCACTCATCAGTTGCACCATTCCTATTTGCACAAAGCAGATTTTTTTTGTTCATTTTGGAACAGAAATAAATCAAGCATATCAGCAGAATCTGTCAACCTATGCACTGTTATGTTTTCATCAAATATAGAATTTTAGCATTTTTTTTTGTGTTGCTATGCAAAATCAGTATTCTGTTAGGATGATTTTATTGAGCTTTCAGTATGTTTTGACCCAGGGGTGCTAGAGAGGGAGATCAGTTTGTACTACGGATATCTCTTGAATCCAAGTGTTTATAAATATGCATTTAGCATAAAGTCTAGAAATATAGAGCAAATGAGCTTTTCCATAGGAAACAAGTACAAGTCTGTATTCCTTTGTAGTTGATAAGTTTATCAAGGATTTTGTCTACAAATCCCTCCTTAGACTTCAATGGGAATCTGCTCGATATAACCGTTGATAATACTTTTCTACTGCAATGCAATCTAGGCCAAAATACAGTTTAGAGAGATAGAGAGAGAGAGAGAAAGAGAGAGAGAAATGATGAAGATCAACACTCTCAGGACTGCTCTTTTGAAAAACATAAAACAGCTTTATTAGATCAACGTTTAGATCCTATACCAGGATCTTTATCAAGATCTTTTTTGTTTTTCAAAAGAGCAGTCCTGAGAGTGCTGATCTTCATCGTTTCTTTTGGATTATTTATTGGTACCCAGGCATTTACATTGATTATTGGGAGTGCTTCCGTTACCAGTTGTTTATATATATATATATATATATATATATATATATATATATATATATATATGTAATATTTCTAATAATTTCTTACCATACACTTTTTGATACAAATCATTGCCTGATATTTGACGGTTATATTTTGTATATAATGAAATAATCTTACATTTTTAAATAAAACAGATGTTGCTTTACAGAGTATCCCTGTATGGAGAAAAAATATATTAATATATCTTTAAGCTGCTTTCCCCTCTGATGAGTACACAAGCACTGATTATCATTAGAAGTATGAGAATTGCCCTTGGCTTGAGGTAACTTTAGCCTAGATTTCATAGCACTGGTTTTATGTAATATATTCCCATTGAAGTCTATGAAGACATTTATAAAAAGCCCTTGATAGCCCTGAAGTGTAATCCAGGCCTTTGTTTCCCACAAGCCAAAACCAAAGTACACCTCTCATGCATCTCTGTTGCAGAGACAGTGGCATAACAGTAGGGGTCGCAGGGGTCGCACATGCGACCAGGCCCGTCACTCTCAGGGGCCTGGCCGACCCCTGCGACCTCCTTGCAACGTGCCCGCAGAACAGCTGATCTCCCGGCGGCCGGCGCTTTAATAATGCAGAGCGCTGGGAGATGACATAATCTCCCAGCGCTCTGCATTACTAACAACCGCGCGGGAGTTTGGTTCCAGAGGTCTGTGCCTCATTCGGCTCACCGCTAGATCACCAGGGACTCGAGGTAGGAGGACGGGGGGTCGTCAGTAGGGGCAATGTGGAGAATGAGGGGCAGTATGGAAGGGGCATTGTGGAGATTGAGGGGCAGTGTGGAAGGGGCATTGTGGAGAATGAGGGGCAGTGTGGAAGGGGCATTGTGGAGAATGAGGGGCATTGTGATGGGGGCAATGTGGAGGGGGCATTGTGGAGATGAAGGGGCAATGTGGAGAATGAGGGGCATTGTGGCGATTGAGGGGCAATGTAGAGGTGGCCAATGTGGTTGAGGGGGGCCAGAGAGGTCAGAGGGGGGCCCATGGCAATTCTTGCACCAGGGCCCCATGGCTTCTAGTTACGCCTCTGTGCAGAGACCCAGCTACTTTGGGGCTAGGGAGCTGGTCTGACACTTCTCAACCAGCCTGGTCCTAAATTAAACTAAACCATAGTTTTTCTTATCATGAGATCTTCTTATAGTGGCTTTTGTATGAAAACTGTGTTGGTAGAATCTTGCAGTAAAAGCCAACAGATATGTATATTATAATATTTGTGATCAAAGGCAAATTGTATTATAATAAGACACTGATTTATTTCTTAACATATTCTTTTTTAGCTCTTAACTCACTGCACACAGCTCATGGCCTTTCAGCTTGTTCTCTGTTTTGGCAATCAGATTACTCTCGGTGTTCTTTGTAGTCTTCACCCACCAATGTAGGTTTGGGACTTTTCCAGGCACCACAACAAAATCAATGCTGTTACAAGTACCTGATGGATTTATCTTCAGTCTCATAAATGATATTGGATTTAGAATTGCCTGTTTATCTTTCTAACACACTTCAAAGTTATACTAACTTCTTCCACATGGATTCATGCTTGATATCATGAATCATGAAGCATAAATCCCTGAGGAAGAAATTGGTATATAGATATGAATCACATTGGAAAGAGCTGTGAGTTTTGAGTCATGAATTATGCAATATATAATATATATATATATATATATAATACCTTAAGATATATATGTGTCTCTTTATAATAAAATAAAACTGTATATCATGGATACTCTTTATACAGTTTATGAGGCTAAAGGTAGTTAAACACACTAGAAGAGGAGGAGATATAGAAATGCTACTATCACAAAGAGAAACAGTTTGGCATTCCACACTGATTTAAAGGACATACAGATAGATAGTATGATAGATAGATAGATAGATAGATAGATAGATAGATAGATAGATAGATGTATGTAATGTTTTACGTCCTTTTTACTTATTCACTCTAGAGATTTGCGACTATATTATCATAAAGGTAAATAGGTTACCTAGATGTGGGATTGGGGAGGAGACTTCAGTAAGTGCTGTGCTGCTCCCGGAACAGATG
Organism: Rhinophrynus dorsalis; assembly: GCA_037306005.1. Classification (NCBI taxonomy): domain Eukaryota; kingdom Metazoa; phylum Chordata; class Amphibia; order Anura; family Rhinophrynidae; genus Rhinophrynus; species Rhinophrynus dorsalis. The sequence goes on from CM074722.1 coordinate 182,150,330, forward strand.
CCAGCTGTCCTAACCTTTATTCTTCCATTTTATGCTCTTAGTCTTACCTACCCAGCCTGATTCTATGTGGATTTCTACATGACAACTGTTTTTATAATTACAAACAGTGTGTTCAAATTCACAATAATAATATGAGTGTACAGAACTTTCATCCATGTATCTGTATATAAACGCTAATGTGTTTTTTCTTGCTTGTTTTATTGTTTCTCCTGAATCAGCGGTTCTCAACCTTTCTAGTGCCGCGACCCTTTGATAAAATTTCCCAAGCTGTGGAGACCCCTAACAGTAAAATTATTTTCGTTGCTCCTTCATCACTGTAATTTTGCTACTGTTATGAATCGAAATATAAATATCTGATGGTTTTAGGCGACCCCTGGCAAATCGTCATTCGACCCCCGAAGGTGTCCCGACCCACAGGTTGAGAATCACTGTCCTAAATGTTTCTGTAATGTTGATTCATCAAGTACTTTCTCATTTGTTGTATATGTAGCATGCTTGTTTCTGCAGCCAAAAATACATACCCTTATATTTATCTGTATTAACCCTCATCTGCCATTGACTTATCCCCATTTTCACTCCAAATCTTTCTGCATAAAAAATCCTGCTCTGCAGAGAAAATCCTGCTGTGTTGCATTTAGTGTCATCAGCAAAGATTTAGACATTGCTCTCAATACCCACTTCTAGGTAATTTATAAACAAGTTAAAGAGTACTGGGTCCAGGACTGAACCCTGCTACACCCCACTTGCAACTTTAGACCCATTTAAAAAGGTTCCCTTTATAACAAATATCAGACATCTATCATTAACCAGTTCTCTATCCATGCACAGATATCTCCTCCCAAGCCATTTAATTTCTTCACTTTTCTACTTAACCTTTTGAAAATGCAAGTACATTCGTTTATCATCATCTATTCTTCATAAAGCCATGCTGGCTCCTATTAATAATGTTGATGATCATCACATAGTCCTGAATACTACTGAATAATTACCCTTCTAATATTTTACCCACTGTGAAAGCCAAGCTGACAGGTCTATAATTTTCTGGTTTAGATCTTGTGACTCTAGTGTTATTCTCAATGATATACTAATATTCAGATTTTTTTAACTCTTCTTTTTTTTGAATGCCAGAGGGGTGCATAGGGTATTGATTTACATTGGGTTGCATACCCCTCTGGCATTCAAAGGGTTCATCATTATTTGTTTTAATTAATTGTTATCATTTAATATCTTGTTACACTTCCTTTCATAGTTTCCATATTTAAAATAATCACATCCCCCTCCTTGTCTGCTTGGTTTATAACTCAGTTTTTCTATTTTTTGGACCTTTTTCAAAGCCATTTTGTTCTCTTAAGTTACTGCCATAAAGTTCTTCCTATTTAATTTTTTTCATATGCCTATTCACAGACTCCATTTAAAACTTTTTTTTTAGAATCTGTAAAAGGGATATGGAGAAATTAAATAGGATTTGCTAGATGGCAACAACTTTTTATGATGTTTTGAGGAAGAGCATATTAGGCCAAGTAATCCATATGATGTGAGGCTCATTCACACTAACTGCTTCATAGATGATATTTTAATTTTTGTAAAGGGAGTAAGGATATGCTGGATATTTTTTTTAGGTTACGATTACAATAAAAAATGTTGCTGTTAACTTACAGTTTTCAGATTCTGAAATGAATGATCTACAGAATTGTATATGCCATACACAAACATTACCTTAAATGGGTTGATAAGAATAGATATATAGATATAAATAGTGGACATTAATTACCCTGTTACTAAATGTTCCTAATGGACAATATCTAAGACTAAAGAAAAACTGTTTTAATCCATGAACAAGAAGAGATATTCTAAAATTGAAATAGGTGAGAGAAAATGATTAATAAAACATGTGTAAAAAAGATAAAACAAAAGAAACAGATTGATTTTAAATCCAGTATCACGCACAAATAATATAAAGTAAACTCAGTGAAAACCTGTGAAACTAGAAATGTGTGTCTAGACTTGAGGAAAGGAGATTTCATCTACAACAGTGGAAGGGTTTCTTTACAGTGAGGACAATAAAGGTATGCAATTCACTGCCTGAAGAGGTGATGCTATTGAATACATTAGATGCCTTTAAAAAGGGCCTGGATACTTATTTAAAAGAGCAGATCATAGAGGGCTATGTATGTTAGGATTGGGATTACTATTTAGTTAGTGCTTGTTGATCCAAGGAGAAATCTGATTGCCATTTGATATCAAGAAGGAATTTTTTCCCCCATTCAAAGCAGAATTTGAAATTGCTGTATTGAGGGTTTTTTTGCCTTCTTCTTGGATCAGCGATGGTAAACAGGAATAGGAAAACGGTTGAACTAGATGGACGCAAGTCTTTTTTTCAACCCAAATTACTATGTTGCTATGTAAATGCTCCACTGTCCTTGTGGAATGCAATATGTGGGCAAAACTACCAGAAAACAAAAAGGAAAGCTACTAGAGTTTATATATTCACTGTAATACATGAACCCAATTTAGTTTTATGGATTTGAGTTGGTTAAGGTTAGATCAGGTTAAGGAATCCTGCATGGGTGGACTGGTTAAACAATTAACTAGAATGTTGAATTTTGAATGTGGATATTTACTTATTTAGAAAATGCTTTTCAATGAAGAATACATTGCGATTTCTCTTGTTTTCAAGTATGTTCTGGAGAGCATTTTTTAGTAAGACGTTACATATTTAAACAAAAAGAAACAATATAAACATTATGAACAGTTGCATATTATTTTTAGAAACAAAGAAGCAATTAGTTTTAGGGATTTTAGACTAGGAGAAGATCTGATTTTTGTCAGGTAGGTTGTTTTAGGCTTTCGGAGCACTGAATAAGAAGACAGGTCAACTGGCTTCTTTCTTGTAGCATGGAATATTCGGCAAGTTGTTAGCAATAGAGTGGAAGTTATAGGTAGTGTGGAAAGTTGAGCGAGCATACTGCTCAGGCAGTCTGGTAACTTTCTAGAGAAGTGTTTATTAATTAGACAAGAAAGGTGAAAGTTGCTTAGATTTGATCATTTAATTCTTTAAACATATCACAATGATGGGTAGTGTAATTACACTGGAGGACAAAGCAACGCAATGAATTATACAGAGTGTTGCATTTACAAAGATGGCTTTGTGACACAGAAGCATACGCAACATGCCTTTAGCCTATGACTGGCAAATACACCTGTTAAACAATCCATTTTCTTACCAGGGAACTTAGAAAGGATTTGTTTCTAAACAGAGCACCTATTTTAGAATAAAGTTTGGATGTTAATTTATCAATATGAAGACCAAAAGCGAGGTTGGAGTCAAGCCACATACCAAGATATTTGTAGAAGTCGACTGGCACCAAGTTACAATTAGACCGTTACTATGGTTAAATGGGTATTGAGGAGTTTAAATAGTTTGTGCTTTGTACCAAATAGGGGTGGGCGAAAGGTCCCGTCGTGTTCACATGAAAAAATCTGTGAAAACCACATGGGTTTCCACTTTTTCATGAGAAAATAAACTTTAAATAAAGTTATTAAAATCTTTGTTGTTTTCACCCATTGGTAAAAATGTTTTGCTATTTGTTCAATGACTAGAAAGTTTTTGCCCTGTTAATAATTTGTTTTTCGCATTTTCACTATAAAAATGTGCTGTTTTCCAGTAAGCAAAACTCAATACAAGGAGCTACAGAGTGAGAGAGAGGTGCTGGGCTGTCGTGCTGTGAGTTGGTTTGAAAAATTGAGACAGGAGAGGCTCATAGTGACTTCTATAATTTTTAATAACAATAAAAGGAGGACCTGGAAGGACCATCATGCGTCCAGTGAGTCTGTGGAGGAGGAAGTGACCACTACCACCAACATGAAAGGGTCTGGATGCCCTGGTTCCCCACACCCAATACTGTCCAGTCCTCCTATTTCACCCCTAGATATCTTGGGGACATTTTTGTCAAGAGCAGAGGAAGAAGAGTTGTAGCGTGAGAAAGACAGGTCAGCTACCTGTGCCTGTTGCCAGTGCTGCCACTGCTGCCACCAGTGCTGTGTCTGCCTCCAGTGCTGTGCCTGCTGCTAGACCTGCATCTGCTGCCAGTGCTGCATCTGATGCCAGTGCTGAACCTGTTGCCAGTGTGTCTTTTAATTCTCAGGAGGGGGGAGATGATGCAAAGTGTGACAGAAGGAGACCAACTTCCATCCCCAAGCAGTCCTGCCACTAGTACTACTACTAAGAAGGTCCAGTAGCTTGTACAGAGTGTTAGGAGTGAAGGATGGGGTGATCTTATTACTAGTGAGGAGGAAGACGCAGAGACTGAAATAGATGTGGTTGATGTTAGTAGTAGTAACAGTGATGGTGAAGCAGCTGATGGGACTAGTGTTAGGGGAGAGGTAGGGGAAGTAATGCAGAAAATCCAGAGTAGTGGTCGAGGGAGACCACAACATTCCTCTGACCCTGGGAGTCCCTTTACACACAAAGCATTGTCCAGGTGGAATATAATCCTGAAGAAGGCAAAATTGTTACCTATCAGCAATAATACCACTGCCACTAGGAGTACAGAAGAGTTGCTTGTGTCTGCTGCTAGTGCTACCAGTCTGCCTTCTTAAGGTCAATAAGAAATGGCAAGTGTGACATTGGAGACCCTCTCATCTAGGGATGGGTGAAAATTTTCATCTCAAACTGAAATCAGCAAAAAATGACATTTTCCACCTGGCAAATAATTTCCCATGAAAAGTGCAATTTTTCCACTTTTCCCCACTTTTTTCACCTAGCTCATTGTGCAAAACTTCCAGCACCACCAGTGTTGTCTGTGCAAAAAGCACATGAGCAGGGGGAAAGCAGGCTCACACCTAGGCATCTACTCTATGAGATCCCACCTGAAGCAAAACCACAGGTCTGACAGGGAAACACACTATCAGCAGGCCAAAGGAGCGCAACTAGCAGCAGTAGAAGTGCTTTAAAATGTTCCTAGGGCTCTAGAGCAGAAAAAAGAAGTAGTGAAGTTATTTATGTGTCAGAGTGTGCTACTGCCAGTGCTAACAGTTAGTTCAGTCCAAATAACACCTATGGCTCCTTCTGCAGAGGAGTATGACGACTCTGGCTTTGCTGTAGGAGTGTCATGGAGTGAGTAAGAAACACAACACTGTCAAGTACAGATACAGTAAAATCAATATCTTTATTAAAAATAAGAACAGAAAAGATACGGTCAGTATTTCCCCAACCCTCACAAGACCAGGTGTGGAGACAGTGCACAAGCATTTCCCCAACCTTCGCTAGCCAGGTATGGAGACAGCACAGGATCCGCTGACAGAAGAGAGGCTGATCCAAATCTGACTACAGACGGTACTCGTAGCAAGTATGGTAGTAGCTACGAGTGCGTGTGAAGCAGAAACGCCCAAGTAAAGCAAGAGAAACTTCCCTAGAATGCTAGGGTAAACCTACAGGCAATGGCAACTCACAGGTACCCCAGAACACTAGGGTAGCAATAGACAGTGGGGACTAGAATCCCTAGAACGCAAGGGAGTCCCCAAGGCACTAACCGGTAGTAACAAGCAGGATGGAATAGCCAGAGCCCAGAGACAAGGTCCGGCAGAGCGGGAGAAGAACAGCTAGTACCAGAGGGAAAAGCTAGAGCACGGTCTAGCGAGAGAAAGGAGTCAGTCAGGCCAAGGGTCGAGAACACAGATATCATGGTGCCCGTGCTATTGCTGGCGACATTCTGCCAGTTTTACTTCCTGCTGCCTTTTATTGGTTGGCGTGGCTTTGCCCTGCTCAGTATTTGTCCTTAAATACTGGGCCTTGTCACTTCCCCGGTGCCCTTTCGTGGTGTTTCCGTTACCAGCGCTTGTTCCAGTTATTCGTGTGATCTCTTTGTATGGCCTGGACTGCCTGACTACTCTGCTGTATCCGTTCCTACTCTGTGTACCGACCTGGACTGCCTGACTACTCTGCTATCTACGTTCCTGCTCTGTGTACCGACCCGGCCCGGCTGACGTTCCTGCTCTGTGTACCGACACAGATTGGCTGACGTTCCTGCTCTGTGTACCAACTCAGATTGGCTGAAGTTCCTGTTCTGTGTACCGAACAGGTTTGGGCATTTCTGTGTATCAGGGCCTGCCTGCGGTCCCATCCGGTATCCGGCTTGGGGTCTGTCATCTGGTGTCCTCTCTGCCCTTGGACAGAGCCTCTGTTGCCTCGTTGCTGCTCAGGCAGTCCAGCGCGGGAGAAACTCCAGTGTGATAGATCCCTCGGGTTGCACCACGGTACTCTTGATCTTTTACTGCTATAAGCTGAGGTTGGTCTTACTCTGGGTGCCTCAGGCTGCTCTCACTATCTGGCAGTCGACATTAGGATTTCAGTCATTGTAGTTTCTATTGGGTGTTCCTCCAAGAATACAGTTGCAGTCCTCCGTTACTGCTACAGCAGTCCACAGCTTGTCCTGGGCCTCCGTTTACTCCTGTGGCATTACTCGCTATTCTTTCACTCTCTGCAGAGTGAGAGTCTTGAGGGCCTCACGCTATTAGGGCCTATCAGCCTTCCTGGCATAATAGTAACCATTTCACTGCTGTCTCGTTTTGAGTATCACACGAACTGTACAGTGTCAGTATATTATTGTATATATATATACATATACTGGACCCATGTGGATATTGATTACTGTAACCTGACCTGTGTCAGTAGTATATTGTGTACGTATATTACTGGACCCACGAGGGTTATTACTATTCTGTGTTTTTTTCAATAAAACTGTGTTTTATCTAACCTACTGTGTCTGAGTGTCAAATAAAACTGTTATAGTACGAAAGGGCCATGACCTCAGATGGTACAGGTGAAGGTAATGTGCAAAGTATCCATTGGAGGATGGATTTACATGAGCAGCGTTTAGACCAGTTGGCACTGGCCGTACAAACTATATTAGAGCGCACTGCTCACCTAGATAAATCAGTACAAGCCTCGGTGGTCTCCCCCATTACAACACTGAGAGCTCAATCCCTGATGCAAGCGGCCTCCAGCAAAGAGTTAACTGCCACCGCTTCATTTCCTCTAAGATATGATGGCGATCCCACCCTGTGTAGAGGGTTTGTCAACCAATTGGAGATTTTCCTGGAGCTAACTCTTCAAGCCTTTCCGAGTGACAGAAGTAAGGTGGGCTTTATGATCTCATTACTGACAGGCAAAGCCCTGGCATGGTCCAACCCCTTGTGGGAGTCTGCCAAACCATGCACAAAGAACATCAGTGAGTTCTTGCATGCTTTTCACAGAGTGTTTTAAGTCCCAGGTAGAGCCGCCTCTGCTGCCAAAAGATTAATGGAAATCCAACAAGGTTCTCGTATGGTGGCGGACTATGCTATTGAATTTCGTACATTGGCAGCAGAGGTAGGCTGGAACAATGAGGTGCTGGTGGCAGCATTTGCTCAGAGACTCGCTGATCGTATTAAAGATGAGATGGCAGCCAGAGATTTGCCAAACGATCTGGATGAGTTCATTGATTTTGCTATACTAATTGATTCCCGCATCCGAGAGCAAATTGCGGCCAAGGACCACAGGCAGCGGGCCAGAAATTTTGGACAGGCAAGTCAAAATTTCCCACCCATGCCTCTCATGCCTCCTGAATGTAACCAGGAGAATAGTAAACCAATACAGCTAGGGTTCACCTAGGTTACCTTGGCCCTAGGTGGCATTCAGCAGTCCCTAGACCCAGTTAATCAGAAACCCACTATCCAGGCTGTAATCTCTTGGGCAGAACACTCGGTGGAGGTTCTGGGCCTGGTTGATTCCGGTGCAGCCGGATACTTTATGGACAATTCGTTTGCTGCGCTACACAAGATTCTGCTGGTAGAAAGGGAATCTCCCTTAGCTATTGAGGCCACTGGTGGCAGACCATTGGTACCAGCTCAGATCACCATGGAAACTATACCCTATCTATGACTACTGGGATGCTCCACACAGAGAAATAGCGTTTCCAGATTATCCAGTCTCCTCACCATGCGGTCATCCTGGGGTTTCCATGGTTACATCTACATAACCCTAGGTTTGACTGGCAGACTTGTGAGATAACGGCTTGGTCTGAATATTGTATTGGACATTGTGTTTCACACCCTACTAAGATCATGTGTACCTCTCCTTCCGTGCTGGCTAAATATTGTCAATTCAGAGACCTTTTCAGTAAAGCAGAGGCTAGCGCTTTGCCTCAGCATCGGATTTACAATTGCGCTATTGATTTGCCTCCAGGGGCCGTTTCCCCCGGGGTCGCACGTACCTGTTGTCGTGCGAGGAGAATCGGGCCATGAAGGACTATATCTCGGATGCCCTAGAAAGGGGTATTATCAGGAAGTCAACCTCGCCCGCGGGTGCTGCTTTCTTCTTTGTAAAAAAGAAAAATGGCGAGTTACGACCCTGCATCGATTATCGTGGCCTGAATAAGCCCATGTCCAAATACGCCTACCTGATACCACTCATCACTGAACTGTTTGACAGGTTGAAAGGCTCCTCTATTTACACTAAGTTAGACCTACAGGCTGCATATAACCTGATCAAAATAAGAGTCGGGGACAAGTGGAAAACGGCGTTCAATACCAGATCTGGACACTATGAATACCTAGTGATGCCGTTTGGGCTATGTAACACTCCTGCAGTGTTCCAGGAGTTTAGTAATGACATCTTCCGTGATATGCTACAGTCTTGCGTAGTGGTTTATCTTGGTGATATACTCATACATTCGTCTAGTTTGTCGCAACACATCAAGGATGTGCCTGAAGTTCTGCTCAGATTACGTGAGGACAAATTATTCTGCAATATCAAGAAATGTGAGTTCCACAAGTCCATGGTGCCTTTTCTGGGCTTTGTGATTTCTAAGGATGGCATTGCTATGGACAGGGATAAACTTGCAGGACTCAAGGCTATTCAGCGCTTTCTTGGTTTTACCAGTTACTATAGGAAATTTATTCAAGACTTCTCCACGATTGTTAAGCCACTGTCCGACCTTACGCACAAGGCTGCTAATCCCTCCCAATGGCCTGAGGCAGCTGAACAAGCCTTTGTGACACTTAAATCTGCCTTTACATCTGCTCATGTACTGTCCCACTCTAACCGCTCCCTTCCTTTCACCTTGGAAGTTGATGCCTCTGAGACTGGGGTAGGGGCAGTACTGTCACAGTGTCTGGACTCGGGGAGTGTGCTAAGACCATGTGGGTTCTTCTCCAAAAAGTTGTCCAGTGCCCAAAGTCACTATGAGATTGGGGACAGGGAACTCCTGGCAATTATTCTTGCTCTTAAAGAATGGCGCCACTTGCTGGAATGTACTAGGACTCCCAGTACAACATATCTTTATGAGGCTAAGAGGTTGTCCTCTCGACAGGCCAGATGGGCCTTGTTTCTGTCCTGCTTTAATTTTATTGTATCCTACCTGCCCAGCTCCAAGAATGTTAGGGCAGATGCCCTGTCCAGAGATGGATAAAGATGAGGTTCCTGCGCCCATCATTCATCCAGATCGCATTTTGGCTACCTTACGAACCAGCATTACTTCGCCACTGGGGGAAGAGATTCTCGCTACCCAAGCTTCTGCACTCCCTGATACCCCAGTGGGCAAGTGTTTTGTAGCTGAGCCATTCCATACCCGCCTACTTGAAACATATCACGCCACAATTGATTTGGTCTCTTTCACAATTGTTCTGGTGGCCTTCTTTACATGCTGACTGCACCACATTTACAGCAGCTTGTACTACGTGTGCCCGTGCCAAGTCCCCTAGACACCTCCCAGTTGGTTACTTCAACCAGTGCCTAATGGCGAGCGTCCTTGGTCCCACATTTCTATTGATTTTCTGGGAGAATTGCCAGTGTCTAGGGGTTATTCTTTCATTCTGATAGTGGTCGATAGATTCTCTAAGATGGCACACTTTGTTCCCCTTCCTGGCCTTCCCTCGGCCCAGGAGTTGGCTATTGTCTCTGCCAGAGAAGTGTTTTGGTTTCATGGGGGTACCCAGGGTACTGGTGTCGGACCGCGGGAGCCAATTTGTGTCCAGATTTTGGAGAGCATTCTGTGACCAGATGGGCATACAGTTGTCCTTTTCATCTGCCTACCATCCCCAGACCAACGGAGCCGCCGAGTGTGCCAATCAGGGATTGGAACAATTCCTACGCTGTTTTGTGTCCAATCATCATGACAACTGGGCCGACCTGTTGCCGTGGGCTGTTAATTCATCATCCGGGAGCTGCCTGTTTCTCATTAATTACGTGTTACAACCATGCTTGCTCCTGGACTCATTTGAGACACAGCAGATTCCAGCTCTGGACAAGCATATCGAGCAACGCCGCTCCACTTGGGCACAGGTACAAAGGACCCTCAGTACTTCGTTCCAACGTTATCAGCGTCACACTAATCGCAGACAGTTGCCGGTGGTCTCCTTCCAGGTTGGGGATAGGGTATGGCTATCTTCCAGAAAACCTCAATTTGCAAGTTCCTTGTAATAAGTTGGCTACTCGGTTCATTGGTCCCTTTAAAGTTATCCGCAAAATTAACCCAGTCTCGAACGCCCTGGATCTCCCAGCATCCATGCGGATTCACAATGTGTTCCACGTATCCCTTCTGAAGCCATTGATATGCAACCGTTACACTACCACTCATGCGGTCCCCGGTCTGATTCAAGTGCAAGGTCAGGATGAGTACAAAGTTCAAAATATTATTGACTCCCGAAGGTTCAGAGGGAGATTACAATATTTGGTCCATTGGAAGGGCTCTGGCCCTGAAGAGCATTCCTGGATTAATCAGAATGATCTCCATGCTCCCAGCTTGTTGTGTAAACTTCATACCAAATGCCCTCAGAAACCGGGCCCCTCTTCTCGGGGAGGGGGTCTTTGAGAGGGGGGTACTATCACGGTGCCCGTGCTATTGCTGGCGACATTCTGTCAGTTTTACTTCCTGCTACCTTTTATTGGTTGGTGTGGCTTTGCCCCGCCCAGTATTTGTCCTTAAATACTGGGCCTTGTCACTTTCCTGGTGCCCTTTCGTGGTGTTTCCGTTACCTACGCTTGTTCCAGTTATTCGTGTGATCTCTGTGTATGACCCGGACTGCCTGACTACTCTGCTGTATCCATTCCTGCTCTGTGTACCGACCCGGACTGCCTGACTACTCTGCTATCTACGTTCCTGCTCTGTGTACTGACCCGGCCCGGCTGACCTTCCTGCTCTTTGTTCCGACTCGGATTGGCTGACGTTCCTGCTCTGTGTACCGACTCAGATTGGCTGACGTTCCTGCTCTGTGTACCGACTCGGCCCAGCTGACGTTCTTCCTCTGTGTACTGACTTGGATTGGCTGAAGTTCCTGTTCTGTGTACCGAACCAGTTTGGGCATTCATTGTCCATGTATCAGGGCCTGCCTGCGATCCCATCCGGTATGCGTCTTGGGGTCTGTCATCCGGTGTCCTCTCTGTCCTCGGACAGAGCCTCTGTTGCCTCGTTGCCTCTTAGGCAGTCTAGTCACGGTAACCCTGTCACTTACTGTGTCACACGGGCGACACTCCGGTGTGGTAGATCCATCTTCCTGGCCTAATAGTAACCATTTCCCTGCTGTCTCGTTTTGAGTATCACACGAACTGTACCTGACCTGTGTCAGTATATTATTGTTGCTGATATATACATATACTGGACCCGTGTGGGTACTGATTACTGTAACCTGACCTGTGTCAGTACTATATTGTGTACGTATATTACTAGACCCGCGAGGATTATTATTATTCTGTGTTTTTTCAATAAAACTGTGTTTTATCTAACCTACTGTGTCTGAGTGTCAAATAAAATGGTTATAGCAGAGCAGTAAGTCAGCCACGCGAAGATCAGTACCGTATCAGATAGTCAGCAAAGCCGGGGTCAGCACAGAGTGGGTAGTCAGACGGAGCCAAAGGGCCAGACCCAAGTGGGTAGTCAGACAGAGCCAAAGGGTCAGACCGGAGCGGATGGTAACAAGTCAGGGATCAAATGTAACCGGAGTCTGATGTCACCAGAGGTCATACACTGAACAGAGCAAAGGAATATCACAAGACCAAATGCACAGGTACACCAGGAAAGGGCAAAGGAGTACTGGTAGACTGAGGCCTATAAGGCCTTGCAATTAGGCGGAGACTCACTCTGGCAATTAACCATAGGCCTATAAGAATAGCGAATGTGCATAAGCGCGACACTCAGGAAGTGAAAGACAATGTCGCTCACACCTCACAGCAGCACTCTCGGAGGGCAATCATGGGCACCATGATAGTGAGATGGCAAGAGTCATAGACTGCCCACATATGCTGCCTCTACCGCCACCACCTCCTCTAGTCATGTTGTTACAGCAATAAAGTGTCAGGCTTCTTCTACTATATCCTACTAACCCACATGGACTGAGTTCCTGGGAAGGAGTCAAAAACTACACAAAAACAATCATAAAGGATGCCTGTGGAATGGCAAGGTTGCCAAGGTGTTGGCAATGGACATTCTGCCATATTCTTTTGTAGAAAACTGAGGTTTCAGAGAACTGATGTTGTGTAGTTCCAAATTGGAATGTCCCAAGCCTCAGTAAGGTGGGCAAAGGGCTGAAAAGTGTGTATGGTATGAAAATCCACCTCACAACAGATATGTGGACAAATGGGCAGAACACAGACTATATGACTGTGACTGTTCACTGGGTTTCCCTCCCATCACCAACAGTGGACAATACTGGCTTACAGCGACAGGGGACAGCCAGTAATCGTGCTTCTGGTGTGACTAAAAGGTAGCAGCAGCAGCAGGATAGCCTATACCATCATCACTCCTAGAGGTGGGCGAAAGCTGTCGTCGTGTTCCTGTGGGAAATTTCGTGTAAACCATGTTGTTAAATGCTTTTTCACAGGAAAATCCACTTTAAAACTAGCAGTTAAAATGTTTGCATCTTTCGACATTTTTTCAAAGGCTAAAAAGTTTTCACCCATTGATTTACATTTTTTCGCACTTCCGCTATAAAAACATGATGTTTACCCTGAAGGCAGACACAATAGAAGCAGCTACAGTGCGAGGTAGACGTGCTGTGCTGTTCTCTTGTGATATTTAGCTAAAATTGAGACAGGAGAGGCTCATAGTGACTCCTATCACTATGAGCAGCAAAAAGAGGAACTAGAAGGACCCTTATTATGTGTCCACTGAGTCCGAGGAGGAGGAGGAAGTGACTAGCATTACTCAACCAATGTTGTCCAGTGCCCTTAATCACCCCAAGGGATCTTGGGGAATTTAATAAGGGATGGAGAATAGGGAATGGGAAGTGAGAGCAGGACAGGCCAGCTGCCTGTGCCTGCTGCAAGAAGTGCTGTCCCTGCTGCCAGTTCCACCATTGCTGTTCTTGCAGCCACTAGTGTTGTACCTGTTGCCAGAGGTGCTTCCCCTGCTTCCAGTGCCACCATTTCTGTAACTGCAGCCACTAGTGTTGTACCTGTTGCCAGACATGCTGTCCCTGCTGCCAGTGCCACCATTTCAGTAACTGCAACAACTACTGTTGTACCTGACGCCAGACATGCTGCCCCTACCACCATTTCCAATCCTGCAGCCACTAGTGTTGTACCTGTTGCCAGACGTGCTGCCCCTGCTGCCAGTGCCACCATTTCTGATCCTGCAGCTACTAGTGTTGTACCTGTTGCTAGTACTGAACCTGCTGCCAGTGCTGAACCTGCTGCTAGTACTGAACCTGCTGCCAGTGCTGAATCTGCTGCCACCAATGCTTTGCCTACTGCAAGTGTTTCTTGTAGTACTCAGGGGGGAAGGAGAAAATGATGCCAAGTGTGACAGCAAGGGACCCTAAATCACACTTGCCATTCTCAAGCAGTCCTGCTACTGCTAATACTACTGCTACTAAGGTCCATCAGCTTGTTAGCCTTAGGAGTGAAGGAGGGGGTAATCAACAATATCCTGATATTAATAGTGACTGTGAGACTGAGGAGGAAGACTCTGCGGCTGAACTTGATGTGGTTGGTGTTAGTAGTAGCAGTAATGATGAATCAGTCGGAGTGGGAAACATTTTACAGCATCCAGACTAGCGGTCAAGGGAGCCCACACTATTATCCTGACCCTGGGACTGGGAGTTCTCCTCGTCTCTTCACTACAGTGTCCAGGTGGAAAACAAACCTGAAGAGGCCAGAACTGGTGTTCGGGGAGGAGAGCAGGCTGAGAATTAATACCACCACCATCAGGAGCACAGATCAGCTGCCTGTGCCTGCTGCTATTTCTGCTAGTGCTAGTCTGCCCTCTTCTTCAGATCAAAAGGCAATGGTAAGTGTGACATTAGCGGACCCTCTGTCACATTGCTCATCACCTCCTCCAAGCTGCAGTGAGATGTCTGGAATAGAGCAGCGGCAGCAACAACAGCATGTAGGGACTAGTGGTGGTGGTGGTGGTGATGATGCTGGAGAAGTTGGGGTGGAAGAAACATTGATGGCCTTTTTAACAGAAACTGAGAAGGAATGGGAGACAGGAATGAGGATGGGTATCACCACCACCACTAGAAAAGACATCTTGGAATTAGAAGAATTTGCAACTGCTCTAATTCCTTCTGATGCTGAGGTGCAGGGGCAGCAGGATGCTGAGGAGCAGGTTAGTGTGCCACAGACCACCGTGGACACATTGGGAATGGGGTCAACAAGCGATGAGGGACTAGGACAGGTTCCACTTGCCAGCAGTAGCAATACTCCTGATCCTTAGTTGCAGTGCTGACTCTGAGGCAGTAGCAGCAACAGCAGCAACATTATCCGCTGCCACAGACAATGAAAGGGAATGTGGGGACAAGAAGAAAGAGGCCATTCTTCTCCATCTTTCCCCTTCCTTCTGGGTGTGGGACTATTTTTCTGTTGGGGCAGGCAAATTACAGTCATCAGCAATGGCACTGTTCACAATTTATGACAAGTCACTGAAAAGAGGAAAGGAGGGAACACACCTTGGCACAACTGCCCTCATATCACACATGAAACACAGACACCATGACATTTACTCCAAACATGTTAAAGCCAAACACCCAAACACTCTGTTGATGTTAGGATGTGGCAGTTCGTCTCTACCCATTGCACACTGTGTGGTGCACTGACCACACATGCCAGCGTGGTGGAGGAGAACCACAATCAGTGCATCAAGTGGCATCTGAGGAGGTTTCATCCTGCAGAATATGCTAAGATGGAGGCAGGGAGGGTTCATCACTACTATTAAACTGTCACAAGTTGTCATGTGTCCTTAGCGGGTGTGGAAAAGGGGTACAGTGACAGCGACAGTACTTGGTTTCGGGTGTCATGGTGTTTGGATACAGTTGTCCCCCCAGATGTTATTTACCACACACATAATGTGCACATTGCAGTTGCTGAGGAGACCCACTGATCCTGCTCTCAAGGGAAAAAATGTGTTCTAATAACAACACACCCATGATGGTTTTGGAGGAGGGGCAGGCGGAGAAGATTTAATGGCCATCTTCTTCTTTTCTCCACATAGACTGGGGGCTACTTATACTGCTGCTACTGCCTCAGGCACATCACTGGAGTCAGTCGTGGCAAGTGGAAGCTTCATCATCCATCTTCCATGTTACTGCTATTGTTGATCCCATTCCTTTTCAGCTGTGTAATCATCCTGCTACTTAAACAACTCAGCAGCAGCAGTATGAACAACAGATGCAACTCAGGACTCAGGAGGGCATTTGACAGTGGCCACTGGCCAACATGACCTGCTGGTATTAGGCCAGTAGGGCATTTTTATTTTTTTCTCAGGGCTTGTGTTTTGAAAAAAAAAAAATCAAGTCCTACAAAAAAATAAACAAACAATTTTGGGGGGGTTGTTTCTAACAAGCCTAAGTCCTACAAATCAATGTTTCTTCGGGGCTTGGGACGAAATAAGTCTAAGTCCTACAAAGGCCTAACAACAATTCAAACAAATCATCCTCTACAAAATACTCCATCAAGTATCAGTCCACCCCAGTGGCAGCTTATGTCAGGGGGTTCCTGTCTCTGTCACTTTAAATAGAAATATCTTATTTATTTTATTGATTTATTTTTATTAACTGTCCCCCCATTAGCAGTCAAGAAAGCCCACCAAAACATATTCCCTGTTCAAATGATTAATTCATTCACCAACACAGCACCTTCCCTTTATACCATGTCTTATGGTTTTTATTTTATTTAGGATTTCTTTTTTAATAAGTGCCTCCCAATCCCAGTAATCAACCCCCCAAAAACATTCATTGTTCAGCTGATTCTTTCCCTATACCCCACCAACACAGGCACCCTCATGCCCCTTTTATACAATGCCTTTGGGAAATAAAATATTATTTGTAATGTGTTGTGTGTAACTTCTATGTTCCCATTGATTTCAATGGGCGAAAAAGCGTATAAATACAAAAATCGGCACTTATCACGGGAAATTTTTGCCTGGCGGAAAGTGTCATATTTCGCCAATTTCAATTTGAGACGGAAAGTTTTGCCCATCCTTAGTCACGACACCTTGTGCATGCAGAGTTTTGAGAGACAGTCCCAAAAAGCTGTAGATTTTTAAGTAAGCTAGACAGGTGATAGAGGAATGGCTTGTACCCCGCTCCTTAAAAGCTGGTTTTGTGTCTGCTGATAACGGCTCCGACATAATCTCTGCTTTGAGAATAGGTGGTATGGTGCTTGTGCCCTGCTTAGACCATTTGCTAAATTTAGTTGTGACCAGATTCCTGGAGGAATCCAAAAACCCTCAAAGAGATGCTTACTATTGCCCACAAAATCTGTGCCCATTTTAGTAGCTCCTACAGTCTACGCAACACTCTATATTCCATACAAGAGTGTAAAAACCTGCCCCATCACTAGATGAAAATGGAGGTCCCTACTAGGTGGAATTCTATAATGTACATGCTAAAGTGTTTGTACAAGCAGAATAAGGCCATTAGCCAGTACACCATGCAAAACTGGAAGGCTTTGGAAGGAGCCTCTTTGTCACCAGGCCAATGGAAACTAATGTGCAGTGTATGTGAGCTACTGAAACCCTTTGAGAAGGCAACCATGCTGGTGAGTCACATTGGGACAGGAATTATTGAAATTCTATCACTGATATTTTTATTGCAGAAAAAAATGAGGAGCATGGCTGAGGATTTTTACCATAATGACAACACAGACATGCTCCAGCTAGTAAAGGACATGTTAGCGTACTTTGAACAAGATCCTCGTATAGTGTCAATTAAAAGCAATGAGGAACACATTCTTGCCACTTTTCTGGACCCCCTGCTTCAAACACAAATTTCAGAATTTCTGCCAAAGGGCCATCAGCATTTTGTCACAACAAGGAGTCATGGTGATCAACAGGAACTCTCTGAGTAATTGCATTCTGTCAAGGAATATCAAGACACACTTATTGATCGAGTGGAGGGTTGCCTTTTGGAGGATTAGAGGGAGAAAGTGAGGGCACAATAAACATCTAGACAGTATAGTGAAAAGGAAGGCAGCAAAGCATTTCAACCAACAGAAGCAGCTACATCATCAACTAAAATATCCCCATTCAGAACACAGATCAATTCATGGGTCTCAGCAGGGACAGAAAAAACTCAGCATTGGTGGTGGTGGCAGCACATCTTTTTTGGACTTGCTTCCTGAGTATGGGTTGGTACCTGACACACAGGAACACCGTATAGCTCCTAGAAGTGGTCCCACTGTATGTGAGATGGCTTCTGCATACTTGCAGGATAGATACATTTTAGGCAGAAACAATGACCCCGTGGACTACTGGCAAACAAAGCAGTGTGTGTTGCCAGCATTGACACGTAATGCAGTGGAAACCCTCAGTTGTCCTCCAGAAAGCGTTGAGTCTGAGAGGGTTTTCAGTGCAGCTGGTTACTTTGTCAGTGACCACAGGATGCTGCTATCAAGCAGCAATGTTGGGAGACTAACATTCTTAAAAATGAACATCTCATACCATCTGAGTATCAGGTAGCAGAAACCGCACATAGTTACATAGTTACATAGTTACATAGTAATTTAGGTTGAAAAAAGACTTGCGTCCATCCAGTTCAACCCTTTTCCTATTCCTGTTTACCATCGCTGACCCAAAAGAAGGCATCTGACTCCAAATGGCAATCAGACTTCTCCCTGGATCAACAAGCCCTAACTAAATATTAATCCCAATACTAACATACATAGCCCTCTATATTATGCTCTTTTAAATAAGTATCCAGGCCCCTTTTAAAGGCATCTAATGTATCTGATAGCACCACCTCCTCCAGAAGTGCATTCCATACCTTTATTGTCCTTACTGTAAAGAAACCCTTCCGCTGTTGTAGATTAAATCTCCTTTCCTCAAGTCTAAACAGGTGGCCCCATGTCCTGTGTACTGTTCTGTTAATGAACAGGTCTTTTGAAAGCCCTTTATATGGGCCTTGAACATATTTATATAGTGTTATCATTACAGAGAAAGCCAGGACAAATATATTAACATCAGCACAGATGAGGAGGTCCCCACTTGGGACCACTGCTATCACTGATAAGTAATGTGTGTCAATAATCTGAGGAGGATAGCGATTTGACATAAACATGACAATGGTAAAAACTGCTGTATATACATACACAAATCACACCATGCCAGTCCCCAACCAACACCACAACAATACACATCTGACACATTGTAGGTTGTATATTATTTTGTTTATTACTTGACATCATCATGAATATGTGCCAATGTCACTTAAGCAGGAAGTTAGTGTTGTAGGCAAAGGACAAATGCACTCTGCATGCTAACACATTTTTCAAGGCATATGTTGCTGTAGGACTCACAACTTTGACTTTCAGCCGCTTATTTCTAAACTACAACCCTCAGAATAAGTAATATTGCAGTGGGAAATGTACTACCTATAGGAAATGTAGAAAAAAATTTGTTGAAATATTTCGAAAAGAAGGAAAATTTTGCATAGGTGAAAAAGAGAAAACTGTTGCGAAAAAATGAAAAATCGTCAAGTTTTCGCAAAAAGTCATGCAGGAAATTTTTCCCACTTTTCTCCCACCCTACTCTCATCACCTCATCCAACTGGTCACATATCTGTAATAGAGCAGCAGCAGCAAGGAGGGACTGGTAGTGGTGGTGATGATTGTGAAGAAGCTGGGGTGGTAGAGACATTAATAGTCTTTTAGCCCAAACTGAGAAGGAATGGGAGACATGGATGGGGATGGGCATCATCACCGCCACCAGCATTGAGCTTGTGGTATTTGCGGAGTTGCTACTGCTCCAATTCCTGCTGCTGCTGATTTGAAAGAGCAGCAGGATGCTGAGGAGCATGCTAGTGTGCCACTGAAACGGTTTGTTCGACACACAGACACAGTAGGTTTGGATAAAACACAATTTTATTAAACAATAAAGAACACGATAACCCTCACGGGTCCTGTAATATATATACAATATAGTACAGCCACAAGGTTATACAGAGGTAGGCCCACACAGGTCTAGTATATGTAGAAAGTCCATAGAACAATATACTGACACAGGTCAGGCAGATCTAATGTGAGTCCCAGTTTTTCAGTACTGAACGGGTTAATATTGGGCAGAGAAAGTTGACAGACCTTATTAGTGCAAGGCCCTTTAAGAAGCTCAAACAGAGGTGGGAGCTTCCACTCGAGTAACACCCAAGATAATGGATACCAGACATTTGTGGACTGCCGTAGCAGTAACAGAGACTGAGCAACTTGAGCAATGCCGTAGCAGTAACCAAGACTAGGCAACTTGAACACTGCCATAGCAGTAACGGAGACTGAGCAACTTAAACACTGCCGTAGCAGTAATGGAGACCGAGCCACTTGAGCACTGCCATAGCAGTAACGGAGACTGAGCAACTTAAACACTGCCGTAGCAGTAATGGAGACCGAGCCACTTGAGCACTGCCGTAGCAGTAACGGAGACTGAGCAACTTGAGCACTGCTGTGTCAGTAATGGAGACTAAGCAACTGGACACTGCCATGGCATTAACGGAGCCTGAGCAATATGAGCACTGCCGTAGCAGTAACGGAGACTGAGCAACGTGGGCACTGCCGTGGCAGTAACAGAGACTAAGCAACTGGACACTGCCGTGGCAGTAACTGAATCTGGTCAACGTGAGTCAGTAATGGAGACTAAGCAACTGGACACTGCCATAGCATTAACGGAGACTGAGCAATATGAGTACTGCCGTAGCATTAACGGAGACTGAGCAGCTTGAGTACTGCCGTAGCAGTAACGGAGACTGAGCAGCTTGAGCACCGCTGTAGCAGTAACTGAATCTGGTCAACGTGAGCACTGTCATAGCAATAATGGAAACTGAGCAACTGGCCCTAAGAGGCACCCAACCTGGAACTACACGTAAGGCAGAAAAATAGGAATGTCGCCTGGGAGACACGGAGGCAACCAAGACCAATCTGCAGAGCTGTCCGGAGACAGCGAGGGACTAGCACTATCCTAACCGAGGACCGGTCAGAGCGCACAGAGGAGGCACGGCCCCACAGCAGCCCAACCGGTCAGGATCCACACAAAGCAGGAACGTAGGACAGTCCAAGTCGGTACACGGAGCAGGAACGCCAGCCAATCCAAGTTCGTACACGGAGCATGAATGTCAGCCAATCCAAGTCAGTACACGGAGGAGGAACGTCAGCCGGGCCGGGTCGGTACACGGAGCAGGAACGTTAGCCAAGCCGAGTCTATACACAGGAGACAAGAAGCAGAATGGTCAGGCAGTCCGGGTCGGTGCACAGTCAGGAAACAAGAAGCAGAGTAGTCAGGCAGGCCAGGTCAATACACTGAGAGCTCACATGGATCAGGAACAAGCGCTGGTACTGGAACACCACGAAAGGGCACTGGAGAAGTTCCAGGACCCAGCATTTAAGGACAAATGCTGGGCGGGACAACAACTGAGCAGCCAATATCGGAAGCAGGAGTGGACTATTGACAGAATGTCGCCAAATAGCACGGGTACCATGATAGTACCCCCCTCTCAAAGACCCCCTCTCCTAGAAGAGGGACCTGGTTTCTGTGGGTATTTAGCATGAAAACTGCACAGCAATCTGGGATCATGAAAATCACTCTGATCAACCCAGGAACGCTCCTCAGGACCATAGCCCTTCCAATGAACCAGATATTGCAATTTTCCTCTGAATCTAAGTGGATCAATGATGCTTTGAACTTCGTACTCCTCTTGACCCTGAACTTGCACAGGACCGGGGACCGCAGGAGTGGTAGTGTAACGGTTGCATACCAGAGGTTTCAGCAGAGATACGTGGAACACATTGTGGATGCGCATGGATGCTGGGAGGTCCAGGGCATATGAAACAGGGTTAACTTTGCGAATCATCCTTGAAGGGACCAACAAACCGGGGAGCCAAATTATTACCTGAAACTTGCAAGTTTAGGTTTCTGGAGGAAAGTGTAACGGTTTGTTCAACACTCAGACACAGTGGTTTAGGATAAAACACAGTTTTATTGAAATCATAAATAATAAGATAACCTTCACAGGCCCTGTAGTACTTCAGCAGAATAATACAGACACAAGACAGGTTATTTGTGCATATGCCTACACAGGTCCAGTATAACTAGAAAGTTCAGAGTTGTCTTATACTGACACAGGTCAGGCAGGAAAGGGTGAATACCCAGAGCGACAGTTCAGCATGGGTTAAAGTTCTCCAATAGGTATTATCAGTCTCTGTGCAGAGAAGTCTGTGGAAAGTTCTCTTTGTAACCACCAGTATGGTAGAATAGCGCATGTAGGAGACTGCAGTGCAATAATGGAGACCAGAGCACTTGCACTCCACCAGAGCAGTAACTGAGACTAAGACACACTGCTGTAGCAGTCACGGAGGCAACACAGATGCTCTGCAAGAGCTTAACGGAGGATTCAGCAAGTGACACGCTGCCTTAGCAGTAACGGAGGCAACACTATTACTCTGCTAGAGATAAACGGAAAGTACAGCCAATGGCACACTGCCGTAGCAGTAACGGAGGCAACACTGAGACTCTGCAAGAGCTTAACGGAGGGCTCAGCCAATGGCACACTGCCATAGCAGTAACGGAGGCAACACGGAGGCTCTGCAAGAGTTAACAGAGGGCTCAGCCAATGGCACACTGCCGTAGCAGTAACGGATGCAGCACGGAGGCTCTGCAAGAGTTAACGGAGGACTCATCCAATGGCACACTGCCGTAGCAGTAACGGAGGCAACACGGAGGCTCTGCAAGAGTTAACAGAGGACACAGCAAATGTCTCACTGCTGTAGCAGTAATGGATACTAGGCCCCAGGCACAGCAGAAGTCAGAATGTCGCCCAAGCGACACAGCAAACACTGGAACAGGAAAACCGGGTCGAGTCACAGAGCAGGTACGTCAGCCAAGCCGGGTCAGATCACGGAGCAGGAACATCAGCCAGGCTGGGTCTAATCACGGAGCAGGAACGTCAGACAAGCTGGGTCAGGTCACGGAGCAGGAACATCAGCCAGGCTGGGTCGAATCATGGGAGCAGGAGACAAGAAGCAGAGTAGTCAAACAAGCCAAGTCGGTACACTGGAATCCACGAAGCTCAAGTAGGCACTGGTACAGGAACACCACGAAAGGGCACCGGATAGGTGCCAGAGCCCAGTATATAAAGGCCATACTGGGCGGGCCAAACGTAGATCAACCAATGGGAGCATTGCATAGCAAAAACTGACAGAAAGCAGCACAGGGAGCACAGGCACTGTGATAGAAAGCCATACCCTGTCCCCACCTGGAAGGAGACCGCTTGCAGCCGTCTGCGATTAGCGTGGCACTGATAATGCTGGAACGAATTACTGAGGGCCCTCTGAACCTGTGGCCAGGTGGAGCGGAGTTGCTCGATATGCTCGTCCAGTGCTGGAATCTGCTGCGACTAGAATGAGTCCGGGAGCAAACATGGCTGAAACCCATAGTTGATGAGAAATGAGGAGCTCCCTGATGATGAATTAACCGCACAGTTTCTGGTGAACTCTGCCCATGCCAACAGGTCGGCCCAATTATCATGATGATCGGACAAGAAACAGCGCAAAAACTGCTCCAATCCTTGATTGGCACGCTCAGCGGCTCCATTGGTCTGGGGATGGTAGGCAGACAAAAAGGACAACTGAATGCCCATCTGGTTACAGAATGCTCTCCAAAACCTGGACACAAATTGACTCCAACGGTCCGACACCAGCACTCTAGGTACCCCATGCAACCGGAACACTTCTCTAGCAAAGACAACAGCCAACTCCTGGGCCGAGGGAAGGCCAGGAAGGGGCACGAAGTGAGCCATTTTAGAGAATCTATCAAGCACCATAAGGATGAATGAGTAACCCCTAGACACTGGCAGTTCTCCCAGAAAATCAATGGACATGTGGCATCAAGGACGCTCGCCATTAGGTACTGGTTGGAGTAAGCCCACTGGGAGGTGTCTAGGGGATTTGGCACAAGCACAGGTGGTACAGGCTGCAGTGAATGCGGAGCAGTAGGCTCGTAGGGAAGGCCACCAAAATATTTGTGAAAGAGACCAAATTAATTGATCCCTCCCAATATGCCCTGCAGCCCAAAATGAATGGTAGGTTTCAAGCAAGTGGGTACAAAATGGCTCATCTATAAAGCACTTGCCTACTGGGGTATCTGGGGGAGCCGCAGCCTGGGTAGCCAGAATCTCCTCCCCCAGTGGCGAAGTGATACTAGTGCGTAAGGTAGCCAAGATGCGATCAGGCTGAATGATGGGTACGGGAACCTCATCTTTATCCATCTCTGGCCCAAATTGCCTGGACAGGGCATCAGTCCTAATATTCTTGGACCCAAGCAAGTATGATACAATAAAGGTAAAGCGAGACAAAAACAAGGCCCATCTGGCTTGTTGTGAGGAAAATCTCTTAGCCTCCGAGAGATAAGTCAGATTTTTGTGGTCTGTCAGGATTAGTACAGGGGTTCTCTTACCTTCTAGCAAGTGATGCCATTCTTTCAGAGCAAGAATAATAGCCAGGAGTTCTCTGTCCCCAATTTCATAGTGACTCTGGGCACTAGACAGCTTTTTAGAAAAGAACCCACAAGGTCTCAGAGTACTCCTAGCGACAGGATGCTGTGACAGTTCTGCCCCTACCTCATTTTCAGAGGCATCAACCTCCAATGTAAATGGAAGGGAAGGTTTGGGGTGGGACAGTACAGGAGCAGATGCGAAAGCGGACTTAAGTGTCTCAAAAGCTTGATCAGCTGCCTCAGACCATTGGGACGGATTGGCACCCTTGAGCGTGAGGTCAGACAGAGGTTTAACAATAGTGGAGAAGTTCCAAATAAACTTCCTGTAATAATTTGCAAACCCAAGAAAGCGCTGAATAGCTTTTAACCCTTTGGGTTGTGGCCATTGCAATACAGCTGCGAGCTTCTCCTGATCCATGGCAATGCCATCTCTAGAAATCATGAAGCCCCAAAAAAGGCACCACGGACTTGTGAAACTCGCATTTTTCAATCTTACAGAAGAGTTTATTCTTGCGTAATCTGAGCAAAACTTCGTACACATCCTTGATGTGTTGAGACAAATTAGACGAGTGTATATCGTCCAGGTAGACTACTTCGCAGGACTGTAGCATATCATGGAGGATATCATTAATAAATTCTTGGAATACATTGGGTGCGTTACATAGGCCAAAAGGCATAACTAGGTATTCGTAATGTCCAGATCTGGTATTAAATGCCATTTTCCACTCATCTCCAGCTCTTCTGATCAGGTTATATGCAGCCCGTAGGTCCAACTTAGTGAAAATAGAGGAACCTTTCAACCCGTCAAACAGTTCGGTAATGAGTGGTATGGGATAGGCATTTTTGGACATTAGCTTATTGAGTCCCCGGTAATCAATGCAGGGTCTCAACTCACCATTCTTCTTTTTGACAAAAAAGAAACCAGCCCCCGCGGGCGGGAATCATCAATATATTCCTCCATGGCCCGATTCTCCTCACACCACAACGGCTACGTGAGACCCCTAGGAGGCACAGCACCAGGAGGCGAATCAACAGCACAATCGTAAGCCCTATGCTGGGGCAAAGTGCTAGCCTCTCCCTTACTGAACACGTCACTGAATTGGTGATATTCAGCTGGCACGGAGGAAGAGGTACACATGGTCTTAATCGGATGAGTCACACAATGCCCCATACAATACTCAGACCAAGACATGATCTCACAAGTCTGCCATCAAACTGGGGATTATGCAAATGTAGCCATGGGAACCCCAGAATGACCGCATGATGAGGAGAATGAATAATCTGAAAGGGCTGTTTCTCAGTGTGGAGAGCCCCAATAGTCATAGACAGCGGAATAGTTTCCATGGTGATCTGAGCTGGTTCTAACGGTCTGCCATCAATGGCCTCAATAGCTAAGGGAGATTCCCTCTCGACCAATGGAATCTGATGTAGCGCAGCAAATGATCTGTCCATGAAGTATCCGGCTGCGCCGGAATCGACCAGGGCCAGAACCTCCACAGAGTTTTCTGCCCAGGAAAATGCCACCTGGATCGTGGGTTTATGCATAATAGGGTCTAGGGACTGCTGAACACCACCTAGGGCCTGTCCCCCAAGGTAACCTAGGTGCGTTCATTTCCCGGCCGTACAGGACAGGTACGCAACAGGTGTCCGGCTCTGCCACAATACAGACATAAACCCTGCTTTCCTCCTTAGATAAGCTGCATTGGTTCACTGATCTCATGTGTACGCTCAGAAGGCATGGGAGGCGGGGGAGGCATGGGTGGGACATTAAAACTGGTTTGTCCAACATTCCTGGCCCGCTACTTGCGGTCTTTGGCCATTAGTCTCTCAAATCAATAAATTCGCCCAAATCATTAGGCACTTCTCTAGCTGCCATCTCATCCTTAATACGGTCAGCAAGTCCCTGAGCAAATGTTGCCACCAGCGCCTCATTGTTCCATCCTACCTCTGCTGCCAATGTACGGAATTCTATAGCATAATCGTCTACTGTACGATAGCCCTGTTGTATCTCCATGAGTCTTTTGGCAGCAGAGGCATCTCTACCTGGTACCTCAAATACTCTTCGAAAGGTACTCACAAACTCCCTGAAGTTCCTAGTGCAGGGTTTGGCAGTCTCCCATAGGGGGTTAGCCCATTCCAGGGCTCTGCCCGTCAGCAATGATATCATGAAACCCACCTTGCTGCGGTCATTAGGAAAGGCATGGGGGGTTAACTCCAGAAAAACCTCCAACTGATTAATAAACCCTCTGCACCGTGTGGGTTCGCCATAATATCTGAGTGGTAACGAAGCTGAGGTGGTTAACCCTTTACTCGAGGCCACTTGCGTCATGGATTGAGTCTCCGGGGTCGAAACGAAGGGGCCCACCGGACTCTGAGCTAGTTTATCGAGGTGAGTTTGTATGGTCAGTGCCAACTGGTCCAATCGCTGCTCATGTAAGTCCATCCTCCAATGGATGTTTTGTGCATTACCTTCACCTTTACTGTCTGAGGTCATGGCCCTTTCATACTGTAACGGTTTGTTTGACACACAGACACAGTAGTTTTGGATAAAACACAATTTTATTAAACAATAAAGAGCACAATAACACTCACGGGTCCTGTTATATATACACAATATAGTACAGCCACAAGACAGGTCATACAGAGGTAGGCCCACACGGGTCCAGTATATGTAGAAAGTCCATAGAACAATATACTGACACAGGTCAGGCAGATCTAGTGTAAGTCCCAATTTATCAGTACTGAACGGGTTAATATTGGGCAGAGAAAGTTGACAGACCTTATTAGCCCTTTAAGAAGCTCAAACAGAGGTGGGAGCTTCCACTCGAATGCCCAAGATAATGGATACCAGATAATTGTGGACTGCCATAGCAGTAACGGAGACTGAGCAACTTGAGCACTGCCGTAGCAGTAACCGAGACTTAGCAACTTGAACACTGCCATAGCAGTAACGGAGACTGAGCAACTTAAACACTGCTATAGCAGTAATGGAGACCGAGCCACTTGAGCACTGTCGTAGCAGTAATGGAGACTGAGCAACTTGAGCACTGCTGTGTCAGTAACAGAGACTAAGCAACTGGACACTGCTGTAGCATTAACGGAGACTGAGCAATATGAGCACTGCCGTAGCAGTAGCGGAGACTGAGCAACGTGAGCACTGCCATGGCAGTAACGGTGACTAAGGAACTGGACACTGCCGTAGTAGTAACAGAGACTGAGCAGCTTGAGTACTGCTGTAGCAGTAACGGAGACTGAGCAGCTTGAGCACTGCTGTAGCAGTAACGGAATCTGGTCAACGTGAGCACTGCCATAGCAATAACGGAAACTGAACAACTCGTCCTGAGAGGCACCCAACCTGGTACTGCACGTAAGGCACACAAATAGGAATGTCGCCTGGGCGACATGGATGCAACCGAGACCAATCTGCAGAGCTGTCCGGAGACAGAGAGGGACTAGCACTACCCTAACCGAGGACCGGTCAGAGCGTGTAGAGGAGGCACGGCCCCACAGCAGCCCAACCGGGCAGGATCCACACAGAGCAGGAACGTAGGACATTCCAAGTCAGTACACGGAGCAGGAACGTCAGCCAATCCAAGTCGGTACACGGAGCAGGAACATCAGCCGGGCCGGGTCGGTACACAGAGCAGGAACGTCAGCCACGCCGGGTCGATACACAGGAGACAAGAAGCAGAATGGTCAGGCAGTCCAGGTCGATGCACAGGCAGGAAACAAGAAGCAGAGTAGTCAGGCAGGAAGGGTCGATACACTGAGAGCTCACACGGATCAGGAACAAGCGCTGGTACTGGAACACCACAAAAGGGCACCGGAGATGTGCCAGAACCCAGCATTTAAGGACAAATGCTGGACGGGACAACAACTGAGCAGCTAATAGCGGAAGCAGGAGTGGACTATTGACAGAATGTCACCAAAAAGCATGGGTACCGTGATAGCCACAGACCAACGTAGACACAGTGGGAATGGGATCCAGTGATGGGGGGCTAGGACAGCTTCTACTTGACAGCAGCAGCAATACTCCTGGTCCTAGTTACAGTGCTGATTCTGTGGCAGTAGCAGTAACATTATCCTCTGCCCCATACAGTGAAGAGGAATGTGGAGGAGAAGAAGAGGCCATTTTTCTCCACCTTTTCCATCCTCCTGAAGTCCTGGGTGTGGGACTCTTATCTTTGAACAGGCACAGTGCAGTGATTAGTGACTGCATTGTGCAAAATTTGTGACAAATCAGTGAAAAGGGGAAAGGAGGGAACATACTTTGGCACAACCGCCCTGATGAAACATATGAAATACAGACGCCATAACATTTATGTGAAACATGTTAAAGCTAAACACCCACCACAGAAATCAGGCACTACTGTTGATGTACCCTCTGACTCTTCCCAAAGGCAACAAGAGGCTAGGCATAAATCAAAGAGGAGGAAGAATAGAGAAACACCTGGCTCTCCATCACCTTCTACCAATAGGGTAACTACATGTTATGGTGATCCATCTCTTTCATCTTTACCTCCCCCAAGCATGAGATTTGCTGACACAAGAAAAAGTGTTAAAACAATTAAATGGTGTTAAGGTAGACAAAGCCCCGGGGCCGGATGGTATACACTCATGGATACTTTAAGAGCTAAGCCAGGCCCTGGCCAGACCAATATTTTTGATTTTCGGGGATTCTTTTATTTCAGGTATGGTGCCCACAGATTAGCGTAAAACAGATGTGGCGCCCATATTCAAAAAGGGATCAAAATCCCAGCCGGGAAATTACAGACCTGTAAGATTTACATCTGTGGTAGGGAAACCGTTTGAAGGGTTGCTAAGGGAATATATTCAAGAATTCATCTCGAACAGGAATATCATTAGCAGGCTCCAACATGGCTTTGTAAAAGAGAGGCGTTGTCAAACTAACTTGCTTGCATTTTATAAAAAAGTTAGTAAAAATATAGATTTGGGAGCGGCAGTTGATGTGATCTATTTAGACTTTGCCAAGGCATTTGATACGGTTCCACACAAGTTACTGTACAAATTGAATGAAACAGGCCTAGGGGAAAATGTTTGTGTGTGGATTGGAAATTGGCTGAAAGTTAGAATGCAAAGTGTGGTAGTAAATGGGAAGTTCTCCAATTGGACAAAAGTGATAAGTGGAGTACCTCAGGGATCTGTCCTTGGTCCTCTTCTTTTTAATTTGTTAATTAATGATCTCCCAGAGGGCATAAGGAGCCATGTATCAGTGTTTGCCAATGACACAAAATTAAGTAGGGTAATAGAGTCTGAACTGAATGTGTCTTCATTACAAGAGGATTTGGACAAATTGGGTAACTGGGCAGGCAAATGGCAAACGAGATTCAATATAGACAAGTGTAAAGTTATACATTTTGGTTATAATAATAAAAATGCAATATATAGTTTAAATGGTGATTTTCTAGGGAACTCTACTAATGAAAAGGATTTGGGAGTAATGGTAGACTAAAGACTCAGCAGTAGCGTGCAGTGCCAGCTGGCATCTGCAAAGACCAATAAGATATTGGCATGTATTAAAAGGGGTATTGACTCAAGGGAGGAAGATATTATCATGCCTCTTTACAGGTCCATGGTAAGACCCCACCTAGAATATGGTGTTCAATTCTGGGTAGCCCTTTCTGAAAAAGGACATTATGGAACTGGAGAAAGTGCAGAGGAGGGATACAAAACTAGTAAAGGGAATGGAAAGTTTTAGTTATAAAGAAAGGCTAGAAAAGTTAAACTTGTACACACTAGAGAAATGGCGTCTTAGAGGGGATATGATAATATTATATAAATATGTTCAGGGCTCTCCAAAGACCTGTTCATTATCATAACAGTACAAAGGACAAGGGGTCACCCGCTTAGACTTGAGGAAAGGAGGTTTAAACTTCAACAGCAGAAGGGATTTTTATGGTAAGGACAATAAAGGTATGGAATTCACTGCCTGAGAAGGTGGTGCTATTGAATACATTAAATGCCTTTAAAAAGGGCCTGGATACTTTTTTTTTTAAAGAGCAGAACATAGAGGGCTATGTATGTTAGTATTGGGATTAATTTTTAGTTAGTGCTTGTTGATCCAAGGAGAAATGTGATTGCCATTTGGAATCAAGAAGGAATTTTTCCCCCCATTCAAGGCATAATTTGAAATTGCTGTATTGAGGGTTTTTTTTTTGCCTTCTTTTGGATCAACAATGGTAAACAAGAATAGAAAAAAGGGTTGAACTAGATAGATGGACGCAAGGCTTTTTTCAACCTAAATTACTATGTTACTATGTTACATACATTCATAAATACACAATCTTTCAAATATACTAAAATCACTGAAACCATGGAAAACTGCCTAAGTAATATGGAAAGGCTTCCTGAATAATGTGGTACACCACTAGTATGATCATACCATAGGGGATGCCAAGACAACACAATTTATCAGGCCACAATATGCTTGATAAATTGCTCTTATTTAATATAACATACCTGCACTTAAATATCTGTAGCAACTACAGACAAGAAGAAAAGGTAGACACGGTATACCATTTTAGAATGGTAGAAAAAGACAACCCACTACATCAAATGAGACGTCACTTGCATTCTGTCCTAGTCCACTATGCACAAATGTTTCTGAAATATGGTGCTTAAAAGGGGATCTCTCACCCCTACAAAAGTTAGGTAGGTATATATCGATAATCTTGAAAATGTTATTTATTTAAAAAAAAAACACTATTTGGGTTAAAATTATTGCTTATAGAGTGCCCTGCACCCCACTTCAGCATACACTTGTCTTGCTGCAGATTGCCGCACTGCCTCTGCTCCCTTCCCACTGCCCAGCCTCCTCTGATGATGGAGGCTTCTATCTTAAGCTGGAGCGGTCTCATTGGCAGAGATCGAGATCTAGCCAATGATACTACTCCAGCTTACAGACAGACAGCCTCAATCATCGGAGGAGGCTGGGTAGTGGGAAGGGAGCAGAGGCAAATCGGCAAGAGCAGTATATGCAAAAGTAGTGTGCAAGGGACTCTATAAGAATTACTTTTAGCCCAAATAGCATTTTTTGTTTTTTTAAATAAATAATATTTTCAACTTTATCGATATATACTCTACCCAATAAGCTTAACTTTTATAGGGGTGAGAGATCCCCTTTAAAGAAAAATATGCATCTTTACATTTCTACCTTTAAGAGGTACTGAAATCTCTGAAACCAATGTAATTTTTTGCTGTGCTCAATAAAATACTAACATAATAAACTAGGTTGAAAAAACACTATCAAATTCAACCTTTGCCTCATAACCCAGAGATATGACAATTATATAAACTTTCATGCTGCAAAATAAGTTAGTCTTTATCCAAACTCCATTTTTTACTACTAATACACAGTATAACCCTGTATTTTCCTGCTTGAAAGAATGTATCCATTGTATCTGCTATTACCACATCCCTAGACAAGGAATTCCACAATTTAACAGACCTTATTGTAAAAATAAAACCTTCCTCTGCTGAATTGAAATCTCCTTCCCTCTAATCTCAGAGAGTGGCCCCTGGTTATTTGATCCGGCCTTGGAATGAAAAGCTCACCAAGAGATCTGTTATGTTCTGACTCTTTTTCTTTGCTTTTTGTGATTCCTTGTCTGGTTGTTTGTTTTTTCTTGTTATCTTGATCCTGGTTCCCCGTCTTGTCTTGTGCTTTTGTGCATGTCCTGAGCCTTTATAGAGCCCCAGTGCTTTTGGGAGGAGCGTGATCAAAGTGTTCCAGGTCATGACCCTTAATTTCCTGTCTTGTCCATGAGTATTATCTTGTCTATTGACCTGGCTCTTCCTTTGACTTCCCTCCTCTGCAAATATTGATGTACTATATGTATTACCAGGTAATTTATAAACATGCTAAAAAGAAATACTGAACCCTAAGGTACTCCACTCTCAACTTTAACTGTATTGGAGAATTGTTCATTTACAACCACACACTGTTCCCTATCCTTCAACCAGTTTTCTCTCCAATTGCAAATGTTATTCCCTAGCCCTAATTTACTTATTTTATACCCAAGCCTCAATGGTGGCACTGTATCAAATGCCTTTGCAAAATCTAGGTATAATATATCAACTGCCTTAGCATTATCTAGATTGCTAATTTCTTCTTCATAGAAGCTTAAAAGATTAGTTTGGAATGATCTATTCCTCATAAAACCATGTTGATTCTTACTAATAATCTTATTTTTTTGTAGTGTAATCCTGAATATAATCCCTTATTATCCCTTCTAGCAGTTTTATCACTACAGAGGTCAAACTCGCAGATCTATAATCCCACGGTTCTGTTTTAGTTCCCTTCTTAAATAAAGGTACTGCACTGGCTTTATGCCAATCTTGTGGCACTGATGGAATCTTAAAAAGAGGGGTTTTGCTAACACTTCACTGACTTCACAAAGAACCCTTGGATGTATACCATCAGGACCCGGTGCTTTGTCAGTCTTATTTCTGTTCTGTCTTCCCATGACCTTTTGTTAACCTAATATCTGATAATGGTATGGTTTTATTTGTTACTTGTTGAAGATCTTTTACCATTCCTTGTTCCTTTGTATATA
This sequence comes from Rhinophrynus dorsalis, assembly GCA_037306005.1. Taxonomy (NCBI): domain Eukaryota; kingdom Metazoa; phylum Chordata; class Amphibia; order Anura; family Rhinophrynidae; genus Rhinophrynus; species Rhinophrynus dorsalis. Next base: position 182,182,848 of record CM074722.1, read on the forward strand.
CTGATGCAAAGAAAATGTTTAGAACATCAGCTTTTTCCTTATCCACTCTAATCAACTCACCCATCTCTTTTTTAAAGGTCCAATTCACTCACTATTAAGTTTTTGCTATATGTATTTGAAAAACTTTTTGGGTTTAGTCTTGTTCTCCATTGCAATTCAAGTTTCATTATCTTATTTTGGCTAACCTAATTACCTTTTTGCAATCTTTGTTGCAAATCCTGTATTTCAAGAAAATGTTCTGTTCCTTCAGACTAAATAGTTTAAATGTCTTTTTTTCTTGCCCTGTACTTCTGTACATTTGCAGTTAACCACATTGGCTGTGATCTACTTCTTTTGCATTTGTTCCTCACTGGTATATATTGTTGAATACATTTCTGCAACCTAAATTTAAATTCTGACCATTTTTCTGTCTATGTTTTTAGCTATCACTAGGTCCAATACTGTTATTTCTTTTTGGCACTTCCACCTTTTGTGAGTGAAATAATGCTTTCCCTAAGCATGCTCACAAATCTGCTCCCCTTAGCACTCTCACATGTCTCATGTTTCCAGTTGATATGTGACTAGTTAAAATCTCCCATAATTATCGTATGCCCAAAATGTGCAGCTTTCCTCATTTGCAATAGCAGTTGGGCCTCAACATTCTGATCCATATTTGGTGGTTTGCAGCATATACCAACCAATACTTTTTTTTAACTTGTATGCCATAGTTAGCCTTAATTTCTACCCACAAGGACTCCACACTATGGCCATTGTCCTCCCTAATATAACCCCTTCAAATTAGATTTAGCTCTGCTTTCAAATATAAGCTTGCATCTCCCCCTTCTCCTATTAATAATGTCTCTCCTTAACAGGGAATGGCCCTCTATATTTACAGCCTAATGATGTGTATCATCCCATCATGTTTCAGTTATACAAATTATGTCCAAATGCTCATTAACCACCAGCAATGCTAGTTCTCCCATTTTATCTACCATACTTCTTGCATTTGCCACCATACAATTAATCCTGAAGTCTTTCAGACTTAATACGAGTTCCTCCCTATTGGATACATTTATCTCCACCCCTTCAATTTCCTCTCCTCTTTCCTAGTTTAAAAGCACATCCAACCTTCTTAGCATTTCATCCCTTAGCACGGTGGCTTCCCTATCATTTATGCTCAATCCATCACTTCAATATACATTTTACCAAAGATCAAAGTCAACCAAGTACTCTAAAAACCCAAACCCTCCTTCCTACCCAACTACCTGAGCTTGCATTAAGCTCCCTGAGCTCTGTCTGCCTACTTGCACTGGCACATGGCACATGTAGTATTTCAGAAAACACTACCCTAGAGGTCCTTTCCTTGAGCTTGCACCCTAAATCCCTGAGATCATTTTAGGGCCCTCCTTCTTCCTCCAGTTTTGTCACTGGTACTAATATGTACCAAGACAGCTGGATCATTTCCAGTTCCTCCCAATAATCTGTCTGCCCTGTTCTCAATATGCCAAACCAGAACACTCAGGAGACAACATGCTGTTCAGCATTCACGTTTACCCTCCTAATAATAGAGTCCCTATTACCACCACCTGACTAGGTTTCCTCACTCTGCATCCCATCTAAACTGGAGGACTGTTCCTCTGGTTACTAGAAGAAGCAGTCCTCTCCAGTATTGCCAATTCAGACCTATCTTAATCAACATCTTCACATAATATTGCATTTCTTGTTGTAAATGGGAATGCTAGACTATCCCTTTTCCACCAAGGGTACTATTGAACAAGGAGCTGAGGTGGTTAGGAATAGCTTGAGCCCCCACCAGCTACTATTCAGAAATATTTATTTTATATAATGTCAGTTGATTGCATGATCACCTAACATTAACCCCTTCATCTGTCTGTTTTCCAACACAAGTACAACCAAGTTTATAGAAGGAAGGGAAGCAGGGATAGGTGCTCTGTTAGAGCTCTACATGCCTCCATGTAGTCACTTGGATTGCCCTGGTATATCTGTCACGAAATGTCCCACTGCTGATGCAAGATGATATTAGTAAGCCTCACCGGATCCTCTGTGGGGTAGAAGAAATCTCTGACTGGAGGACCTGATAAGTGAAGGTAAGTGCCGTAGCACCCCCCCTTCCATGTCTGTTACTACTGAGGAGGAGATATTCTAGCACTTTTGGAGGTTCTGGTCCAGATATAGACCATTATATCCTTACCAAAAACTTTCTTTCAGTAACTCTGCACATAAATGCAAACCTGCACAATGTGTTTTTCATTAACATCCTCTGTTAAAGGGGTGGTCTGGTCACATTATATATAAATAACACTTACCATGTTAACAGTAGTATAGATTACCAGTGTATTTTTGTAAATGACTTGGAAAAAAGAAAATATTTTTATATTAAAACTTTCAAGCAATATATATATATTTTTAAAATCTTGATTTTTTTTCTAATCAAACTTTCAGTAAAAGAACCCCAAAATGAACATCTGCCGAGAGCAGACAAGTAACCACGATCATTCTTTTATATTATTTTATTACTGTCGAATAGGAGACTTTTGATTTGACAGTAAGCATTCATGCCTTTTCTGAAAGTAATTATATAATGGCAGTCAAAAGCTCACTCTCTCCTTTCAACTGGGCATTGATTAATGGAGTCCAGCAGTGACTACAACGGTTGCAGATTCTAAGATCTGCAGAAGACAGCTAAAGTATAACACTACAAAAATCTAAGCATGAAAGAAGTATGTGAATGTGGTTTTGCTACCATTCGTTCAACCTTGGTGCCATTGTCAAAATGAAAAATAATTTATCACACAGGAAAGACAGTTCTGGTTTCATTTTTCATGCTGAAGATTCAAATCCTTCATAACTTAAAGTAATTTCCCTTATGAGATCAAATGAACCCATTTAATATTATTTAAATTCTAATATAATATTGAATTGGTTTTTAACTGGGATTACCATTTCAAATAATTTCAAAATGTGTTAGAATATAGAACTACATGGATCAAAAGCATGCAAGATTAAAACTCTGAGTCTTAGAAGAAATAAGAGCAATATGTTTCTCACCTTCTGGAGAGTATTTCTTATATTACGAATAATCAGGAGGTACCGGGATTGTGGATCACAGAATTTCTGCAAATTTTCTGTTAAGAATAATTAGAAGATTGCTGGGATTGTAGATCATAGAACTCTTGTAAGTTTTCAGTTATGTGGATATCTTCTTCCCATTATTGAATGTAAATGAGTCAGCTAGGATGTGTATGGAGTAAAATAACTGATTGTTAGGTGTCAGTTTGACCCTTTTTAATTGCTGTGGGTGTTTAAGAAGAACCTGATTGAGTATGCCTCATTATTAAAGGAGTGGCTCTTATAGTAAGTGTTTTTTTTTACTTCAGGGTCTTCTTCCAAGTATCATGCATGGGAGAGACTCCACCAACCTAGGTAGGCCTGGAAATATTTATAAGAGACCTTCCTCCCCATCATCCCCATTGTTTTGCTGTCTTACTCAGGCAGGCTGCAGAACTAAAACTTTCTTTACATCATTTGTTTTGTGGTATGGCACTTCTTTGGCCTTCTGGTTGTGTTTTCATTCTGGGCAGTAGCAGTGGGGGGTTTTTCCCCTTTGCCATCCCCTTCCAGGCTGTTGGATCCCACTGGATTCATTTTTGTTCACCGATTCAAAACAGCTTTTCTGGTCATGATGGTTCTTTTGGCTCCTTCTGCCCACAAATAATGAAGTGAGTGATTTCTGGTTGATGGAATGTATATTTGCTTTCCACAATCCAGAAGTCCTTCATTTATGGACTTAGGATCTGTTTTACTTGTTCCTGGCTCATGAGTTTTACCTAGGAGGGAGTGGGCTCTGAGGAACTTGTGTAGTGCACATCTTTATTTGGGAAGTGAATGGTTTGTCTGCTGCCTCCTTGGATTCTCCCTACATTAGCCTTTTCCAGTAGCTCCAGCAGATCCATGTTGGTGTATATATAAGTAGTTTGTTCAGTCTATTTAACATCTTGAGTCTTCTTATTTTATTTTTTGTGGGGGTAGTGATAATGTGGGGTGTACTGTATTCTATGTGCTTCTCTTGTAGAATGTCTTCTCCCATGGATGCTGCTATGGCCATCTGCCTGGTCTGTAAATAACCTACAGAAGCATCTTCTAAGAAGAAGCTGTTCCTTAACAGCATTACAGAACTGACTACATCCTCTCACCCTGAAGCATCTATGCCAGTTCCTAATGACATGACATGATGATGATGTTCCATTCCATTGCCAATTAGAATAACTTAAATCTTAATGCAGAAGAACACAGCATCACTGGCCCTTGTTCCTCTTACTATCCTCATAGAAGACCTTTTAAAGTTGGATTCTGAAGTGTCATCTGAGGAAGGCTATAGAGAAGATTCTTACATCTTCCAAGCTGAATGCATTGATTCCATGGTCAAGCTAATCACGGCTCCCTTAGATATTAAGCAAGCCAAGGTCAGTTACAGATTAACTATACCTGGGATACAAGAAGGCACATAAAGTCTTCCCAGTCCGTGAAGTAGTTGCTACTCTTTTCAAGAAGCAAAGGAGCTGTCCTGAGAAAAAACTATCCTTCTCAAACAAGCTCAAGAGTTTGTTTCCTTTTGAACCCAAAGACACCTCATTCTGGGAACATATCCCCAAGGTAGATGTCCATGTGGAAAGACAGTCAAAAAAACAATAGAAGACAGCTCAGGGTTTAAAGGGATAGTAATACTTTGTTTTATCTTTATTTTATTTTGTAGGCATTAAAAAACATGAAGAATGATATAAGTCTTATCTCTCAAACCTTTATGGTTTAAGAGATATTCACAAGCAAAGTATCCCCCCCCCCCCGTTCAACCAGATCAGAAGGGAGGTGCCCAGGTAGACTGCAGAGAGGGACAATCTTCAATTAAGATAAGGGAAAAAGCTGAAAAACTTGTCAAGGGGGGAAGGGCTTTCATTCTTTTCATACAAAGAAGATTGTCCCCTGCTGTTATCTGTCTGGTCTTACAACCAGATTCACATCTGAGAAGAGATGGCTTACACTAGGAAAAAGGGGCGGGAGGGGGAAACTTTGCTTGTGAATATCTCTTAAACCATAAAGGTTTGAGAGATAAGACTTATATCATTCTTCATGTTTTTTTAATGCCTACAAAATAAAATAAAGTTAAAACCAAGTATTACTATCCCTTTAAGTATGCAATGGACAAGAAACTGAAATATCTCTCAGGTGCTACAAATCAGCAGCTACTGCTTTTAGACCAATTGTAACTACCACTTATGTTTCCAGGGCTATGTGACTTTGGTTGACTCAATTAGAAGGAGATATTCTTAACAAAGTATTGCGGAAAAAAACCCTTAAATCTGTCACCAGACTTAGATTAGCATCCCAAGAGGCTATACAAGGACAAAAAGACCAGCCAATAGGCCCTTTGTACCAAGGAGAGGCACATCCTAGGTCTAGCTATGAAGAAGGTCAGTCTAAGGCCCATTTCTGAAGTAAAGCTGGTTACACCAGTAGAAGTAAGATTGTCTTTTTGTTACACAGTTAGAAAGTATTCCTGGGTATTAAGCATAATCAAAGACAGCCACATAATTCCATTCCTTTCCCTACCTCTTCAGCAATATCTGTTGACTCAAGTACCCAAAGACCACTACAAAAGAATGTCCTTTCTGAATGATGCTCAAGATTTTATGGACACCAGGGTCCACTACAAACGATAAAGCACTCTGAAGTCCATCATTAATATTCTTTAAAAGGGAGATGTGTCTGCTATACAATACCTTCAGGAGTCTTACATCTATATTTCAGTTCACATCAATTACAGTTTTTGCCAGTAGCAATCAGAGACAAATCTACTACTAGCCATTTCCAGTTTGAAGCTTGTTCCTTTGGTTTTCTACAGGATTATTGACAGCCTCCATAGAAGCAGTCCCATGGGCTTTCCCCCATATGAGACCCCTATAGCACTTGGAACAAGGACCCAAATTCTCTTAATTGCTATGTTTCTTAGCCTCTCAAGAGGTCTTCAGCTGGCCATTCCACAATTTTATGTCTTATCCACTGATGAAAGCAAGTTTCTAGAGACAGCAGTAATCCAGGGGTAGTCCTATCAAGGAACTTGTAAGCCCTCAAAATGAACTGTTGGCTATCTCAAGAGTAGGGATGGGTGAATATTTTCGCCGCAAACTGGAATCGGCGAAAAATGGCACTTTCCGCTTGGTGGAAAATTTCCTGGGAAAATTGAAGTTTTTTCACGCTTTTTCCAGCTTTTTTCACCTAGCTCATTGCATTGAAATCAGTGGGTAGAAAAATGTTTCTCCACCTCACGAAACTTTTCTACAGCCATATAAAAGTCTGTCAGACTAGGAGAAGAATGTGTTAGAATAGGGAAACAATGTGTTAGAATGTGTTAGACTAGGAGAAAAATGTGTTAGAGTAGGAGAAAAATGTGTTGAATAGGCAAAAAATATGTTAGACTAAGCAAAAAATGAATTAGAATAGAAGAATAATGTGTTGGAATAGGCAAAAAATTTGCTGGAATAGACGAAAAGGAGGAACATTTTGCATTGGAGAAAAAGAGAAAATTTTAGCAAAAAAAGTAAAAAATTGTTTGTTTTTCGCAAAAAGTCATGCGAAAATGTTTTCACACTTTTCGCCCACCCCTACTCAAGAGCACTAAAGACAACACTCTCATCTGAGGTTCAACAAAGAAAGTGAGGATAGACAACATGATGAAGAAGCAGCTCCCTCCTACTTTTATGCAGGAAAATTATCCTCTGGGCAGAATTTCATTTGCAGGTAATTTATGCAATTCACATAAAAGGGAATGACAAATCTTGGGTAGACCTCCAGAGCAGGAAGATCATTCATCAAGATGAATGGTTCCTCAATCAAGGCATCTTCAATAATCTTTCAGATATGTGGATTCACTTTCACATCAACCCTATGGCAACAAGAGTAAAAATTAAAGGTGAATACTTCTCTCATTAACTACCATAGCTTTTGCCTTGTTACAAACAGCACATACAAAATTAACCAAATATACATTAACAATATAAGTTTAGGATTAGATTTTAGGTATGTAACATAAATTAACTAATAAGTATAGATTCTAGCTGGAAAAAACCTTTTTACTAATCTTTATGATAACAGACTTTTGATAAGAAAATCAGTCAGTCCTTTCTCAGCTCATCTAAATACTTCACACAATAATCCAGCTTTAAAAGCGGGAACTCTTTGACTTTGCTGACACATCTACACAGACCTTGGGGGGTATGTTGCTAGACCAAAGATATGTTGTATTTCCTTGCATTTTTCACTTACATTATATATATTTTTACACTACAATTCCAGACTATGAACACTGTATTTTAAATATACACACATATGTATATGCTTTTTTATTTTTGTGAGAGATGGCATAGATAAATGGGCTATTTGCCATTAAGTTAAATATAAATAGTATACCATATATGTGCCAAAGTTTTAGGCAGGTGTGAATAAATGCTGTAAATAAGAATACTTTAAAAAAATAGACATGTTAATAGTTTATATTCATCGATTTACAAAATACATAGTGAGTGAACAGAAGAAAAATCTAAATCAAATCACTATATGATTTGGTACAAACTGTGCAGCTCACTGCTATATCCAACTGGGACATCAGTACATCGCACAGCGCCCAGGCTGGTGGTACAGCTGTGAACCTGAGTTCACACCAGTGGAGGAATAAAGATGATTAGAAAAATTATGGTAATAGGAGCACTAGATAGGTGTTTCCTTGCAAAGTCAATGTACTCTAATAAGCTGATTGATTGCTCACAGTACATATCATACAAACAAACAATAAGAGGGGATAAAATGAGAGGATTAGTATCCAAGCATGATAGGGGTATAGTGAACAACCAGACTACAGCTAAATGAGACACCAGTGTATCGCACAGTTCCCAGAGTGGGTGGCACGGTGATGAGCCAGAGAAGACACTGAGGGGAAATAGAAATTACTAAATAAATAGTCATGGTGAAAAGATGATGTCCCAGATGATCTGTGTATCCTGATGCGGAGTTAAGTTGCTCAGAGTACATGTCATATTAGCAAGCAATTACAGAATAACAGTACCGGTGACCAGGAATCATAGCGTAGCCAGTGAGTACCCAGTCCACAGCCAGAAGAGATACTCAGGCATATCACAGCACGTGCCGGCACCCCCACTAACAGTTGGAGTGGGCACTAGCAGTTGTATTGGTGTATATTGTGAGTGTGTAGTCATGGATCCTGGGACAAAATAAAAAGCATATATATTAACCATACCTGAGAACTAATCTACAACTAACACTGATCAACCAGTCCATCTTGCTCAGTGGTACTCCGGCACATTACAAAGCATGCTGGTGCATTGTTGAGCACAGAAGTGGTAAACAAGCATGTCACATTGATAGGAGATGGGTATATGGACATGTTTAATAGAACAGAACACAAGGGTATTGTGGCAAAATACCAATGGTACCATGGCATAAAGCACCCACTTGTCAATAAGGCATCCTTCTGGTGTGCCATTGGAGAGTGTGTAGAATGTAAGGATAGTGTTATCAAGGGATAAGGGGTTAAATGTTATAACTAGGAGTGGGTGAAAGGTCTTGTTGTGTTCCCGTGGGTAAAATCAGCAAAAAGCACATGGTTGTCCATTTTTTGAGGGAAAATTCACTTTAAATAAAGCAATTAAAATCTTTGCCATTTTTCGCCCATTGCTAAAAATATTTTGATATTTCTTTCAATGGCTACAAACTTTTAGCCCCTTTACTTACATGTTCATGTTTTCGTTATAAAAACGTGATGTTTCCAGGAAGTGAAACACAATACAAGCAGCTAGAAAGGAGAGAATGGGTGCTAGGCTATTGTTCTGTGATTTATATAGTGAAATTGAGGCAGGAGAGGGTCGTAGTGACTGCTATCATTATGAGCACCTGGAATATAAATAAAAGGAGGAGCCAGAAGGACCGTTATACATCCAGTGGGTCTAAGGAAGAGGAAGTGACCACTACCAGCATTGGAGGTTCTGGTTACCCTGATTCCCCAGTGATGGTCAGTCCTCCTTCCTCACCCCTAGGGATCTTGGGAAAATTTGTGTCCTGACACATATAAACTAATTAGCTCGTACAAACACACTTGCAAATCCAAGTAAAATCAATATTTCCTTTATTGCAACACAATATAAAATGGTAAATACCTTGACATGCCGATGTTATAGAGAGATGAAAGAGAGACTTTTGGAGGTGTTCATATTTAACCCAGCAGAATGTGCTAAATTCGACCCTTCAAAGCTTTTCGTGCTGTATGCATTTAATCACGACAGGGGTCATGATTAAGTGCATAAAGGAAATATTGATTTTACTTGGATTTGCAAGTGTGTTTGTACGAGCGAATTTGTTTATACGTATTATGTTCAGTTAAGGAGCACATGGAGAAGATCCTGTATCGCTCAAGTCAACACTGCATAGTTTGAATCTGGATTGTTATACACTGTTCCACTGAATTATGGCTGACTTTCTTTATTTTTGATGATTCATATATATATTAGAAGTGTGAGCTGCTGAATAGTTTTTTAGTTGCTGAAAAATTTGTGTCGTGCAGAGGAAGAAAAGGGTAATAGTGTTATCAGAACAGGCCAGATACCTGTGTCTGTTACCAGTGCTGCACCTGCCAGTGTGTGGCTTGTGATTGTCAGGACGAGATGATGCAGGGGACCCTAAGTCACAATTGCCATTCCCACTACTACTAATAAGATACAGCAGCTACAGACTCAGAGTGTTAGGAGTTAGGGAGGGGTTGATACTAGTAGTGAGGAAGACTCAGATTGAAATTGATGTGGTTGATGTTAGTGATAGCAAAGCAGCTGGTGGGACAAGTGTGACTGCAATAGATCCTCCTGCTGATGCTGAGGTGGAAGGTGAAGTGATGCAGAGATGCCAGTCTAGCGGTCAAGGGAGCCCACGACATTCCTCTTACCCTGTGAGTTCCTTTCCGCCACAGCATTGTCCCTATGGCACATCATACTGAATAAGACAGAACTGGTGGCTAGCAGCAATAATACCTCCACCATGAGCACAGATCAGCTGCTTGATGCTAATGCTGCCAGCCTGCCTACTTCAGCTCAAGAGATGGCAATTGTGGCAGTAGGGGACCCTCTGTCACATTTGTTATCACCTCCAACAGGTGAGAATGTAATAGAGCAGCAGCAGCAAGGAGGGACTGGTGGTGGTGGTGGTGATGATGATGAGAGTGATGGTTGAGCAGCTGGGGTGGAAGAGACATAATGGCCTTTTTAGCTCAAACAGAGAAGTAATGGGAGACATATATGGGGATAAGCATCACCACCAGCAGTGAAATTGGCAAATGTGCGGAGTTTGCTGCTGCTGTAATTCCTGCTGCTACTGTTGCAAGGGAATCAGGATGATGAGAAGCAGGCTAGTGTGCCATAGTCCACTGTGGACACAGTCGGAATGGGGTCCAGCAATAGTGATGTGGGACTGGGATAGGTTCTACTTGCCAACAGCAATACTCCTGGTCCTAGTTGTAGTGCTGATTCTGAGGTAGTAGCAGCAACAGCAGTAACGTCATTCTTTACCCCAAGTAATTAAGAGGAATGTTGAGGAGATAAAGAAAGAGGCCATTCTCCACCTTTCCCCTCCCCCCTGAAGTCCTGAGTGTGGGACTATTTTTCTCTTGGGGCAGGTACAATGCAGTCATCAGCAATGGTACTGTGCACAATTTGTCAGTGAAAAGGGGATAGAAGGAAATGCACCTTGGCACAACCCCTTATCACACATAAGAAAAACAGACACCATGACATTTATGTGAGGTATGTTAAAGCCAAACCCTCACCAAAGAAATCAGGCACCTCTGTTGCTCACTCTCCCAAAAGGCAAAAAGAATAAAGTAACCCATTCAGAGCCTGAAAGTTAGAAGGCAAGCAAAATACCTGGCTCACCATCACCTTCTTTCTCAAGGATCCAGCCGTGGGAAGATATAACTACATCTTCTGGATATCTACGTCATTCTTCATTACCTCTACCACCAACTGATATCCATTGTGTAGATGTCATGATGTGGCAGTTCATGTTCCCCGATTTGCACACTATGTGGTGCACTGACTACAAATGGCAATGTGATGGAGGATAAGTGTAACAAGGGCATCAAGCGGCATCTGAGGAGATTCCATCTCGCAGAATATGCTAATCTGTTGGTAGAGAAGTTTCATCATTATTATTAAAGCTGAAAGTTGTCATGTGTCCTTCGTGGGGAGTTGACAAGGGGAATATTAACAGCAGCAGTGCTTGATTTCTGGTGGGATAATTTCACACTGGTGATTGACCCTAAGCATCATGGTGTTTGGTTAGAGTTGTTCTAGGTGCTTAATGTGAGAGCAGATTAGCCCATTTTTCCCAGTTCTTCTCTTGTTTACCACACACATTGTTCACAGTGCAGTTGATGATGAGAGGCACAGTTCCTTCCTATATGTATATTCCATCAACACACCCATGCATTTGAAGGAGGGGCAGGTGGAGAAGCATTATTGGTCAGTTTCTTTTCTCCACATATACCTGAAGTGATGGGGGCTAGTTGCAGTGCTGCTACTGCTTCAGGAGCATCACTGAAGCTAGTAGTGCCAAGTGGAACCATGATTATCCATCACCCATATCACTGCTGTTGTTGATCCCATTCCCTTGGAGGTGCCTAATCATCTTGCTTCTTAAACAACTCAGTAGCAGCAAGAATAGCAGTAGCAATGACACTGGGGCATATGACAAAGGCCATTGGTCTCTGTCCATCATAACATGACCTGCTGGCACTATGCTATTTGGACATTTTTTTTTTTCTCCGGGCTTGTTCTTTCCACACAAATCAGAGGCAGGTCTACAAAAAAACTATTTTGGGGGCTTGTTTCTAACAAACCTAAGTGTCACGCCCCTATCTCCTATTGGCTCTTGGCTCCAAGACTGCTCTTGGCTTGGTTATTTAGCCTGTTACTGCATTGTGAGCTGTGTTCCTGATCTCTTTGTTTTGTTGGATCTTCATTGCTGCCTTCTGATTTGGTTCCACTGCTTGCTTGGGCTTTGTCTCCTGGTACAACTCAGCCTGTCTGCCTTCAACTCTGCATTCTCCTCTGATTGATCTTCTGATATGACTCGGCCTCTCTAACTTTGCCTCTTCCTGCTCCTCTGATTTATCTCCTGGTACTACTCAGCCCGTTTGACATTTCCTTTACCTGCTGACGCTGGATCAACTAGTCTGCCTACTACACTGATTGACCTCCAGTCGATGACAAGTCTCTAGGACCTCACAAATCTCTGACTGCCGCTGCTTGATCAACCAGTTGGTTCCTGTATGACTATGTCTGCTTGCTACGCTGATCTACCTCGAGTCAATGACAAGCCTCCAGCACATCGCTACTCTCTGACTGCTGCTGCTTGCTCGACAAGCTGGTTCCTGTACAACTAGTCTGCCAGCTATGTTGATCGACCTCCAGTCAATGACAAGTCTCCAGTACATTGCAACACTCCGACTGCCGCCACTTGATCAACTAACTAGTTGATCAACTAACTAGTTCCTGATCGAAAGCCAGTCGATGACGAGTTTCCCGCACATCGTAACTCCCCAACTCTGCCACTTGTTCCACAAGCTGGTTCCTGTACAATTAAGTCTGCTTGCTATGCTGATCAGCCTCCAGTCAGTGATGATTCCCCACTGCATTGCAAACCCTCTGACTGCTATCTTCTGATCTACACAATATTAGAGAATCTTTGTGCTCCTCTTAGATTTTAGTTGACACTTTTCTCTTCAGTGGCTGCCCTAGGTTTCCAAGCCTGCTGAAAGAATCCAGACTCTGCTACAAGGACTCATTGGTTCTTGGATCCTTCCTCCTGTTCAGGTCAACTCCCTCCCTGGGAGGTTCTTGCTATAGGTTTTCAGTTTTGAATTATGACCTGCCCCTATCCCTGGCCTTGCTCTCAAGATTTGTGCCCAAGCTTCAGGAGTTGAGCACAGGATCAGGGTTGAGACACTAAGTCCTACAAATCACTGATTCCTCGGGACTTGTGGTGCCAACAAGCCAAAGGGCTTGAGCCTAACACAAGTCTAAGTCCTACAGTAAATCAATGTTTCCTCAGGGCTTGCGCCTCTAATAAGTTTAAGTCCTACAAATCAATGTTTCCTCATAGCTTGGTTATTTCCCCCAGACTCCACCATCACTTGTCTTATGTTTTATTTTTTTATTATTTTATTAACTATCCACTCAGTCCCAGTCAAACCCCCCCAAAAATCCCTGTTCAACTGCTTCTTTCCAGACATTCCACCAGCATAGGCACTCTCAGACCCCTTTAATACTATGCCTTTGGAAAATAAAATAACAACACATGTGGTGTATGTAAATTTAGTGTTCCCATTGATTTCAATGCAATGAGCAAGGAGAAAAAAGGGGAAAACCTGCACTATTTGGCAGGAAGTGCCATTATTTGCCGATTTTGGTTTGATGTGAAAATTTTCACCCATCCCTATTTTTAACCATAAATTGTCAGACATTAAAAATGTGTGATACTTAATTATAAAATAAGTTAAGAGATGATAGACTGAGAAGCCCCCTTCATCCTCAGCCAAATAAATACGCATCACCTTTCACCACGGCAAAGGGGAGGGGCCACTCTGCTTGCTGTGTTGAGTGGGAGTGGCTATCCTGTTTGCCCTGACAAAGAGGAGGGCAACCGATGGACATTCCCCTTAGCTTTGGTGAAGGGGACATGTAGCCCTTCCCCTTCACCAAGGTGAACAGGATAGCACATCCCTTCCATTCACCACTTTGCCTCCCTCTCCCTTCTATTGTTCACTTCTTTTTCCCCTCCCTTCCATTTGCTACTTCACCTCCATTCCCCACCCCTTCCATTTGCCAGTTTGCCTCCCACTCCCTTCCTTTCGCCCGCTTCATCCCCTTTCCCTTCTACTTGCCACATCACCTCCTCCTCCCTGTCATTCACCACTTCATCTACCCCTCTCTTCCGTTCACAGCTTCATCTCTCCCTCCTTCAATTTGCCACTCTGTCTCCCCTCCTTTCCATTCGCCACTGCACCTCTCCCTCCCTTTCACTCACTACTTCATCCACATCTCCTTCCATTCACGCTTTGTCTTCCCTTCCCTTCCATTCCACTGTTCATTTGCTACTTCACCACACTGACCAGGGTGCCCCCTCCCCTTTGCCATGGTGAGAGAAGGAGGTGAGGTAATGAAAAACAAAAAAAAAATATTCAGCTGAGAGTATAATAGAGACAATGCAGGAGACCAGGATACCTTCTTACATCAATGTGGGAGGCTCTCTCTGATGTGAGAGGGTTTGTCAATCCTGTCCACTCCTACCCAGTACTCTGGGTAGGATGGAAGCAGGGAAAGCTCTCTTGGTCCACTGTGTCACCTCTATTGATCTCCCATCCGAGTTGGCTAGGACGTTATTTGCTGGGGACATCAGGGGGGTTCCTGATGCCCCACCATGAGGTCTGAAGTTAAAAAAAAAAATCCTTTGAGCACTACATAGGTATCAAGCGCACTGCAACTCAATGCATTGGATACTTGACTGCCATTCACGGGTTTACCACATGGACGAAGCCATGCCACTTCTTCTAGTAAATATAAATATAAAGCAAATCATGTTATTGTCTATTCATTAACTATAATAGGCATCTTGTCCATTTAACCTCACATTTGCCAAATGATTCATAAAATTGAAACAAATAGGATTTCTTTTTTGTAAGCAGCAGAACAAGTGGAATTTTATTAAGGTCATGTTATGACAGCTGTACAAATTGTGTCCAAACAATCCAGGGCAGAATTCTAAAAGCAGGGCTGTGCATGTTCAGTCCTCAACCGTCACCAACAGTCCAGAATATAAGGATTTCCCTGATTAAGCTCAGGTGTTGCCAGTCAAAATAAATGTGCCACTGATTAACTCACCTGTGCTTAATCAGTGAAATCCTTACATCCTGGCCTGTTGGTGGCCCTTGAGGACTGAACTTGAACACCAATGTTCTAAAAGAATGTTTATGGGGGGGTGTCATCTTTATATGTTATCCATATAAAAGTATGGTATGTATATTTATGTATTGCACAAAAAGAAAGTGTAGTCTATAAAAAAGATAGTTTGCATGGGTGTACTTAATAATAAAACAGTGTTTAACAAGCATTCAGCAAGAAACATAAAATTTGACATGGTAATTAAGGTGCAAAATAGCCCATTCCTTAAGTATTAAATAGGTGTTTGTATGTTGTTAAGGGACATTAAACCCTGCTTGCCTGAGTGACAAATTATTAAGAGATTGTTAAGAGGACAATTCAGGATTCACATGAGTTAATTGGTAATTAACATTCTGAATGATGCAAAACACTTAATTTTTGTTAACTCTTTGATTACTAGATTGAGTGTGCAAAGCATGGCTCTGCTAAGCAATGTATACCGCTCTTGCATTCAAACAGTTATAGATTTCAGTAACAAGAATCCTGCACTGACAATGAGTAAAAATATTTTGTTAAATTGTAAAAACTATACATTAACATCATGTGTGAACTTTAAGAAAGTTTGAAAAAACAGAGAAGAGACAGGTATACATTGTGCAGATGTGTGAGGAACGTGACTGATGGTTGCTTGTCGATTGCAAATCGTTTTGATGCCATAGGAAGAAGGTGACAGCAAATACATCTAGATGAGGAGATGAATTGAGAAAATATTTTCAAGAGGGTATGTTAATTATAGAACAAATTTGCAGCAAATTAAATAACAACATAGATTGAATTCCCATTGACTTTATGATGCACCAAAAAAGTTACTTCATATTGATTTTCAAAAATCAATTGAATGACCAAGGCTAAGCCTTTGAGTGTCAGAGTGGTGTCCAATGCATTTTTAATGTAATTGAAAAAGGGTATTTTTTCAAATGTTCTAATAATAATAAAAAAAAATACAACATTATTTAACCAAAGAAACTTGAGTGCAGTACTTGGTAAATTATGGTTTGCCTGTTTCTTAATCCTTTCAGTTCCAGAGAGGTATCCAACACATTGCAACCTCTTTGGCACTGAAAGGGTTAATATTAGCATTACTTATTATTATGCCACTTGCATGTAAAGTTCTCATTTGCATTTCTTGATCAGCTCATCCGATTTTTTCACATTTAGGGCACTTGTGTACTGCAGCTATCCTATAGCTGGACTGGTACATGGACCAATCAGCATTGGTGGCCAGAATCCACGTTGCGGCCAAACACTCATTGCAGATTTTTGTTCCCACATTACAATTAGCTGAGATGTTTACGTACGTACCTCCCAGTCAATCAGTTTCTAGTGGGTTTTGTCAAAACCCCCACACACTAGATGCTGATTGGCTGGGTTGTGATTAAGAGCACATTACAGCCAATTTTAGTCTGGGAACCATTTTGAACAGAGATTGGCAATATAAAAGCCAGACTCTGTTCAAATTTCCCTTATTATGGCTCAGGCAATGGCCTGAAAGGTATGAAGGGAGGGAGGGTGTTTTACTCTGCATTCCTGCCACCATCACCAGCATCTATTTCAAATTTGTGATGGTTTCATCTTCTAAGTGATATGCCAGCATAATTTAACCCTTGGAATGACAGAACGGTACGCAACTCATTGCTCTGCAATGCTTTGCGTACCCCTCCGGCACTCCAAATGTTAAGACAGGCATATCTTTGTGGCATACATTTTGGGCGCTTCTTTCTTTGAACTTTTTTTCATTTCCAAAGATTTTGGAAGAAGAAGATTAGAAGTCAGAAGAGAAGAAGAAGGAAGATGAAAGAAACAAGAGGGAAGAGTGAAGATTAAAGTAGAAGATGGATAATAGCTGATCAGGGTGCTGAGGACATCAGAGTACGGGTAAGTGTTTCTTTTCAGGCTGTGTTACTTTTAGGGGGATTAATCCTGTGAGCACCAGTGGGGTATGCAATGCCTTGCAATCTGTTGCATACCCCACTGGCATTCATAGGGATAATATTTGTTTTATTTAATTCACATTTTTAGTTCCTTGGCTGTATTGATATGGGATTTAGGGCCCATTGGATATTTTTACCTTTAGGTAGTTTTTGTCAGCAAAGTTAATGGAATACCAAATTGTGCTTTCAAAACCCCAGTCACCAGTTGTTGTTTTTAACCGGTAGGCATAGTATTTTTACCAGTAGACATCCCCTGCCCCAGAAAGTGACGGGGAATGTAGAGGACAAGGCGAAAGAGGCCATTCCTCTCCACTTGTTCCCTCCCCTCTGAAGTCATGGGTGTAGGACTATTTTTCTCTTGGGGCAGGCACAGTGCAGTCACCACCCACACCACCTCCACAAGTCATTATGTTAAAGCTATAAAGTTACACAGTTCTTCCACTGTGCACTGCCATCCCACTCATACTAGGTTCTTAGAAAGAAGACAAAATCTGCATAAAAATAATGCAAAAGTACGCGTGTAAAATAGTAAACGTTCCAAAAATGTTGGGAGTTGACATGCTGCTATTTTCTTTTGTTGAAAGCATTCAGCCTATTGACAGTTTTTTAAGGCATATGTTGCTGTAGGACTTACACCTTTTTCAGCTATTTATTTCTCCACTTCAGCCCTCCTAAAAAAGTCATACTGCAGGTGGAAAAATATCTATCTATATAGTGAGGCAGTAAAGTATCCTTGAGTAAAATATAAAATCTTAATAGGGTCTCATGATACTTTGAAAAAAAACCTACTGAAAAACAAAATAAGCACAATGTTTAGAATTGCTCATCAGCAAACATGTGCTCTTTGGCTACTTTCAAAAGACTGCAGGTTGTTGTATTAAATGCATAAACTGTACAAAAACAGTGTACCTTAATGTACCTTAGCCAAAAATGCCTTGCCAGTCACCAAGCCTTTGTCATTGTTAGCTCTGTACTACAGCTATTCAACTAATCACTGCTACTGCTTTGTGATTTGAGCTGATCTAGAGCAAAATTGAACCTTTTCTTTTCAGCTTTCAAGCAAACAGTAAAAGTTCTCCCATTTTTGGGGCTATTCAAAATTCTGTTTTAACTATTTGTGTTTGGAATACAAAGGATTAGATGAAGAAGAAATCATCATCTCTGCATGACTCACTGACAAATCTGATGAGCAGGGAAACCAATTGTACACTTTGTTGGCAATCTGCAAAAGGAAGGTGAAGCCCAGGGACCTCTAAACCCCCCTCCTGAACAGAGCCTGCTGAATCTAAATAACAAGAGGAGAATAAGCTTCCTGAGACTCAGTGTTCCCACTCAATTAATTCTTCCTCTTTCAATTCAAAGTTCAGCAGGTGTCACAGATACTTTGCTCATGTTAGAATCCATGAAACCAAATTAAGATAGAATAAAGAAAATTGCAACCATGCAGGGAAAGCCTATTGTGCTTGGCTAACAGGGTGACATGTCATCCTATTGAAATGACAGACCTGGAATTACAAGTACATAAAATGCTGCAAATCTACTTGAAAAAGCTTTTTACTTTTTTAAAGATATTTCCCTCAATTATTTTCAAATGTCTGCTAATGGATTTTAATGGTGAATATCAATCTACAAAATTATTATGCTTCTAGGTAACCACATGTGTGTTGTTAAAACAGGGGTATATGCCTAAATAAAAGAGAGGAATCTATGTAATGCACAATGAAAAAGCAGAATAATTGCTGAATATTTTCCTTTGATGATTATTACTGAGAGTATCAAATTGAAATAATATAGTGCTGAAAACACACTTTATAATAATTTTGCATTGGGGGTACTTATAACAATACTGTAGTCTTGTCAATAAAATAAGATTAGAAAGAACATCATAACATGGTTTTTATTTTTAGAAAATATAATTCTGTATTTAGGAAACTAAAGCGGTATAATTCAGTATTTAGGAAACTAAAGAGGTACAATTTTAGATCAAATCAACTACCGTAAAATCTTGGGGTATAATACGCACAATTTTACCCTACTTCACCTTATGTGAAGTGGAGAGTGCGTATTATACTCGAGAGTTTTTTTTTTTTTTTTAATTAAGCCGTCCAGAACCTTTCCCTCCCTTCCCTGGCGCTATCCGATTCTAAAATGTCACTTACTTTATTAAAAAGACAAGTCCTCGCATTTTCAACATTATCAGGAAACATGTAAACGATGTGAATTTTCCCCTGCAGGTGGCATGCTTGCATTCATTGCCCGATTCCTTCAATTGGCTTTCAGGACCTACCAGCTCCACCCAATGGTAATGCCTTGTGAGAATCTGAAGGTCCCCACAGGGTAGTACCATAGCCGGAAGGAAGCGGGTGGTGAATGGAAGCGTGCCGCCCACAGGGGAAGATTCACATTGTTTACATGTTTCCTGATAATGTCGAAAATGAGGGGGCTTGTCTTTTGAAGAAAGTAAGTGACATTTTATAATCGGATAGCGCCGGGGGAAGGAGGGAAGGGTTCTGGCAGGCTTAATTTTTTTATTCATAAGAGGGGAAAACAAGGGTGCGTAATATACATAGGCACTCTTGTTTTCCCCTAAAATCTTGGGTATAATATACACCTGCGTATTATACACAGGTGCGTATTATACCTGAGATTTTATGGTACACCTTAGGGAAAAATATATTTTCCCCAAATTACCATTCATTTAAAAGAGGATTTTAACTCCTTGAATGTTAAGGAGGTCACCAAAGCTTTTGCTCCCAATGATGAAATTGTTTTGCTCCAGAATTTCACTTTTTTAGATTCCTTATTATAGCTGAGATTGTTTTTATATTACATTTCTAAGGAATACTAACATAAAAATGTTAGGTAATAATAGCTAGATTTAAAGGAGCAGTAAACATTTTTTATGAAAACACATATTTTACACAGCCTTTCCTGCTGAATAAAACAATGTCACTCACATCTCTGTCAGATATTTTATTCAAAATTTATAGCAGTTTAAATAATCAGGAAGTAAATTTACTGTGTTTACTTCCTGATAGTTCTAACTGACAGGAAGTGACAGGCAGTTTCTATCACATTCTATGTAGAACTGTATGTCTCTGTCTTTTCCGACTTTCCTCTCCATTAGAATCTAACAGGAAATTTAATTAGAATTTGACCACTAGAGGGCACTGCTAATGTAAAAAAACATGGGTTTAAACTGTAATAACTCTGGAAATATAAATCTCTCACAGTGGGGGTACCCTTATTTTACTCAATAGGAAAATCCCTTCAATATATATTTTTTCATTTAAAAAGTTTACTGCTCCTTTAAGAGAATTGTAGGGGTAATGTATCAAGTGCAGGCCACGCATTGTGTAAATGTGTAATGGTTATGCACTGCACCAACATTTCACATTAGTGACAATGCTTATGCACTAAAACTAACTTGTAAAAGAAGGCAGAGAGGTGCAAGAAAGTGGTGCATGGCTGTCTCTCTGAACCCTCCATAGTACTTAAAAAATTACAATCTGTTTGTTTTATAAGTAGGTGGTCCTGATGGGATTAGATTTACCCTAACTTTTCCTGTGTAACAATTTCTAAGCCCACCACATGGCCCAACTGAAGGCATGACAATATGTTGCAAAGCAATGTTTAGACACTGATACTTCATATCTCACAATCTATTAGAACTGGTTTGTGGAGAGCTAAAATGCATTAAACATAAAACAGCTTAACTACAGCAATGAGGGTATATCAGGATCGCACCCCCCCCCCCCTTATTTGAGGTTAAAATGATATTATTAATTTGAATGATCTTACTATTTTTCACCAGTGGTCAATGTGGCATGGAAATTGCCTGAAAGATGATGTTTCAAACCCTCTTTACATCGATATGTGTATCAAAGACTCCATTATTCACATATGTAACAATTTGCCCTATGGAAGAGTTGAGTAGTAGACGAGGATACCCTTAAAAATCCCTTTGGGAATAGTAGGTTAATTGGGCCACAGTGTCTTCCAACAGCATATTTACCTTACTAACAGCACAGGATGCGAAGGGGAGGCAATCATAAGATCAATCTTCAATATAATTAAACTTCCTCCATTGGCAAGTGTTGTGAGACTGGGAGTTAATTGATCATTAGGACCTATCATTCTATATTTAAACACAAGCAACACTTTAAAGGAAGTGACAAGAAAGAGGGATCAGGTTATAGGGTTAATGTATTATATTTTTACTCTTGGGAAAGGCACAAGAAAGGGTTGCCCTTTTTCTCTCTGCTCCTTAACATAGCCCTAGATCCTTTAATTAGGAGATTGCAAATGATTAATCACTTTCAGGGTATTCCAGTTGGCTGCCAGGAGCTAAGGGTTTTGCCCTTTGCTGATGACATGCTACTTTTTATTGACAATCCTCACCAGGCTATACCACTCATAGTGGACACTATAGATGTATTTTGTGGTTTCTCAGGACTTTTTCTTTAGCCAGACATCATGCCCCTGGACTTTACTAGTTTCCCCTTCATCTGGACTGGGACTGAGTTGAAGTTCCTAGGTATCATACTTCCTAAAAATCCTGCCATGTTATATCGTAGGAATTTTACCCCATTAATACAAGTCGTATCATAACTCCAAAATTGGCACTCCCTCCCTCTCTCATTCATCGGACGCTGCAATCTCATCAAGATGGTGAGTTTCTCTCAACTATTATACCAGATCCGAATGCTTCCACTTCTCATCACCAAAAGCGATTGTAAGATTCTTGACAGGGCTTTTTGTCAGTTCATCTGGTGGGGCAAAAATGTTCGCATTAGTTTGGGGAAACTACAGCAACTGCCGCTGGCACCTATACAGACTTTGTCGTGGATAGGGAACTGGCCTCACCTCTGGACCCTAGATATGCTTTACATGCTCCTCTTTCTGCCCTCCCCCAAACAGAGACAATATGTTGCTTTTGAGTGTTGCGAAGGCATGGCAGATTGTATAGCAATCATTTTACAACTCCAAATATAAGTATATCTGTCTGCCCTTCCTTGGCAATGCCAAATTTCAGCATGGAAATCCAGAAATTAGATTTCAACTGAAATAAAAGAATCACTGACAATCGAAAATAACGGTCTGGCCAGGGCCTGGCTTAGCTCTTTAAGTACCTGTGGGTGAATACCATCTGGCCCAGGGGCTTTGTCTACCTTAACATCATTTAATTGTTTAAACACATTTTCTTGTGTCAGCCAATCACATGCTTGCTGTGACTGCTCTGTAAAAGTAGTTTGTAGGTTCTTGTCCATCGGGTCTTCCTTGGTAAAAACAGAAGAAAAGAAATTATTTAAAATATCTGCTTTCTCTCTGTCCCCACTCACCATCTTAGTCATTTCAGATAACAAATACCCAACATTATCAGACTTAATTTTTTTGCCATTAATGTACTAAAAGATTTTTTTGGAATTGCTTTTTTTCTCCTTAGCAATTATTTTTTTCATTCTCCATTCTCTTTCATTTTTTCACAGGCTTTCTTGGCATTTTTATACTTTGCAAATGTCTCTACTGGTCCCTCAGCTTTATAATGTTTGAATGCTACTTTCTTCTTATTAAATTCATGAATTACTTTACTGGTTAGCCACACTGATTTTAATTTGCTTCTTTTGTATTTGTTTCCAAAGGGTATAAATGTATACATATATTTTTGAAATTTTATTCTGAAGGTATTTCACTTGCCTTCTATGTTTTTAGTTATTAGCAGATCCAGGCAGCATCCCCTCTGGTTGAGGCCTGTACTAGTTGAGACAAAAAATTTTCATTCAACAAGTTTATAAGGTATTACTTCTAGCAGAATTTGTTGTTCCACCATTACAATCTATTTCTGGATAATTAAAATCCCATAATTATAGTTCTACCTATTTGAGAAGCATTTTCTATTTGCTTTAATAGCTGTGATTCTTCAAGGTCACCAATGTTTGGTAGTTTGTAACAAATACCCAGTAACATTTTCTGGGCAGTTTTACCCCCATTGACTGTTTCAACCCGCATGTTCACTACTGTCATCTCATATATCTTGAGGCAATAATGCCAGTTTGACATACAGAGAGACCCCTCTACCTCTTTTGTTTGACCTACCTTTTCTAAGCATGTAGCCCTCTAAGTCGATTGACCAATCGTGTGTCATCCAACCATGTTATGCTAATCAAGTCATAGTTTTTTATTTCTGCTACCAGCTCCAATTCCCATATTTTACCAGTTAAACTTCTGGCATTTGCAAGCATACATTTAATGCCACTGCCATGTTCCATTTGAGATTTAATTATGATGTGGTTTATAGGCTTCTTCCTATTATCTGTACTAGTCAAACCTCCAGCTCCACCTCCCTGGGTACTAACTAAGTTGCCTTCCCCTTCTATACTGTCTAGCCCAGTATTTAATCTCCCGCTCTCTCTCTGGTGTAGCGCATGGCACAGGTAGTATCTCTGAGAGTACTACCTTGGAGGTCCATTTCCTAATCTTATGCCCTAAATTGCAAAGATTGCTAAAATTTATGAGTACGATATATGATAAATGCACAAAAGAAAAATCTATTTGTGCAAAACGTTACCAAAATGACAATGTCTGTATCTCAGAGGCTAATAATATGTACCTAAATGAAGTAAACAGAGAGTAATGCCTCACTAATAAACCACAGGGAGATGCCCATAATGTGAATATGTAAAAAGAGCATATTAAATGCTGATAGTATAAAATACAGTACTTTATAATGACCCCTATGTTATACTCTAAGCTCTGTTCGTATTTATTGGGAAACAAAGTTCCATATAGATGCGGAGCCCAAAGTGTAAGAGGTAACCTCAGGAAACGAGTATTGATACCTCTATTTATAAATATTATACTCTTCTACAACAAGTTGCTATGATGCAGACTCAATTGCACTTATTGGGAGATGAAGATTCCATATAAATGTGGAGCCTAGAAGAGAAAAGTATAGAGCACTCACAGATACCTTTAACTCTATGAGTGTCATATCGTTTATGACAATGTATTTATTGTCACCAAATGCAAACAAAATGAATATAATGTTTGTCATAGGTGGCCCTGTAGTTAGAGCTTTTGTAAAAGATACTAACATTTGATCAGATATTAGTCTTCCCTTAGTACATGTGAGAGGAACTACCTAAATTACAAAAATACTAAAGCCCCACAAACTGTGCTTACTCCAAAGGTACTGGTAAGCATGAAAGGATCTACTTGCTTCCTCAAGCCCAGAAATGAATGGATGAATACTAAAGCAACACTGCAGATTGCAGATATTAAGACACACACACAGGTACTTCTGTATAAATATAACATACTAGAATGAAATCCCATATACACGGGCTAAAGTGCACCCAGCTGCCCCGGAGCCTGAAGCAGAGACAGGACGTGAGCCATCCGGAGTGGGGCAGCGCGTTCAGTGAGTCTGTACTGCGCATGACTGCAGTCATGCGCAGTAGAAACTCGCCGAACGTGCTGATCCTTAGCGGGGAGCTCCAGACGGCTCATAACAAAGCTCCCTGTGTGCGAAATGACACTTTGAACAACTGCAGCAATATTAAAGAAATCAACTGCAGCACATAGTAAAAATACCAATTCCCATTTATTCAAATTGGGGTTTTTTAACCCATGATAGGCAGGAATCCTTTCTAGCATATAAGGGGTTAAAAAGTTCTATTTAAACAAACTGGTATTTTGCAAATATTTATTTTTCACACACACAAAGAAGTAATGCTGTATTTGCTTAGATGCAAGCAGGTAAGACAATTTACTTGTGCTATTTTAAGTACATATTCACAAAAGACTGCACTTGATATAGGGAAGCTGTCTGGGATAGGAAAAGGATTCACTTTTAAAAGGTTGCATGCAAAAGAGTGTGCGACCAAATAACACATTAACCATGTCGCCTAGATAAAAATGGCAACATGAGAATCTAGCACTGCATGACAGCATGAGATTCTCATGTCGCATACTAAACTTTAATCAGTCCTCCTCTCCCATGATTTTCATCTTAAGTTGTTTTTGATTTTTAACCAGGAAATAATCCTACCAATGATAGTGCCTTTCTTGGATCTTAATATTTCTAATAAACAGATACAAGTATTCATCACTTACATGGCTTAAGAAAAACTCACACATGGCTCACAGATGAGAAATCCAGAACTCTGCTATCACTGTGCATGGAGACCAATCACACCACAAGCCCATATGTGGATAGTAGGAGCAACAAAAATGAGTTCTGGCACAAACCGGCTACCTGCTTTTTAATTATAACATATTGGACAGCATTGTGTGAGTTTTTCTTGAGCCCTGATGTAAGTGATGAATACTTGCATCTGTTTATTAGAAATATTAAGATCCAAGAAAGGTACTATTATTGGTAGGATTATTTCCTGGTTAGAAATCAAAACCTACCTTAAGTTGAAAATCAGGGGAGGGGAGGACTGATTAAAGCTATGCAACCATTCACTATGCGACTTGAGAATCTTGCTCTGTCATGCAGTGAGAGATTCTCATGTTGCCAGTTTTATCCAAGTGACATGGTTAATGTGTGTTGTGGTTGCATGCTCTTGTGTGCAACCTTTTAAAAGGATATGTAGGAAAAGTAGAGGTATATAACTGACATGCACTTCATCAGAATTACAAAATGTGGAAAAAGGGGAACTTTAAAAAGTCTAGATTATCCAGTCACATCTCAGCTGGACCAAAGACCACCCTCAAGCTTAGAAACAGTATTTCTTTGCAAGACATCTTTCCTTATCTTAAAAGTACAGCATATAAAACCTCCTAGCATTTTATTAACCACTTTTTAAAATATCATTGATTTGCATATGAACAGTAACAGGGGTGTATTCCATGAATTCCGTAAGTTAAATATCTAATCATCTCAAACTAAATGAGTAGGGATGGGAAAGAAGTCCAGTTTTGTTTCTTTTACGCCAGAATTCCTACCCATAAAGAAACCCATACATTTTCTGCTATTGCACAGATTTTCCCACATGCACAGTTCCATTTTCAGCATATGTTTTCAATAGTGACCAAAGTTCCCACCTCTATAATACAGAAATCTGGAACTTCCTGGACCTCAAGAAGTGGTCAAGGGAAGACTGGACAATATGAAACTCATGACCATTGATCATCAGGATCTCCAGGATCATCACAGTTTTTTTTTCCTTGACGGTCCTGGCACTTCAATGTTGATGGTCCTGGCACTTCACGTACATTGTGCTTACAGCACTCCTGCAGGAATGCTGTTAGCACAAACGGGGTCTGAAATTCACTGTTCCAAGACTGGAGCGGTTTCTCACAGGCCCCCTTTCAGCGCTTTGGAACAAGTCATTGGTCACATGTGCCAAAGCACCTACAATGATCAAAGCGGTCCTTAAGGGAAGGTCACTTCCCAGAACCGCTGGTCATTAAGGATTAAGACTAACAAAGCATATGGGTCTGATGGTGTTAAATTGCCTTTTGGTGGTAGTGGTTTCTTTGTTTGATGATGAAACAGCTCAGGATTGTAGAGATTTTCTTTATTTCAGCAATAGGTTTACAGCATTAGAATTTTTTTTCTACAGCTTGTGGAAACTGTGGCTCTTTCCTTGGTTTCCCTAACTTTGCACTGTATGTTCTTGGTCTTTTATTCAATTTTAACTTGCTATGAATATGATCAATGCATCAAGAGAATAGAATACATATATGAAATCAGTTTGCAAATGTTCATAAATGGATCTCTACACAGTAAAGACAGTATGTCAAATGAATATGTAATAGCTTGAACTATGTGTAGTGAAGCAGTATTATGCAATATGAATATGTAAATAATGTAGATAAACTAAGAATAGAGAATGGAATATAGGGGCAATGTTTGAAGTAATACACAGTTACACTTGCAGGACAGATGTTGATTCAACACATATCAATGGTCTATGTGGTTTTCTGAGAAACAGATAGTGCAAAACAAATCTTTTGGGCTTCTATGAAGCAATACGTGTCAATGTAGATAATGGTAAAGCAGTAGATAGAGATTTTGCAAATGCATTTGATACATTGTCACACACAAGGGTATAAAACAATGGAATGGCCTAAAGAACAACCTTTGCAACTGAGAAGAAATCAGTTGCAGGATAGGGAACAGTGTGTTTTTTTAGTACACAGAAAATTCTCCAATATTGTTAAAGTTGAGAGTGGAGTACCTCAGGGTTCAGTACGTGGTTCACTGCTCTTTAAGATGTTTCTAAATGACCTGAAATAGGATAGAAAGCAACATTTCAATATTTGCAGGCAACACTAAATTATGAAGTGTAATAAACTCAGAGCAGGATGTTTGTTCTCTACAGAGGGATTTATATGAATTGGCAGATTGTGTAAATAAATGAAACATGAAATTTAAAGTAGGAAAATATAAAGATATACATTTGGGACAAGCAAATTATAATGCAAGTTATGAACTTAATAGAATCATTCTAGGAGACTGATTGCTAAAGAAAGATCTGGGAGTCATTGTAAACTGTAAACCTGGAAACAGTGTTCATTGTGAAAAAGAAACAGTGAAAGCAAACCAAATACTGTTTTGTGTAAAAATGGGATATTGAAGCAATGAGGTGTAAGTGCCTCTTGCCACTGTGGGTCATTGGGTTGGAGAAAGAAGTGCTTTTGGGTGCAGTGGTCCAGTTAAGTAGTAGGTCTGTTTGAAAGAAAAAGACTATGTGAACAATGAGGTTGTGATGGGGTTGTATGTAGGAAAATAGTCTTAGAAGGGAACATGACTAAGCAGAAGTTGGACTGGCTGTTGATCTGGCCTTACTCATAAGAGTTATTGGGGTACTTGACAGACTTCCATGAAGAGGTGAATTTTCAGGGAGCATCTGATGATCTGAATGCTGTGGGAGAGTCTGATGGGATGGGGGGGATTCCAGAGCTCCAGTGCAGCATGGGAGAAGGCGTGTAGGTGGGAATGGGAGGATGAAATAAGAGCTGCAGAAAGAAAATCTTGTGCAGAGTGAAGATGGTGAGTGGAATTGTATTTGGAACCAAAGATGAAACTTAGTACCAGTATTTTGAATTTAATTATATATGCTAACTGGAGCCAGTGTAGGGATTGGCAAAGATAAGCAATATGTGAAATAGATTAGTCTGGTGGCAGAGTTCATTATGGACTTGGACTATAGTGGGTTTAGTCAGGTGAGAGGAAAGCCAATTAGGAGTGTGTTACAGTACTGGAGATGGGTGTTTGGATTAGAATTTTGGTAGCCTCTTGGGTGAGAAAAGGTCAAATTCTAGAGATGTTACACATACTGAGGTGGCATGAGTTAGAGATTGCCCTATCCTTCACCCCCTACATTCAGTCAGAGTTGTAGGTGACCTCCCAACATTCATTAACAATGAGGGAAATATCTAGGATTAAACTGTTTGGAGAGGGAGGGAACATTATAAGCTCAGTGCTGATTAGGTTAAAGTGTAGCTGATGGGTGGACATCCAGGAACACACAGCAAAGAGACACTTAGATACACTGGACAGTAGGGAAGGGTAGTGGTCTGGGGGAAAGATAGATATGTGTGTCATGAGCATAGTGATGATGGTGAAAACCAAATGAGTTTATTGTATGTTCTCACTGTGTTTGCGTGGGTTTCCTCCGGGTACTCCGGTTTTCTCCCACACTCCAAAAACATACTGATAGGTGAATTTAGATTGTGAGCCCCAATGGGGACAGGAACCAATATGAGTGTAAAGCTCTGCAGAATCTGTGTGCGCTATATAAATAAAAGGATTATTATTATTATTATTATTAGTCTGCCAAAGCCCAGAACTGAATCTTTTGGTATTCCATTAGACATTGGAAGGTGTATAGAAGTGGTGCCAGAGTAGGAAACACCAAAGGGGCAGTTGAAGAAGTATGAGATGAGTACCAAGAGATTGGAGTCACAAAGACTTAGGGAGAGAAGAGCCTTGAGTCAAAGGAAGCTGACAGGTCTAGTAGAATGAGTAAAGAGCATTTAGCGGAGAGTCACTGACCACTTTAGTGCAGTCTCAGTAGAGTGATGAGAGTGGAATCCAGATTGGAAAGGATCTAACAGGGAATGAGAGCAAAGGAATTTTGTGAGACATATGTATACAAGATAGTCTAGGAACTTGAAGGAGACTGGGAGAAGAGAAATTGGCCAGTAGTTGGAAAGTGAGTTAGGGTACAGAGAGGATTTCTTTAATATGGGAGCAATTAGCGAATGCTTGAAAGAGGATGGAAAACTGCTGGATGTCAGAGAGAGGCTGTATAAGTGAGTAAGGGATAGAGTTAGTAGAGGAGAAAGTTCTTGAATAAGCTATGATGGGATTGGGATGATCTTGAGTCAATTTTGTCTTTGAAGTGGATGGTGAGATCTTGGGCAGAGAAGTTAGTGGAAGGGGTTTGTGTTGGATAGAATAGAAGAGATATGTAGGCTGAGAAGAGGGTTAGAAGGAAGATTTAATAATTGGGGAGAAAAAATATGATAGTTTGGCCAGGGAGAGGGCAGAGCTATAAGAATGGAGAATGAATTTGCAGTGTTCAAAGTCAGCTGAGGAGCGTGATTTCCTCCAGTACCTTTCCATAGTGAATGAGCACTTTTGGAGGTATTGTGAGTGTGTTGTGTGCCAATGTTGTAGTAGGGTTCTGTGGGCGGGGTTCACTATTGAAAACGGTGAGATCATAATATTGCTTGTATGACAAGAGCAACATTCTGATATTGCATGGTTAAAATATAGAGCCATGGAAGGAAGAGTGCATATATGCAGGTTTCTTAAAGGGATAGTAATGTTTCATAACAAAAGCAGCTCTAATTAATCATCATAGTATTGGGCCTTGGAGAGTGTTATTTCAATACTGTCAGAGTTGTAGTTCAAGAGTAATTGAATGATATCCCCCTCCCACCCCTTTTACTGATGTAACAGTGCTCAGCCAGAGCAGAAGGGAGGTGCCCAGGTAGACTGCAGAGAGGGACAATCTTCAATTAAGATAAGGGAAAAACCATTGTTCTCATAGGAAGAAGATTGTCCCCTTCTGTTATCTGTCTGGTCTATGGACTGGATTCCACATCTGAGAAGAGATGGCTTACACTAGGTAAAAGGGTAGGGAGGGGAAACTTTGCTTCTGAATATCTCTCAAACCATAAAGGTTTGAGATATAAGATTTATATCATTCTTCATGCTTTTTTAATGCCTACAAAGTAAAATAAAGATAAAATGAAGTATTACTATCCCTTTAAATCTAAATGATCAGTAGTATACACGGGTGAAAATAAACAGCATTGAAGTTCACAGGATACAAAGTCTCATGAATTTCAGTATTAATAATGTATCTAATGCATACATAGTCAGTGTATTGAGTGTTCACAGATTCTGTACGGAATGATTTCACAGGTCTCTGCATTGTACAGCACATGAATAGTGTTAAGAGAAAGATAATAAACGGTAAAATAAAGGCAATCCAAGAGGTTATTCATACTCTCGTATTCTCTGGTCACTAAATTAATATGTAGTGGCAAGATAGCCAGCCCCTAAGAAGTTCCATCCAGAAGAGAACGGTGAACAGATTAATGAATAGATACAATAAAGGTAACAAACTGGTAAGACATCCTTTCAAGCCAGTAACTGATTTGTATTACAACACACGTGAATACAGTGTTATGTGTTAATATTCTCCCCATATTCTCTGGTCACTAAATTAATATGTCGTGCGAATCTAGCCAGCCCCTAAGAAGTGCTATCCAGATGGAGGGATACAAGGGATGAGGGAAGTGCAGTGGTGTAATATATGCTGCAGCAGTACAGCTCCTGGACTGGGATAGGAGATGATGAGAACAAGGGTGCTGGCCCTCCTATGAGCTGCCCTGGCTGTGGGGTCTCCTTTGGGAGCCAGTCAGTGCCCAGTGCAGGCATACCTACTGCAGACCCTGCCTGTAGGGGGAGCTGAGGAGCCAGTGCAGGGTGTGTAGGGGTGATATGGGCCGCACACCCCGCAGGACCTGTGTGCATCTCAAACAGCTTGCGGAAAAATGGTTCCCTTGGTCTAGGAGCTTGATAGAGTTATAGAGACAGAGTTACAGTGACAGGTGAGTAAACAGAGGTAATGGTGTGGTCTGTACTTGACAGGAATCAAGGCTTTTCACATAAATCTTTGCTTCTTGAATTGAGGTTCATGCTGAGGTTTACTCACCTGAGATGCAATTCCAGGCCTCTTACTGTACTCGTGTGTTGTAATGCAGATCAATTACTAAGTGACGGTGATCAAAGGATTACAACCCAGTAGATGGCTGAGCATTATGGGAATAGTCCAACAACAGTTTCAGCCTACCATTTTGTTACCTCTATTCTATCTGTTCATTACTGGGCTCACAGTTCTCTTCTGGATGGCGCTTATTAGGGGCTGGCAATCTTTGCACTACATATTAATTTAGTGACCAGAGAATATGAGGATATGAATAACCTCTTGGATTGCCTTTATTTTACCATTTATTATCTTTCTCTTAACACTATTCATGTGCTGTGCAATGCACCGGAGACCTGCAAAATCACTCCGTAGAGAATCTGTGAACACTCAATACACTGACTATGTGTGCATTAGATACATTATTCATTTGTATCCTGTGAACTTAGATGCTGTTTATATTCACCCGTGTATACTACTGATCATTTTGATTTAAGAAACTGCATATATGGACTCTTCCTTCCACGGCTCGACACTTTAACATGCAGTATCAGATTGTTACCCTTTTCATGTTGGCAACATTCTGATCTCGTCATTTTCAACCAGGAGATATTTTTAAGGCGCCTTTATGTATGTCGCTCAATAGTGGGCAACATTTCAAAAGGATACCCTGTGGGAGTAGCACAGACTTGCAATGATTTGTTCAACACGTGTATGTGTAGATATGGGGTTAAGAAGAGGTTGCTGCGATGTTGCTGATCAAAAGGTATACAGATTTCTCCTCATGCTCCTAATAATAGAGTTGGATTTTGAGGGGTATGATGAGGTTTCCAGTTAGGAGGTGGTGGTCAGACTGAGGGTCAAGAACATTAGAGAAGCTAGAGTCAGAGAAGAGGTTTGTGAAGATCAGGTCAAGAGACTGACCATCACTGTGTGTATGAGAGCTAGTCTACTGTTATAGACAAAAGGAGCCAGTTAAGCAAAAAAGTTTGAGGGTAATGGTGGTGTTGGCTTTATCTATAAGGATGTGGAAGTCCCCCAGGATGGGAGTGGGGACATCATAGGTCATAAAATGGGGAGCCAGGACGTGAAGTAGTCAAGAGCTGCTTGCAGGGCATTCCCAAGTCAGGGCTTCCTAAGTCTGCTGTAGAGTTTTTCCTGAGTTTGCCTGAGCTTGCACTGAGGACACACCTGACTACATCTGACACAGGAAGATTTCAGTTTTCAACAGAACAACAGCCTGGAAAAGCCTGTCTGAAGATAAAGAACTAACTCTGGAGTTTAGGATTACTGTTTCTAAGCACTTCATTTCATCTGCTTGGGACTTCAGCTGATCTACAACCAAAAGCACAGGACAAAGTGGGAAGATTCAACTTACCATTCATCCACTCCAGGATTTTAACTCTTTCATTGACATATCATCAGTGGGAATCACCTTTTAATAAATCCTGGCTGCAACTGAATCTACAGATCGTCTGGTCTGGTCTGGAAGGAAAAACTGTACTACATTCCATCTAGGCAGCGGAAGCTATATGCCTGCAAGTCACTGATCCCCCTCATCACCAACCTCTCACCCATTTGAACTTATAGTGTCACTAAACAATGCATCTCTTAATTTTCTTATTATTGTTTATGACACCTCAACTGTGTAAAATATCAAAAACATTCAGCCCTCCCACCTGCTCATCAATCTCTATATCTCCATCCCTCTTAAACTCTCCAATGATTTGTTCTCATGAGCTTTTCTGTCACCTCAGCTATTTATATACATCCACCAAGAAATAGCCCACACCTTCTCACACATGCAAATCCTCCTCTCACCTGCTTTACCTGACTGCAACTCTTCTCATGGCTGCAGGTGACATCTCTCCCAACCCTGGCCCCACTTACATTCCCACCTGTGTCCGTCCTAGATTGCAGCCTACCCGCACCTCTTGCGGGGCAGACCCTAGAAATCTGCTGGCTGTTCCCTGCCTCCCCCCATCCCTTCCACCCTTCTCCTGTGCATTATGGAACGCTCGCTCTCTACTAAACAAACTCCACACTGCCCATGACCTTTTCCTCTCTAAGTCTCTAAACCTATTTGCTATCACTGAAACCTGGCTCTCACATTCGGACTCATCTGCCGAAGCTGCTCTCTCCTATGGTGGCTTATCTTTCTCCCACACTCCTCGCCCTAATGGCAAGGGTGGGGGTGTGGGACTTCTTCTCTCTCAGCTCTGCTGCTCCAGGCCTCTGTCCCTTACTCCCTCAGTCTCCTTCACCTCTTTTGAAGTGCACGCAGTCCAGCTCTTCTCCCCTGTCCCTCTTCTGGTAGCCGTGATTTACAAGCCCCCAAGCAACCCTTCCTCCTTTCTCTCTGAATTTGAAACTTGGCTCTCTGTCTTTCTGTCCTCAGACACTCCCACATTACTCCTTGGAGACTTCAACCTACACACTGATGATACATCCTAATCTAGTGCCTCCTGCTTTCTCTCACTGACCTTGTCCTTTGGCCTTCAACAGTGGACTGCTGCCAGCACTCACAGGGATGGTCACTGGCTAGATCTAGTTCTAACCAGAAACTGCTCAGTCTCGGACTTCACAATTTCCCCATTTCCACTCTCTGACCATCATCTTATCTCCTTCACACTATCTCACACACCTTCCCCTGTCCTCCCTAAATCACCCTTCCTAACCAGGAACCTACACTCGGTCAAACTACCAGACCTGATATCGACTGTGCAGACTTCCCTCTCTTCTCTCTGCTCTACTGCTACTACTACTAACATAGACACTCTGGTCCACGAATATAACACCACATTAATGTCCTCCTTGGACCTGCATGCTCCCCTTCAACGTAGACACTCCCGCCCCAGGAATCCCAGACCCTGGCTAAATTCAACAATCCGCATGCTACGCACCTGCTGTCGAGCTGCGGAACGTCTTTGGCGAAAGTCTCATTCTTTTGCCGACTTCCACCATTACAAATTCATGCTATCCTGTTTTAACACAGATCTCACCCAGACTAAACAGAAATACTTCTCTCAGATTATCACTACCCACAAATCTAACCCCCGTGACCTCTTTAAAATCTTCGATTCTCTTCTCAAACCCCCAACCTTGAACTGCTCCTCCTTCTCCAACACTCCACAGGACTTTGCTGACTTTTTTAAAAACAAGGTACAGTCCATCCAACAAACGATGGGCTCTACATCTTCTCCTCCTATGCCTCTGATTCCTAGTCCACCCCGAGCAACCCTCAGCTCATTCTCCCCTATAACAGAGGAGGAGGTATCTCTTTTACTATCCTCCTCTCCACCCACTACCTGCCCCTCAGATCCCATGCCCTCTCACCTTCTTAAGGCTCTTGCAAGTACTCTTGCTCCCAGCCTTACTAATATCTTTAACTCCTCTCTCTCTACCGGAACTTTTCCATCCTCATTCAAACATGCAATAGTCAGACCTATACTCAAAAAGCCCTCACTCGACCCCACCTGCCTTTCAAATTACCGTCCGGTTTCTCTCCTCCCCTTTACATCTAAGATCTTGGAACGCCTGGTATTCTCCCGCTTGATCTCCTTTCTCAATAGGAACTCTCTTCTCGACCCTTTACAGTCAGGTTTCCGTTCCAACTATTCTACCGAGACAGCTCTAACAAAAATCACAAACGATCTACACACAGCAAGGGACAAAGGACACTTTAGTATACTAATCCTACTAGATCTATCTGCTGCCTTCGACACTGTTGACCATGCACTCCTACTGGACACACTTCATACACTTGGCATCCGTGACACACCTCTAGAATGGATTTCCTCCTATCTCTCTAAACGTACTTTCAGTGTTTCTTTTTCGAACACTTTCTCGTCTCCCCTCGACCTCGGTAGGTGTACCTCAGGGATCAGTCCTGGGACCACTTCTTTTTTTGGAGGCAGTGTCTGATTATGCGAGCCATGTTTCAGAGATGCCAAGGAGGTTTAGAGAATTTTGTCATCCCCACTATGGCAGGCTGGCATCCTTTTTGAACGGAAGCTGGCCATATAAAAAGACGCAAAATACTATACCAGTTTGAAGCTCTAAAATGTATATTAATCTAATCTGCTGAACAACAGACGACTCCTCAGTGGGTTGAAGTAAAGAAAATATTGAGTTTATTAAAATACTTAAAATATCATATAATGGTCATCAATGACATTAGCGTATAAAAATAAAATACAATATATGGATAAGTTCACTCACCCACTACACATATACACACCAATATATAGGTGATAAATCTACACCATTGGGAACTGCACTAAACTATCTATCATCCCCCATTCTGAAATGATAAAGGGTTCTGAAAATCCCTAAGTGCAGTGTCCAAGTGTCTAGAGAGCTCGATACAAGTAAAATACCCCGTTCTCCAGCTCCACTCCCCCAAACCGTACTGCAACTAATATAAGAATCCACTCGTGTCTGTGTGATTGTTGCTTCACGGGCTATTTGGCAATAATCCCACTATAAATCTCATACTTAGTTGTATAACCTACTAAAAAATATAAAATACCCTAAACCAACCAGTGCATGCTGCATTTGAATAAACTAAATAATAAGACACAACCAATCAAACGTAATATTGCTAACTAGTTGAACAGCCCATTACATGGGTCACAGTGCCACTGCCACCCGGTCGCGGAGCAGTCATGCGCAGCAGAGACTGCCTGAGCCACGTCTGATACAGAGTTGGACGCTCCTTCCAGCCACGGCATGGCCAGTCTCTACTGCGCATGACTGCAGCACGCGCAGCAGTGTGTACTGCGCATGTCTCGGCATTACACACAATTTAGCAAATTATTATAAAGGATATTCTTGCAAAAAAAGTCCCAAGATCACTTAGAGGTGATGTATATGAAGAATAATGTGAATATATAATTGGATATACCAAAAAAATAATGAAACTGTCAAACAAATCCTGTACTTGGGTAGTTGATCAAAAACTTTTGAAGTTGCAACATATTTGGATGCCAACACATGTGTGGTCTGGTGATAACACAGCTTATAAAACCCAATACTTGAAATCACAGTTTCTCCCAGGCTGAAGTCAAAATATTACCTGCATATATTCAGGATACCACTCAGATGATTAATGCGTTGTCTGATATTAAGTGGGAAGATGAGTTTATCTTAGGGACGTTAGATGTCTCATCCTTATATACCATCATCGACGCTGAGTTATAACACAGAACTTATAGAACCCAATACTTGAACTCACAGTTCCTCCCAAGAGAAAAATTATTCAAAAGTGATGATATAAATTAATTAATGAATGATGAAATGAAACAGTCAAACAAATGCTGTGTAAAATCCAATGGTAAAAACCATAACGCCTCCCAAAGACAATTGAAAGTGGTGATTTAAAGGTGATGATATGAATAAGAAAATGGATAATGAGATGAACCAATGGATAATGAAATGATAAAATGAAGCAACCAAATGAGTGCTGTGCTTATTCCAGTGAAAGTAATAAATCAAATCCTTCTATAATTGCAATATTTTCATATTTACAATATTGCAACTTGTAGAACACTAGTTCCAGCATCCAGTATACGTGGAATGTTCTAACATCCAATAGCCTGCATCAAACGTTAATATCACCAATAACTGAATGGTTACTTTCTTAAAATTCTAATCTCAATATTTTCTCCAATTTAGACTTGGAATATTTTTGATCCGTACAGCTTGATAGGGTACACATCTATGACTTCAACAACATTTAATCAGGACTTTTCTCAGGTATAGGGACCAAAGTCCACCTCCTACCTGACGTTGTCTTCACTCCTGTCGCTTTATTCTCCCTTTCTCTATATTAGCTCTCTTACCCACTTCCTTCACCTGATTATTCTTGTGTTCTCGGTCTCTCGTATTACAAAATTCCTCCAAACGCTGTATGCACAAACGCCTTTCAAAAAGCTCCGCTTTCTTTCATTCGGGGCACAAATCTATTCCATCCGGTTCCTTAGTTTTTATTTGAAATATTAACCTTTTTAAATTGAAAAAAAGCATTAAAGGCAAACTAACCCTATTATTTATTTTGCATATACTAATGTATCAACCATTGGATAACTCTACACACCAGTATAGTTATCCTAAAATAAAAAAATATAAATGAAAAGAAATATAAAAATAAAATTGAAATAAAATGAAATAAAAATAAAATACTCATACTAATGAAAATAATGAATACAGAATATGTGGCCGAAACCTGATGGTAGTCAGTCCTGAAGCCTGTTACCATACAAACTCCAGATCTACCGATGAACCCACACATCCGGTTTTGGTCACCTCCAATCTCACAAACACCATTTATATAACAGATATAGTAACCATAACATCTATCTCCACCCTTGTTAAGCAGACATCGATCATGTCATACTCCTAAGAGTACAAACTAGCATAATGGGAAATATCATAAACAACTATATAATCTACTTAATTCCAAAAAAAACAAATATCTCACTATTAGCATTTAAACCTAGAGGGATTATACTATTTAGCTCAAATATCCACTTGGTCTCTTTCTTGGACATCTGGGCTATCAAGTTACCTCCCCTCCAGTCAGGTGTAATTTTTTCAATACCATAGAAAATAGGTAATCCTGAATCTTTATTATGGGGAGTAAAGTGGTTTGACAGTGAATGTTTCATATATCCTCTCTATATTAAGGATATGTTTGTATATATGAACTCACATACTTTTCCCACATACTTTTGACCACATGGACACTCAATTATATAAATCACTCATTTAGTGTGATTTCTCACATACTTCCCGCATACTTTTTACCACATGGAGACTCAATTATATATATCACACATTTAGTGTTACAAGTCATACATGATTTAATCTTATAATTTTTGCCTTCTATATTCATAAATATTTTTCAATTTTTTTGTAGTTTTGGATTTTTTACAGCCGCAGCACTTGCCACATCTATAAATACCCCAATTCTCATTTGAATCCTTCATCTGCCTAGGCCCTGTCAATAATGTTTCCTATATTTTGTGCTCTTTTATATATTATTTTTGGTTTGTCAGGTAAAATGCCACATAGCATTTTATCTCCCTTCAGTATATATATCAATATTTTGTAATAATTCTATTGAATGTCCTGTAGTCTTTATTATAGGGAAGAACCAAAGAAAGGCCAAAATCCGTATTCTTTTGACCTCCACCATTATATCTGAGGATATCTTCCCTCTTTAACTCTGTCATTTTTAATATAGATGAATTAAAATTTCTTCAGAATATCCTTTTTCTTCAAATTGAGCTTGCATAGTTTTAACCTCCTCCTCAACTTCCTATTCTTTAGTACAGTTTTTTTTCAATCTTCGAAACTGACAATAAGGTGTAATGGTAAGCCACTTACTAAAGTGACAACTGTCTGCAACAATGAAACTGTTTACATCAGCACTCTTTATATATGTTTTGGTGATCAATCGATCATTTTCGATCTTAATATCCAAATCCAAAAAATTAACATTAGTCCTGATGAATGTATGGTTGAAAGTCAAAGTGTACTCATTATCACTAATATATTCAAAAAATGTATGCAAAATTATCTCATCACCTCTCCAGATAAACAAAATGTCATCTATAAAATGCTGACACAGTACCAGGTTTGCCCCAAACTCCAAGATGTTCCATAAATACTCCTGCTCCCACCAACCCATATATAGGTTGGGTTAGCTTGGGGCAATCCTGGTACCCATGGCAGTACTCATCTTTTGACAGTAATAAACATGATCAAACGAAAAATAATTATGTTTCAATATATAGTCAATTGACTTAATGATAAAATCTATCTGAACATCCAGTATATCCCGATTCTTCATGAGGTATTGCTGGGTAGCAAAACAGCCCTTCTCAGCATCAATGATGGTATATAAGTATGAGACATCTAACGTCCCTAAGATAAACTCATCTTCCCACTTAATATCAGACAACACATTAATGATCTGAGTGGTATCTTGAATATACGCAGGTAATATTTTGACTTCAGCCTGGGAGAAACTGTGATTTCAAGTATTGGGGTTTATAAGCTCTTTGTTATCACCAGACCACACATGTGTTGGCATCCAAATATGCTGCAACTTCAAAAGTTTTTGATCAACTACCCAAGTACAGGATTTGTTTGACAGTTTCATTATTTTTTGGAATATCAAATTATATATTCACATTATTCTTCACACACATCACCTTTAAATTATTTTGGGACTTTTTTTGCAAGAATATTAGCAATATTACATTTGATTGGAAGTGTGTTATTACTTAGTTTATTCAAATGCAACATGCACTGGTTGATTTAGAGTATTTTATATTTTTTTAGTAAGCTATGCATCTAAGTATCAGATTTAAAGTGGGAGTATTGGAGCTGGAGAATGGGGTCTTTTACTTTTATGGAGCGCTCTAGACACTTGGACACTGCACTTAGGGATTTTCAGAACCCATTATCAATTCGGAACAGGGGATGATAGATAGTTTAGTGCAGTTCCCAACTGAGTAGCTTTATCACCTATATATTGGTGTGTATATGTGTAGTGGATTAGTGAACTTATCCATATATTGTATTTTATTTTTATACGCTAATGTTCATTGATGACCATTATATGATATTTTAAGTATTTTTTAATAAACTCAATATTTTCTTTACTTCAACCCATTGAGGAGTCGTCTATTGTTCAGCAGGTTAGATTAACATACAATTTTGCGCTTCACACTGGTATAGTATTTTGTTTCTCTTTTTTTTCCCTTGCAAGTGGGGGTTAGGTGTGATATAGCAACTGAGAAAAGACAGGAGCACATTGGAATATTGATTTGATTTCATATAAAAAGCCAGTCTCTATTTAAAATTCCCTCATTGGGACTCCGGCAATGGCCCTGTATGTAGGCAAGTGGGGTTTCTGATGGTAGACATTGCTGCCACCTCCAGTCCAAAGATTGGCTGAATTTTATTTTTGAAAAATATGCCATACTCAAAGGGTTAACTATGGCATATCTTGAGGGCATTTTTTTGTTATAAATTGCATCAACATTTTATTTTATAGGATTCAAGAAAAGAAGATAAGAAGATTTGAGAAAACAGAAGAAGGAAGATAGAAGAAGATAGACTTCAAGGTTACTGGTGTTTCTTTTCAGAGGTTGTTTTTTTTTTTACATTAGTCGGAATAACGCTGTAAGTGCCAGTGGGGTAAGCATAGCACACTGGCACTGAAAGTGTTAATTCTACTAACATTTTACACAGTTTTGAAGTACTTTGGATGAACTGATATGGGGCACAGGGCCCCATATATCACTACATACACTGGTCACTTAGGCTTTTTTTTTTTTTTTTACTTTCAGTTCCTGCGTCGGCACTTTGGCAATCTGTTAAGGGACTCCGCACCCCAAAAAACTCTGTGCTTATTTTCACAGGATAAAGTGAGTCCCTTAACGGATCATAGTGCCCAACACATGGAATTGATTGGCATATTTAAGCATTTTTCTTTTTTTTTCAACATGGGCTAAAATGCCCCAACATTTATCTCCTGAGGTGGCTTTTTTATCCCGTATTTTTTCATAGCACAGGTAATTGAATAGCTTACAATGCTGAGAAAATGCAGGGTTTTTTTGCAATGGGGAGAATTACATCAAGCCCATAATCACCACTTTTTGAGTATTCTAGAAATGTAGTGTAGGGCTGTCCAAGTTCAGTCTTCAAGGGCCACCAACAGGCCAGGATGTAAGGATTTCCCTGATTAAGCATAGGTGAGTCAGTCAGTGGCTCATTCATTTTGACTGGCACACCTGTACTTAATCAGGGAAATCCTTACATCCTGGCCTGTTGGTGGCCTTTGAAGACTGAACTTGGACAGCATTTGTCTATGATATTATATGTGCAAGGAGTCTAGGGTATTATATATTTAAACCACAGGAGAGAAGCTATATAGTGCAGATCATAAATAATTATATGCAATAGCTTACCCCTTTTAACCATTTCATTGTCTGAAGGTTGACTAACGGGTCGTAGTGCAATGCACTAGGTAGTCCTCTGGCACTTAAAAGGTTAAACAGGTTTTTTGGGTTGTTTTGCATTGGCTAACCACTTTTAAACAGTTCAGATTTTTAAAAGCGAAGAAATACATTTGGAGAAATAAATTTAACCCTGTGAGTGCCAGAGAATTAGCCAGTGCATTTAGTTGCAATGCATGGGATACTCTCCTGACACCCAAAGGGTTAAAAGCAATAATTTAATTTGCAGGCAATGTCCTGTTAACTATCAAAACAACTCACAGATAAACAGGATTGGCAAGCTGGAATCAAACCAAGGACAAGTAAAACAAATGAGCCTGCCCCTAAGCCAAATGTTCATAGGAACATGCAATTACATTGGCAGTAATTCTTTAAAGATTACTGTTGAGGAAAAAGTGATGTTTCACAGGGTACTGTGGTAAAACAATTAGGCACTTCACTCATCAGTGATGCCATAGGCAATAATATTTAATGGCCTGACGTAATAAGAAGAGCTGGCTAATTATTACTGTCAAATGACTGATGTAGAGATTCAGCTTGGGCCACTGTTTTCCATTATTCATTGATAACCTTTTTAATTTTCTGTGGTCATTTATGGGTTTTCATCTTCCCAGAGACAACAGAAATTGCTATAGTCCCGTTGATTGTGTATGGCAAGCAAATAGTATTGGCAGAGGTAATTATGAAGCAGCTCACACAGAAACAGAAGTGTTTTTTATGGCTAAAACTCTGTGAAGGTCTGGCAAGGACTGTCGAACGTTTGGCTTTAAATAGGAGCTTGATTAAATTCTGAGACGTATTCATTCTAGACTTGTGAGAGTCAAAATGGCTAAATGCAATTCAACCATAAAGGGATAGTAACATTTCACAATTAAACCAGCTCCAATTAATCGTCATAGTATTTGGGCCAATACTGTCAGAGTTGCAGTTCAAGAGTAATTGAATGATAAAGTATCCCCTCCCGCTCCTTTTACTTATGTAACACTGCTCACCTCAGAGCAGCAAGACTGTGTGCCTGTTGTGATATAAGAAAGCTAGAAGCTTTATAGCCTATGACAGTGAGATTAACATGCATTATGAATGGTGTGATATAGTACATAATTACACTGAAACTGCATCTGGGGGTTAATGTCCATATTAGCACTGTATGACATGACACAGATAATTTTCTTTCCCATGCCTATGTCAGAACAATGTAATTTATTTTGTTAGGGAATTTTTAAAAATTAGGTGACACCACTGCAAAAAATAAATTCAGTTATCCGTGATTGGTGCTGCCACTTTTATTCCAGAAGTATGATTACAATGTGTTGTGAAATAATCATTTAGACACTGGTACAGAAATTTTCATCTTCAGTCCTTTGGACATACAGGAGGTCAATGTTTAAGGATCTCCCCAATTGATCAAGGGTAAATTAATTAGAATGACATTACAGGTAACTGACCTGTGATAAAGCAGACATCTCATGTGAATTTTATATTGTTTAAAAAGCTATGATGTCATAAATATACAGAAAAATTAACAAAAGTATATATATATATATATATATATATATATATATATATATATATTCATAAAAGCATAGGGTAAAGGTCAAACAGCTAAAGTTCGTTGCCTCATTTACAATCATTTCTAAAATTCCAGCATCTTCCAAATACAATGACACCAAATACATATAGTTTTATGTACCTGCATGGCTTGCAGACCCCCGATTAGCAGGTGGATAAAAGGATATTTTCATCTTTATCAAATTAAAATGCACATTCCATGTGGTATAAAGTAAAACTACAACGAAACAGCTATATGAACATATTTCTGGTAGTAAATAACCTAAATACTGCAACATTGGTGGAAGAGTCTTCCTTTGCAAAACTGTCAAGCACTGATTTTCATTTAAAAATAAAGATATCACAAATTTGCACTATGGACACAAAATCTCCTGGATACAGATATACACCCAAAATGTATAAGTGCATATCAGTAGGTGAGCGTGATTAAAGTTGGTAACAGTGTATAAGGGATCTCAGCAGAAAAGGAGACTGGGGCAAGGGCCAGCTTTGTTTGAAAAGAAAGGCAGGCTTTTATTCAGGGAGAAACAAAAAAAAATTGCTTTAAGCAAATTTACATTTCTTTTTTTTCTCTTGGCCAAGGAAAAGGAAAACTGCACTCAGTCTAGGTAAATCACAGTTTGCAGGTTGTAGTTTGGCTGCTTGACTGAAAGCATTCTCTCTCCCCCAATATAGACAAACACAGAGGCCTTGATTCAATTCCCCCAATGCCAAAAAAAAAAAACAGCCGACTGTATTTTTCCAAGCACGGTAAGCAATTCAATTACCTGTTCTTTGAAAAAATACCAGATGACAAAAATAAATAAATGTGCTGGTGTTTTTGTCAACTGAAAAAAAATATCCAAAATATGCAATTCAGTTCCATGAGTTAGGCACTAAGGTCTGTTAAGGGACCCACTTTAACGTGTTAAAATCAGCACCTAATTTTTCTGGGTGTAGAGTCCTTTAATGCATCTAAAAATTGCTGATGCAGGAATTGCAAATTAAAAAAAATATAAAAAAAACAGTGGATGTATTAATAAGGGGTCCTAAGCCCCATATCATTACATACAAAGCACTCCCAAAATGTGTGAAATGTTAGTGGAATTAACCCAGTCAGTGCCTGTGGGTTATGCTTACCCCAATGGCACTCACAGGATTAATCCAACTAAGTTTAAAAAAAAAAAAAACAGCGCCTGACAAGAAATACTAACCAGTAATCCTGATGTCCAGCGGAGTCTTCAGCACCCTGGTTAGCTACTGTCTGTCTTCTTCTTCAATCTTCCTTCTGTTCTCTCTCTCTACTTTCTTCTTATCTTCTTATTCTTCTCTCCTATTAAATAAATAAA
This sequence comes from Rhinophrynus dorsalis, assembly GCA_037306005.1. Classification (NCBI taxonomy): domain Eukaryota; kingdom Metazoa; phylum Chordata; class Amphibia; order Anura; family Rhinophrynidae; genus Rhinophrynus; species Rhinophrynus dorsalis. The sequence goes on from CM074722.1 coordinate 182,226,937, forward strand.
ATGTCAATGCAAGTAAAAGAAAAAAAATGCCCCCACGAAGATATGCCTCTGGCGCTCAAAGGGTTAAATGCAGTGTGGCATATTCTTTAGAAATACTATTCAGCCGGTCCGATATGAAATAAATAAGTCATTTCTGTTGTTCAAGTAATAAAAGGCCTTCCAATGCTAAAAGATATTTCCGCTGCCACCGCCTCTGTCTCCGCTGACTCTGTTCGTTGTGGTTTCAGCTGGAAGGTACATTAATTTTAATCCAGAAATATAGTAGCAGTATGTATTGTGTTGAAAGCAGGAAACCAGAGTGCCCAGTAAATAAAAGTTATGCCCAGCAGTCTGCATCCTGCTGCCATGTCCCTCTTACAGTGTACCCAATGTTGATTGACTCTTGATGTGTTTCCTTTCAGAGATTTTTGCCTAGCATGGCTTAAAAAGAAGCACTCTGAGTGGATACTAAGTAACAGCCCCTGATTTCTTCCCCGGGCTTCCCCTGATTGGCAACTGTGACAACACTGTTCCAAGTCCTAATTTGAATTCTGATGTTGATAAGATTATCTGGAAGTGTATGGCTTCTCCTGACTGGCCAACTGTGACACCATTGTTCCAAGCCCAAATATGGATTCTGATCTTGATAATAGTGTCTGTAAGTATATAAAAGCAGTGTGTTTCGTCAGTAAAGACAGTTCTGTTTTACCCCCCTTTATACAAGACGACTAGTTCTAAAATTCCTAAGAAAGAGGGCTACTCCCAAATCAATTATCAGATGGCTGTAAGGGAATGGAGAACAAGTACAGGCTAAACCAGAGAATACCAGAGTGGGTAGCACTGGGAAGCTAGAGAGCTGACAAAAAGATCCTCTCTAGCAATCTTGAGAGGGAAGAAACTGGGGACCATGAGGCAAGTATAACCCATGGTTATGGCCTGGCTGTCCATCATGTATAGTTCTGTAACACATCCAGTGGTCTACATATCCATCTTATAGCCTATTACTATATAGGCTTAGCTGGTATTTTTCTGGTAATAAAAAGATATCTGTTAAAGCTGAAAGGGTGTCACAGACTCCCAGTAAAGAAACACACGAAACAGTACAAGTGAATTTAAACCACTTTATTGAGCAATAGATAATCAGAATACTAGTAGTAATAATGAACACTTCCTTAATCAGAGGGGAGATAGACATGAGGACAGTGTCTAGTCCACTACCCAGGAGCTGACACTGAACCACCGTAGGTATATGGTACTGAGTCTTAGAACCAGACTTGGCTCTACCACAACAGGAAGGAACGATGGGACTAGTACAGGAGCGTACTAGCGAGGCACAGAGAGAATAGACCACCGATACTAATAGCATAACTGGTAGCGCCACCCAAGGCAGCAGAGTAGGTGCTTAGATAGATGCAGCCAGATAGGAGAACGCTACTGAGGCAGGGAGCGAGACAAGCTGCACTCTATCTTACCAAAGGCAACTAGGAGGCACCGCAAGTGCTAAGCCAAGCAACAGGTAAGCGTAAGACGTGAGTGCGCAGGAGCGAGACTAAGTTGCAGTACCTGCCAGGAGGCAAATGGAAGGCACCAAGCGGAGGCAACCTGCAAGAGACCAACTGGTAGCTGAGCTACTAGGTATAGGAGCGCGCCCTGGATCGGCCTAGTGGTAGTCAGACAGGAGACAGGCACAAACGGAGCATCAGTCAGACAGGCCAAGATCAGAAACCGGATCGGGTAGTCAGCCACAGCAAAGGTCAGCACGGAGCAAGTATTAGGACAAGCCAGAGTCATACACGGATCAGGAAGTCAACCACAGCCTAGGTCACAACCAGAGTGAGTAGTCAGACAAGCCAAGTATCGAACACCAGAAGACAACATAAGCCAAGCAAGGGTCAGAGGAACAAACTAGATGCGCATAGGAACACTGGCCGGCGGCCATACAGAGGTAAGAGCACAGGCTCACATTAGGCTTCAAAGGGAGACTGTGATAGTCTGGTGGTGTGTTTGTGCATACATGTGTGAGTTTTCAGGATGTTTGTGTATTCTGCATGGGGTGGTAACAATAGTGTTGTACTGGAGTCTCTCCAATAGGTAGGTCTACCATTGAGCCTTTTGAGCTAAATACAGACATTCTGGGAATGCTCTTCAGTGTGTACATTTTCTTAATGACATTTTCAACAATCTTATGCATGAAATTGTGGTCATCTACTTTTATGATATTTTTTCTCCTTATGCCTTGAGGAACATCAGAACCCTATGAGGAGGGTGTTGACTGAAGCAGATTTGAAAATATTAGATCACTGTGTACTAAATGAAAGCCTGACGATAAGTAGCCCAAAGTGTACATTGATGCATGTCAAACAATCTATGGCCCTGATGATATACAGTTTATTTTAAGTCCATATAATTTTGAAAGCCCCACCCAAACCAGGCAGCCCTGATTGTTCTGCATGCATACTCTTGGGGCACATGTGACCTTACGAGCTTTGTATACAGGAGATACACTAATAGTGTGGAAGGGTTATGATTGATGAACTGAATTTGAATTAATTAATTAGAGAACTTAATATGCATGAACTCAGTCTTAAACTTATTCCTCACTGAAGTCAGAAGCAAACTGAGTTTTTGGGTATCCTTCTGTTTGCAGATGATAGTTTTCAAAACGTCTGCATGCAGTAGTTTGTTATTTGCTTCAAGTCAGCATGTGTGGTCACAAAATAACAGACACAACTTTGAATTAATATTTGGGAGAAACGGGTAATTAGGGGTGTTACAAGTACAGAATGTGGTCTAATAATGTTCATGGTCATGTGAGAGCTACTCAGTTAATGTGAAGTCACATTGGTTTTGGGAGAACAGAAAAAATATTTTTGTGTTTTCATTTACTGGCACCTTATTTTAGATTAAATGTAGAGAATGAGTTTAATGGTTAAAAGATATTTCTGTTTGGTCTGGTATATGTGATGTATTGCAGTGGGTGTATGGACACAAGCTATAAGTGAATACTGGATAGATAGAAATAGGCTAATATATAGATTATAAAAGTTTATGCACTGTGAAATTATTCCATCTATAATAGTTTGTTCAGCATCCCCTCCCTGATAAGGCAGGAAAAACATCACAGGTAATGAGGCTTAACCATTGCAGTGGCACAGGTTGAGTCATAATCTTTAACAGATTACAAAGAATATAACAGCTAAATAGGGATGGGCAAACATTTTCGCCTCAAACCAAAAACGAGAATAATGATACTTCCTACTTGGTGAATAATTTCCAGCGAAAAGTGCCTTTTTTTCGCTTAGCTCATTACATTGAAATCAAAGGGAACATTGAATTTATACACAACACATAGCAAATGTTATTTTATTTCCAAAAGGCATAGTATAAAAGGGGTATGAGGGTACCTTTGTTGGTGGAGTTTGGGGAAAGAATCCATTGGACAGGGAATGTTTTTTGTGGGGTTTGTTTACTAGAATTGGGGGTACAGTTAATAAAAAAATAAATAAAAACTAAATACAATTACATAGTATAAAATGGGTCTAAGGAGGGTGCCTGTGTTGGTGGGTGGAGTCTGGGGAAGAATCAGTTGAACAGGGAATTTGTTTTGGGGGAGTTTGTTGACTGGTATTGGGGGGACAGTTAATAAAAAGATGAATATAATAAAATTTGTACGTACTTTGTGAGGATGATTTTGTAGAGGATGATTTGTAGGATTTGTTGCTGGAGGCCCAAGCCCTGAGGAAACATGGATTTGTAGGACTTAGACTTATTAGAGGCACAAGCCCTGAGGAAACATTGAATTCTTGTAGGAAATAAGACTTTGGTTAGGGCTAAGCCCTGAAGAAGCATTGATTTGTAGGACTTAGACTTGATTGGCACAAGACCTAAGGAAGCATTAATTTGTAGGACTTAGACTTGTTTGGCACAAGCCATAAGGAAACATTGATTTGTAGGATTTAGGATTGTTAGGAACAAGACCTCAAAAATAGTTTTTTTTTTGTAGGCCTATGTTTTTGTTTTGTTTTTTTTATTAAAGGACAAGCCCTGAGGAAAAAATACCCTACTGGCCTAATGCCAGCAGGTCATGTTGTCTTGACCAGTGGCCATTATCAAATGTCCTGATGTAGATGTGGAATATGTGACTGCTGTTTTTGCTGCTGCTGCTGAGTTGTTTATGCAGTAGGATGATTAGGTAGATCAAAGGAGATGGGATCAACAACAGCAGTAATATAGGTGATGGATGATGAAGGTTCCACTTGCCATGACTAGCTCTAGTGATGCACCTGAGGCAGTAGAAGCACCATAACTAGTCCCCACCACTTCAGGTATGTGGAGAAAAGATAATGCTTCTCCACCTGTCCCTCCTCCAAAATCAAGTGTGCTTTGAAAATAGACATTTTTCCCTTGAGAGCAGTGCCTCTCACATCAGCACCTGGAATGTGCACAGTGTATATAAAGGAAGGACTGTGAACAATAGGTACATCTGCATTCACATCAAACAACTGGCACAACTCTATACAAATACCATGACACTTAGGGTCTCCAGTATGAAATCCCCCCACCAGAAACCAAGTACTGCTGCTGTCACTATGCCCCTTGTCCATAGGACACATGACAACTTGCTAACAGTTTAATAGTAACGGTGAACCCTCCCTGCCACCAACTTAGCATACACTGCGGGATAGAATCTCGTCAGATGCCTCTTTATGCCCTGCTTGTGATTCTCCTCCACCACACTACCTTGTGTGGTCAGTACACCACACAGTGTGCAATGGGTGGACATGAACTGCACATCTACTGAATGGGTATCACTTGGTGGTGGAGGTAACGATGAACGAGGTGGATTGACACAAGATGTAGTTACCCTAGAGCAAGAAGGTGACGGCGAGCCAGGTTTTTCGCTTGTCATTGAACTTTCAGCTTCTGGCTTGGTCTCTCTATTCTTCCTCCTCTTTGATCTCTGACTCATCTCTTGTTGCCTTTGGGTAGAGTCAGGAGCTACAGCAACAGTGGTGCTCAATTTATGTGGTGGGTAATATAGTAACATAGTAAATTAGGTTGAAAAAGACACAAGTCCATCAAGTTCAATCCTTGCCTCATAACCCAGAGAAATGAGAATAATATAGCTTTCCTGCTACCAAATAGGTTAATCTTTATAAGACCTTCCTGATTTGCCTACTAATACACAGTATAACCCTGTATGTTTCCTTTTGAAAGAAAAAATCTTCTCTAAAATGTATCCATTGTATCTGCCATAGCCACATCCTTGGGCAATGAATTCCATAATTTAACAGACCTTACTTCCTCTGCTGAAGTGTAAACCTCCTTTCCTCCAATCTCAAGGGGTGTCTCCTGGTCATTTGGTCAGGCCTTGGAATGAATAGCTCACCACAGAGATATAGTGACATCATATTCTTGTACATTGTGATAAGATCTCCTCCTAGTTATCTTTTTTCTAGAGTAAATAAACCAAGTTTGTCTAGTCTTTCCTCATAGGTCAAGTCCTCCATTCCCTTGATTAATTTTGTTGCTCTTCACTGTGCCCTCTCTAGTTCTAGTATATCATTCTTCAGAACTGGTTCCCAAAACTGCACTTGTTTGGCTTTAACATGTTTCACATAAATCTCATGGTGTTTCATGGGTGTTAACAGGGCGGTTGTGCCACTGCCAAGGTGTGTTCCCTCCTTTCCCCTTCTCACTGACTTGTCACAAATTGTGCACAGTACCATTGTTGATGAATGCATTGTGCCTGCCCCAAGAGAAAAATAGTCCCACAGCCATGACTTCAGGTGGGAGTGGAAAGGAGGAGAAGTATGGCCTCTTTCTTCTTCTTCTCCACATCACTCATCACTGGCCGGGGCAGAGGATGATGTTGCTGCAACTGCCTCTGACTCAGCACTGCAACTAGGACCAGGAGTATTGCTGCTGCTGGAAAGTAGAATCTGTCCTACTCCTGCAGCACTTGTTGACCCCTTTTCCACTGTGTCCACGGTGGTCTGTGGCACACTAGCTTGCTTCTCAGCATCCTGCTGCCCTTGCAACTCAGGAGCAGCAGGAATTAGAGCAGTAGCAAGCCTTGCAAATTCCATAAGCTCACTGGTGCTGGTGGTGGTGATGCCGATCCCCATCCCAGTCTCTCGTTCCTTCTCAGTTTGGGCTAAAAGGACCATCAATGTCTCTTCCACCCCAACTTCTCCTCCATCATCATCCTCACCTCCACCAGTCCCTCTGTGCTGCTACTGCTCTATTACAGATATCTCAATAGTTGGAAGAGGTGATGAGAAATGGGACAGAGGGTCCCCTAATGTCACACTTGCTATTTCTTGGTGACCTGAATAAGGCAGAATGTCAGCAATAGCAGCAGGCACAGGCAGGTGATCTGTGCTCCTGGTGGTGGTGGTATTATTGCTGCTAGGTAGCAGTTCTGCCTTCTTCAGGATCATGTTCCACCTGGACAATGCTGTGGGGGGAACGGGTCTCCAAGGGTCAGGGAATTGGTGTGTGCTCCTTTGACTGCTAGTTTGAACGCTCTGCAATGCTTCCCTTACTACTCCCCTAATGCTAGTTCCACCAGCTGCTTCACCATCACTGTTTCTACTACTACTAACACCAATCACATCCATTTCAATCACTGAGTCTTCCACCTCTCTAGTAATATGATGATCACCCCATCCCTCACTCCTAACACTCTGTGCAAGCTGCTGCACCTTATTAGCAGTAGTAGTGGTGGGACTGCTTGGATATGGCAAGTGTTCACGGGTAACATCCAAATAGTCTGAGGTAAGAGTAGCTAGGGAGCGGAGCTGGGGAGTGAGGCTTGAGAGTGGTGCTAGTAACCCTACACCACCTTGCTGCTGCAACGGCGGAATTAAAGGTGCTGGCCGCAAAGCCAGATGTCCGACCCCAGTTGAGCCGGGGCCCAGACCAGGATAGCGAGTAGGGTCTGCCGGATGAAACCTCAGACAATGCCTGGGAGTAGGACCCCAAGATGCAGAACACTGTCCTGATACAACAGGAAGGGAGGAGACAAAGAATAAACAGGTACCCCAAAGACAAAGGAACCACAGTGGGTTAAGACCACTGAATCAGCCAGGATAAGACTGCTTCAATCACAGTGAATGACAAAACCCACCAAGTACTCAGACTGACAACCAACTCTCCAAAGGGACCAAACAGAACCTCCCAGAATCACACCACCATGAAGTGCCTGAACAACACCACACAAACAGACAGGAGCACCCTGAAGGCCACAGGAAATACCACAGATGCCCATGGAACGGCACTAGTGAACTGGGCAGAGCCAGGGACCAACAGGAGCGAGGAGGATACTGGGAAACCCTCTCTACAGCAGCTGATGCCCTGACTGGAATGGAGGCTCTAATATAAGAAGGGTTGCCAAAGGAAGCTGCTGCAACAATGTAACTGCCTGCGGGCTAAGACCACAATCAAGCAGTAGTAACTCCCGTATGGCTGCCAGCTGGATGAGACTGCAAACACGCAGCTACCTGCAGAAAGAAAAGACATACCAGCCCACAGGGTAAGGGCGAAGACAGGAGCACTGTGCCATTGGCAACAGCAAAACCGTCGCCGACAACCACCCGCACCTAACAACACAGGTCCCCGGGCAACAAAGCCCAATCAGGACTGCGGGCAAAAGATACAGGAGATCCAAAGGAGGCAGATCCGGCAGACACAATCAAATACAAGTGCAGAACTTGCGGTCACTAGGGAATGTCAGAAGCAAGAGCGAGGGAGAGGCTGCTGCAGGGAGAAAGGTAACCAGTGAACCTGGATAGCCAAAAATCACTAGAGAGAAACCGAAGTCAGTGTGGAAGCCAAAAGGTCAAACTGTGAGCATCAAGAACTGTGGAGTTAAAGCGAGAGATTAGTCAGATAAAGCCAGGGAGTCAAAACACCGGAAGAGTCAAAACGATCCAAGTCAAATTCAGAGACAAATGTAGGGAACAACAACATAGAGTAAACTCGATAATTGGGCACCCCTAAGAAAGTGAATGGGTACTAAATACCCCACCGGGCCAATAGAAACTGAGAGAGGGAGAAGCTCAGACAGATGCCCAGAGGCCACAAGCCAAAGTGCAAACCAAAGGTAGGAAACAGCAGAGAATATGACAAAGTGTGACTTAGGCATCATCCTAAGTAGTATATATGATTGGACCAAGAGTGGAAGGATGGCAGCTAATAAAAAAAGGATGAAGGGCCTAGTGACTAGGTACAAGCGATAATGAACTTATAGCAATTAACACAACGCCTGACAAGAATGGATGTAGTGGGTGTACATAAATGAAAATGCATGTTAAAATCAAGGTACAGAGAAGTGATTACAATATTCCCATAGAAATGTTAATACTTCCTGGAGTAGAGGATAATATGCAACCGGTAACATGACTTGCTGTGGTAGAAATAACTGGTATGGGGGTGGAGGGTTTGGGAAGGCCGAGTAGATGTTTGGAGGGCTAAAAAGAAAGCCGAAGGATGGAGGGGGGGGTCTGGAAGTGTAAGAATACATAGGGGTGGGGTGGGGGTAAGGGAGCTGGAGCGTCCCAAATGACTTGCAGCTGAATTGATTGCTGGAGCGACTGGTAGGTAGTTCCTGGGTAATTGAAGTGATATCACTTCTGTCGACTAGGCTCAAAAGACATAGGCCTCGATTCAATTATGGAGTCTAAAACAGCCAGTAGGCCAAAAATGTCTACTGATCAGTACACACAATGTTTTTATTTTCATGTGATATTGTTAACTTAAGTGGAATAAACCATGTGAGTGCCAGTGGGGTGTGCAACTCTGTTCAATGCATTGCATACCCCACTGGCACATATAGGGTTAATTTCACTAACATTAGACACCTTTTTGAGTACGTTGGATGTATTGATATGGGGTTTAGAGTCCATATCAATACATCCACTGGTCACTTTGGATTTTTGTTTTTTTTTTCTCCTTCAATTCCTGCGCCAGAAGGTTGAAACACTCGTCCGGGGACTCTGCACCCCGAAAAACTGGGTGTAGATTTTCACCCATTAAAGTGGGTCACTTGACACATGTTCCTGCCTAACGCATGGAATTGAATGGGAAAATGAGACTGGTTTTCATGGGTTCCATGTTAGCGCCCCAGGTGCTTTATTTTTAACCGGTATTTTTTCTTAGCACAGGTAACTGAGTGGCTTACCATGCTTGAAAAAATACCACCATACTTTTTTTTTTGCTGGTGGGGACAATTAAATCGAGGCCATAGAGCCCAGCAATAGAGATGCTGCTGCCCAATACTTAAGGGCATGTAACCCCCCACAAATACAGGCAAAGCCTTAAATATATTTTATATATATAGGGTAGTCTTAAATCAAGCGCTACAAGTGTTTATGGTTTAATGAGCCCATCTGTATTTTATATTACTGATTCTTAAATCAATTTAAATTAATCATTCATTCAATCATTCAATTAAATGTAAGTTTTATATTTTACAAGAATCTGTTATTACAATCCAAGGTAACACTATCAAATACTTTGAATTTAGCTGAAGAACATTCAAGCTCAGTAAAATCCCATGAAAAGCTTTATGCATTTTTAATTTTGATTTGATATGTGTCAGTATTGAAGATAACATCAAAGCAAACTTGCTGCATCAATTAGAAATAATGGTGAGATGGACAGATGAGGATGTGCCAGAGGCCACAATCCCTTAGGTGGACCCTGGCCAGACATCAATACTATATGTGCTTTCCTCTATGCATGAAAGGCAGACCAATGCCAATATCTCCTTTTTTCCTTGATAACTGAAGTTCAGTGTCTAGATCTGTAATGGTTTTATAAATTGTAACTCCTTTTTAGCATGCTGGACCTAAAATACCTTGTTGAATAACGGCTTAATGTGAATAGAAATTTTAAGATAAAAAGCATTTATTGTCATGTGGGTTTAAACTAGTAAAATGTTGTACTTTATTTGAATCAAATTCACTTCTCTAAGAGCTCTATCCAATAATGCACAGTAAAACTGTGGATAAATCAAAAATCATTACTGAACTTTGCCCATGTCTGTGTAGCTGTTATGCAATAAGCCATCTAGAAGAATGGTCAACAAGTGTAAGTGCCAAAAACACACGTAGCCAAATAATGTGCATTGCAGCCTTTTCTACTTCAGTGTCCGTTCATTTAAGTTCCTAAACAACGCCAGATACGTCAGCTTCAAAGGAAAAAAGCTAATGTTCAGTGCTATCTAGAGAGACGCTAAACGTTGTCAAAACAAGTTCAAAATCACAGCCAATCACAGCACACCACAGTAACAAGTACATTCAAATAATGTACATATACCCAACAATAACTGACACAAACTGCCTGTGTTTGGATGTTCCCAGGGCTACAGCACAGGATCCAGGAGCAGAGGATAGACTTAGCAACAGTGAGAGAGGAGCACACACTTGGGACAGGTAGACTTGGAGTGGGGATTGGAGAGAGCTGCAATTAATATCCTATATAATAATTCGCTAAGTATGTTTGTCAGAAGCTGTAATGCGCAGTAGAGATGGCTGTGCACGCTGCAGTCCTGCGCAGTAGAGACTGCCCGTGCCATGGCTGAAAACGGAGCTTGGCGCTCCGAATTCAGACCATAGTCCTCTCTGCGCACCTTCCTGGGGGTCCCAGGAAGGTGCACAGAGAGATCTACGGTCTGAATAAAGAGTGCCTCACTCCGTTATCAGCTGCGGCGTGTTCGGGCAGTCAGTACTGCACATATTGAACACAAACACAAACATCTTTTTGTTTTTGGACACACAACACATTTTCATTTTTCATTCATTCAATGTGATTCAATGAGTGCAAGGGAGTGCCAGAGAGTGAGTCTGACCAAGTGCCTCTGTGAGTAACTGGGTGTGAGTGGCTGTGTGAGGGAGCTAGGAGAGTGATAGTAAGATGGCAGGGAGAGTTGTGGAGGATGGAGGGATGGTCAGAGTAGCAGTAGAAGAGGAAAGAGACCAGAGGATACCCAGCCTGGTAGAGGGAGGGGGAGAGGGAGACTAGGTGGGAGCAATGGGGTATCCAGCAATGGTCAGGTACACAGCAGCTAGGGACTCACATGCCATCGGAGCTGGAGGGGATATGCAACGGGAACATACACATCCAGGGACAGTGCAGGCAGGGCCTGACCACCAAACTGCATCATACATTTCTGATACGTCCCAGACTGGATTGGAAAAGGACAGATTATGGCACCCTATGTACTCCTATGAGGAGAATATGGCCCTGGTGCAGAGAATTCTCGACAGGGAGCACATACTGTTCACCACGAAAAGGCCAAAGGGAAGCTCGCCTGGCGTCAGGTCCAGAACACAGTCAATGCAGTTTCCAGATGTAAAATCACCACACACCACATCAAGAAGATCTGAACAGATTGCAAAAGAAAAGTCAAGAACAAGATGGGAATCCTGGCCCTGCATGTTAGAGGCACTGGAGGTGGTCCATCAGCAAACATCACCGTCAGTGTATGGGAGGAGATGCTTTGACAGAACCTCTCCACCACTGCTGTTGAGGGGGTCCAAGGTGGCAGTGACACTGGATATGGCAAAACCCTCCAGACTCCCTGTAAGTCAATCTGTCCATAACTGTCCATCACACAAAGGGCCAGATTTAAAGGTTTGTGCTAAAACCGTTGTTAATGTAAAAAGGCCCAATGTCTACTAATAATAAATAAATGATTTACGTTGTATTCGAGAGGTAGTCTACAATAATAGCTAACAAGGGTAGGCCCAACAAATAAACATAACACAAAAACCTGCATTGTACCTTTTTTCGCATCACTGTTCGCCCCAATCAGCCGATAAAAAACGTCTAAAGTCAAAAAGGTAAAACAAAACAGCCAACGTTGACTAGCAACCCTGATTGTCCTTAATCAAATTCAAACCCAAAACCAATCACAAGACCCCAAAGTATCAATTATGTTCAAATACACCTAAATATACCCAAAAATAAGAGACACACCTTGTCTGAGTTTCGAGGTTTGGTGAGCTAGAGCACAGGACGGACTCAGGAGTGGAGGCTAGTGATTGAGAGAGAGAGATGTAGACACTTGAGGTAGAAGGAGTTTGGAGCGAGAGACAGTTGGAGAAAGTTGGCACACCATAGTGACACATAATACACATTGAAACATATTCCATACACGCACACAAACACACACATAGCTTTTTTGTTTATAACACATTACACATTTTTTTACCCTTTATTTTGACAATGTGAGTGACAGAGAATGACAGACAGTGACTGGGATCAAGTTTGTATGTTAGGGCCTGTGTGGGTGCCTGGGTGTGAGCGGGTGCATGATGGCAAGGAGAAGAGGGCAGGAGAGAGGGATAGGGATAGTAGCAGAAGAGGAGGAAGGAGAGAAGGGCATCCCCTGTCAGGGTAGGAGTGGGAGAGGGATGTTAGGTGTTGTTAGGCAGAGGGGGACCCGGCCTAAAAGAGGCACACAGAGGACAGGGACAGAACTGTCAGTGGGACGAGGAGTATTTATCAGGGAGTGCCACACACAGTTAGGGGCAGCGCAGGCAGGGCATTCGGGCCACAGCTCCGACACCTCACAGGTCAGAGCTGAGGAGGAAAAGCAGAGGGATCCTCATTACACTGATGAGGAGAACAGTGCTCCCATCAAGGCTATCTTGGAGAGGGGAAGCATCCTCTTCCTGAGGGAGAGAGTCCCTGAAACCAAGTCTGCAGCAGATTGAATGCAGTGTCTACCTGCAGGTGGACCATGGATTCCATAAAAAAAACGATGGGCAGACTGCAAGAGAGTGGTCAAGAAAAAGATGAGGGAGGTTGCCCTGTATGCCTGAGGCACCGGAGGTGGTCCCCCTGCCCACATCACCTTTAACAGCTGGGAGGAGATGTTGAGGTAGAACCTGTCTGCCATGGCTGTTGAGGGGTCCCTGGAGGATCAGAAACTGGGGAAGAAAGCAGCCTCCACACTACCAGTAAGTGCATCATCACATAAGCATGCACCACATAAACCAACACAACCATCACACACAAACACACTCACACCTCGACACATGGCCATCATTGATCCACACAACTGCACCAACACATCACCCTGAGGGTTCAAACAAGGACACACTACAAGCTGAAATGGGAAGGTTCAATCAGGCCCACACCTGTCCAAGTCCCAGTTCAACCCTCTTGTTGTTGTGCTGATCAGACACAATCCACACAAACCATGCTTACCAAAACATCTGTTAAAGAACATTACTGTTCCTCCACAGTGACACCCATGTACCCACAGGGAAGTCAGCACATAACCCCTTGAGTGTAGAGGGATCATCAACACGTCAATCAACAATGCATTGGCAACGCCTCTGGTAATCAAAGGGTTACCCAACAACAAAGACAAGTGGACAGGGTTACAATTAAATGCTCCACAGGGGACATTCACTAAGTGGTGATAAAGAGATGATGAAGTGAAGGTAACCCTTCCAAATCATCACTTTTCCAATTCCCTTGTTAGTGTATAGTGAAAATTCAGTAACAAGTTTTGCATTATTGTGATCTCAGTGCATAGACTCCCTAGAAAAACATAGGAAATGGAGAAATCACTGGAGAAGTTATCATCTCCATCTCACCTCCAAGTCACCCCCACGTTGTCAAGCCTTCATCACCGCTCAGTGAATCTCAATAAAGATGGATTAGTTCACACATCACAGTGCCACTGAGACTAACTGGGTGTTTGTGCAACACAGATACCTCAAAATAACTAATAATGTTGAATTAAATGATACCCAAGTAGGTCTTTGTGTTGTGTATGCAATCATTTGCTCTCACTTGAACTGTCATATCATAAATTTGGTTGTCACATGGATCCTCAGGAGTGATGATGGCATGGATGGATGTTAGACCATCCACTATTGTCAGGACACATATGGGAACCAAACATTAACTACTAGGTTGCTCACCAACAGGCCACGATTGAGGGATGTCTCTGAATAAGCACGGCTGGGTCACTCAAAAAGATGGAGCTACCGAGCAACACAACAACAGGTCTTAATCAGAGAAATCCTTCACTACTGACCTGTTTGGTGACCTTGAGGACTAAACTTGAACAGACCTCATGTACAGGATCCTGTCAAGTTCCTCAGTCTGTGATTATCAGGGTGGTATCCCATGCATTGCAATGCAATGCATTCAATAAAATCATGACACTCAGAGATTCACGTCAGTGACATCATGCATTCATTCTGTCATCACTTACATTACTAATCACACCATGTAATTTCCTCACACAGTACACTGGCCTGCAGCACAGAAGAAGGCCATGGAGGAGGAGGAGGAGGAGGCAGACTAATCACCCAGTGAGTTCCCACTTGTGGAGCAAGATCAGGAGACCAACAATTGGTCCCCATCCCCACTAGTTTTACTTTCTCCACCAGCTGCACCGGCTTCCCAGCTGCTCCAGCTCTACCAGCTGCACCAGGTCCACCAGCTGCACAAAAATACAGGCATCCACCCATCCCTTATAGCGAGTGGATGCATCAGGAGAGGTGGATGCAGCCGTCCAACTCTGGACATTACTACAAGGCACCACCACCACCAGGATGGCACTGGCTAGAACAGTGCCTACACCACAGTATGGGACATAGTGTGCTGCCAGTAGACAACAGCTGCAGTCCTGGATGGTTCCCCAGCATGGCCCCAGGTATGACCCAAGGTGGGAGGGGCCTCAGCTACCAGTGGCCACGGTATGACCCGTGGCCAATGGATTATGAACATGTGGGTCTGCTTGGGGAGCCCCAATGTCCCCAACAACAGGAGGACTTCACACCCCCCACCACATCCACGACAGGCAGCCCAAACATCCGTGGCTAGTTGAATCCCTGGATGTGGTTGGGACACAGCCATTGTCTGGCTCGGCATCTGCTGGGACACAGGAGCAGCCATCCTCAGCAGCAGCCTCCTCACCAGCACTAGCAGCCTCCCCACCACCAGCAGCAGCCTCACCAGAAGAACAGGAGGAGGATGTAGGTGAGGCAACATCACCAGGCACATCCTCCTCCACAGTGTATGCAGCATGGGGATGGAGAGTAAGTGCCTGGTCATCCAGAGGAGGCAATCAGGGAATCCCAGAAGACAAACAGATACCTCAGGAGGTTGCAACACAAGCACCCTTCATGCCCTGGAGGCACAACACACGGTGCTGACTGCAGTTCAGTCTTATTCACTACATATATGCTGACATTGTGAGCATTTCTAAGGTTGTCTGCAAAATCAGGGTACACTATTATTTTAGTATGTGTTATGCCATTTAGTTTTTAATAGTGTTTTTTATGATGATGGTCCATTTCACTACGGATTGTGATCCGCGGTTGCTATGACAATGTGACAGATGGAACCGGTGCAAAATGGACAAAGGAAACCATTTAAAAGGTAATATTGCTGTTGCTCTGTAATGTAGTGGTCCCTGAGGAAAGTCCTAAGTTGGATTGAAACGTGGGACAGTAATTGGCACTTTTAAAATGATACAATAAAGGATTTGAAATGTTTTAACATAGGTGTGCCCGGCTCACTCTTCAGGACAGGCTTACAGGGTACAGTTCACACATCACAGTTCTACTGAGACAAACTGATTGCATGTGCCTGTCTCGTATCTCCACCCTTCTCAGGATCTCCTTATCCTGTGCAAGGAGAACATGTATCTCCACAATAGGGAATGACTCAATCGCGTCCATTAGATGTGTGTCCACGGTTATGTTCTGTAGTATGGCACATGAATGATGTTGCATGCCTTGCTTGGTGCATATTGCAGAGCTACCCCCTGAGTGATCCAGACACTTGAATATGGATTTGAGCAGGCGATAAGTGCGCTCAATGTCATTCCTTGTTCAGAAGTGAGCCTCATTGTAGCCCTCCCAGGTGTTTGGAGATTTGGTAGCTGTATGAGGAGCCATGGTTTACACCCATACACAGCATCACATGTGGAAAGAGTGACAATGCTAGACAGGGACCACATGTTATGTGAATGATGATGTTGGGGATGCGATGCACTAGTTGTGTGTCATGACCATGCTAAGCTGTGTTTACATTAGTCATGTGAGTGCACCTGTGGATGTGGTATGATGTTTGGTTTTTTGACTCACCCAAAATCCATGTTTCTGTATAGGTCCTATTATCAAAGTCCTTGTGGACAGAGCAGTGTTTGAGGATGTAGGGGTCGTGGCAGCTATTGTACTTTGATAGAGTGGAAATTCTTCCTTTTGATGTAGAGATGTCCCTCATGCTTTGGAGCTCTTAAGCGCACATGTGCAGTCTATGGCACCCATGGCCCTGATCATGCCTTCCCTTGTGTAGAAGTCCTGTTCTGGACATGTCCACTCCATGTTGACAGAGGGAAAGTGGATATACTTCTTGGCCTTCCTCTTGAGGGCTGCCAAGACCTGAGATAATTTTGCTTCTATGCTAATCATTATAAACTAGTGCAAAAGCCTGTGTACTCGGGCCAAAGTGTGTACGTTTGTCCGATGCAGTCATGCGCAGTAGAAAAAGGCCAAATGTATGTTTGTCTGATGCAGTCATGCACAGTAGAGACTGCCCAAATGCACAGAATGCTGGGAAGTGTAGTTCTGCAGTACACTTCCTCACTTTAGGTAAAAGTTTAAACAAACATCAGTGTAAAATGGACCTTGATGAAAACTGGAAACTGCAAATACAATTGAAGAAATCTACACATCGGTATAACTAACTGCTGAATTAATCCCCCGTTCACCTTAATCTGTGAAGAAAGGTCTAATGGCCACTATGAGTAAATTCTGCATGATCTGCTTGACATGCCCATGGTGGTAGCAATTATTCTGTCTTTAGGACTGCAGCTTCCCAAACTCCTCCCACTGAAGTGTTCTAAGGAAGTCCTCAGTGGGAGGAGCTTGGAAGTCTGGAGTTTAGCAAGAAAGAACCATGTCTGCCTCTATAGATATGATGTGCAGGACTTCACAATGCACGGTGCATACTTCTGATTCTCAGCTGGATAAAGCTCTGGATTCTAGAGAAGTTTCCTATGCATCGTTTTGTAATGTGACTCTCTTGCATCCACGGGTTAAATAATACCAATTTCACTGTTTCCGTTAAGATAAGAGAGAGCAGTCAGTTTTCTAAGAACATTGCATAATTTTGAGCTTACACTTACGCAACGCATTGCTCTGCAATGTGTTGCATAACTCTCTGGAACTCAAATGGCTATGTACTCACACCTCAGGTCAAACAGTGCTAAGCACTTACAGCTGTGGTAGTCAATTGGTAGGTCTCCAGGTGCTGGGACCTATAGCTCCCATCAACCCCAACCAGTCAAAAGCTGGTTTGGGCTGATGGGAGTTTTAGTACCCAACAGCTGGAGGTCCAGCAATTGACAATCTCAACTTACACAGACACAATAATGAGTGTTCACATTCATCTTATACAATGCAGAGAAGTCACAACCATCTTCACACATTGACCAGATTATATTTTGTTGTACAGACCATCAGGGAGAGGGAAACCCAGATGGTTTTAGGTCCCTATCACAAAGACGCCATTCTCACAGTGACGTCAACATGTTAGATTTAAAAGTTGTGAATCATGTCCTATGGGGCATTTCACATGAGCTACATTTAATTGGTGCAGAGAGAGACACAGTATGCTGCAACTCCCGATACTATGATAATCCAGATACAAATCTGTAGTACAGATTTCCATAGAATTACACTGAAATTATATTACTGTTTCAGGGAACTGCATTTTCCTTGTCATTGTGTCACTTCTGTTTATAGTAAGAACTGAGATTCTGAGAAAACCTTGCTTAAAATCACACTATAAAATGTCATGCTACAAAGTTCTCCATATCAAAGAGCCCTTAAACCTTTGAGTGCCAGAGAGGTATGCATTGCATTGCAATCCTTTGTGTACCCCTTTGGCACTCAAAGGGTTGAGCACTGTTTCATTACATCAGAGTTGTTCTTTAAAGAGATGAGTGAAAAATTCTTCATTTTTCTTCGGAAGCAGGTTGTTTTTCAAGACCTGAAACATGTTTTGTGAAACAGTTCCTTCAGTATGTTTTGTGACAAAAAAAAATAGGTTAATTTACCTGTATAGGGTCGGAAACCCTCTTTTCCTACAGCCCAATAAGCAGTGACTTCCTTATAACCCGAGGCCTGTTCTTCTTCCATCTCCTCTTCCAGTACCGCTCCCCTCCATCTTCTGCAACCTACTCCCTAGCTACCATTTTCTCAGGCCTACTTTCATCCCTTCCACCTCCATCGGCCTGCTAACCTCCCATCCATGTTCTTGGTTTCTTCCACTCCTATCCATATCTTTGATGCACTTCCCTTTCTCTCTCCCTTGGAGTGCCACTTGACTGCTACTCATTCCAGCCATCTCCCTCTCACCCCTTTTCCTCTGCTTTTCCCCACTCTGTCCTCTTTTCCTTTGGTCTCTCTGTGACTTGTTTCAAATTGATTTAGACAGAAGCTCACAGCTGGGGGGGGTGGTCTCCCATTCCTTCTCAGTTTGGGCTAAAAGGGCCACCCCAGCTTCTCCACCATTATCACTACTACCACCAGTAGCTCCTTGCTGCTGCTGTTCTATTACAGAGATCTCACCGGTTGGAGGAGGTGATGAGAAATGTTAACAGAGAGTCCCCTAATGTCACACTTGACATTTCTTTTTGACCTGAAGAAGGCAGACTGGTAGCATTAGCAGCAGGCACCTACAGCTGTTATGTGTTCCTGGTGGTGGTGCTAGTATTATTGCAGTTAGGCAACAATTCTGATTCTTCAGGATCATGTACTGTATGTTTCACTTGGACAATGCAGTGGGGGGGGGGACTCCCAGGGTCAAGGGAATGTTGTGGGCTCCCTTGACTGCTAGTCTGGACACTCTGCATTACTTCCCCTACCAGTCCCCTAATGATAGTTCCATCAGCTGCTTCCCCATCACTGTTACCACTACTAACACCAACCACATCGATTTCAGTCCCTGAGTCTTCCTCCTCACTAGTAATATGATCACCCCTCTTTCACATCTAACACTCTGTACAAGCTGCTGGACCTTCTTAGTAGTAGTACTAGTGGTGTACACTGCTTAGGGATGGCAAGTGTGTCTTATGGTCCCCTGCTGTCACACTTGGCATCATCTCTTCCTAACCCCCTTCTGAGAAATACAAGACACACTGGCAAGAGCCTCAGCACTGGCAGCAGGAGCAGCACTAGTGGAAGGGGCAGCAATGGCAGCAGGGGCAGCACTGGCAGCAGATACAGCACTGGCAGCAAGCACAGGCAGCTGATCTGTCCTACTCACTCTACTACCCTCTTCTTCCTCTGCCATTGACAAAAATGTCCCCAAGATCCCTAGGGTTGATGTAGGAGGACTGGCCAGCACTAGATCTCAGGAACAAGGGCATCCAGAGCCTCTCATGTTGGTGGTAGTGGACACTTCCTCCTCCTCAGCCTCACTGGATGCATAACAGCCTTTCCAAGTCCTCCTTTTATTGTTAATGAACCTGCTCATAGTGATAGCAGTCACTATGAGCCTCTGCTGCGTCAATTTTGCTATTAATTCACAGCACAGCAGCCTAGCACCTCTCTCTCACTCTGTAGAAGCTTGTATTGTGTTTCACTTTCTGGAAAATGGCAAGTTGTTATAGAGAAAAGGCATGATTAAAGGGGCAAAAACCATTGAAAAAAAAGCAAAAGATGTTTGCCAATGGGTGAAAGTGGCAAAGATTTTAATTGCTTTACCAAAAGTGGATTTTTCTTAGGAATAGTGTAAAACCATGTAGTTTTCGCTGATTTTTTCACTGGAATATGATGAGACCTTTCTCCCACCCCTATTGTTTACATTAGAGAAGAGTCATCTAAGGGGTGGTATGATTACAATTTACAAATACATTCAAGGTCAATACAATACATAGTGTCCATTAAAAGCAATGAGTTATGCATTCTTGCTACCAAAGCATTATGATCAGCAGCACCTGTCCGAGGAATCGGATTCTATCAAAGAATATAAAGATATTCTTTTAGATCGAGTGGAGGATTACATTGTGGGGATTGAACGATAGTTGCGGCCAAAATAACTGGTAAAAAGCAAATGGTTTGTGTGAACAGACATATGCAGTGTTACAGACACACACTTAAAGAGACAGAGAGTGTCACACACTGTGAAACGCATACATACAGAGAGACTCACATACATGGACATATGTCACATATATAGACAGTGTGTGACAGATGCAGTGGTGATGTAGATATGCTGATAAGAGTTGTAAAAAAGGTTTTAATTGCAGCTCTTCAGCTTGATGAATAAGGCCCTGTATACTTACAGTTGAAGTGAGTGTGCTGTGTTACTTGATGAATAAGGCCCTGTATCCTTACAGTTGAAGTGAGTGTGCTGTGTTTCTTGATGAAAAAGGCCCGGCATCCTTACAGCTGAAGTGATTGTGCTGTGTTACTTGATGAATAAGACCATGTATCATTATAGTTGAAGTGAGTGTGCTGTGTTACTTGATGAATAAGGCCCTGTATCCTTAAAGTTGAAAGGAGTGTGCTGTGTTACTTGATGAATAAGGCCCTGGATCCTTACAGTTGAAGTGAGTGTGCTGTGTTACTTGATGAATAAGGCCCTGTATCCTTACAGTTGAAGTGAGTGTGCGGTGTTACTTGATGAATAAGGCCCTGTATCCTTACAGTTCAAGTGAGCATGCTTTATTACTTGATGAATAAGGCCCTGTATCCTTACAGTTGAAGTGAGTGTGCTATGTACTTGGTGAAGGTCACAGTGAGAAGATGTTTGTGAGTCAAGGAATAATTTAGATTACAGCAGTGGATACTGCAGTACATTTGAAGAAATAGGTTGGCAGACAGAGGGTTAAGTGACAGATGCAGTGATAGATAATGTAATAGTGATGTGGGAGTAAAATGGCGAGATTGGGACTGTGGATGAATGGCAAGGGGATAGTTGAGTGGGGGTGACAAGGGAGGAGGTGATGAGAGATTGAGGAGAAGAGGGACAGTGAAGTGTTAAAGTAAAGTAATAGGTGAGGGGGAGAAATGACTATACATAGACAGTGAAGTAGACATGAAATACAGGGCTGTAGGGTTACTGCATTATACAGACCTAGTGTAGTGGTTGGAGTGAAGCACTTTAACTGAGTGTGAGAGAGGTACGCAACACATTGCTGTGTAATGAGTTGTATAGTCCTCTGACAGTGAAAGGGTTAAGTGACACATGTTGAGAGCTTATACACTATGTGGGACAGCGTTGGCTGTCATGTTATGACCGTTGAGCGCACGTGCGTGAAATGTAGACACACTGATAAACACAGACATATGCAACACACAGACAGACACATACACACAGTGAGTGGCAGAGACATGCAAAAGACATGCACACACACACCGGAAATGCACACAAATATGTAACAGAGATGTACACACACACACACACGCAACATATATGTGCAGAAACACATGCGTGCATGAGTTGTGCACCCCTCTGGCACTCAAATGGTTAAGGTATAGAGAAGCATGTCAGAGTTAAATAGCAGTGGGAAGTGTATTCATACCTGGGAACATTGACTTGTGGAGTCCCTGGAGGGGAGTCATGTGGTGCTGATGTCGAGAGACAAATGGGGCAATCTGGGTTAAAAGTGGGTGGGGCTTAATCGTGAGTAGGGGCGGGGCTTAAGAGAAATGTGGAAAAGTGTTAGTAATAGGCTGGGGAAGGAGGAGATGTGGGAGGGAAATGCAAGTTTGCAGTGTGAGAGGTTTGAACACACTCCCTGAGGGGTTAAACTTGATACACAACTCTGTGGCAGTCAGTAGGTTAAGTGTGTACCTGATGGCTGTCTTTCCTCTGTGTTGTATGGCAAAAGATGACAGTGAAGAAATAATTGAGCAATGAGGACCTACCTTAACCCTTTGAGTGCCATTTTGTTCCTCAGTGGCTGTAGTACAGGTCCTGCTGAGGCCACTGGGAGTCAGGGTGAGTGACTGTGTGTCAGCCATATTTCTTTCTGGCTTTTGTGTGTGTGGTGCTGTGTGTGTGTGAAGAAGAAATAATTCAGCAATGAGGGCCTATCTTAACCCTTTGAGTGCCATTTTGTTCCCCTGGTGCTGTAGCACCCTTCAGTAGCTGTACTACAGATCCTGCTGAGGCCACTGGGAGTCAGGGTGAGTGACTGTGTGTGTGTGTGTGTGTGTGTGTGTGTGTGTGTGTGTGTCAGCCATATTTCTTTCTGGCTTTGTGTGTGTTTGGTGCTGTGTGAGTGGGGCATGTGTGTGTAATACCTGGGAACTTTTACTTGTGGAGTCCCTCATGTGGTGCTGATGTGGAGAGAGCGATGGGGCAATTTGGGTAAAAGGTGGGCGGGGCTTAATCACAAGTAGGGGGCGGGCTTAAGAGAAACATGTAAAAGTGTTAGTAATAGGCTGGGAAAGGAGGAGAAGTAGGAGGAAAATGCAAGTTTATAGTGTGAGGGGTTTGAACACACTCCCTGAGGGGTAAAACTTGATACACAACCCTGTGGCAGTCAGTGGGTTAAGTGTGTACCTGATGGCTGTCTGTCCTCTGTGTTGTATGGCAAATGATGACAGTGAAGAAATTATTGAGCAATGAGGACCTACCTTAACCCTTTGAGTGCCATTTTGTTCCTCAGTTGCTGTAGTACAGGTCCTGCTGAGGCCACTGGGAGTCAGGGTGAGTGACTGTGTGTCAGCCATATTTCTTTCTGGCTTTTGTGTGTGTGGTGCTGTGTGTGTGAGTGGGGCATGTGTGTGTCTGGTTCTGTGTGAGTGGGGCGTGTGTGTGTGTGTGTTTGGTGCTGTGTGAGTGGGGCATGTGTGTGTGTTTGGTGCTGTGTAAGTGGGGCATGTGTGTTTGTCTGTGGTGTAGGAGCAAGTGGCCGCCATTTTGTTTTTTTCTGACTTTGATAGTGGTGGGTGGACTGCATAGTGGGGGCGGGCCAACTTCCTGCATGATTTTCACACCAATAGCAGTGGCCTTCGGCCACTGCAATTGGTGTGAAAATCACGCCCCTATTGAATCACCGAATGGAAGCAGTAACCCCTCCTTATTGCCGCCCCTGGATGTGTGTGTCTCCTGAGGAGACATAAATTATGTTATGAGCCTTTCTCTTTTATATATATATATATATATATGAGGACACTGAAATTATAAAATATCTTTTCAGGTTAGAGAAGGTTAGGTTATCCTTTCCTTTGGGAGCTTTTAGATCTTTGTATAATACGGTAAACTATAGGAGAGGATTGGTTTAGATAGATATGTGTTTTTCTCCATGTATTTGATATGAAATAGGGTGAGACCTAATACCTGAGGAATATGTCCTGTAATTCTTATATTGTATGGATATTCAATAATTTTTTGGAACACTGAACATCCCTTGAAAATGAGAAATTTGCATTTTAAGTATAATATGTATTTGATTATATCTATTAGCATAGACTCAATATATCTTATGTCATGGTTATTTTTGGTCACTGCATGAGACATGTTGATATTTCTTTAAAAATCAAATTTTAGTACTTGGTAACACATTTGGATATGTACATTAAAATATATAGTCAATTATATTTAGGTATTGATCTTATAATGAGATCATATCTTTAGATATTTTTATATGAATATCCCTTTAAGATATTAACCATTTATTTGTAGTATGCCATAGCCTATTAAATAGTGTACATTATTTTAGATTAGGGTTTTGATGATTTTTGGATGTCCGAATTTTGTAATCTTTCCTCTGGTCTGTCATCTATGTTTAAAGATTATGGTTGCGGAACATATATTCATCCTCCTTTATGATTGAATATCTGATCAGATCAGGGGAATGAAGTATAGTGTTTGTATCTCTCAATGATTCGTTACGGGAGAGGTACCTGTCAAACACTGGAATATGTATAAGATAGACATCTGCTGTGATTTTAAGATTTAAGCAGTATGTAGGAAGTTTGAATTATACAAGCTTTGTATGTATCTAGACAACACGTAGGTCATACAGGTGTGCTGTCAAGAGAGGAGGAGCCTTGTTTTAGTTTATAAGGTAACTTCACTATCACTTTTGAACTCCCTGAAGAAGAAGTCGGGCAGGACTTTGAAACTCGTTGGACCGTGGCCTCAGTACTTAGTGCACAGAATATCCACTGATGACTGCACTATGCCTGCCCAAGGAAAAAATATTCCCACACCCATGATTTCAGTGAGGAGGGAAGTAGAGAAGAATGGTCTTCTTCGTCTTTTTCTCCAGAATCACCTTTACTTGCTAGGGCAGGTGATGCTGATGCTGCCTCAACATTAGCACTAAAACTAGGACAAAGAGTATTGGTGTCAAGTGGAGGCTGTCCTACTTCCATATCATTACTTGAAGACTCCAGTCCTATGGTGGCCACAGTGGTCTATGGCACACTAGCCTGTTCATCACTTTCTAGCTGCTGTGACAGATGAACATCTGCGTCTGGTGACTCAACAGCATTAAATACAGAAGCCATAAACTCCAGAATGTTACTATTGGTGTTGGTGGTGATGCCCATCTGCATCAGCATATCCTTCTCCCATTCCTTCTACCATACTCTCCTGCACACCAGCTGCTCTACCATCACCCTGAATCTCATCAACACCACCAGTCTCTTGCTGCTTTATGGGAGTGGATGGGAATGACAAATTTGACAGAGGGTCCCCTCCTGTGACACTTGCCATGAACTCAAAAACGAGGTACCCTGACAGCAGCAGGCACAGTCAGCTGACTCATACTGCTGCCCAGTGACCCACTTAATTATACTTCCGTAGATCCCTAGTGAAGTTGGTGAACTCTGGATCATTTGGACAGAGAGAAGTGGCCTCCCTTTACTGTTGGTGCTGCTGGATTTCTCCTCATCTGATCCAGCAGAAGCATTGTCCCTCTAGCTTCTACTGCCACTTTTTTGTTAATCAGTGCTGAAAACAACTTTATATTTTTCTATTTCTCTCCCTGGACTAGATTCAATTCCCACCGGTAAAACTGCTCTCCCTCAACACAGTTGGGGGGGAGCAGGCTCAGAATTAATACCGAAAAACAGAAATGTTATCCAGCACCTTAATGGACAGGTCTAAGTCTTCAGCTTTTTGATCTTATTTGCTGCTGTTATCTCTGGGTATCACTGACCTATCCCACGAAACTAAATATAGTAAAACACAAAAAGAAAGAACAGCACAAAGACACTCTTCTAAGAGTAGTAAAAGATATAAAGTATTAGTGTAAATATTTTTTGTCCCCTACCCACATAGTCCTACTCACTTATTTGGGAAGCTTCCCCTGCCTCCCAGTCAAAATAGCTGTCTTCTACGATAATGATCAACTTTCCACATCCACCAATTGCATAGAATGTAATTCCCCCAAAAAATTTATGGAAGACCGTATATATAGAGATATATAAGGACTACATACTGGGAATCTTTGCTCATAGAATTAAAAAGATTAAATAGAGAGTATGTATGAAAAAAAACATTGGGGAAATAGGTCCTGATATATAGATGAATATATACAGGACTAAAAAAGGGGAAGGGCAATAAAAGCTAAACTTTACTGATACTAAAAAATCACAATGGATTGTGGCTAAAACTATTGATGTAGTTCTACTACAGTGTCACACTCATAGCTGATATTCTAACTTAAAAAACTATTTAAAAAATGCAAGCAATGCATAAAAACAATGCCACTAGTACTGAAGACAGTTATAGGTAATAAAAACAATACCATGGTATTGGCCAGAAGATGAAATATAGATTATTTCTGCTCTACACATTTCATGACCGTCACGAGATGTATGTCACTTCATCTGGAGCTCAAGCAAGAATAAACGTTTACTTCCATGCGGTGCTGTGCCTACTGCCAGTTCAGCTAGAATCTGGAACAGAGAGAAGGCTTCCTGGCTCCTGGACCTCCCTGCCTCCAACAGAGGATCGACCCGCTGACTCGGCCACTGTATCTAGGAGTGACTGAGGGGGAGGGGGTATATTATGTTGGGGGGCAAGCTACCTTGTATATTAACCCGTACAATCACGGATGAAACTTAAATTAGTACTTATGATTTAACCAATGGAAATATGCCACCGGAGTAACGATAGAAATGCCGAACTGGAAGTGTAATGATGATACTTCTGCTTCCTGATAACTGTCGAATCGAGCCGGCTGTTGGTTGGTAGCCACAGCCTGCCATCGGAGCACTACGTCAATGGACCGGACGTTTGAGCGACGTTGAAAGCGTAGGAAGCTCAACACGAATTGAGCTCCATTGGGAGAGGCTGCTGCCTGTATTTAAAGGCTTGCAGCCCCTCCAAAGAAATTCAGACAAATGCCTTTTATATATATCAGGACCAATTTCCCCAATAGTTTTTTCATATATGCTCTCTATTTTTAATTCGATGAGCAAAGATTCCCAGTATATAGTCCTTATATATCTCTATATATATGGTCTTCCATACATTTTTTGGGGGAATTACATTCTATGCTATTGGTGGA
Organism: Rhinophrynus dorsalis; assembly: GCA_037306005.1. Taxonomy (NCBI): domain Eukaryota; kingdom Metazoa; phylum Chordata; class Amphibia; order Anura; family Rhinophrynidae; genus Rhinophrynus; species Rhinophrynus dorsalis. The sequence continues at coordinate 182,253,440 of CM074722.1, forward strand.
CACGGCGAGTTTTTCATTATTGTCATTGACAGTTAGTTTGACTGGGAGGCAGGGGAAGCCTCCCAAATAAGTGAGTAGGACTATGTGGGGAAAGGACAGAAAATATTTACACTAATACCTTATATCTTTTACTACGCTTAGAAGAGTGTCTTTGCACTGTTCTTCTTCCTTTTTGTGTCAGAATCAATACCACCACCACCACCAGCAGGAGCACAGATCAGCTGGCAGTCTGCTTTCTTCAGGTCAAAAAGAAATGCCAAGTGTAACATTAAAGGACCCTCTGTCACATTGCTCGTCACCTCCTCCAAGTAGCAGTGAGATGTCTGTAACAGAGCAGTAGCAGCACTTAGGGACTAGTGGTGGTGGTAATGATGATGCTGGAGAAGCCAGGGTGGAAGAGACATTGATGGCCTTTCTAGCAGAAACTGAGAAGGAATGGGGGACAGGGATGGGCATCACCACCACCACCATATCATGGTGCCCGTGATTCCTGAGCAACATTGTTACTTCCGGGTTTACCCTGGCTGCATTCTTATTGGCTCTGTGTTATTACTCCTCCTAGGACTTGCCTTTAAATACGCCCTCCTGTCACTATACCGATGCCCTTTTGTGGTGTACCCGTATCTAGCGACTAGTAGTTCTTGTTTCCTGTTTCCGTGTATGACCCGGCTCACCTGACTACGCTTAGTGCCTGATGCTCTTGTGATCCGATTCCGTTGCTGACCTTGGACTGGCTGACTAACTCCTTGTGTACCGAACTGGCTTGTCTGAGTGTCTGATTTCATTACTGACTAGGACTGGCTGACTAATTCCTTGGGTACCGAACTGGCTTGGCTGAGTATCTGATTCCGTTACTGACTAGGACTGTCTGACTATCCGTTTGCACCGATCTGGATGGGCTAGTGTTGGTAGTCCTCCTGACTGGCTGTGAAGTCCGTGTGTGCCGACCTGGTTGTTCTGCTAGTTCCGTCACTCATGGGACTGGCCTATTACCTCTGTGTACCGAACAGGGAGACACCAGTTGCGGACCAGTTACATTATGTACCTATCTCCCGCTCGCTTGCCGCTCCTATCGTCTCCTGGAGCCTGTGGGAGTCCCTGCACTCGCCAGTGTCTGTGTTTCCTCCGGTAACCCTATAATATCTGGGTCCAGCCTGTACCACACTGTTGCCCATGTTGCCTCAGTTTACCCTAGTGACCTAGGGTCGTTATATAGCCAGTATCTGGTGTCTGTTGCCTCCATTAACCCTAGTGTGCTAGGGTTCCATCACTGCCCAAATCCGGTCCATGTTGCCTCCGTTTACCCTAGCGTTCTAGGGTTCAGTCACTACAAGTGCCACAGTCATGTTGCCTCCATTAACCCTAGCGTGCTAGGGCCTAGTCGCTGCCTGAGACCATTCTGTCTTGCCTCTGTTAACCCTAGTGTTCTAGGGTTTAGCCGTTGCCAGAGTACTGCCTGTGTTGCCTTGATTAACCCTAGCTTTCTGTGGTTCAGTTACTGCCAGAGTCCTGCCGTGTTGCCTCCGTTTACCCTACTCTTCTAGGGTCAGTCCTCTGCCATTGTTTTGCCAGTATTGCTTCCATTAACCCTAGTTCACTAGGGATTGCCCTTCAGTCACCCATCGCCTGTGTCACCTATTGCGGTGTGGGGCTGTCGAGGATATTATTGTACCTGAACCTTGCTGAGAATCTGCCTACAAGTCCAAGATCATTACTCTTGTTTGCTGACTACTACTGTGTGTGTAGTTTCACCCTGACCTGCGTCAGATCTAGAAAGTACTCGGTATGGACCTTATGTGGACCTGAGTGGGGCTATTGTGCATTAGTTTCAATAAAGCGTTTAACCTTACCTAAATGTCTGAGTGTTCGTTTACAAACAGTAACTAACCGTGACACACCACTAAAGGACCCTCTGTCACATTGCTTGTCACCTCCTCCAAGTTGCAGTGAGATGTCTGTAACAGAGCAGCACCAGCACTTAGGGACTAGTGGTGATGGTGATGATGATGCTGGAGAAGCCAGGGTGGAAGAGACATTGATGGCCTTTCTAGCAGAAACTGAGAAGGAATGGGGGACAGGGATGGAAATCACCACCACCACCACTAGCAGTGAGCTTTTATATTTTGCGGAATTTGCAACTGTCCTAATTCCTGCTGAGATGCAAGGATGCTGAAGAACTAGCTAGTGTGCCATAGACCACAGTGGACACAGTGAGAATGGGGTCAACAAGTGATGTGGGGACTAGGACAGATTCCACTTGCCAGTGGCAGCAATACTCTAGTCCTAAAAAACAAACAAACTATTTTTGGGGGGTTTGCTTCTAAAAAGCCTAAGTATTACAAATCAATTTTTCCTTAGGGCTTGTGACAAACAAGCTTAAGTCCTACAAATTAATGTTCTTGAGGGCTTGGGCCTCTAATAAGTCTAAGTCCTACAATTCAATGTTTCCCCAGGGTTTGGGCCTCTAACAACAAATCTAACAAATCAACATAATACTACATCAAGTCAAGTAGCAGTCCACCCCAGTGGCAGCTTATGTCAGGGGGTTCCTGTCTCTACCACATTTTATTTTATTGATTTGTTTTTTTTATTAATTGTCCCCCCAATACCAGTCAATAATCCCCACCAACAAGTTCCCTGTTCAACTGATTCATTCCCCAGACTCCACCCACCAACACAGGCACCCTCCTCGGACCCCTTTTATACCATGTCTTATGGGGTTTTTTGAATTGTATTTAAGATTTATCTTTCATTAACACCTTAAGGACCCATGACGGTGCAGGACCGTCATGGGTTGCAAACCCGTTAAGGACCCATGACGGTCCTGCACCGTCATGGGTTAAACTCTTCCATCGCGGCCGCACGGAGCGATGGAAGAGTTCAAGCCGCTTGTTACTAAGTGTCCCGGTATCGGGACACTTAGTAACAAGCGGCAGAAACATTGTTGCAACATGCGATTCGCTTCAAAAGCGAATCACATGTTGCAAAACCTGAATGACAGGGACAGTATTTGTAAATACTGTCCCTGTCAGATCTCTCAGCCTCCCTCCACCTTGCATACTGCTGAGGTGGAGAGAGACAGAGAGACATGCTGTTACTGCCTTACTGTAAAAAAAAAAGTTTAAATAAAGAAATTTAACCCTTTGATCACTGTTCTGCAGTGATCAATAAGTGCCTCCCCATCTGATCACTCTTGGAGTGATCAATTTGCTGCAGATCAGTGTTTTCTGATCTGTGGGACACCCCCCATCCCCCTAGATTTTTTTTAGATTTTTTTTTAAATTTTTAAATTTTTTTTAAATTTTTTTTAATTTTTTTTTTTTTTTTTTTAATAGTAAATAAACTTTAGGTATTTTGGTAGGTAGTTGGGTAGGTTTAGTGTAGACGTGTGTTAGGGAAAGTTTTAGGGATAGATTTAGGTTTAGGGGAAAAAAAAAAAAAAAAAACAACCCCCCCCCCAAAAAAAAAAAATATAATAAGCGCCGTTTAGATAGGTAGTTCAATTGGGTTAGGTAGGTTCAGGATATACGTAGGTTAGGGTAAGTTTTAGGGTTAGATTTAGGTTTAGGGATAGCGTAAGGAAAAAAAAACCCCAAAAAACCCCAACCCTCCCCCCCAAAAAAAAAAATATATAGATATATATATAATAAGTGCAGTTTAGATAGGTAGTTCACTTGGGTTAGGTAGGTTCAGGATATATGTAGTTTAGGGTAAGTTTTAGGGTTAGATTTAGGTTTAGGGATAGCGTAAGAAAAAAAAAAAAAACCAAAAAACCCCAACCCCCCCCCCCAAAAAAAAAAAATATATATATATATATATATAAATATATATATATATATATATATATATATATATATATATATATATATATATATATATATATAATAAGTGCAGTTTAGATAGGTAGTTCATTTGGGTTAGGTAGGTTCAGGATATAAGTAGGCTAGGGTAAGTTTTAGGGTTAGATTTAGGTTTAGGGATAGCGTAAGAAAAAAAAAGTTTTTTTAGTGGGAAAAATGCAGCGCAGGTACAGCGTTGAAGAGGCATATGCCTTTTTGGCGTCTGACTCTGAGGCAACAGACACTGCGTCAGATTTTGACACAGCGCAGTTTTCAGAAAGTGAGAGCAGCTCTAGTGATGACGCTGGGCCTTCTGTCAAGAAAAGACGCACTGCCCCAAGAGCTGCTCTGGCAACTGCCCCAGCACCTGCCAAAAGAACTGCCCAAAGACCTACCAAAATACCTACCCAAAGAAATGCCCCAAGTGCTGCCCCAAGAGCTGCCCTGGCAACTGCCCCAGCACCTGCCAAAAGATCTGCCCAAAGACCTGCCAAAAGACCTGCCCAAAGAAATGCCCCAACACCTGCCACTCCGGATCCTAATGAATGGGTATCAATTTATGCACAAATCTCAGAATTTACAGGCAACCCAGGGATTCAAACTGATGTGGAAGGATTTACCCATGATCATATTTTTGATTTGTTTTTGGGGGAAGACATTTTAGGTGAAATTGTTTCCCAAACCAATTTGTATGCAGCCCAGTATACTGCCGCCAACCCTAAGTGTGAAAAACGCTGTTTTTTTTTTTTTACTTACGTCATGGTTTACGAGGGATTGGTGGTAAAATGGCTGTGTATAAAATTGGAAAACACACCTAAAACGAGAGCCTGGGGTGTCTACTTTCCAAAAATATACACTTTTAGAAGGAAATCTTAAAAAAAGAGCACTGTTACACAGCCCCAAATGAGACATGGCACCAGTAACGCAAGCTGTGAAGATTCAAAGTGTGAACCTGGAAACGCGCATGTTCCAATTTGGCCCCCGTAGCTCCCCCAAACCATGAGAAAGCTATGCATAGGGGTATTGCCGTACTCAGAAGAAGGAGCTGAACACTAATCTTCAGTTTATAAAATCTTCACCTATTCTGTGCTTGAAATTCACATCAACATTGAAGGCAAAGTGTGAAAAACGCTGTTTTTTTACTTACGTCAAGTTTATGAGAAAGTGGTGGTAAAATGGCTGTGTAAAAAATTTGAAAACACACCTAAAATGAAAGCTGGGGGTGTCTACATTCCAAAAATATACACTTTTGGGGGGAAATTCTAAAGTGCAGCACTGGAACATAGCCCAAAATGAGTAATGGCATCAGTTAACCAAGATGTGAAAATTCAATATTTGTTCAAAATTGGGCCCCGTAGCTCCCCCAAACCTTGAGAAACCTATGCATATGGGGTATTGCCATACTCAGAAGAAGGAGCTGAACACTAAACAATGCACTTTTAAAAATCTTCACCTATCATGTGCTTGAAATTCACATCAACATTGAAGTGCAAGTGTGAAAAACGCTGTTTTTTTAACTTACGTCAAGATTTACGAGTGATTGGTGGTAAAATGGCTGCGTAAAAAAATTGAAAACATACATAAAATGAAAGCCTGGGGTGTCTACTTTCCAAAAATATATACTTTTGGGGGGAAATCTTAGAGTGGAGCACTGTTACACAGCCCCAAATGAGACATGGCACCAGTGATGCAAGCTGTGAAAATTCAAAGTGTGAAACTGGAAACGCGCATGTTCCAATTTGGGCCCCTTAGCTCTCCCAAACCTTGAGAAACCTATGCATATGGGGTATTGCTGTACTCAGAAGAAGGATCTGAACACTAAACAATGCATTTTTAAAAATCTTCACCTATCATGTGCTTGAAATTCACATCAACATTGAAGTGCAAGTGTGAAAAACGCTGTTTTTTTAACTTACGTCAAGATTTATGAGCGATTGGTGGTAAAATGGCTGCGTAAAAAAATTGAAAACATACATAAAATGAAAGCCTGGGGTGTCTACTTTCCAAAAATATATACTTTTGGGGGGAAATCTTAGAGTGGAGCACTGTTACACAGCCCCAAATGAGACATGGCACCAGTGATGCAAGCTGTGAAAATTCAAAGTGTGAAACTGGAAACGCGCATGTTCCAATTTGGGCCCCGTAGCTCTCCCAAACCTTGAGAAACCTATGCATATGGGGTATTGCCGTACTCAGAAGAAGGAGCTGAACACTAAACAATGCATTTTTAAAAATCTTCACCTATCATGTGCTTGATATCAACAGTAGTATTGAAATGTAAGTGTGAAAACTGCAAAAAAACAAAATATTACCACAATTTTGAATTTTTTTTCTGGAAAAATAGCTGCATGAAAAACTCCAAAATTCTCCTGATTATTTACCTTATGTTGTCTAGTTTTCAGAAACATATACCTTTGTGGGACATTTTTGGTTCTGGCACCGTCAGCTAAGCTATGATGCTCACATGCCAATTGTTGAGAAATCACAAGTTGGAAATAATGGCATCCATCTTGTAATATTTACCTTGTAAATGTGAGGAAGTGATTGAAATACTAGGCATATGGGGTATTCTTATATTCAGGAGAAGCAAATGAATATATTTAGGGGTATTTTTTTGTCATAAACTAATTGTATGCAAATCCTGACACGAAAATATAAGCAAAATTTTGTTTTTTTCAATTTTTTTCCTCTTTTTTTCTATTTTAATCAAATTAAACAATGAGGTATTCATATAATTGTGGTATCAAAAGAAAGCCCTACTTGTGCTTAAAAAAACAGTATATAATTTATGTGGGTGCACAAAAGGAATTAAAGAGAAAACATGGTTGAACAAAGACATAGTCAAAAAAGTCAAAATTGCTCCGGTCCTTAAGGGAAAACGACATCAGATTTTCCCAGTCCTTAAGGGGTTAAATGCCCCCCAATCCAAGTAAACAACCCCCCCACAAAACATTCCCTGTTCAACTGATTCTTTCCCTACATCCCACCAACACAGGCACCTTCATGCTCCATTTATACTAAACCTTTGGGAAATAAAATAATATGTGTTATGTGTAATTTCAATGTTCCCATTAAATGAGCTAGGCGATAAAAGCGGAAAATCTGCACTTTTCTCAGGAAATTATTCACAAAGCGGGAAGTGCTATTATTCACCGATTTCAGTTTTAGGCAAAATTTTTCGCCCATCCCTAGTAGCCACCACATGTGATTGTATCACAAATTCAAATACTTTTATATTGCTTCAAATGGGTACAAATTTAGTGCGTGTAATTTCATACCTGACTGAGACTTAAAACTACTGGTGCTTTTTTGTTTTGTTTTTTATCGTTGTCATTTGGATCAAGCCCCCACGTCTGCTTCCAATATTTTTATGCTATTCTGTAGGATGCTACATGGAGGGAAGTTCTGACATTTGGGGTTAGAGGTTTTGCTGCCATTGAAAAACATAGCGGGAAGTGGAGCCAATCTATAGGGAAAAACTGTTAGCAAATTGGCAAAACATTTGTAGGTTTCACTTTTGGTAGGAGATTCCACAGGAGAAGTAGAAAAAAGGAAACATTCCACTTTTCTCTGGGCATTGTCCTCTAGATAATGTGCCTCATTACTAATGCAGAAACTCTAATGTCACATCAGTGTCTATGGACCACAGTGGTCTTCTGTGACCCTTTCTTATGGTGTACAGAATTAATACTTCCTGGGTTCATTACATAAGAAGACTCAGTACTGAAGGATAAGTACTGCTTGTGAATCAGTTTAACACTTCCAGTGATTATTCGGTTGCTAAAGGTGAGTAAGTGCTGCAAGTCTTCCACAAATGCAGTGGTTCTAGTAACCTATCTAAGGACTTGCCTTTCAAATGTCTGGAAGCTTGGTAGGGACAGCTTCACTGGATATCTGTCACAGCACCTACCCTAGTACCCAGCGTCATCTGGCTGGGCACTGCTGGGGGGCTATTTCCGGGAGTGGCTCCCTGGCGTCACTGCTCACGTCTCTCCTTGCCTGCGGCCTGACTGAGTCGGGTGCCTCCCATGGCCGGCCGTGTCCTTTCCCTAGACGACACAGTGGTTCAGTATGACGCAGGATGCAACGCATCTTCCCGGTCCGCTGCATCACTTACAGGCACGCGTCAGTGAGAGTGATGCAAGTACTCTTTATACTTTGAGCAACTTGAGACTTCTCCCTGCTACTACCTGGATGGAGGTTAAAAAGGCGAGGGACAGTCAGTCCAGTCGCCCTTACGTTGGGGTTCAGGACTGTTAGTTGTGTTGTCTTCTGGCGTTTCCCATGTATGACCTAGGCTTGTCGGACCATCCAATCTGGTGCTGACCTGTGGCTTTATCTGACTATCCTTACTGTGTTGCCTTCCTGACTAGTGGACATCCTATCTGATGCAGACCTGTGGCTCTGGCTGACTACCCGTTCCGTGTATGACCTAGGCTTGTCTAACCATCCAATCTGGTGCTGACCTGTGGCTCTGTCCGACTATCCTTCCTGTGTTGCCCTCCTGACTAGTGGACAGTGTAGACCTGTGGTTCTGGCTGACTAACTACTATCCTGACTGTAGGCATGGGTCAGTAGGATCTCCTTGGTTGCCTTCCCTCTGGTTGATCGGCTACCCTTAGACTACTGCAGACTAGAGTCAGTAGAGCCTACCTTGGCTATTCAGTTCAGGGAGTTTGCCAGTTTCTTGATTCCTGAGGCTTTCTCATTTTACAAGAGACTGCCACTGACCTAGGGCTTAGTCTCATGCTGAGTGGACAACTTATGGCCGCCTCCTATTCCTGATAGGAGATGTTGGCTCCTCCAGGTATCCCCTGCTCTGCCCTGTTGATATTACTTGTGTTTTCTTTCTGTTCAATAAAGGTGATTTTTCTATATGCCGTACTGACTCCTGGTTTATTCCTGGGTAACCGTGACAATATCTGGATGACTATAATGCCACATGACCTCTGGCTCTTATGGACCTATAGACCTTGTTCCTCTTCGGTAGTTGTGAGTATGTGATTAAGGTGAGGGAACTGTGAGAGATCTGTGCTGCCCCGTTTGACCTATGGTTTCTCCATACACTGAAGGGCTTACAATCTAATTATGGAGAGAGCCAGTGTGCCATCCATATCCCAAGACTGTGGAGAGTTAAATCAACATGACTTTGTATTCTAATCCAGTATAGCTTTCTTTGCAATTAACGGTCATTACATGTATGTAGTGTGGTGTGTGTGTATGTGAGAGAGAGAATAGGGGGTCATGAAATATAACTGATGATGCATCAGTAAGGTATCTTAGCTTCTGGAGCCTTTGGCTATCTTGTTCCACCAAAATGTTAAGGTCATAAGAAGGATCGGTCTCAAAAAAATGCTGAGGATCAACCGAGCCCTTTAATGTTTAGTAGAATAGGTATAGGGTTGAAGTCTGAAAAACAAATATGCCCCTATGAGCCTTTTAAAATACACTTTATCTGGACAATTGAAGACCTGACAGTATTGTATACTGCAGTAAAACCAACAGTTTTCAGCTTAGGTCCTTAGAAAATCCCATAGATGTCAACATAGCATGTGTAAAGATACCCAAGGTATCCATGTGACTCATGCATGCCTGCAAGAAAAGACTGTGTTTTAGACATGTAATGAGATATGTGGAAAGAAACGAACAGGAAGAGCACAAACCACCAACAAAAGGGTCTTACGGTAATCTTCTATCTATATTAGACCAATTTGAAACCAATACTCACACTTCCTGTGCAGGGTTGCTGGTTGTGAGTGCAACCAGCTGGATTAAACAGGGTAAGCTGTGACTGCCCCATTTCAGTCACTTCTCTTTGGTAGAAAAAAAACAGTGGATCCTGTAATGATAGTATCACATTTATTTTAAAATACAAATGCAAATTTAAAAAATGCCAAAAAATACAAAAGACGTCAGTGATAAAGCCTAATATGAAGCTTTTCGGGGTTAAACTCCTTTCTCAAATATTAATGACACAAATTTAAAAACATATATAATGTAATATACTGGAAAAAATGGAAATGAGACGTAATATAGAAGTGTTTGTGATTACTCTTCATGATACTTTTGCATGTGCATAAGAATGAAATATAAGACATTTTAAGGAAAAGTTTAGAATATGAAATAGCAAGAATAAAATAGATAATTCATGGGAGAATTTGATTAATTTGGTGAAATACAGTAGATTATAGCTACTGTCAACCTAATGAAAAAGAAAATGCACGAAAAAGAAATCAAAAACGGATGCTGACATTTTTCATAGAAACAAAAACTGACAAGGGCAATAGAAATCACACATTACCATTAATCCCTTGGAAGCTAGAGAGATATCCAATGCAAAGCATCAAACGGTTAAAGTATTATAGTATATTTTAGTCACATTTTGAATTATTATATTTTAACTGTACATAATGTTAGAAATCCTCACAATTTAAAGTATTGCTGTAAAGGAGAGACACAATTTGGACATTTAGCATTTGTGTTATTCTTAAAACCATATAGGGTGCAATTGAATTAAAATATGTTTGTGGCATAGAAAAAAAAATTACAATTATTCTTAAATCATGTAATTTGCCTAAATATATAATGAATATTCTGATAAAATGATATATGTCTCTCTACTTTATCTCCTTGTTTGGAACACAAGAACGCAGGTCTTTTTGCTATGTTAGATATTTTTCCAATTTTTAGATATAATTGGGAAATGTCAGGATATGTCAAACAATAATTTGTTATAATATTTTCAAAAGCTGTTTCTCCCAGTCCAACATTTTTCTGCATATAGATTAGCAACTTCTGATTTTATCTTTTTAACCTTAAAGTATATAAATATATATGGCAGAGCTGTACAGCATGACATTTTCAAAATCTTAGAATGAATTGACAGCATCAATATTTTTATACAATGCTGAAGCCACGCAAAAAAAAAACTAATCTTAATTTAAAAAACACTAGACTTGTATTATATGCCAGCAAAGTAAAAGCCTTAGCAAGTTTCTTTCCTTAGAGATTAAGAGTGAAAAGCCAACCAAGTTGATGTTTTCAATTAACACCCCATTGGTTTCCATAGCTCCTGATCCATTTGAAATTAATAAAAGCTTTTCTATGTTCAGTTCTAATTTAGGTTAATCAATCTTGAGTGGGTAGCTGGACAGAATGAAATCTTTTTTCCACTGAGTAAATTAGGTTCCTAATGTTACTTAAACAGATACCTGTGTTTTTAAAGTTGTTCTGTATTTCATATAAAATATAGAAAATAAATATTTAGTAGGTTCAGTCAGGGAGAATATGTCCTCTCTGGAGCCAATGTCCAAGTGGACCTGCCATCTCTGTATACTTCTTTATTCCCTGTATATCCCACAGCAAATCTGCTTATTTGGGAGAACAACAGGAGTATTTCCTAGAAAGGAGCAGTAAGCTTTTTTTTAATGAAAACCTATATTTTATAGAACTTTTTCTGCTGAGTAAAACCACCACTGCTGTCACTTGTTTTTTGTTTTGTTTTGTTTTTCCTAAGGTTGTAACAGTTCAATTAATCAGGAAATGAATTTACAGCACATTTACATCCTGAAAGTTCTAGCTGACAGCATGACTCAGCAATTTCTATCTCATTCTATAGAGAATTATTTGCCACCAACTTTCCTCTAATTGGAATTTGACCACTAGAGGACACTGTTAATGTAAAAAATAAAAATCAGGTTAATAACTCTGGAAATATGCATCTCTCAGAAGTGAAGGTACCCTTATTTTACTCAACAGGAAATGTCCTAATATATATATATTGATATAGATATATAATAAAGTTTACTGCTGCTCCTTTAATTGACAAGGGGAAAGGGAAATATATCAGGAAATCCATTTTAAAATGTTTTTTAAAGGGATATTAATACTTAAAATGTAAAAAATGCATGCTGTAGGGTTTATCCCCCTGAGTAAAACAAGGGTACTCCCACTGCTGAGAGATATTTTATTAAAAAATTATAGCAGCTCAAACTTGTATTTTTTAGGTGCAATATCACAGGGGATGGAAAATTTTACAGTGGTGCTGTTGCTATACCATCCTATGGATATTTATGATCTACAGACCAGAGCAGTCCATAGGATGGTGTAGCAACAGCGCCACTGTAAATTTTCAGGCCACTGTGATATTGCATCTAAAAAATTCAAGTTTGAGCTGTTATAATTTTTTAATAAAATATCTCTCAGCAGTGAGAGTACCCTTGTTTACTCAGGGGGATAAACCCTACAACATGTATTTTTTTACATTTTAAGTATTACTATCCCTTTAAACCTGCAAGAATTAAATCCCTAATACTGTGAAGGAGGAGTCCTTCAGCTGTAGCACAAGCAGCAATGGAGCCCACAGCACCAACAGAAGATTGTACTGCCACCCCCACCACATCCCCTGGGCACTGGGGTTTGATTTTGAATAATGCAGTAGAATAGAGTTTCAGGTGCCTCTGCTTGACCTTGACCTACTGCTGTGAGTGTCACTAGCTGCACCACATAATCTGTTATACTTGCCAGTATCATCAGTGTCACAACTAGTGATGAGCGAGCACCCCAATGCTCGGATGTTCGGGTGCTCTGACCGAGCACCCCCTGAGGCTCGAGTGCTCGGCCGAGCACCCGAGCCCCATTGAAGTCAATGGGAGGACTCGAGCATTACACCAGGCACCCCCTGCTCTGATGAGGGGAGGGTGCCTGGTCCATAGGAAAAGGGCAGAAAAAGATGGAAACACTACAGAAATGGTTCAGGGACAGCATAGGGAGGATGTCTGGATGCACCTTGGACTCCAACATCGCTGCTGGGAACGATCTTTCGCCCGTAGTACGCCATTTTTACAGACTGACCGTAAAACACACAAAAAGGAAAATAAAAACGACTTTAGGCGAAAAATTGTTACCAAACAGTATTTGCTGTATATTTACTTGTATATCATCTGCAAATTCTCCCAAAAATTTCATCGATTTTCTGAAGTGAGGCCATGATTAAGAGGGAAACGTGCGCAGAGGCAAATTATCCCAAAAATTTCCTTGATTTTCAGAACTGAGGCCATGATTAAGAGGGAAACGTGCGCAGAGGCAAATTCTCCCAAAAATTTCCTTGATTTTCAGAACTGAGGCCATGATTAAGAGGGAAACGTGCGCAGAGGCAAATTATCCCAAAAATTTCCTTGATTTTCAGAACTGAGGCCATGATTAAGAGGGAAACGTGCGCAGAGGCAAATTCTCCCAAAAATTTCCTTGATTTTCAGAACTGAGGCCATGATTAAGAGGGAAACGTGCGCAGAGGCAAATTCTCCCAAAAATTTCCTTGATTTTCAGAACTGAGGCCATGATTAAGAGGGAAACGTGCGCTGAGCTGACCATCTAAAACATTATGGGTGAGGGTCTGCTGCAGAGCTGACCATCCTAAACATTATATGCGAAGGCCCGCTAGTGAGCTGACGCTATAAAACATTATATGAGAGGGCCCGCTAGAGAGCTGACCCAATAAAACATTATATGAGAAGGCCCGCTGGTGAGCTGACCTATATAAAAATTGTCAAACAGGGCCCGCTGGTGAGCTGACCCTATATAAAAATTATATCACAGGGCCCGCTGGTGAGCTGGCCCTATATAAAAATTATAGCACAGGGCATATGGAAGAGGAGGAGGAGGATGAGAAGATTAAGAGTCAACCATATACCCGTTTTTTGGGTGGAAGGGGTGAATGGGAATACAGAGTATTCCCATCATTGTAAATAACATATATAAAGTGAGTTTATGTTCCCCCGGGGCTTTCCTCCAGTGGAGTGGAGAAGTCAGGGGAAATCCAGGCCTTGTTCATTTTTATAAGTGTCAACCTATCAGCATTGTCGGTGGAAAGGCGGATACGCTTATCTGTTATGATGCCACCAGCAGCACTAAATACCCGCTCAGACAGAACGCTGGCGGCAGGGCAGGCCAGCACCTCCAAGGCGTAGAGTGCCAGTTCATACCACGTGTCCAGCTTGGACACCCAGTAGTTGTAAGGCACAGAGGGATCATTGAGGACGCTGACACGGTCTGCTACGTACTCCTTCACCATCTTCCAAAACTTTTCCCTCCTTGTGACACTAGGCTGCGCATCAGGGTGAGGGTGCTGGCGGGGTGTCATGAAGGTGTCCCACGCCTTGGAGAGTGTTGCCCTGCCTTTCTCGGAACTGCTGTGTGCTCCCCTTTTCTCCCCTTCTCTGTTGGCCAAGGTAGCACGTACTCTGCCGCCAGCGTTGTCAGATGGAAAATTTTGGAGCAATTTTTCGACAAGAACCTTCTGGTATTGCACCATTTTGCTTGTCCTCTCCACCGGAGGAATGAGAGATGAGAAATTCTCTTTGTAGCGGGGGTCCAGAAGGGTGAACACCCAGTAATCCGTGTTGTTTAAAATGCATATAACGCGTGGGTCACGGGAAAGGCAGCCTAACATAAAGTCAGCCATGTGTGCCAGAGTACCAACAGTCAAGATTTCGCTGTCCTCACCAGGAGGATGACTCTCAATATCCTCATCCTCTTCCTCCTCTTCTGCCCACCCACGCTGAAGAGATGGAACTAAAGTTCCATGGCTACCCTCTGTAGCGGAGGCAACCGTGTCTTCCTCCTCCTCCTCCTCCTCCTCCTCCGCCTCCTCCAATTGTCGCTGAGAAGACGAAGTGAGGGTGCTCTGGCTATCACCTTGTGTAAGCTCTTCCTCCCCCATTTCCACCTCTTCCACATGCAAAGCGTCGGTTTTAATTGTGAGCAGCGAGCGTTTCAGTAGACACAGAAGTGGGATGGTTACACTGATAATAGCGTTATCGCCGCTCACCATCTGTGTCGATTCCTCAAAATTGCGTAAAACCTCGCAGAGGTCTGACATCCATTCCCACTCCTCACTTCTGATTACAGGAAGTTGAACGGAGAGGCGACGACCGTGTAACAGCTGGTACTCCACTACTGCCCTCTGCTGCTCACAAAGCCGGGCCAACATGTGGAAGGTGGAGTTCCAGCGCGTGCTCACGTCACACAGCAGCCGGTGAGCTGGCAATTGTAAGCGCTGCTGCAGCTTCAACAGGCCGGCCGAAGCTGTAGATGACTTACGGAAATGTGCACACACGCGGCGCACCTTGGTCAAGAGATCATGCACATTGGGGTAGGTTTTTAGAAATCGCTGCACCACTAAATTAAATACATGCGCTAGGCATGGTACGTGTGTGAGCTTGCCGAGCTCCAAAGCCGCCACCAAGTTACGCCCATTATCACACACAACCATGCCTGCTTGCAGGTTGAGTGGCGAGAGCCACTGCTCGGTCTGGTGACTAATCCCCTGCAACAGCTCTGAGGCCGTGTGCTGTTTGTCCCCAAGGCAGATCAGCTTCAGCACGGCCTGTTGACGCTTCCCCACTGCAGTGCTACACTGCTTCCAGCTACTGGCTGATGGGGGAGTGGCGGTGTGTGTAGAGAATTCGGAGGTGGAAACGGAGGAGGAGGAGCCAATAACGTAGGTGCTGGTGGAAACCCTGATGGAGGTAGGGCCCGCAATCCTCGGCGTGGGTAGCACCCGTGCCATCCCAGGGTCCGAGTCGCTCCCAGCCTCCACGACATTCACCCAGTGTGCCGTCAGGGAAATGTAGCGTCCCTGGCCACAAGCACTTGTCCATGTGTCAGTCGTTAAGTGGACCTTCCCAGTAACTGCGTTGGTCAGGGCACGGGTGATGTTACGGGACACATGGTGGTGTAATGCGGGGATGGCACACCGGGAAAAGTAGTGGCGGCTGGGGACCGCGTACCGAGGGACAGCTGCTGCCATCAGGCTGCGGAAGGACTCAGTGTCCACAAGCCTAAATGGCAGCATTTCGATGGCCAGTAATTTTGAAAGGTGTGAGGTTAGTGCTATGGCCTGTGGGTGGGTGGCTGGGTACTTTCTCTTGCGCTCAAATGCCTGGGGTAACGACATTTGGACGCTGTGCTGGGACAGGGAAGTGGATGTGGTCGCTGATGGTGCTTCAGATGGTACAGGTGCAGGGCGGGAGGTATGCGGGCCTGCGCCTTCGACAGGCGATTGGCCGGCACCGAAAACAGGGGAAGAGGAGGCAGTGGTGTGGCCTGCAGACACAGATGGGCGATCCAGGCGTTCCTCCCACTTACTACGGTGCTTGGATGCCATGTGTCGGATCATGCTGGTGGTGGTGAGGTTTCTAGTGTTCATGCCTCGGCTCATTCTGGTGTGGCACAGGTTGCAAACTACAATTCTTTTGTCGTCCGCACTTTCCTTAAAAAAACGCCATACCGCGGAACACCTACCCCTTGGCAAGGTAGATTTACGCAAGGGGGTGCTCCGTGGAACATTTGCGGGCCGGTTTGGTGCGGTCCGCCTTCTTTCTGTAGCCACACCACTGCCTCTTCCAGCCTGTTGCGGTGCTGCAGATGGCTCACCCTCAGGACTGCTGTCATCGCTCGGCTCTACACCTTCCCAGGTGGGGTCAGTCACCTCATCGTCCACCAAGTCCTCCTCCACTTCCTCACTCTGATCATCCTCCTCAAGTCTTGATCCCACCACATACTCAGTCATTGACAACTGTATAACATTCTCCTCAACAAGGTCTTGAGACGGAAATAGTGGTTGATTTAATGGCAACTGTGTCTCATCATCATCATCATCATCATCCACTACTTCCTTTGACCTTAAATGCCGTTCACATCTGTCATCTTCTTGTGATTGGGTAGCCTCTAGAGGTTGTGAATCAGGGCACAAGATGTCATGTTCCTCTGCAAGCGTGCTTGGAGAGAGGGTCAAATGAAGGATTGGTGATGAGACGAGCTCATCACTATATCCCAGTGTGGGATCACTTCTTTGACCAGACCGTGTATGGTGGGAGGAAGGATGATCAGAGTGAGGATTATGTTGACCAGACTCTTGGCTACTGAGAGTGGACTTGGTGGAAGACAGGGTGGTGCTTAACCGACTGGAAGCAGTATCAGCTGTCATCCAACCGACCACCTGTTCGCACTGGTCGGACCTCGAGAGTGATGTCCTGCGACGCCCTGTGAAATCAGACATGAAGCTAGGTATGGTGGATGTCTTTCTTTCTTGTGCTCTGGCACCAGGCACAGTTTCTCCGCGTCCTGACCCGCGCCCTGAACTTTCAGGATCACGTCCACTTCCCCGTCCCTTTTTACCCGCCTTCTTCATCTTACACGATATATATGACTTTAATATATATGAGTTTGAAAACTTAACAGTATTTCTTACTATTCTGCAACTCTGCAGAGTACACAGAATAGGCTGCTAAACTGCGGTGACACACACTGAATGGAATAAGTGACTTTAATATTTGAGTTTGAAAAATTAACAGTATTTCTTACTATTCTGCAACTCTGCAGAGTACACAGAATAGGCTGCTAAACTGCGGTGACACACACTGAATGGAATATGTGACTTTAATATTTGAGTTTGAAAACTTAACAGTATTTCTTACTATTCTGCAACTCTGCAGAGTACACAGAATAGGCTGTTAAACGGCGTTGAAACACACTGAATGGAATATGTGACTTTAATATTTGAGTTTGAAAACTTAACAGTATTTCTTACTATTCTGCAACTCTGCAGAGTACACAGAATAGGCTGTTAAACGGCGTTGAAACACACTGAATGGAATATGTGACTTTAATATTTGAGTTTGAAAACTTAACAGTATTTCTTATAATTCTGCAACTGTACAGAGTACACAGAATAGGCTGTTAAACGGCGGTGAAAGACACTGAATGGAATATGTGACTTTAATATTTGAGTTTGAAAAATTAACAGTATTTCTTATAATTCTGGAACTGTACAGAGTACACAGAATAGGCTGTTAAACGGCGGTGAAAGACACTGAATGGAATATGTGACTTTAATATTTGAGTTTGAAAACTTAACAGTATTTCTTATAATTCTGCAACTGTACAGAGTACACAGAATAGGCTGTTAAACGGCGGTGAAAGACACTGAATGGAATATGTGACTTTAATATTTGAGTTTGAAAAATTAACAGTATTTCTTATAATTCTGGAACTGTACAGAGTACACAGAATAGGCTGTTAAACGGCGTTGAAACACACTGAATGGAATATGTGACTTTAATATTTGAGTTTGAAAACTTAACAGTATTTCTTATAATTCTGGAACTGTACAGAGTACACAGAATAGGCTGTTAAACGGCGGTGAAAGACACTGAATGGAATATGTGACTTTAATATTTGAGTTTGAAAACTTAACAGTATTTCTTATAATTCTGGAACTGTACAGAGTACACAGAATAGGCTGTTAAACGGCGGTGAAAGACACTGAATGGAATATGTGACTTTGATATTTTAGTTTGAAGACTTAACAGTATTTCTTCCTATTCTGCAACTCTGCACAGTACACAGAATGTGCTGCTACACTGCGGCGAAGCACACTGAATGGAATATGTGACTTTGATATTTTAGTTTGAAGACTTAACAGTATTTCTTATAATTCTGCAACTCTGCAGAGTACACAGAATAGGCTGTTAAACGGCGGTGAAAGACACTGAATGGAATATGTGACTTTGATATTTTAGTTTGAAGACTTAACAGTATTTCTTCCTATTCTGCAACTCTGCACAGTACACAGAATGTGCTGCTACACTGCGGCGAAGCACACTGAATGGAATATGTGACTTTGATATTTTAGTTTGAAGACTTAACAGTATTTCTTCCTATTCTGCAACTCTGCACAGTACACAGAATGTGCTGCTAAACTGCGGCGAAGCACACTGAATGGAATATGTGACTTTGATATTTTAGTTTGAAGACTTAACAGTATTTCTTCCTATTCTGCAACTCTGCACAGTACACAGAATGTGCTGCTACACTGCGGCGAAGCACACTGAATGGAATATGTGACTTTGATATTTTAGTTTGAAGACTTAACAGTATTTCTTCCTATTCTGCAACTCTGCACAGTACACAGAATGTGCTGCTACACTGCGGCGAAGCACACTGAATGGAATATGTGACTTTGATATTTTAGTTTGAAGACTTAACAGTATTTCTTCCTATTCTGCAACTCTGCACAGTACACAGAATGTGCTGCTACACTGCGGCGAAGCACACTGAATGGAATATGTGACTTTGATATTTTAGTTTGAAGACTTAACAGTATTTCTTCCTATTCTGCAACTCTGCACAGTACACAGAATGTGCTGCTACACTGCGGCGAAGCACACTGAATGGAATATGTGACTTTGATATTTTAGTTTGAAGACTTAACAGTATTTCTTCCTATTCTGCAACTCTGCACAGTACACAGAATGTGCTGCTAAACTGCGGCGAAGCACACTGAATGGAATATGTGACTTTGATATTTTAGTTTGAAGACTTAACAGTATTTCTTCCTATTCTGCAACTCTGCACAGTACACAGAATGTGCTGCTACACTGCGGCGAAGCACACTGAATGGAATATGTGACTTTGATATTTTAGTTTGAAGACTTAACAGTATTTCTTCCTATTCTGCAACTCTGCACAGTACACAGAATGTGCTGCTACACTGCGGCGAAGCACACTGAATGGAATATGTGACTTTGATATTTTAGTTTGAAGACTTAACAGTATTTCTTCCTATTCTGCAACTCTGCACAGTACACAGAATGTGCTGCTAAACTGCGGCGAAGCACACTGAATGGAATATGTGACTTTGATATTTGAGTTTGAAGACTTAACAGTATTTCTTCCTATTCTGCAACTCTGCACAGTACACAGAATGTGCTGCTAAACTGCGGCGAAGCACACTGAATGGAATATGTGACTTTGATATTTTAGTTTGAAGACTTAACAGTATTTCTTCCTATTCTGCAACTCTGCACAGTACTCAGAATGTGCTGCTAAACTGCGGCGACGCACACTGAATGGAATACGTGACTTTGATATTTTAGTTTGAAGACTTAACAGAATGTGCTCTAATCTGCAACTTTGCACACTAAACAGAATGTGCTCTAATCTGCAACTTTGCACACTAAACAGAATGTGCTCTAATCTGCAACTTTGCACACTAAACAGAATGTGCTCTAATCTGCAACTGTGCACACTAAACAGAATGTGCTCTAATCTGCAACTTTGCACACTAAACAGAATATATATATTTTTTTTTTTTTTTTTTTGTTTTTTTCCCCCCACACCAAATAACCTGCTGCCCCCACACACAGTAGTCCTAAAAAGGACTTTTGGTTCTTTTTTTTTCACAATTTTTGTTTTTTTCCTCCCTACACTGCCTTTCCCTTCCTATCCTCAGCTCTCCCTGGCTCAGACTGAGCCGAACTCGATGGTCAGGTGCTATACAGCACCTGACCACGGGTTCTGGCCAGCCAATCAGTGTAATGCCAGCAGCCAACATGGCTGCTGGCATTACACCGATGTCAGAGCCTCCCTGCACGTTTATTGGCTGCGCAGCAGCCGCAAAACGTGCGGGGAGGAGACCCGAACATGGCGGGCGAGCACATGCGGTACTCGTACGAGTACCGCCATGTGCCGAGCAGAGCGATGCTCGAGCCGATCCGAGCATCGGCCGAGCATGCTCGCTCAACACTAGTCACAACCTCAAGATAGAAAGGAGGAAGAATCTAATACTGATACTGGTGGTGGTCCAGCTGCTGCTGAGCCTGCTAATGAGGGTGACACTAGTCGTGTCAGAGCTGAAGACAGGTTTCCTAGCTCAAACCAATCAAGGGTGGGAAGGTGATATACTGGGTATCACCAGCAGTGATTACATTGTGTTCTTAGGAAGTAGTAGTTTCTGCTGCTGATACATCATCAGCAAATGTCACAGCAGAATGAGGCCAGGGTATCCACCATGCTAAGTATTATTACTCTTGGTGGAAGTAGGGATGGGCAAAAAGTAAATTTTTTCCCTTGGGAAACCACAACAATACACAATTTTCTGATTTTCCAGCAGGAAATTCCTGTGAAACTTTTACCAGCAAATTTCCTCCTAATCGTTTGTTTCAGGCAGAACGTTCCCAAAACTTAGAATTTTTCATTACCCTATACTATTGATTACTGAAAGCGGGAATTTCCCACCTCATAGAAAAATACCCTTTAATTTTCTGCTGGCTTCTACTATAAAAGCCAAGAATTTCCCACTATTCAGTGTGGTTTTTGTTAGTAGGGGGGTAGTAGAGGTATTACTGGAGAGGAGAGAGCTCCTAAAATTTAAATTAACTATATCTGTAATGTGTGTGTGACTTGGGGATAGGTTAGCGAGGCTCAGGCAAATGAGATTTAATGTTAGGGCAGTGCGGGGAAATTTAATGTTATCGCTGTGAGGGTCATTCAAAATGAGAAAGTGTTGGATAGTGAGAGTCATTCAAACTGAGTGTAAGGGACTGTGAAGTGTGTGGTGTGAGTGCTGTTTGTTTTTTTTCATAATTTTTAAAAATAATTTTTATAATAAACATATTAGAATAGGAGGAGGGTGTACTAGGTAACAGAGATCCTCTTGTAATTGGGCAGCAGGAAAATATAATGGAGGATCCTGTGAGTGGGCAGAAAGAAGAGGTGCAGGTTCCTATGAACACTCAGACCTAGAGTCGACTGCCAGAATAGTGAGAGCAGGTTGAGGCACCCAGGGTTAGACCAACCTCAGCTTGCAGCAGTAAAAGGTTAAGCGTACCGTTGTGCAACCCGATGGATCTACCACACCGGGGTGTCGGCCCATGCAACACAATAGGTGACCGGGTCACAGTAACGAGACTGGCTGAGCAGCAATGAGGCAACGGAGGATCTGACCATAGACAGAGAGGACACCGGATGACAGCCCCTAGCCAGATACCGGATGGGACAGCAGGCTGGATCTGATACACGGAACAGTAATGTTCACCAAACCGGGTAGGTACACAGAGCAGGAACGTCAGCCAATCTGAGTCGGTACACAGAGCAGGAACATCAGTCAATCCGGGTCTGTACACAGAGCAGGAACGTCAGCCAATCCGGGTCGGTACACAGAACAGTAACATCAGCCAGGCCAGGTCGGTACACAGAGCAGGAATGTATACAGCAGAGTAGTCAGGCAGTCTGGGTCAGTACACAGAGCAGGAATGGATACAGCAGAGTAGTCAGGCAGTCCGGGTCATACACAGGGATCACACAAATTACTGGAACAAGCGCTGGCAATGGAAACACCATGAAAGGGCACGGGAGAAGTGACAGGGCTCAGTATTTAAGGACAAATACTGGGCGGAGCAAAACCACACCAACCAATAAGAGGCATCAGGAAGTAAAACTGACAGAATGTCGCCAGTAATAGCACGGGCACCGTGATAATTTCTCCCTGAGGTCTCTACTGGAACAGTGTAGGAAATTACAAATAATTTATACACCCTGTGTGAATACACACAGAAGGATCTTGACACATCTGCATAAATAAAGCAGATGCAGCAGAGGCATGCTGATGTGTATGTGTATGTGTGCCGCTGCTGCTGATGATGATCCTGCAAGTACTTCTACTACCCCTCTTTTAAAAAATGTGGACACAAGAAAAGGACCAGTAGTAAGAAGACCAAATTGGCTGCAGAGAGCCCCATCAGCCAGAAGCAATGTCTCAGACAGCAATTCTGTGCCGCCATGTATGTGAATGTGGCTGATGCCGCATATTGTGATGTTTACTTTATACATTTATTTTTCTTTAAGTTTCCTACCTCCAAATAATGTTTCTTGGCTTACCACTGTGTAGGGTATCATTTAAACAAAACATTTTTCTAGCCCTAATTTTAGTAGGGCAATTTTTGGCTATTTTGAGTCAAACAAGAAAACAATAAAATCTATAACTCACAGTTATCCTATATAATAATTCGCTAAATTGTGTGTAACGCCCGACATGCGCAGTAGACACAGCTGCGCGTGCGGCAGTCATGCGCAGTAGAGACTGCCCGTGCAGCGGCTGATACAGCGCTGGGCGCTCCGAAGGAGCGTCCAGCTCTGTATCAGCCGCAGCGCGGGTAGTCTCTACTGCGCGTGACTGCCCCGCGACCGGCTGCCAGAGGCACTGTGGCCCGTGTAACGGGCTGTTCAACTAGTCATGCATAAAGCAACAAAACAATCCTCTTTCTTGCAGCCTTCTATTCCTATCAACAAAAGGAATATAATAAATCAGGTACATATCAGCATGTTTGAAATGCCCAACTATTATATATGGCATGACATAATATAAACAATTAATTTGCTGAATTTAAAAAAAGACACCATTTATGAAAATGTAAAAAAAAAAAACCTTTAAAGCCATTTCCAGTTAAGCCCCAAGTGGGACGAAAAAAATCCTGTCCTGACTTCAGATT
Source organism: Rhinophrynus dorsalis (assembly GCA_037306005.1). Lineage (NCBI taxonomy): Eukaryota > Metazoa > Chordata > Amphibia > Anura > Rhinophrynidae > Rhinophrynus > Rhinophrynus dorsalis. Next base: position 182,276,610 of record CM074722.1, read on the forward strand.
ACATATTTCCCTGAGGATCAACAACATATTTAACCTTCCATTATTACTACACTATTCATAAACATTAATCAGTGGTCTTAGCAGTGGTACCAAAAGTGGTATATGTAGTAACACTCCTCCTCTGTGATGCTGTTTTGAGGACTGTCAGATGCAGCAGTTGATTGAACTACTCCATTTTCCTCCATCATTCATGTTATCAACATTAGAATACGATCATTGTCATCTTCAGTGTTCTTTCATGTTTTTTCTTTATATTTCTAGTGATGGTGGAACTTTTTTGGGACTCTGACAAACTGCCTTCTCAGGAGGAGAAGGATCAGGATCATTTATTGCACAGACTTCAGCAACCATGACTGCAGTCACTGCACTGCTGCTACTCCTTTAGCCCTACCCCTGCCACTAGTATATTTGCTCGACATTATTTAACAGTGAAGTACACAACAAAACTGATTGTGTGTGATGTTCTGCTTGTTAGAAAATATATATATCTTCTAGAATCAGTCTAGTTCAGTCACAGCTCACATCAGTCATCTATCAGCCAAGCTATATTTTTTCTGGGATTTTTTTAAATTAATCTTAATTGTCTCTATCGCTATCACTGTCAACAGAAATGTGCTCCCTCTTCAACTCCTTCTATCCCCAAAATCCCCTATCACAGAGGTCAGGAAGAAACTTAGATAACAGCTGCCAGTGTCTTCCCAGTCAGTCACATTAAATTTTGGGGGGTATGGGTTAAATATCCTTTGCTCCCTTCTCACAACCCCAGACTCCCTTAACATAGAATACAGCTAGCTGGAAGGAAGTTGGATCACAGCTGCTTATGTCTTTATAGTCTTGTCTTGTCTTGTCTTGTCAGTCACACAAACTTTTGGGGGTTTTGGGGTAAATATCCTTTGCTCCATTCTAACACTCCCAGACTCGCCATCCACAGTGATAACAGCCAGATCAGGAAGAAATTGCACCACGACTGCCTGCGAATTCCCAGTCAATTACACAAAATGTAAATGTATTTGGGGTAAATATCCTTATTTTCCCTTAACACACCCCCAGACTCACCTAGCACAGAGATAACACCAGATCAGGAAAGAACTTGGATCACTGGTGCATGTGTCATTCCAGTCAGTCACACAAAATGTTGTGGTATTTGATGTAATTCTCCTTTGCTCCCTTCTCATACCCCCAGACTCCCCTACCACAGAGTGGGAGTGGTGGCTCCTGTCTGTTCGCATTAAGGTGTCACGTATCTCCACAGCACACCCAATTATCTCCTTTCCACTCTTATCTGGCACTTCACGTCTGGGAAAATCCATTTGCCACATTCTTTATCAGTGCCTTTTATACTGCAGCTAAAGCGCTTTCTAAAAGGTTATGTATTGAATTAACCTTTTCCCTTCAATATAGGTGATTGCACTCTTTACCCAGGCATTTAAATCTGCCTGTATACCACCAAGTCTGTGCCCTGTGTGTGTAACTAGTCACCCCCAGTCTATCCCTTCTCCTTGTCATTGGTTTGTGGTGGGGAAGGAGGTCCCCCGATCGCGATACTGATCTGACACATTCTGGAAGGGGAGTGTAATATATATATACACACATTTGGAGTGCCTCCACATGCGACTATTAGGTAGGCGACATGACAATCTTGCGCTGTCATGCAGTGGGAGATTGTCATGTCACCATTTTGATCATGATGATGTGGTGAATTAGTTGAAATGTTGCACGTTCTTAAGCATGCAACATTTCAAATGGATACCCAATCAATGGTGATCAGTCTCCTCCCGAGGAGGATGCAGTTTGTCAAAGTTCCACCACCACCAGTGCCAGTATTATTTAAAAAATATGTAAGAAAAACACTGAAGATGACAATGAGTAGCATTCTAGTGTAGATGGTGCATTAATGAAAGAAGGTGTAACAGCTAATCCAACTGTTGCATCTGGCAGTGAGACAAACAAACACCAAAACACCTGTCCCTCAAACAGCAACAAAAGGCATCTTCACCTTTAAAAACTGATCTTTTGTCCATTACAACATACACAGTATACTGCCCAAAATGGATTATTAAAAGTGTACCACATATGAATACATTGCTGGCAAAATTGTTCTTTCCCTTCTCAAAACAAATTGTAACTGCAGCATCTACTGGCCACCAAATACCCTGGCACAGTCCCATTTGGACATAGCCTACCTCTTCAAAGAGAATGCCTCTCAAAAAGAGAAAACAGAGATGTTGTTTTTTGGAGACATTAATGTTAATTGGCTGGACCCAAATAATGACAGATTCTGTTCATTAAGACATTGAACTTATCACAACTAAACTCCTCTCCTACTCGTATAAATAAAAAAATCCATCAAAACTCTGTTGGACTGGATCCTTTCATCCTGTCCAAGCCAATTTATTGTTGTCCCAAAATGAGTTACTAGATCTTGCAGGACATGTAATCTACATTCTTTCCTAAATTATCTAAAAAAATTGCCCGTGGTGTAGATTAAACTTAACACCTAACCTAGACTCTGAGTTTTTGCAGGTCTGTAATACCCATGTGCCACTACAGGTCTCAGTTTTAGATATGCCTTATTGACCAAATGTAACCAAACTGACTCCACTTATGATCGGCTGCTTAAAGACAACTACAGGTAAAGTGTGGTATAATTTTTACTACTATGCTACTACGAATACATGCACAAGGAAAACAAAACTAGCCAAAACTCAATATTTTACTGACAACTTGAACAGTAACATATCAAAACCAACCAACTTTCAGAAGATTATTAAAAAATCGCCAACCCTCCTAACCTTTCTGACCCCTCAATTATAAAAATAGGTAATATAACAATGCAATGCCCCATAGCAATAACTAACACATTCAACAACTACTTTGTTGGATGTGCCAACTCCCTGATTATACAAAACAAAAGTAATGCTGTAGAAATGTGCATTATGCAGTCTCTGTCGCTTTCCCCCTAGTCCAACAGCACTGCTGAATTCAATTTCTCGCTAGTATATAATAGTGAAATATATGACCACCTCCTCCACCAAAAAGAAATTTAATCTAAATCTGGACCTGACCAATTTACATCAATTTTGCTAAATCTCAGTGCCTCTGTTACTGCCCATCCCATCACATTCAAAAATCATGGCTCCTTGTCATCTGGATATACTCTTAAAGCCTGGAAAGAGTTTTGCCTATCCACAAAAATGGGATAACATGTGCTATCACATTATAAAGACCAATATCCCTACTCCTCTCAGTATCTAAAGTCCTGGAAAAATGTATTTTCAACGGTCTAGATTTTTCACTTTGGCTCAATCAGGCTTTTGTCAAAATCACTTAACAGTCACAGCCCTCATAAAAATATGCAATGATATCCAGACCGGCATGAGAAATGGTGGACTTACTGGTGCCATTTTCCTTGATTTTGCGAAGGTCTTTGATACAAGAAACCATAATATTCTGATATATAAGCTCAAAAGCTCAGGATTGGAAATCATTCTCAAACATTCAGAGCCTATTTATATGACAAAACACAATGTGTCTATTGTTGACAATACTTCCTTTACACTCAAAGTAACAAGTGAGGTTGTCTAAGGTTCCATTATATACCCTCTTCTATTTCACCTGTTTATAAATGATCTTTACATTGTTTGCAAATTATCTTCTGTGCAGATAACACTATAATCTACACTAAAAAAACAAACTGCTCTTAAAAACTGACAGATGGTCACAATGGTATTTGAAACTGGTACACACACAAAAGGTAGTTACACCAAATAATGATTTGATTTAGATTATTCTTCTGTTCACTCACTATGCATATGCATTTTGTTAATTGATCACAATAAACTATTAACATGTTTATGTGTGAGGGTTTTCTTGATAATATTTACAGGTAAATAAATAACATTGATAATCTGAGGTTACATTTTCCTCTTAAAACCTATTGTATGTATGCAACTGTCCCTGCCTACCAGCAGGAGGACAGCTACTCATGATCACTGTAACTTTCGAACTCTGAATAAGCTAAATTGAGGATTCTAAAGTTAATTTTGTCTTTGGGTATAAATACCTGGTGAAAATGATAAATGTACACATTAAAAGGAATGGCTGTGTTGTAAGGGATTAATTTTTGAAGAGGTATGTAATTAAAAAGTTTGAAAAATTATTTTACATAAACCATGTAAGAAATGTGAATAACCATTTTTTGTATTTTATTTGATGTTATTGGGAACCACTCAGCAATGGTCTAATGAAATAAAATACTACTGATCATCACTCTCATCTCTGGAACTGGTTAATGACTATCTATTTTATATATTATAAAATGCCTAATTGTATAATCCTAGCCAGCCACCCTATGATAGCGAAGTATAAAAAATTATTTCATACGCTTTTAAAATCTATGAGCAACAACAACTTTAACAGCAATTATTAATTTATCAATCAGGAAAAAAAACAATAAATCAATCAACATTAAGATTGCTTTTCATCAGCTAAAATCATGACACCTAAACTGATTTACATTATAAACTGGCTCACCTGGCTGAGAAATGCTATTCAGTTAATTACCATAACTTCTACTGACATAGCAGAAGTTACAAAATTGCTGATTTAATTATGTTACTTTAATGGACGGTGAATAAGAAGTCAGAGCAGCAGATGCATTTTAATGAAATGGGTGATACCACATTTGTACCACAATAAACTCCAATGACCTTTATTACTATATGGTATGCAAAATATAAAGCATTTGTGCCTAGGTTATGAGGAGAATAATTAAACTAATACTTTAGAAAAACCCATTTTATGTGTAGCTTTGAGTTGATAAAGTAAAAACATTACAAAACTCATTGAGTTTTTCCCCCCTCAGGAATGCAGGAAGTAGCAAGTAGTTGGTGTTTTTTCTTACACAACATGCATGTCTAAGTGCAAAGTCAAAGAGAAATGTACAAATAGCATCAAAATCATCTGGTACTCTTGGTCAGTGTTTCAGCTATCATTTGTGGACTGATGTAAATGCTAATCATAATTTAATACATCAATATCCCATATTCAAAGACTTTTGAATGCCAACCAACTCTGCTGCTATTTGCATATCTAAATATTTGCAAAGGGATACCATTACGTGTGTGGGGACTATCCTGCAAATTGTGGATCATTGTGTCACGTGGATCCTCTGCTCTCGTTGTGTACTACATAAACAGGCCACCATAAAACATTTTTTGAGCCAACACACAGATTCTGATATAGAAGAATGTATGACATCACACTTAACTTTTTCTAGCCAATGTAGAAACAAATTCAAGGGGGACTCTAGAGTCATAAAACATGATGTGATGGTAAGGGTTAGAAAAGCAGAAGGTCATTTTATTGGTGTAGGCAGTGTGTCTTTTAAAACTGGGATTTACTACTCTTGCCATAGACAAATAGCAATAATAGTAATCAAAAGTTTTTTCTAACAATATTTTTGATGCAAGGTAACTGTATCCAAAACTTTAAATTAAAGAAACATTGTATAAAGTGCCCCCTTTTTTGTACCATGCTGATTCCACCCTGTCTACAATGAAGCAAGCAGGAAAAAAATACAAAATAAAAACTGGGGGAAGCTGAAGAAACATTTTTCACCTAACTTAGCACTGCTAATAAACTCAAGCCCATTGTTTGTAAACTGGAGTTTAAAGGATACCAACAAGAAAAATACATCAATTGCAGTGTGTGCATGAGTTCACATAACAATCGAACATAGTTTTGGTGCTTCTTTTCCTTCCTATTACATATCCCACCCCTTGCTTTCCACTTCCTTTCTTCCCTCCCTCCAGCATATATGACTTAAACTCCCTCTCCTGCACTTCTCTCTCCCCTTCTTCTCCTCCTCCCCCCTCTCACTTCCTCTCCCCTTTCCTTCTCCAGAGAGGCCTCCGGACCTCCTACCTAGGTACAATATCAATCCAAATTGCATGCAACTAATATCTATACAGAATACACATATCCTTATTAACAAATACCGTTAAAAAGAGAACTGATTCCCGGTTGCAGGGGGCTCAGTCCTGCAGTGTATTGGATCAGTGTCCATCTATTATGACTGGATTTATTGATAGAGTGTGAAGTGTTTGTCATATTTATTTTTATATTATTTTAACGGTATTTGTTTATAAGGATATGTTTATTCTGTATAGATATTAGTTGCATGCAATTTGGATTGATATTGTACCTAGATGGGAGATCCGGAGGCCTCTCTGTTCCAGTGGGGGAGTAATCATAGGGGGATACACTTGGGTGGACACGTGGATTCTTGCAACATTGAGGGATCATACGTAGAAACTTGATTGAGCTCACATGGGAATCTAATGTGGAGTTATTTGCCTCTTTGGAACGATTGAACTCCGGAGTTCCCACAGGGGAGACAGTATGTGATGGGATTTATGGATTATGAGGAATAGACATATTGAAAAGTTTTAATTAATAGATTTTTTATTGACCTGAATCTTTTTTCTTTAGATATTGGATATTTTAGCGCTCTGATTGTATAAGATAATTTTTTTTGTCTTTATAATTCTTTTTTTTAATACATTTTTGGGTTATAATAATAGGTTTAAAATACTTATTACTTTATAATTACATTTTTTTTCCTTTATAATAATTTTTTAAGAGACTTGCAGTGGATGGGAAAGAATTGGTGCATCATCAAACGGACAAGAAGGAGGTGCTTTTTGAAGAATCAGTATTACTATTATCTTTAAATATAAGTACTCACAATTTTTGTCAGACCGGTTAAAGAACTACAACCGGTATTATCGCATCAGGAGTTGGAACCTGCCCCTGTTCAATATTTACTAAAATAAAAACAATTAAAAACTCTGTGTTTCTGGACTGCAAAGGTCCTTTCTTCAGGCTATACAGTTGCTGGGTGGAGAAGTCCGGAGTGCTTGAGCAGGGGCAGGTTCCAACCCCTGATGCAATAATGCCGGTTGTAGTTCTTCAACCGGTCTGACAAAAATTGTGGGTAATGATATTTAAAGATAATAGTAAAATGTACTGATTCTTCAAAAAGTTCCTCCTTGTTGTCCATTTGGTTCCTTTGCTGGTGTTTTCCTTCTTATTTTGAAGGTTATTTCATGGAGAGCAGCTGGTGTCTATTGATCTCCATGGAGGGAAGCAAAATATCCCCCACTTGCTCGAACAGCCACTAGTCTAACAGAGGTGGCCATCAAAATCTGTGAGTGGATTTCTGTATATCTAAGTGTGGTTGAATATTTATAACAGTATTAACTCTGTGAGTGCCTCCACTCTCCTCTTTGTTTTTACAAAATCAGGGTGTTCTTTTACTTCCCAAAATGGAAAGAGAGGCAGCAATTGTTGCAGCAGTTCCAATGCTACTGCTACCTGCACCAACAATGATTGTGACGCCAGGTGCACCATCCTTCTCAACAAGTAATTTAGAAAGTGGTGATGCAGAGTCTTTCAGTACACTCCAAAGCTTACTTCACCAAGCAAGCATGGAGTGGCACAGTGAAGGAAAAGAATGTGAGTGTGATGATGAGAATTTGAAAGATTACAACTGAAATTGGGTGTAGTAGGCCAGAGTGAGAGCCTCTTATAAGTTGGTGGCAGGAGCGTATAGTAGAGATCCTGTAAGTGAGCATGAAGAAGTACTCTGCAATGTGTTGTGAAGCCCTCTGGCAGTCAAGGTTTTAACCGATGCACATATTTGCAAATTATGTGTTTTGAACATATTTCATGGTTATTTATTTTCTTTTCAGGTACATATTTGATATGAAGATAAGACAGAAGGAAAGGAGACAGAAGATGAAGAGAAAGATAGAAGATGATAGAAGAAGATGAACAGTGGATGATAGCTAAGTGTTCTATAGCTCTGGGTGTTAGGTTAGTGTTAAGGGTAGTATTGTTGCACTTCACTGATAGTAGTGTATGATTAGTGTATGGGAGGGTGACTGTTAGTCAAGCACTGATTTTTAGCTCTTTTCATTTGAAGTTCCTATTACTCACCCAACGTTCATTGAAGTTTCTACTAGTAGGGTAATTGACTGGCATTAGCACATTTTGTCAATGGGCCATTAGCCAATTTTGCCCTACCTGCTGTTTTACCGGCCACATTTGAATCTAGACCTTTGTGTTTTATCCACTACATTGCATCCAATGCATTGGATACATGTCTGGCACTCATAGGGTTAAAATATTAAAAGTGGCTTTAAGCGTAAGACAATTTTCCCCTAACATCCAGGTGAATCCAGAAAGGCGGAAATCTTTTTTTTTCATTTGGTGTTTTTGCATACGTTGTTTTGCATTTAGTTTACAGCATTTTGCATATAGTGCCTAGCGGTTTGGCAACAGCATTTTGTGTATTGCGTTTTATGTATAGTGCTTTGCATATTGCATTTTGCATATTCCTTTTTATGTTTTGTTTATAGCATTTTGTATATAGCATTTTTTGTGTTGTGTATACCGTTTTTAGAATTGCCTTTTGCATACAGTGTTCTGTGCAAGGGTGTTGCTAAGTTTCCAAACTATACGGTGCTAGAGCCCATGGCAAAATTACATAGCTGTCCTGCTACACTCGGTAGTGACAATAATCACATGTGCACACATACACACTTAAATTTATGTTGTATGTAGAGATACATACATTATAAATATACTTAACTGAGACCCTTTTGAAAATCACAATGCTTAATATTGGTATAGCCAAAACTGGCACTCAAGCAGTTGGAAAACTTCAACCCCTTAGATTTATGCTAAAACTTTTAGAGTCAGGTACTCTGCAGCACACATGGCTAATGGGACTAGACACATATTGTGTCAGGTTTTTGATTAACTCTTTCATTTTGTCTTGCTAACTTAAAATAATGTTCTCGAATAGTATTTCATATCCCACTTCTCACAACAACAGCCATGAGTACCTGACTAAATTTAGAAGGATACATATGGAACATGTGAGCACATATGTACCACAGATAAGGTGCCCATGCCTCATTCCCACCAAAACTACATCAAGGGCATATTCTTCTGCAGATCTCCTGCACCTCATCATGTGTGTGAAATTCCCCAACACAGGATTATATGTAGCTGAGACAGGACAAACGGTAAGAAAATGGATGGTTTCTTAAAGGTCCAGAAAGACATACCACTGGAGGAACATTTTTACAAAAATGGACACAGCATCAAAGATTTCAGGGTCACTGTAATGATGAGAAACATTAAAAACACAAAGAGACAGAAAGATCTGGGAGCATAAATAGATGATCAAGTTTAACACTCTTTTAACTGTTGCCTAATCATATTTTAAACAATAAGTTCAATATACTTAGTCATTTTTTGCCTGCAAGTTACAAACTATCCACACACTGAATTTACTTGCGCTATTAACACATCAAAAGGCAAATACATCTTGTACCACTTGGCAAGCTAGAGGTGCCTCTACTGGAATCTAAAGAATAATTTACACAGGGACAGCTGATAAGATTTTTACCACAGTGGAATTCAAATTAATCAGGAATTTGAATTTTGCAGAGTCATTAATGTGCGTGAATATCAGCTGTACAATCTATGTCATTTATTGTGTGTATAAACATATGATACATCAGCTTTAATTCTATAACATGTCTGTCTTAGTTGTCTTGAAAGCTTACACTTTAAAGGTATCACTTTTATACCACCACTCTCCTGCTTTTTCTACAGATAATATGTATTGAATGTGTATTGTGCATTTGTATGTATTGTGAGTCTGTGTGACTGTGTATGTGTATTGTGCATGTATATGTGTGTTGTGAATGTATATTGTGTGTACTGTGTTTTGTGTACATTTTGTGTATTGTGTATTTTGTAAATTGTGTCTGTGTGCATTGTGTTTATTGTGCTTGTATTTTGTCTATTGTGTATGTATTGGGTCTGTGTGTATTGCAGGTGTGTGTGCATTTCGTGTCTGTGTGTATATATATATATCTATATATATATAGATAGAAACATAGAAACATAGAAACATAGAAGATTGACGGCAGAAAAAGACCACCTGGTCCATCTAGTCTGCCCTTTAGTATTCCTTTATTGTTATCTTAGGATAGATACATGTTTATCCCAGGCATGTTTAAACTGTGTTACTGTGGATTTATCAACCACCTCTGCTGGAAGTTTGTTCCAAGTTTCTACTACTCTTTCAGTGAAATAATATTTTCTAATGTTTTTCTTGATTTTTCCTCCAACTAGCCTCAGATTGTGCCCCCTTGTTCTTGTATTCAGATTCTTATTAATCACACTTCCCTCCTGAACCTTGTTCAGTCCTTTAACATACTTAAAGGTTTCAATCATGTCCCCCCTTTCTCTTCTTTCCTCCAGACTATACATATTTAGATCTCTGAGTCGTTCTTGATAAGTTCTATGCTTTAGACCTTCCACCATTTTTGTAGCTCTTCTTTGAACCCGCTCAATTTTAGTTATATCCTTTTGCAGATGAGGCCTCCAGAACTGTACACAGTATTCCAGATGTGGTCTCACTAGAGCTCTATACAGAGGGATCACAATCTCCCTCTTCCTGCTTGTTATACCTCTAGCTATGCAGCCAAGCATACGATTTGCTTTCCCCACCGCCTGGTTGCATTGGTTACTCATCTTGAGGCTGTCAGAGATGACCACCCCCAAATCCTTCTCTTCTGAAGTCTTTGCTACCACAGAACTGCCAATACGATAGTCAGATTGAGGGTTTCTTGTCCCCAAGTGCATTATTTTACATTTGGAAACATTGAACTGAAGTTTCCATTGTTTTGACCACTTATCTAATAGTGCCAAATCATTCTCCATATTACAGACACCTCCTGGAACATCAACCCTATTACACACTTTTGTGTCATCAGCAAACAAGCAAACCTTCCCTGCCAAGCCTTCCCTTATGTCACTTACAAACATGTTGAACAGAACAGGGTCCAGAACAGATCCTTGTGGCACTCCACTTGTAACCAGTCTCTGCTCAGAATACACTCCATTAACAACAACCCTCTGGTTTCTGTCCTTCAGCCAACTGCAGATCCACTGAACTATCCAGGGGTTAAGTCCAATTCTTGATAATTTATCTATCAGCTCTTTATGGGGAACTGTATCGAAAGCTTTACTGAAATCCAGGTAGGCGATATCCACAGCACCACCTTCATCCAGCACTTTAGTTACATAGTCAAAGAAATCAATGAGATTAGTCTGACAGGATCGGCCCTCAGTGAAGCCATGCTGGTTTGGGTCCATCAGGTTGTTTTTTGTTAGATGGTCAATTATCTTCTTCTTTAGAAGAGTCTCCATCATTTTTACCACTACAGATGTCAGGCTGACTGGCCTGTAGTTACTAGCTTCTTCTTTACTACCCTTCTTGTGAATGGGTACAACATTGGCCATTCTCCAATCATCAGGAACTTCTCCCGTAAGAAGGGACTGGTTATACAGATTAGTCAGGGGGCCAACTATGACAGATCGGAGTTCTTTAAGAACTCTAGGGTGGATTCCATCCGGACCCATCGCTTTATTTGACTTTAGCCGGACAAGTTCCTCTAGAACATCGGCCTTTGAAAACACTGGGGCTAAAATTATACAACTAGAGGCAATGCTGTGTTCAGCCATTTTCTGATTATGAGGGCCGCCGTCTGAAAAAACTGAGCAGAAGTAGTTATTCAGATGGTCAGCGACCGCCTTTTCCTCTTCTATATACTGATTTTTTCCGTTGTTAATTTTTGTAATCCCGCAGTTTTTCTTCTTCCTGTCACTGATATATCTGAAGAAGGTTTTATTCCCCTTCTTAACAGATTTGGCCATTTCTTCCTCTTTTGAGGCTTTAGCAGCATTTATCATCTGTTTAGTCTTCTTCTGTATAGTTTTATACCCTTCTCTGTCCGCTTCACTTCCAGTCTCTTTATATCTCTTATAGGCAGACTTTTTATCTTTCACTATAGCTCTTACCTCTCTAGTAAACCATAGTGGATTTCTCTTTCTTTTCCTCTTGCTAATTTGTCTAACATGTAATCTTGTTGCCTTTAAGAGGACTTCTTTGAGTGTCTTCCACTGAGTACTCACTCTCGGTGTTTTATCCCACCCTTTTAATTCTTTCTTTACATATTCTCCCATATCCTCAAACTTCGTCTTCCTAAAGTCCAATACTTTGGTTGCAGAATGGGATTTCTCGTAGTCAGTCTGGATTCCGAACCACAAACATTGGTGGTCACTGGAACCTAGATTTTCTCCCACCTTCACCTCAGATACCAGGTCTCCATTTGTGAATACTAAGTCTAGGATATTGTCCCCTCTAGTTGGCGCCTTCACCAGCTGTTTTAGGGACATCCCCGTCAGGGCTTCTACGATGCTCCTACTTCTACATGTGGACGCACAAGGGATATTCCAATCAACATCAGGCATGTTGAAGTCTCCCATAACTACTATATCTCCCTTTACTGCCATTTGGGTAATCTCGTCCACTAGCATGTTGTCTTGCTCTTCAGATTGCCCCGGAGGCCTGTAGACTGCACCTATTCTTGTAACTGATCCCTTTTTATTCTGCAGACAGATCCAGAGAGTCTCCAACTCTTTACATGAATTCTGGATCGCTGTGGATTTTATGCTATCTTTAACATAAATGGCTACCCCACCCCCTCTTCTCTCAGCCCTATCTTTCCTATACAACGTGTATCCCGGAATGGCTATTTCCCAGTCATTACAGTCCCTGAACCATGTCTCTGTTATTACAATCAAGTCCAAGTCATCTCTACAAACTACTGATATTAGCTCGCTGAGCTTGTTGCCTAAGCTGCGAGCATTAGTACACATTACACGAAGAACATTACATTTATCACCAACAACAACTCTATCTACCGCACCATCATCTACCTCACCAACATCTGTATGTAAAGCACCAGCAACTTCCTGTGCACCAACATCTGTATCTATCACACTAACAAACTCAGAACCCTGGTTCACCAAAACTGTTCGGGGACAGAAATCAATCTTCTCAATGAAATTCCTGCCCCCTCCATCTAGTTTAAATGCCTCTCCAAGAAACACCTGAACTCTTCTCCAAGTACCTCAGTTCCTCTGTGTGACGGGTGCAGACCATCTCTCTTGAACATTTCTTTACAACTCCACCTTCTAACACTGTGACTGACAAATCCAAAACCTTCTTCTCTACACCACTGTCTTAGCCAACCATTGAACTCCAGGATACGAAGTCTCTTACTATTTTCAGAGCGGACTGGCAAAATCTCTGAAAAAGTGATAGAGTCTGTCATTCTGCTCAGCTCCAGGCTGAGACTTTGAAATTCCATTTTCACCTCTTCAACACTTTTCTGGGACAAATCGTTTGTACCGAGATGAATGATCAGATCAACTTCAGTCTCCTTTGTTGCAGCCTTGACAATATTTGAGATGCGTCTTTTATCCCTGCTTGCAGTAGCACCAGGAAGACATCTCACCTCCTTCAGTCCATCCTCATTCTGCCCTAAAGCAACACCTCTAACAATCGAGTCACCAACAAGGAGATGCTTTCTCTTCTTTTTAAGTCCATTTTCTGCTCCTGACTGCTTGTTACTATTCTCTCCTTTGGGACTCACAACATCCCGTACCTGAGTATCTGTGCTTTTATCTTCTGAAATCTCACTTTCCAATTCAGACAGGACACCAAAGGGATTACACACCGAAATACCAACAGTGTTGTGCTTCTGCTCCACAACTCTCAACCTCCCGGAACCAACTGTCTTCCACACAGCCCTTCTCTTCATGGGCCGTTGGGGCTGCGGTGGTGGATTACATGGTTGCTTGACTTCACACTCTAGCTGGGAAAGATTCACTTCTTTTGATTGCAGATAACACACCAAAGACTGCAGCCTGGAAATTTCACCATACAATGTGGACAGATGCAAACATACTGGACAACACCCCAAACTCCAGAGAGTACTGCGGAACACAACAGCCAGACAAGTGTTACACTGCACCAAACCAGACATCTTAGAATTAAAGCAGTTACTCACCAAACTGACAAAACCAATGCCTTCACCAAACTCCTGCCGTTTTCAAACTACTGCAGTTTTTGAAACTACACACTTCTGTCTGTCTGCTGCACTTGTGTCTGGCTGCAAACTACTTACAGAGTAAACTCACAGAGTTGAAACCTCCTATAAATACACCTACTGCAGTTGATACGCTAACGAAGCGAGCCAAGCCTTTTCTTATGCTAATCTAATGAAACCAGTTACCAGCTACACCCAAATAGACACCTATGCACACTATGCAGAAACCAAAACAAGCCAAATACAAACTTAAGCACTAATGATCCAAATTAACCAAAGTAAATAAACACACAATTCAAACTAAATACTAAATGCAACACAATTCCAAGTACTACAACATAAGCAGTATTAAAGAATGATAGTAAGATTTTTTTTTATTTTTTTTTTTAGGTTTTTTGTCTACAATAGAAAAGAAGAGAGAAGTAAGAGTGAAGTAATAGTAATAGCCTGAGCTTACCTCAAGCTTGACTTAAGTACTGCAGTTTTTGAAACTACACACTTCTGTCTGTCTGCTGCACTTGTGTCTGGCTGCAAACTACTTACAGAGTAAACTCACAGAGTTGAAACCTCCTATAAATACACCTACTGCAGTTGATACGCTAACGAAGCGAGCCAAGCCTTTTCTTATGCTAATCTAATGAAACCAGTTACCAGCTACACCCAAATAGACACCTATGCACACTATGCAGAAACCAAAACAAGCCAAATACAAACTTAAGCACTAATGATCCAAATTAACCAAAGTAAATAAACACACAATTCAAACTAAATACTAAATGCAACACAATTCCAAGTACTACAACATAAGCAGTATTAAAGAATGATAGTAAGATTTTTTATTTTTTTTTTTTTTAGGTTTTTTGTCTACAATAGAAAAGAAGAGAGAAGTAAGAGTGAAGTAATAGTAATAGCCTGAGCTTACCTCAAGCTTGACTTAAGTACTGCAGTTTTTGAAACTACACACTTCTGTCTGTCTGCTGCACTTGTGTCTGGCTGCAAACTACTTACAGAGTAAACTCACAGAGTTGAAACCTCCTATAAATACACCTACTGCAGTTGATACGCTAACGAAGCGAGCCAAGCCTTTTCTTATGCTAATCTAATGAAACCAGTTACCAGCTACACCCAAATAGACACCTATGCACACTATGCAGAAACCAAAACAAGCCAAATACAAACTTAAGCACTAATGATCCAAATTAACCAAAGTAAATAAACACACAATTCAAACTAAATACTAAATGCAACACAATTCCAAGTACTACAACATAAGCAGTATTAAAGAATGATAGTAAGATTTTTTTTTTTTTTTTTTTTTAAGTTTTTTGTCTACAATAGAAAAGAAGAGAGAAGTAAGAGTGAAGTAATAGTAATAGCCTGAGCTTACCTCAAGCTTGACTTAAGTACTGCAGTTTTTGAAACTACACACTTCTGTCTGTCTGCTGCACTTGTGTCTGGCTGCAAACTACTTACAGAGTAAACTCACAGAGTTGAAACCTCCTATAAATACACCTACTGCAGTTGATACGCTAACGAAGCGAGCCAAGCCTTTTCTTATGCTAATCTAATGAAGCCAGTTACCAGCTACACCCAAATAGACACCTATGCACACTATGCAGAAACCAAAACAAGCCAAATACAAACTTAAGCACTAATGATCCAAATTAACCAAAGTAAATAAACACACAATTCAAACTAAATACTAAATGCAACACAATTCCAAGTACTACAACATAAGCAGTATTAAAGAATGATAGTAAGATTTTTTATTATTTTTTTTTTTTTAGGTTTTTTGTCTACAATAGAAAAGAAGAGAGAAGTAAGAGTGAAGTAATAGTAATAGCCTGAGCTTACCTCAAGCTTGACTTAAGTACTGCAGTTTTTGAAACTACACACTTCTGTCTGTCTGCTGCACTTGTGTCTGGCTGCAAACTACTTACAGAGTAAACTCACAGAGTTGAAACCTCCTATAAAATACACCTACTGCAGTTGATACGCTAACGAAGCGAGCCAAGCCTTTTCTTATGCTAATCTAATGAAACCAGTTACCAGCTACACCCAAATAGACACCTATGCACACTATGCAGAAACCAAAACAAGCCAAATACAAACTTAAGCACTAATGATCCAAATTAACCAAAGTAAATAAACACACAATTCAAACTAAATACTAAATGCAACACAATTCCAAGTACTACAACATAAGCAGTATTAAAGAATGATAGTAAGATTTTTTTTTTTTTTTTTTTTTAAGTTTTTTGTCTACAATAGAAAAGAAGAGAGAAGTAAGAGTGAAGTAATAGTAATAGCCTGAGCTTACCTCAAGCTTGACTTAAGTACTGCAGTTTTTGAAACTACACACTTCTGTCTGTCTGCTGCACTTGTGTCTGGCTGCAAACTACTTACAGAGTAAACTCACAGAGTTGAAACCTCCTATAAATACACCTACTGCAGTTGATACGCTAACGAAGCGAGCCAAGCCTTTTCTTATGCTAATCTAATGAAACCAGTTACCAGCTACACCCAAATAGACACCTATGCACACTATGCAGAAACCAAAACAAGCCAAATACAAACTTAAGCACTAATGATCCAAATTAACCAAAGTAAATAAACACACAATTCAAACTAAATACTAAATGCAACACAATTCCAAGTACTACAACATAAGCAGTATTAAAGAATGATAGTAAGATTTTTTTTTTTTTTTTTTTTTAGGTTTTTTGTCTACAATAGAAAAGAAGAGAGAAGTAAGAGTGAAGTAATAGTAATAGCCTGAGCTTACCTCAAGCTTGACTTAAGTACTGCAGTTTTTGAAACTACACACTTCTGTCTGTCTGCTGCACTTGTGTCTGGCTGCAAACTACTTACAGAGTAAACTCACAGAGTTGAAACCTCCTATAAAATACACCTACTGCAGTTGATACGCTAACGAAGCGAGCCAAGCCTTTTCTTATGCTAATCTAATGAAACCAGTTACCAGCTACACCCAAATAGACACCTATGCACACTATGCAGAAACCAAAACAAGCCAAATACAAACTTAAGCACTAATGATCCAAATTAACCAAAGTAAATAAACACACAATTCAAACTAAATACTAAATGCAACACAATTCCAAGTACTACAACATAAGCAGTATTAAAGAATGATAGTAAGATTTTTTATTTTTATTTTTTTTTAAGTTTTTTGTCTACAATAGAAAAGAAGAGAGAAGTAAGAGTGAAGTAATAGTAATAGCCTGAGCTTACCTCAAGCTTGACTTAAGTACTGCAGTTTTTGAAACTACACACTTCTGTCTGTCTGCTGCACTTGTGTCTGGCTGCAAACTACTTACAGAGTAAACTCACAGAGTTGAAACCTCCTATAAATACACCTACTGCAGTTGATACGCTAACGAAGCGAGCCAAGCCTTTTCTTATGCTAATCTAATGAAACCAGTTACCAGCTACACCCAAATAGACACCTATGCACACTATGCAGAAACCAAAACAAGCCAAATACAAACTTAAGCACTAATGATCCAAATTAACCAAAGTAAATAAACACACAATTCAAACTAAATACTAAATGCAACACAATTCCAAGTACTACAACATAAGCAGTATTAAAGAATGATAGTAAGATTTTTTTTTTTTTTTTTTTAGGTTTTTTGTCTACAATAGAAAAGAAGAGAGAAGTAAGAGTGAAGTAATAGTAATAGCCTGAGCTTACCTCAAGCTTGACTTAAGTACTGCAGTTTTTGAAACTACACACTTCTGTCTGTCTGCTGCACTTGTGTCTGGCACAATAGATAGATAGATATAGATAGATAGATAGATAGATATAGATATATATACGAGGCCTGGCAATTGTTGACAGAGATTCTCACAGGAGTTGCCGGGGGGGGTCTTGCACCATGAATGGACCGTTGGGAGGGCCAGCATAGAGGAGATTTGAATAAATCATTGTTATTGACAACTGGGTGTGTTTGGCCTCAGACAAATAATTTTGGTCACACGGTTCTTTATATATATATATATATATATATATATTCATATACACTGTATATATATAAATATGTTTTATGCACCCTCCAATTATATATGTCATGACATAATATAAGCAATGAATGTAAAGAAAGACACAATGAAAATAAGAAAAATTTATGAAGAGACAAATAAGAACAGTGTTTACAAAGGTCACATACATCCCTAATCCATAATAGAATACATATATAGACTACACAGATAAGTGAAGAGCAATGCCAATCAGAAAAAAACACAAGTGAAACATAATAATAATCATAAAACATAGTAGCATAGCAACTGAGTTGATGAGGTTCAAGAAAGACGTGGCCATCAAATTCAGCTCATGCCATATCACCACTATTGAGACAGAGGAAGGAGGCTAAAAACCCTCTGAAAGCCATTTCCAATTAAGCCTTAAGTGGGCTCAAAAATTCCTTCCCTGACTCCAAATGACAATTGGATATTTCCCTGTGGATCAACATCCAATCTCCTTTGAATCCAAATTATAATAACTGCAAACAAATACTTAAAATGCTAATGCCTCAGTTAATTGAAAAAGAGTATGATAAACCATAACAAAAATAAGTAAAAATGAAAGATAAAAGAAAACAAAACAAAAAAGGAAAATAGAAATAAAATGGGTGTCTCCTTTGCAATTTCTTATTCAATGTAACCACATTTACATAAAGTCCACACATATATGTTTAATACATGGTGAATATAAACTGCTAGTGTCCATACTGTTGGAACGTGGATTTCCCTAAAGTGGCATGAGAATGCTGAAGATGCCATAATAAAATAATATTCCCAAGTTGTTTTCTGCAGGATTAGCCTTGTTTGAAGTCCAAAGTCAATTATTTGCAAGCCCTGCCTGCTGTAATCTTTTGAAAGTTTCACTTTCAGTATGCCTGCAAAAATATCATTCTGTTTTTTTCTTTCTGTTATCCTACTGCCATGGTATCACTAATCATTATTTCTAAAGAGATAAAAAAAATGTAGAATAAAAATTGGGTTACACTGAATGTGGCAGATGTTTATTGTGAAGGTTGTGATGGTGTTATTATATTCCTTATTCATAGGAATTAAAGATAGTCAAATTATTTGCATTATCATACTTTAATCCACTTTAACCTTCCTTAATTAATATATTATTCATAAGTATTAATCAGTGGTCTTAGCAGTGATCCCAATTGGGGTATATGGCAGCAACCCTTTAAATCCCTCCTCCTCCTCAGTGCTCCTGTTAGTAGTACGTGTGCCTTGGATTTCACTGTCATGTGGTAACTTCTGTTACCTGATAGTCAGATTATATTAGATGCTGGTTTATTTTCAGAAATGTAAGTCTCCCAGCACTGTACTTGATAGCCGTGTTCTACAGGTATTAACAATATAACCAGCTGCACTGAAAACCCGCTCAGACTGCATGCTTGCTGGTGGGCAATTAAGGGTTTCCACAGCAGTAAACAGTGCTGACCACACACATAATGTTTTGTTTACCATTAGTCAAGGGGGTCATCATTTCTGCTTTTAACATCGATATCCTGCAAATATGCTGTAACCATCTCACATGCAGTGGGACTGGTTCTAGGTACTACACAGTGCTCTTGTTTATTAGTTACCATATTCTGGGAGCACGTTCCATAGAAATGGGACTGCCTACACCACCACTACCAACACAAATGTTTGATTGCCAGCCCCTGACACACATTAATTACTTTCTGTGATGTCAATAATGTGTTTTGAAACATTTTGGGATCCTGCTACTGATGATATTGGTATACAGCCTTGGCTTACATAGTTATCACTATGCTTTCTGTTATTTATTTTTTTGCCCCACCTTTCTCTCTCTCATCCTCCATTGCAACTCTGCACTCAATCAGCATTTCTTTATGTTCTTCACATAGGTCACAAATTAGTTGCTATTGCCCACGTGACAAGGATTCTTCCTTCAAAGCCTTCCAGTTCTGCATTGTATGCTCGCTAATTATCTTAGTCTGCTCGTACAAACACTCTAGCATATACTGAGTGTAATTCCACCTGGTAGGGATCTAAGTTTTCAACTGGTGATGGTGCAGCTTGTTATACACTTTTTTGTATACTGCTATCAAGGGTTTAATAAAGCAGCTACTGCTGCAAAACGCGTACTCTTTTTAGCGCTTTTTATTAATAAAATTGTATTATTCATCAGTCCAGAACGGTTCCTTTTTTATTTTATGGTCATATCGACATACAGTATTTATTTATTTATTTATTTTTTCCCTGTTTGGATTTCTGTGGAGTATCATTGGAGTTCCAGTTCCTGTAATTTGGAGAATGGTTCCGGTGGAGGACGTGAACAGTGGACATCATATACCTTTACAGGGATGGGTAAAGTACTCTGTAGGCTTTTTAAGTTAGTGACAGGTATCTTCCACCACCTGCCTAAGGTCCACAAATCATTGGTCTCCCCTCCGGGGAGACCTATAGTGTCTGACATCAGTTCTATGAATGAGCCGCTGTCTGATTTTGTGGACTATTACCTTAGGCCGGTGGTGGAGGTGTTGCCTTGTGCTCTTAGGGATACCAAGCAAGTATTATCTGAGATGACACATATTGAATGGTGCTCTGGCTTTTCATGGTTGTCTGCGGATGTAGATGCACTATATCCATCGATTCCTCACCATTTAGCATTGATAGCATTGAGACAACAGTTAACCCGGTTGTCACGATATTCTGTAGATCTCATTGATTTTTTGGTCAAGGCAGTTGATTATTTGCTTGGCCACAACTTTTTCGTTTTTGATGGGGAGTTCTACCTCCAGAGATGTGGGGTTACCATGGGGGCAAGTTTTGCCCCCTCTTTGGCAAATATATATATGGCATGGTGGGAATTTACGCACGTCTTTGGGGGTGAGAATCCCTATTGTGAGCAGATTAGGTGGTACGGCCGATATATAGATGACCTCCTGTTCATTTGGACTGGGAGTGAACAGGAGGCCATCTCTTTTGTGGAGGATATGAATAGGAATTACCTGAATTTACGTTTCACATATACGTTTGACCATTTTAGGGTTTCCTTTTTGGATTTGACTTTGATTTAAATGGCAACGCTGACATGGCTAGGATAGATACTGCGAATTATCGTAAGCCTGTTTCAGGTAATGGCCTATTACATGCCCGATCAGCTCACCTTCGATCTCAGAAATACAACATACCAAAAGGGCAGTTTCTCCGGTTACGCAGAAACTGCTCTGATGATAATAGTTTTTTAAGTTGTTCTGAAGATTTGAAGAGAAGGTTTAAAGCGAGAGGGTATCCTGACAGTTTATTAGATGGAGCACAGTACTATGTCCAGTCCCAATCAAGGGATTCTTTATTGGGGGAATCGAAAAGAAAGGAAAATATTGACGGACAACAGATCAGATTTATTACCACCTATAGCCCCCATTATCGGCAGATTTGCAACATTAAACGCACATTTTTGCCAATGTTGCAAGCTGATTCAAGACTGGCGGAGTTGACTAGGATGGGTTGTAGATTTGTAGCTAAAAGAGGCATCAATATAGGGAATATAGTATCTCCTAGCCCCTATATATCAAATTCTACTACACCCACTTGGTTAAACCACAAAGGTAATTATAAGTGTGGTATATCTCATTGTAAAAGTTGCCAATACATGCAATTGGTCAAACAATTTTCGAGCACAGTCACTAGAACTATATATATGACATAAAGATTTATATCAATTGTGGCACTAGAAATGTCATATATTTGTTTACATGTCAACTGTGCTTGATCCAATATGTTGGACGCACAGGTAGACCATTAAGACAAAGGATTAGAGAGCATATGGAAAAGGGTTTGTTAGATTCAGCAGTTGCTAGGCATATCAATGATGTCCATGGGGGTGATCGGACAGGATTAGGCTTTGTTGGCATTGAGAGGGTGCTTTTGTCTTGGCGAGGTGGAGATATGTCCAGGATTCTCCACCTTGAAACCAGGACTCCGGCTGGTCTCAATGCTGAATGGGACATTAGCCATTTATTTTAGCTTATTTTGTTGTCTAGTGTTCGTTCTCATTGATATAGGTTGGTTAGCCTATCAGGAGGGTTGCAGCGACTCTCCTCTTTTCCTTTAATATTAACTTGTGATGGCTGTGGGATATGATAATAGTTTATTCATTGTTGTTCCAGCTAATTAAAGGGAATGTGATTTAGTACTTTTTAGTTCCGCTCATCAATTTGCTCTACTGATGACATTTGGCTATAATCTTGCTCTTTTGGGGTTTCCATTAGTAATTAATATATTATGTATCAAGATCATTATACCAATTATCATACAGTGTACACAGCGATATATTACCTCTATCCTCTGTGCTGTCACTACTAGTTCGGGTTTGTGGTACTACAACAGGTTAAATTTTTAATCTGGATGAGTAGTGCATTCACCTGTTCTGGTTTCGAGCCGTATATCTTTAGTTATATACGTACTCGATAGCCTATTGGCGGTTAAAGATGCCTAATTGAGTGTATTACCCAATTAAATTGTAATAGAAGATTTTTAAATGACTGTTTATTCATACATTGTATCTTTGATGAACGCTTTTGAAGCGCGAAACGCGTCAGATGTCTTGCATCTTATCAAGTTGTATGTGCGATTAATATCTCTGCTCATATCACACTGATCTTTTGAACTTATAAAGTGGAAAATAAAAGTTTCAAGTTTTACATTTGTGAGTGCCACAGTTGTTCTTATTATAACAAGCAGCGGCCTGGAGGGTGCTCCCGGATCTTTTGTTTGCTACTTTGTTCTCTGCACCAGTCTTGGAGAAGCTGTACGCGGTGTAGCACCTCTGAAGCCCAGGAGTGTTATCGGCTTTTCAAGCACCCCCAAGTGAGTATCAACCATATATGTTGGATTCTGATGCACCGGTTTGTTTATTTCTAGACAGGTATAAGCCTGATTACTAACATTTATTAAATGTGAGTTGATCTATTGTGTATATACACTTTGCCATCTTAACAACTCTGGTAATACACTTTCTCTGACGTCCAATGCAGGTTACTGGTAACTCTGGTATCACGGTGCCCGTGATTGCTGCCTTTTCCTGTCAGTTATCTGTGAGGACTCTCCATTGGCTGCCTGTTTTTAGTCCGCCCAGTATTGCCTATATAGACTGGGTTCTGGCACCCTTTGTTTGCCCTTTCGTGGTGTCTCTATGTCAGTAGCCACCTGCATTTGTATTCCTGTGTTCCCTGGACCTTGGTTGAATCCTCTACTCTCCAGTGTCTGCCTGCCTACCTGACTGACAGCCTTCTCTGCTGAAGTGGTTCCTGCCTCCGTTCCTGATCCGGTTTGGGCTGACGTTCCTGCTTCCGTTCCTGATCTGGTTGACTGCCGATACTGTTCCAGCTTCCTGCCCCGGCCTGGCTGTCGCTCCTGCTCCTGGATCATGTTAGGATTCTCTCCGTTATCATGGTCGCTTGGGCGACATTCTGATCTCTGGGCATATTCCGTGCAGTCCAGTACGCGGGTACTGGTTTGCTCCTTTACAGCACCGGTTGTGTTTCCCTGTAGTCCAGCATGCGGGTACTGGTTCGCTCCAATATTCTCCATTTGCTTACTGCCACCTATACAGCACCAGTAGCGTCTCCGTGTAGTCCAGTACGCGGGTACTGGTTTGTTCCATTTCACTGGTTGCTCGCTGCCTCCTATACAGCACCGGTAGTGTCCTTGTGTAGTTGTTACGGTTTTCTGACACTCAGACCAAGGTTAAAAGTAAAACACAGTTTTATTGAAATAAAATTAATGAACAGTGCCCCTGGGGGCCAGAACAGGTATAAACAAGTAATGGCAGTAATACAGGCCCAATAATGTAGGAGCAAATGGTAACAAACAGAATAAATGGAGGAACAAGGGGTAATGCTTAGAGCAAACTGATCAGTCTCTGTGATGGTGATTAGCCAACGCCCAGTAGGAATTAATAGTCTCTGAGGTAGTGCAAAGGAAGGTGCAGTATGCGACTGAACTGAATCACTCTCAGATAGCTGTACAGTAAGGTGCCCAATAATACAGCAAGCATTGACTAGAGCTAGAGCCAATACACCACTAGGGTGATATAACGGAGGAGAGCCACTGCTGGAGCTAATGGGACCAGAGCCTGGAATGCCCCTTAGGTCGTCAACGAAGTAGACCCTGCATGTGCCAACGGGACCAGAGCCAAGAACACCCCTTGGGTGCCACAACGGAGGAGACACTGCACAAGCGATCTGGGAGCCAACGCACTGTCTAGTGCGATACAGTAGCAGAACACAGTGAGCACTTGGAAACCAGAGCCAAGACACCCTTCTGGTGCCGTTACGGAGCAACACACTGCAAGAGCTAACGGAATGCCCAATAGCACCACGCGGTGCAACCACGGTAATGAACAAGCACCGAGATGGATAACTGCTCTGCTAGTGTTAACGGATAGGCTCAGTCACGGAGGCAACAGGCTCATAAAGTGTTAAATGGCTCGGATAGAACGCAACCAGCTTGGCAAGTGTACAGAGACAGGCTTAATATCGGAGGCAACCAGCACAGCAAGGATACCTGACAGGTTCGGTAACGGAGGCAACAGCTCAGCAAGGAATGCAGACTGGCTCTGTAACGGAGGCAACAGCTCAGCAACACTAATTAGACTGGTTCGTTAACGGAGGCAACAGCTCAGCTGCAGAGACGTGATCAGTCAGGGCAATACTACCCGTACAGTTCAGAATGTCGCTGCTAGGCGATCGAGGTCTCGCTGGAACACAGGAAACAATCACGGAGCAGGAACGTCAGCCGGAACCGGGTCAATCATGAAGCAGGAACGTCAGCCAGAGCCGGGTCAATCACGGAGCAGGAACATCAGCCAGAACCGAGTCAATCACGGAGCAGGAACGTCAGCCAGAGCCAGGTCAATCACGGAGCAGGAACGTCAGCCAGAGCCGGGTCAATCACGAAGCAGGCACGCCAGCCGGAACCGGGTCAATCACGGAGGAGGAACGTCAGCCGGAACCGGGTCAATCACGGAGCAGGAACAGCAGAATAGTCAGACGAGCCGAGTCGGTACACAGTAACGCAGGAACACAGCAACAAAGGCGCAGGATCAGGAACACCACGAAAGGGAACCTTACAGGTGCCATAGACCCAGTATATAAAGGAACATCCTGGGCAGGCCAATCAGCCTCCTCCAATGCACAGGTACCATCACAGAGAGTGACAGGGAATCACTGGGACCGTGATAGTAGTCCAGTACATGGGTACTGGTTTGCTCCAATATTCTCCGGTTGCTTACTGCCACCTATACAGCACCGGTAGCATCTCCGTGTAGTCCAGTACGCGGGTACTGGTTTGCTCCATTTCCCCGGTTGCTCGCTGCCTCCTATACAGCACCGGTAGTGTCCTTGTGTAGTCCAGTACGCGGGTACTGGTTTGCTCCAATATTCTCCGGTTGCTTACTGCCACCTATAAAGCACCGGTAGCGTCTCCGTGTAGTCCAGTACGCGGGTACTGGTTTGCTTCATTTCACTGTTGGCTCTAGTTCAGTGTGCTGTGTAAAAGCTCTTGGGGTGTTTTACCCCTGTTTGGTGTCCGTTGACACTTCAGTTTTGTTGGAATCTCTGACTGGTTGGTTCATAGAGGTTCTGGTGACTTTGGGGGCCTTGCGCCTGGCCCTTGCCTTCTTCCCACCTCTGGGAAACTCAATGGTTGGACATCCCAGAGTTACCAGTAACCTGTATTGGACGTCAGAGAAAAGAGGATTTTAGTCTTACCTGTTAAATACTTTTCTCTTAGTCCATACAGGTTACTTGTCTCCACCCTGTCAAGAGACCATCCTTGACTCTCCTGTGGCTGTATGTGGGAGTCCTTCGGGTCATGCTCACAGGAGTCTTCTTCCCTTCTAATTTCTAGTCAGTTATTAGTGTCTCAAATCATTCTGGATCTAGCTGGCTAGGAGGAGGGAAGGGAGGCTCCACCCCCTGCATACATTGAGATAAATGTTCCTGCCTACTTAAAGTGATAGTAATACTTTGTTTTAACTTTATTTTATTTTGTAGGCATTAAAAAAACATGAAGAATGATATAAGTCTTATCTCTCAAACCTTTATGGTTTATGAGATATTCACAAGCAAAGTTTCCCCCTCCCGCCCCTTTTACCTAATGTAAACAATCTCTTCTCAGATGTGGAATGCAGTCCATAGACTGGACAGATAACAGAAGGGGACACTCTTATTCCTATGAAAACAATGAAATCCCTGCCCCCCTTGACAAGCTTTTCAGGTTTTTCCCTTATCTTAATTGAAGATTGTCCCTCTCTGCAGTCTACCTGGGCAGCTCCCTTCTGCCCTGGCTGAAAAGTGTTACATCAGTAAAAGGGGCGGGAGGGGGACACTTTGCTTGTGAATATCTCTTAAACCATAAAGGTTTGAGAGATAAGACTTATATCATTCTTCATGTTTTTTTAATGCCTACAAAATAAAATAAAGTTAAAACGAAGTATTACTATCCCTTTAAAGGGGCGGATCGCCTCCCAAAGTTACCAGTAACCTGTATGGACTAAGAGAAAAGGATTTAACAGGTAAAACTAAAATCCTCTTATAGGCGCCTCTCCTGTTTTTTCTCTCTTTGCTAGTCACAACTATATTTAGGACATGGGCAAAGTAGGGTACATGTACCATATCTCGTATTCTCAAGGCACCTGTTATGTTGGCGCCATTATCAGCAGCCAAAACCATTTTTTTAAGGAATGGGGTATAAGCCATTTCCTCTATCACCTGTTTTTGATTATTTAACACATCTATGGCTTTGTGGGATTATCTCTCAAAGCTATGCATGCACAAAGTGTAGCGCTGATGGTATAGGCTATCATGCTGCTGTCTTTTAATAATACTGCCAGAACCAGAGCCTAGATTACTGGCAGTGCCTGTGACCTGATGCTGCCTATTGTTGTTACCCACGGATTGGGAGGGTAACCCAGTGAGCAGAGACCGTCATATAGTCTGTACTCTTTTCACATATCTGTTTTCATGTGAACTTTCTTTCTGTATGAGGTCTCCAGCCCTTTGCCCACCACAACAACCACATGCTTGTACAGTTGTGGCACAGCCATCCTTGAAAGTAACTGTGGCTTGTGAATGCCAGCTGGGTGCAACACATGACATAATATCTTTAAAACCTCTATTTGCTACAATAGACTATGGCAGAATGTCAACTTCCAACATTTTGGCAACTTTTCTATTCCGCATGCACATTTTGGGATTATTTTTGTGATGTTTTGACTCCTCTCCAAGAACTCAGTAAGTGTGGGTTGGCAGAAGAACAGTGTAACTTTATTGCTTTTAAAACATGATTTGAGGAGATGGTGAGGGTGTCAGCGGCATTTGTGGGCAGCCTATGACCCTTGTCATCTCCTACAACAAACTCTGAGTCATGCTGCTCTGCAGCAGGCACCATAGGTGTTATTTCAAAGGAAGGAATCCTTAAACACTCTCTGATACATAGTCCCTTCTATTATATGCCCCAGATCCCACTTAACTTTTTGGAGTGCTTCTGCTAGTTATGACACCTCTGACATGTTTATGGGTTATCTCCAAGTCAGGCCCATGGTTGTGCTTCGGGTGCGATCTCAGTGAGGAAACACCTAGATGTGATTCTGCATTCCTCTTACTCACATGCCTCATACAAAGACAACATAGAGCAGCATGTTTAGCTATTGGATAGTGAATAAAGTATCTCTATATTGTACACTTCATAGACTGAGGGGTTCCTGGAGGGCAACTACTACTGGGGCTAGATATTGCTGTAATTGTACTACTACTAGGTGTCAGTAATGCTGCACTTCCAACAGCAGCAGAAGAACTGTGGGTTGTGGACGTTGAAGACTTGTGTTGCTGATTACTTTGTGTTTTACGGTGTGGTGGTTGTACTTACAAGTGGTGATGATACTGATGATGACTGACAGGATGATTGTGTATATTTTGCGTATTTTACTTAGCCAGAGTCAGACTTTCCAACTGATTTCTCAAACAGTTCACAGTGCTCCTTTTCAATGGTGGAAGATTTAGCCTTTGCCTTTCAGCTTATTTTTGGCCATTTCGTCATCATCTCTCTCATTTTCAACTTCTTCTGTATCTGAAGGAGAGGTGGATGCTGGAGGGATATATTCTAGATAAACATCATCACCAATAAACAGGTTATCCTTAACATCACCAACTACTTCTTCCCCACTACCTTTACATTCCTGTAGGCTTTAAGAAGTATCAAACAATTTGTTTTTTTATTTTTCCCCTTAGAGATATTTTCAGCACATTTCCACTACATTGAGAACTGGTATTTTTACTCACTATTTTTGCTTACTATCAGGCCCAGTAGATGTCTGAACTGCTACATCTTTCTTCATTAGGTCTTCAACAATAGAATGCAATTTATTGTCATCTTCAGTGTTATTAGATGGCTTATTAATATTAGTGGTGGTGGTGGGACTTTTTATGGGACTTTTACAGACTGCCTCCTGAGGTGGAGAAGGATCATCATCATTTATTGCATATGGAGCAGCAACCATGACTGTAGTCAGTTTTTGGACTACCATTTTACTAACAAGTCCCTTCACTGTTCCTACTGCTTTCACTCTCCTCCTGCCCCAGTACATTTGTTGGACATTATTAAACAGTGAAGTACACAACAGAACTGACTGTATGTGATGTCTTACTCTTTACAAAATACTCTCTCTTCTAGTATCTGTCTGCTTCAGTCACAGCTCACATCAGGGTCCCTGTCACATATCAGTCAAACTGTGTTTAAGGTTTTATATATATATATTTTTTCTTATTCTCTTTATATTGAAGATGTATAACAAAAAAACAGAATAATAGCCCAAACTGTTATAAGCCATATCAGGAAATGTAACAACACAATACAATAACATAAACTTATACATCTAGATGCGAACAAAGCATGGAAAAACAAATGTTCAGACTGGCGCAATCACACCCAAATAAATGACAAAAAAAGGTGGCATGTGTAGTGTAGTTGGTGCAAACAAAACCTACTGACTAGCTCTAAAACCCATTTATTGTGCAGTGGTTCTGGAACTGAGAGGGTTAATAATGCTATGCTCACTGGTCCTATAACAAGTCCCAACGGTGCCAGAATATGAGATGATCCAAATCCCATGTGCTAATGCCGTATTGCACTCGTCAAAAGATAAATCAAAGCCAGTGACTTAAAAGGAGAAAATCTCTTTATTACAAGAAGCAATAAAAAATTGTTTATCACACTGGGAAAAGAGTACACAGACTCTCACTCTAACGCGTTTCGCACCTGTTGGTGCTTACTCATAGACATTCACATTCCCTAAGTAACGGATATTTAAAATCTTCTCCCAAAGCAATCTACTAACATGATTGGATAAAAGAAATACCAGAGTATACAAAATAACACTCAATATGGTAGCTCATACAATTCAAACTTTTCCAAAAGTTTCCAAAACTTTTCCTAATGTAAAATACTATATTATGTTGCTGACATCCCATTCAGAGTTCAATACCTTTGGAATTCTAGTATCAAGTGTAAAACTCCAATAAGCTTCTCTGCGGGAAATCAGATACACAATATTGCCTTCGAGTGGAGGAACTGTAACCCCTTCAATCCCAGTAAGTCTAACAAGCAATGTTGCCACTATGTCTGTCCAAAATATTTCTAGACACAGCTGAATCTCTATTACCAATATTATAGTTACATAGTAGTCTAGGCTGAAAAAATACTTGCGTCCATCAAGTTCAACCCTTTTTCTATTCCTGTTTAACATTGTTGATCCAAAAGGCAAAAAACAAAAACAAAAAACCCTCGATACAGCAATTTCAAATTCTGCTTTGAATAGGGGAAAAATTCCTTCTTGATATCAAATGGCAATCAGATTTCTCCTTGGATCAACAAGCACTAAATAAATATTAATTCCAGTACTAACATACAGAGCCCTCTATGTTCTGCTCTTTTAAAAAAAGTATCCAGGCCCTTTTTAAAGGCATCTAATGTATTCAATAGCACCACCTCCTCAGGCAGTGAATTCCATACCTTTATTGCAAGAAAAAAGAAAAAGCAGGATGCGCTCCTGGTGTAATATATTCAAACAAAAAATCCACCACCTTTCACCGTGATTAAATGCACTCACAAAAAAAGTTGCTGAACTGAACACTTATGTGTAGTCCAGCTACAATCGCCTCAGGGATATTTAGACCAACTGCCTCCCTCTTAAGCAGTATCCGATGGCGTCTCCACTCTCCAAACAAGCAGCCACAACGTGGAAGTAAGGATATGTAAAGCAAAACACAAAAACACAGACAGAGTGCCAATAGTGTGTTATCCAATATAACTAGATATATTCATACCATCATAAAGAAATACACTCACAATTTAGTATTGTTGACCGTCGGACTTATATCAGCAATCAACTAATAAAGCTTGCAGGTACTTTACCCGTCCCTGCATAGGAGGAGAAACACGGCACCCATGCAGGGACGGGTAAAGTACCTGCAAGCTTTATTAGTTGATTGCTGATATAAGTCAGACGGTCAACAATACTAAATTGTGAGTGTATTTCTTTATGATGGTATGAATATATCTAGTTATATTGGATAACACACTATTGGCGCTCTGTCTGTGTTTTTGTGTTTTGCTTTACATATCCATACCTTTATTGTCCTTACCGTAAATAATCCCTTCCACTGTTGTCGATGAAATCTCCTTTACTCAAGTCAAAGCAGGTGACCCCTTGTACTGTTTTATTAATGAATAGGTCTTTGGAGAGCCCTTTGTATTGGCCCTGAACATATTTATATAATATTATCATATCCCCTCTAAGATGCCGTTTCTCTAGTGTGTACAAGTTTAACTTTTCAAGCCTTTCTTCATAACTAAAACTTTCTATTCCCCTTGCTAGTTTTGTGGCCCTCCTCTGCACTCTCTCTAATTCCATAATGTCCTTTTTCAGAAAAAGCACCCAGAATTGAACTGCAAATTCAAGGTGGGTTCTTACCATGGACTTGTAAAGAGGAAGAATAATATCTTTCTCCCGTGAGTCAATACCCTCTTTTAATACATGCCAATATCCTATTGGCCTTTTCAGCCACCATCTAGCACTGTGCTCTACTGCTAAGTCTATTGTCTACCATTACTCCCAAATCCTTTTCATTAGTAGATTTCCCAAAAGAAACACAATTTAAACTATATGTTGCATTTTTATTATTACCGTAAAATCTCGGGTATAATACGCACAATTTTACCCCTCTTCACCTTATGTGAAGTGGGGGGTGCGTATTATACACGAGAATTTTTTTGTCTTAATTAAAAAAAAAAAAAAATTGCTGCCGGCTACCTTCCCTCCCTCCCCCCCAGCTCGATCCGATGTCCATAGAAGCCTTACTTTATCTTGCTGCCTTTGAATACCGCACTCTGTCTGTCTTTAGCTCTGGTCCCATCTTCCCATGCGGGCGGCAGGCTTGCATTTGCCGTCCGCTTCCTTCAATGAACTTTCAGGACCTTCCGCCTCCAGTACCATTGGCTGGAGGCGGAAGGTCCTGAAAGTTCATTGAAGGAAGCGGGTGGCAAATGCAAGCCTGCCGCCCGCATGGGAAGATGGGACCAGAGCTAAAGACAGACAGAGTGCGGTATTCAAAGGCAGCAAGATAAAGTAAGGCTTCTATGGACATCGGATCGCGCTGGGGGGGAGGGAGGGAAGGTAGCCGGCAGCAATTTTTTTTTTTTTGTAAGGGGGGAAAACAAGGGTGCGTATTATACATAGGCACTCTTGTTTTCCCCTAAATCTTGGGCATAATATATACCTGCGTATTATACACAGGTGCGTATTATACCTGAGATTTTACGGTATACCCAAAATGCATAACTTTATACTTGTCTATATTGAATCTCATTTGCCATTTTCCTGCCCAGTTACCCAATTTGTTCAAATCCTCTTGTAATGAAGACACATCCAGTTCAGACTTTATTACCCTACTTAATTTTGTATTATCGGCAAACACTGATACATGGCTCTCTATGCCCACTGGGAGATCATTAATAAACAAATTAAAAAGAAGAGTTCCCAGGACAGATCCCTGAGGTACTTCCCTTATCACATTTGTCCAATTGGAGAACTTCCCATTTACCACCACTCTTTGCATTATAGCTTTCAGCCAATTTCCAATCCTCACACAAACATTTGCTCCTAAGCCTATTTCATTCAGTTTGTACAATAACCTTTTGTGTGAACCGTATCAAATGCCTTGGCAAAGTCTAAATAGACTTTGATCCGTTTTTAACTATGAGCACCACATCTGCTTTATGCCAATCTGCGGGCACCATTCCTGAAATAAAAGAATCCCTGAAAATCAATAATAACGGTCTGGCTAGGGCCCATCTTAGCGATTTAAGTACCCGTGGGTGTATACCATCCGGCCCTGGGGCTTTTTCTACCTTAACACCATTTATTTTAATACTTTTTCTTGTATCAGCCAATCCCATGCTTGCTGTGACTGTTCTGTAAAAGTAGTTTGCAGGTTCTTGTCCATTGGGTCTTCCTTGGTAAAATCAGAAGAAAATAATTTATTAAAAAAAATCTGCGCTCTCTCTCTCTGTCCCCACTGACCATCTCACCTGTTTCAGATAACAAAGACTCAATATTATCAGACTTTAATTTTTTGTATGTATTTAAAGAATTTTTTGTGATTGCTCTTGCTCTCCTTGGCAATTATTTTTTTCATTCTTCAGTTTAGCTAATTTAATCTCCCTTTTACAGGTTTTGTTGGCATCTTTGTATTTTGCAAATGTCTCTGCTGATCCCGCAGCTTTATAATGTTTAAATGCCGCTTTCTTCTTATTTATTTCATGAATTACTTGACTGGTTATCCACATCGGTTTTAATTTGCTTCTTTTGTATTTGTTTCCAAAGGGTATATATTTATATGTATATTTTTGTAATGTATTTTGAAGGCATTCCACTTACCTTCTTTGTTTTTTCCAGAAAATATTCCATCCCAGTCAACAAGACCAAGGGATGCATTAAACCTGCTAAAGTTGGCCTTTTTCAAGTTCAGTGTTTTGGTAGAACCCATGCCAAATTGCTTTTTTGAATTAATCTTAAATGATACCATGTTATGGTCACTATTCCCCAACTGCTCCCTTACTTGGATATTAGAGCTAAGCTCTCCAATGCTAGCTCTTCAGATCCAGACATGTATCCCCTCTGGCTGAGGTCTGTACTAGCTGAGACAAAAAATGTCATTCAACAAGTTCAGAAACTTACTGCTTTTAGCAGAATTTGTTTTTTTCCATTATTCCAATCTATTTCTGGATAATTAAAATCCCTCATAACTTGAGAAGCAGTTTCTATTTGCATTAACAGCTGTGATTCTTCAAGGTCCCCAATGTTTAGTGGTTTGTAACATATACCCACTAATATTTTCTGGCCAGTTTTTCCCCTGTTGACTATTTGAACCCACAAGGATTCCACATTTTCACATCTGTCATCGCATATATCTTCCCACAAATGAGGCAATAATGCTGGTTTGAGATACAGGCAGACCTCACCACCTCCTAAACAGCATGTAGCCCTCCAAATTGATTGACCAATCACGTGTGTCATCCTGCCATGTTTCTGTTATGCCAATTAAGTCATAGTTTTCAAATTCAGCTACCAGGTCCAATTCCCTTTCTTTACCAGTTACACTTCTGGCATTTGCAAGCAAACAATTAACGCCACTGCCATGTTCCAATTGTGATTTAATTTTGATGTGGTTTATAGGCATCTGCCTATTATCTTTACTAATCCAGCCCCCAGATCCACCCACCTGGCTATAACTACATTGCCTTCCCCTTCTATAATGTCTAGCCCAGTATTTATTGGCCCCTCCCCACCTTCCTAGTTTAAAATCTCCTCCAACCATCTAGCCATCCTCTCCCCAAGCACATGAGACCCTCTTGCATTCAGGTGCAATCCATCCGGACTACAGAGACTGTATCCCAAAGCAAAATCAGCCCAGTGCTCTAGAAACCTAAAGCCCTCCTTCTTACACCAAGACTTCAGCCATGCATTAAGCTCCCTAATCTCCCGCTGCCTCTCTGGTGTAGCGCATGGCACAGGTAGTATCTCTGAGAACACTATCTTGGAGGTCCATTTCCTAACCTTACTACTTAAATCCCTAAAATTACCTTTTACTTTATCATTGGTACCAATATGCACCAAGACAGCTGGATCATCTCCAGCCCCACTCAATCTGTCCACTCTGTCTGCAACATGCCAAACGCAGGCACGAGGGAGATAGCAAATTATTCAGCTGCTTTGATCAGAGCCAATAATAGAGTCCCCTACCCCCACAACCTGCCTAGGCTTCTCTTTATTCTGGATCCCTTCTGAGAGGAGCTGTTATTCCAGCTGTTAGGAGGTATTCATGAAGTCGCTCCTTAAGTGGGCAAATTGTGCACCCCACATATTGAACATGACAATCACTACATGTGAACAGATAAATCACAGCCTTGGTGTTGCAATTTGTATAGGCAGTTATACTAAATGCTTTTCCCGTTGTAGTGGACTCAAAGGTATTCATAACACCAATATGTGAACAAACCCTGCAGAGCTGGGCCCCACACTTAAAGCAGAAACTTGAGTGGATACCCAATTCCCACTGTCTGGCATATCCATTAGGGGGGCAGACTGACCCAGTTCTTAGTGGTCTGAGCTCAATTATGCCCAGACCACTAAGAACTGGGTCAGTCTGCCCCCTACTGACCCTGGGAAAGGGGCCCACTGATCCTCAGTTGAAATCTGAACTGGACTTTCTGAGAGAAATTTCTTCTTAATCCTCCCCTCTGCTTGGCATTTGACTTTGGTTGATCAAGGTGCATTATGGTTGATACCTTCTGTTATCTCTGAAGGGTAGTCTTCTAGAGCAAGATCTGGCACCACAAAATGTCTTGGGGGATTTCTTGTCCTGGGGAAGAAATGCATTTTTCCCACCTGATGATTTTTTAATCAATTCTTCCAGTTGTGATCCGAAAAGGTATTCACCTGAAAAAGGCAGGGCCACAACTTTCGACTTAGAGGTGGAGTCTGCTCCCCAAGAGTGAATCCACAAGGATCTTCTGGTCAAAATGGGCATGGCTGAAGAATTGGCAAGTAGCTTAAGGGTATCCAGGGAGGAATCACATGCAAAAGTGTTTGCTTCTCTTATCGTTGCCACCTCCTTCAGAAATTTACCTCTGGATGTGGAGGACTCTTTCTCCTCCTCTAGGTGTGTCAGCCATATTCTCATGGATCTAGAGAGACATGCCATAGCTGTGGCTGCTTTCATGTTCTGTCCTAGGAGAGAAAACTTTTTTTAAGTAGGTTCTCCATCTTTCTGTCCATTGGATCTTGTAAGTATGATCCATCCTCCATGGGAAGGGTAGTTCTCTTTGCAAGCTGAGAAATCGCAATATCTATTTTTGGCAGATTAACCCAACTTTGCACATCAGTTTCTTCAAAGGGATACATCATCAAAAAACATTTAGGCAGGGAGAAACTTTAATGGAACTGTGAACATGGACTGATGACGAGGAATTATTTTTCCCAATAAAAGCCGTGTCCATTACATCCAATTCCTTTGTGTACTTCGGTAATTCCCAATGTCCTCCTAACAAATTTTATTAACGATTCTGCTTAGTCATAATTAAAAGAAGTATTTTCTTCTAGGATTTCACCCTCTTCATCAGAAGAATACAAGGAGTAAATCTTGAATACATAAAATATCCTCTAGTGCACTGGTACGAGCTAATAGACCCTCATCAGGGTAAGTCTTTTTCTTGGAGGTAGCAGATTGCTGCATGGATGAAAGCGTATCTTGCATGATTTTCATCCAAGTTATTAAGTCCTGGAAATGGGATGGCCTGTCCTATCCAGCTGCCCTTCTTAAACATTCAGTAGCTTGTCATCCTCATT
Source organism: Rhinophrynus dorsalis (assembly GCA_037306005.1). Lineage (NCBI taxonomy): Eukaryota > Metazoa > Chordata > Amphibia > Anura > Rhinophrynidae > Rhinophrynus > Rhinophrynus dorsalis. Next base: position 182,312,634 of record CM074722.1, read on the forward strand.
TTGTCCTGGAACAGGACCTTTATCCCTACCCCCTGTCTTAGAGGAACTGGACATGGTGAATAAAACAATACCTCAATATGGCTTAAGACTTAAAATCAATGCTGCTGACCTGAATCCAGTAATTTGCCTGTTTATATGTCCCATAGCAAATTACAGCGTGCATTCCAGACGTGGAACACACACACACACACAACAGCATCAAAGTCCTAAGGCGCGATGCTGGCTACACAAGGAGAGATCGAGGAAAGGCTCAAGGCAGGTATGAAGTGGAGCTTAGTCTGAGATAACAGTCTGAATTCTGAACCATTGCTTTAGATGAGATTCAAATGGACGGACATAGCGAGGCATTACCTAGTTAGGGAGAGCATTAAAATACGGCCGATACAGGAGGGAGGATCTTAAAAAGGTGTACAAACAAAAAAATGGGAGGAAGTCCTCTTCAAGGTCTTGAGGGTGGAGCCTTCCCTCCCCTTCTGTAAGCCAACCCTTCCACACCTCCAGGTTTAAGATGTGAGAGAACCACACCAAATAAGCACAGCAAAAAAACTTGTGAGAGAAAAGACCCTAGCAGGACTCTAACGCCCGGACACGCGAGGCCAAAAGAGGTCTTTTCTCTGGTTGGGAGACCTGTGTTCCATATGGACTAAGAGAAAATGATGTAACAAGGAAAGACTAAAATCCTATTTTCTTGTCCAATATGAAACACAGGTACCATGGGGATATACCTACAGTAGGTTCCCAGAGGTGGGAAGGAGAAAGGACCTCACCCCTGTCCCCATGATACCAGAGATCCCTAGGACCTCACACCTGTCCCCGTGATACCGGAGATCCCTAGGACCATCCAGAATCATGGCAGCCCAAACACAAAACTGTCAACTAAAAAATTAGCACTGCACACAAAAAACAAGAGCCAACTGGGCTCAAACAGTTTTACAACAATAAGGCACAGGAAGAGAGATCCTTACACAGGCTGAACTGCCTGAAGGACATTCCTGCCAAAGCCAGAACACCCACACCATAGTGCTTGGCAAAAGTGTGCAAGGAGGAGCAAGTCACAGCCTCGAACAATTGCTTAGCTGTGGCCTGATTCTTGTAGGCCCCATAAGACCTGGTGGAATGTGCGGTAACTCTGAAGGGAACAGGTTTCTTCCGGAGATCATATGCCCTACAAATGGTAGACTTGATCCAAGAGGCAATGGTGAGATTGGAAGCAGCCTGACCTGCCCTGAGACCCTCAGGAATGGAGAAAAGGGGAAGTTTGCTTACCAATATTTCCTTTTTTGTGTCCCTCCATGGCAACTTAATGGTTTAATCTCTGCCCTCCAGCTGGTAGGACCAATCGGTTTACAAATAGGACATCCTCACTTGGCTGCTCCAGTTATCCACTGTCCATGCTAGAACAGAACACAAACAAGATTAACGGGTTAGGTGTGCCATGGAGTGACACAGAAAAGGAAATATCGGTAAGCAATTTTCCCTTTTTCTTCTATGTCTGCTCCACGGCAACATAATGGCAAATACCAGAGCAATAACTAAAAGGGAGCACCTGAAGCAGCTTCCTTCTAAATCTTGCTTCAGATAAAAGAAATTTATTTGAACTACATGTGGCAAACAGACACAACGAATTCACCTTCTCTCACATCTAACATGTTTCGCACAACATAGTGCTTACTCATAGATAAAGCTTAATCAATGCAAACACTTATCTAGTCTACAATATAAGGTTTCTCATTCAAATTATCCAATCGGAAGTCCTCAGCAAACATTCCCATGAATCCAATCAAAATAGATAATCAGGTAACCACCTTAAAATCCTATTAGTCATGGGATCTGTTCCCGCCGATATAACTATTTGAAAGTGAAAATTAACCCTTTGTCTCCATATACAACTTGACAACTGGTTGCATCGATGAAGGTTATAACTCAAAAGATTAAAAGTAGTTTATTTGTAATCAACGTAAATGCACTGTGATGTAATAAAGCCTTTGATAAGTATTATATTAGTATCATTTCAGATATAAACTGAAAAAAATAACTATATCACAAAAAATCCCTAATAACCCATCAATATTCAGAATATTGGACCTTTACACATGTCACATCATATTCTTTCTTAAGACCTTTTGGTACTCAAGTGCTAAGTGTAAGTGTCTTCAGTCGAAGGGGCATCCTGGAAATCCAGTGTGAATCGGCACCGAGTGAGAATTGCGGAGACATTGGGGAGATGTATGATTTTTATTTTTGATTATTCCTAATCTATACATTAGTGCCACTCAATTTGCCATTATTCAGAGGAAGCATGGATACCCACTGGAAAGTGTTTGATGAAGGTCGAGATAGATGACCAGGTAGCTGCCCTGCAAATCTCTTCTGGGGATGCTGAAGCTTTGCATGCCCGTGATGTAGATGCTGCCCTGGTGGAGGGAGCCTTCATCAACAGTGGAGGTTGTAGGCCTGGTTCCTGGTAGGATAATTTGATACAGTCTCTGATCCAGCTGGCCAGAGAGGCTGCCTGCCCCTTGGATTTACGAAAAAAAAAGTGCAGAAAATAAGAGAGTCAGTTTTCCTGAAGGGCTCTCATCTAGGGTAGTGGGAAACACATCTGACAATATGAAGACTGTGACAACATCTCTCCATTTCCCCCTTTGGATTTGGGCAGAAGAAAGCGAGGGCTATTTCTTGTAATGAGACTTACTGGACGGCACTTGTAACTCACTGACTCTTCTTGCTGATGTGATTGCAATCAAGAAAAACTTCTTAGGAGTCAGATTCCTAATAGGGATGTCACCAACAGGCTCAAACTTAGGGGACCTGGATAGCTGGTCCAGAACCACATTAAAGTCCCAAGGTGGAATAATCTAATGTTGTGTCTGAACTTCTCAATTGCCTGAACGAATCTTCTCACCAAGTTATTTTCAGCAAACTGAGTGGCCAAGATGGCTAACAAGGCCGATAACTGCACCTTAATAGAGGCTGGTTTAAGACCCAGATCAAACCCCTCCTGTAGAATGTCTAGAATTTTGGCAGCAGAAATGTCCGGTCTACATTATTACGAAGACACACATTTCTAAATGTAGACCATATTCTACTATATATCTTATCCTTAGAAGGCTTTCTACAGAAGGAGATAGTTCTGGCTACTCTAAGAGTCCATTTGAATGAAGAGATTTCCACTCCACCTCCAGGCGCTTAACTTCAAGAATTCTGTATTGGGGTGTGTAAGTGGGCCCATGCTCAAAAGGTCTTGAGATGGGGCAGATGCTATGAGAGTGACACAGAGCTGGATCAACTGGGAGAACCAATATGGGGCTATCAGAATGACTTCTGCCTTGTCTGTACGGATCTTCACCAGGACCTCCAGCAGCATGGGAATTGGAGGAAAGATGTAAGCTAGACGAAAAAATAGGATTTTAGTCTTACCTGTTAAATCCTTTTCACTTAGTCCATACAGGTCACTGGTACTCTGGGAGGCGATCCGCCCCTTTAATAGGCAGGAACAATTATGCAAATTATTGCAGGGGGCGGAGCCTCCCCTCCTACTTAAGCTGCCTTCAGGCCAGAGCCACTAGATTGATTTGAGACACTAAAACTGACCATAGGTAAGCAAGAAGGAAGACTCCTGTGAGCATGCCCCAAAGGTCTCCCACTGAATGCCACAGGAGAGCCAAGCATGGTCCCTTGACAGGGTGGGAGACCAGTGACCTGTATGGACTAAGTAAAAAGGATTTAACAGGTAAGACTAAAATCCTATTTTCACTGTCGTCCAATACAGGTCACTGGTACTCTGGGATGTACAAACATTGAGCTGACCCAGAGGCGGGAAGTAAGGCAAGGACCAGGCGCAAGGCCCCAAGTCACTAGAACTGCTATGAACCAGTTAATTACATAGCCCAAAATGTAAGTGTCAACGGACACCAACCAGGGAAAAACAACCCCTGAACTAACACAGCACACAGAACCAGAGCCAACCGGGCTCAACAGTAAAGAAGCACTAAGAACCACAGAGTAGAAGGTCTAGACAGGCAAAACTGCCTCCAGGACCTTCCTCCCAAAACTGGCATCAGCCGAGGCCAGTACATAAACTCGGTAGTGCTTTGAAAATGTGTGTACAGAGGACCAAGTGGCCGCTCTGCACAGCTGATCAGCAGATGCCTGATTCTTATAGGCCCAAGAGGCCCCAATAGATCTGATGGAATGGGCAGTCACCCGGAAGGGAACATGCTTATTCCGCAACTTATAGGCTTCACGAATAGTATCCTTAATCCAAGAGGCAATGGTAACTTTGGAAGCCGGTCTCCCTGCCCTAGGCCCCTCAGGAATGACGAACAGAGCGTCAGACTTCCTGATAGACTCGGTGCGATGAACATAAAACTTGAGGCAACGCACCACATCCAACAAATGGAGATCTCGTTCCTTGTCAGATGAAGGGTTAGGGCAGAAAGAGGGAACCACAATCTCCTGATTGATGTGAAACTCAGACACAACCTTGGGTAAGAATTCCTTGGTAGTGCGAAGGAGGACACAGGCTTACGAGCACTAAGCATCGTCGACACCACTAAAGGAGAAAATCCTTTCTTCTCTAGAATCGAGGATTCAACCACCATGCCATCAAATGGAGATGCTGAACATCCTCCTTCCACAGATATCCTTGAAGAAGTAGATCCGGACGGGCAGGAAGTGGAAACGGTTCCGCCACTGACATGGCCATCAACTCCGGATACCAGGACTGGCGAAGCCAGTTTGGAGCGATCAGGATGACAGGACAACGCTCCTGCTTCAACTTCTGGATGACTCTGATCAATAGAGGAAGAGGAGGGAAGATGTAAGCCAGAGGAAAATCCCAAGGGATTGACAAGGCATCCACTGCTAGAGCAAGAGAGTCCCTCCACCGGGAGCAAAACACCGGTACCTTCCTGTTGTGTCTGGTAGCCATCAGGTCCACTGCAGGTACCCCCCACCTCTGGGTGAGTAGGTGAAACACCTCTGGATGAAGAGCCCATTCTCCGCTGTCGACTGTGTGACGACTGAGAAAGTCTGCCATGACGTTGTCTACGCCTGGAATGTGAACTGCAGAAATGACAGGCACGTGATCTTCTGCCCAAGATAAAATATCCTTGACCTCTAACCAGGCGGTGCAACTTCTTGTGCCGCCTTGCCTGTTGATGTAGGCCACTGCGGTGGCGTTGTCTGACTCCACTCTGACTGGGCAACCTTCCAGTTGAGATTCCCAGTGCCTCAGGGCAAGCCGGATGGCACGCAGTTCCAGAACATTGATGGAGAGAAGAGATTCCTCCAGTCCCCATTTCCCCTGAGCACTGAAACGACCCAACACAGCACCCCATCCCCGGAGGCTGGCATCCGTTGTGAGCGTGGTCCAATAAGGAACTTGAAAGGATCTCCCTTTCAGGAGATGAGAGAGATCCAACCACCAGTGCAGACTCGATTCGACATGAGGAGGTAGAGAGACTGACAGATGCTGATGATCTGGATGATTCTTGCACGTCTGGATCACAAACCTCTGAAGTTCCCTGGAGTGGGCCATGGCAAATGGTACCGCTTCTATCGTGGAAATGAACTTCCCCACCAGAGACGTCAACTTCGGCACTGGAACTCTGTCCAGCTCCAGGATCCCAGCTACTCGGATGGCTATCTGATGAGCCACTTCCTCTGGCGGAAACACCATGCATTGGCGAGTGTCGAACAGGAGACCCAGGAAGAGGAGCCTCTGAGATGGGACCAAGTCTGACTTGTCCAGATTCAGGATCCAGCCGTGACGGTTCAGAGTGTGTATACACAGCTGCAGTTGTTGGTGGAGAAGCTCCGCAGAGGAGGCTTTCAGGAGGAGATCGTCCATGTAGGGGGTCACCCTGACACCTTCTTGATGAAGTACAGCTATCAAGGAAAGCAACACCGTCTGAAAGACCAGAGGGGCCGAAGTCAGCCCAAAGGGAAGAGCTGAAAACTGAAAATGACCCCTGTGGCAGGCAATCCTGAGATACCGCCTGCTCTCTGGATGAATAGGGATGTGAAGATATGCATCCAGAAGGTCCAGGGAAGCAAGAAACTCCCCTGGAGACACTGCGGCAATCACAGAGCGCAGGGATTCCTGGCGGAAGTGGGAACTCACAACATAGGAATTGAGATCTTTGAGATCCAAAATGGGACGAGCACCTCCGTCCTTTTTGGCCACCACAAACAGGTTGGAATAAAATCCTGAACCTGTGTCCTCTGGAGGAACCAATTCCAGGACCTCTTTGTCCAAGAGATCCTGAATAGAGTCGTCGAACAGACGTCTTTTTGTAGGTTCCTGAGAAGGACGAGTAAAATGGAACCGAAAAGGAGGAAGGGAAGAGAAAGGGATCCTGTATCCCTCTGACACTACCTGAATAACCCATGGGTCCGTCACTGACTCCTCCCAAGTCCGGCGAAAGATGCGGAGACGTCCACCTACTGCCGGATGCGGACCCGGGTTCGGTGAGTCATGCCGAAGCAGTCTTGGAGGTCTTGGCCTTGGGGGCAACTTTGGGCTTCCAGGACTGCTTGGGCTTGGAGGAGGAGCGCGCAGAGGACGGACCCGTCTGGGACGTGGAGCGTGTCTCAGTCTGAAAGGAACGAAAGGACCGGTTGCGTTTGGCTGGAAACGTTTTCTTGAAGACTGAAGGTAGAAGAGTACTTTTACCGCCAGTAGCCTCGCTAATCATTTCTTTGAGTTCAGAACCAAATAACAAGTTCCCCTGAAAGGGCAAGGAAAGCAAGGCTTTCTTAGAGGCTGTATCCGCAGACCAAATGTTCAGCCAAAGGGCACGTCTAGCCACCACAGATGAAGTGGAGGCCCTCGCCATCATGCGCACAGCATCAAAGGCAGCATCAGCAACATAATTTTGTGCTTCAGTAATATTAGCAAGGAGCTGCAACTGCTCAGATACCGGTGCATCCTGGCGGACTGCCTCAGTCAGTCGTTCAGTCCAGGCCGCAATAGCTCTATTAACCCACACCACTGCAAAGGTTGGACGCATGGCAGTGCCAATGGAGGCAAAAATAGACTTAAGAGAAAGTTCTAGCTTTTTGTCCGTCCAATCCTGCAGGGCAGAGGCATCAGAGACAGCTAAAGCAGTAGATTTGGATAACCTGGAAACAGGAGCATCCACTTTGGTGGGATGAACCCACTTTGCCAGTTCAGTCTCAGGAAAGGGGTAAAGTTTAGCAAACTTTTTGGACACTGAGGAGGATTTGTCAGGATTCCTCCACGCCTCAGAGACTAAACGGGCAAGGGTAGGGTTAGTTGGAAAACATACAACCGCCTTAGAAGGTTTTTGGAAAACGTCAGTTGGATCATGAGTAGATTCCTGAGTCAGAGGAAGGTTGAGCATAGTTAACACAGCTCTATTCAAACCCTCAGCGGAAACCTCAGGGTCACATTCATAAGGGTCCCCAATGGACCTGTTAGATTCAATAACAGTGCCTTCCTCAGCATCAGAATCCTGTAATAGTTCTTCTTCAGAAGAATCAGACACATCAGGAGCCCCCTGTGGCTTAGGCAGGGAAGTCCTGATTGTAGAGGGGGTCTGCCAAACCTGGAGAGCCCCCTGTACCTGAGAGGGAAAGAGTTGGAGAGTGGATCTGAGATCCCTAGTGGCAGCTTTAAACTCTTTCACCCAAGTTGGCTCAATAGCATGGCTGGGAAGCCCAGGGTTGCTATCATGACAATCAGTGCATTTAGGGCATAAATCACCAGAACAATCTCTAGGCAGCCCAGAGTGACAAGAGGAGCAAAGCGCAATGGGGGGAACAGACACCCCAGCCTCCTTAGTCTTGGGTCTAGCCCCTGGCTCCAGTGGAGTAGACATGCTCACAGCGTCAATATACACCACTTAACCAATATCACCCAGTAAAAGTGTGAAAGATTAAAGTTTCACCCCAGAAACGCCTAAAATCGGACTTGTCTGGCCAGCGAAGGGTTAATCTGCTGAGAGGAGAGAAGGCTCGGTCCCTGCATAGTATACTCGCTGAGAAATAACACCACAAAATGGCGGCCGTCAGGTTAGCCAATCAGAAACGAGCGAGAACCGGGCGCTCATGGGAAATGTAGTTTTCTCTCAGAAGTACCCCAAACAGTGCCCGAAGCCCCCCTGAACTCCCCACACCCTGAAAACATACACCGGATGACAGAGCAGGAGCATAGAAATAAAATGAGCCATCTCTGAAGTTGCTGAGACAAGCGGTTCCAGAGATATGTCCCACACTGTGAAATCCCATAGAGAGTAAAGGAGCAATGGCGTCTAAGCGGGAAAAGGCGCGCTTAAAGGCGCGGAACACTAAATTTTAATAAAGTCCCACTGAACTTTAAAAAGTGCTAAACAGTTACCCAATACATGAGAAACATAAGTAAAACTATACCCAAAGCTCCAAAACCCAGAGAATACCACAGAAATTGCATAAACATGATAAATGCAAATAAAAACACCCTATGAGTGCTGGAGTGCAATGCAAACTCCCAAATACAAGCCCATCAAAGGGACACTGTGGGGACAAGTGGACCTTCAGCACTCAAGGACGCAGGACTTCTGTCTTCAGGTGACCATGATGAAGTAGGAATAGACCAGAGGTAAATTCCCCAGCAGGGAAGCTGCTTGACTCAAGCTGTTCCCTCTTCAGGGCATAAGGTCCACAGAAAATCCCGGGAAGCTGCACTAACCACTTTAAAGAGGGCAATTCACAGCCATGGTCACCCTCCTAATGGTGGTATTCCATATTTGAATAAAAATAACAAAATACTAAGTTGAATGCATAGATGTTCTCCACCTGGTGTGCACAGCACACAGGAACAAATCAATCTAGTGGCTCTGGCCTGAAGGCAGCTTAAGTAGGAGGGGAGGCTCCGCCCCCTGCAGTCATTTGCATAATTGTTCCTGCCTATTAAAGGGGCGGATCGCCTCCCAGAGTACCAGTGACCTGTATGGACTAAGTGAAAAGGATTTAACAGGTAAGACTAAAATCCTATTTTTTCGTCTAGCTTACATCTTTCCTCCAATTCCCATGCTGCTGGAGGTCCTGGTGAAGATCCGTACAGACAAGGCAGAAGTCATTCTGATAGCCCCATATTGGTTCTCCCAGTTGATCCAGCTCTGTGTCACTCTCATAGCATCTGCCCCATCTCAAGACCTTTTGAGCATGGGCCCACTTACACACCCCAATACAGAATTCTTGAAGTTAAGCGCCTGGAGGTGGAGTGGAAATCTCTTCATTCAAATGGACTCTTAGAGTAGCCAGAACTATCTCCTTCTGTAGAAAGCCTTCTAAGGATAAGATATATAGTAGAATATGGTCTACATTTAGAAATGTGTGTCTTCGTAATAATGTAGACCGGACATTTCTGCTGCCAAAATTCTAGACATTCTACAGGAGGGGTTTGATCTGGGTCTTAAACCAGCCTCTATTAAGGTGCAGTTATCGGCCTTGTTAGCCATCTTGGCCACTCAGTTTGCTGAAAATAACTTGGTGAGAAGATTCATGGCATCTTGAGCTGCTGATGATGCATTGCCCCCCCCCCCATCTTAAAAATAACATTTTGCACTTGTTGAAACTTGATGCCATCAGATCCACTACAGGCATACCAGTTGGACTTGTTGATTGAAGACATCTTGACTTAGAGACCACTCTACCTTGTCTGAGTTTGGCTTAGAAAGTCTGCTTGAATATTTAACATTCTAAATATGTGAGAGGCTGTGACCCGTAGTAGGTTGTGCTCTGCCCAGGGTACTTTTCTGCACCTCCCTGTCTAGAGAACTGCTCCTTGTTCCTCTAGAGTCATAACAGCTGTCATGCTGTCTGACCATGACTGACTTTCCTGCCAGATGAGTCTTAAATTTTCTCAGGCAGTTTCTTGTTGCTCTTATTTTCAAAAGATTCATATGAAGACTTTACTCCTTTAGAGACCATAGTCCTTGGGGGTGGCAGTTCATTCCATGTACCTCCCCAGCACCTTAGGCTGGCATCTGTCCTATCTGCCAGGATGGATCCTGTGAGTGACAACTTTGCCTTAGATTTCTCAAATTTAACAACCATCTAAGGTCTTTCTGGGCTTTTCTTGGGTGAATTATCAGTGTGGGGAACTGTTACTTGGGCTTATCCTAGTTTAGACACTACTCCTGTCAGGATGTCGGATCATAAGGGACGTGGGGCTAGACCTAAGGATAAGGACTCAGATGCGTCTCTGCCCCCCCACCCCCGCTTGCTGTCTCATATCAAATGGGGCTCCCTAGAGTATTCTGAAACTCTCTGCTTCTCCTGTGCTGTGGCCCCTACTATGCCACTGGGTCCCTCCATCACTGAACAAGAGCCAGCTTGGGTTAAAAGATTGTTGTCTACTATGGACCAATTTCCTCTCTCCATGCATGGGTTTCTTCAGTAATGGAAGCCCCCTACCACTTTCAGATATGTGCCCCCCCCCAGGGCTCAAATTATGCCTGAGTTCATAAGTCCTCCTCTGATGAGGACTGTTCTGAGGATGAACATGAGGAAGTGGAATATGAAGATATAGATTCCTTCCTACTCCTATGGGGACTCTTATGAGGCTGACCCTCTCTCACCTCTCCTGAGGGGAAGAAAGGATACATACAAAATGTGTGAAACGTTAGTAGAATTAATCCTATGTGTGCCAGTGGGGTATGCCACACATTGCATACCCCACTGGCACTCACAGGGTTAATCCGACTAAAGTTAACATGCCATGAAAAGGAACACCCACCGGTAATCCTGATGTCCAACAGGGTCTTCAGCACCCTGGTCAGCTACTGTCAGAAGAAGATGAAAGAAGACGACTATCTCGGGACCCCCCCAGCCCCCCCACCCCGCTGGAAGCTGAATGGCTGGGAGGTTTGAATGCCATCATCAACAGCGTACTTTAACCTTTTGACTACCACTATATATTTTTTACTTGGACTGGCACCATATCTTTAAAACTGGAATGGCACAATATCATTTACAATGGACGGACAGCAACAATTTAACCCTTTGAGTGTCAGAGGTACGTTGTGTACCACTCCGGCACTCAAAGGTTTAGGGTAGCATAACTTTCATGCATATTTTTCAAGGGCATATGTAATTTGATATTTTTCATTCTTTTCAGGGACATGTTTGGAACAAAGAAGAAGATCAGAAGACATAAGAATGAAGAGGTAGAAAAATGATGGAAGATGACAGATGAAGACTGACAGTGGCTGACCAGGATGCTGAAGACCTCGGTAGACAACAGTATTACAGGTAGGTGTTTATTTTCATGTGCTGTTATGAGTGCCAGTGGGGTATGCAATGCTGTGCAATAAGTTGCATATCCCACAATTACTCAAAGAGGTTAATTCTACTAACATTTCACAAATTTTTGGAGCACTTTAGATGTATTGATATGGAGCTTAGGGGCCCATTTAATTACATCCACTGGTAACGTAGGTTATTTTGTAGGTTTTATCCCCTCTCCTATTTCTGTGTTGGCAGGTTGAAAAAATGCATTTGGGGGACTCTGTGCCCAAAAATAGTGGATGCGGATTTTCGGCAGTTAAAGTGGATCTCTTGACGCATGTTATTGCTTACGCATGGAATTGAATGGAAAATTCAAACTCATTTTAATGGGTTCCAATGAGCACTAACTAGCTCCTGTTGTGTGTTTTTTTTCTACCAGTATTTTTTCAAAGCACAGGTAATTGAATGGCTTACCGTGCTTGAAAAAATACAGTCTGTTTTTTTTTTTTTTTTGGCTGATGGGTGGGGGTGGGGGGTCAACTGAATCAAGGCCTCATTTAGGGAGTTAAAGGTATAGTAATGTTTCACAATAAAATCAGCTCCAATTAATCTTCATAGTATTTGGGCCATGGATAGTTGCAGTTCAAGAGTAATTGAATGATAAATTATCCCCCCCTCCCACCCCTTTTAACTAGTGTAAACCACCTCCCCTCAGATGTGGAATCTGGCCTTGAGACCACACAGCAAGATACAATCTTCTTATTGTGAGAACAATGAAAAACTTGCCGCCCTTGACCAGTTTTTCCTCTATGCTAATGAAAGATTGTCCCTCTCTGCAAGCCATTTGGGCACCACCTTTCTGTTCTGAGGTTAGCAGTGTTACATCAGTAAAAGGAGCGGGAGGGGGATAACTTATCATTCAATCACTCGAACTACAACTCTGACAGTATTGAAATACTATGAAGATTAATTGGAACTGCTTTTATTTTGAAACATTACTATCCCTTTAAGAGTTCCATTCAAATGGATGGGCATTTAATTATTTGTTCCAGAATTGTACCACTATCTGTCCATGTGGCCTAGTGTGTATCAAAATGGATAATTTTTTCCTTAGAAACAATATATAAAATTTAGCGTATTACATGAAAATGTATGCAATACACATCTTCGTGTTAGTTCAAACTCTTCTGTTTAATCCTTTAAAGCACGGGTTTCAAAATCCAGTAATCAAGGTCACCAAAGTAGTAAGGATTTCCTTGCTTATTCACATCTTACAATGGATGGCTCATTTTCACTGATCCACCTGAGTGCAGGTAGGGACTCTTTCCACTCCAATATGTTAGGTGCTCTTGAGGACTGCCATTCAATACACTTGCTTATAGGAATATATATTACTTTTTTTTTTTAAAGGATACTTGGTTGACAAAGAATGAAAATGAAGCTTTAGCAAAAGAGAATGACACACCTAGGGGACTTGTAATATTCTAGAGAACATCAGATAGAGGAAAAAAGCTATAATAAAAAGAAATGACTGTAAAGCATAGATTTCAACAGGGTGGGAAATTTCTTGTATAATTTGTTCTGTTTAACCTTTTCATGTTAGCTGTGCCTGTATGCAACACAGGTCTCTCTGTCAGAGAGCTAGTTAAAGAGGTTGCCAATTACCTTTATCAATTAAGTTACAAAACTATTTATACGATTGTCAAAATGGAATTCTTTTCCCACCCTGGCAGAGAAACGTGAATTTAGAAGCACAGTGAAGAGAAAATAGAGCAGAAGAAAGAAAGGGAAGCAGAGAAAGACAGAAAAGGTGAATACAGAGCTATAGAAGTGTTTATTGAGCATGCTACAGAGGTAAGCAGAGTACACAAGATGAAATCAAACAACCATCAAACCTCCCAACTTTGTTAGAAAATTAATTTTTAATTGTGCCGCTTTCAAACTATACTGAATTTTACATTTCTAAAGATGTAAAAACTCAACTAATAGAAAATATACATGACCATATTTCCTACATAGTTAACAGAATCTATGGGTTTTAAACCAAATACATTCTTTGAAAATGTACTTGTCTTAACAGAATCAAACAGTTCATTCTCTTGGCAGATGAACGGTTTTCAGTTTGTAACCTGTAAATTCTGAGCCATGTCTATAATCAGGTCTGTTTCTAGATACAAAATATTTTGAAGATATTTATTAAAACAGAATATTACAATGCAAGGTAAATTAAGACTAAAGGCACATAAACTTTGGTCCCACCTGGTTGTCAGTTTTCAAAAACTGCCACAAATTATTTTCGGCATAGGCTCTCTCATTATAAAATACATGCACCAGTTTCTGAAGTCTCTAGACCAGTCTGTACATGCTCAGAAATCCACAACCATATTCCCAATTATAGTTACAAATAAAAGATGGCAATATATAGTTAAATGCACATCAGTCAGTCAGATCAACTTCATTAACTACAGAAAATATTCAGCCACAAACAAGACATTAGTGCAGGGCCAACATTTAAATGATACATTTCACAAGTGTTTACAAAAATGCCAACATTCTACAATATTTTCCACACATGGCTGAGACTTCTATGGATCTTTTGTGAAATTTACAAAATAAAAAGTAACTTCCTGCAACTTACTACTTACTCAATATAGAATTCAAAATATGTTGAAGACATTTACAAGGCAAACACAGGAAAAAAAAAGTTACATTTTCCTCCCAACATATGCATATTTTAATGGGAAAGGGGGAAGACAAAAAACAAAACAAACACACAATGACAATAAGCTCCAAATTATACATATATAAGAACATGAATGGCCAATGACTGAAGTTCTGAGCAGGAGGAACCAAAGCTTAACCTTTTCACAACTCCTTGTGCAAAATGATTACATTTACATGTAACAATGTGCCTTTATTCACCTGTATTCAAAGTGTTAACACCTATTACTCCTTTAAGGCACATGTTCATGTATTCTTAACAATAATATTTCATAAAAAACAGATTGTGTTTAAAAGTCAACAAAAATGGCATCCCTATTCATCTTGGAAAAACTGCAGCTAAATGTTCACTGCATTTCAATGGATGATTTAACGAACCAAGGAATGGTAACAGCGTGAAAAAACAAATCAGACTCTGGTCCCCACTTTCTTGAACAGTCTATTGGTGGCAATACACTTAACAATGCGATAAACCCAGATTGCTCTGCATTTTAGATTGTTGACTTTGAAAATGAAACTCTCAGATGGTGGTTATCTCCAATGTTGTAGTTATGGAGGTCAATCAAGGCCTGGATAGCTTCTTCCACAGTAGACATTTGAAGAAGGGCCATCTTATGATCTCTATCAAAGGTACATAAAAAAAGGTCAGTAACTTGTTTACAGAACAAGAGTTAATAAATAAAATAAAAAAACACTTACTGAAAAAACTTAAATGCTTTCACATTGCCTCCAGTGTTTGTAAAAAGGGTTCGTAAGTCTTCTTCAGTTATGTTTTGCCTAAAAGAAAAAAGTTAAACATATTAAAACAAATCCTGATTTGAGTAAAGATTTATATTAGAGGAAACTTTTGCAAAACGATCCAATGTTGATTCCACTGTAACATATGGTTTAAACCACAAATTAATCTAAGCAGACTGATTTAGCAAGAGTTTGGCAAGTGCAGTCCGCAAGCGTTACCATCAAGCCAGGATTTAGAGATATGTCTGGTTAAACACAAGTAAGTAAATCAGTGTCATATTCATTTTCACTGAATCACCTTTGTTCACACATAGAAAGTCTAGAAAGCCTTAAATCCTGGCCTGCTGGTATACCTTCAAGACTGAACTTGGGACTCTTGGATTATTACATTATTACATAACTAGTTTTAAAGCCCGTTTACAAACGCCAACACTGGTGGCGCTGCAGTTATGCACAGTACTGAATGCATGCTCTGCGGCTGATATGGAGAGGGGCGCTCCAAATTTAGACCGGAGTCCTCTCTGCGCACCTTCCTGGGACCAAGCGGTCCCAGGAAGTTGAGCAGAGCGGACTCCAGTCTGAATTCAAAGCGCCCCACTCCATATCAGCAGAGGTGTGGGCAGTCTACTTGGCATGACTGCAGCGCACGCAACCGTCTCTACTCCACATGACTGCAGCGTGCGCAGCCATCTCTACTGAGCATGATGACTTCTGACAAAACATTCCTAGCGAATTAGAATACATGATTACAACTGGCCGCTTCAGTTGTAATCACTAATTGGTCTTACTCTTACTTACAATTCTCTTAGTTTACAACAGTGTGTGTATGGATCACCTTTACCTATGTATGCTACACTGTAAATCAGGGCTAAAAAAAAAAAACTTCCAGTTACCATACTAGATAAATACAGAACAGGAAAATATACGTCAAACTTCTTGCTTCTAGGCTTAATTTTTCCCTTCCCTAACAGATCCACAATGACCAGGTGGGGTTTGTCCCATTTCAGTAAGTGCCTAATGAGAGCTGTGCTCCTTTCTGTGCATATAAAGCATCTGACCAGATGTACTCTGATAACAAGCAACGGATATTAACAGCAATTCTTAATCTTTAGACTTCCCTTTCAGTACGTATAGTCAACTCATGTCTCAAGTCTGCTCCCTTCCTGATAAGGGAATGAACAAGACCGGGCTGCCCGCTCTCGCTCTCTCCCCCTCTTTTTTTGGCCATCACTGTCCTTCCTTTTCTTTTTTTTTTTTAACTGAGGGTCAGAGATTGCAATCTAGCCTGCAAGGTCGGCATTCATTGTGACCAACATTCAATTTGGAATGACCAATGGAGGCGACAGATGGGATCTCTACAGTCACCTTCATCCAGCTGGACAGAGACATTACACTGATGCCTGGAGCAATTCTGGAAACTCTCCAGTTGCAGTTCCCAGATATGCAAAAAAAGGACCAACACCAGGGCAGAGACCAGATACCCCAGCACCTTCATATACATGATCGAAGCATGGCCTGTGATACCTGGCAATGACAGTCTCTTGTCCTCTGGTAGGAATAACCTTCCCCATAGTGTGCTGAATTTCAGACTGAGAAATAAGTACCTGGGACAGAACCAAATACATTTTCTTGAAACTAAAAATATGCTATTCCAGAACAAACACATAAATGTGAATCAGAGTCTCCTCTAAAGGATACTTTAGCAAAAGGTTGTCCAGGTATGCAGAAAAGAAGATTCCTAGAGAACAGATGTGAGCTTCAAGTGTTGAGTAGAGGTCATCCCAAAGGGATGGAAGATTAACTGAAAAAGATGATCTAGAAAAGAAAACCACAGGAAATGTTTATGATCTGCGTGGGTGGGAATATACAAGTAAGCGTCCATGTCTAGAGAAGACAAAAACTCCCCTTGACACCTGTCAGTGATGACCTGAACAGAGGTAGAGACCGATCTTCTCACTGAAGGAAAAAAAAAAAGGGGGGTTATGCCATGCGGCTGCTAGCCAATACCCTTTACAAAATGGAGCAGTAGCTCTCAATCTGCCATGCAACAGCACCCCCTAATATTGAGGGGTGGGGGAGGGCCCAGGGCTACTCAAGACCTGTGCATTCTGAATGCCGGAAAGTGCATAATCTTCAGTCTCCCGTGTACCATTTAAGTGCAAGCTCAGGCCAGGTAAGCAAAAACAGAGGGGAGGGCTGACCTAGGTACTTTACGATTGTGTTTTAGTTCAAACCAACAATGGAGGCTGGAGCCTGTCTAATAAGGGATTACAAAGACCCATACTACAGACTAAAGACAAAAAAGTTTTCCTCAGAGAGTATCTCAAGCTGCCTTGCCTCATATCTGGAAACTGGTCATTCGACCGGGCCGAATGAAGCAACGGACAATCTTTCCTCTTTCAGTTTAAGGAAATGCCTACCCCCTTGATGAAGGAGAGAAGGTTTTTCCTCATGCTGGAACAACATTGTCCCTCATCGCATTCTGTCTGGACCGGCTTGCTGTAAAAGTGACGGGAGGGGGAAACTTTAATCGACAATAAATGTAAAACGGGAATTTTATAAGGTTTTACTGCTACACATCGTTCCGAAAAAGTATGAATATGACTCGATTGTACTTTAAGAACAAAACATTAATATCCTTTTAAGGAGACCAAGTTCAAGATGTTTTTGCATATGTAAAGTGTTATCTGTTCAGGATAAGTATGATGTGCTACTGGATATTTCTTCTCTGTGTATGCCACGTGTGAGCTAAAAGATTTTACTCTGGTTACAATAGAAACCCTATTTTGTGCCTGCTACATGACCCAGGAGGTTTGTTCTTAGCAGAGTACTTTTTGATTATAACTGGGTACTTGCAAATAACTTTTGGACTTGGTTTCTCTAAGGACACCCTTGGTCACAGGGGTATACAGAGGACAGCTGCACTTCACTGACCAGGTCCAAGCAGAAAACAAATGTTTCTTTTCTTATTCAGGAAATAATTGTCTGGCAGTTTTGGCTGCCTCTGTGTGTATTTCACTGGTGACCTAAGAGAAATTGAACCCTGGGTGCTATAAAGATTTCTACATATTCTGCAAGGATCACTCCTACTTGTGCATCTCTTAACCCTTACTATATTATTGTCATAATGAAAAAAGCAACAAGAAATGAAAAAAACGGCAATATTAGAAACAGAGTAGAATGTGCAGAAAGGTGCAAGACTATAAGGAAGCGCATAAAAGAACAAACGTGCAAGCTCAATGTTGAGCTTACGAAAAGGTCACTAGAAGAAAATCAATGGCAAAAAAAAAACAAACAAAAAAAAAAAAAAACACACAAAAAAAAAAACACCACTAAAATGATTAGAAGAATTTTATTCAAATCTTTATAATTATGAAGGCCGAAAACTGAATACAGTAACAGAGGCTGAAGCTGTGCCAGACGTTTTGGTAGACGTACAAGCTGCAATAAAGTAAATTAAAAATGACAAACCAGCCAGACCTGATAAAGTCACTATTGTCATGTTGAAAGCTGGACATCGACCCCTGTTCAATGCCCTAGCTAAACTATTTTCAAAATACCTACTATTCAGCAAAGTGTCTGCAACATGGGAAATGCCTACTGCACAAAAAAGGTAATAAGCTGGAACAAAAACAAAAAAATACCAACCAATAAGCCTATTGCCAACCCTCGGCAAGGTTTTTACAAAGGAAATATCAAGAATAGACACAATACTTTATGAAAAACAGAGTAAAGAACAAGCTGCTGAGGGAATCAGTGCCCTGGGTGTATACCCACATTACCAGGGATAACAACCCCCAACACACACACACACACACACACACACACACACACACACACACACACACACACACACACACACACACACACACCAAAACAAAACAAAACAAAACAAACAAAAACATGCAGTTTTCATGGAAAAAAGGAACACTTGTGCCAGCAAAATATTCTTGCATTCAGTGGCATGGTTAGGCCAAATATGTCTGCCTAAAAAAGGAAAATGTACCAGATTTCTCTTAGAAGACTGGCCAAATCTGGACCAAATCTGAAGCCACAGACTAAACAGAGACCTGCAAGTGAACCTAGTAATGTCAAAAGCTGCTTCCGGAAGATATTAATAAGCTACAGAGTGCTTGCACCTTGTTTATATATACACTCTACTAAGAAGCATTCTCTTATGACTAGAACATCCCCTAGTTCATATTACAAAGACAGACCAAGCTGCAGCACTTAGCATTTGCTACTTCCCCAGTTACTATCATATAAACTCTATTAACACTCACTAAAACTCTCTACATACACATGCCCACCCTCTGGCCATCTAAATATACAGAAACTCATTTTGTCCACAAATAAAATAAATAAGCCCAATTTTTGGCTGGTTTATATTATCTACATATGCCACTGCCTACTGAACGCCTCATAGGATCTCTTTATACATTAATTAGTATTTTGTTAAATCACAGTGTTGAAACAGAAGAGTCTTTGTTATCAATTTATAATTACATGCAAGTTTATTACAACAATTGATACATATGTTCAACAGAGAGCATTGCCTAAAGTTGAAAGGACAGGTGGGGAGGAAGGTTTTGTTTTTTATTTGTAGCACTGGTTCCTCACAGTTAATGCCAAAAATATATAATTGGCGTAGGCCCCTAAACGGTTTGCTCCTGCCATGAGTGATATTCTAGCTTACTAAGTTTATTAAAACAAACTGATAACTCCTAAAGCAGATATAACGATTTTGATATTAGCACCCTAATTTTATGTTCTCGAAGTCTTATTTGCAATTTCTCAATGTACTCGTATTTACTATAAACATTACACTTACCGCTCATTTAAAAGTTACACAAGCAAACATAGGTAACCCTTATGCATATCAGAGTACTGCACCATATTAATAGCTAACTTATTACAGATTTTAGGGCTTATGATGCTGGCTAGAAGACCATAATAGGGAAACTGTTACTAACTTAATATGAAAAGTCTTATATAAATTGGTGCCAGAGTCATATTTACTTACGGTATGTTGGATAAATGAAGTGTTGCAGACGGTGGGAAGATATTTTGAAAGTTTTTTGAACCAGGTTTCTTAAAACGATGGAGTGGGGAGTTGCCAAAGTCTTTTGTAAGCCCTTGATCATCAAGACCTTCCCGAGGTAGCTGTACTGTTTGATGCTTGGACAAGGTGACACGTATAATTTTCCCATACATTTTCTGTCCGTTAAGATGGCTCATTGCTAAGTAAACACCAAACACAATTCATTCAGATATACTAAGGCTAATTCAATATATAACAATACCTGACAATTAAAATAATATGTGGCTCTATCACAGTACTTATCTAAGTAGTCATCCTTCATTCGGCAGTCAGGTTTAACTATAGAATTTATATAGCATTACTAGCTCTCTCTAATTGATGTGTGAACAAAACAGAATTTTCTGACCTGTAAATAAATTCAACTGCAAAGAACAAATGTATTGTTGACCCACACTTCTTTATACGAGTGCTATTTACGCCCTCCTGTTAAACAAATTAAGAGGGACTTATTCAAAGTTACAGCTCCCCTTTAAAGGGATAGTAATACTTAAAAATTACTATCCTGCATCTTGTAGCCAGTAAAAAATGGAGTTAAATGAGACCAGCAACATCTCTCAAACCTTTATGGTTTGAGAGATATCAGCTTTCAAAGTTCCCTCTCCCCTGATGTCAGCGTTCTAGCTGACAGGTGAATCCGGTCCCGGGACCGGCGAACGCTCTTCAGTAGAGGCGAGATCGCATTATGGAAGAAGAAATCCTTCACTGAAATGGTCTTCTATGTGTGCTTGCAAACCAAACACACGTAGAAGATCATTTCTGTGAAGGATTTCTTCTTCCATAACATGATCTTGGCTCTGCTGAAGAGCCTCCGCTTGCTCAGGGACCGGATTCCCCTGCTGTCAGCTAGAACTCGGACGTCTGGGGAAAAGGCAAAAAGCAAAACTTTGAAAGTGGATATCTCTCATACCATAAAGGTTTGAGAGATGCCACTGGGCTCATTTAACTCAGTCTTTTGTTGGCTACAAGATACAGGATAGTCATTTTTAAGTATCACTATCCCTTTAAGAAACAGTGGCCTATACAACACATTTTTTCACAATGCAGTGCACACCCCTCTGATCCTTAAAGGGAAACTTTCACCCCAATTAAACTTAATATGGACAGAATTCTCAGTTGTTGCGTGTCAGTATTTTCAAATCTGTTTTAACACAGACATCAATCAAGGGAGAGTGATGCCAGTCAACAGCCATGTCAGAAACATGGCTGAGCTCCCCCTGTATTGCTCAATGGTTACGGAGGTATTATTTTTACACTGCTATGATTATTGAAAATCATTATACTGATTTTTTCCTAAAGGATTTCATATGTTACAGTTCTGCTTTAAATAGCAAAATACCCCCACCAGGTATGACATGGTTAGGTATAATCAATATTACACAGTTTTTTTTTCCCTTTTTTAATATATATAATCGCCAAGTTGTAAAATTTGCAGTGCAGCAGGCATCCATTTTCCTTTGTTGTTACTCCAAATGAGGTAGTGGAGAGTAAATTGTATTATTATTATTATAAAGCTTGGCTTAGTTGTCACTTTTCACTGCCGACTCATTTGAAGTAACGGCAAGAACAAAATGAAAGCAACTTGTACTATACAGTTTTTAAAAACTCAAAAGAGCTCTGGAAAAATACTTCCATCCAGAGGCTACAAATAGTAGGCTTTTAATGTTTTTACCTGTTAAATCCTTTTCTCTTTAGTACATATGGAACACAGGTCTTATGGGTGCAGACTCCCACCTCCTCAACCCTCCCCTGCCATTACCCAGAATTCATGTTATCGAAGCTACATAAACAAGGAAGACAGGGAAGAGAAGAAACTATCCTACAGAAAGAATCTAAAAGGCCGCTGCAGCCCAGGAAGAGCCAGACCACAAACAAAAGGTCCCTTTCTCTGGGTGGGAGACCTGTGTTCCATACGGACTAAAGAGAAAAGGATTTAATTGGTAAGAACACTCAGATCCTAGTTTCTATTAAATCCAATATGGAACACAGGTACCATGGTGATATACCAACACTAAGGTCCCAGAGGGGTGAAAAAAGGAGAAAAGTACTTGCATCCATACCCATGATACGGGAGTTCCCTAGGACCATCCATTACCTGGATAACCCAAGCAGTACGAGTCAACGGACACTGAACTTACACAGCACACAAGAACAAGAGCCAAGAGGGCTCAAACAACTGAACAACAGCAAGACAACCAAGTACTCAGGTCCCTAGACAGGCAGGGCCGTCTGCAGGACCTTCCACCCAAAGATGGCTTCAACTGACGCCAGAACATCGCCATGGTAGTGTTTATCACATGTATGCGAGGAGGAGCACTAAGTTAGATTTGAGGCCAAAGTTAATCGGCAGCATACTGCTTCACATCTAGTTCTACTGGAGCAGTAATTTACTCCTTGCCTAGTAGTTTCACTACATTGGGACAACGTTATTACAAACTAATATTTCAGAAATTAGCTCCACTGGGATAATGGCAATAGAATTTTGATTTTTTTTCCCACTCACTAATGCTATCACTATGGCAGAGCCAAGGCAGGAGAAGAAAACTAAAGGTACTTCTGCCTTATGTACGTCTTGTGGTTCTAAAGTTTCAAACAATGCAAAATTATGTACAAAATGTTTGGACGCTGATGCTAATAGAGCTACCATATAAAAAGATTTGCCCCCAAATTTTGAACCAGAGTGGGCCAAGGCCTTACCTGGTTCAATAACCAATACTTTAGATAAAGTATTAGATAGCTAACAATCCCCACGCATACCTTTTAAAAGACCTCTTACAACGAATCCATCAAACGATACTCAGATTTCCTTACAAAACCCAGACAATGAGGGGGAATTATCAAGTGATAATAGTGAACCACCCATGTCTATGTCAGAGTGGTCCACGTATGATGACAATGACACAAAATGAATAGATTCTCTCAAAAATTCTAAAAGTTCTCCCCAGTATCAGACAAACAAGCCTTGAATAACGTATCAAAATACCTCTAAGCGTAAAATTAAATCCTCTGTCACCTTTCCTACTTATGAGGATATGACTGGATAGTCAAAGAGGAGAGGGTAAATCCTTGGTCATATCCAAGAAAGGGTTACTTTATCCATTTCTCAAAGAAAAAGTAAACCTTTGGTCTAAACCGCCAGTAGCTGACCCTACAGTAGCCAGACTGTCTACACATATTACTAAACCAATTCAAAATGCAGCAGCCCTTAAAGACTCAGCTGACAAGAAGATTGATACATTAAATAGATTAATGTTTTCAGGCCAGGGAGTTATCAGAGCTTCCATTGCATCAGCATGTGCAATGCAGAGTGTCAGAGGCTTGGCAAACACAAATCACACGAGCCATAAAAGACAATATACCAAGTGAAGATTTCCTCTCTGATGGGTTACCTACAAGAAGCTACCACCTATATAGGTGAAGCAACCTTAGAGATTGCCAAAACAGCAGCCAAATGTTCAACTACTACAACAACAGCAAGACATACCCAGTGGCTAAAGATACGTAATGCAGATTCTGCTTCGAAAAAAGCTTTTGGTTGCTTTACCATTTAAAGGCAAAAAGACAAAATTGTCAGTCACACCACTGGAGGTAAAAGTAAAAATTTTACCTCAAAATAAAGCTGAGAGATTTGATTTCAAGAAGAAATCCTTTAGTGAGCTTAATAAAACTTTTTCTAGACAAACATTACCTAATGCATCAGAACAACAAAACTAAACCAGCTTGGGTTCAAAAGAAAATGATACCAGAGTCCACAGCATGAGACTGGGGGTCCGGAGTCCCCCAAAGATACTCATCTAAGGGGACGACTCCCACACTACATTCAAGGAGAACGTCAATCTCAGATAAATGAGTACTTCAGTCAGTACAAGTAGGATATAGATTGTCATTTCTAACACTAAAAGCACCTTGTTTCTTCATGTCCAAAGTACCCAAAGAAACGGTTCTTCAGGAAGCATTTCATCAAGCAATCTGACAATTGCTAAGGCGATACTCCTACTACTACAAGAACAGATGTTGCAAGGCTTTTATTCCAATCTTTTGATGTTACCCCAAAAAGTAGAGGGAGGATTCCGTCCAATTCTGGATCTAAAAGCACTAAACAAATTACTCTGAGTACCCAAGTTAAAGAATATATCAAAGATGTGTGCCTACACATCCCAGCATGGCCCAAACACCGGCAATACCTCAGGTTTGCATTCCAAAACAAACACTTTAAATTCATGGCAATTCCCTTCTGACTAGCCACATAACAGAGTGTTTACAAAGGTGATGGCTCCCCTTATGGCGCACCTCTGATCTGGACGATCTGTTATTAAATGCTCTATCCCAGGAGCTCACTTAACATCATCATTTAACCTCGCTAACAATGAAGAGTCGTGGGTGGATTATCAACCTAAACAAATGCTAACTGGCACCATCTCAACAGATCCGTTTCCTAGGACTGATATTTGATACCAAAAAGCAGGTGCGAGATTGCCTCAAGAGAAAATCTGGGATCTTCAGGAGCAAATTCAGAGATTTCTAACCCAACCAGAAAACTCAGCCAGGCACTGCACGAAGACTGTGGGAAAAATGGCAGCCACAACTGAAGCAGTTCCATTTGCTCAATTTCACGAGACCATTTACAATTGGAACTACTCGGCAACCGGTCCAAAAATCAATATTCTCTTCACCACATAATGAATATATCACACACACACACCAGAGAGTCACTACAGTGTTGGCTCACAAGTCCAAAACTGCTCACAGGAAACCACTTCTCCGAAAAAAATGGAAAATAGTCACAACAGACGCCAGCCTGTTCAGATGGGGTGCATCAATTCAATGTTTTTCAGCGTACTTTATCGAAATCACGTCTACCATAAGCATTCTGGAGTTATGCAATTCACAACACGCTGTTGGCATGGAAAACCATTCTAAAAAACCTTCCCATTCAAATCCTGACAATTCCACAGAGGTTGCTTACATAAATCATCAAGAAGGAATAAAAGAGCAAAATTGCTTGGGTGGAAGTGGAAAAAAATCTTTTCTGGGAAGAAGAACGTTTCAGCATTGTAGGCCATATACATTTGGGAAGTGGAGAATTGGGAAGCAGATCTCACCCATCAGGCCATGGACCCAGGGGAAATAAATCCGAAAAACAGAACAAGCTCTTGATATAGGATTAAAAAAATCTTCAGATAATCAATTTCTACTCACAATTAAAGTGGAACTACCACCCCATGTAAAGTTAAACCCCAAAAATTACCCATCTGATGACTAGCTGAACAATAGTACTAGTCGCCAGAATAATTACCACCTTACAGAGAAATTCTACTGCTCCCTGGACTGACAGCCAGGAAACAGTGCAGATATCTTTGCATAGTGACGTCTGCGCTGTCAGTTCCAGTCTGCTCTAGGAGGTGTTGCTTGGTACTCTAGGGTACTGGAAAGGACTGACGGCACAGGCGCGCACCCACCACAGAAATCAAGCACCGCTGTTACTGTACCTCCTGACTCTCCAGAAAGGAAAAAAGAGGCAAGGCAGAGATCAAAGAGGAGGAAGAATACAGAAACCTAGGCAGAGACTGGAAGTTCCATAAGAAGCGAAACAACTAGCTTGCCATCACCTTCTTCCTTGTTACCTCCCCTGCCAAATGATAGCCACTATGTTGATGTTAGGATGTGGCAGTTCCTGTCCACCCATTGCACACTGACCACACATGGCAGTGTGGTGGTGGAGAATCGCAAACAGGGCATCAAGCGACATCTGGGAAGATTCCATCCCGCTAGGATGGTGGAAGGAAGGTTTAATCATTACTATTAAACTGTCAGCAAGTTGTCATGTGTCCTTAGCGGGGTGTGGACAAGGGGTATAGTGATAAGCAGTACTTTGTTTCAGGTATCATGGTGTTTGGATAAAGTTGTGCCCCCAGATGTTATTTACCACGCACACTGCAGTTCTTGAGAGGCACAGTTCCTGCTCTCAAGAGGAAAATGTATTTAAACAACACAACAGCAGCAGTAAGAACAGCAGTTACAAATTCCACAATTATGGACTCAGGAGGACATTTGACAATGGCCAGTGGCCAACATAACCTGCTGGCATTCGGCCAGTAGGGCAATTTTTTTTTTTTTTCCAGCTAGCCTAAGTCCTACAAATCAATGTTTCTTCAGGGCTTGGGCCTCTAACAACAAATCTAACAAGTCATCCTCTACAAAATGTTCTGCCATGTCAGGTATCTGTCTACCCCAGTGGCAGCTTATGTATCACTTTACATACAAATGTCTTAGGTTAAGAACCCCCCCAAAATAAATTCCATGTTAAACGGATTCATTCCCCAGACTCTATCCACCAATATAGGCACCCTCCTCAGACCCTTTTTGTATCAAGTTTTATGGGGGGCTTGCCCCCCCAATCCCAGTAAACAACCCCCCCCCCCCCAAAAAAAAAACACATTCCCTGTTCAGTTGATTCTTTCTCCACACCCAAGTAACACAGGCACCCTAATGCCCTTTTTATACTATGCCTTTAGGAAATAAAATAATATTTGCTGTGTTGTATGTAAATTCAATGTTCCCACTGATGTCAATGGAATGAGCTAGGCAGAAAAACTGCACTTTTTGCAGGAAATTATTTGTCAAGTGGGAAGTGCCATTATTCGCCAATTTCAGTTTGAGGCAAAAAATTTTGCCCATTGAGTGTCCCCCTGACTGTTGATAATGGACTCGCACTGGATGTTCCTTCAACTGAGAGGGCAGTACACAAGGACACTCAGACTGGTATCTGTAGTGACCCAGAGCCCATTCCGGGATCGCAAAGGATTTCCCCTGATCCAGGTTGCGCCTGCGCAGCCACCACTGCAGGTTCCTTCTGGCCTCCGGTGCTGGGTTCCCGGGCTAATTCTGGATGACGTCTCTGGGGCTCCTTGATGTGCACCTGAAAGTAAAGCAACACCCCTAGTGTGGACACTAGTCTGCACAGAACTCTCATATACTCCCTGAATGTGGCTGAGGGCCACTACAGGGCCAAGACACCTCTTGCATAAACTGCAGGATCTTCCCCTCTCAAACGAAGACTTTCCATAGTTGAGTATTGAACCTCATGCCTAGAACACCAGCTCTGAGATGGCACTGGAGATGACTCAAACGTGTTTAAGATTCTTACATGGTGGACCAGGAGACGAGCACAGTCTTGGATGTGCTGGGCCAAGAACTCCCTGGTAGGAGCCTTGATCAAAAGGTTGTCGAGATAGGGTGTCAGGCCGACATGGCCTCCATGACTGGTGAACTGCTGAGGAGCAGAAGCCAGAACAAATGGCTGAACTATTAACTGGTAGTGCTCCGAGCCATATGCAAAAAACAAACAACATTGGCTGCCAGGGTGGGCAGGGATGTGAAGGTCTGGAGATGCCAGATACTCTCCTGGGCACATCACTCTGATGACAGAACGCAAGGATTCCATCTTGGAGCATGCAGTCTTCGCATAATTGTTAAGACATTTGAGGTCCAAAATAGGACGACATCCTCCATTCTTCTTTGGCAAAAATAAACAGGCTGGAAAAATACCCTGAACATTGCTCCTGGGGAGGAACCAGAACCCAAACCTTTTCCCGTAGTGAGTTCACTGTCTCGCCTCTCAAAACAGCCGGCATCTTGTCCAGCTCCTTAGGCAACCTGGACAAAAAGACTCGAAAATGGGGGAAGGGATCTGAAGTCTATTATGTATCCTTCTGAGATCACCCGCAAAAAACCCGCTGGTCTGTGACTGAGGACTCCCAGGTGTCCTTGAAAAAGGTGAAGACACCCCCCTTCCCCTACAGGGACTGGCAGAACAGGATTCTGCAAGTCAGTCGAAAGCTGGCTTGACAGATTTAGACCTTGAAGCTATTCACTTGGGCTGCCACTGCTGTCTGGGCTTGGCAGGGGGACAAACAAGTGTGAGGACTGCATGGGAACTAAAAAGACAGTTTCCTCGCCATTGTAGGATGTTTAGAGGGTATTTGAAGCAACAAGGTGCTCTTGCCCACAGTAGTATCACTGATGATCTGCTTTAGTCCAGGTCCAAACAGGGACTTGCCCTGAAAGGGTAAGGAAACCACCGACTTCTTGGAGGATTGATCCGCAGAAGAATATCTTAAACCACAAGGTTCGTCACTCAGTAACTGAAAAGGCTGAGGTTTTAGCAGACAACCTGACTGCCTAAAAAGACCAACAGTTCAGCCTTGGACACATCTGTAAGGACAGCCTCAATCAGCTTTTTCACCCCACACGGTACCAACCTTGTTGACCCAGGCAGAGGCAAAAATAAATCTCAGTGTGGCCCCAGTGGCAGACAAATGTGCCCTGATTATAGACACTGTATCTTTCAAATGTGTTGCATCCGCCAACGGCAGGGCAGTAGACTTGGCTACCCTGGAGACTAGGGAGAGCTACAGCAGAAGAGGCACACACTGCACCAAAGCAGTCTCTGAAAAGCGGTATTGTCTAAAAAAAACTTTTTGGTGATAGACAGACACTTATCAGGGGTCTTCCTCTCCTCCTGAAGGATCTGATCAAGAGTGGCATTGGAGGGGAAAAATTGTAGAAGATTTTTTTACACCTCTGGAAGACCTCTTCAGAGGAAGAACCCTCATCAGAGGTGTAAGGGACCTGAACGGTCTGCAGACAGTCCTAATGAGTCCCTCAGCTGAGGGAAAGGTGGTTTGAAAGACAAAGCCTGCAACTCAATGGACTGAGACCACTGCAAAAAACAAAAAAGAGCCATCTTCAGCATCAATTGACGAAGATGGACGGAAGCAAGGGGTCAAAGGGAGGCCTCTCCAGAACTCCCAAAACCAACTTAAGGTTCCACGGAGGAGAGAGAGCCTTAGAGGCAGGGAAGGTATAAGCCACCCCCTGAAAGGAAAAAAAAAACACCAACACCTTGACATCCGGAATGATAGCAATAGATCTTGGTAAAAACATAAAAATCTGAATCTTTTAGGAGTCCAAGCGGAATCCTTTATTCATAGCATGATGAATAAAGGATACGACCAAGGGGAGATAAAACCCTTACGAGGACACAGCCTCGTCCGCGCACCACTTGTGAAAATACAGACTACACCTTATGATAGGCCTTGGAAGAGACAGGCTTGCATGCCTGAATAATTGTTGAAATTACCTCAGTGGAAAAACCTTTGCGCTTAGGGGAGCAGAAGGTTGTAACCTTCCTGTTTTCCCTGATGGCCATGAGATCTAGAGTACCTCCTTGGCGGTTAATGTAAGCCACAGCCATTGCATTGTTTGACTGGACTGTCTTCCCCTTCAAGAGTGAGGTCCAATACACAAGGCCAGCTGAAGCTCCCAGAGTTCCAAGACATTTAAGGACTGAATAGACTCTTCTGGAGTCTACCTGCCCTGAACCCCCAGGTGATCCAGAACCGTAACCCAGCCACTCAGGTTGGCGTCCACTGTGACTAGAGGCCATTCTGGTACCACAAAGGGTTTCCCCTGCTCCAGGCTGTACTGGCGCAAGACCCACTGAAGGTCCTGGGTGGCCTCTGGCGAGCTATCTGCCGATCCAAGTGTGCCGGATTCCCAGACCAACTCTGGATGACATGCCTCTGAAGTTCTCTCATGTGAACCTGAGAGTAAGGCACAGCCTCTAGTGTTGACAATGGCCTGCCCAGCACTCATGTACTCCCTAATTGTGGCCATGTGTTACTCCAGGGCCTGAGACAACTCTTGCATCACCAGAAGTATTTTCTCGTGTGGTAGGAAAACCTTCCACTGGCGGGTGTCTAACTTCATCCCCAGAGGGATCCTTGAGAAAAAGATAGTCCAGATAGGGTGACATGGAGATACCGGGTGTGAATGAATGCCACTAAGGCCCCCATGACCCTAGGAAACACGCGAGGCATGGAAACCAGGTGTCACGGTGCCATGATTCGGGCCTTGGCTGCCTGGCGATTCCTGTAGTGACTGGCGGCTACATTCTGGTTGCGGACTTCCTAGTTGCTTGCGCTTCATTATGTGCTCAATATTTTTATAGGCCACGCTCACCTTAGTCTTGTAACTCCTCCTTCCGAGGAGGTCTTATAAGCCACGTTCGGTCATAGCCTGATTGCCCTTTCGTGGTGTTCCTGAGCATTATTGTTCTCTGTTGCGATCCATTTCTGGCTGCCTTTCCGATTTGTGTACGACCTGTGGGTTTGTCTGACTACCTAATTAGCGTCTGAACCTCTGGCCTTGCCCGACTACCCAGTCCATGCTCGATCCGGCTTGTCTGACTAAGCACTCCATGTAAGACCCTTGGCCTGGCTGACTAACCACTACCTGCTACCCTGGCTCTGACTACCAATTTTGTGTATGACTGCTGCCTGCGTATCTGACTTCTCTATTGGGCATCTGGGTGTGAGTGCTAGTGGGTTAGCAGCTCTGGCCATCCGTATTGCCGACAGTCCTAGCGTTCTAGGATGTCTGTAGTATCCTAGCGTTTTAGGTCACTTGAGCCTTTCCTTGCTCCCTGCTTGTGTGCCTTACCATTTGCTGTTCGCGGATTGTACTTACATCTGGGTTCACATCCATCCGGAGGAGGTCTGGCTACGTTCAGTGTTGTTCCTGTAGTGGACCTTGCACTGTCCCAATGCCTGACCCGGGAAGGTTGGGGAAGTGTGTTTAATATTTACTGCCTGAATTTCAATAAAATCTTTATTTTATTCTACCTGTACCGGTCAGAGTATTTATTTGTCCATCAGTCCCGTGACACCAGGCCAAATGGCAGACCTGTGAACTGGTAATGATGTAAGCCGAAGGCAAATCTCAGATAGTGTTGGCTGTCTGGGTGGATAGGGATGCGTAGATACACATTGCCTGGCTCCTTTGGTACCCTTAACAAAAAGAAACGATAAAGAGGAAGGGATCCAAAATCTACGTGGTACCCTTCTAAGATTACCCGGAAAAACCAACTACACAGCAAACGAGAACTCCTAAGAGCCCAGAAAAAGGCGAAGGTACCACTGGAACAGGATTCCATGAGGCGTGCAGAAGATTGCTTGACAAGCTTAGCCCTTGTAGCTACGCGTTTGTGCTGTCATTGCTGTCTTGGCTATGTGGAGGAGCAAGCAAGAGAAGCCTGTGAACTCTGCACCTCAGCTTTGTGGCGGGAAATAAAGACACAGTTTCCGCGACATAGATGGACGTTTGGTGTAGAATCACTAATGATCAGTTTTAGTTCACGTCCAAAACAGGGACTTAACCAGAACTGGCAAGGAAACCAGTGACTTCTAGAAAGACTGGTCCATAGACCAAACCTTAAGCCACAGAGTGCGATTCATAGCAACTGAAAAGGCTTTTGCGGACAGCCTGGCTGCCTCAGATACTATTCTTAAAGGACCAACAAATTCTCCTTGGAAACCTCGGCCCAGATAGCCACCATCACCTATTCACCCACACATGGCAACAGTCTTGTTAACCCTAGCAGAGGCAAAAATAGGTCTAAGTGCGCAAAACTGGCACGGAGGATAGAGTCCAGCTTCTTGTCAGGCAGATCGGTAGTCTTAGCCAATCAGGAAACAGGAGGGTCCACGTCTGGAGGAGGGGCCCAGTCCGCCAAAGCTGCCTTCAAAAAAGGGGTATTGCATAGAGAATCTCTGTGATAGACAGCCATTTGTCCGGGATCTTCCAAACTTCCAGAAGGATTCCAGAAGGATCTGGTCAAGAGTGGCAACAGGGGGAAAAAAGGGCAAAGATTTCTTATGCCTCTGGAAGACCTCTGTAGAAGAAACCTCATCAAAGGTGTGAGGGACCTGAAGGGTCTCCAAGGCAGCTCTAATGAGCCCCTCAGCCAAGGGAAAGGGGTCAGACTCATAAGAGTAGGAAGAATCCATATTCTCATATTTGCCTTGTGACAATTCATCCTCTGAGAAAGCCCCTAAAATCTGAGAAACACAGATACAGAGGCCACATATTTAAAGGTAGTGTGTGTGTGTGGGGGTCCTTCCATGACTGAATTACCCTCTGAAGGAATTTGGGCCACTGAAGACAGAATCGTTTTCACCCAAGTTGGCTCTTGGTCAATGCTGGAGGGCCCCAGTGGGCACCCTTGAAAGCTCAGATAATACACTTATCTGGCAAGCGAATGGTTAATCTGGAGGAGGAGAGTCTGCCTCTGGATATGAGAATCTAGAGAGAAGTAAAAGGGCAACTGCAAAACTAACAATCAGATAAAAAGCCAGAGGAAACAGGTATTCTGGGAAATTTAGTTTTCTTTGTTGCTGTTGCCTAGCAATGCTTACAACTCCATACGTGGTATCACCACAAACCCCCTGGGCACTCAGCATGTGAAGCGGATGAAAGAGGAGACAAGAAGAGAGAAAGTGTTGATGTGTATCCTAGCTGAAGCCATCCTTACTCCAAAGCCCTATGGGATGAATATTACAGATAAGAAAATACCCAACATGAGTGCAAAAGTCTGCCAAGGCTCAGAACGCCTCTGTATGGATAGTCACAGGATTGGGACAAATGTGGACCAAGGCACTCAAAGGGTTACTCACCTTTCTTCTGTCTTCAGGTTACCATTGTAGCTGAAAGCAAAACAGAGCCCCAAGAGACTCTGTTGGGAGGGAAAACTTGACAGGCAAGATTCCCTCCACAGGGCTGCAAGGGTCCACACAGCACTGGTCAATCTACTACAGAGGAAGCCCAGTAATGGTAAACCGCCTAATGGGGGAATTGTGGCAGCCACATAGCTACAAGACACATTAATTCTGGGGCACTTAGAGCGGTGGAGGGTTGAGTTGGAGGAGGGAGCCTCTACCTAAAAGAGTGTCTTTGAGATGTGTCCTGCCCTCCAAAAGGTGGGACTCAACCCTGTGGTACCTGTGTTCCATATAGGATGTAACAGAGAGAACATTTTGGAAAATTTCCAGTCAGCCATGGAATGGTAACTCTAAATTAGGGGGTTCAGCTCGAGTGAGGGAAAAATTTATTATTTTTGAGACCAAGACTATTTTCTGGACAAAAAAAAGGTCATTTTAGAACAATTTACTGAGAGAAACTGACTTAAAAAGCGCACAAACATTTTCTTAACAGGATTTTAAGCACCCAAAACTTTTCTATCCACACTGGACATATCTTCCTTCATAATTCCTTCAATGGGAACCAACACAGAGTGTTTGTTTTGACTATTATTTTCTAATCTCTTTAAAGGTTTTAGAATTCAACTTTTCATATATGAATGCAGTTTCTGCACCAACAATATGGTTTAAAGATTCTCAACTCCAGGCTTCAGGACACACCAACATGTCAGTTTGAAAGGATAATCTCTAGTTACGCAGAAGTAGTGCATATAATCAAAATGACTGAGCCACTGATCACCCACCTGTGATCAAAGAGGGGTGGAGTGAAAATATGCCCTGTTAGTGCGTCCCAAGGACTCACAGTGAGGATCAATGCTTTAAACCAATTTAGCACAATACAGGGAACATGATTTGAACCATGGGTTAACATGCAGATTTGTCCCAATACACCTTATTTCTAACATTCATCTCTTGTGGCACTACTGTAGGGCTTACATTTATATTTTGTCCATAGAGGTAACTCTAGGCACATGGTATTTTTTTTTTGTCTGTCTGACATGCCATGCTATGTTACGCTTTGACACACACGTTTTCCCATTACTAAGGATGCATTGGGTTATATATATATTTATATACTTGTGATGATTTATTTTATTTTAACTTGTAAAAGGTCCCTACCCGATCAAAACGTTGATTATTATAAGCATCACTTATGTATAAAGTGTAGGGTGACCACACCTTTCCTTTACCTGGGGGGACATAGGAAATTGGCATATTTCAGGATTGCACTGAAATCAAAGCAGCCCAGCAATAGGCATTTTTCATGTGTCCCCATGTTAAAGGTGAGGTCTGGTCACCATAATAAAGTGGCAACATATTCCACAATGCTGTGCAATAGTTAAATGAGAAAACAGACAAGGGTACCATGTAAGTACAATATAAGGATATAGGCCATAAACACTAAAACATATTGGAAATAGAATGTTAAGAGGACCTGGCGTTCTCTCTAGTCCACTAACCTGTGACTAGTAAAATATTTACCAGATGATTAAGAAATATCTCTATTCTCTACTTAACACTGGGTGGATTTGCAAATGTATCTCCCAACTAGTAACTTTTTACTCAGTCTGGTTAACCCTACCGACCTCTGAACTCACACGTTTCCTAAACAATAAAGTAGCACACAGATGTACTTTTATTTTCATATATATTTTAGAACTTTGTCAGCTGCATTTATTTTGGAGTTGTTTAAATGAGGATGAAATCTTACCAAGCTGTGACTGGTTCCCATCAGCCATTTGTATAAGAGCACCATCCTTCTTATTGTATAGAATTTTCACACGTTGTACATCACCGTACACACCTTCAGATAAAAAAACAAACCAAAAAAAAAAAAAAAAATGCAAACAAAAAAACAAAAATAATAAAATATATACACACACATATATCTATTTATATAAACATAAAGCAAATAATGATTCAGTGCACACATTTGAAGGATCAATGACACTATCAGACTAAAACATACCAACCCTGGCTTAGTCAAGATAAAAAGCAGACCAAGGTCTGGAACAGTGAAATTTTTATAAGAATATATTTGGTATACCCTCAGTGCTATGTGAATGACAAAATTAAAGACCATGCAAAATAAATTATCATGCATTAAAACAATGCGTCTATGGTGAGTTTAGGGGGAGAAAAAAAAAAAAAAAAAAAAAAACAGCAGAAAAAGGCAAAACCATTACTATTCAATTTTATGCCAAACTGCTAGCTACAAAATCAGAAATAAGGTGAAATAAAAATGAAATTAATAATAAAAGTATAGTGCTAACAATAACATACCGAAGAGGGTAAACAGACTTTGGGGCGAAACCATCTTTAGAAGGAGAGAAGAGCAAGCAGCGTAAGACAAGAAGAGAGAAGAGTCGAGGAAGAGCGGAGATGAACAGATCATCCATAACGAAGGGTGGTTCCCGTAGAATGGTGAAGGTGGTCATGGATCATGGTTCAAGGCAGTTAATTGGGGCAAGTTGGTCCGAGGAACATATTGTTCAAGCAAAGAAGCATGAACGTAGGGGGTGGGGAAGGTGAAAACAGGAGGGAAAAAAATTAAAAAGTGGGAAGGATTGGACAGTGGTATTTGGAAAACATTGAGGAACAAGACAACCACACAAGGAAGAAGAAGATACAAAGGAGGGAAGAAACAATGATGCAGAACAAAAATAAAAAAAGAAAAAGAGAAGAATTGGGGAGAAAATAAAATAAAGGTCAGTACAAAGGAAATGCAGGAGTTTGGTCAGAAAATGGTAGGTTTATGTACTGTACAAGAAAAACTGAATACAATATGGGTAAAATCACATTCATATCGGAGTACATTATTGTATTACATCTTGAAATGGGACAGCATGTGGCAGAAATGTGAGTCTTACATTTCACTGCATCAGTATTGCTGGTTTTGAAATGTGGAAGAACTCTTAACCCTTTAATGACCCTGGATGTGCCAGGACTGTTACGCCGGTTCTGGCAATTAAGGACCAGTGACGGTACTGGCTCGTCATGGAATTTTGGGGTTCGCACGTGGCTGCTTGCCTCTTGTGGACCCCGCAATCCCTTGCTCAAAAAAGTGACCCGTGGTCCTTAACTATCCGTCAAGTGCTGCTGCGGCTTTTCGTTAAGGAGTTAAAAAGGGCAGTAAAATGTTAAAAAACCCTCCATTAAAAATAACCAACTTAATATACTTAAAGCATCAGTATCATCTTTGAAAAAATAAAAATATAATGTAGGGCTTCCCAAGCTGCGACAGAGGGGGGGAAATGGGAGGGGGGTCCCCATTGCCAGAAGCTGCTTTATTAAAAAGTTATTACAGTTCAAAATGTCATAAAGTAATGGAACTGTTTCCATCACATTCTACGAAGAAATGCAGTCTGTGGCTAATCTCTCCTATAGAATGCAACAGAATAATTGTCAGGATACTAGGGGAATTGTATGAACACCAGATCTACTGTTAATGAACCACTGAGGTCCATTGGGATACGTGCATTGATCACAATTAGCTTTTCATCTCTCTAATCCTGAATACTATATAATGTGTCTGTGTTATAATAACTTTGGATTGAAGCATCTCACAGCAGTGGAATAAACTATTCATTTAGTTAAAGCGGAACTTTCACCCAAGCACAAGTTTGTTTTAATCCACTTATTATACCGATTCTAACTGTGCTGGGTTTTGTTTTTTAAAAAAAAAAAAACGTGATCAAAATGAAGTTTGAGGCTTAACTTTTCCCCTCTTCTCCTCATTTTGATCGGCACCATCTTGCAGATGAGAATACAGGAGATCCTCCTCCCCGCTGGTCTGACAGTAAGCTGGAGTACTGTCACTGGCTAGTTATCAATCCCTGCCAATGAGAGTTCTCCGGCTTGCTTACAGACCTGCGGGGAGGAGGATCTGTATTCTCATCGCACAAATTGTGCCGATCAGAATGAGAAGATGTCAAAAGTAAAAAGGTAAACCCTCAAACTTCATTTCTATTGCTTAAATTAAACAGAAACCCAGCACAGTTACAATTGGTATAATACATGGATTAAAGCAAACTTGTGCTTAGGTAAAAGTTCCGCTTTAACAGGAAAATCCCTAGGTACACAAACTTGGCAAAATCTAGAGGTTCATGCTATATAATCCTAAACAGCTCCTGTCACCCATTTGTGGGAAGAGCAGACAGAAAACAGTCCTCAATGGCTGACAGGGCATTTCCTACTGACTTACAGAACTAATTCAATTTCACTAGAATGCATGGGATCTGAGTGCACACCACTACAAAACTGATGTGTGGAACTTGAAGTCTTGCATTTCACTCTGGTGTCATAAGGAAGAGCACCAGAGAGCACTTTTTATACACCCCCGTTGGCTCACGCACCAATCGACCCTATCCATGTTATCTTAAATTGGGATACCCTTGTGAGCCCCCTTTCTAGTTAACTAGCATGTGTGAAAATTGTTGAAAGAAGGTTTATTTTAAATATTAAGTAAAGAGGGAAATAGGTAATCTAGCATTATTAGCGTGACCATTTATATTGAGCGAGGTTATGTTAAAGGGATAGTAATGTCAGAAAAAAGTATTAACTATATGGTAGATACAATTAAAAGAGAGTACTTGCACAAGTTCTCCGCTTCCTCCCCTTTCTGCTTGATGAGCTGTAAAGCTGTCAGAAGCAGATTCTGGTCGCTTGACCAGATGCGGCTCTTCAGCAGCGCAGATATAACGTTATCTAAAGATAAATACTTCATGGGAATGATCTACAACATGTGCTTGCAAACCAGGCACACAATGTAGACCGTTCCGATGAAGTATTTATTTTTAGGTATTGTTTTGTCAGTGCCGCTGAAGAGCCGCCGTCTGATCCAGGAACCAGAATCTGCTTCTGACAGCTTTACAGCTCATCAAGCAGAAAGGGGAGGAAGCGGAGAACTTTATTTTCCTATATCTCTCAAACCATAACGGTTTGAGAGATACGAATAAGTGCAAGTACTCTCTTTTAATTTTATCTACCATATAGTCAATACTTTTTTTCTGACATTACTATCCCTTTAACAGTTTGGCTGGCTATTAACTTAACATGCAGAGTGCAAAACTAATACAAAAATGTGATCTAAGTTAAATAAGGATTGATACACAGGATAATTTAAATCATAGAAATTTGTAGATCGTAGCAACGAAGGAATATTTTTCCAGGGGGGAAAACAAAAACGGCCATCTGAATATATCTTATCAAACTTCCACATTTCACACCAGTATACGCAGCAAGTAAATTGAAATGTAGGAAAACATTAAAAAATGAGAGAATCAGAAGAAAGGAGATTTCAGAGAAAAACAGCATTAGAAAAGTAGAGAGTGCCCAGTCACTGCAAAGTACAAAAGATTACTAAAGATAGGAAGAGAGCTTCATCAAAGTCTTTGGCAGAACCTTGAAAGAAACATGAATTAGAGGTTGACACATTGATATTTGTATAAAAATAAAGCGCAACATGGAGCATGAAATGAAACAGCAAATTATATAAAGTGAATAAGCAAAATAAATAATAATAATAAAAAATAATAAACTTCCCATATACTTATTCTTAATATTTAAACAAAACCACCTAAAGCTTTATGAAACTTAGTTTACTATATCTTGCTTAAGATGATTCAAGACCTTACTGTACTGGTTTAATTTCTTCTTTACACACAATTTAGTTATTACCAGATTACAGCATGTCATTTATCTCTTTAAAGAAATGAAGACAGAAAGATGGTTTGGAAACAGAAGAAGGACTGTAGGAAGAAAAAAAGAATAAATGGAGAATGTATATGGTGAAGGTTAAAATGGAGTTGTTTCACTGACCTCTTCATTCAGATTGCTTACGAGGAGAACAGTGTTGCCACCAGCAGAGACTCCATGCATACCAACACGACCAGCAGCAGCAGCAGCTGCAGCTGCAGCAGCAGCATTTGGAATTCCTAGAGGACTCAGTGCACCAGGGACAGCTGCAACAGGAAACCCTTATTTTAAAATAAATTATATTTTACAAACTATAAAATAAAAAGTTTTAGGTGCATGTATCAAGTGCTAACTCTATCAAGGTGCTATCTATCTTGATTGCAATTGGCAATAGTCTAGCATATAAATGGTTTGTGACAATTACTGGAGACATTTAAGTCTGTTCTCCTTAACCCCTTAAGGACCCATGACGGTCCTGGCATGTCATGGGTTGGCATTTGATATAGACCCATGACGTGTCAGGACCATCATGGATTTCAAGGCTCCCAGTGCGGGTGCACACTGTTCGCGGGGCCCTGAACCATATCAGCAAAAAAAAATATAAATAGAATAAATGGTCTGTGATCCTTAAGTGACGGCAGCGTGCATGTGCAGCCGGTCCTTAAGGGATTAAGTTTTATTTTATATGGAAATAACAGTGGGGGGTGGCGTTGCCAGTCTTTTTTTGTTATCCTTGTATTCAGTTATGTTAGACCTTTGATAACACAGTTGCACAGTTGCATTACAAAATTCCACCTGTTACTTGTACTACAGCGTTTACACATCCATTTATACACATGCACAGATACATACATGTATAGACGTTCGCGCACACACACACGCACAATCACTGCATGGTACTATGTGTATAGTACTGCATTGTATTATGCATAGGAATCAATTTTGTAATTATGTACAGCACTGTTTTATTATTATGTGTAAAGGGGGAGGATAGGACAGAACATATTCCTGTAGGTGTAGTAGAAAATGTTTTAATAAATTACACTGACACATAAATGAAAGAATCCTATATTATAATTCGCTAAGTATGTTTGTCAGAAGCAGTCATGCACAGTACCGACTGCCCACTCTGCGGCTGATACGGAGAAGGTCGCTCCAAATTCAGACTGGAGTCCTCTCTGCGCACCTTCAGACTACGGTCTGAATTTGGAGCTCCCCGCTCCTCATCAGTTGCGGCACGTATGGGCCATCAGTACTGCGCATGACTGCAGCACAGCCAGTGTTGGCCCGTGTATACGGGCTTTAAAACTAGTATAACATAAAACAGATGCAAAATGGACAGCCAGTGTCTGAATGATATGGACGAAGAGAGCCGCGGCTGATACTTCGGAGCGCCCCACTCTATATAATCCGCGTCACGGGCAGTCTTTACTGCAGCACGCGCAGCAGTCTCTACTGAGCATGACTGTTACAAACTATTTAGCGAATTATTATACAGGATATATTATATACACACACACACACACACACACACACACACACACACACACACACACACACACACACACACACACATACATACATACATATTAGATGCTGAGATGCACAGTATCAATATAACACAGCACAAAAAGGGCAAGGGAACCAGTGATTTCATGGAAGATAGGTCCACTGACCAGAACATAAGACACAGGGTGCCTCACTCAGTAATGGAGAAGACAGAAGCCTTTGCCACATCCTAACAGATTCAAAAAGAGCATCAGTAACAGGCTTGAGCTTCTGACATGTTGGCCAGAATGACCAAAAGGCCTTAGGGGCACCATCAGGGACAGCGTCCATAAGATGTTCTCTCCAAACAGCAATAGCTCTGGTAATGCAGTCAGAGGAGAACAAAAAAAAAAAAAAAAAAAAAAGGATTTTAGTCTTACCTGTTAAAGTGTTAGTAATGTCTAAAAAAACTTTTTTTGCATTTAGAAGAGCTTAAAAAGCTGATCTAAATGCAAAAAAAAGTATCTCTCAAACCGCTATGGTTTAAGAGATACGGGCGTTTAAAGTTTGATTTCTCCTACTGACAGCTGTAAAGTGTTCAGGCACACGTTTTAGACCATTCCAATGAAGGGATTCCATGTAAGTAACGAGATCCCGGCACTTCTCAAGCGGCAGCGTGTTGACTGACATGGATCTCCTGCTGACAGCTTTACAGCTGTCAGTAGGAGAAATCAAACTTTAAATGCCCGTATCTCTTAAACCATAGTGGTTTGAGAGATATGTTTTTTTGCATTTAGAACCGCTTTTTAAGCTCTTCTAAATGCAAAAAAGTTTTTTTAGACATTACTAACATTTTAAATCCTTTTCTCTTAGTCCATACAGGTTACTGGTAACTTTGGCTAGGCGATCAGCCCCTTTAAATAGGCAGGAACAATTCTGTGAAGTGATTGCTGGATGGAGCCTACCTCCTCTCCTTAGGCTGCATCTAGCCAATCCCCAACCAGTAAGATTTGAAAACTAACTATTGACTAGGTAGTAAGAAGGTAAAGGAAGACTCCTGTGAGCATGAACCCGAAAGGACCCCCAAGTTCTGACACAAGAGAGCCAAGCATGGTCCCTTGACAGGGTGGGAGACCAGTAACCTGTATGGACGACAGAGAAAAGGATTTAACAGGTAAGACTAAAATCTTATTTTCTCTGTCGTCCAATACAGGTTACTGGTAACTTTGGGATGTCCAACCATTGAGGTTCCCAGAGATAGGAAGGAGGGCAAGGACCAGGCGCAGGGCCCCCAAAGTCAGCAGAGCATATATGAACCATCAGATCAGAGATAGCCCAACAATAACAAATGAAGTGTCAATGGACACTGAACAGGGTTAACAACACCCCCAGGAACTGTTGCACAGCCCACTGATCAAGAGCCAACAGGGCCCAAAAGTGAGAGAGCACTGAAGAACTGAAAAGAAGATCCTAGACAGGCAAGACTGCTTCCAGGATCTGTCTCCCAAAACTGGCATTAGCCGACGCCAGCACAGCAACACAGTAGTGCTTCAAAAAGGAGTTCACAGACGACCAAGTGGCGGCCTTACACAATCGATCAGCTAAGGCCCGATTCTTGGAAGCCCAAGATGCCCCAGTAGATCTAGTGGAAGGAGAAGTAACCCGAAAGGAAACAGGCGTCTTCCTCAGTTTGTGAACCTTACTAACAGTGGACTTAATCCAAGACACAAAGGTCACTTAGATGCAGGTCTCCCTGCCCTGGGACCCTCAGGAATGATGAACAGCGCGATGCATGCAAAACTTGAGACAATGCACCACAGCTAAGTGGAGATCCTTCCCCTTGTCAGAAGGAGGGTCAGGGCAGAAACGGCGAACAGACACGATAGCCACTGTGTGTTGACTGAGGAAGTTTGTCATGACGTTGTCTACACCGGGAATGTGAACTGGGATATGGCAGGAACATGTTCTTCTGCCCAGGACAAGATAGCCTTGACCGCTAACCGAGCTGTGAGACTTCTTGTTCCACCTTGCTTGCTGATGTAAGCCATCTACGTGGAATTGTTGGACTGGACCTGGACTGGGCAATCCTCCAGCTGGCGTGTCCAGTGGCGAAGAGCATGAAATATTGCCTGAAGCTCCAACACGTTGATGGGAAAGAGATTCCTCCAGAGACCACCGACCCTGAGCATTTCGGTGACCCAGGACCGCTCCCCTAGCCGGACAGGCTGGCATCCGTCATCACCATGGTCCAGGACGACACCAGGAAGGGCTTCCCCTTCAGCAGATTGGAGAGGTTGAACCACCATGAAAACTCAGTTCCACATGAAGGAGGGATACTGACAGCTTCATGAGGTCCATCTGACCCTTGCATACCTGGATCACAAAACTCTGGAGTTTCCTGGTGTCAGCCATGGCAAATGGGACTGCTTCTATGGTGGAAATGAACTTCCCCAATAGCGAGGACTGCTTCTTGGCTAGAACTGGATCATGAACCAGAACAGAGGAAACCCTGTATGCGATCTGGTGAGCCACCTCGTCCGTCAGAAACACCATGCTCTGCTGAGTGTCGAAGAGAAGGCCCAGGAAGACCAGACTCTGGGATGGGACTAGCTCCAACTTGTCCATGTTGAGGATCCCCCCGTGACGAGTGAATGCATGACTGCAGTCCTGAACCTGCTGATGAAGAAGTTCCGAAGAAGGGGCCTTCAGAAGCAGGTCATCCATGTATGGAGTGACTGATGCCATTCCGATGGAGGACAGACACTAAGGCTCCCAGGATGTATGAAGACTTGAGGTAGCTGTACTCAGACCAAAGGTAAAAGCAGACAACTGAAAATGCTCTTGGACTCAGGCAAATTTGAGATACTGCCAGCTCTCTGGATGAATGGCGATGTGCAGATACGCATCCTGAAGATCCAGAGAAGCAAGGAATTCAACGAGTCTTGATCACAAAGGAATTGAGATCCTTCAGGTCCAAAATCAGACAACAGCCGCCATTCTTTTTGGAACCACAAATAGGTTTGAATAAAAACATGAACGGGAACTGGTTCCAGAACTTCCTTGTCCAGAAGAGCCTGGATAGCACCGAACAAGACAGCGTTTCTCTACGCCCTGAGGTGTGTGAGAAAGGAAAAACCTGAAGGGAGAAAAAAAGAGGCAAACGGGATCCTGTACCCTTCTGCCACCACCTGCAAAACTCACGAGTACACCACAGAGTCCTCCCAGATGCTGTGGTAGTGACGCGGATGGCCACCCACAGCCGAGTGGGGACCTGGGTTCATCGAGTCCTGCCGAAGGAGGTTTGGAAGCCTTGAGCTTGGAGGAGGACTTAGGCTTCCCTTGTGGTTTGGGCTTGGAGGAGGAACGCGGAGCTGGGGGAACCGTCTAGTTCACCAGATGTATCTCAGTCTTGAAGCAATAAAAAGCCAATTATGACTGAAAAGCGTCTGCTTCCAGGAAACCATAGGCAGGAGGGTATTCTTATCCCCTGTATCCTTAAGATCTGGCCCAAACAGAGAAGTGCCCAGAAGGGAAGGAGAGCAATGCTTTACGAGAAGCAGAGTCAGCAGACCAGATCTAGAGCCAAGGAGCTCATCTGGCAACCACAGACATGGTGGAAACTCTTGCCACCAACTGATGGCATCAAACAAAGCAGCAGAGACCTAATGCTGGGCTTCAGAAATGTTGGCATGTAGCCACATCATATCAGGCGTATGAGCCCCCTGACGAACAGCAAGTGTGAGCTGTTCAGTCCAAACCGCAATAGCCCTATTCACCCAGGCCGCAGCAAATGCTGGGCGTAGGGAAGTACCAGTGGTGGCAAAAATGGACTTGAGGGAGGCCTCAAGTTTCTTGTCAGTCCACTCCTTAAGAGCAGAGGCATCAGCAGCTGGCAAAGCAGTGGACTTAGAAGTCCTAGAAACAGGGGCATCCATCTTGGAGGATGAAGCCACTGAGCTAGCGCCACATCAAAAAATGGGGCAAAGCTTAGTAAACTTCTCGGAGACAGAAGGCTTTCTGTCTGGAGACTACCACTCATCAGACACTAACCGGTCAAAAGTGGGGAGAGGTGGAAAACAAGTATGGGGCCGTTTGGGCTCCTGAAATACATCAGAGGGGTCAGAAGAAACCTCTTGAACAAGGGAATGTTTAGTGTGTTTAACCCCTTAGTGACAGACGACTTACCTGGTAAGTCCAGGAAGTCATTCGCTATAATGGAGAGAAAAAAAAAAAACCAAAAAAAAAACCCCCTGTCATTAAGGGGTTAATACGGCTCTGATCAGGCCCGCATCAGAGGGATCAGGGTCAGCCTCAAAGGGGGGTTTCCAAAGAAAGGAGAGGATGCCACTGCAGAACATTCCTCGGTATCAGAATCCACCAACAGTTCCTCATCAGAGGAATCTGATACGTCAGGTAGGGAAGATATGACAGAAGTAGGGGTCTGCCAGGAGTGGAAGACCCCCTGTAACTGGGATGGAAAGAGCTGAGATGTATACTGGAGGTCTCTAGTAGCAGCCTTAAACTCTTGCACCCAAACTGGTTCTAATGCATGGCTGGATGTCCCTGGGGAAGACTCGGGGACAACAGAACATGCTGGGCATAAATAACCTGAGAACTCTCTAGACAACCCTGAATGACATGAGGAGCAATACACAACGGGAGA
The DNA here is from genome assembly GCA_037306005.1 of Rhinophrynus dorsalis. Classification (NCBI taxonomy): domain Eukaryota; kingdom Metazoa; phylum Chordata; class Amphibia; order Anura; family Rhinophrynidae; genus Rhinophrynus; species Rhinophrynus dorsalis. The sequence goes on from CM074722.1 coordinate 182,356,876, forward strand.
AGCAGACAGCGTCCTCAGTCTTAGTCCTAGCCACCAGCTCCAAAGCAATAGACATTCTCACAGTGTCAAAAAATTAAAGGTATAAGGGAAATACCCAATACAGTGTGCAGTCTAAGGGTTAATCTGCTGAGAAGGCGAGTCCAGGCCCAACGTAGGGTACTCATTCACGGAAAGCACAAAATGTCTGCCGCAATGGGAGCCAATCAGGAACGAGCGCGCAATGCAAGTGCTCATGGGAAATTTAGTTTTCCCCAAAAAAGTAGCTCAACAGTGCCCGAAGCCCCACTGAGCCCCCCAACACACACTAAATGTTGACCGGATAAGAGAGCAAGGGCAGACAATTAAAATGAGCAGTCTCTGAAGTCGCTAAGTTGAGCGGTTGCAGAGATGTCCCAAACTGTAAAGTCCCATAAAAGTGAATAGCGCAATGGCGTCTATGTGGTAAAAGTGCGCCTAGGAACAAAATTTTTGTAAAGTTGTAACTGAAGAAAATTTGCACCAGACCACTAGAAACAAGTCACTAGACCCAATAAACACTGAACCCAGCAGGGAAAGTGCCCAACCCCCCCCCCCAAAAAAAAGATGCTAGACCAGCAACCAAAGGGTTAAGTTACCACAGAAACTTGCTCCAAACACCCAACAGACATACAGATAAACTAATTAAGTGCAGAATTATGCAATAAGAACTCCAAAGGAGACCCCTGTGCGGAGGGGCAACGTGGGACATGTGGACCTCAGCACTCAAAGGGCTGCTCACCTTTCCTGCAGATCTTCTGTCTTCAGATTACCATGTATCAAGAAGAAGCCTTGGTGGGCAACTCCTGGGGAAAGAACTTGCAGCCAAGATTTTTCCCCCACGGCTTAGGTCCACAAAAGCACCTGGTAAACTGAGCTATCCACATTTGGGTGATGGGAATTGTCAGTGACGGTAATCTGCCTAATGGTGGTATCCCATATCTAACAGAAAAATAATAATAAAGCTAAAACTATAGCAGAACTATTCTCTTGCCTTGTGTCTTCACCAAAGAACAAATCTTACCGAAACTGGTTGGCTAGCTGCAGCCAAAGAGGGAAGGTAGGCTCCACCCCTGCATTCACTTCTCAGAATTGTTCCTGCCTACTTAAAGGGGTTGATCACCTACTCAAAGTTACCAGTAACATGTATTGGACAACAGAGAAATGAGCCTCAGTGGCCTCAAAGTCAAGCTTCCTATCTGTCACATGCTTAAGATCCACCGCGTCTTCCAATGGCAGAGCAGTGGATTTAGAAAGCTTGGAAATAGGGGGGGATTCTGGAAGGAGGAGAAGCCCACTCCGCCAAAGCTGCCTCTAAGAAGGTGTAGAGCCTAAAAAACCTCTTAGTGATAGACAACCTCTTATCAGGTATCTTCCACTCATCCAAAAGGATTTGATCTAGAATGGCATTGGGTGGAAAGACAGTAGAATACTTTTTATGTCTCTGAAATATATCAGTAGAAGAATGACACTCGGCAGGGGTGTCAGAGACCTGAAGGGTTTGCATAACAACTCTAATGAGTCCCTCCGCAGAGGGAGCAGAGTCAGCTTCATAGGAGTCCCCATCAGAATAGGAGGAATCCCCCTCTTCATATTCCCCTTCCTCCATGTCACCCTCAGTGGAGTCCTCTTCAGAGGAGTCCATGAGTGCAGGCAAACTCTGGGCCTTAGGGGCTACAAACCTGAAGGTGGTAGGGGGCTTCCATGAATGAAGAAACTGTGCCATAGTGGACTTTAAGTCTTTCACCCAGACTGACTCATGTTCAAGGCTGGAGGGCCCCAGTGGGGTAGTATGGGCCGCAGCGCATGAGTGGCAGTAAGGGGGGGGGGGTCAGAGATACCCACAAGTCCTTTGCCTTAGGTCTAGCCATTGTCCCTTTGGATCCGACATCCTAACAGGAGCAGTGTCTAAAACACTATAAAATACCAATAACTGTATCCCAGAATAATAATTCACCCTAGAAAAGCCCAGAAAGGTACTTAACTGGCAAGTGAAGGGTGAATCTGGGAAGGAGAGCAAGGAGAGGCAACCTCTGCGTAGGATAAGCAAGAGAGAAAAAGGAGTCTGTAAAACCAAGAGCCAATCGAAAAAAGCCTGCTAAATGAGCATTCTGAGAAATGTCTTCTCTATTACTGTTACCTAGCAATGCCTACAACTACACTCACAGGGCCCCAAGGGACCCCCAGACACTGGGGATGTGAACCTGACACCAGCACATGAGGAGGCACAAATGAGCCCACTCTGAACTCTTTATAACAAACAGCTGCAGGGATATATCCCAGAGAAGTCTCTCTCATAGAAGAAAATGGAGCAAAGGTGCAATGTATCCAAAAATGAAAACATTTAAAAATTGCCCAAAGACCAAAGGGTGTATCGGGGGGGGGGGGGATTAAACAGTGCTGAAGCAGCCATCCATGCAACATATCTTCGGGTAAAGGCTAGAATAAATGACCCAACATGAGTGCAAGAGCTCAAAGCTCAGAAACAACCCCTGTTGGAAGGGGGCCAAGTGGACCATGGCACTCAAATGATTACGCACCAATCCTCAATTTCTGTCTTCAAGTTACCATTAGGAAGAAGAAGAAAAGAAAAAAAAAAAAAAAAACCTCAGAGACCCTGCTGGGAGTGAAAACTTGGGATGCAAGATTCTATCCACAGGGCTGCAAGGGTCCACAACAGCAGCTGCACACTGGTCAATCCTCCAGAAGAAGCCAGGAATAGTAACCCACCTAATGGGGGAATTTTAACAGCCCCATATCTAAGAATAAGCTAAAAACTAAGCTAAAAACTAAGCAGCATCGTTCCATGCCTGTTCACTCTATTAGGAGCATAGCAAAAGTGAAAGGGTGGGGCGGGACTAGCCTGATGAAGGAGATGGAAGGCTACATCTTCAAGAGCTTGTCTTCTGAAAATGTTCCGCCTTCTAAGGAAGGAAGGTCACTCTCCATGGTACCTGTATTCCATATTAGAGTAAATAGAAATAACTGAATCCCTACCCAATTTCTTAAGAACTGGTAAATAGCTTGAAGGAATGCCTCTTGAAGACATTTCTCCCTGGATACTCTGGACATGAAGAAACGAGATGGAGGTAAACAATACTGTATATCCCTTTGATAGTAGTTGAAATACCCAATCACCTGCATTGAAGTTCTTCCACTGTATAATATAATGTTGGAGTAGATCTAGTAGATCTTTGGGGTCTCTGAACTCCCACTTTCATTTGAAGGTTGACTAAGGTTCAGCCAATTTGGATAAATCTTCTTCTGTGGTCAACTGGCTTTGGTTTCCCCCTATATCAAAAGGAACTGCCTGTTGCAGTAGATCTTGAGTGTTGATGTGTCCCTTTAAAATCTGTTTTGGTGAGATAAGTCAAGTTTTTCTTTTTAACCCCTTCGCGACCACCGACATGCCAGGACCGTCACGGCGGTCCGGCACTTAAGGACCAGTGATGGTCCTGGCATGACATGGAGTGCAGGCCTCCCAGCGCAGCTGCATGCTGCTCTGAAAGCCCTGAACCAGAATAAAAAAAAAAAAAAAAGCCCCGTGGATGCCAAGTACGCGCGCCGGTCCTTAAGGAGTAAAAGTCAAAGTAGTTTTGCCTCCTGTGGCTTGGTTCACAATCTTATCCAGTTCTGAGCCACATAAGTGATCTTGTGAATTGTAACATTACTAAGGCTTTCTTGGATGCAGAATTTGCATTCCATAGTTTGAGCCACAGAGTGCGTTGGGTAGCAACTGTACTAGCCGAGCACTTCACTGCCATCACTGCAATTTTCAAAGTTGCTTCACCATTATATAATGTGGCCTGTTGAGGAAATATCCTTTTGGGGCATTGCCTTAAATAGCTTGCAAAATTTGAATCTACCAAAGCTTCCATTGCTTTGAATGCCCACACTAAGGCACATTCCACCTTAATGATAGCCACCTAATACAAGAACAACAATCTGTAGAAATAGGAGGATTTTAAGACACTATTGACTAGATAGTAGGAGAGAAAGAAGACTCATGTGCGCATGCCCCCGAAGGAACCCCACAGTCTGCCACAGGAGAGCCAAGCATGGTCCTTTGACAGGGTGGGAGATCAGTAACCTGTATGGACTAAAAGAAAAGGATTTAACAGGTAAAACCAAAATCCTCTTTTCTATGTCGTCCAATACAGGTTACAGGTAACGTTGGGATGTCCAACCATTGAGTTTGCCAGAGGGGGGAAGTAAGGCAAGGACCAGGCACAAGGCCCCCAAAGTCACCAGAGCAGATATGAACTATCAGATCAGAGAGAGCCCAACAAAACAATTAAGTGTCAAAGGACACTGAACAGGGGTAACAACACCCCATGAACTGTCACACAGCACACTGAACTAGAGCCAACAGGGCTCAAAAGTGAAGGAAGCAAAGAACTGAAGAGGATCCTAGACAGGCAAGACTGCCTCAAGGATCTTCCTCCCAGAACTGGCGTCAGCCAATGCCAGCACATCAACACGGTAGTGCTTTGAAAAGGTGTGCACAGACGACCAAGTGGCAGCCTTGCACAACTGATCAACAGAGGCCTGATTCTTGTAAGCTCAAGAATCCCCAATAGATCTAGTAGAATGAGCCATGACCCGAAAGGGAACAGGCTTCTTCCTTAGCTCGTAAGTCTTACGAATAGTGGACTTGATCCAAGACGCAATAATCACTTTGGATGCGGGTCTCTCTGCCTTGGGGCCCTCAGGACTGACGAACAGCGCATCAGATTGTCTAATGGACTCAGTGCGATGTACATAAAACTTGAGACAATGCACCACATCTAACAAGTGGTGATCCCTCTTCTTGTCAGAGGTAGGGTCAGGGCAGAAAGAAGGCACCACAATCTCCTGATTAATGTGGAACTCAGAGACCACCTTCGGAAGAAACTCCTGAGAAGTGTAAAGCACCGCCTTGTCCTTGTGAAACACCAAATAGGGTGGTTTACAAGACAGAGCATGCAACTCCGCGATTCAGCAAACAGACATGATCACCAGGAGAAAGGCCATTTTCCACTTCAGCAGGCGTAGAGGAATAGTAGCCAAGGCCTCAAAGGGAGGGTGCGGAAGGATGCCCAAAATAAAGTTAAGATCCCACTGAGAAGCGGGAGCCTTGAAAACAGAATGAGTATGAGCAATGCCCGGGAAGAAAACCTTGACATCAGGAAGAATAGCTACGCGCCTCTGAAATAAAACAGAGAGAAGAAATCTGAACCTTAAGGGAACTCAAACGGAGGCCCTTATCCACACCGTTCTGCAAGAAAGCCAAGACCGTAGGCATATCAAAATCCTGAGAAAGGTCACTATCAGCACACCAAGAGAGAAAAAGTCGACCGGACACGATGGTAGGCCTTAGAAGAAACAGGTTTGCGGGCACTAAGCATAGTACCCACCAAACCAGAAGAGAACCCTTTCTTCCTCAATATTGAGGATTCAATTTCCAAGCCGTCAAAGCTAGACAATGAACATCCTCCTTCCACAGGTAACCCTGTGGAAGAAGATCCAGACGGCAAGGGAGCCGGAATGGCTCCACCACTGACAGATCCAGAAGCTCGGAAACCAAGCTTGTCGACGCCAGTATGGGGCAAATCACAATGACTGGACAGTGCTCCAGTCACAATTTCCGTAACACCCTGTGCAACATGCTCTAATGGAGTAGACATTATCACAGTGTCAAAATGTTTAACGTATAAAGGATCACCCAAATACAGTGTGTAAGATTAAAATTTCACCCTGGAAATCACTAAAATACACTTATCTAGCAGGCAAAGGGTTAATCTGCAGAGGAGAGAAGCAGAGCCCAAGCCCTGCACAGGATACTCGTTCAGGAAAAGGCATTAAAACGGCTGCCGCTGCAGGAGACAATCAGAAATGAGCGTGCAAAGCAAGAGCTAATGGGAAATGTAATTTTCCCAGAAAAAGTACCCCAACAGTGCCCTAAGCCCCCCAAACACACACAAAACGTTAACCGGATGACAGAGCAAAGGCAGACAATTAAAATGAGCCCTCTCTAAAGTAGCTACGTTAAGCGGTTGCTGAGATATGTCCCAAACTGTACAGTCCCATAGAAGTGAATGGTGCAATGGCATATACGCAGTAAAGAAACACAAAGTTGTGAAACATCACTAGAACATGTTAGCAGACCCCAAAAAAACACTGAACCCAGTAGGGAAAGTGCCAACAAACCTCCAAAAGATGCAAAACAGCGGCTAAAGGGTTACGTTAACTCAAACTTGCTCCAAAACACCCAAGAGACATACAAATAAACCCAATGAGTGCAGAATGTGCAATAGGAACTCCAAAGGAAAACCCCTGTGCAGAGGGACACTGTGGGACATGTGGACCTTCAGCACTCAAAGGGTTGCTCACCCTTCCTGCAGATCTTCTGTCTTCAGATTACCATGTAGTAAGAAGAAGCCTCAGTGGGCAACTCCTGAGGAAAGAACATGAACCCAAGAAAAATAAAAAATTAGCTAAAACTACAGCAGAAATTTTCTCTTGCGTGTATCTTCATCCAAGGAACAAATCTTACTGGGGCTGACTGGCTAGCTGCAGCCAAGGAGGGAAGGTAGGCTCCACCCCCTGCATTCACAAGAATTGTTTCTGCCTACTTAAAGGGGAGGATCGCACACGCAAAGTTACCAGTAACCTGTATTGGACGACAGAGAAAAGGATTTATCGACGAGTACAAAAATCCTATTTCCTCTATTATCCATGAGTGATGCAGAGACCTTGACAGCATCCAGAGCAGTCACAAAAATGAGAGGGAGGGAAAAAAAAAATTGACAACGGCTCTGGAATCCTGTGATGAAAAAAGATTAACTATACAAAACTTTGTGAACGTGTGAACAGAAGACCAATTTGCTGCCTTGCAAAGTTGGTCCAGAGAGGTCCGATTCTTCAAAGCCCATGGCGTACTGAAGGAATGAGTTGAATGGGTAATAAGGAACTGAGCGAGATGGTACTTGAGAATATATGCTGGCTTAATCTTCCATTTATTCCACTTGGCAAGGGTCATTTTAGAAGCCAGTCTGCCCTTTTGGGGTCTGTTGTATGTCCTTTTGAATCAGAGACTGAGTCAAATTTACATAATAATGAAGGCAGAGAACAACATCCTAAGTGTGAAGAACCTCCTCCATCAGACTGAGAGGATTGGGTCACAAGGAGGGAAGAATCAACTCAAAATTGATGTGGAAAACAAACTTAGGCACACTCCTAAAGACAAGTAGTTTTGGTGAAAAACAAGGTAAGACTTTCTTCTCTTCTTACTTTTCTTTGTGTGGCTTTGGTCACATGAATTCTGGGAGTTAGTAGGTGGGAGGTTGATCTGGAGGTAGTCCCTTCTCCTGGAGGGCAGGGCACTTCTCAAAAGATAGAGTCTTAGTAGTTGAGACTCCCTCCTCCTTCTTCTCAACCCCCTCCCCACTAACTTCCAGAATTCATGTGACCAAAGTCACACTAAGAAAAGTAAACAGAAAAGTAAGGCTTTTGAGAAAAACCTGACAAAGTCAAAGAGCCTCAAAAACATAGTTGCTTGCCTAGTTTATGTTGGCCATAAGGACCAACAAATCCGCCTTTGGCACATCAGCATGGACAGCCTCAACCAGCTGTTCACCCCAAACCGCAACAGCTCTGTTAATCCAGGTAGAGGCAAAGATAGGCTTTTGCGCTGTGCCATTGGGCGAGAAGGAGGCCTTGGGGATAGAATCCAGCTTTTTATCTGCTGGCTCCTTGAGGCCAGCTGCATCCACCAGTGGGAGAGCTGTAATCTTAGCCAACTGTGACACAGGAGGGCCCACAGTGCTAAATCTGTAGCTGAAAATGGTTACTGCTTAGAAAACTCCTTATTTATCACGAGTCTTCCACTCATACAGAAGAATCTGGTCACTGGGTGGGAAGAATGGAGAAGACTTCTTAAGCCTCTGGAAAACATCTGAAGAGAGAGTCCCCTCAGAGATGCCACAGACCTGCAGGGTCTCCAAGACTGCCCTAATGAGCCTCTCTGCCAAAAAGAGGATCAGTCCCATAGGAATCACCATAGGAGATGTCTTTATCTTCCCCATCTGGCAGTTCCTCCTCAGAGGAAGCCTCAAGAATCTCTGACTGACCCATAGAAATGGGGGGTATATGTTTAAAAGTAGATGTAGGTTTCCATGATAGAAATACCCCCTGAAGAGAGAAGAGTATTTGGGCCACTGAAGGCAGTTAATATCTTGATCGTGGTATCCTGAAACCAACCAAGGCGATACCATCGTCTTTGGGAGCAACATCCTGGATAATTTGCAGAAGCTGCCCCTACCACACGTCCATCACTCTGCAAGCCACTGAGGCAGCAAAAGCTCCCCTAATAAAGACCCTTGGACAGAGAATAGTCGAGTTTTTTTGTCCATGGAGTACTTAAGGGCTGCCTTGCTCCACATAGGAATGGTAATATGCTTGGAAAGACTATGGGTGGAGAAGACCACAGGTCAATCCTGCCTTGGGGAAAAGGGTAGGAATGCACACATTTCTTAGAGACAGACAAATTCTTGTCCAAAAAACGCCACTTACCTTGGATAATATGGTGCAATTTAGCTCATGCTGAAAGACAGACAGCATTTTGTTTTCCGACTGAAGAGAGACACGGGATCCTTCCTTATGAACTTCCTCGGTTACTTACAAAACATCCTGAATGGACCTGATGAAGGGCTCCAAAGATCCAGTGTCCTCCTCATTTCTGGATGACCAATCAGAGATTTAATATGGAAGGTCAGCGTCCTTACTGCGGATCTCTGGAATCCTTACTCAAAGAGAGGCATTGGTTGTTTGACTGGCGCCTGCGGGGCAATTCAGATAACTATTTGTCCGACATCTCATCAATGGATTTGACAATCGAGCCTGGTAAAAGCCTTATCCCAGTCAGGTTCCAACACTGTTCCATACTAGCCCCATCAAATGTCACAACAGCAGCGGTTTAAGAACAATTCATGAATTTAGATGCCTGGATGTCTGACAGGGTTACTCAACATTAAGAGCAAGAAGCCAGAGAATGCATGTGCATTTAAGCTTAACTTCCCTCTCACTGGGCTCTGCCAAGGAGTCCAGCGGAAAAAAAAAAAAGACACTAACTGTTGTTAGCACCATGTGCAAGAGAGGCGAACACAGGCAAGCAACTTGTCTGAGAACCTGAAGTGGTATCAATAGTTTGCCCCAGATAAGCCTTGCGGAGAAAGATGAAGCATAAACATCTCAAACATGCGTGCTATGCGAAAGATAATACTGCTGATCTAAAAAAACATGCTCCCATGAGAAGGCTCCAAAAGGAGAATTTCCCTTAAAATGCCCCAATCAGACTCTGGTTTCCAACAGAGATGAGGCTGTCAGTCTCAAACTACCCATGTGATCACTGTGCTAAGCTCCCTAGCCAAAAGGCAAGAGCAGTAACTGAAAACTATATGGTCCCCAGATCCGTTGAACCAACGGAACCGTGGAACTAGGGGACGGGACACGCAGGTTCCGAGAGGCTCTCCCCACAAAGTGAGGGCCCTTGTAGCAATTCAACATAAGGGTGTGGGAGGAGTTTCATTTGGAGTGCTCTGCCTCTGATGCTATATAACCCATGGTCCCTGCATTCCTCAAGGACAATGGGGTGGGTGGGGGTGCTGTATTTTTATTTATTTATTTGTTTAAGTTACAGTACCGGTTCTAATTTTATTTAAAATTCCATACAATGACCTTGCACTGTATTAACTATTGTAATGTAGCTTAGTTTAAAAAAAAATTCACAAACATTTAAATGTTAAACACAATATACCAGTTCTGAATGTTTGGTAATTGTACATTTTACAGCCGATAAGAAAATAAATCAATCCTTACCTAGTAGCGAAGTCTCCTTGGCAAATGCTGCAGCAATAGCTGGATCTAATGCAGGCTGCCCATCCCCTGATGGGAGATCAGGACGAGTATAGTCACGACTTTTGTCATTGTTGTACTTAACATTTAAATTGACCAATTTAGAGAAATCAATCCGAAGTGTACAACATGCATTATAGATGTTTTGTCCATCAAGGGCCTGTGATAAAAAAATGGCATAATTTAAAATGTTAAAATAAACAAAAACTGCAGCCAGAATATGGTCACGTAAACAGAAAAAATAAAATAAATAAATAAATGAAATACATTTAACAAAAAGTTTAGTTACACAGATTTTTTTTGGTTGACAACTATTTATGTAAAGATTACGAAAAAGAAAAAAAAAAAAAAAAAAAAAAAGTTTCCTTACAAGTTTTGCTTGTTGTGCATTAACCGGGTCCCCATACTGTAAGAGAGCCTGAAACTGATTATTTTTGGTGAAAGTAATTATCTTCAACACTGTGCCAAACTTTGAAAATATCTAAAAAAACAAAAACAAGACACACACTTAGGTTATTCCATAAGAACAAAGTCAGCTTTTGAAACTTTTTAATGTGTTTATTTTAAACAAACCTGGTGAAGCACATCAAGTGTCACAGGATAGTACATATTGTCAATTATTATTCTCAGAACTGGACTTTGTGCTGATGATAATACACTTTCACTTCCAGTAGTTCCACTCACAGAAGAATTGGATGTCTGAACTGCTGTTACAGCTTGAAGCACAGCTTGGGCACGCTGAAATGAAAATACAAGCAAACATTTTTAATTCAGAGGAAACTACTTTTGTATATTTGGCACAGTGCAGATAAAGGGACACAGTGAATTTGCAAAATGATACAGTCCCAAGTGGACTACAATTTCCCATAAAATTTTATATTCCATATTACTATGGAATATGGACTTCTGATGGCCAAGTCTGAAACTAGTTATTTTAAAAGACATAAGTTAGGTTGCAATTGTATTATAGAAGGAAAAAACCTCTCTCTCTCTCTCTCTCTCTCTCTCTCTCTCTGTGTTTAACAATCACAACCCTCCATTAAGAAGATTTTAGTGGGGCAAAGGACAAACAACGTTACCAAGATGTAAATGGCAGGGTCATTGTCTAAATCGTGGTAGACAACACTTGTCCTCATGAGCTACTAAGGTGCACATTTTCAGTATAACCCTGCTTTTATCAAAGCTGGATCAATATCAGTAATTTGTAAAATGATAGGAAGATCTATGCATAAACACACATTAGGGCAGGGCTCAAAATTTCCACTCGCCACTAACCAATGGCGAGTGAAAATTCAGCCCTGGTGAGTAGAAATTCAGCCCTGGTGGGTAGAAATTCAGCCCTGGTGGGTATGTTATGGCTTGCAGCAGCGAGTAACTTTTCAGGTCTGGCTAGTAGCAAAGGACTTCAACATTTTAGGCCCTGCATTAGGGTGTTTTAAAAAGGTGAGTAAATACTGAACTTGGAACAGTTAGCATCTGCCAGCTGTGAAAGGTTTATGTTTTTGAGAGACGAAGAGGTATACATGCAGTGGAATGTGTTGGATACCCTCTTTGGCACTGAAGGGGGTTTAAAGAAACCAAAAAAATGGCCAATGTGTTGGGTTCCTTGAGTACATTTGTGGCACTGTCTATACAACATAATTAGAGCAAAATGAGAGTAAAATTACTTGTTGCTCTAATTATGTTGTATATATTTTGAGCTGTAGATGCGGCAAACAATACGTTGGAAGAACAGTCCGGTGTTTAAAGGACCGTTTTAGAGAGCACAGGAGAAATATTATTAAGAAATCAGTTCAACATACGGTTTCCAGACACTTTTTGGAGTGTCAGGGTGGTGAAGTTAGGAGCTTACAGATTATTAGGATTGAGCAAATCCCTGTGAGTACTAGAGGAGGTGACCGTTTTAGGAAACTTTGCCAGAGAGAGTCTTATTGGATACATAAATTGCAGACACTGAAACCAGGTGGCATCAATGAAGAAATTGATATGTATTGTTTTTAATGATAATGTGCTCATTTTTAATGAAAAATGTTGTTCCAATATAATAATGTTTATTATTTTTTATACATTTATATTTATATATCTTTAAGTAATATATTTTCTTTTTTAGATACTGGATAAATAAGCTTTCTGCATGCCATCCTGGATTCAGGTTTGTGGATTTAAAACTCATACAGATTTGATAATAAGTATTTATTTATGTAATTCATGTATACTGTCAGAATATTTGTTTTATTTTATTTTATTAGGTTTTAATTCATTGTGTGTTACTATGATTGTAAAGGATTATGTCCATTTTATTTATGTAGACTTTATATAGTTAATGATTTTGCCAAAAGAGGTATAAATATGGTTGGGTTAGTATTATGCACCATCTCTTGACAAAGTGGGCTTAGCCCACGAAACGATCGTTGAGAAGGTGCAGAGATCCATGAGGACTGGAGGACGTGTTGAGCTCTGGTGCAGGAGTGAGGCTTGAGGCGCATCGTAGTGACGAAACCGGAAGTGACGTCATCTGTGTGGGATCGGCTGTCTGAAGAGCGAGGAAGTCTGTGGCAGTGCTGTGAGCAGTGTCTCCGGATCGGTGGACCGGCTATGTGATATGGGCGCTTGTATGGTATCAATCTTGTGAGTGCACACCCTGAAGGGTGATGGGATTTTAGTTTTGTTATACCATATTAAAATAAATACTACTCTTAGATCTACTTCCCTTTTTTTGCTCTCCTGTTTTTTTACTTTTTTCCAAATAGGTATACAATGCATTTCAAAACCTCTGTGGTACGACAAGGTGTTAAAAAAACATAAAACCAAACGTGTTAAACACCATGTTGTGTAATATGTTCATGTTCGCAAGCTTCTTATTAACCCTTTGAGTGCTGCGAAGGAATGCAATGCATTGCAAAGCACTAGATGCTTCTCTGGCACTCAAAGGGTTAAGAAATAAAATGGTATGTAGAACTGTTTGGGGCTGGCACAACTGGTTAGAAACTATAGCCAAGCAGTGTAAAGTGATTTATTTAAAGTGGCCAAAACGAAAGACAAACTTATGGCTGTAAAAAAAAAGTCACTATCTGAGCGAATATCCGATTGATGAAGTATCTATAAATTATAGAATCACATACAGGTTGCCTCTCCCATCTATACATTGGAGCTTTTCATCTTTAAAGGGATAGTAATACATACAAATTACTCCTCCCCATATTGTAGGCATGCTAAAAAGAAATGTATTGCCCCCAGAGTCATCTCTCAAGCCCTTATGGTTCGAGAGAAAATAGCTCGCAAAGTTGAACCCCCCCTTCCCTTAAGTCAGCATTCTAGCTGACTGCAGGGATATCCGGTCTTACGTGCATCAGGCAGCTCTGCAACAGAGCAGAGATCACGTTAATAAAAACGCAATCAATGCCCCTAAGACCCGTGCAAACACCTGAGGAGCAGTGGTGAGCCCAAAGGGCAGAGAAATGAACTGGAAGTGCCCCAAGATGCAAGCGAACCTGAGGTACTTCTGACTGTCCGGATGAATTGGGACATGCAGGTAAGCATCCTGCAGTTCCAGAGAGGCCAAAAATTCCCCTGGACATACCGGTGCAATGACAGAGCACAAAGACTCCATCTTGTAGTGAGTATGGGTCATAAAAGAGTGGATGTCCAGGATAGGGTGGCAGCCACAATCCTTCTTGGGAACTACAAAGAGGTTTGAATAGAAACCTGAACCTCTCTCTTGCAGAAGTATAGAAGCCAGGACTACCTTGTCCAAGAGAGCCTGCACCTCCCCGTTGAAAAAACTCAGCTTTTCTTGACCTAGAGGGGTTTGAAAAAGGAAGAACCTGAATGGAGGCAGGGATACAAGGGAATCCTGTAACCTCCTGAAACCACCTGTAATACCCACTGATCTGTAACAGAGCCTGCCCAAATGCTTGAAAATCCTGCAGGCAACCACCAACAGGTAGGTGCAGACCAGGGTTCAGCATATAATGCCAAAAGAGGGATGGTGGAGGATTGTTTTGACCTCTACTAGCTTCAAGCTTCCTATCAGTTACGTCCTTAAGAATTGTGGCATCAGCCAAAGGTAAAGCATCGGATTTAGACAGTCTGGAAATAAGGGGATCAACCTGAGGAGGTATAGTCCACTGAGCCAAGGCTGCATCATAGAATGGATGAAGCTTGGAGAATCTCTTGGACAGAGAAAGACGCTTGTCTGGAGTCTTCCACTCATCCAGTATAACCTGGTCAAGAGTGGGATTAGGCGGAAACACAGTACAGGAATTCTTGCACCTTTGAAAGGCTTCAGAAGTAGACTGGGTCTCTACAGGGTTAAAAGGAACATGTAGGGTAGTCAAAACAGACTTCATGAGACCCTCTGCAGAGGGCTCAGGGTCAGCCTCAAAAGGGTCACCATATGTATGGGAAGAAGCCCCTTCTGCACACTCCCTATCCTCTAACTCCTCAAATGAATCCTCCTAAGAGGAATCAGAAAGATCATGATTGCCAGAGGCCTTAGGGGGCTACAAACCTGAACGATTTTTGCAAACCACAAAAAGTTCATCCTTGCCCGACACTGGGTGAGCCTACTTGCAGTAACTCCAGAGAGAGGACTTCTATTAAGATCACCGGTTGGAGTTTGTGCATACTATCTCGGGACTCCTAAACATCGCAAAGCACCATGAAGAACTCTTTTATTCGGCATCATGATGGTGTACAGGACGAACCCAGTTGGACAGTTGTCTGTAACGCAGATTTATGTGGACCCCTACACATCGCAAGCACTAGAATAAGCAGTTTATTGCACACAAGGGGTTGCAAGGTACAAAAAGGACAGGCAATTCGTCACTACATTGCTAGTAATATATATTCAAACAATTCAGCACAGTGTGTCCCTGGCTCGGTCCTTCCCCCCAGAAGGGGAAGAATCTGTTGTTAGCCCGAACTGTGCGAGGCTCAGCACTGTAGGCAGACATGGCATTTCCTCCCCTTCCCGGAACACAGTGATTCTAGCACTGTATGGCATGCCTTGAATGGGAATTATGTGTAACACTTTGTACAATGACAAATGTATACAAACAGTGAGAACTTGTCTGCGCCTCTGTGTCTGTATCAAATTTTCAATTGACTGTAAGCATTTGAAAACAAGCATATCAGCAAAATGTGGTTATATTTTTAAAAACCACAACTTTCTACTAACAATGCACTCCATTAGCATAATATTCAACAGCCTGGCAAAACAACTGGGGGATGAACTTATCAGTGCAGCATCTCTGTGGTGTACAATAATACAGCTCAGTGCTAAAAGAAAGGTGTACAACAAACTATACCATGAAGGAGTTTGAGAATAGCAGTAGTGATAAAGGGGATGATGAAGGGAGAATTACCCCACTGTGTCACATGACTAACAAAAATGGAGTTTGTTTTGTACTTACCAATTAATCATGGGGTAAAGTAGGTACTTGAATAATACAGGCTGAGCATCTCTAATTCAAAATCCAAAACTTTTTGAGCGCCAACATAAAATAGTGACACCTTTGCTTTCTGATTGTTCAGTGCACACACATTGTTTCATGCACAAAAATTATTAAAAATATTTTATAAAATTACCTTCAGGCTATGTGTATAAGGTGTATACAAAACATAAATGAATTTTGTGTTTAGACTTGGGTCCCATCCCCAGGATATCTCATTATGTATATGCAAATATTGCAAAATCTGAAACACTTCTGGTCCCAAGCACTTCAGATAAGGGATACTCAACCTGTAGTATTCTCTAGAGACGGAGACTCCCTCCTACCTCCTTTACCCACGTGCCTAGCAGCGTCAGTTCCAAAGCATAGCAAAAATGAAAGCCAAAGAAGAAGTAGGACAGGATGGTGGTCACCATACCAGAAAATCCAAAGGACATTCCTGGCCAGAAGTCAAAAAACCTCTTTCTCTCTTTCATCCATTGTGCAACACGGCAACCATGGGGATATATCAAAGCTACCCACACCAGGATTCCAGGGAGGGAAAGAAAAGTGCAAACTCAGTTGAGATAACCCCCCCCCCCAAAAAAAAAACAAAAAAAACACCACCTTATGAACCTCAGTTGTCAACTGACACAGTCACACAAAACTAAGTAACACCAAAAAAGTTACTAGAAATAAAAGAATGTACAAGATATATGGCCTTGTAGGACCTTCCGTCCAAAAGAGGCTTCAGCAGAGTCCAGGACATTAAGCGTGTAATGTTTAGCAAATATGTGAAATAACTGTCACTACAGTGCATAATTATTCCACAGATGCTTGGTTCTTGTAGACCGAGGAACCCATCACACACTAGTGCAATAAGCAGTGACCTTAAAGGGCACAGTCTTTTTTTCTAAGGACATAAGCCTGGTGAATGGTAGCTTTTATACTAGTAATGGCAGCCTTAATACAAGTAGCCTCCATCACATTAGATGCTGTTTGTCCCATATGTGGTCCCTCAGGAGTACCGAAGACAGAGTCAAATTTGCAGAAATGTTCCAGGTAATGAATGTAGTATTTCAGACAACAAACTACATCCAAACTGTGAAACTCCTGCTTCAGTCTGTTAGACAGAGAGACAAAGAAGAAAAAACTATTCCTCACAAATATAAATCAGAAACCACCATGGGAAGAAACCTAAAAGAAGCCCGCAGAACCATTCTGCATGAAAATCAGGAAAGAGGATTACAAGACAAAAGCCTGTAGTCCAACCAAGTGCAGGACAGGCACAAATGCTAAAAAGAAATTTGGTCTTGAGAGTCAAGCAACAAAAAAAAGATACAGAAGCCAAAAGCTGAAGAGGATCATTCTGAAGGACTACAAAAACCAGGTTTAATTCCCATGGAGCAGCTGGATCTCATGGCACAGGGCAGGCACGAGCAAACTGTCAGGAGGATCTCCAACACAGCCTCTGTCCCATCATGCCATACCTGCAATCCAGAGTCCCACTGGTAATGCAGGAGGTAGACAAAAATAAGCTGAAGCTCCTCTACCAAGAAGGTGGCCACAATTGCTGCTCTGAAAAGCAGAGTATCCAAAAATGGTAGAAAATGTCTCAAGCAGTAAAGCACCACTGACTGATCTGAGGGACAGATGAAAAATAAAGAAACATCAGTAAATGTAGAATTAAAGGGATAGAGTGCAATAAAAAGTCAGAAAACCACAGACTGTGGCTCACAGACAGACAAGACATACTCACAGGACGTGTTCTCTGATACTGAACTTCTATCTATAAGCTCCCAATAAAGTAAAGAGGAAAAGGGAGAGCGCCTGGTAAATTCAGGATGGTCATCCCCAGACAACAGGTACAGGGGAAAGTCTGCCCCTGTTCCATATCCAATATAGAGACAAAGGGAGTAGGAGCCTAAGTAATGGGGGATGAACGCCCCATGTAAGTTACACACACAAAAAAAAAATACTTTTCTCCGTTGTGTAATTTAAATGGAGGCTGCTCAGAGAGGACACTTTTATGCAAGTGCCCTGCCTCCTAGAAATAACTACTGCCCATGTTCCTGTGCTCTACAATGGATTAAAGAGAAAGGGTAATACAGGGAACAGGTCTAGAGTGTGTTTACTAGGTGGAAGGAATTAAATTTTACATACATTCATAATTTTTTTTTTTTTTTTTTTAATTAAAAAAATACAATAAAAAATAAAGTCTGTACCTGATTTAGTGCACTGTCCGTTTTCAGTTCTTTATGGTTAGAATACTGAATATAAATAGGTTGGTTACGTAGATGAGGTGTCATGGTAGTATAATAATTTACCATGGTGGCAGCTGCTTCTTCAGTAGCCAGCTCTAAAAAAGCCTGCAAAGTTAAGATATCACTTTTAGAAAATCATGAATATAAATATAAAGATTGACCTTCAGGGTATGAATTAAAGCAGAACTTTCAGATCATACTAAGTCGCCATGCATTCATTAAACGCATGGCGACTAGATTGGAAATAGATGTCTTACCTTTAAAAAAAAATAGTACAGTGTAAAGGAATTGTTCCCGTTTGGAGACCGGAACCCAGGCTACAGTGCAGACATCTTGTCTGTGCGCCTGCGCTGTCAGTCCCGGTTGCCACTGAGTAGCACTGCAGTGCACCATATGGTTACCGGAAGGGACCGGCGGCGCAGGCACGTGGACCGCACTAACCTGCGTGTCAGTCCCCAAAAGGGAAGGATTCCTTTACACTGGGCTATTTTTTTAAAGGTAAGGCATCTATTTCCAAGCTAGTAACCATGTGTTTAATGAATGCATGGCGACTTCATATGATCTGAAAGTTCAGCTTTAAGTGAAACATTGATGACTATTATAAATTTGCAATGTACAAACAAACCCAACAAAATCATAAAATGTGAGCAATAAATTTATTTGTGTACTTTATTTATGAAGCACTAAATTCACAGAAAAAAAAAAATAGAACAATTACTATCTAAATGTAGGATGTAAATGGAAATTAAACCTCTGAATCCCAGGGAGTTCTTAACTCCTTGCTTTGCAATGTGTTGTGCACCCATCTGGCATTCAAAGGGTTAAGTGAAACAGAAGCAAAATGAAGTACATTATACAAACTACAATGGCAATGGTTGAAATGACAGTGAAAACCAGTCAACTAAATAAATGTGTTTTTTGAATTTGCAAACTAAATAATGTTGGTCTTCTATCACTAATTTGTTTATACTGCCTACACTGCAGATCACACGTTAACTCCACTGTATCACTATTGTTTTTTTTTTGTTTTGTTTTCTTTTGTTCTTTTTTTGCGTGGAAGAAGAAAGGAGACATTTTGTGGCAGTCTGAGCTGTGAGCTCCCTTTTCATAATATATTTTGATTATAACATGCAAAACAAAGCGAGGTTTGTCTGTTGCTTCTAACAGATGCCATTAAAGGGATAGTAATACTTCATTTTATCTTTATTTTATTTTGTAGACATTAAAAAAACATGAAGAACGATATAAGTCTTATCGCTCAAATCTTTATGGTTTGAGAGATATTCACAAGCAAAGTTTCCCCTCACTGACCAATACA
The DNA here is from genome assembly GCA_037306005.1 of Rhinophrynus dorsalis. NCBI lineage: Eukaryota > Metazoa > Chordata > Amphibia > Anura > Rhinophrynidae > Rhinophrynus > Rhinophrynus dorsalis. Next base: position 182,375,799 of record CM074722.1, read on the forward strand.
GTCAAGTCTGCCATCTAACTATCAGATTTGAAATCCAGTCTGCAGATCAATCGTTGGCTCTTCAGCAGAGCTGAGATCGCAAGATATAAAAATAACTTTCATTGGAAGGGTCTAAAATGTGTGCTTGCAAACCAGGCACACTTTGTAGACTATTCAAATTAAGTAGTTCTTTTTATCTCTCGCAATCTCGGATCTGCTGTAGAGCCACGGCCGGTCCAGGGACCGGATTCCAAATCTGACAGCTAGATGGCAGACTTGAATGTTTTAGTCAGTGAGGGGAAACTTCACTTATGAAAATCTCTCAAACCATAAAGGTTTGAGAAATAAGACTTATATCGTTCTTCATGTTTTTTTAATGTCTACAAAATAAAATAAAGATAAAATGAAGTATTACTATCCCTTTAAGTCACTAAATGTATTTTAGTGTATTTACTGTTAAATCATTTGGTCTTCGAGTGTGGAACACAGGAACCATGGGATAAAATTTCCCTCCTCCTGGAGGACAGGGCACTGTAGGCAGGAACTATTCTTGGAAAGAATGCAGGGTGGAGCCTTCCTTCCCTCCTTAGCCGGTCACCAGCCAATCCCCAACCAGTTAGATTTGAGACACTAATCTATTGACTAGGTAGCAAGGAGGAAAAAGAAGACTCCTTTGACAATGAACCCGAAGGAACTCTCATGTTCAGTCACAGGAGAACCAAGCATGGCCCCTTGACAGGGTGGGAGACCTGTAAGCTATATGGACTAGTCAAGTGGTTCTCATCTCCTGTCCTCAGGATCCACTAACAGACAAGAATTTGATGATTTCCTTGTTAGACAACAGGTGAGTTAATCAATGTGAATAAAAGCCTCTGATCACCACACCTGTGCTCTAGCAGAGAAATCCCTAAGTCCTGGCCTGTCAGCGGGTCCTGAGGGCAGGAGTTGAGACTTAAGGAGATTTAACAGGTAAGACTAAAATCCTCTTTATTTTGTCGTCCAATAGAGCTTACAGGTAACTCTGATGTACCAACATTGAGTTTCCCAGAGATGGGAAAGAAGGCAAGGACCACGCATCGGTCCCCAAAGTCACCAGAGCTCATACGGACTAATCAGATCATAGGACAGCCCTAAACAAGAAAGTGTCAACAGACACTGAACTGGAATATAACTCACCAGTAACTAACACAGCACACTGAACTAGAGGCAACAGGGCTCAACAGTCAAATATTACAGAGACACAAGGCTACCTCCAGGACTTTTCTACCAAAGCTGGAGTCAGCTGAGGCTAGCACGTCAACACTATAGCATTTAGAGAACGTGTGCACAGATGACCAAGTGGCGCCTTGCACAACTGATCAGCAGAAGCCTGATTTTTTATAGGCTCAAGAGGCCCCAACAGACCTGGTGGAATGAGCCATGATACAAAAGGGAACAGGCTTCTTTCTGAGTTCATAGGCCTTACGAATGGTAGACTTGATCCAGGAAGCGATAGTCACCTTGGATGCAGGCTTATCAGCCCTGGGACCTTCAGGGATGACAAAGAGCTTGTCAGTCTGGTGAACAGACTCAGTGTGGTGCACACAGATCTTAAGGCAGCACACCACATCTAACAAGTGGAGATCCCTCAGGACAAAATGAAGGTATGACAATCTCCTGATTGATGTGGAACTCTGAGACCACCTTAGGAAGAAATTCTTGGGAAGTGCGAAGAATCGCCTTGTCCTTGTGAAACACCAAGAAGGGCAGTTTGCAGAACAAAGCCTGCAGCTCGGCGACTCTGCAAACAGAGATGACTGCCAAGAGGAAACCCATTTTCCAAGTCAGAAGACGAAGATAAATGGTGGCCAAGGATTCAAAAGGAGGGAGCTGCAAGAAGCCTAGCACCAGATTAAGGTCCCACTGAGGAGCGGTATGCTTAAAAGCAGGGTAAGAGTGAACGCCGCCTTGAAAAGTAAACCTTGACATCCGGAAGGATGGCAATGCACCTTTCAATAAGGACAGAAAGAGCAGATGTCTGAACCTTCAAAGAACTTAGGCTACGAGCCTTGTCCACACCTTCCTGTGAAAAGGACAGGACACTGGGGAGGTTGTGAGAAGATCCCTATCCACACACCAAGAGTGAAAATAAGACCAGATTCTGTGGTAGCCCTTAGAGGAAACAGGCTTACGAGCAAGAAGCATAGTGGTTACTACCAGTGGTGGGAAACCCTTCTTCCTCAATACTGAGGATTCAACCGCCAGGCTGTCAATCCCAGAAGTTCCACATTCTCCTTCCACAAATAGCCCTGTAGAAGGAGATCCGGTTTGCATGGAAGCTGATAGGGTTCGGACACAGATAGGTCCAGAAGCTCCGGGAACCAGGGTTGTCGGGACCAGTATGGAGCAATGAGAATGACCAGAGTTCTCTCCAACAGTAATTTCTTCAGTACCCTGGGAAGCAGGGAAATAGGAGGAAAGATGTAGGCTAGAGGAAACTGCCAAGGGATCGACATGGCTTCCACTGCGAGAGCCGGAGGATCCCTCCAACGGTAACAAAACGTCGGAACCTTCCTGTTGTGTCTGGTCGCCATCAGGTCGATCCAGGTAAACCTCCATTTCGGACGATGAGATTGAACATCGCCTGGTGGAGTTCCCACTCTCTGCTGTCTACCATGTGTCGACTCAAGAAGTCAGCCAAGACGTTGTCTACTCCTGGATTATGAATTGCGGAGATGGCAGGGACATGTTCTTGACCTCCAACCAAGCTGTGAGACTTCCTGTTCCTTCTTGCTTATTGAAGTAAGCCACTGGCGTGGCATTGTCGGACTGGACGCAAACAGGACAGTCTTTGAGATGATAGGACCAGTAGCAGTCGAAGTTCTAAGATGTTGATGGGTAGGAGAGACTCTTCCGCTGACCACTGACCCTGTGCATTCAGGTGACCCAGGATCGATCCCCAGCCACATAGCCTGGCATCCATTGTCACTGTGATCCAGAATGGTATTAGTAAGGGTCTGCCCTTCCTCAAGTTGGAAAGATCTAGCCACCAAGAGAGACTCCTCTCCACTGGACACATCGCTGCAATGATAGCGTGCAAAGATTATCTTGTAGTGAGTATGGATCACAAAAGAGTTGAGGTCCAGGATAGGGCAAAAGCCACCTTCCTTCTTGGGAACTACAAAAAGGTTTGAACAGAAACCTGAACATCTCTCTCTTGCAGAGGTACTGAAGCCAGGACTACCTTGTCCAAGAGAGCCTGAATAGCCCCATTGAAAATCGTGAGCTTTTCCAGTTCCTGAGGTGAGAAGGGCCGACTCTGACGGGAGGTAGGGATGTGAAGGGAATCCTGTCAGCTCCTGAAACCACCTGTAATAACCCACTGATCCACAAAACAGACTGTTGAAGTACTCAAAACATGTTGCAGGCGACCACTCACAGGTGTATGTGGACCAGGGTTCAGCGAGTCACGCCGAAGTAGGTTTGGTGAACATGTGTTTTGACCTCCACTGCTGTTTGGACTTGGGGTGGAACGCAGGGTGCTGGCCTGAGGCGGCACTGAGTTCGCCTTTGCGTCTCGCTTTGGCGATAAAGAAAGGAACGCTGTTTCCTTGCCCGAGGAATACGCTTAGGAAGCTGAGGTAACAAAGTGCTCTTATCCCCAGTGGCTTCACTGATGATGTTCTTCAATTCAGGACCAAAAAGGGATGTACCCTGAAAAGGAAGAGAGACCAGTGACATTATATATATATTTTTTTTTTTAGATCAATTCAGCAGACCAAATAAGCCACAGCGTGCGTCTGGCAGCTACAGAGAAGGTGGAGGTCTTAGCATCAGGGCTAATGGCATCAAACAAGGCATCAGTAATATAATGCGGAGCCTCAGAAATATTCGCCAAAATGGGCAAAAGGTCCTCCTTAGGGGCACCTTTGTGGACAGCGTCAATCAGCTGTTCAGTCCAAACAGCAATGGCCCTATTAACTCATGCAGACGCCAAGATGGGCCTCAATGACACTCCTATGGCAGAAAAGGTAGCCTTAAGGATAGCTTCCAGCTTCCTATCTGTCAGATCTTTAAGTGCTGATGCATCTGCAACTGGCAAGGCAATAGACTTAGTAATCCTAGAAATATGGGAATCAAAGGTGGAGTAGCCCACTGAGCCAAAGCTGCATCAGCAAAGGGGCACAGCTTAGAAAATCTCTTGGAAAGAGTGAGACGCTTTTCAGGGATCTTCCACTAATCCAGGATAATTTGATCCAGAGTGGGATTAGGTGGAAAAACAGTACAGGGCTTCTTGTGCATTGAAAATATATCAGAAGTAGACTGTGGTTCTACAGGGTTAACAGGAATGTTAGGGGTAGACAAAACCACCTTAATGAGACCCTCAGAGGGTTCAGGGTCAGCCTCAAAGGGGTCACCATGAAACTGGGAAGAGGCCACTTCTGAACACACACCATCCTCAAACTCCTCAAGCGATTGCTCCTCAGAGGAAACAGCTGAATCAGGAAACCCAGAGTCCTTAGGGGCCACAAACCTGAAAGAAGTGGGGGTGTTTCCAGAATTGGAGGACCCCCTGAAAAGAGAGGAAACTGAGCCATAGAGAACCAAGTCCTTGACCTAATGTGGCTCTTGTTCATGGCTAAAGGGCCCTGACAGAGAAGCAGGGGTCGCAGCACATAAAGGGGCATAAGTGACCTGAGTACTCTCTGGGATGCCCCTAGTTGCATGAGGAACAATGAGCAAGGGGGGGGGGTTAATGATTCCCCTGAATCCTTAGCCTTAGGTCTAGCCCCATGTCCCTTATGATCAGACGCCCTAAAAGGAGAAAATAGTGTCTACAGGACCCTCAGGAATTATGAAGAAAGCGTCAGATAGCCTGACAGACTCCGTGAGATGCACATAAAACTTGAGACAACGCACAAAGGAATTCCACAAGTGGAGATCCCTTTCCTTGTTAGAGGTGGGATCAGGGCAGAAAGAGGGCACCACAATCTCCTGATTCATATGGAACTCAGAGACCACCTTTGGCAGAAACGCCTTAGAACTGCAAAGCACCGCCCTGTCCTTGTGAAACACCAAATAAGGTGGTTTACAAGACAGAGCATGTAACTCCACGACACAGCAAACAGACACAATCTCCAGGAGAAAAGCCATTTTCCATGTCAACAGACACAGAGGAATAGTAGCCAAAGACTCAAAGGGAGGGCACTGAAGGATGCCCAAAACCAACTTAAGATCCCACTGAGGAGTGGGAGACTTGAAAACAGGATGAGTATGAGCAACGCCCTGAAAGAAAACCTTGACATCAGGAAGGATGGCAATGCACCTCTGAAAGAAAACAGAGAGAGAAGAAGTCTGAACCTTAAGGGAACTCAAACTGAGGCCCTTAGTTACACCGTCCTGCAAAAAAGCCAGGAACGTAGGTAGATCAAAATCCTGAGACAGGTCCCTGTCAGCGCACCAGGACAGAAAAGTCGACCAGATACGATGGTAAATCTTGGAAGAAACAGGCTTTAGAGCACTGAGAATAGTAGCCACCACACCAGAAGAAAAGCCCTTCTTCAATATTGAGGATTCAATTTCCAAGCCGTCAAAACTAGCCAATGCACATCCTCTTTCCACAGGTAACCCTGTAGAAGAAGGTCCGGACGGTCAGGGAGCCACTGACCGATCCACAAGCTCTGGAAACCAAGACTGGCGAGGACAATATGGAGCAATCAGAATGACTGGGCAACGCTCCAGTCGTAATTTCTGTAACAGCCTGTGCAACATGGGAAGGGGAGGAAAGATGTAAGCCAGAGGAAAGGTTCAAGGAATGGACATTGCATCCACTACTAGAGCCAGAGGGTCTTGCCACCGAGAGCAAAACACTGAAAACTTCCGGTTGTGTCTAGTCGCCATCGGGTAGATGTAAGGGGAACCCCATCACTGAACAATGATTTGAAACACCTGCAGATACAACTCCCACTCTCCGCTGTCCACTGTGTGTCGACTGAGGAAGTCCTCCATGACGTTGTCTACGCCTGGAATGTGCACTGCGGATATAGCTGGCATGTGATCTTCAGCCCAGGACAAAATAACCTTGACCTCTAACCAAGCAGCAAGACTTCTTGTTCCGCCTTGCTTGTGGATGTAAGCCACGGCCGTGGCGTTGTCGGACTCCACTCAGACTGGACAGTCTTCTAGATGAGAAGTCCAATGCCTCAGGGCATGAAATATCGCCTGAAGCTCCAGAATGTTGATCGGAAGGAGAGACTCCTCCGGAGACCACCGACCCTGAGCGCTCAAGCGGCCAAGGACCGCACCCCAGCCAGAGAGGCTGGAATTCGTCGCCACCTTGGTCCAAAAGGTCACCAGAAAGGACTTGCCCTTCAGAATGTTGGAAAGGTTGAGCTACCATGACAAGCTCAGTTCCACATGAAGAGGAAGGGAGACAAATGACCTCCGAAGATCCTGTTGACCCTTGCACACCTGGATCACGAACCTCTGGAGTTCTCGGGTGTGCGCCACGGCAAACAAGACTGCTTCTATGGTGGAGATGAATTTTCCCACTAGAGAGGACAGCTTCTTGGCTGGAACCAAATCTTCAGCCAGAACCGCAGAACCCCTGTGGCCGATCTGGTGAGCCACCTCTTCCGTGAGGAACACCATGCTCTTCTGAGTGTCAAAGAGAAGGCCCAGAAACCCAGACGATGGGATGGGATAAGATCGGACTTGTCCAAGCTGATGATCCACCCGTGATGGGTGAGAGCATGAATGCATTGCTGAACCTGCTGATGAAGAAGTTCCGCAGAAGGGGCTTTCAGAAGTAGGTTGTCCATGTATGGAGTAACTCTGATGCCGTTCCGATGGAGAACGGACACCAAGGCTCCCAGGACACTGTTGAAGACCTGAGGAGCTGTCGTCAGACCAAATGGAAGAGCTGAGAACTGAAAATGTCCCCGGTCGCAGGCAAACCGGAGGTACTGCCGGCTCTCTGGATGAATGGCAATGTGTAAGTATGCGTCTTGAAGATCCAGAGAATCAAGGAATTCCCCTGGGGACATGGCAGCAATCACTCTCCGTAGAGACTCCTGGTGATAAGTCCGGGTCACAAAGGACCACAAAGAGGTTTGAGTAAAAACCCATACCTATGTCCTGAACTGGAACCGGCTCTAGAACATCCTTGTCCGGAAGAGCCTGAACAGCGCCGCTGAACAGACGGCATTTCTCTGAGCCCTGAGGAATGTGAGAAGGAAGAAAGTGAAGGGGAGGAAGAGAGACGAAAGGGATCCTGTACCCTTCTGTACCTATCTGTCCGTCACTGAATCCTCCCAAATGCTGTGATAGTGTCGCAGACGACCACCCACAGCAGAGTATGGACCCGGGTTCGGCGAGTCATGCCGAAGGAGGCTTGGAAGCTTTGGGCTTAGAGGAGACCTTGGGCTTGGAGAAGGTACGCGGAGCTGAGGGAACCAACTGGTTCGCCGGATGTGTCTCATTCTGAAAGAAACGAAAATACAGATTACGCTGAAGCGGTAATTTCTTCCTGGGAACCAAGGGTAGAAGAGTACTCTTACCCCCTGTGGCCTCACTGATCAGATCCTTAAGATATGAAAGAACAGGAATTCAACTGAAGTAATTTAAAAGTAAAAGAATGAACAATCAATTAAAATTAGTCCAAGTGAATAAAAATGAATTACATTTCTGTCTGGTAAAGAAGACAGACATGGGACAGAGATGTGCAGAGTGCAAGTCCAGTCAAAATACCACAGACAAAGGAAATGTGGCTGCCAAACACAAAATACATACTCACAGGACTTGTGCACTGTGAATGCAGGAAAGTTTGTACTCTTCAGGCTTCTATGTACATAAAAATGTTAGCAAATGCAAACCATCCTCTAACAAACTCAGGTCCCGTAAATTTGTGCTCTGCTTCAAATAAACAATGGAGGCCAGAGAGAAGCCTGACTACTGAGGGATTAAACATCATCATCCCTACAAGAAAAGGTAAAATAGGATTTTAGTGTTCTTACCTGTTAAAGGAGCAGTAAACTTTTTTTTTTATTAAAACCTATGTGTTATAGCTTTTTTTTCTGGCAGAGTAAAACAAGGTCACTCTCCCTCTGCGAACAGTTGTTGTATTCAAAATCTGTAACTGTTCAAATAATCAGAAAGTGAATTTACTGTGTGTTTACTTGCTGAAAGTTCTAAATGACAGGAAGTGACACGCAGTTTTTATGGCATTATATGGAGAACTGTATGTCACTGACTTTCCTCTCCGTTAGAATGTATCAGAATAACCAATTGGAAATTGACCACTAGAGGACAGTAATGTAAAAAAGCATGGGTTTACACTGTAATAACTCTGGAAACATACATCGGTCAGCAGTGGGAGTTTACTGCTCCTTTTCTCTACAGTCTATATGGAACATGAATCCCACCCAGCAAAAAGGTCCTCTGTTTGGTCTCGCCTCTCTGGGTTTGTCTTCCTTCTCACAGGAAATGTCCTTCTTCTCTCACTTGCCTTGTTAATGTGGCTACAGTGACATTCATATGAGAGATTTCAAGGTGGGGAAGAGTGGCTGGGAGTCTCCACCTATAAGACTGTCTTTTAGAGAGGTGTCCTGCCCTCCAAAAAGAGGGACTCAACCCCCATGGTACTCCATATCGGACGTAATAGAAAATAATCTTTTAAAACTGGATTACACTATTTTAGACTGACTGGAGTAAAGTGAGCAGGGAATAAGCGTCCACTTCTAAAAGCCATTTAAAGGTAAGTGCCCAGCTCTCCAGCAAGAGAAAACCTTACCCCATAGTTCCTGTGTTCCACATAGGATGTCAGAGAAATAAAATTAAAATATTAATAAATCCAAGCTTCAGAAGAATGCTTGTGACTGCTATTATCATCATTTGAGGTCACCTGGTTTCATTACTACTCATCAGCTGTACTATGTGCCAGTATTCTCTCATTTATGTCAATCAAGTAGATGTATTTTCTTTTTCTTCAAGAAAAAGCATCAGAAAATCTTAACCATTTGAGTGCCAGAGGGGTATGCAATGCATCGCAAAGCGTTAACAGTATGCAAAAGTATCAAACAGTGACATACCTGGTTTTTTCCTTTCAACATAAGAATGTTTGTTACTTTTCCAAAAGGTAAACCCAAAGCGATTACTTCTGTTTCTGTTACTTCCCCGGGAAGCTTTCGTATATGAAGCACCCGAGATGTTGAGCCTTCCATTTTATCATCTCCTTTGAATTTTTTGTTATCATTGCCGTTGGCTGAAAGAGAGGTTAAAATATAACATTTCATTGAAATTTTAAGGCAGAGATGTTGTTAGAAGATTAAAAGAAGACTTGATACCTTGCATTTCTGAAAATACCATTAAAACTGCCTATGTATCATGCTAGGCAAAAAGACCACAACATGAACAGTTATGATGTATTTGTACTTTATGCCTTCCATTCCTGTAAGTTTTCTGAGTGTGGTCTGTATGCTAATGTATATGTGTTTTAATGTGCAAATTAAGAATGTTAGTGTTGTTTCATATGCTAATAAAAGGGCATTTTTGCGTACTTACTGATAAATCCTTTTGTTTGAGTTAAGTAGCTATCACAAGGAAGAAGGGCACTTTCAAATTAAAACTCTCTGAAAAAGTCTGCCTCCCAGCACAACTTACCCCCGCCCAGCAACAGCATTCCATTTTACATATAGCAAAGATGCAAGAAAAGAATGAAGCAGAGCAGGAAGACAGTCACCACACCACATAATCCAAAGGACACCCCTAGCCAGAACTCAAAGATTAAGTATTTTTCCAGGACAGATGTCCTGTGCACCACAAAGACTAACAGAAAAAGATTTATCAGTAAATACACAAAAATCCTCTTTCTGTTTTGCCCATTATGAAAAAAGAACTATGGATCTGTACCAAAGCTACCCCAACCAGAATTCCAGGGAGGGGAAAAAACCCTAAGCAAAATTAGTATCAGATAAACCAGATACACAATGAATCTCATGTGTCAAATGACAGAAAAACTAAATAAAAGCAGAAAACATACTAGAAAGGAAAGCAAAAAGAATCACTAAGACATTACCACTGAAGGACTTTTCTCCCAAAACTGGCATCAGCAAAGGCCAGTACATTGACTGTAATGTTTATTGAATGTATGAAGAAACAACCACGTCAACAATTACTCCTCAGAGGCCTGGTTCTTGTAGGCCTGGGAAGCACCTGCCACTCTGGTGGAATGAGCTATCACGAAAAGGCACCAGCTTCTTATAAGGACATAAGCCTGGCAAATTCTCGCTTTGATACAAGAGCCAGCTGTAACCTTCAACACCACTTAAAATGCAGAAATAATGAGAAGCTTGTGAGATATGCAAAAAGTATACATGCAATGAACTTAGTATTAAAGATATAGATAGCAATGTCAGGATATAATATTACGATTGTTTATTCATTGAGGAGATCTGGTCTATGACTGAGAAAAGATGAAAACCCTTTAGGCCTTCCTGAAGAAAGGGCAAAACCAACAAAATTTGAAAAGGACTCAGTCCAACGCCACATTGTTCACATCACTTGTAGAACAATGACCAGATCCTATGGAAAGGCTTAGAAGAAACATGCTTACGGGCATTAAGCATAGTCACAATGATTGGCTCAGAGAAACCCTTCCGCCTCAAGATATCCATTTCAAGAACCACGCCGTCAAAGCCAGCCTCTGAGTGGCCCCCAACACACACAAGGCCCCGATATGCAAAGGTTCGACTCCTGATAGACTTAAGAATTCTAAGATCCAAGACTTTTGAGGCCAATAAAACGCCAGGTCCATCCTAAATGCCCTCGGAAACTAGAGAAAAGGAGAAGGGGGAGACGAAAAAAAACAAACAAACAAAAAAAACAAACAAACAAAAAAAAAACACAGACCAGGAAAGCCAAGAAGAAAAGGAACCCTGTAGTTCACCCACAACACCATGAGGTCCACAACTGTTAGATGCCACTTCTGAGCAATGAAGTTGAAAACAGGTTGTTTTAGTTCCCACTTCCTGTGGTCCAGGCATTGATGACCAGATAGTTAGCCATCCAAATGTCTGCTACCGGAATGCGAATAGCCAACAGTGCTGGAACATGTGTTTTAAGCCAGGAGATAATCAGATGATCCTCAGACCACATGGTAATGCTCCTGGTCCCCCCCCCCACATACACACACAGACCCCCCCCTTGGCGGTTGACAAAAGCCACCACTGTTACACGGTCAGACTGAATCCAAACTGGGAGAATGCAAAGCAATTGGGACCAGTGCTGACTCAAATTTATTGAAAGATCTTGAGGTTAGACCAGAGATCCTGCGCAACCTGGGAAAAGGTGGATTACCCAACATGACAGACTAATGTCTTTCGTCAAAGTGGGTAACTCCACTATCACCAAACACACACACACACACCAATGTCAGGTGGGATTCCTGAAGACAACAGTGCAGATCTACTCTCAACTGAGACAAGAGTGCCCTCACACGGAAAGGATGGCACTGCTGCCTGGACTAGTTTCTCAGAATGTCCAGTTGCTGTGTCCATGTGTGGAACTGGACATACGGTACTGCTTCCAGTGCCAAATCCAGTGACCCAAAGACTGTCATGTAATCTTGCCGATGGGAGAGCCAGAGCCTTAGACACGTGGACAAAGTCTGAACCTTTCCCCTGGCAGGGGAAGATCAGAAACTGGGACAAGAGCAAAAATAGTTTTCTGACATTTATTACTAAGCTGTGCCTTTTAAAAATGAAGACACTTGTCTTTAGATGGATCTGCCAGATCTCCGCTGAAGGTCATCCAGATAAGGAGTCCGCAAAATCCCTTGTAAATAAAAGTGGCCACCAGACAAGCCTACAAGATGTTTGTGAAAGCCTGTAGAGCAGAGGGACTATGGACAGGCTGGAACAGAACCCAAGGAACGTAGTAGGAATCAGGACTTGCATGTCTACCAAGGATTGAATAGAAGATCCCTCACAGGATCTTGATGAACCCCTTGCATGAAGCAGCGATTAGGAGAAGAGTCCTTAAAATCTGTTCGTTAACCCTCCAAAAGAACCAGCAAAATCTATGGCTATGCCACAGAGAGGGCCCACATATTGAAATATTGCCTATTGCCTGAGGCAGTCCAGGACTCTCACTGTGAGAACAATGAAAATCCTGCCCCCCTTGACACATTTTTCAAGTTTCTCCTTTATGCTAACTGAAGATTGTCCCTCTCTGCAAGGCATCTGGACACCACCATTCTGTTCTGAGGTGAGCAGTGTTACATCAGTAAAAGGGGCGGGAGGGAGCGCCTTTATCATTCAATTACTCGAACTACAACTCTGACAGTACTGAAGTAACACTCTCCGTGGCCCAAATACCATGAAGATTAATTGGAGCTGCTTTTATTCTGAAATATCACTATCCCTTTTACTTTTTTGTACAAGCATGCAGTTATCCAGGGCTACTGATAATCATACATCAAAATTTGTCAAATCTGTAAGAATGCTGGTATTCAACCCATCATTAGGTGTTGCACACTTTACAGGGTTAGCAGACTAAACTATTGTCAAGATCTGAAGGGTCAGATACTTAATGGTAGAGTTGGACAGGTGGTTAGGCCCTACTGTGCTAAAGCTTCTTAGTACATGAAGTTGCAACTAGCATATACTGTAAATTACTTAAATCAAAACTACAACTTCATCTGTTGTTGCTGCAACAAAAGGGAAAATTAGGTAACCTTGTTCAAAATGAACCCTATTAACGCAAGTAAAATCCTTATCCATTTAGTGGAACAAACAATTTATAATGACTTTGGTAATTTTGAAAGAACTTTCAAAATCCCCTAATATTCCTGTTTCTTTATTTAAACTATAGTTTGAGCTATTTATATTTATGTCAGTTTATGCAAATTAAGCAGTGCTTCCTGTAACAAGTGGCATTTGGGAAGAAGCATGAAATGTTAGAACCGGATAAAAATAAAGCTGTGCCCATTAGTATATATACATGCACCCTGGGAATGGTTCTAAGTTTTTTTTTGGTCCTACCAAGCTGGGAGGTCAGTCTGGATGCTTTGTATGCTGTCCAGCCAGAGTAACTCCCTGAAGCTCCTGGAGCAGAGAAAGTCACTTTAGCCAGGAAAAGCCATATCCAGAGGCTCACCTTATTATGCCCTCTGTTCCTTCTTGCAGTGGTCATGGAAGCTGTAGGAATTATCTTTCCCATACAATTTGGGCCTTGCTTTCCACGTTGAAGAGCAGCATCTTGATCTAACTTTTCAGAATTTTGCCACTTTCTCTTTTTCTAATCCTCAGTTTGTCCTGGTGGACTTACAACATTTTCTGGATTCTGATGCCGGCACGTGTTTAGCGTGCCTGTGTTCCACTGATTGAACAAAAGCAGATATAACAAAGGAGTGGTTGCCTTTTTTTCTGACTTGGTCCAGAGTTTCTTCTTGCATCTTGTATATACCACCTTTTTATCTGGCCCAGCTAGTATTGAAATGGCTATTCCTCAAACATACAAGTCCTCTAAAAATATGGGAGGACCTGAATCTTCATGGAACAAGGCAGAAAAACCCTCCTAAGCAAACATCATGCAGGATGTGAAAATAAATTTCTGTCTCAGATCCATCAAAACTGTGCTCTGAATGCCTACTCAAAGTGACCGTTAATTTCATGCCCTCTCAGTTCCAAGATTTCTTATACTAGATGAAAGCTTCTATGCAAGAAACTTTAAGATCTTTCACAGAAGCATAATCTTCAAGAAAAACAGAACTGGCACAGGAGAATGTACCTTTTCCCGAACTGAGCAGGAAGAGGACTTCGAGATCAGTCAATGGGATTTAGATTCTAACGTAATATCAGAGGAAGGTGAAATTACAGAAGAAAAAAAGGATCCTTTCATTTAGAATAAATGAATATAAAAATTCTCCTAAAGACCCTAAGATTCACATTCTTACAGCGACCTGGATGTCATGAATTTGCTTTCATTGGCAGGAAAGCCTCACCAGTTTTTCCTATACATCTTTTTCTGACCTGGATAAATCGGATCACAGGAATGGGGACAAGAGATCTTCTGTACTTCTCAGAATGTACCCCCTTGACGAAGAAGGGTTTAAAACCTGGGTTACCCATCCCAAGACTGATTCAGCCATTTCATATTTAACCACTTGAGGATAGTACATATTTTAGAGACATGGCAGATCGAACAATGGTCAGTTCCTTACACAGACAATTTGTCTGTGCCAGAATCTCAAGACAGCCACAGCCATTGCCTGTGTGTAACATATAATGCACATATGGCTACCTGAAATAGAGGAAAGAACAAGTCATCTGTCTCTCTTTCTAGTCAAATGAAAGAAGTTGCAACCATCAAAAATGCACTCAATTTCACCTGTGACGCCTCAATGGACATTATAAAGTTAATTGCCAGATCGTCAAACCTATCAATCTCCGTAGGAAGGTCATTATGCTTAAGGCAACGGTATGCATCACAAAAGAATAAATTGGCGGCCCTTCCATTTCCAGGATACCTTTTGTTTGGAGAACACATTGAAGACATCATTAATGGGGCCTAAGGAAGTAAAAGTTTTCTTCTTCCTCAGGATAGGAGACAAAGATCATCCCCTTCCAGGCACTTCTGAGAAGCAAAGAGGTTACACCAGCCAAGGAGACCATAAAATCAGGAGTTTCTACCCATTCCAGAGGTAACTTCAGAAGGAATTTCCCCTCCAAAGCCTCCTTCAAGAAACATTCAAATGAAGTCCAGAGGGATGTAGTTCTTCCAGTTGGGGGCAGACTGGGTTATTTCCTCAAGTCTTGGAATTCCATTCAAAATCTGAATCTTGGGTTCACAAGACTTTGGAAGTAGGTTATTCGCTAGAGTGTGATCATGTCACAAATGGCAATATTTTCAGAAAATCAAGAGTTCCTTCAAACGTGTGAGTGACAGCTTTGACGTAATCACTTGCAGATCTTGTGAAACAAAGCACTCCAATTGGTACCTTTGAATCAGTAGGGTACAGATGTCTATTCAATATTATTTGTAATCAGCATGGCTTTTGGAGGTTTCAAGGCAATACTGGATCTGAAAACTGAATCAGTTCCTAAGATTTTCAAGATAGAATCTCTATTGTCAGTAATCAGAGCAGTCCCTTCGGGGGACTTTGCAATAACCACAGATATGCAGGACGCTTCCAATTCGCAAAGCACATCAGAAGTTCCTGAGACTCTGTCTCTCCACTGCTCCAAGGGGCTTTACCAAAATTCTGGCTACCCCTATAGCAGAGGGGAAAAAGGCTTTTCATCCTGTACCTGGACAACCTTCTCACTGTAGAAGATTCCTTCAAAAATTCTAAGATTTGTCTACACCCTAGGCTGGCTCATAAATTAATCCAAAAGTCACCTGATGTCTTCTTAAAACCTAGTCTTCTGAAGGTCAACCCAGATACAGGAAAAGTGAAGGCTTATTTGTCTCAAGACAGAATTACCTGGATAAGTAGCAAAGTATTGGCTTTTAGGCTTCCATGCCATACATACAGCTCAGTATTTCATGGAACTTCTGGGTGTCCTATCCTCAGCTACTCAAATAGTTGCCTGAGACATGTAAAGTAAAAGTTTCTGAAGTAGAGATTCTGGAAACAATTTCTAAAGGTTTCGTCTACTTATCTCAGCAAGGACAGACCTGCCTTGGTAGAAGTCCCAGTCAAACCTTCAGAAAGAATGATACTTGAAGATTACACAATGGGAAATGCTGACCACCGATGTAAGTCTGTTCAGCTGGGATAGAATCTGGGGAAACAGTTGGAAGCAAGGCACTTGGAAAGCATCAGAAGAAGGCCCACATATCAAAATTTCAGCACACTCCTTTACAGAAAGTCAAACCTTTTAAAGACAGACAATATGACTACAGTAATGTACCTTAAAATCAAGTGGGTAAAAAGTGCAAGCTTCTAGAAAAAGAAGAAATAAGGATGCTCCTATGGGCAGAAGCCAAAGTTTAAGCCATCTTGATTTCCCATACTGCAGGAATCCTGAACAGTGAAAAGAGTAATGTCAACAGATGAATGGTAGATGCAAAAGAAAAGTCTCTCTTAGTCAGGACATGAACTTTCACCTGGCATACGTCTTCCATCCAATTGCAGTCCTTATGGAAGTAGTCAGAAAGATCAAGGCTGAGAGATACAATGTTATCCTGATTGCACTGAGGTGGCACAAGAGTATGTATTTCGCATCTGTGCAGATGTCAATATCCCTTTCCTGGGAACTCTCTCTATCCCAATCCAAGATTCCTGAAATTGATGGCCTGGAGGTTGAGTGGAAGTCACTGAAGAATAGAAAACTGTCTCAATCAGTTATCAGGGTGATAATGGAAGGCAAAAAAGCATCCACCTCAAAATTCAATGCAGAGTATAGTCAACTTTAACCATTTTGCACCATCTTGTAAATCTCAACCAGGATTCAATCAACAAAGCTAGAATCAAGGACTTCTTACAAGAAGTCTTTGAACCTGGGTTACATCCAGTTTATATTCAAGTGCAATTGCAAGTCCTCTCCTCTTCCGTTGCAGTGACATATGCAGAAAATGATTTGGTCAAGATGTTCACAAGGGACATCTCAAAATCAAGACCTACCATAAGGAAAAACAGTACCCCCTTGTGACCTCAATCTGATTCTGGATCAACTCACTCTTAGTCTCACACTAAAGGTTATTTTCCTGCTGTCACTCCAGCGAGAAGAGTGAACAAACTTCAATTCCCATCATACAAGTCTACCTATTTGGTGATTAACCAGGACAAGGTTGTTTTCAGGACTAAACCATTATTCAGATCTAAAATGGTTTCAGACTTCCAACTAAATCAGGAAATAATTCTCCTTTCCTTTTATCCTAGCCCCAAGGGCGAAAAGATTCTCAATTCCACAAACTAGACCTGTTCAGGTGTATTTCTACTGATGTCAGGAGAACGGAGGACTTCAGGAAAACAAACAGCCTTTTCATCTACTTATTTGGTGAAGATACAAGGGCCTTTCAGCCTCCAAGGCTTCTATTTCCAAATAGACTACTGAATGTATAAAGGACAGTGTATAAGGAAGCTAATGTGACTGTTCCTTCTAGAAGTAGTGCTCATTCTACAAGAGCCATCTCCATATCCTGGCTAAAAAAGCAGCCGTAACTCCTTCAGAAATTTGCAGAGTAGTTACTTGGTCTTCCATTTCAACATTCTTTAAAAAGATAGTAATGTTTCATAATAAAAGCAGCTCCAATTAATCTTCATAGCATTTGAGCCACAGATAGTGTTAATTCAATAACTGTCAGAGTTGTACTTCAAGAGTAATTGAATGATAGTGTTTCCCCTTCCCACCCTTTTAACCTAGTGCAAGCCACCTCCCTTCAGATGTGGAATCCGGTCCACAGACCAGATAGCTCACAGCAAGGGACAATCTTCTTACTGTGAGAACAATGAAAGCCCTGACCCCCTTGACAGGTTTTCCCTTTATCTTAACTGAAGATTGTCCCTCTCTGCACTCACTTGTACACCACCCTGCTTCTCTGAGCTGAGCAGTGTTATATCAGCAAAAGAGACGGGAAGGGGATACTTTATCATTCAATTACTCTTGAACTACAACTCTGACAGCACTGAAATAACATTCTCTATGGCTCAAATGCTGTGAAGATTAATTGGAGCTGCTTTTATTATGAAACATTACTATGCCTTTAAGAATTAACAATTGGATTGTCAAGCTTCGACAAAAACACAAAGCAAGATTTGGGAGACAAATCCTGCAAGTCGTTGTTCCAGATTTACTGGTAGAATTTTCCTTTAATCTTCTGGGCATGGTTCTCTCTCATGATATAATATTCTGGGGTTCTCCACTCTTTGATTGGCATTGCTTGTCAGTCTCATTAGTAATACCATGCAAAGGGACACAAGACTGAGGGGAATTTGCTTACCGATATTTATTATTCTAGTGTGTCCCTCCACTGCACAACCCACCACTATCCTATGTATTGTTACAGCTCTGAAAACAGTGACATGGAGAACCATTTCCAGGATGAATACTTTTCAAATTCCATTGGTCCTATTCAGCTGGAGGGTGGAGACACTAACCATTAGTAATGCCATGGAGGGACACAGAAGAAAAAGGAATATCTGTAAGAACATTACTCTCTTTATCTACATTTCAGCAAATCCTCTGTTGCACTTCTACTAAAATTTTAACCCAAATAACAAAAACAAGTAAACTGACAAGGACAGCAGTTCTCTTTTTTTTCTTAAGGCACCCCTAACACACTGTACAGGATTTTTAAGGCACCTCTAACATTTCATATGTGATTTGTGATGGTTGAAATGAAGAGGAAAAAATACATGCATAACACCCACAAATATACTATTGAAAGTAAACATTGACATATTTGTCAAAATCATCATAGTAAAAAAAAAATTGCAACCAAAACTGGTACCCAGGGCACAGAGTACCATGCACCACTGGGCTAGGTTAATAAAGATCAACTAAGAGGGGGGGGGGGGGGGGAAGAAAAAAACACACACACACACACACACACACACACACACACACACACACACACACACACACACACACAAAACAACTTACCAGTTACAACTATACTGCTCATGTTGGAGCTTGGACCATTAAGGACACTTCCAGAAAGCAACTCGTCTGATCCTCTCTAAAGTACAAAGAAATAAGTTATGTAAATTGTACTTTGCAATGAATAATACTCATTAAAACCCAGAAGAGAAAGAAAGCACAACGTTACTCCTTTTCAGATAAGTATTTGAACAAATACAGGCATTGCTGCAACTAAAATTCCATTTAGAAAGAAACAGGTCTGTTACAAAGAGTCCTCATGTTTAACCATCTGTGTACAGAAGAACAGCAGTGAAAAGCATTAGAGCAGCAGATTGGAAAGGTACACCAGCTGTTCACTGAGGTTTGATAAAGTCTTTTTCTGTGTAATCACGGGGAGAGGTGAGACACATAGTTCTCTGCCCCTTGTGGAGAGATGAGCCTATACTGGTTGCCCTGTCCTCAGCCTTTGCAGCAAAAAGTGGTTTTACTTCTAAAACAGATGCAGTACTCTACAGGCATCAGAAACCGGTTCTCCCAAAACAATGGACAAAAATGACCTAGATTCTAACCTCATAAAGGACTAAGCTTGTATTCAAGAACTCCATTCAGACTGAGACAGGTTTGTGTTTTCAATAAAGGGACAGTTCTCTTTTTTATTATGCTGAAGTAAATGTTTTTTGTCCTCGTCTCAGTGCATACTTCAGTTAACATAAACCTTGTGAAGTGTTCTTAGATTTGGTGTCAATAGAGACATTTCTTAAAGGGGAACTACCACCCCGCAATAAGTTTACATGAATGCAGTCTTCATCTGGCGACTAGCTGCTTAGTAGCGCTTGGCTCCAAAAGGGACTGACAGTGCAGGCGCACGAACATCACTGTGACAAGATGTCTGTGCTTCCTGCTCCTGTGAGCCTCGGGAATACGGCAACATCTTTGGAAACAGGTAATATTTCTGGCGACTAGCGCTACTAAGCAAAATTTTCCTCCGTTTCGCCTGTTCCAGCAAGTTTTTTGCTTATTAAAACACAAACACATTTTTCTCCTTTGTTTCCTATGGTGCAACATCTCCCAGCACAATATTACTTCTTCTGAGGGCTGTAGTAGAGAAATAAGTGGCTGGAAGTCAAAGCTGTGAGTCTTACAGCAACATATACCTTGAAAAATGTGTTAGCATTCAGAGTGCACTTGTCCTTGGTCCTCAACACTGACTTCCTGCTTAAGTGACACTGGCATATATTCATGATGATGTCAAGTGATTACAAAAATAAAAAAATAAAAGTACAACCTACAATATGGCAGATGTGTATGGTAGTGGTGGTGTGGGACTGGCATGGTGTGATTGGTGGGACCTTGACAAACTGCATCCACCCCGGGAGGAGAGGGAACATCATCATTTATTGCACTTTGCAGCAACTAATGTTGCAGTCAGTTTTTGAACTACCATGTTACTCCCACATCCCTTCACTGCTTCACCTCCTCCTCCCCACCACCGTTTTGGCATTTGCTAGACATTACTCAACTACTGTGTGTTTTTACTCTCTACAGTACACAACTGATGGACTGTGAGGTCTTGCCTTGGCCCTCAACAAAATTCTCAATGTAGTCTTCTGTCTATCAAGTCTGCCTCAGTCACAGAGCTCATATCAGGCTCCCAGTCAGCTGTCGTTCACCTAATATATTTATTTGTTAAATTATTTACGTATTACATTTTTTATTTTTTAAGTTGTCCACCCTATCTTTTCATAGCTAGTCCAAAAGAATCCCCAGACTTCCCCAGCAGAGAGGCAATAAAAGCAAAATCAGCAAGCAATTTGGACCCCAGCTGTCTGTGTCAGTCACACCAAATTTTGAGGTAAACCACCTTCCTCCCCCAGAGTGCCCCCAGAATCCCCTAATACAGAGAACAAATGTCCTACCTAAAAGGCTCCCTAAACTAAGCTTCAATTCACCTTTATTTGCCCATATTCTCTAGCTCAAAAACATGCTGCTTTCTCCTCTCGCAAACACAGAATGGCTGCTGTAAGAGCCTGACACCCTTGTATATGACTGTAGAAAAGTAGAGAAAACTTTCATGTGGGGGAGAAGAGAGGATTTTATTATTACCTGTTAAATCCTTTTCTCTTGGTCCATACAGGTTGCTGGTAACTTTGGGTAAGCGATCAGCCCCTTTAAGTAGGCAGGAACAATTCTGAGAAGTGAATGCTGGGTGGAGCCTACCTCCTCTACTTAGCTAGCAGCTAGCCAATCCCCAACCAGTAAGATCTGAAAACTATTGACTAGGCAGTAAGAAGGGAAAGGAAGACTACTGTGAGCATGAACCCGAAAAGACCCCCACATTCTGCCAAAGGAGAGCCAAGCATGGTCCTTTGAAATGGTGGGAGACCAGTAACCTGTATGGACTAAGACAAAAGGATTTAACATGTAAGACTAAAATCCTCTTTTCTCTGTCATTCAATACAGGTTACTGGTAAGTTTGGGATGTCTAACAATTAAGTTCCCCAGGGCAAGAAGAAAGGCAAGGACCAGGCACAGGCCCCCAAAGTCACCAGAGCACCAATGAACCAACAGATCAACAATAAGAGCAAGGTGTCAACGGACACCGAACAGGGGTAAAACAGACCCCAGGAACTGGCACACAGCACTCCGAACTAGAGTCAACAGGGCTCAAAAGTGAGAGTACTGAGAGACTAATGAGATCCTAGACAGGCAAGGCTGCCTCCAGGATCTTCCTCCAAAACTGGCATCAGCCAATACCAGCACATCCACACAGTAGTGTTAAGAGAAGGTATGCACAGATGACCAAGTGGCCGCCTTGCTCAACTGAACTGCTGAGGCTGGATTCTTGTAGGCCCAAGATGCCCCAATAGGGCTGGTAGAATGAGACGTGACCGAAAGGGAACAGGCATCTTCCTAAGTTCGTAAGCCATACGAATGGTGGCCTTGATCCAAGAAGCAATGGTTACATAGTAACATAGTAAATTAGGTTGAAAGACACAAGTCCATCAAGTTCAACCTTCGCCTCATACCTCAGAACTGAGAATTTTATAGCATTCCTGCTACCAATTAAATTAGTCTTTATCAGACCTTCCTGATCAGCCTACTGATAAATAGTATAACTCTGTATGTTCCCTTTTAAAAGAAATGTATCTAATCTTCTCTTAAATGTATCCATTGTATCTGCCATAACTACCTCCCTGAGCAATGAATTCCACAATTTAACAGACCTTACCGTAAAAAACCCTTCCTCTGCTGAAGTTTAAACCTCTTTTCCTCTAATCTCAAGAGGTGTCCCCTGGTCACCTGATCAGGCCTTGGAATAAATAGCTCACCGCAGAGATCCTTGTATTGACCTCTCATATACTTGTACAATGTGATAAGGTCTCCTCTTAGTCGTCTTTTCTCTAGAGTAAATAAACCAAGTTTGTTTAGTCGTTCCTCATATGTCAAGTCCTCCATTCCCTTAACTAATTTTGTTGCTCTCCGCTGTACCCTCTCTAGTTCTAGTATATCCTTTTTCAGAACTGGTGCCCAAAATTGTACTGCAGGCTCCCCTGCCCTGCGACCCTCAGGAATGAGAAAGTGTCAGCATGCCTCAATGGCACAGTGCAATGCACATAGAACTTGAGACAACGCACAACATCCAACAGGTGAAGATCCTTCTCCTTGTCAGAAGAAGGGTTAGGACAGAAAGAAGGAACCACAATCTTCTGATTAATGTGGAACTCAGACACCACCTTCGGGAGGAACTCTTGCGAAGTACTGCCTTGTCCTTGTGAAACACAAAAAAGGGTGGCCTACAGGAAAGGGCATGCAGCTCCGCAACACAGCGAACAGACACGATCACCAGGAGAAAAGCCATCTTCCACGTCAGCAGACGGAGAGGAATGGCGGCCAATGACTCAAAGGGAGGGCACTGAAGGATGCCCAAAAACAAGTTCCGGTCCCACTGAGGAGCGGGAGACTTAAACACGGGACGGGAGTGAGCAATGCCTTGGAAGAAAGCCTTGACATCAGGAAGAATAGCAAGGCGCCTCTGAAAGAAAACAGGGAGAACAGTCTGAACCTTAAGAGAACTGAGATCCTTATCCACAACATCCTGGAGGAAGGAAAGAACCGTAGGAAGATCAAAATCCTGAGACAGGTCCCTATCAGCACACCAAGGTAGAAAGGTAGACCAATCTCGATGGTAGGCCTTAAAGCAGTGTTTCTCAACTTCAGTCCTCAGGATCCACTAACAAGCCAAGATTTGATGATTCCCTTGTTAGAGCACAGGTGAGTTAATGTGAATGAGCTTCTGATCACCACACCTGTGCTCTAGCAGAGAAATCCCTAAGTCCTGGCCTGGGACCATCAGCCCTGAGCATTCAAGTGCCTCAAGATCGCTCCCCATCCGGAGAGGCTGGCTTCTGTCATCACTGTTGTCCAGAATGGCACCAGGAAGAGCCTGCCTTTCAGGAGATTGTTCAAGTTGAGCCACCACGAGAGGCTCAGCTTCACGTGAAGAGGGCGGGATAGGGACCTCTCCAGGAGATCCTGGCATGCAGGGGTTGACAGGATCAGAAACCTCTGAAGTTCCCTGGTGTGAGCCATGGCAAACGGAACCGCTTCTATGGTGGAAATGAACTTCCCCACCAGGGATGACAACTTCTTGGCTGGAACCGGATCCTGAGACAGGACAGCTTGGACTTTCAGTGCCATCTGATAAGCCACTTGTCCATGAGAAACACCATCCCTCTCTCGGTGTCTAAAAGGAGGCCCAGACACACCATCCTCTGTGAAGGAACAAGGTCTGACTTGTCCAGACTGATGAGCCACTAGTGACGGGACAGAGCATGAATGCAATCCTGACCTGCTGATGGAGTTCCGGAGAAGATGTACGGGGTAACTCTGATGCCGTCACGGTGGAGAACGGAAATCAAGGCTCCCAGGACTCTGTTGAAGACTTCAGGAGCCATGGTCACACCAAAGGGGAGGGCTGAAAACTTTAAATGCCATCAGTCGCAAACAAAACGAAGAAATTACTGACTTTCTGGACAAATGGTGATGTGCAAATAAGCATCCTGAAGATCCACCAAGGTCAGAAACATGGGAACATGGCACCTATCACCGTGCAGAGTAACTCCTGGCAGAATTGGGACCTGACCACAAAGGAGTTTAAATCCTTCAAATCCAACTCCCGTTCCGTTCCTGAGGGGGAACAGGTTCCATGACCACCTTGTCCAGAAGAGCCTGAATGGCTCCCTCAAAAAGGGAGCACTTTTCTGCTTCCAGAGGACAGCAGGAAGAGAAGGTCCGAGAAGGAGGAAGGGAGGTGAAAGGGATCCTGTACCCCGTAGCCACCACCTGCAAAACCTATGGGTCCGCCACAGAGGCCTCCCAAACCGAGAGGTAGTGGTGTAAACAGCCACCTACCTGCAGGTGGGGACCCGGATTCAGCGAGTCATGCAGAAGGAGGTTTGGAAGCCTTGAGCTTAAAGGAGGACTTGGACCTCCATTGCTGCTTAAGCTTGGATGAGGAGCGCAGAGTCTGAGGCACCACTTGGGTCGCCTGCCGCAAGTCAGCCTGAAAGGGACGAAAAAGCGGATTCCTTTTGACAGGCGCCTTCTTCCTCTGGACTACTGGCAGGTGAGCACTCTTCCCTCCAGTGGCTTCACTGATCAGATCCTTGAGATCAGGCCCAAACAGTGAGGTACCCTGAAAGGGCAAGGACAGGAGAGCCCCCTTGGAGGCCATGACAGCAGACCAGATCTTGAGCCAAAGAGCCCGTCTGGCTACCACAGACATAGCTGATGCCCTGGCTACCATGTACACAACGTCAAACAGGGCAGCAGAAACATAATGCTCAGCCTAAGAGATGTTGGTGAAAAGCCGCAACATGTCAGTAGTAGGAACTCCCTGACAGACAGCTGAAGTGAGCTGCTCAGCCCAAACAGCCACAGCTCTATTCACCCACACCGCTGCAAATGTGGGGAGTAGTGCAGGCCCAGCCATTGCAAAAATGGTCTTGAGAGAGGTCTCAAGCTTTTTGTCAGTCCAGTCTTTCATAGCAGATGCATCAGCCACAGGCAAGGCCATGGACTTAGAAAGCCTGGAGACAGGGGCATCCACTTTGGGGTGGATGAACCCACTTCAGAGAACAGATAAAGCTTAGCAAATTTCCTAGAGACAGATGGTTTCCTGTATGGAAACGTCCACTCCTCAGTCACCAAGCAGTCAAGGGGGGGTTAGGTGGAAAACAAGAATGGGGCCTAACAGGCTCCTGAAACACATCAGAGGGATCAGAAGAAACCTCCTGTACCAAGGGAATGTTCAGGGTGTTCAACACAGCCCTGATCAGGCCCTCAGCTGAGGGAACAGGATCAGCCTCAAAGGGATCCCCAAAAAATCGAGAGGAAGAGGAACAGTCTTCATCATCAGAATCCACCAATAATTCCTAGTCAGAGGAATCAGACACATCAGGTACACCCGGCTGTTTAGGCAGGGTAGATCTGATAGGGTTAGGGGCCTGCCACGAGTGGAAGACCCCCTGCAAAGTGTATGGAAGGAGCTGGTGGTAGCCTTAAACTCTTGCATCCAATCTGGCTCTAGTGCATGGCTAGAAGTCCCTGCAGGGGACTCAGGGGCAGCAGTGCATGCTGGGCAAAACATGACCTAAGTATTCTCTAAGTAACCCTGAGTGACATGAGGAGGAATGAGCAATGGAAGACACAGACATCCCAGTATCCTTAGACTTAGGCCTAGTCCCAAGGTTATTGGAGTAGACATTCTCACAGAGTCAAACGGTCAAAGTATCAGAAACACCCACAAAGAAGTGTGTATGATAAAAAAATCACCCCAGAAATGCTAAAATAGACGTATTTGGTAGGCGAAGGGTTAAACTGCTGAGGAGGGAAGGAGAGTCCAAGCCCTGCGTAGGATACACTATCAGCGAAGGCACAAAATGGCTACCGCAGCGAGAGCCAATCAGAAGCAAGCGCCAAAACAAGCACTCATGGGAATTGTAGTTTCACTGAAAAAGTACCCAACAGTGCCCAAAAGCCCACCAACATGCCCAGATAACAGAGCAAGGGCAGACCAACAAAATGAGCCAACTCTGACCTCGCTACGTGGAGCGCTTGCAGAGATATGTCCCAAATTGTAAAGTTCCATAGAAGTGAATGGAGCAATGGCGTCTATGAGGTAAACACGCGTCTTTAACAAAAAAAGTTAACACGGTGATAACCAAAATGTAACACCACTCAAAAGCACACTAGAACAAGTCAGCAGACTCAAACACTGGTCCCAGTAGGAAAAGTGCCCACAACTCCCCCAAAGGATGCTAACCAGCAGCAAAAGGGTTAAAGGGATAGTAATGTTTTATAATAAAAGCAGCACTAATTAATCATCATAGTATTTGGACTTGAGAGTGTTATATCAATACTGTCAGACTTGTAGGTCAAGAGTAATTAAATGACAAAGTACCCCCTCAGATCAGAAAGGAGGTGCCCAGGTAAACTGCAGAGAGGGACAATCTTCAATTAAGATAAGGGAAAAACCTGCCGGGGGGGGGGGGGAGGGCTTTTATTGTTCTCATAGGAAGAAGACTGCCCCCTACTGTTATCTGCCTGGTCTATGGACTGGATTCCACATCTGAGAAGAGATGGCTTACACTAGGTAAAAGGGGCGGGAGGGGAGACTTTGCTTGTGAATATCTGTCAAACCATAAAGGTTTGAGAGATAAGACTTATATCGTTCTTCATGTTTTTGTAATGCCTACAAAATAAAGATAAAACGAAGTATTACTATCCCTTTAAGCTACCACAGAAACTTGCTCCAAACACCTCACAGACATACAGATAAACCCAATGAGTGCATGGGTTATAGGAACTCAAAATGAGACCCCTATGTGGAGGGGAAGCATGGGACATGTGGTCCTCAGCACTCAAAGGTGCTCACCTTTTTCAGCAGATCTTTTGTCTTCAGGTTACCATATATCACGAAGAAGCCTCAGTGTGCAACTCCTGGGGAAATAACTTGTAGCCAAGATTTTCCCCCCATGGCTTAGGTCCACAAAAGCACCTGGTAAACGGAGCTATCCACACTTGGGTGATGGGAATTGTCAGTGATGGTAATCCACCTAATGGTGATATCCCATATCTAACCGAAAAATAATAAAAAAGCTAAAACTATAGTAGAACTGTTTTCTTGCCTTATGTCTTGACCAAGGAACAAATCTTACTGAATGGGGATTGGTTAGCTGCAAGCTAAGGAGAGGAGGTAGGCTCAACCCAGCAGTCACTTCTCAGAATTGTTCCTGCCTACTTAAAGGGGCTGATCGCCTACGCAAAGTTACCAGTAACCTCTACTGAATGACAGAGAAAAACTTTTCTTCCCGCTGATTTCAATGCAATGAGCGAGGCGAAAAAAGCTTGAAAATGGAACTTTACAAAAGAAATTTTGCTCCAAACAAAGTGCCATTTTTTTGCCAAGTTTGGTTTGAGGAGAAAGTTGCACAGCACTGCTATACAGTAAATTAATAATTAAACAGTCTCAGGTTCCCACCAATGCTGTACAGTGTCTAGCACAGACATTCACAAAACACCATAACATTAGATTTGTGCCCTCCCCTTTATTTTGCAGAAAAGCATATTCTAGGGATTTGTGAAGTCCTCAGGAGTGCTGAATGGAATGCGTCTGACATCAGCTCGAACAATGACACTGGCTCCGAAAGGGACTGACAGCGCAGGCGCACGGACGTCACTGTGACGAGATGTCCGTGCTTCCTGCTCCTGTGAGCTTCGGGAAAATGGCAAAATCTCTGGAAACAGGTAATATTTCTGGCAACTATCGCTGCTAAGCAGCTAGTCGCCAGATGAAGACTGCATTCATGTAAACTTATTGCGGGGTGGTAGTTCCCCTTTAAATAAATGCCATAAATTCCTGTCAGCAGTGAGCACATGCCAGTTTATTCTTCCTGAATCTCTTATCCCATATGAAGATGTGGTAAATTGGGATTGACCACACAACCGTCTATCCTTATTTTGGGTAACTGTTTTAAATGTGAGAAGCTGATTTCTATCCAATTCCAATGCTTGAATAAAAGCTTTTTGTACCTCAGTGGTGATGTAACCATGAGCCAAAATGTATTCACCAGTGCTGACATCCGGATGTCAAGGTCAGTGGTGGTGCAAATGATTCTGATCATCTGTGATAGTGGCAAACCTATCTTTAGCGAGACAGGATGATGGCTCTTATAATGTAGAAGCATTTTTTTGTCCGAAAGGTTTTTATAAATCTTAGTCTTGAGCTTACTATTGTGGAGTCTAGAGTGTTGAGGTGGTCTAGGAACATCCTCAAAACATCCTCATCACCATCCCACAACAAAAAGATGTCATCAAGGTAGCTTTTGAAAACAAATATATTTTGCAAATAGGTCTTCAGAAAACATATGACATTTCTCATAACAATCCATAAAAATGGATGCAAATGATGGTGACATGTTGGATCCCATTTTGGTACCTAGTAGTTGAAGAACAATATTTGTCAGTGTCGGAATTTCTTTCATTCACAAAAGTGTTTCAACTTGGTGGGAGCACCTAGCCACGGCACCTGTATTTTCTACACTCCGTACCGCATTTGAACCCTGGGAAGAAAATAATGCCTGCACCAATATGATCCAAGCAGATTATTATGGGACTTACTATGGGCAGTAGTGATTAATGGACAATGGAACTATGGCCCTTCTGTACCTTGTTCGTAACCTCTATGAAATGTGAGGACATCATAAACTTGGGAACTGTATTGTACATTAAAGTACAGGAAACGTCAGACCACATAGCTTTGTGAATCTGACCATCGGATGCCGCTAGGATCGGTTGACCATAAACCATTTAACCCTTTGAGTGCCAGAGGCGTTTGAGTTGTGTACCCCTCTGGTACTCAAAGGGATAACTGTTTTATGATAACAGGGATGTGTATGCATACTATTTAACCTCATAATTGACTTAATATGTTATCACAAGAGTACAATGTTCCCCCTACTAGTCTCCCTATTAGTGCGCTTATGCACCGTTATTAACAGTGTGATGATTTGATTAACTTGATGTGCTATGTTTTCTGTGTCATTCCCTTTTATTTTGTCCCCATTTTTCTTTTCTTTATTAAGCGGCACAGCATTTTAAAGTTTTTTTTTTGTTTTTTTTTTCAGCCTGAAAGTCGGGGCGAAGTATGATATGGTTTGTTTTGACTACCCGCTGCCTGGATACCAGATGTGTTCCAGGTGACATCACCCCACCCTCCGCCGAGAACAGAGAGGCCGCAAGCAGAGTAGTGTTTGTGATGCTGATGGTTTCTTTATGCAATGAGTATGTTATCGGTTCTGCATGGCCCAGGCTAAGTATTTTTGTACATGTATTGTATAGAATGTGCCCCAGCTAAATAATAATACTTATTTTTTTGAGTGATACTGCCTCCACTCTGTGTACGGGCACACTATATATTACACACACACTGAATTAAACACAAGGTGATTAAAGTAAAATACAACTGATCCACTCATCTTTTTGTGTAGTTTTTTTCATCAATAATTTTATAATATTTTTGTACCAGACAGCTCTCATCTTCAGGGCATGTGGGTAGATTGACATCACTGCTGCATTTAGACATATATGAACATCTATCTGGCGTGAAGACCAAAAATGGATGTTTATACATATTCAACAGAACATTGAGGGGGTTAATGAACTCAAATATTTATCATTCAAAAAGATGATGTTAAACATATCCAAAACGAAGACTGCAGTTGGAAGGCAGCCTGCAGGAGTCCATCGTTTATATATATTGTAAACATAATGGTTAGTAATAGAACATGCTGAGAACAACTGACATGTTTTCCAGCTCTGTTCAATGGAATCTTTTAGATGTCTCGCAGTCAGACAGGGTTTAAAAAATTATATTTTATATAAAACATAAAAAGTGTATTACTGCTTGCACAATGTTCTCCTTGTGACAGAATACATGGATTATCTATATTAATAAAAGGAGCAGGATGGCATTTGGACACATTTCTCAATCCGAACCAGCACAACCGAAGGAGTCAGTAAGGAGGAGATATTCTAATCTCCTCCATACTGCCTCTCTAGGAGATAGAGGGGCCTGATTTTGACAACAGTGGTCAGGGGGCATGGAGTTGGCCCGTCCCCGCATCTCACCAGTGACCCATCCTGCCATCACCTCCCAAACTTGATAAATATTTAATTTAATCTCAATTATGTCCCCTTCAACCCTTAAGGACCAGAGGGTTTTGTGCACTTAAGGACCAAGGTCATTTTGTTTGGCGAGCCGGGACAAGTATGATCACACATACCTGCTTACCGTGGTAGAGGCTGTAATTGTTTCAGAGCAGATGAGACTCTGGTCTTGGAGCAGTCAGTTTTAGACCTGTCATAATCACAGAGCTCCTGCAGGACCACCTTGATCAATATAACCCATTAAGTGCGAGGACAATCACTAGTCCTTATCTCATGGAACGTTTGACAGTCCTGGCATGTCATTGGTCTTAAAGGGGTTAATTTTATCACTTAGCCTCTTCAGCCCTTACACCCTCATCCTCTCTCTTTCTCCACTTCCCCCTACCCTCCAACTCATACCTTTGCCCGATTGCCTCTTCACTCATACCATGCTCCCTTCTGCTGCCACTACAATATAGGTGGAGCTCTCAATCACCCTGTCTCCTTCATGTTCTGTCCACTATACTTTGTGGTTAGACCTCACCTACAGTATTTTATACAGTACTGGAGACCCCATTTCAGGAAGGATATAGAAACACTAGAGAGAATTCAGAGAAGGGCTACCAAAATGGTGAATGGTTTACCGGAGAAAGAAATACCAGGATAGACTAAAGGATCTGAACATGTATAGCTTGAAGAAGAGAAGAGATAGGGGTTACAAAAGAAATACATGACAGAATTCAACAAAATGCAGGAAGGAAGTATATTTCAAAGGAGTACAAATGTTATGACAAGAGGACATAGTCTAAAACTAGAGGACAGAAGTTTAGATGTAAAAGTTTTACTTCACTGAGAGGGTAGTAGATGAGTGGAATAGCCTACCAGCAGAAGTTAATACCGTGAAGGAATATAAGCATGCATGTGAGAGTCATAAGGCTGTCCCAAACATAAGACAAGACCAAGGACCAAAAAAAGTTTGAGCTTTTTACAGTAGGAAAACGGGCAGACTAAATGGGCCAAATGGTTCTTACCTGTCATCAAATTCTATGTTTCTTCTGTGTCCCCTCCACGGCTTAAAATGGGTAATAGTTATACCTTGCAGGTGGAAGGACCAATCAATTTTCAAACAAGGATACAAGGATCACGCCCTCGGTTTCTTTTTGGCCCTGCACCACTGGAGGATGGAGGTGTTAACACCTCCTATTGCTGTTTATTATTTTTTTTTTTTTATCAGTACTCTCACAATCACACATACATATTTTGCTAAACATACCCTTCTATGACCAGGTCGCATGGGGAGTGCGTAACTTACTTTTTATATTGCCGGAGAAGGTCTGGTCTTGATCTGCTGAAAGTGCATTGTCTTCAGGGACTATAGAGCCGCAGGACGTGCGGAAATGAATGTCTCCATACCGGTCTTGTCCTGCTTGTGAGGCAAAGCTAAATGCAGCTGACCCTTCAAGACATTGCCAAGACTGCATTAAAAAGACTGCTATTTGGTATGTTCCATCTCAAATTAAAGAATTTTTTAGGATGGATGAAGACTTCCATGCAGGAAACATTCACTAAGATGCAAGAGTCTGCCTGGAAATGACCCAGACACGCATACCCAGAAGACGGTACTTCCTCTATGCTTTCTGAGGATGAAGAAGCAAGTCTTATGGATGTGGCTTTGGCATTGTCTTCAGTGGAGGGGGGTGAGCTCACTGAAGACTCAGGGGCATTTTTTATAGAAAAGCTTGAGCCTTTAATAAAAGCTATGAGGTAAACCTTAGGGCTTTCAGAGCCCCATACTGAGCTTGATGTCATGGATGAAACTTTTTTAGACCACAAAAAGCCTATCCCTGTCTTCCCTGATCATTCAATACAGGACTGCCAAAAAAGAATAGAGCCAGGGTTACAAACGCACATCTCTCTCAAAGCTTTAACAAGATTTACCCTTTTCACAAAGATGATTTAGCTCTTTGTGTTATCCCCCAAGGTAGATGCGGCAGTTTTAAAGATATCTAGGTGTACTACTATCCTGCTGGAAGATGGCACAACATTAATAGACCACATGAAGAGGGGAAAAAAAAAAAAAAAAGCTGAGAGTGCTTTAAAAAAGCAGTGCAGCACAATAGGCCAGAATCTCAAGACAGCTACTGCTATGGCCTCTATATTTAGAACCTTTCAGATCTGGATGTCTGATCTTGAGGAGAAGAATTAGCCACCATGAAAGGTGCAATCAATTTTGCATGCAATGCACTGTTGGATAACAAAATTGTTAGCAAAATCCTCTGCCTTATCGGTTACCACTAGAAGAGCTTTATGGATAAAGGTCTAAGACGCAGATATCTCCTTGAAAAACAGGCTGGTTTCTCTTCCATACTCTGGGGATACGTTATTCAGTAACCAACTTGAAGAAATGATTTATTAAAAAAAAAAAAAAAAAAAAAACTTTCCTTCATTTCTCCCTCAAGAGAGAAGAGGCAGATGTCAATCTCCATCAAGAATATCTTCTTTCATACATAGGCATCAACCAGGAAGCAATACCGACAACATCTGGGGGCTATGGCATCATCTTCTTCAAGGGGGGAGTTCTAGGATAGAATTTCCTAGGCACCCTTTTTGGAAGAATTTGCAATGAGTAGGGGAAAGCCCCATTTGTGGTTCCAGTAGAAAGCAGGCTGAAACTATTCCACACCACTTGGATAGAGGCCAATGCAGACAATTGGGTTCTTCAAGTGGTGGAAAAAGGGCACACCCTACAATTCAATACTGTCCCACAACAGACAAGAAGACTGATGTCAAGTCTTCTTGACTCAAAAACCAGAAAATTTAAATTAAGAATTACAACTGAAGCAGAATTCAAAGTTATCGAGCCAGGCTTGAACACCAATCTTTTTCTGTCAAACTTACAAAACATGGGTTGATAAAACATCAAAAATGCAAAGTTCAACCCTCTCAAAACAAACAGTTCTGGGAATGCAGTTCAACTCTCAGCAGACATAGTGACAACACTATGCTCCAGAATTCTGAAGTTTAGCAAAGCCAAGCTACTGACGGCAAGGGACTTTGCGAAAATCCTAGGGACACTCTTCTACAGTTCAGATTGTACAATGGGCAAAATTCCTTTTCAGGAAAACTCAATATATTTTTCTAAAGTATTGGAAAAAGGATTCCACCAACTTTGGACAACAAATTCCTTTGTTGAATTCTGCAAGACGGGAACTGACATGGTGGCTCAATCACTTCACCTAGACAAATCAGGAGAACTTCAGGATATTTTTCTCTTCATCAGGATAAGGTGGTTCTCAGAACAAAACCCTAATTGAGATTTAAAGTCAATTCAGAATTCCACCTTTGTCAGGACATTGTTCTCCCTTCCTTTTGTTCACACCCATCTAATGACAAAGACAGACAACTTCACAATCTCAAATTTCAAATGTCTCTATTTGTTAATTTTTTGGGGAAAGTTTAATGGCACAGTGGCATCAAAACCATCCATTGCCCATTGGGTACAAATCTATATTATTCTTGTATCTTCACTGACAAATAAGGAACCTCCACTCTAAAGGCTCATTCTACCAGATCCATGGCAACTTCCTGGGCTCACAAAGCTACAGAGACCCCCTACAGAAATTTGTAAGGCAGCCACGTGGAAATCTTTATCCATCTTCATCAGACTACAGCCTGGATGTACAAGCATCTGCAGATTTTGGAAGGAAGGTCCTACAAGTAGCAGTTTCTTCTTAAGGGTAGGATTTTTTTTCCCTTAATCTCTTTGTATTGCACCACAACGTGCAGACTGTGTAGAGGCGCTTCTGAGACCGTCCAACACATAGTGGCAGGGTGTAAGACGCTTGCAGGAACCGTGTACACTGAACAGCACAACCAAGTAGCTGGCATTGTGTATAGGAACATCTGCACAGGGTATGGGCTAACCCACCCAAGTCCAAATGATAGATTCCACAGAGGATTGCAGAGAATGACAGGGCTAAGATACTGTGGGACTTCCAGAGCCAGACGAACAAACAGGTACTGGCCAATCAACCAGACACTGTGGTTGTCGACAAGGACCAGAAGACAGCGGTGTGATAGATGTAGCGGTGCCAAGTGACCGCAACATCAAGGAGGAGAAGTAGCAGGGCCTGAAAGAGGAAATAGAAACGATGTGGAAGGTGTAGGCCAAAGGGGTACTAGTGGTGATAGGATCACTCGGGGCTGTGACACCTAAGCTGGAAGAGTGGCTCCAACAGATTCAAGTAACAACATCAGAACACACTGTCCAGAAGAGCACAGTAATAGGAAAAGCTAAGATACTGTGCAGAACCTTGGTAGAGGACCAGAGGTTGAGGAAGACACATACCACCCATACAGTGAGAAGGGAATTCTTATTTTTTAATTATATATATTACTTTTCTTTGTGTGCCCACCCTCGTGATACTGCTTAGGGAAGTCCCATTTTAAGCCATGGAGGGGACACGGAAGAAAAGGTGAAATTTACTCACCTATGTTTTGTTTTCTTTTGTGCCCCTCTACATGGATGGCCCTCCCTAACTAGTATTCTCACCAAATTGCATGTATAGAGCTGTGTACTTTCTGCTCTTCTCGTTTTAGCTTTGACAACGGTAATGATGGGAGAATGCTGCTTTCTATCATAGGCTGAAAATTGATTTGTTCTGCCAGCTGTGAGGTGTAAATACTACTCATGTAAATACTACCCATTTTAACCCCTTAAGGACCGGCGCGCGCGGACCATGGGTCTTTTTTTTTTTTTCATTGCTTCCGGTTCACGCCGCTCCGGGAGCCCTGAACTCCATGCCGTGCCAGGACCTTCATTGGTCCTTAAGTGCCAGACCGCCATGACGGTCCTGGCACGACAATGGTCCTTAAGGGGTTAAGCTGTGGAGGGGGGCACAGAAGAAAACAAAATATTGGTGAGTAAATTTCTCCTTTTCTATGTGATGCGCACATGGTTATAAAGCACATCTCTCCACAATCTTACACTCCACCTCTAACCCACACTTAGATGTCCCAGCTCTCCCCTCCATTCCCCCTTAGCAGCCTGCTGTGACAGGAGTGAGAGCACATTTGGAAGCAATGTATTGCTCACTCGTCTGCTACTGAACGCACACTGTCCCTTACCACACCACCTCTCCCGCTGCTGGACTCAGCTGCCTTAAGCTCACATCACACACAGCCTGAATGTGCAACTGCATGTACTTGTTGTTCCCTTTTAACCCCTCGAGTTCCAGAGAGTTGCTTTTGCAATGTGTTGCATACTTTTCTGGCACTCAAAGGGTTAACCAAGTATCAGAATTTCAATATTCTCATGACTCACTGTATCTGTATGAATTTTATTTCGATACAAAGTTTATGTGAAGGACACACACTGCATACCAAAGAACTTTCAGACATCACTTGCACCAAAGGGCTGCAAGGTTTCTCCTTTCCTCTTATGGTACATCCCATCCTCCATCCATATTAATCCTTTCAGCCCCAAAGGAGTAAGCGACACATTGCTCTGTAATGCATTCCCAAACTTCTGGCATTGAAACTGTTAAGTGTGTAAACTTTAATTGCCAGACAGGCAAGAATACATATTAACCCTTTGATTGGCAGAGGAGTAAGCAATAGCTACCTTTAAAGTGGCTGCGTGTGCATTTGTGTTTGTATGTATGTGTTTTTACTCAAAGGGATAAACGTTTACTTGGCAGAGAGCTAACCGACAAATTATTTTTTTATTTTCTTTGCCAACCCTTTCAGTACCTGAGATGTATCCTGCACACTGCAATGCATTTTATACACGTTTACATTACAACACTTAACCCTTTCAGTGCAAGCTGGGTACCAAACACAATATTAACCACTGGGTTAAACCACACGGGCAGTGTAGTGCCACTATTGGTAGCGTTGAATAAACATATTAAAGCCAGAAAATTAGGCTACAAGTCAAGAAACTGATATCTTGGTTTAAAAAAAAAAAAATAGTGAGTTAATGAAATATATGTATGCTTCCTATAAATTTTAACTTAATAATGTGCCTTCAAGAATGTGTCTGATCTCAGCCATGTTCTTAAAAAAATGCTGTATCTGGAAGAAGCACTGAAGAAGCTGGAATTGCTACTGACAACCCCATATGGCGACTTGTTTACTACTCAGGAATTGTCTTAATAGGCAGAATGCAGTATATGGACAACCCCAGCCGAGTCAGGCGACTGGCAATCCTTCCAAGGTGAAGGGGCAAATCGGAGAGGGTAATAATGTGAAATAACTAGCTTTTTCAAGCATGAGAGGAAAACGGAGATCCATCACACAAACTACAAAGTTTAAGGAAGACACAACAAAGTATACCACACAGTACAATATGCAAATAAAATCCTACCTTAACGCCAACTGCAACATCAGTAACAATGCTGAAAAACAAGAAACAACATTATTTTGACAACGTAGTTTAATAATGTGTATGCAGTACATGCAACTGTATTACTCTAATACAAGAAAAACACAACAGCAGGTGAATTTTAAAGGGGATGTTTACCCCCTTCACAACTTTGCCTAAATCGTTTCCTTATAAAATGATAAATAATGGAAAGTGTATCCACTCTTTTGGAGAAATTAAAAGATTAACCTGTTAAGGACCGGCGTGCGCACACACGTCCGGCACTTGAGGACCACAGGGCACCGGGAGCCCTGAACTCCATGCCGTGCCAGGACAGTCACTGGTCCTTAAGGTGTTAAAGAGATAGTAATGTTTCACAAAAACAGCAGCTCCAGTTACTATTCATAGTATTTGGGCCATAGATTGTGTTATGTCATAACTGAATGTAATTGAATGATAAAGTTTCCCCCTCCTGCCACTTTTACCTAGTGTAACCCCCCACTCCTCAGATGTGGAATCCAGTCCATAGTGTTGCCAGACAGCTCACATCAAGGGTCAATATTCTTACTTAGAGAACAATGAAAGCCCTGCCCCCCTTGACAGGTTTTTCATCTTTTTCCCTCATCTTAATTGAAGATTGTTCCTCTCTGAAATCTACCTGGACACTCCCTGCTGCTCTAAGCTGAGCAGTGTTACATCAGTAGAAGGGGCGGGAGGGGGATCATTCAATTACTCTTGAACTACAATTCTACATTTAATCTTTTAATTTCCCCAAACAAGCGGATTTTTTTTTTTTTTTTAAAAAGGATACACTTTCCAATATTTATCATTTTTAAGGAAACAATTTAGGCAAAGTGGTGAAGGGGGTAAACATCCGCTTAAAACAGGATTTTAGTTTTCTTACCTGTTAAATCTATTTTTCTATAGTCCATATGGAACACAGGTACCATGGGTTGTGTCCCTTCTCCTGCACATCACTAAAGAAAGGGTCTTTGGGGTAGACACTCCCTTCTTCTCAAAAGCACCCTCCCACAAACTCCCAGAATTCACATGACCGCCACACAAATAGAAGTGAGAAAGAAGAGAAGAAAATCACTCACGACTAACACCCCAAGAGGACTCCTCTGCCCAGGAACCAACACCATGAAGGTCTTTTTCTCTGGGTGGGAGACCTGTGTTCCATATGGACTTATGGGAAAATGTGTTAAAGTAATGTTTCACAAAAACAGCAGCTCCAATTAATCTTCATAGTATTTGAGCCGTAGAAAGTGCTATTTCAATACTTTCAGAGTTGTTGTTCAAGAGTAATTGAAGGATAAATTTTCCCCTCCCGCCCCTTCTACCTAGTGTAAATCATCTCTTCTCAGATGTGGAATCTGGTCCATAGACCAGACAGATAACAGCAGGGAACAGAACAATGAAAGCCCTGCCCCCCTTCAGCTTTTCCCTTATCTTAATTGAAGATTGTCCCTCTCTGCAATCTACCTGGGCACCTCCCTTCTGCTCTGGCTGAGCAGTGTTACATCAGTAAAAGGGGCGGGAGGTGGTCACTTTGTCATTTAATTACTCTGGAACTACAACTGACAGAATTGAAATAAAACTATCCAATATCCAAATACTATGATGATTAATTAGAGCTGCTTTTATTATGAAACATTACTATCCCTTAAACAGGTAAGAACACTAAAATCCTAATTTCTCTTAGGTCCAATATGAAACAAATACCATGGGGATATACCAAAGCTAGGATTCCTGGGAAGGGAAGGAGAAAAGACGTGTCACGCATCCCCATAATACCAGTGTCTCCAATGGACACTGAACTAGCACAGCACACCAAACAAGAGCCAACGGGGCTCAGAAACAACAATGGTTACCTTGGAAGCAGTCTGACCAGCTCTGAAACCCTCAAGGCTGACAAAGAGTCAGCCTTAAGAAAAGGTTGAGCACAGTGCACATAAAACTCAAGGCAAGGTATCATGTCCAACAGATGCAGATCTCTCCTTATCAGACACTGGGTCAGAACGAAGGAAGGCACAGCAATCTCTTGATTGATGTGCAACTCGGAGAATACCTTGGGAAGAAACTCATGAGGTAATAAGTACCGCCTTATCCTGATGAAACTCAAGGGAGGTTTAACAAGACAGAACTTGTCAGCGACTCTCCGCAGAGACAACTGCCAAAAGGAAAGCCATCTTGAGTGTCAATTAGTGCAAAGAAATGTGAGGCAGAGGCTCAAAAGGAGGCCACTGAAAGACACCCAGAACCAGGTTAAGGACCCACCGTGGAGTGGGATCCTGGAAGGAAGCAAAAGAAAAACCTTGAAATCCGGGAGGATGGCAATTCTCCTCGAGACAAAAGAGTGCTAAAATCGGAACCTTGTTCATCCCATCTTAAAGAAGAGAGTACCAAAGGAAGGTGAAAACTGCAGGGACAAGTTCTTGCCTGAACACCACTTATGGAAAAACCTTCATGTTCTTTCTGGTTGCCATGAGAGTTATCACTGGCACACCACATTGTTGGACGATCATGTAAAACATCTCCAGATGGAGTTCCCAGTTCTCTGGATCTACTTCTTGCCAGGACATTTTCTACTCCTGGAACATGAACGGCTGTGATGGCTGGAACATGAGTTTCCACCAAACTGAGAATATCCTTCACCTCTCTCCATGCTACCTCACTGAGTTCATCTTTGGCAACTGATGTACATCATAGCTGTGGCTACGTCCCACTGTACTCTTACCAGAACCCCGTAGGAGCTAGCAGGATCTCAGAGTTCCAGAAAGTTGATAGACAACAGACAACAGGTGTCTCAGGACCACACAGGCTGGCATTTGTGGTGACTAGTGTCCACTCCAGGATCAAAAAATGACTCCCCTCCTCCAGATTCTGCCAATGTAGCCACCACCAGAGATCCTCCATGGCCTCCTGAGAGAAAGTCCTCTGCTTAAGGAGATGGTCTGGATTGCTGGGTCAAGACCTGAGAATGCTCCTCGTGTGGAACCTGGAGTACAGGACCGCATCCAGGGCAGACACCAGATGACTTAACACCCTCATGAGGTGGCCAAAAACAACTCCTACGCCTGAGACATGTCATGGAACAGAACATGAATCTTCTTCTCCGTAAGGAAGTCGTGCTCCTGATTAGTGTCAAATCTCATGCCCAGGAAGACCAGAACCTGGGTGGGAATTGGAAAAGACTTCTGCAGGTTTAGAATCCAGCACAATCCAGGACATGGTGAGCCAAGAGCTCCCCCACGAAGGAGCCTTGATGAGGAAATTGTCCAGATAGTGTGTCAAAGATGACTACAGAAAGGGCCAACATGATCTTTATGAAGATTTTTGGCTCCAAAGCCATTGGAATAGAAAGCAAAACTTAGGTAGCGTTGACTGTACTGGTGTATCTGGATGTGGAAATAAAGTCCTGAACATCCAGGGAGGCCAGGTACTTCCCCAAAAAACACTGCCGCAATGACAGAATGCAAAAATCCAATCCTGAAGCATGTAGCAACTACATACTTGCTGAGGCATTTGAGGTCCAGAGTGCACCAGCAGCCACCGTCCAAGAATGCTTGGGGGCTGGGACTGGTATCTGCATCTGCTTTTCCAGCAGAGTCTCCACAGCCTCCTGGAACAGTCTTGCCTTGTGCAGATGGCTTTAGAACCTTTGGCAAAAAGAAACAATATGGAGGAAAGGATTTGAAACGTAAGCAGCACCCTTCCAATATTATCCGCAAAACCCACTGGTCCGTAAAATAGGATGCCCATGAGACTCGATAAAGGCGGCGATAGTCTCCTAAAGGCAACAACAGACCACGAGTCATGCGGAGGGGTGTTTGTCAGACTTTGAAACTGATCGCTTGGGCTGCCAGGCTTGCCTGGGTTTCACTGTGGGGTAGAGGCTTCAGAGGTTTACAAACTCCGCGGATTCTGCGCCTCTGTTTGGTGGGGGTCGGGAACGAAAAATATATGCTCCTTCCACGCCAGAAAGAACACATGATTATCTGTTTTAGTTCAGGCACATAAAGGGACTTGCCTAGAAAAGTTAAGACCACTAGTGATTTCTTAGAAGATTGGTCTGCAGACCAATTCTTAAGCCACAGTGTACCGCGCAGCAACACAAAAGGCAGAGACTTTCACCAAAAATCTGGAAACATCAAAGGTCACCGAAGAGACATAGGTATCAGTCTCAGAGATGTTAGCCATCAGAAACAACAAATCCTCTTTGGCAACATCAGCGCGTAGCTCATCAGTTACTCATCCCAAATAGCTACTGCCCTGTTGGCCTGGTCAGAGGCAAACACAGGTCTTAGTGCTGAACCAGTGGCAGTAGAGGGCTTAAGAAGAGAACCCAACCCCTTATCCTTTGGCTCCTTGAAACCCACTGCATCAAGAGGGAGGGCAATGTTCTTCTCCAGAAGGAGCTTCCCATCAGAGGTGTCAGGGAACTGGAGGATCTCTAGACCTGCATTGATGAGCCCCTCACCAAGAGGTGCAAATCAGCCTCATAGGAACCACCATAGGAGTAGGAAGAATCAATGTCCTCTTATCCCCCATCATCATCCTCCTCCTCTGAGTGCAATTCTTCCTCAAAGGAAACCCCAGTAACAAGAGAATGACCCCTGGATACAGGTGCATTCTACTTGAGGTTGGGCATATGCTTTCAAAAGTGAAGCACCCCCTGGATTTGAGCTACTGAAGAGAGCAGCATCTTACCCCATTCAGGCTTTTGACCTGTACTAGAGGGCCCCAGTGGAGTAGTAGGGGCCACTGCGCAAGAGGGGCATAAGGACCCAGAATATTCCCTAGGTAGCACAATGTTGCAAAAGGAACAATGCGGGGGGAGGGGGCAAGGGAAGCCCCTGAATCCTTCGCCTTAGCTTTACCCCATTCCCTTTAGAATCTGACATACTTCCTCCCAAAAAATAGATAAATGTCCCCAGAACAAAAGAATCACCTTAAATACCCAGAAATATACGTATCTGCCAAGCAAAGGGTTTAATTTGTAGAAAGAGAGCAAGAAATGTGAAAGATAAGCAAGAGAGAAGATGACCACCAAAAGACTGCAAACCAGTTGGAAGCCGCTAAACGGGCAATCTGGGTACTGTTACCTACCAATGCCTACAAATCTGTGGATCAACATGGTACCCCTGGACACTCAAAAAAATGGACTGGATGATAGGGCACAAGGAGACGAGGAGATAGAGCCCTCTCAGACCGCTGTAGCCTATACGACTCCAAAGATATGCCCCATAAAAGATTTCCCCATAGAAATCAATCAATGGAACAGAGATGGCCAGGGGTGGGCTCTCATTCTTAAAGGGGCTTCCACACTAAAATTGATCTACAAATGAAAAACTAGCAAAATATCCAAATCCCCAGTGAACATCAAGGTACTCTAAAAACAAAGAAGTAGAAGAGTAGCAAAAATAAGCCCCAAAGCACTCAAACAACACATACTACAGCACAGAAAGGGTTAATCTAATAAAATAACCTAGAAAAAGCAGCCATCCTCATTCCAAAGTCCTCAAAGACAGTGATAAAGATATCTATAGAGATTGCCAGAGCATATCTGAGCTCACACCAACCTTTGTATGGAAGGACAACATAGGTATAGATATTAAGTGGACCAAGGCACTCAGAGTTACTCACTGGTCTTCTGTCCTCAGGTTACCACCATAGGGGAGGACAGAATCTGAAGAGACCCTATTATGATGGAAAACTTAGAAGCAAGATTACCTCCACAGGGCAGTGTAGGTTCACAAAGCACATGTGAACTGGGCAATCCAACTCCAGGGAAGCCCTTTGATGGTAACCTACCTAATGGGGTATTATACAGACCCATATCTAAAGTAAAATAATAAAGGTCTAAGAAAAACTAATAGGATGGCCATGCCCTTCCAGCTTGCTTGTAGGACACATGAATCCTGGAAGTTATCGGGTGTGGGGTTGAGCTGGAGGAGGAGGGAGTATCCACCCCAAAGACGCTGTCTTTTGTGATATGCTTTGCCCTCCAAGAGGAGGGACTCAACCCATGGTACCTGTGTTCCATATTGGATGTAAGAGAAAGCTTTGTTAAAAAGGGTGACAAACAGCACTGACACTGGGCTAAATATATTCTTGGGAATATGCTCCCATTGATGATGTTCTCACGTGATTTTTGCCTATAGTAATGAAGCCTAACAGTTCTATAACCAAATAACATTTCTAGAAAGTAGTTAACCGAAAGAATCAGAAAACAGGTGGTGTTTTACTAAACAATGCAGGTCACACACAAATATTGTTAAAGAAAAAAAAATAGTCCTGCACCATCTAAATCAAAGATCAGAAAGACACAAAATGGTGCGGTGCACTATGGGTATTAAAGTTTAAAGCGGAACTACCACCTGTTTTAAAGTTTATGTCAACTAATTCCCATTTGGAGACTAGCTGCTCAGTAGTGCTAGTAGCCAGAATAATTACCTGGTTAACTAGAATGAGACCATGCTCTGGGGCTGACAGGCAGTAGAGCGCGCAGACATCTTTCCATAGTGACGTCTGCACGCATGCCCTGTCAGTCCCAGCCAGCTTTATGAGGCGTTGCTAGGAGCTGTTCAGCTCCAAAAGGAACTGACAGTGCAGGCGCACAGACGTCACTATGGAAAGATGTCTGCGTGCTCTACTGCCTGTCAGCCCCAGGGCAGGGTCTCATTTAACCAGGAAATTATTCTGGCACCTAGCACTACTAAAGCAGCTGCATTTACATTGTTATATTTCAGTATCACAAATAAAAACAAAATTCTCTTTGCCTCATTTTATGGGCATTCTTTGTTGTGCTTTATTCACCACAGTTTTTCTGGGGCAAATTCTTCATATATTTTGTGTGTGCAGACATGAACATTACTTAACTGGAACTTTCCAGTTTTGTTATAAATAATATCCAATAGTATTGCCAATTATATCTTGAGTACACCAAAACCTACCAAGCGTATGTCCACCCTGGAGCCAGACACTGGTAACAGCACATAACAGAAGTTACAAAATGACATTTTAAGGGAGAGGCACACTAAATATTAGTATAGAATAGTATAGAAAGCTTAATTACCCCATATCTAGTAGGCTTTGACTGGGGAGGATAAAAAAAAAAAAAAAAAAAGTTTCAGCAAGTGAGTAAAAAATGTTTAAGCTTGTGTGGACTAGTCACTTGTGGACCAGTGATATTTTTCCAGCAATGCCCATAATATCAGAACACTCTGACTGCATACATATTCTGAAAGAAAATCAAAATGTATGTATCAAGCAAGGCATAGAATGCCAGACTGAGAAGAAAAACATACGGTGGCAATTCACCTTCCTGGATGCAGCAGTGATCACCTAGCCTACAGGATAGTCAATAAATGCCACAGGGGCATCAACTGGGGTCACAATGACTCACCATGAGTTTGGATTTTAAAATGTTAAAACATTTGTTTGCTTGGCACCGGGTCTGAACTTATAGTTACCATGGTGAACTGGCACCTGAGATTTGTCAAGCCCTGATTTAATAACTTTTACTGTGGATTTCTCCACTTCAAATCCGAAGGCAAAGTACTTATCCAAGGTCTTAATTACAAAGCACAGGGGTGAACAAATAATGAAAACTTTGGCACCAACAAGGTAATCGTTAAGCCCTTCATGACCGTCAAGGCGATCCAGCACTTAAAGACCAGTGATGGTCCTGGCAGGTCATGGAGTTTAGGGCTTCCGGGGGCGGCTGCACGCCACTCATGAAGCCTTGAACTGGAAGTAACAAAGCCCAGTGGACGCCAAGTGACGGCCGCGTGTGCGCGCACCAGTCCTTAAGGGGATCTATTTGTCACG
Source organism: Rhinophrynus dorsalis (assembly GCA_037306005.1). Classification (NCBI taxonomy): domain Eukaryota; kingdom Metazoa; phylum Chordata; class Amphibia; order Anura; family Rhinophrynidae; genus Rhinophrynus; species Rhinophrynus dorsalis. The sequence continues at coordinate 182,419,752 of CM074722.1, forward strand.
GTTTCCCAGGAATAAACCAGGAGTCAGTAAAGTATAGTAAAACAATCTTTATTGAATAAATATAAGTACAGTAAATCACAGAACAATGAGTAGAGGTCCTTCTAGTGGCCAACGACTATCAGAAATAGGAGTCTGACTAAAGTTGGAACACACATAGAGAGACCGGCAGAATCCTCTGACGTCTCTATATAACAAAAGCCCAGCAGGAATCCCAGTAAGAGACTAACTGACTCACGTCTACAGTCAGCAGGTGGATCTAGGGACCTCCCTAAAGATGATATGGTAATGGAGAAGTACTGACTCAAGCCTACAGTCAGTAAGGAGACGACCGTTTCCTTTCTCAGAGGTACCAGAGCGATCCTGACTTGCAGTCAGGGAGTAAGGTCTTAACCAGAGACGCAGGTCTGCACCAGACTGGGTGTCTACTACACAATAGGAGCAAGCAGAAGAATAGTCAGAGCCACAGGTCAGCACCAGATCGGATAGTCAGACAAGCCGGGTAGTCAACCACAGCCATAGGTCTGCACCAGACTGGGTGTCTACTATACACAAGGAGCAGGCAGGAGAATAGTCAGACAAAGCCACAGGTCAGCACCAGATTGGATAGTCAGAAAAGCAATGTCATACACAGAGCCAAAACTAAACAGAACTGTTTGTACAACAAAGCAAGGGCAACAGAGTCAGGACTCAGACTGCCCTTTAAACCCCTCCTCAGGAAGTAGGTAGGAGGAGCAGGCTCAGAGGAAGGAAGTAGGAGACTACAGGAAGCATGGCATAAAATAGAGGCCTGCTTCACTCTGAAGCCTTGCGCCTGCAGATAACGTGTGGAATGACGCCGAGCGGCACTGGAACCAAGGTAAGCGATCACACTGTCCAAATGTGTGTCAAATGTTAGATTATCTAGCGATTAGGTGGATTATTTTTTTTTTTAAATCCTATTATACCAAAAATTAATGTTTAAAGACTGCACTGCCGGACACACTGAGGGTACAGCTCTATGCCTGCAGTCTGTAACTTTGCCTCTGCTCCCCTCCTTCTATCCAGCCTCCTCCGACAATGGAGGCTTCTGTCTGTAAGCTGGAGAGGACAGGTTACTGCATAAATTAAAAGGCTTCAGCTTGGGAGGTGATATTCACATGAATAAAGAACTGGTTAAATTATATATGTCAGAGAGTTGTTGTAAATGGAACTTAAACATTGTAAGTGGAGTGCCACAGGGTTCAGTCCAAATGCTTGTTAATTAATGATCTAGAAGTGGGAATTGAAAGTGGTGTCTCAGTTCTTGTAGGGTCTCAATTTTTGTTGAGGACACTAAGCTATGTAAGGCAATACGTACAGGGCTGGATGGTTTTTTTTCTGCAGAAGGATTTAGATAAACTGAGTGAACGGGCAGAAACGTGGCAGATGACATTTAATGTAGACAAGTGTAAGGTTATGCATTTGGGGTATATAAATAAACATGCTACATATAAACTAAATGGGAAACAACTTGGGTAATCCTCATTACAGAAATATTTAGGAGTACTGATAGACTTCACAGCAGCGTACTCACTCAGCTACTTCAAGAGCAAATAGGGTACTATCCTGGATAAAGAGGCATAGATGCACGGGATGCGAATATAATTATTCGTCTATATAAATCCTTGGAAAGGCCTCATCTAGAATATGTAGCACGGTTTTAGGTACCAGTCCTTCAAAAAGACATTAGCGAACTGAAAAAAGCATAGAAGTGCAACAAAACTGATGAAGGGATTAGAGGATCTGAGTTATAAAGAGACTAGCCAAACTGGATAAAAAGAAAAATAGAGGCACTTATATGTAGATCAGAAATGAATACTCAGGGAATTGTTAAGTTGTATCCTGTCAGCTTCTTTGATTGTTCAATAAGACAGCTGCTTACCCGAAATCTCCACTCATGATGCTAGTACACACAAGAGAAAAAAATGAAAATGGGGGGCGCCAACAGTGCCTTATAACACCGACATCAAAAAGTAAATATTACAGTGTATTTCTACGTACTCACGTGATATGATGGCTGCATGCATACACGCAATACTTTTTTTTTTTTTTTTTTTTTTGTCTCTCTCTCTCTCAAATTTGCACAAGCAAGATTTTTATTGTTAATCTGGAGCAGTTCCTGTATTTTTCTATTTCCATGAGGACAAGCAGTCTGTTGGAGATACAAAGCAGAGAAGGTGGCAAGTTCTCTGCACGCCTGTTTGCTGCATATGTGCGTATGTATACATGTAGCCAACATATCACGTGAATGCAGATATATATCAATATTTACTTTTTGATGTTCGTGTGATGAGGCACTATTGGCACCCCCATTTTTGTTTTGTTCCACTCCATTAGCCAAACTGGGTTTGTTTACATTAGAGAAAAGATGTCTAAGGGGCAATATGATTAGCATATTCAAGGTCAATACAAAGAACTCTCCATTTAATTATTTACTCAAATAGCTCAGTTAAGAACGGGAGGGAGGTCATCCATTAAAACTTGAGGAAAGGCTCCTGACTAAAACAAAGGAAGGGTTCTTTTTTTTACAGTAAGGGATGTAAATATATGGAATTCTTTCCCTCGGGATGGTGTGCTTGCAGATATTGTAACTGCTTTCAAAAAGTAATGGATACCCATCTAGCACAGAACAATATCGAGAATTATAAAAGTTGTCTTCAGTGCAGATAGGTTGTTGATCCACTGAACAATCTGACTGCCATTTGGAGTCAGGAAGGAATTTATTTACCCACTGGGGGCTTTATTGAAAATGGCTTCAATAGGGTTTTTTTTTTTTTTTGCCTTCCTCTTGATCAACAGAGGTGATCTGGCATGGGCTGGATTTGATGCATGTATGCCTTTTTCCCATCTTCATCAACTATGTTACTATGACATCTGCCGGGCTCATCTGACAACTAAAGCCTGAACACAGTGTCATCATAATGCTCTAATTGTCAGATGAGACAGAGAGGTCCCAGCAACCAACCAGGAACAGTGATGGCTTCTTTCTGTAGTGAAATCCGAGTCATGTATCATTTAACTCTGCAAGCAGGGGAATCCATTATTAACCCTTTGAGTGCCAGAGGGGTAGCCTCCAGCATTCAAAGGGTCAATTGTGATGGGTGGGAGGTACTCTCCAAGCAAGGTCTAAATTATATTTCTAGGAAAGTGCTGGAAGAAAGTTAGTTACAGATGTACCACTATCCCTGTATATATACACACTAGCTCCATTTAGTCAATGAATGGTAGTAAGGGGAGGAGGCAGGACTTTACACACTGCTGCTGACTGTGCCCTCCTGTACTTGGCAAGCATGCTGTAGACTATTTTGTAGTAGGGCCTGGACATCAGGGCTTGCCCATTTGTACTCCCAGTAGTTTCACCAGAGAGCATGAGCACTTTGTTCTCCCAGTAGTTTCACCAAAGAGCGTGAGCACACTGCTGTCAGAGGGACCAGTATCATTACAGTACAGGCCAGCTAGAATGACAGCATACACAAGTTAAAGGGATAGTAATGTTTTAAAATAAATACCCATTAAGTTATTCTTCATAGTTTGTTGTCCATGAGCAGCTTCATTACAATACTGTCGAACATGTAGTTCAAGAATAACTAAGTTATAAAAAGTCCCCCTCCCATCCCCTTTTACCTAGTGTAACCCACCTCCCCTCAGATGTGGAATCTGATCGTTTTATCGGACAGATCGCAGCAAGGGACAATCTTCTGGCTGTCAGCATAAGGAAAACCCTTCCCACCCCTTGACGAAGGAGGGCAGGTTATTCCTTATGCTCAATGACTATTGTGCCTCGCTGCGATCCATGCTCTGAGGCAAGCAGCATTATGTTGGTGAAAGGAGTGGGAGGGGGGCTCTTTATAACTTATTTACTAGTGAACTACAAATCAGACAGTACTGTAATAATGCTGAGCAAGAACAAAAAATCATGAAGAAAAATGAAAGGGCATTTATTTTAAAACATTACTATCCCTTAAGTGTACATTTGTAGCATTTCTCCCCTTGAGTACCACGGGGTTGGTGCAACTGGATTGGAGAGAATTTAAAAATGTTTTCTCCCTCCTATCTTTTCCTAGGGATAGTGAAGCAGGGCTCCTCCATCCAGAAACATCTAAGAGGGAAAGTACAAGCAATTTGACATTACTTATTACGCACTCAGAATGTGTAAAGTAAAATTAAGATGAAACTCTCTTTAACCACCTATCCCACTTCCCCACACCTCAACTCTATTTTTAGCTTTAAATGTCTCCATATGAGCTCCCCACTTTCCCTCCCTCTGCCAACCCATATCTCTAGCCATACACATTATGGACAGGAGCTTCGCCGGCATTTGAGGACCACGGGGCTTTTTTTTTTTTTTTTTAAGTTCCGGTTCAGGGCTTCCGGAGCGGCGTGCAGCCGCGCCAGGAGCCCTGAACTCCATTCCTGCAGGACCATCACTGGTCCTTAAGTGCCGGACCTCCTTGATGGTCCTGGCACATCAATGGTCCTTAAGGGGTTAAGATGAAATGAAATAAAGAAAGAAAGAAAAAAAAAAGTGCACATTATCCCTGAGATTCTACAATGTACAATTTACATGTTGTTGCTGGGAGCAGGACTGGTGGGTACATTATATATATATTTTAGTTTACTTCAGGACCTACTGACATCTCTTTATGTAGCTGAATAAGTGATTTAGAAAAAGATAAATGTATTTTATTTAAACAGACTACATGACATGCCAGGACCATCATGACGGTTCCAGAATTTAAGGAATGGTGTCGGTCCTGGCACATCATGGAATTCTGGGATGGCTCCATGGTCCTTAACAGCCGACCACACGCCAGATCGGGCAGTCATTAAGGAGTTAAACATTGTGAGTTTTATTGTTAAAAAGAGCAATGTGATACACACCACCCACTCTGATCTTCAACCCTGAGGGACTGTAACCATTAAAAAGGGACACTTGGGATGTATGAGCAAAAGGTTCATACTTTTTATTCAGTCCCTGTTAAAAACAATGCAGATTTAAAGCCACAGGAAAATATATTTTTCCCACTTTTTTTATATTATCAAGTTAAAGTATGTGTTACACATATTCTCACTCTTAAAATAAAACAAGAATATAATTTCTGTGGTTGTACTAAATGATGTAGAGGGAAAATACATAAAACAAAGGCATATTAAAAAGGGATAGTAATACATCGAAAAAAAAAATCAGATTTGATTGATCCTCATAAAAAGGCTCATGTAAAGATTTATTTCAATATTTTCCATGTTGTAGATCAAAATTAATTCAGTGCTAAAGGATCACCCTCCTTCCCCTTTTAATCACGTCACACTGCCTCTTTCAGCCAGATGGAGCATAGCAAGGGACAATCTTCACCAAGCATAAAGAAAATCCTGCCCTCCTTCGTCAAGGGAAGCAGGGTTTCCTTATACTCTGTGTATGAAGATTGTCCCTCACTGCATGCTGTCTGGTTCCAGGACCGGATTCCACATCTAAGGGGAGGAAGCTTACAGGATGTAAAAAAGGGTGGGAGGGGATGCTTTAACATTGAATTACTTCTGAACTACAACACGGAAACTATTGAAATAAAGCATTACATCTAGGGTTGCACCAATGCCGATACCAGCATTTGCGCGAGTACTTTTACTCGCGCAAAAGCTGCCGATGCCAGCACCGATACCCTGTGTCAGGGTCGGTGCTGCAGAGAGAGAGCCCGGGGAGCTGCTCACAATGCTCCCCCGTCACCTCTCTCACTCCTGTAGCGTTGGATCGTTGCCGCGGGTTACCATGGCAACGCTCCGACGCTGACCTCTGCCAGGGCTCGCGAGAGAACAGTGAGCACCCGGCAGAGGAGAGTAAGGGAGGCAAGATGGGGCAGCGGGTGGTTAAAGAGGCAGAGAGTGGGGTCAAGAGAGAGAAAAAGAGGCAAAAGGAGGGGGGCCAAGAAGAGGCAAAAGGAGGGGGGGGATCAGGAGGGAGAGAGAGGCAAAAGGGTGAGTCAAAGAGGGGGAGAAAGGGGAATCAGAAGGGAGAGAAAAAGCCAAGGCAAAAGAAGGGGGCTCAAGAGGGGTAGAATGAAGCAAAAGGTGGGAATCAAGAAGGGGAGAATCAAGAGGTGGGGTGTGTGTATATATTTCAAGTTCTCACCAATACCAATACTTTTTTTTGCGGTCATTTGCCAGTTTTCCAAGTACTTAAAGCATATAGGTACTTAGAAAACTGGCAAGTGACTGCAAAAAAAAAAAAAAAAAAAAAAAAAAAAAAAAACTCTCAACACCAATGTTTAACCCTTAAATGTTACAGGCCACCATCACATTGCAAAGAAATGCGATAGGCATAGCTCTAGTATTTAAGAGACATAACGGGATATTAAACACTTAATTTTTACTTTAAATATTCAACAAACATGACCATTAATGCTTTATTATTTTTCTCTTAAACATAGGGCCTTGACAACAAGTTAACTGGACATATTTAGAAAGGACTGTGTCAGGGAACATATAACTAGGTTTAGGTATATAAGGAAAAGTGATGGAAACCACTTTCAAAGCCAGATGTAACTATTGACAGATCTTGTTACCTCATGGTCAGGGACATTACTGATGATAAAACTAAAGGGCATACGCATTTGATTGTCCGCAAGTACATGATATATACAATGTAAAGTAATAAACAAAGGGTTACAAATCAACTTCAGATCAATAGAGTTTGGGGACCCTGTGCCCTACAGTAAGCTATTTGTTTGCTCCAGAATTATTCTACTTTAGTTTTGAACAGCAGGCCTTACATCTACTAAGCACAGGTTTGTCCTAACAATATCTGAAAATAATACTTTGTAGTGACAGTATTATAATGGAAAACCATTAGCTATTTATTTGCCTGCCTCAAACAACAAGTCAGAATTGTGCAACAGTAATGAAAGCCGAAGCTTCATCTATATTAAACATGGTACCCAAAATCCACCATGAGGCATGTGATGGGATGCTTTCCCTGGATCACAAGTACACAAAAGGCCTCTTCCATATGGCTAAAACCGCAATCGCCAGCCTCACCTCCCAAAAAGGGGTTAAAAGAAAAGAAATATCGAAGCGTGCAAGTTAAAAGTGAGCTTTTATTCACTATTACAAAGACTCACATGAATGACAGTCAAAAAAATTAGGACATTGTTTTCATCCTTCTCGTTTCTGTGGGAGGAGGGATAATAAGAGGTTATTGTTTAATGCTGACGATCTGTCTACACCTACAATATTACCATTTGATAACAGAAAACAAAGCACGTTCAGGCCACGGAATGGTTACGTGGCGCTCCGGCACAATAAAAGGCCAATTAACAAATTGTGTAAACACACAATACGTTAATCAGGTGATGCTTCCAAGGTTATTGACAACTGGGGATGCATAGTCAGCCTCAAAATGGAGGCCTTTCCTCCAACCTCCGCGTGGATTGCACAGACGCCTTTCTAGTGATAGACGCGTCTGGCTCCACGCATTTGTTAACTTTACTGGCATATACACAACTACCTACCTACCCACTTGTATACATATACCAAAACCCATGTTGTTACTACCACAACTAAGCGATCTAAGTTTAGAGTTTAAACCCTCGGTTTATTTAGAAACATATACACACACACACACACACTACAGAGAGACCAACACCATAGATTTATACATAAGTTAGTTTTTCTAAACGCATTTCTAGTTCACCGGGCCGTGTTTTCTGTACATACCCGTCCATTGCAGATTCTGATAACGCTCTAATACGATCTTGAACAGCACCGCCACCAACACACTCCACTCAGTAGCAAAATGGCGCTACCCAATGAGACGGAAATTGCCGAAACGGGGCGAGTCGAACGACGATACTCTACGGAAATACACGAGCTGCTTGAGCAGGTGGAATTCTTGATGGTATCTTCGGGCTGTCAGCTTGGAGGAAAAATAAGCTGCATTTGTCAATGCTGTGTATTAAACCGGTGGGCGAAAGCAAAGGAAACGGAACGCATTTCGAATAGAGACGAGACATGTTTAGAAAGAGTTACCCAGTGTCATCAATTGGTTAAATATAAATTATAACTAGTTTATGGATATATTTTATTTAGAAAGCTGGCTTTGCTAGGATTCATATTGTATATTATGTACACGAGTAATGAAGTGTAACTTTGTTTTTTCCATTCGGTGTTTGGTTGACAAGTACCTGTCCTCTCTATCTGGTTGTTTTATTTGGTGGTTACTAATTACTAAGGGTAAAGGAGTTACAGCCGTGCATGTTACTAGAATGAGTACACGCCTCTTAACAGTACAGTTGGCCAAACAGGGACATTTTTGTTTTATATGGTGTTGCTGGGGATTTGGTTTGTGGGGTATTACAGACATATTTTAGGTTATTTCATGACCCATTGACACCATTTTGTGTAACTGAATAAATTATTTTGAGCAAAACAATGGAAGATGGAGGTCCACCCCTCCCCAAACCCCATAAGGATAAACCAAAATAAAACACACAGACACAACTGGAGAAGTGGTGGTAAAGCAGCAGCAGTTATTGAATTAAATTAATATAAACTATTATATCAACCTCATTATAATAAAAACAATCATACCAGCCTGGTAAGTCCATTTTACTGTATACAATAACCGACTCCTCTATTAAAGTTTATCTCTGAGTCTTCTTTATATTTTTTGTAACATGTACCGCTATATTTAATTACTTAGTGTTGTAGTTCAAACTCTGTTCAAGCCAAAAGGATCCCCCTCCCAGCCCTTCTGGCCACCTGCCATTAGATGTGGAATCTGGTCACAGGACCAGACGGATGCAGCCAGGGACAATCCATTTGGACCAGTGATGCAGTGAAAAGGGCAAGGGGGATCCTTTGGCTTGAATATCGTTTTAAAGGGCTAGTAATGTTTAATTTTAAGTTGCTTTACTATTGTAGGCATTAAAAAAATATTAACATCGATGTAAGTCTTATCTCCCAAGCCTTTATGGTTTGAGAGATAAAACTTGCTAAAGTTATCCCTTTCTGGCTCTTTCAGAGAAGTCAGTGCTCTAGCTGACAGCAGCAGATTGGGGTCATTTGATGGTATGCCGGCTCTTCAGCAGAGTTGAAATCACGCTATTTAGAAATGAATACTTCATTGGAACGGTTTACAAAGTGTGCTTGCAAACCAGGCACACTTTGTAGACCATTCTAATGAAGTATTTATTTCTAAATAGCTCGATTTCAGCTCTGCTGAAGAGCCTCCTTCCAGTCAAATGACCTGAATCTACTGCTCTCAGCTAGAACGCTGACTTCTCTGAAACAGCCAGGAAGGGGTAACTTTAGCAAGTTATATCTCTCAAACCATAAAGGTTTGAGAGATAAGACTTACATCAATGTTAATATTTTTTTTAATAGCTACAATATTAAAGAAACTTAAAATTAAACATTACTATCCCTTTAAAACGATATTCAAGTCAAAAGGATCCCCCCCCTGCTCTTTTTCCTGCATCACTGGTCCAAATGGAGCACGGCAAGGGACAATCTTCAGTAAGCAAAAGGAAAATCCTTCCCTCCTTCATCAAGGGATTCATTATAGTTACTGAATGAAGATTGTCTCTCGATGCATCCATCCGGTCCTGTGACCAGATTCCAGATCTAATGGGAAGTGGCCAGAAGACTCAGGGCTAAACTTTAATAGAATTATTACTATCACTTTAACCCTTAAGAGTGGCAGAGGGTATATGAAAGCATTGCAAAGCAATGTGTTGCATACCCCTGTGGCACTCCAACGGTTAATCATTTGAGTAGCATAGGCGTCTGACATCCCTCCCTCCTTTGTACATTTCTTCCCTGTTGTATGGCAAATGTTGACACTCATGAAATAATTGAGTAATGAGGTCCTACCTTAATCCTTTGAGTGCCATTATGTTCCCCTGGTGTTGCAGCTTCCCTTCAGTGGCTCTAGTACAGGTCCAGCTGAGGCCACTGGGAATCAGAGTGAGTCCAGATTTTGGAGAGCATTCTGTAACCAGATGGGCATACAGCTTTCCTTTTCATCTGTCTACCATCCCCAGACCAATGGAGCCGCTGAGCGCGCCAATCAGGGATTGGAACAATTCTTACGCTGTTTCGTGTCCGATCATCATGATAATTGGGCCGTGGGCAGAGATCGCCAGGAACTGTGCAGTTAATTCAACGTCCGGGAGCTCCTCGTTTCTCGTCCACTACGGGTTTCAGCCATGCTTGCTCCCGGACTCATTCCAGACGCAGCAGATTCCAGCTATGGATAAGCATATCGAGCAACTCCTCTCCACCTGGGCACAGGTTCAGAGGACCCTCAGTAATTCGTTCCAGCATTATCAACGCCACGCTAATCGCAGGCGGTTCCCAGCGGTCTCCTTCCAGGTTAGGGATAGGGTATGGCTATCCTCCAGAAACCTCAATCTGCAAGTTCCATGTAATAAGTTGGCTACCCGGTTCATTGGTCCCTTTAAGGTGATCTGCAAAATTAACCCTGTTTCGTACACTATGGATCTCCCAGCATCCATGCGGATTCACAATGTTTTCCATGTATCCCTTCTTAAACCTCTGATATGCAAACGTTACACTACTCTGTGTACCGACCCGGCCTGGCTGACATTTCTGCTCTGTGTACCAACTCGGATTGGCTGACGTTCCTGCTCTGTGTCCGGCCCGGCCCGGCTGGGCTCCTGTGGCTGCGTATCCCTCCTGCTACGCCTTATCCGGCCTCCGGTTGGGGTTGTGGCAGGATCCTCTCTGTCTCCGGACAGTCGCTCTCTGCAGTCTAGTCTCCGTTGTTATCAGTGTCGCCCAGGTGACATTGTTGTGTGTTCCTTCCATCTGTGCAGTCCCCGGTTGGGTGCCTCTCTGAGTAAGTTGCTCTAGTCTCCGTTACTGCTACTGCAGTCCACAAGTTGCTCTAGTCTCCGTTACTGCTACGGCAGCCCACAAGTTGCTCTGGTCTCCGTTACTGCTACAGCAGTCCACAAGTTGCTGTGGTCCCCGTTACTACTTGGGTGTTACTCGAGATTTATCACGGTGCAGTGATTTCTCTTCTGTCACTCTCACTTGTGCTGCACTCCAATTGATTGAGCCTGTTTGGCCCGCCCCTGGTGACCTTTTTATACTTTGCCATTGGCACATGTCAGATGCCCTTTCGTGGTGTTCCTGAGCCAGTATTGCTGTGCTGTGTTCCTGATTTCCGGTGTACCGATTTGGCTTGCTCAGACTACATTCCTGTGTTCCTGCCCCGTGATTCGACCCGGTCTGGCTGACGTTCCTGCTTGTCACCTGATCTGGCTTGTCTGAGAACCTGCTCCGTGATTCGACCCGGCTTGTATGTCTTCCTGCTCCGTGACCTGCACCAGTTACATCTACCCAGACTACGGTTCAGCTTCCCGCTGTCGCCGAGGCGACATTCTGACTTCCTCCTGTGAACTGTACTCCTGCTGCTGCAGCTGTTAACCCGTGCTGAGCTGAGATCCTGCTAACCGAGTTGTTTCGTTGCAGAGCTTTACTCCTCTTACTGAGCCGTTAACCCGTGCAGAGCTGTTCTCTTACTGAGCCGTTAATCCGTGCTGAGCGGTACTTCTCCTACGGAGCCGTTATCCCATGCAGAGCTGTACTCCTCCTCCTGAGCCGTTAACCTGTGCAGAGCTGTGTTCCCGGTGCTGAGCCTCCAGTTTGGTACAGAGCGTTGCTATTCGTGCTGAGCCGTTACTCTTCCTACCAATATTACTGCTGAGCCGGTTCAGTAGGCCTTGTAAGGCGACGGTTCATATCACTCCTTGCAGTATAGTTGGTTTAAGTTACCACTCCCGGTAGGGACTACGGCTTTAGCTGCTTATCACGGTGCCCGTGATTGCTCTCTTTGTTTGTCTATCACCAGTAGGGGGCTCTCCATTGGCTGGCTGTTGTCAGCCCGCCCTGTATAGCCTATTTTAACCTAGTCAGGGCCCCCTTTGGTTGCCCTTTTGTGTTGTCTCCATGCTGTTGCATTTGAGTCTGTTCCTCAGTATCCTGGGCCCCTGCTGTGTTCTTGCTACCTGTATTCTGGACGTTCCAGTGTTTCTCTGTGAAGAGTTCCTGCCTCCTGCTGTTCCGGTCGCCCTCTCCGCTTCCTGCCGCCAGTTTCCTCCAGTATTCCGGTTGACCGTCTGCCTGCTGGTTCCTGCCTCCGTTCGCTGATTCCTGCCTTCAGATGTTCCTGAGTCGCCTAGGCGACATTGTCATCTTCCCGGTTACTATGCAAGTACTGGTTCCCTCCACAAGCCACCCGGCTGTATACTTGCATGTACAGGGTACTGGTTCGCTCCACAAGCCACCCGGCTGTCTATAGTGTTGTGCATTCCACATACAGGGCACTGGTCTGCTTCACAAGCCACCCGGCTGTATACTTGCTATAGCGTTCCACGTACAGGGTACTGGTTCGCTCCACAAGCCACCCAGCTGTCTAAAGTGTTGTGCGTTCCACATACAGGGCACTGGCCTGCTCCACAAGCCACCCGCTGTATACATGTTATAGCGTTCCACGTACAGGGCACTGGTTCGCTCCACAAGCCACCCGGCTGTGTACTTGCTAATAGCGTCCCACGTGCTGGGTACTGGTTCGCTCCTCAAGCCACCCGACTGTCTAAGTGTTGTGCGTTTCGCATACAGGGCATTGGTTCGCTCCACAAGCCACCCGGCTGTATACTTGCTATAGCGTTCCACGTAGAGGGTACTGGTTCGCCCCACAAGCCAACCGGCTGTATCAGTATTATAGCGTTCCACGCATAGGGAACTGGTTCGCTCCATGCAGAGTTGCTTGCTCTACGGGTGAAGGGCGTTACGCTGGTGTAAGCATTACTGAGTGCTATCTTCTCTGCTGTTGGCAGCTCGCTTACTGATTTGCCTCTTTACCATTCTAGTGACTATTTCACCACCAACTAGTCACTGCCGGTTGCCCTAATTTCTCCACCTGTTAATTGGCTGTCTTGCCCGGTAAACGGTAAGGCCGGTAGAACCTGTCCTATTTTCTTGGGTTGCCTTACCCGGTATTGGCAAGACCGGTAGAGCCTGTGTAGTCACCTGTATCGGCTGTCTTGCCCGGTAAACGGTAAGGCCGGTAGAACCTGTCCTATTACCTTGGGTTGCCCTACCCGGTATTGACAAGACCGGTAGAGCCTGTGTAGTCACCTGTATCGGCTGTCTTGCCCGGTAACGGTAAGGCCGGTAGAACCTGTCCTGATTCCTTGGGTTGCCTTACCCGGTATTGGCAAGACCGGTAGAGCCTCATCCCGTAGTTTTATCTCCTGGCTGCCTTGCCCGGTGTTCTGGCAAGGCCGATAGAGCCGTCATTGTGCTTATTTGCATTATATTCCTGTCTAATAAAGATTTATATGTGTATTCTACCCTACGGGGTTGCATTAACTTTTCAATAAAGTTAAGTTTTTACCAAACTCTGCGTCTGTGAGTCTTAAACAAACCGTGACAGTACGAAAGGGCTATGACCTCAGTCAACAAGAGTGATGGTAACCCGCAAAACATCCATTGGAGAATGGATGCGCATGAGCAACGATTGGATCAGCTAGCGGTAGCAATCCAAACTATACTTGAACGTACAGTACTTTCTGAAAAGACTGGCTTGAGTTCCGTGGTCGCCTCTGGGCAGACATCTGAGAACGTTAACTTGCCCTCAGGGGTAGCAGTCAAGGGGTTAACTGCCTCTGCCCCATTGCCACTCAGATACGACGGTGACCCTAATCTTTGCAGGGGATTTATTAACCAACTCGAAATATTTATGGAATTGACGGCTCAGTCCTTCCCTAGTGACCGCAGTAAAGTTGGTTTTATGATATCCCTGCTGACCGGTAGAGCATTGGCATGGGCCAATCCGTTATGGGAAAATGCGAAACCCTGCACTAGGAGTTTCAGAGAATTTGTGCAGTCATTTCAGAGAGTGTTCGAGCCTCCTGGTAGAACCACTTCTGCTGCTAAGCGCCTTATGGAAATACCACAGGGCAGGTGTACGGTATGTGACTACACTATTGAATTTCGTACCTTGGCAGCAGAGGTAGGTTGGAACGATGAGGCATTATTGGCTGCCTTCGCCCAGGGTCTAAGTGACCAAATTAAGGACGAGATTGCGGCTAAAGAAGTACCTAGTAACCTTGATGATTATATTGAATATGTCATTCTAATTGACACACGGATTCATGAGAGATTAATGGCCAAAGACCGCAGATCGCAGCAAAAGGGCAATGATTCTAGTAGTACTTTTTGCCCACCCATCCCTCCCTTGGCTTCTAAGCAGTCTAATCTACCTCGAGAATCGGGTGAGCCTATGCAGCTGGGCTTCACTAGGCTAACCAAGGAGGAGAGGACACATCGCAGAAAACATGGGTTATGCTTATACTGTGGCAAAAATGGGCACCTATTACGATCTTGTCCTGTACGTCCAGGAAACGAACACACCTAGGGTACCTTGGGGGACAGGCCCTAGGTGGTGGTCAGGCGTCCCCAGAATGTGGTATATTGAAACCCACCATACAGGTGGTACTTTCTTGGGCAAAACGCTCAATGGAGGTTTTGGCTCTGGTCGACTCTGGTGCAGCTGGGTATTTCATGGATAATACCTTTGCCGAATTACATGGGGTTCCTCGCATTGAGAGGGAGACCCCACTCGCTATTGAAGCAATTGACGGTAGACCCCTGGAACCTGCTCAGGTTACCTTTGAAACCATGCCTTTGTCCATGACGATTGGGGCTCTCCACAAGGAGGAACAGCAGTTCCAGCTTATTAATTCTCCTCATCACACAGTAATTTGGGGTTTTCCTTGGTTACAGTTGCATAACCCACAGTTTGATTGGGAAAAATGTGAAATATCTGCTTGGTCCCAGTCTTGCATGGAACGTTGCGTAACCCAGCCGGTCAAGATCTTATGCACCTCCTCTGCTCTGCCCAACGATTATCAGCAGTTTGGTGATGTATTCAGCAAGGGAGAGGCTGGCACTCTACCCCAGCATAGATCTTATGACTGTTGTATTGAACTTCCTCCGGGGGCAGTGCCTCCTAGGGGACGCACGTATCCACTATCTTGTGAGGAGAATAAAGCTATGGAGGAATAGATTGCTGATGCCCTGGAAAGAGGTATCATAAGGAAATCCACCTCTCTGGCTGGGGCCGGATTTTTCTTTGTAAAAAAGAAAAACGGTAAACTGAGACCTTGTATTGATTACCGGGGCCTGAATAAGCTAATCTCTAAGAATGCATATCCGATACCACTCATCACCGAGCTATTTGACAGACTTAAGGGGTCCTCTATTTTTACCAAATTGGACCTTCGTGCTGCATACAATCTTATTCGGATCAGAGCTGGTGATGAGTGGAAAACTGCTTTTACCACGAGATGTGGCCATTATGAGTACTTAGTTATGCCATTTGGTCTCTGTAACGCACCAGCTGTATTCCAAGAGTTCATCAATGACATTCTTAGAGATATGTTGCAGTCATGTGTCGTTGTCTACCTTGACGACATTCTCATTCATTCTGAGAATATGTTACAACATGTCAAGGACGTGTCGGAGGTGTTGCTTCGCTTACGAGAAAATAAATTGTATTGTAAACTCGAAAAATGTGAATTTCACAGAAACAGTGTGCCATTTCTGGGATTCATAATTGGCAAAGAAGGCATTGCCATGGACAGAGAGAAACTAACGGCAGTGTTACAATGGCCTAGCCCTAAGAGCCTTAAAGCCATACAGCGATTTCTGGGCTTCGCTAATTATTATAGAAAATTTATTAAGAACTTCTCTACCATTGTAAAACCTTTGACTGACCTTACGCACAAGGGTGCTAATCCATCTCAATGGTCAGTGGCTGCTGAGGAAGCCTTTGAAGCATTGAAAGCGGCCTTCTCTAATGCTCCTGTGTTATCCCACCCCAATCCATCACTCCCATTTACTCTGGAGGTGGACGCTTCTGATATTGGGGTTGGAGCAGCGCTTTCGCAGCTTCCAGTTAAAGGAGGAACTCTCAGACCTTGTGGGTTTTTCTCTAAAAAATTGACCGGGGCACAAGACAATTATGAGATCGGTGACAGAGAACTGCTAGCCATTATCCTTGCCTTAAAGGAATGGTGTCACCTACTCGAGGGTACCAAGAACCCTGTCCTAATTTTGACCGATCATAAGAATCTAATCTACCTCTCTGAGGCTAAGAGGTTATCCCCACGTCAGGCCAGGTGGGTATTGTTTCTGTCTCGATTTAACTTCATTGTATCTTACTTGCCTGGGTCTAAGAACGTTAGGGCTGACACGCTGTCAAGACAATTTGAGGCCGAAATTGACAGAGATGAGATACCAGCACCTATTATTCAGCCTGATCATATCTTGGCTACTATACGTACGAGTATCACCTCACTGTTGGGGGAACAGATTTTGGCCTCCCAAGCCTCTGCTCCTGCCAAAACCCCAATGGGCAAGTGCTTTGTTGACGTGCCATATCGCACACAGTTACTCGAGACACACCATTCCTCTAAGGGTGCGGGACATATTGGCAGAGACCAATTGTTATGGTCCCTTTCACAAGTTTTTTGGTGGCCTTCTATGAGTGCCGATTGTGCCGATTTTACGAATGCCTGTGCTACTTGTGCTCGTGTTAAGACCCCTAGACACCTCCTGTGGGTTTACTCCAGCCGGTACCAAATGGTGACCGCCCTTGGTCTCATGTTTCCATCGATTTCATGGGAGAATTTCCAGTGTCTAGAGGGTATTCCTTTATACTCATGATAGTGGACAGGTTTTCTAAAATGGCTCATTTCGTGCCCCTCCATGGCCTTCCCTCTGCCAACGAGTTGGCGATTGTATTCGCTAAGGAGGTGTTCCGCTTGCATGGTGTACCCAGAGTATTGGTGTCCAAGCGGGGGAGCCAGTTCGTATCCAGGTTCTGGAGGGTGTTTTGTGGTAAGATGGGCATACAATTATCTTTTTCTTCCACCTACCATCCCCAGACCAATGGGGCCGCTGAGCGTGCCAATCAAGGTTTGGAACAGTTCTTGCACTGTTTCATTACTTACCATCATGACAATTGGGCCGACCTGTTGCCCTGGGCTGAGTTTGCCAGGAATTGTGCAGTCAATTCATCGGTAGGGAGCTCTCCGCTCCTGATTAATTATGGGTTCCAACCCTGTTTGCTCCCAGACTCCTTTCGTGCACAACAAATTCTAGCTCTAGATGAGCATATCGAGCAGCTCCGATCCACATGGGCACAGGTACAGAGGGCACTGGGTCAGTCATTTCAACGTCATCAACGGCATGCCAATCGCAGAAGGTTGCCAGCGGTTTCCTTCCAGGTTGGGGATAGAGTGTGGCTGTCCTCCAGAAACCTTAAGCTTCAAGTCCCATCTAATAAGTTGGCTCCCTGATTCATTGGTCCGTACAGGGTCATTTGTAAAATTAATCCAGTATCGTATGCTTTGGACATACCTGCGTCCATGCGGATTCATAATGTCTGTCATGTGTCCCTCCTTAAGCCGCTTGTATGCAATCGCTATACAACTAACCCTGTTGTGCCAGGACCTGTTGAAGTGGAAGGTCAGGAGGAGTACGAAGTGCAAAATATCACTGATTCCCGTAGGCTTAGAGGAAAGTTGAAGTATTTGGTACATTGGAAGGCTATGGTCCTGAAGAATGATCTTGGGTGGACAGCAGTGACATTCATGCACCCAAGTTACTGCGAATTTTTCACTCCAAATACCCGCAGAAACCTAGACCATCCTCTGGGAGAAGGGGTCTTTGAGAGGGGGGTACTATCACGGTGCCCGTGATTGCTCTCTTTGTTTGTCTATCACCAGTAGGGGGCTCTCCATTGGCTGGCTGTTGTCAGCCCGCCCTGTATAGCCTATTTTAACCTAGTCAGGGCACCCTTTGGTTGCCCTTTCGTGTTGTCTCCATGCTGTTGCATTTGAGTCTGTTCCTCAGTATCCTGGGCCCCTGCTGTGTTCCTGCTACCTGTATTCTGGACGTTCCAGTATTTCTCTGTGAAGAGTTCCTGCCTCCTGCTGTTCCAGTCGCCCTCTTCGCTTCCTGCCGCCAGTTTCCTCCAGTATTCCGGTTGACCGTCTGCCTGCTGGTTCCTACCTCCTTTCGCTGATTCCTGCCTTCAGATGTTCCTGAGTCGCCTAGGCGACATTGTCATCTTCCCGGTTACTATGCGAGTACTGGTTCCCTCCACAAGCCACCCGGCTGTATACATGCTATAGCGTTCCACGTACAGGGTACTGGTTCGCTCCACAAGCCACCCGGCTGTTTATAGTGTTGTGCGTTCCACATACAGGGCACTGGTCTGCTTCACAAGCCACCCGGCTGTATACTTGCTATAGCGTTCCACGTACAGGGTACTGGTTCGCTCCACAAGCCACCCGGCTGTCTAAAGTGTTGTGCGTTCCACATACAGGGCACTGGTCTGCTCCACAAGCCACCCGGCTGTATACTTGCTATAGCGTTCCACGTACAGGGCACTGGTTCGCTCCACAAGCCACCCGGCTGTGTACTTGCTAATAGCGTCCCACGTACTGGGTACTGGTTCGCTCCTCAAGCCACCCGACTGTCTAAGTGTTGTGCGTTTCGCATACAGGGCATTGGTTCGCTCCACAAGCCACCCGGCTGTATACTTGCTATAGTGTTCCACGTACAGGGTACTGGTTTGCCCCACAAGCCAACCGGCTGTTTAAGTGTTGTGTGTTTCGCATACAGGGCACTGGTTCGCTCCACAAGCCATCTGGCTGTATCAGTATTATAGCGTTCCACGCATTGGGTACTGGTTCGCTCCGCAAGCTGCCCAGCTGCCTCAGTATAGAGATTGTGCATCCCACGCATAGGGAACTGTTTCGCTCCATGCAGAGTTGCTTGCTCTACGGGTGAAGGGCGTTACGCTGGTGTAAGCATTACTGAGTGCTATCTTCTCTGCTGTTGGCGGCTCGCTTACTGATTTGCCTCTTTACCATTCTAGTGACTATTTCACCACCAACTAGTCACTGCCGGTTGCCCTAATTTCTCCACCTGTTAATTGGCTGTCTTGCCCGGTAAACGGTAAGGCCGGTAGAACCTGTCCTATTTTCTTGGGTTGCCTTACCCGGTATTGGCAAGACCGGTAGAGCCTGTGTAGTCACCTGTATCGGCTGTCTTGCCCGGTAAACGGTAAGGCCGGTAGAACCTGTCCTATTTCCTTGGGTTGCCTTACCCGGTATTGGCAAGACCAGTAGAGCCTGTGTAGTCACCTGTATCGGCTGTCTTGCCCGGTAACGGTAAGGCCGGTAGAACCTGTCCTGATTCCTTGGGTTGCCTTACCCGGTATTGGCAAGACCGGTAGAGCCTCATCCCGTAGTTTTATCTCCTGGCTGCCTTGCCCGGTGTTCTGGCAAGGCCGGTAGAGCCGTCATTGTGCTTATTTGCATTATATTCCTGTCTAATAAAGATTTAAATGTGTATGTGTATTCTACCCTACGGGGTTGCATTAACTTTTCAATAAAGTTACGTTTTTACCAAACTCTGCGTCTGTGAGTCTTAAACAAACCGTGACACTGCTACTGTGCAAGCCTCTGTTATTATGCCCGTGGGAGCTATTGGCTGAAGCTCTTGCAATCCGGTTGCTTCTGTTATCACGCCCGTGGGGGCTGTTGGCTGAAGCTCTTGCAATCCAGTTGCTTCCATTATCACGCCCGTGGGGGCTATTGGCTTAAGCTCTTGCAATCCGGTTCCTTCCGTTATTACGCCCATGGGGGCTACTGGCTCAAGTTCAGCAGACTCTGGGTTGCAGGTTCTTCTTTGCTGGACAGTGATCTCACTATTATGAACTTTTGATCTCAGCATTATGAACTTTTGGTGTTGAGTTTTCTCCACCATTTACTGCCTATTATCACCCTGGGCGTGCCAAACACCTCAACTGAGACGGACTGATTACTGTGTTAACCCTTGTATCTCTGTACTCAGTATCTGTTATCTGCCTGTGCTGTTAAGTCATTATCTGTATACTGATCCTACTGTTGCCTCCTTGTTATTACTCAGTGCTGCCTATAGAGGGCGATTCTGCCATTAATTTTGTTCTTAATAAAACTGTGTTTTATTTCACCTACTGGTCTGAGTGTCTTGAAAACCGTGAGAGTACGAAAGGGCCATGACCTCAGACAGTGTGGGTGAGAGTAATACACAAAACATCCACTGGAGATTTGGCATTGGCCTTACAAACGTTACTTGAGCAAATGGTACACCTTGACAAACCAAGCCAAAATCCGGTGGTCTCCCCGGTTACGACACCGGACAATCAGTCTGTGAACCCTATTGCTCAGTCCAGAGGCCTAACGGCGGTGGTGCCGCTACCATTAAGATATGATGGCGAACCTAACCTATGCAGGGGCTTTATTAATCAATTGGAGATCTTTCTGGAACTAACGCCCCAGGCATTTCCTAACAACCGTAGTAAGCCAATCAGAACTTTGATGAATTCGTAAGACAGTTCCGCGGAGTATTTGAGGTTCCTGGTAGAGCTTCCTCTGCTGCCCAAAGGTTAATGGAGATACAGCAGGGCGAGCGTACCTTGGGCGATTACGCCATTGAATTTCGGACCTTGGCAGCAGAGGTGGGATGGAACAACAAGGCACTGGTGGCAGCCTTTGCTCAGGGTATATCCGATTCCATTAAAGATGAAATTGCTCCCATGGAGGTACCCAGTGATCTGGATGAATACATTGAGTATGTTATGCTCATTGATTCTCGCATTCGCGAGATACGGTTGGCAAGAAGGGCGAAATCCAGAAATATCGGGCATGGTCCCCTTTTTAACTCACCCTCTCCTCCCATTCTTCCTGAACAGTCCCCAGAGGTAGATGAACCAATGCATCTTGGTTTCACCAGACTTACTAAGGAGGAGCGGGCACACCGCAAGAGGCTGGGTTTATGCTTATATTGTGACAAGGCTGGGCACTTAATACGCACTTGTCCGGTAAGACCGGGAAACGGACGCACCTAGGGTACCTTGAGGGACAGGCCCTAGGTGGCGTACAGCACTCCCTAGATTCGAGTACACAGAAACCCACCATCCAGGTGGCATTTTCTTGGGCAGACCTGTCTGTATTGGTCATGGCACTGGTGGACTCCGGTGCAGCAGGATACTTTATGGACCAATCTTTTGCCGAATTGCATAAGATCCCGTTACTCAAAAGGGAAACTCTGCTGGCCATTGAAGCCATTGATGGCAGACCTTTGGAACCTGCATTTATCACTATGGAAACAATTCTTATTTCTGTGTCTATTGGGGCTCTCCACAAGGAGGAATTACGCTTCCAAATAATTAGTTCTCCTTATCATGCAGTCATACTGGGGTTCCCCTGGCTACTGCTACTACACAACCCCCAGTTTGACTGGCAGAGATGTGAAGTTAAGTCTTGGCCTGAATACTGTGCTAAGAACTGTTTGTCCCACCCTGTCAAGATTTGCTGTACCTCCCCCTCCGTGCCAGCTGAATACCAAGAATTCAGTGACGTATTCAGCAAGGGGGAGGCTAGTGCATTACCTTTACATAGACCCTATGATTGCGCTATTGTTCTGCCCCCGGGTGTGGTGCCTCCCAGGGGTCGCACTTATCCACTGTCGTGTGATGAGACCAAGGCTATGGAGGAATACATAGAGGATGCCCTCAAGAGAGGGATTATTCTCAAGTCTACCTCTCCGGCTTGTGCCGGTTTTTTCTTTGTGAAAAAGAAAAATGGCAAGCTTAGACCATGCATCGATTACCGGGGGTTGAACAAGCTTATGCCTAAGAATGCCTACCCCATTCCACTCATAACCTAATTATTTGACAGGTTGAAGGGATCTTCCATCTTCACTAAACTTGACCTCAGGGCTGCATACAACCTGATCAGAATCAAGGCCGGAGATCAGTGGAAGACGGCATTTAATAGCAGATCAGGGCATTATGAATATCTGGTAATGTCGTTTGGCCTATGTAACGCACCGGCAGTGTTTCAGGAATTCATTAATGACATCCTTCATGACATGCTTCAATCCTGCGTGGTAGTATATCTAGATGATATATTGATTCACTCTGCCAATCTTACACAGCATGTTAAGGATGTTTCTGAGGTTTTGTTACGATTACGTAAAAATAAACTATTTTGTAAACTAGAGAAATGCGAATTTCATAGGTCCCAAGTACCTTTCCTGGGGTTCGTGATTTCTAAGGATGGCATTGCTATGGACCAGGAAATATTGGCAGCAGTCTTACAGTGGCCTCGCCATAAGGGGTTAAAAGCGATCCAGCGCTCTTTAGGCTTTGCCAGTTATTATAGGAAATTTATTCAGAACTTCTCTACTATTGTGAAACCTTTGTCTGACTTAACACGTAAGGGTGCTACTCCCTCTCAATGGTCTGCGGCAGCGGAGATCGCTTTCGAGACTCTGAAGTCCACTTTTGCCTCTTCTCCAGTACTGTCCCACCCCAACCCTTCCCTATCATTCACATTAGAGGTCGATGCCTCTGAAGTTGGGGTTGGGGCAGTACTCTCCCAACGTCCGGTGGAAGGTGGTTATCACGGTGCCCATGATTGCTGCATTTCTGTGTCTATCACCTGTAGGGGGCTCCCATTGGCTGTCTGCCTTTAGCCCGCCTCACATTGCCTATTTAAACTGAGTTTGGGCACTCCTCTGGTTGCCCTTTCGTGGTGTCTCAGACTGCATCCACTTTCACTTGCTACAGAAGCTTCATAGGCCTTTTGCTGTGTTCCTGGTTTCCTGAGTTCATCCTGTTCCTGAGACTCCTGTCTGCTGCACTTGTTCCAGTGCCTGTTCCGGTTGAAGTCGTCCGAGGTTGCTGTTTCCTGCTGCCAGTCTCCGTTGTCGTCCCTGATCCGGTTGACCGTCATTGTGCTGGTTCCTGCTCATCTCCTACGTCCGGTTCCTGCATCTGTGGCAACCTTGTTCCTCGGTCGCTCTGGCGACATTTTCACCTGTTGGTTCCCAGCGTGTGGACGCTGGTTTGCTCCACTGCCTTGCAGTTACTACACTACTATTCTGTTGGTTACCAGCGCGCGGGCGCTGGTTTGCTCCTTTGACTTACGGCTCTATACACTATCATCTGTTGGATCCCAGCGTGCGGACGCTGGTTTGCTCCACTGCCTTGCGGCTACTACACTACTAGTTTGTTGGTTACCAGCACGCGGGCACTGGTTCGCTCCTTGCCGCTCGGCTCTATATACAACTATCTGTAGGTTTCCAGCGTGCGGACGCTGGTTCACTCCACTACCTCACGGCCTACTATATGCATTGTTGGTTCCTAGCGTGCAGACGCTGGTTCGATCCACTGCCTTGTGGCTACTATACTCTAGTTTGCTCTGTAGCCTTTCGGCTCTATACATACTATCTGTTGGTTCACAGCATGCGGACGCTGGTTCGCTTCACTGCCTTATAGCCTACGATATATCCAGCCTGTTGGTTACCAGCGTGGGTGCTGGTTCACTCCATTACCTCCTTGCTTACTATTAACTCAGTCTGTTGGTTCCCAGCACGCGGGCGCTGGTTTGCTCCACTGCCTTGCTGCTTATTTGTATTAGAGTGTTGAGTCCCAACGCGCGGGTGTTGGTTCGCTCTATGACCTGAAGGTCTACTTACATCCAGCCTGTTGGTTCCCAGCCTGAGGGCGCTGGTTTACTCCTCTGCCTCACGTCTTATGACTCATATATATACTGATGGTTCCCAGTGCGCTGTCCAGTCCTAGACAGCTAGTTATTCCCTCGGTACACGGGTACTGGGGTGCGCAGACTACCTGGTAATACCACTGGGCCTTGTAGCCTCTACCTACCATCTCCATACTGTCATTGTCGTCTGATAGTTATTGAGGCCACTGTGGTTGACACTTCCTTCTTAGGCTGCCCTGCCCGGTATATTGGTAAGGCCGGTAGAACCTTCTATTATTCCACCTTGCGGTTGCCTTACCCGGTATTGGCAAGGACGGTAGAGCCTACTATTTTGGTGTTCCGTTAGGCTGCCTTGCCCGTTATATTGGCAGGGCCGGTAGAGCCTGTATCAGCTGGTGATCCGTTAGGCTGCCTTGCTTGGTCACTGGCAGGGCTGGTAGAGCCTGTATTCTCCTGACTGTCTACTTGGCTGCCTTGCCCAGTATATTGGCAGGGTCGGTAGAGCCACCATTTTATTGCTTGCCCAGGCTGCCTTGCCTGGTATATTGGCAGGGCCGGTAGAGCCTGATTCGCTATTGTCAATATCTATTTGCCATTCTACGTATTGTATGTATGTGTATAAAATCCTATGGGATTATCTTAAACTTTTCAATAAAGTTGTGTTTTTACCTAACCTTGCGTCTGAGAGTCTTAACAAACCATGACAGTGGTCCCCTGAAACCATGTGGGTTCTTTTCGAAGAAACTCTCCAGTGCCCAAAGCCACTATGAGATTGGTGACAGGGAACTTTTAGCTATTATCCTGGCACTTAAGGAATTGTGTCACCTATTGGAGGGCACTAAGAACCCAGTATTAATCTTGACTGACCATAAGAACTTGACGTATCTCTCTGAAGCGAAAAGACTGTCCTCACGACAGGCTAGGAGAGCACTTTTTCTATCTCGATTCAACTTCGTAGTGTCCTATCTACCTGGCTCTAAAAATATCAGGGCAGATGCGCTGTCCAGACAATTTGCTTTGGACAAGGAAGGACCGGTACCCATTATTCAGCCTGATCGTATCTTGGCTACTGTACGTACTAGCATCACTTCACCACTGGGGAAGGAAATATTGGCGTATCAAGCAAGGGCTCCCCCAGAAACTCCTATGGGCAAGTGTTTTGTGGATGAGTCATTCCGTAAGGGCTGCTGGGCATAACAGAAGGGATCAGCTAATATGGTCTCTATCACAGTTGTTTTGGTGGCCCTCCCTCAGAGCCGATTGCTCCGCTTTTACTGCTGCCTGTGCCACCTTTGTCCGTTCCAAGACCCCCAGGCATCTCCCAGTGGGCCTACTCCAACCTGTACCTAATGGGGAACGACCATGGTCCCATATATCTATTGACTTTCTGGGAGAACTGCCAGTCTCTAAGGGGTACATATTTATTCTGATGGTAGACAGATTCTCGAAAATGGCTCATTTCCTACCCCTCTCTGGTCTTCCGTCGGCCCAGGAGTTGGCTATGATTTTGGCCAAGGAAGTGTTTCGCTTGCAAGGGGTACCCAGAGTGGTGGTGTCAGATCGTTGGAGCCAGTTCGTGTCCAGATTCTGGAGGGCATTTTGTGGTCAGATGGGCATCCAATTGTCCTTTTCTTCCGCCTACCATCCCCAGACAAATGGAGCCGCTGAGCGTGCCAATCAGGGACTGGAGCAGTTCCTGTGTTGGTTTGTAAACAATCATCGTGACAATTGGGCCGACCTGTTGCCGTGGGCAGAGTTCACCAGGAACTGTGCAGTTAATTCATCGTCCGGGAGCTCCCCGTTTCTTATCAACTATGGGTTCCAGCCGTGCTTGCTCCCGGACTCATTTCAGTCTCAACAGATTCCAGCTCTGGATGAGCATATCGAGCAGCTTCGCTCCACTTGGGCACAGGTTCAGAGGACGCTCGGTCAGTCATTCCAGCGACAATAGCGGCATGCCAATCGTAGACGGCTGCCAGCGGTCTCCTTCCAGGTTGGGGACAGGGTATGGCTCTCTTCCAGACATCTCAACTTGCAGGTGCCTTCCAATAATCTGGCTCCTAGATGCATTGGTCCGTTTAAAGTTATCCACAGGGTGAATCCTGTTTCATACGCTTTGGAACTCCCAGCCTCTATGCGCATACATAATGTGTTCCATGTATCTCTGCTGAAACCCTTGGTTTGCAATCGCTACACTACCACTCCAGTAGTTCCTGGGCTGGTGGACTTTCAGGGCCAAGAGGAATACGAGGTCCAAAGTATCATTGATTCTAGGAGATTTAGGGGGAAGTTGCAATATTTGGTCCATTGGAAGGGCTATGGCCCTGAGGAACGTTCCTGGGTAGATCATAAGGACCTCCATGTGCCTAGACTGTTGCACAACTTCCCCTCTAAATACCCCCAGAAGCCGAGACCTCCTGCAGGGAGAGGGGGCCTTTGAGAGGGGGGTACTATCATGGTGCAGTGATTTCTCTTCTATCACTCTCACTTGTGCTGCGCTCCGATTGGTTGAGCCTGTTTGGCTCGCCCCTGGTGACCTTTTTATACTTGGCCATTGGCATCTGTCAGGTGCCCTTTCGTGGTGTTCCTGAGCCAGTATTGCGGTGCTGTGTTCCTGATTTCTGGTGTACCGATTTGGCTTGCTCAGACTACGTTCCTGTGTTCCTGCCCCGTGATTCGACCTGGCCTGGCTGATGTTCCTGCTTGTGACCTGATCTGGCTTGTCTGAGAACCTGCTCCGTGATTCGACCCGTCTTGGCTAACATTCCTGCTCGTGACCTGACCTGGCTTGTCTGAGAACCCTGCTCCATGATTCGACCCGGCTTGTATGACGTTCCTTCTCCGTGACCTGCACCAGTTACATCTACCCAGACTACGGTTCAGCTTCCCGCTGTCGCAGAGGTGATATTCTGACTTCCTCCTGTGAACTGTACTCCTGCTGCTGCAGCTGTTAACCCATGCTGAGCTGAGATCCTGCTAACCGAGCTGTTTCATTACAGAGCTTTACTCCTCTTACTGAGACGTTAACCCGTGCAGAACTGTTCTCCTCTTACTGAGCCGTTAACCCGTGCTGAGCGGTACTTCTCCTACAGAGCTGTTATCCCGTGCAGAGCTGTACTCCTCCTCCTGAGCCGTTAACCTGTGCAGAGCTGTGTTCCCGGTGCTGAGCCTCCAGTTTGGTACAGAGCATTGCTATTCGTGCTGAGCCGTTACTCTTCCTACCACTATTATTGCTGAGCCGGTTCAGTAGGCCTTGTAAGGCGACGGTTCATATCACTCCTTGCAGTATAGTTGGTTTACGTTACCGTGCCCGGTAGGCGCTACGTCTTTAGCTGCTACTGTGCAAGCCTCTGTTATTATGCCCGTGGGGGCTATTGGCTCAAGCTCTTGCAATACAGTTGCTTCCGTTATCACGCCCGTGGGGGCTATTGGCTCAAGCTCTTGCAATCCAGTTGCTTCCATTATCACGCCCGTGAGGGCTATTGGCTCAAGCTCTTGCAATCAAGTTGCTTCCGTTATCACGCCTGTGGGGGCTATTGGCTCAAGGTCTTGTAATCCGTTTGCTTCCGTTATCACGCCCGTGGGGGCTATTGGCTCAAGCTCTTGCAATCCGGTTGCTTCCGTTATCACACCCGTGGGGGCTATTGACTCAAGCTCTTGCAATCTATTTGTTCCGTTATTACGCCCGTGGGGCTACTGGCTCAAGTTCAGCAGACTCTGGGTTGCAGGTTCTTCTTTGCTGGACAGTGATCTCACTATTATGAACTTTTGATCTCAGCATTATGAACTTTTGGTGTTGAGTTTTCTCCACCATTTACTGCCTATTATCACCCTGGGCGTGCCAAACACCACAACTGAGAAGGACTGATTACTGTGTTAACCCTTATATCTCTGTACTCAGTATCTGTTATCTGCCTGTGCTGTTAAGTCATTATCTGTATACTGATCCTACTGTTGCCTCCTTGCTATTACTCAGTGCTGCCTATAGAGGGTGATTCTGCCATTAATTTTGTTCTTAATAAAACCGTGTTTTATTTCACCTACTGGTCTGAGTGTCTTGAAAACCGTGACAAGATTGTGCTCTCTGTTCAAGATTGAGCTTCTTAAAGGGCCTTGCGCTATTAGGGCATGTCAGTCCTCCTGCCTAATAGTAACTCATTCAGTGCTGCCTAACTTGATTATCACACGTAAACTGCCTGACCTGTGTCAGTATATTGTATTTTGTATTACTTGCATATAAATGTGCCCTCCATTTTTTTATCTGTCCCCTTGTGTGCCCCCCCCCAAGTAGAATTCCTAGAGTTGCCACTGCTTCTTTCTTGTTCTCTCTAAAGTTCTCAAATGTCTTTCATGAATTCAATGTAACCTCGGAACAATCTCAGAGAGACCGAGCATAGTTTTAGGAAAATTTATCAACACTCTGCTTAAAATCTCTCTAACTTGAGAAAGCAGCTCAACAGATTTTATTGAACCTAAATCTTTACCACCCGCATGGAATATGATTAGGTCAAGGTAATGGAAATTCTTAAGACAATAAATTTGATCACTTTCAACTTGTTGCTATCTATGCCCTCTCTTGCCATGCCACCATAACCTGCACACCTGGGTCAAATCCTACATTTTCTTTGTATGACCAGTACATACATTACATATAATCCAAATATTCAGAGGCCTTGAACCTAAAAAAGAAGAAAATATACTTATAGATTTATTAACTGATGCTTAAATGAGGGTGAATATACAATATGAATATGTTAGCTTTTCACCAGCCTTTCTTTTTAATAGCCTCACCTACCATACCCGCAGTAAATGCTTCAGATGCTGCACCAATGGAAAATGAATGTAACATGAAATTCTGCCCAGCCAAACTTAACTTAAGCAAACATAAAGAATAAAACTCGATTAAACTGAAATTTAGAAACCATTGAACCATTGATATGAATAAAGAAACTGCCCTTTACTTTAGGTCTAATTTGAAGATAACTCTTTATGCTTGCAACTGGACATATGGATGATCCATTTCTCTTTCCCCTCCTCCAGAGTATTACAAGACAGACTAGCAGCTTCAGCACTGCTGGCAACAGTTTCAACACTGGCAGTAGGCACAGCACTGGTGGCACTGGCAACAGGGGCAGCACGTCTGACAGCAGCCACAGTACTGGTGACAGCAGGTTCAGCACTGGCAGCAGGCACAGCACTGGTTTCAACAGGGGCAGCAGAGGCAGCAGGTCTAGCAGCAAGCACAGGCAGCTGACCTGTCCTGCTCTCACTAATACTACCCATTTCTCCCTTCCCTTTTCTCCCTCCCTCCCCATTAAATTCTCCAAGATCCCTTGGGGTGATTTAGGGGGACTGGACAGCATTGGTTCAGTACTGCTCACTTCCTCCTCCTCCTCCTCAGATTCAGTGGACACATAAGGGTCTTTCCAGCTACTCCAGCTATTTTTTTTAAACCTGCTCATAGAGATAGCAGTCACTATGAGCTTCTCCTGCCTCAATTTTTCCTCAAGATCACAGCAGAATAGAACAGCACATCTACCTTGCTCTGTAGCTGCTTGTATTGTGGTTGATTTCCGCAAATACGTCACGTTTTTATAGCAAAATTATGAAACCACATAAATGAATGGGCGGAAACTTTCTAGCCATTGAAAAAATGTCGAAAAATTTTGACCAATAGGTGAAAAATGCAAACATTTTAATCGCTAGTTTTAAAGCTGATTTTCCCGTGAAAAATCAGACAATCACAAGGTTTTTCACAGAATTTTTCACTGTGACACTGCGAAAGATTTCGCCAACCCCTACTGACTACCTGCTCATTCTGTTAGCCATCTCTCTCAATGTTGCAACTTGCCCCTCCAGACCTCTAATGCAAGCTTCCAGAGAGACCACTTGCTCACATCTGCCACGGTTGTTCCAGTTGTGCAAACATATGGCAGCTTGTGCACTGAGTTAAATGGACAATCATGCTACTATTCATATTATGCCAGTTACCACAAGCTAAAAAGCAGGCAGAAAAAAAAAAAAATACAATAATATTGATAAGTGTTCCCCTGTGTAGTCCCCTGTTATTTAAATTCCCACACTTCTGCACTTGAATCCCCCTGTTATTTGAATTCCCACACTTACCAAACTTCTGCACTTGAATCCCCTGTTATTTAAATCCCCACACTTACCACACTTACACACTGATGCAAGATTCACACGTTCTAGTATTCACTGTGTATCTGTTATTTAACCCCTTAAGGACCGGGGAATCCGCGGCGTGACCCGATTCAACGATCACGGAGCAATTTTTTTTTTATTGCTCCGTTGCGTTCCAGACTCCCTGAACGGCGTGCAGTCGCGGGGGGAGCCCGGAATTCAATGACGGTCATAGTACGTCATCGGTCGTTAAGTCAAATCGACCCTTGACGTACTATGACCGTCAAGGGTCGTTAAGGGGTTAAAGCAGAAAGCCACACCTTACAACCCAGCAAATAACCACTCCTACCACACCAGACTGCAATTATTTCTTTGTACCACTGCAGAGGAAGGTAAAAAATTGTTTTGTTTTTTAAACTCTCCTTTACCACACTACACCAAACATAAAATATGTATTCAATTTATCCAGCAAATATCGCAAGTTTAGCTTTTCCATTCACAGATCACTAATCAACAATGGACCAATGAGAACAATGTTGTGGCTGTTGTAGTTTGAGTGAGTCTGGTGTTAATGCTGTTTACATATCAGATGTGTGTGTGACTTTGTCTGGTGTGGTTGATGATGGTGATGCACCTTGGTGGTATTCCATTGACTACTGTTCTTGAACAGCCAGGCTTACGCTGCTTTGTGATTGACAGGGGCGAATATTGTCTTGTCTGGACATACATCCTATTTGTTAACCCCTGGTTTTTAACCTTCGTTCTGTGTTGTACACCTATGAAAGTAGCCTCAGAATTACATTGAGATAACGAATCTGTTTACTGTGTGTTTACACTCACTGAACACAACTGAATGGCACAGGGCTTGAGCTGTTCCATTGATGTTAATGGATGAAATGTTACTGACCATTGTCATTTTTAGAGCACTTTAGTAGGTCACAACAAGGGTAATAGATTGGCAAACTATGCTTGCAAAACTACCTTCGCCAGTTTTTTATTTTATCAGTGTTAAATGAACTGTATCTTATCAAGGCTTGTGTTGTCATAGGACTCAGCCTGCTAAAAAAGCTTAAAAAAATTCAAGAATTACCATGCTGTAGTACTCTGCTAGTAACTTTTACTTTGAAATGTAGCTTTCTCCACTTTAGCACTCAGCAGAAGTAGTATTGCAACAGGAAATCTCGGTACTATAGAAAGCATAGGCTCATGGAAATTTTATTGGTGCTAGCAAAATAAAATTACATTTTATTGGATTTTCTAACTGGGTGTTTTTATGAAAAATTCCTGCAAAAAGAAATTGTGAGTCTTCACCCATCTTGATTGGATTTAGCCCCTTCATGTCACCTCTTTAAAAAAAAAAGGTACCCCCAGTTTCCTAGGAGGCAGGGGACTGTGGTATGAGCTCTTTTAGCTCCCTCATGCTGCCATGCATTGACCAGGATTGCCCTTGTAGATCTAGTTGGTAAAAGGACCTTTTCTGTCATTATCACAGATGTGAGCAATCATCAGGTGGCGTTGAAGAGATCCCCCACCGGAGGATCCTGTAACCCACACCAATGCCTCATGCTTCTGACAACACGATAGGCAACATCCTTCACAGTTTTAGATGATCTGTTCTGGATAGTCTGCTAAGGATGTTACACATAATGCCCTTAGCAACCAAGTAGTTAATTACATTTATGATCAGGGCTTCCAGAGAAGCAGATGGAAGGTTGAAGAGCTACAATGATATAGTTACATTGTGGCATAACCTAGGTCCCTACTGCACCTAGGATCAATGTTGTGGAGAGACAAAAAGAGTGAGGTAAAGATACAAAGCTAGTGAGACAGGGAGGAGAGAGATAACCAGATTTGTGGCTGGGGTCAGGGCTGTATCATGTGTAGCATGAGGAGTGCCTCCTGCCAAATTTTGGGTGATATGAGGAGGAACATTATTCTTAGAGGCTTATGTGGCATCTCCTATGTTGAAGGAGTGACTGGAGTAAAATGAAGGGTTAAAGCCTAAGCAGGAGAGGAGTGTTCTAATGAGTTTATTGAAAGTGAAATGTTTGTAGGGGGCCATCTTCTATTGGTATGGGCTGGTTTAGGTGCTAGCAAGACAGAAAGGCGCTGAAGAACTGAAAAGGGTTTTGAGAGTTTGAGAAAAAGGGGGCATCTATAGGGTGGGTGGTGTGTTGGGGAGGATGGTCTATATTGGATAAACCTTTGAGAAAAAGTTTAATAAGGTATAAGGAGAAAATGGATGTTTGCTTACAATGTGAAAGGGCTGTGATATGTTGAATACCTGCTAGATAAAATTTAATGGAAAGGGGGGACAGTTTTAGAGCTAAGTGGCAATAGTAGGGGAAAGCAGGTATAACTGGTGTGGAGAATGGATGAGAGGGTTTAGTATGACAGAGGAAGTTTTGGAAGGTGGCCATACTTTGGCATATGCTTTTGCATGTGTTGGATGCCAGAGCTTTGCTGATGATGACGTTTTTAGAAGACAGGAAAGAAACAGAAGAGAGAAGTTTGGTGAGGCTGGAGGGAGGAATAATGGGGGGTTTCTATGAGCAGAAAATCTAGTTAATGCAGTGCAATGGGAGAGCGGCACTTGTTTGTAAGGAGCCAACAGTGGTCATATGCAAACATATTGAAGTTTTGGACTGCTTTTGCTCCAAAAGTGGGATGAACTTCAAAATATCAAAGCTGACACCAGTGAATCCTTTGCAGGTGCCAATAAGAGGGGTGGACCGTGAGGGATTTAAAAGCATCAGCTTAAAGGGATAGTAATGTCTACAATAAAGTAGATCTCCAAGTCCTCTCTATTGTAAACAGGGGCGGACTGACCATCGGGCATTCGGTCACGGACCGAGGGCCCGTGACCGAAGGGGGCCTGCCGCCGCCGCCGCCATTACTTCCAGAGCTGCTCAGCAGCTCTCCTACAACGGCCGCCGGGCCGTTCTAGTAATACAGAGCGCTGGGAGATGACATCATCTCCCAGCCTCTGCATTACTAGAGGCGCGCCCCACGCCGCTAGACCACCAGGGACTGCAGGTAGGGGCATGGTGGAGATGAAGGGGGGTATTGTGGAGATGAAGGAGCAATGTGGAGACGGGTGCATTGTGGAGATGGGGGCATTGAGGAAGGGGCAATGTGGAGATGAAGGGGGTATTGTGGAAGGGGGCATTTTGGAGATGAAGGGGGTATTGTGGAAGGGGGCATTGTGGAGATGAAGGGGGCATTGTGGAAGGAGCATTGTGGAGAGAAGGGGGCATTGTGGAGATGAGATCAAGGGGGCATTGTGGAGATGAGATCAAGGGGGCATTGTGGAGAGAAGGGGGCATTGTGGAGATGAAGGGGGCAATATTGTGGAGATGAGATCAAGGGGGCATTGTAGAGAAAAGGGGGCATTGTGGAGATGAAGGGGGCAATGTGGAGAGAAGGGGGCATTGTGGAGATGAGATGAAAGGGGGCAATGTGGAGAGAAGGGGGCATTGTGGAGATGAGATGAAGGGGGCAATGTGGAGAGAAGGGGGCATTGTGGAGATGAGATCAAGGGGGCATTGTGGAGAGAAGGGGGCAATGTGGAGATAGGGGGCATTGTGGCGATGAGATGAAGGGGGCAATGTGGAGATAGGGGGCATTGTGGCGATGAGATGAAGGGGGCATTGTGGAGAGAAGGGGGCATTGTGGCGATGAGATGAAGGGGGAATTGTGGAGAGAAGGGGGCATTGTGGCGATGAGATCAAGGGGGCATTGTGGAGAGAAGGGGGCATTGTGGCGATGAGA
The DNA here is from genome assembly GCA_037306005.1 of Rhinophrynus dorsalis. Classification (NCBI taxonomy): domain Eukaryota; kingdom Metazoa; phylum Chordata; class Amphibia; order Anura; family Rhinophrynidae; genus Rhinophrynus; species Rhinophrynus dorsalis. The sequence continues at coordinate 182,453,333 of CM074722.1, forward strand.
TGATGGGGGCATTGTGGAGGTGGAAGGGGCATTGTGGAGGTGGAAGGGGCATTGTGGAGATTTCTGCAGGGGGCCCAGACCTCTTTTTGGACCAGGGGCCCTGGGTCCTGTCAGTCCGCTCCTGATTGTAAACATAACACTGTCATGGGCTGCTGGTCAGGAAAGGTTGCTGAACACAGCAGCCAAAGTAAATAAATAAAGTGGAACCCAGAGAGAAAGAAAACCAGTCTTATTAGAAACACAGTTGTAGGGCCATTTAGACCATACTGCAGTTTGGAGTTCTATACATTCCTCTGAGTGTGAGGGGAAATCATCCAGTGAGGCTAAATAATGATCACCATAAAGATCATAGATGCAATCCATTTTTCTGTCCCCAGTGCTATATGCAAATTCATCCTCTGATTCCCAATCAATATAGTATACAGGTTGCTGGACAAGAGAAACAGCTTTAGTATCCCAATCTGGGGGTCAACAAACCAATACTCTGAAGCAGGGTAATCTGTGTCAGAGTCAGGAGAATAGTATATAACATCAGTAGTGCGGATACTCTGAAGCTTAGGGTGCTGTAGAGTAGCTTTATTCCCAACAGTACTCATGGCTGAAACAATAGAATCTGAAACAGAACAGATCTCAGAATGAGCCACGGGAGGATTAATAGGTACATGGGTGTGGTTCAGCAAGTCAGAGTCTGCAGACTCTGCAGCCTGTGAATTCACTGAGGCAAGAGACACAGGTTTTTGACAAAGGACTACAATGGAATCAATATGTTTAATCCTATCCAGCATCACATCAACCAAACCAGATAAGGAGAAGAATATACAATTGCAGTTGTCTTGATTAGTTTGCAGCCGAGTTTTCATGTGAGACACAGAATGTTTAGCTAAAATGTCTCTTAATAGCAGGAAGTTTGCCTAACAAACATTCAATAGTAGAGAAAAGCAAAGGCCAAGCATTACACATAACCTTATAGTTCTCATGCAATTCAGAAACTACCTTAAAGAGTAAAGGCTTAGTGGCTTTGCAAAGCAACTCCAGAGTGGAGGAGCATATTTTTGGCATACTAGAAACAACTTCTTGTATTTTATATACTTGACTATAGCAGGCATTAAAGGGATAGTAATACTTAAAATGTAAAAAAAATATGTTGTAGAGTTTATCCCCCTGAGTAAAACAAGGGCACTCCCACTGCTGAAAGGTGTTTCATTCAAAAGTTATTAATTTTCAAAGTTGAATTTTTTAGGTGCAATATCACAGTGGCCTGAAATTGTACAGTGGCGCTGTTGCTACACCATCCTATGGACAGCTCTGGTCAGTTGACCATAAATCTCCATAGGATGGTGTAGCAACAGCGCCACTGTACAATTTCAGGCCACTGTGATATTGCGCCTAAAAAATTCAACTTTGAAAATTAATAACTTTTGAATGAAACACCTTTCAGCAGTGGGAGTGCCCTTGTTTTACTCAGGGGGATAAACTCTACAACATATTTTTTTTACATTTTAAGTATTACTATCCCTTTAAGAGTAACATGCTCAAGATGTAATTCAGATTTGTTATTATCAACAGAGCAAGACATTGTGTGTATAGAAGTTTTCTTTGCGGGATCCATAAGGAATGGCCAGATTATTCTGTCATGGACTGTTGGTCAGGAAGGGGTGCTGACCACAGCAGCCAAAGTAAATAAATAAAGTGGAACCCAGAGAGCAAGAAAACCAGCACACACACACAATTAAAGGGAACACAAATGTATTATATATATGCATACAATGAACATGCAATAGTAATGCACAATGAAACATCCAATGAAACAGAAAAGAGCAGGGCCTCTGGGCACGGGGATCTGGGCCTCTGGGCATGGGGAACTGGGCCTTTGGGCATGGGGAACAGCGAGCTCAGGAACACAGGAGGAAGGCACAGGAAAGCAACCAGTTTAGGCGCACAGGAGGACAACTGCCAGTTCAGGAACACAGAGAAACCAGTCAGCTCCGGAACACAGGTAAACAGCCAGCTCCAGAACACAGGGAAACAGCCGACTCAAGGAACTCTGGGGTTGCAGCCGGCTCAAGGAACTCTGGGGGTGCAGCCGACTCAAGGCACTCTGGGGGTGCAGCCGACTCAAGGCACTATGGGGTTGCAGCCGGCTCAAGGAACTCTGGGGGTGCAGTCGGCTCAAGGAACTCAGGGGTGTAGCCAGCTCAGGAACTCAGGGGTACAGACAACTCAGGAATTCAAGGCCCAGGCCCACAAGAAAAGAAACTAAAACTAGAACTGATCAGTATAAACTGTATAATCTGGCCCAGAGCAAGGGGAGAGATTGAACTAAGTAGGGAGGAGGATAATTGCAAGCTGGAGCCAGCTGGGAACAGAATCAGGCCTCTGTAATTTGAGTGCAGCAGCCTATAACAGTACCAGGGGAAGGTAGTAGCAATGTGAGGTACTTCTCCAGGCTGAGGAGAGGACAGGATCCTGACAAACACATTGCTATATGGTTAACTTACTTTGAACTTACTTTTCTGTATTTCAAAAGATATTAAATGTAAAAAGATCCCCCTTCCACCCTTTCTGGTTGCATCACGCTTCCTCTGTGGTCCGGATGGAGTCATCCTCTACCATATGAGGATGAATACTTACCAAACTAACGAGGAACAATGGCTTGGAGCACTTGTCTTCCAAATGTGGCTTCAGCATAAGTTTGGATGTCCAAATGATAATGTTTATTGAACGTTGAAATGGAAGACCAGGTGGCTGCTCTGCAGATCTCTGTTGGAGAGGCTGCTGCTTTCTTTGCCTAGGATGTAGCGATGGCTCTTGTCGAGTGGGCCTAAATATTTGAGGGAACCATCACTTTTGCCTCGTTATAAGCTGCCTTTATACAATCCATCATTTTGAAATAGAAGCCTTGGAGGCTGAAAGACCTCTATATTTTCCTTAAAAGTAAAAAGATTATCTGATCTCCTGAAGTCATCTGTTCTTCTCAGATAAAAGGAGATACATCTGACTATATCTAGGTTAAGAAATTAAGCCTCCTTTTCATTCCTAGGGTTAGGGGAGGATAATCTCCTAATTTAAATGAAATTCAGAGAACATTTGACCTGAAACTTGGTTTGCTTCTGAGAACTACCTTGTCGTGGGTATCACCAAGTAAGGAGACTTACATGCTGAAAACTGGATTTCACTTACTCATCTTGCCAAAGTAATTGAGATCCCAAAGAGGAACAATTTGTCTCGCCAAAGGTCTTGCCTTAGATATGGCTCTAATACATTTCTTAAAAAAGATCATCTTCCATGTATTGAACTGACAAAATAGAGGACAGTTGACAGCTGCACTTTAATAGAACCTGGGTACAGACCTGCTTCATAGCCTTCCTGTAAGAAGTCCAGAGTTCTGGGAGTGCTGATAGATCCCAAATCTAAATGAACTTTCCTGCACCATTTTTTAAAAGTTTACCATACCCTGCAGTAAACTTTACAGGTAGGTGCGTTTCTACCCTCCATGATGGTTTTGGTGACTGGTTGGGACAAACCTTTTCTCATTAGCAACTGCCACTCAGCCTCATGGCCATCAACTTCAGAATCCTGGGTTGGGATGGAGAAGAGTCTGTGTGATAGTAGGTCTGTTGAAATCAGAATCTCCCAAAGTACCAGGTGGGAGACCCATATTCTCCTGGGCCATCCAGGGACAACTAGGATTACCCCTCCTTTATCTTCCCTAATCTTTCCTTATGTCCATAATTACAGTGATCGGAGAAAAGACATATGCCAGAGAGATCCTCCAAGGGAATCTGAAGGCATTCTGGCCCAAAGCATTCTGGTGTCTCCAGCGAGTAAAAAAATAGAAGACATTTTCTTGTTTTTCCATGAGGCTATTAGATCCACTTGAGGCTACCCCTACCTGGCAACTAGCTGGCTGAAGATGTCTTGATTGAGAGACCATTCCATGTGGTCTATTGGTTTTCTGCTGAGGTAATCCGCTTCTTTGTTCAGGACGTCTGAGATGTTCAGGCTGAGATGGTCTGGAGGTATTTCTCTGCCCATATCAGAATACTTCTTGCTTCTTTGTACAACGACTTGCTCTTTTTACCACCATGAATTCTCAGGTGCATAACCATAGCCATGTTATCTGTATTTACCATGAGTGCTCTGAAGTGATCTCTGAAGTGTTTTAGACACTTCCAAAGCTGCTCTTAGTTCTTCTAATATATTGATGTAAAGATGCTTGTCTGATGCTTTCCAGGCACCTTGTATCCTCATGTTTTCTCAGACGCCTCCTCATCCTATCATGGTTGCATTTGTAGTCAGAATTTCCCAGTGAACAGATCTCAAAGTTTTCCCCTTCTGGAGCATTCACTGGGCTGTCCATCAAGCTATCTATTTTCCTTGTCAGCACCATCAGAGGGATTCTCTGAAATTTTCTCCCAGAATTTACATTTCAGAAATTGAAGAAATTCAGTTGTAGAAGTCTCATGTAAAATCTGGCCTAAGGGACTATATGAGTGGCTGAGGACAGAACACCCAGGAGTTCCATAAAATCCTGGGCTGTATGAAGGGACTGCCACTTGAAGGCCAATACTCTGTTCCTTATTTGGGAATTTCTGCCTGGGGACAAGGAAGCTGTGGCTTTCCTGGTGTTGAGGTTGATCTCCAAGTAGACTAGGTCCTAAGAAGAAGTTAGATGCCTCTTGGTTAAGTTTTTGATCCACTCTAGAGTACTCAGAAATCTGAGACATTCCTTGGTGTCCCTGGAGGATCGATTGAAGGATTCTGACATAATAAGCTGGTTGTCTAGGTAAGGGATACTGTTTATCCCTGTATCCCTTAGTGCTGCTAAGGGAGCTGCTAGTATTTTTGTAAAGACCCTCGGAGCAGATGACAGTCTGAACAGCAGGGCTCTGAACTGGAAATGTAGATTGGAAATTGAAAATCTTAGGAATTTCAATTGGGATGGATAGATAGGGATGTGATAATAGGCATCCTGATGATCTAACGTTGTTAGAAAAGCCCCTGAGGAACAGGTGTGATGACTGATAATTGAGACTCAATCTTGAAGTGTCTTGTCCTCGGGAACTGATTTAGGGACTTCAGATCCAAAAGGTATCCTTTTGAATCTTTGCACACTATTGGGCGTTCAACAAAAGAACACATTAAAAATGTTGCATTGTTGAAAAGGGCACATTGAAAATGGAGCATTACAAATGTTGTATGACCGAAAATCTTGCATGGTTGGAGTGCCTTCCCATGTCTACCACTTATGTGCCTATGAATGAATTACTACAGCATCCATACTCCCCATCTATTAACTGGCATACACTTGCATTACCTGGCAAAAAATGACTCCCCATCCATTAACTGGCATACACTTGCATTACCTGACATACAATGACTCCCCATCCATTACCTGGCATAAATGTCGCATGGCTGAATGAGTTACTACAGCATCCATGACTCCCCATCAGCACAATCATTCATTTGCTATCCACACATAGACTTTTGTATCATGAGATATGCTATCGACACATAGACATATGTGTCATGCAATATACTCCCACTGAGACATTATAGGTTTCACCATTGGCCCCTCACTCTGAGCTATAGGAACTCAGTTCAGCTCTTGAGATCCAGCAGAGCATTTAAATGACCTTTGCTGGACCTTATACTGCCCCTTATTCTTCAGGCAATCAGCTTGTCTTAAGTTACCCTTGCTAAGTGTGGACAATCGTACAACTATGTTTAAGCATAAAAAGCATTTAAAGACCTATTGCACGTTTATTCCTTATGCAGTTCCACCCACTAGCATTGTAGCATAGCAAAATATGATTTTTCTGTATTGCTTCCAGGTAGTAACCATTTCCATGTGGAAAAAAGAATTACAAAATGTAATTGTGCACCAGTTTACATCTGCTGAGTTGACTGGCCATCCTTGAATAAACTGGACAAGATGCATACACCAGTATCCAAGTTAAATTTAGTAATGGGTTCCTACATGCTTCTGCACCAAAAGATATTTATAAATTTGCTTGCATTAGTTTTACACATGTTTACTAAGCTCAATAAAAAGTCTCAATTGTGACTTATTTTTTTGTTCAACTTTTTTCCTGCATTGTGATATTCTTTTACTGATAGCATTAAGATTATGCTGTGGAGATAGTGAAGGATAAACCAGGGGGAAAAATTGATCTTAAAAATGACAGGGTTGTTTTTTTTTCCATTATAGCTAATGACTTCCTGGACTTACCAGGTAAGTCTCTGTCACTAAGGGGGTTAAAAATGCCATAAAATGCAACAATTTATATACATTGACTGTGACAAAATTCTTCCTGTAACCATGCCCACCAATTATTATTAAATGTATTTGGTGCACTTGGCACAGAGAAAGGAATTTTGCTCATACATACCTTCATTACATATGTGCAGTAAATTTTCTGTGAAAATAGCAGCACATACCGTATATATTTGCCTACTGAATTGTGGCTTGTACACATGTAATTTGTGTCAGGAAGTCTCTAGGCTTCCAGAATGGGCTAACTGTGTTTCTACTTGAACACGCTTTTTACTACACAGGGCTCCAGAACTGACGTGGACAGTTTACCCTTCATTATTGGAGGCATGTTATAGATTGGGTTAAGTATATTTAGCCATTGTACTTTTGATTCCACTTTGTATCACATAGTGCCTATGTTACAGTTTCAGCTTACCTTGTTTGCAGCAGCATCTACAGGCGCGAGGCTTCTAGCATGCAGCAGGCCTCTGTTTTATCTGTTTGTTTGCTGTAGTCTCCTCCTACCTACTTCCTACTTCCTTCCTCTGAGCTGCTCCTCCTACTTCCTGTGGAGGGGTTTAAAAGGCAGACTGAGTCCTGACTCAGTCGCCCTTGCGTTGTTGATATTAGGTAAAGTACTTGGGCTCTGCGTGTGACCTGGCTATCTACAAAAACCCACTCTGTGTATGACCTGGAATCACAGTGCCTGTGATCCTCCTCTGTCACTCTCGCTTGTGGTGTGCTCTGATTTGCTGAGTCGGTTTGGCCCACTCCGGTGACCTCTTTATGCCTGGCCGTGACACCTGTCAGGTGCCTTTTCGTGGTGTTTCAGAGCCAGTATTGCTGTTTCTGTGTTCCTGATTCCTGTGTACCGATTTGGCCTGTTCTGACTACGCTCCTGTGTTCCTGCTCGTGATTGACCTGGCTTGTTTGAGAACCACCTCCGTGATCTGACCCAGCTTGGCTGACGTTCCTGATCGTGATTGACCCGGCTTGTCTGAGAACCACCTCCGTGATCCGACCCAGCCTGGCTGACTTCCTGCTCCGTGACCTGAACCGGCTTGTTCCAGTGACCTGCTTTGTTCCTGCTACCTGCTCCTGTTGTCGCCGCAGCGACATTCTGACTTCCGCTGTGCCTGCCTACCGGGCTGATCGTGTAACCTCCTTAACTCTTGCAGTGCCTAGTCTCCCGTGCTGAGTCTCCGTGCTCACTTGCAGAGCTGTGCTTCCGTTACTGAGCCCTCCTTTGTACTTGCAGAGCTATTCCTCTAGTACTGAGCCTTTGATCCTTAAAGCTGTAATTTAACCCTTGCCGTGCTGCCGCCTCCTTAGGTGAGCCTTCTCACACCTGTACCGAGCCTACGCTAGTATATCGCTACTTCTGCTGAGCTGGGCGCGTATACGCCTGGTCTGGTCGGCGGCTCACCCTGTCAACCGCAGAGTAGTCGAGTTCGTTATCACGCCCGGTGAGGCGCTATTGGCTCTTACGCAAATGCTGGGTTCTCCGGTTTACGCCCGTGGGGGCTATTGGCTCAAGCTATTGCAGCAAAGGGTGGTCTCCGGTATAGTCCCGTGGGAGGCTATTGGCGTCATCTTTTGCAGTGTATTGTGGTCTCCGTTGTTACGCCCGTGAGGGCTACTGGCTCAAGCTCTTGCAGGTTGTCTCCGGTATACGCCCGTGGGGGCTATTGGCTCAAACTATCCTTGTGCAGTTGGTCTCCGTTATTACGCCCATGGGGGCTATTTACAAGCTCTGGCAGTGCAAGCTACTACCGTTATTACGCCCATGGGAGCTACCAACTCAAGCACTTGCAGATTAAGTTGTATCCATTGCTACGCCCGTGGGAGCTATTCTGTGCAACTTTTCTGCTGATTCTATCTCTGGTCTAGTACTGCCTAGCAGCTTCCCAGCCATTAGAACTTTAGGTGTTACTCCATCTACACCTATAGCTGCTTAATCACCATCTTGGGCGTGCCAAATACCACAACAGAGACTGACTAATTATTGCATTTAACCCTTGATTTGTTTCTCTACTGTGTGCCTATCCTGAGACAGTATATGTGATAACTCTGTTTCTGTATACTGGGCCTGTGGGGGCATATCTATATATATTTCGCTATTATTTCGTGTTGCCTGTAGAGGGCGATCTTTCATCTTAATTTTCATTTAATAAAACTGTGTTTTATTCTACCAGCTAGTCTGAGTGTCTTAAAAAAACGTTACACCTGGCTATTTATGAGAACCCGCACTGTGTATGACCCGGCTAAGTAAGAGAACCCTTTCTGTGTATGATCCAGATAAGTACGAGAACCCTCTCTGTGTATGACCCAGTGTTCACGAGTATCCCTTACTGTGATCAATTTGTGCTATTGGCTTAAGACAGACCACTGTTGTGGACAGGGTCTGATTGGTGACTGCAGGCGTGAGTCACAGGGTCTCGATATAGTGACTGCAGACAGAGTCACAGGGTCTGGTGTAGTGACTGCAGGCATGAGTCACAGGGTCTCGTGTGGTGGCTGCAGGCGTGAGCCACAGGGTCTTTATATGTGACTGCAGAAGTGAGTCACAGGGGTTCGATATAGTGACTGCAGGCAGAGTCACAGGGTCTCTTAGCGGTGACTGCCGGCGTGGGTCACCGGGTTGCTGCAAAGGTGTGGTGTTGCTGGTTTGACTGACTGCAGGCGTGGGTCAGTTCTCCATTCCAGCAGTCCTTGTGTTCCTGTTCATCGGATCAAGATTGCCGAGCCAGTGTTCACAGTGGTCGCCTGTTCCAGTGTTCCAGTTGACGGATCAAGAGTTGGCGTTCCTGTATCCTGCTGAGACTAACAGGGGCTTCGGCCCAGTTTCTCGCATTTCTCGCTTTAAGTAGGAGCAATTAAAAGATATCAGCTGTAGATGCACATATGTAGATTAAGCATATAAGCTATACCATAGAGTAAGAAAGGAATATCTAAATAGGAGTAAACGTGGACAAGGTAATAAGGGGATTTATCCTTCACCTTGCTGGTATATCACGTAGATACCCCGAAAGGGGGTCATGGGGGGGTGAGATAATGATATAAGGACGTAAAGTGAAAAAGGTATGTATTTGCGAGCACAACCGGGAGAGCTCTAGATATATAAAATCTTCAAAAAGGACACTAAAAATAGCATGACAAGAGACCTGCGGTCGTGCATCTGAAAATGTAAGTCTGGCAAACATTACAGGCATGTTAAATATATGCAAACAGTGTAAACATTTCAAAACATGTCACAACATTTCAAAATAGGTCTCAGAGCTGGCAGGACACTACAGAAATACTGAGCCGCTCTTCTGTCCCACTTAATAAGCTAACACGAACGTCCCAGCATAATCCTGTATGGTATATAGTGTGAAGGTGAAGCAAGACCAGTCCCCCTGGGCCCTAGGGGGACCGCATTCTATTCTGAAGAGCGCCAAGCCAGCTCAGGGGAGATGTGGAACCACCACAAACAAACTCACAGTTCAAAGAACTCAATAAAGTTCGCCAGACGAGCCACCATCAGACCCATCCCGGAACCAATGCACGAGCAACAACACCCAACTCAGGAACTGGGATATAAATGCAATAAAGCAGAGTCCCGGGGTGAGTTCAGAAAGGTAGAGAGGAAATTCCCGGATCCCACGGGGAGGTCTCCCATGTAGGCAAAGCAGAAGCTCCAGTGGGGGGCAACAGGAGTAGATCTTCCAGTTTTCCCTCCATGACATTCAATCTCAGTTTTGGCGTGGTCGATGAAGGCTGCTTAATGGCGATGGCACTGAAATCATGAATGCGTAGTACACCAACATTGGTGACATCGACAATCTTGTTAAGATACCAATTCCAGCCCTCTTGTACTGCACTGCCTCCAAACAGGTGGGTAAGGGCCTTGTTGCAGCTACATAAGGTTGATCCCGAGCATGCAACATAGGGAGCTGCTGCAATATCATCTCAATCCACCACATCAAGATTCTGATCCAACCCCTCACGGTTGGGATGTAGCTTCATCAGGTCACCCTTCAATGCAGCTCTAAAATCTTCCAGCATGGCCTTGAGGTCATCTTTCGTTAGTAAATGTGAAATATCCTGCATTGCAACAGGCCTATCTGCCTCCATTGTGATCATGCGGTATGTGTAGGCTAGAAAGCACTCAGGCAAAGCGCGATAAATCCTGACTCCCCGTCGGAACTACATTAGCTTGGTCACTCCAAAAGTCCTCAATACTGCTGGTAAAGAAGTGTCCGCTAAAATTGAGCATTAGTAGATGATAGGAAAGCAGTTATGCCGTCCAAAATAGCGCTTTAGCAACGGAGCTGCTCAAAGTGCGTCCATCTCCTTAGGCGGTCGCTCCGCCCCCCCCAATGTGACATTTTTAATGCACCGTTTGTTGAATGCCCAATAGTGTGCAACAATTCAAAAGTGCATCGATCCAAAATTGTCCTGAAACCTCCTAAGACCTGTTCACTGAAAAACAAGACTGAGTCAATGCCTAAACCCCTCTGACTGAGAGGTATTAGTTAAATGACTCTGTTCTGGATAAGGTCTGCAACTTCTGATCTTAAGGCTGTTGCTTTTTTACAAGTGTGAAGGAATTCTGGATTTTCTGAAATTGTTGAATGTTGGAACATGAGCGAATTCAAGCGGATACACTAGTTCCAAATTCTGGTGAATCCAAGAATCCAGATCTGGGATGATTTCCCAGGTTTTGAGAAAGCAACACAGTCTGTCCCTGACTGGGAGAGCAACTAGGGCCCACTATAACTCACTGTTTCTTAAAAGAGGCCCTGGAAGGGAAGTCTCTTCTCAAACATCCTCTGGACTAGGAAGAATCCCCTCTCCTCTTGCTGAAATGTTTACCAGGCTGGTATCTCCTAGCTTCTAGAAAGGAGTGACCTCTCTGATGCCTGGAATCTTGTGTAAGAAAGGAGCTTTTCCCTCTTGAAGCTCTCTTGAATCTATCCTCCAGATTTCTCTGAATAAGAAAGATCCCATGAAAGGAAGGGCCACTAATTTATTTTTGGAGGCGGTATCTAGTCCCAAAGGGATCGCCTTGCTGAAACAGACAGTGATGATAATCTGCCTAAATAACTTTATCATGTCCAAGGAGGCATCACAGGAAAAATTTGTCGCCTCCTTAATAATGGCAATTTCTTTCCATGAGAGACAGATAACGTGATCTTCTCCTCTAATTCATTTAGCCAAAATGCATGTTGTGGTCTACACAAGCCATTGCAAATGCAAGGCAGCTCCACTCCAAACGCCCATCCACAAAGTGGTAGTGTAAGTCATCTAAAAGAAAAGTAAAAAGAAAGAGGTGTGCATATAGTGCCTTATCCAATCTATATATAAAATAAGACTTCTGTGTGCCTGGCACACACACAGGGGAGGCTGTAAGGAGGAGCTATTTATGTCTCCTCCCTACTGCCAGTCCTGTAGATAGCGGGGGGGCACTCCTGTCAAATCTCTGCAAGGAGTTAGCCCTCCCTCAACTTCCTCCTGAAAAAAGACTAAAACATGGCTGACACACCACACTCAAGCCAAACATACACATGCCTCACTCACGTCCTCCAGTACATAACAAACACTTCTTGCTAATTAATTTACCAAGTGATTTCTCTATACAATCTGTTATTTCAGTTATCCAACTGCTCACTAAAATCCACACTTACTCTGTGTGTCTCATCCTGTGTCTGTCTCATTGCTAAAACGGAGCTCTGCTCACTTATTACACACATTTGCACCAGCCTCCACAATGAAAATATATGAAAAGACAAAAGAAGAAAACAGGGGGCAGCAATAGTGCCTGATCACTGAGAGTATCAGTATTCAACCAAATATAACAGCAAGTTTACTCACATTTACAATATGCTGTGTGGTGAACATATGTTACACAGAGCTGCATAGGCAAGCAGAGATAATATTACTGTCTCTGTTCGGTACTCTCCAGATCTCCTTCTCTTCCTCCCCCCAAACATGGACAGCCAGTAATCCAAATAGCAAAAAAGCAGGCAAGCTAGAATGTATGTCAAAAAAACTCTAATTCGTACGTGTTTTGCAGCTAACAACGCTGCTTTATCAAAGAAAGTGGCTACAGGTAGAAATGGAGTAGACAGAAATACGCTTGCCTGACGAAGATTTAAAAACGCCACATGATCACTGATTGGTGCTTGAGATTGCAATCAATCAAAACTATAAATAAATAAGAACCATTAAGGATTTAACTAACCCTTGAATCAACATGATATTCAATTATCATACAGTGATTGAGTGAGTTTCAAAACCTCACATAAACATAATCCCAATAATAAGATACATACCTCTATATCTCTAAACAAATATAAAATAAATTTCAAGTCAAAAGGCATCCTGTTATATAAAGGGGCAGATGAATGTTTGTCTGATACAGTCATGAGCAGTAGAGACTGTCCGATGCAGTCATGTGCAGTAGAGACTGCCTGAATGCAGGTGAAGAGGTCTGTTAGAGAAAGAGAGAGAGAGGGGGGTAAGAAGAGACTGTAGGGGTTAAGTGGTAATAGGGGTAAGAAGGTGCTGGGGCAATAAAAGTGCTTACAGTTAGGGTAAGAGGGTAGAGAGACATGGGAATGTAGGGTTAAACTGCATGGGACAGAAGGCACAGGTAAGGAATGAGTTAAGGGGGTGGGTGCAGGAGGAGCCGAGAGAAAAGGGAATTGTCACGGTTTTGAAGAACACTCAGACAAGACTTGTAAGGTTAAAAGAACTGTAACAGAAGCCAGGAAGGGGCCACGTCGCCTTCCGCCGTTGTTCCCAGGTCTCTACTTCTTGACGCCAGATAAGCGCCGTCAGATGCACTGGTTGAAGTATGGACGATCACTGGAAATAATCGCAGGATCGCTGGAAGCAGGGAAGCATGGAAGAGTCCATGTCGCCGCCTGACAGCCCACAAAGTTAGGTCGCAGGAAACTGGCAGCAGGCGGTCGACGATTCAGGATACTTGGCGCAGATGAGTATCAGAGTGGACACTTTAGACCATAAGCAATACAAGACTCCAGGACTCCTTGCTCACTCCAAACATAACTAATTTTATTGACACAAACTACAGATATTTATACACAAATCTTTACATTGAACTTGATGGGTGAAACCAGATACAAAAGCCTTAATCCAATCATGTTACATGAGACAAAAGGCCAACAGCAGATGGTCTTAACAGATACAATAACTTAGACAGGATTTAATTTCAGATACAAAAGGGTTTGATTGAACAAAGACTTGAGGGGCGTGAATGGATTAACACACAGCAGGGGGTCTTAGGACAGTTCTCAATACAATGACTTGAGTGTCTAGAATATACATTCCCTTAACAGTGGCCAGGGGTTGAATAATTAAGCAAAAGGCTTGGGGGCCTGCAATACATATTGAAAGTAAATATGCCCAAACTCAAATAATTAACCCTTTGCAGTCCAGAAGAGTTTGCAGCACACAAGCCTTGAATTGCTCTTTCCTCTGGCACAGCTGCCTATCCACATAAGGCTAGCCAAAGTCTCTTAGTCCAGGATAAGGGCTTGAGAGATCGTATGCCCGGGCACAAAGGAGTGTCCAAGAGTGTCCAATATCCATAATCCTTGGGTCCAGAGGTGAATAAATGCCATGCCCAGACAAGGCTCTAGTAACGGGTGGGATCTGTTACAAGAACTTTATTGAATATAAAGTACAATCAGCAAATACTTTCCCAACCCACACAGGCCCAGAGAGAGAGACAGTACAGGTACTGCCCACAACTTACACAGGCCAGGTAGGAACAGTATAACAAATAACGTACAGACTGATAGCAGGTGCCCTAGAATGCTAGGGTGAGGTGGAGGCAGCAACCTGTTGGTAGCGTCACTGAAGCCCTAGAATACTAGGGTAGAATGGAGGCCCAAGACTCAGATACTGGCAGCAAGGACCCTAGAACGCTAGGGGTGAACAGAAGCCCAAGACAAACGGATACTGGCAACAGGGACACTAGAATGCTAGAGTATTAGAGAGACACACGGACCACGGATACTAGCAGCAAGGACCCTAGAACGCTAGGGGAGAAAGGAGGCCCAAGACTCATGGACACTGGCAGCAAAGAACCTAGAATGTTAGGGGTGTCAGGAGGCACTCAGACTAACGAGTACTGGCAGCAAGGACCCTAGAACGCTAGGGTAGTATGAGGCCCAAGACTCACAGCTACTGGCAGCAAAGACCCTAGAATGCTAGGGGTGAGACGGAGGCATCAGACCACGGAAGGCAACGGGTTTCTGGTATCAAGTAAGTGTACAGGAGAAGGACCACCATACTACAGCTGGCTCTTGAGCCCTAAGGCCACAGCAGTACGGTAGGCAGGGCGAGACAGTGAACCGGACCTAGAACTCTAGGGTGATATCGATGGTTCAACAATGGTGTTACAATGCCCAGAGGAATGCCTATAACTCCCAACCAGGAGTGAGCCCAGCTAGTGACAGTGGTAACAATGAACACGTAAGCAGGGAAATGATTAACTCAGCCCGACTGTTGACAGCATGGAAACCGGTACTCCGTATGTGCACACCGCCAGAGGCGGTTAATGCCAGTGAGCACGGCTAGAGCAGCGAGTGCTCAGCCAAAGGTCGGCAACGTAAGTAGGTTCTCAGCCAATCCAGTCAGCAATGTAAGCGGTCTCAGCCAGTCCGGTCAGCAACGTAGTGGGTTCTCAGCCAGTCCGGTCAGCAACGGATGTGGGTTCTCAGCCAGTTCAGTTAGCAATGAAGCGGGTTCTCAGGCAGTTCAGTCGGCAAAGTAGCGGGTTCTCAGCCAGTCAGGTCAACAACGGATGTGGCAGAAGTTCAGGATACACAGGAACGTTGTCAGGCAGGCCAGGTCATACAAGAACAGAGAAACAGCAGTAACTAGCGCTAGGTTCAGGTACACCACGAAAAGGCGCCCAAATACTGACATGACAGGGTATAAAAGGGCTGGCCCTGGGAGGAGTCAGGTTCAGGGACCAATAAGAATGAAGCATAGTAAACAAGGGAGTAGGAATGTTGCCATGCAGCAGTCAGGATCACGGGCACCGTGTTAGGAATGTAGGGTTAAACTGTATGGGACAGAAGGCGTGGGTAAGGAATGAGTTAAGGGGGCGAGTGCAGGAGGAGCTGGGGCCGGGGATGTAGGCGGGGCTGTGTGCAGACTGTGGGTTCAGTAGGAGGACGATCTGGATGTGTCTGGGTCCTGGTGCCTGCTGCCCTTCTCCGGTGGGTTGGCATTGAGGATGCAAAGGATGGGTCCGTGGGTCTGAGGAGAGAGCCGGGGTCAGTGATTGGGACGTGGAACCTGCAGCACCATGACCCATGGGAGAGAAGGGACTCAGGACAAGAGGCGTCGGGTGCTGCTTCTGGGCACAGTACTCTGCTGTCTGGTGCAGAGCCTCGGAGGTGAGAGGGCAGAGCCTCAGAAGTGGTAGTGTAGTGTAGGGGTGCAGAGCCTCAGAAGTGAGAACAGTGCAGGGGTGTAGAATCTCAGAAGTGAGAATAGGAGTGCAGAGCCTCAGAAATGAGAGCAGTGCAGAGGTGCAGAGCCTCAGAATTGAGAGCAGTGGGGGTGCGAAGCCTCAGAAGTGAGTTGGGGAGTGAGGTGAGAGTGTTGGGAGTGCAGAGTCTCTGGGTTTGAGTATTAGGTGGTTAGGGGGTGCAGAGTTTTAGGGGTGCGAATGTTAGGGGATAAGGGTGGTGGGCTGGTGCAGAGTCTCTGGGATGGGTGTTGGGGGGTGCAGAGTTTCAGGAGTGAGTGTTGGGGGGTGCAGAGTCTCGGGGTTAGGATTCTGGGGGTTGGTGGTGCAAGTAAGTAATGAAGGGGATAAATTAATCCTATTATATAAAAGGCTGAATGTATGTTTGTCTGATGCAGTCATGCAGAGTAAAGACTGTCTGATGCAGTCATGCGCAGTAGAGACTGCCCGAAACGCAGGTATGTTTGTCTGATGTAGTCATGCACAGTAGAGATTGTCCGATGCAGTCATGAGCAGTAGAGAATTCCCGAACGCAGATATGTTTGTCCGAAGCAGTCGTGCACAGTAGAGGCTGCCTGAATGGACAGAATGCTGGAAATGCTGGGAGGTGTAGTTCTGTGGTAGTACACCTGCAATGTAGTTCTTTTCTTTATGCCTTTGGCCCGTTCACACAGGCTTTTAAACTAGTATATATAAATAAACTACAAATTCCATCCTCATATGCTGCAGGATCAACTTCTGGAGACTTAGAAACCCACATTCTAATCGATCCGTTTATCCAGAAGATTGACTATAAAGCACAGAACATGTCACATCTAACTAAACCATTAAATGCATGTGAAGAATATAAAATATAATTTAAATTGAGCAAATCACTAAAATAAAATAGAAATAAATTATTTGTTCCATCCCCGCACACTACAGAGGCAACCCCCTGGGGGCTCAAAGATCATGCAAAACCATCAGGAAGGCATCTGACTGGCCCCAATTTTATTCTGCAGTATAACAATGACCCCAAACATACAGCCAAAGTCATTAAGAACTATCTTCAGAGTAAATAAGGACAAGGAGTCCTGGAAGGGATGATATGGTTCCCACAGAGCCCTGATCATCATCAAGTCTGCGTAGGATTACATGAAGAGGGAGAAGCAACAGAGGCTGCCTAAATCCACAGAAGAATTGTGGTTAGTTCTCCAAGATGTTTGGAACAAACGACATGCCGGGTTCCTTGAAAAACTGTGTGCAAGTGTACCTAGAAGAATTGATGTTGTTTTGAAGGCAAAGGGTGGTCACACCAAATATTGATTTGATTTAGATTTTTCTGTTGTTCACTTACTATGCGTTTTGTTAATTGATAAATATAAACTATTATCATGTTTTTGAAATCATTCTTACTTTACAGCATTTTTTGATGCCTGCCTAAAACTTTTGCACAGTATTGTGTGCATAGAGATAGATAGATAGATAGATAGATAGATAGATAGATAGATAGATAGATAGATAGATAGATATAAAATCATACCACCACCATACACATCTGCCCATGGGTGCCCATCTGCCAAAGGGGTTGGATGGGCTGGCCTGGGGGTCATATTATGGCTTTGCCCCCCGGAAAAATTTCTACGGACACCCCTGCATCTACCACATTCAGTTTAACCTTATTTTTTCTGTTTTTTTATCTCTTTAAATATAATTTTAGCATAGCTGCAGACTTGCAGAAAGAAATGGCTGAAAATATTTTTTTCAGGCTTACTGAAAGTAAAATCCTCAATATAATACTGCAAGGTAAGGCCTGAAAAAAATATTAATTGTGGGCTTTAAACAAGGATAGTCCTGAAGAAAGCATTTGCAGGCCTCAGGCTTGCAAAAAACAAGCCCAGAAAAAATTGTAAGTGTAGCAGTGCTAGATTCCTAGTGGTGGCAAATACCATTAGTGAAATTCTGGCATTTTCTGCTGATGCAATTCGTTCTCCTAAGTCATCTAAGCAGTGGGAAGATTAGGCTGATGCATGGGACTGGGATCATCAACAGTGATCTGAGACCGGCTGTGGTATGATGATGCTTCTACTTGCAACTATCCCTGGTGCTGTTGTTTAGGCAGCAGCAACTCCATAGAAAGCCCCCACCACTTTATGTTCATCTGGTTAGAAGTTGGCCAGTTATGCTTCTCCTTCTGTATCTCCTCTATAATTATCGGTGTTTTGGAATATTATAATTTCCCTTGAGGGCAGTAAGGAACTGTGCATTATCATCAGTAACTGTAATGTGCACAGTGTGTGCAAGGAGAGTGAGAATAGGGGAAGGGCAAAAAAATATAACAAATGACAGTTCTGCTTTTATATTAAGCACTAGACACACCTATGATGAATACCTTGTTGTTTAGGTCAGCAATGTTAAACCATCCCCCAAAAAATCAAGTACTGCTGTCACTGTGTCCTTTATCCTCTCGGTTAAGGACACATGGTGTCAAGAAGACTTAATAAAAATAATGAATACTCTCTGACACCAGCGTAGCATATTCATGTGATAGATTGTCTGCAGATGCTCTCTGATCCTCTGCATTATATTGCTCTCCACCACATTTCAATATGAGGTCAGTGTACCACACAATGAGCAATGGGTGGAGACAAACTGCCATATTATCACAGTGCCCATGCTCCCTGTGCTGCTTTCTCTTAGCTCTTGCAGAGTAACAGTGTTGCCTCCGTTACGGCTAAGGCAGTGTGCCACTTGCTGAGTCCTCCGTTAAGCTCTTGCAGAGCATCTGTGTTGCCTCCGTGACTGCTACAGCAGTGTGTCTTAGTCTAAGTTACTGTTCTGGCGGAGTGCAAGTGCTCTGGTCTCCATTATTGCACTGCAGTCTCCTGTGTGCGCTATTCTACCATATTGGGTGTTACAAAGAGAACTCACCACAGACTTCTCTGCACAGAGACTGATTACACCTATTGGAGAACTTTAACCCATGCTGAACTGTCGCTCTGGGTATTCACCCTATCCTGCTGACCTGTGTCAGTATAAGACCACTCTGAACTTTCTAGTTATACTGGACCTGTGTAGGCATATGCACAAATAACCTGTCTTGTGTCTGTATCATTCTTCTGAAGTACTACAGGGCCTGTGAAGGTTATCTTATTGTTTATGATTTCAATAAAACTGTGTTTTATCCTAACTGTATCTGAGTGTTGAACAAACCGTTACAGTACAAAAGGGCCATGAACTCAGACAGTAAAGGTGAGGGAAATTCACAGAACATCCACTGGAGGATGGGGGTACACGAGCAGCGTTTGGACCAGTTGGCACTGTCCATTCAAACCTTACTTGAGCGTACGGTGCACCTCGATAAACCAATTCAGAATTTTGACACCGGAGAGTCAATCCTTGACTACTGTTGCCTCAGCTAAAGGGCTAACAGCATCTGCCCCACTACCACTAAGATACGATGGCGAACCCACCCTGTGCAGATGGTTTATTAATCAATTGGAGATATTTCTGGAACTAACCCCTCATGCCTTCCCTAATGACTGTAGTAAGGTCGGGTTCATGATATCATTATTGACGGGCAGAGCCTTGGCATGGGCCAATCCACTGTGGGGAAATGCTAAACCTTGCACCAGGGACTTCAGGGAGTTTGTACGAATGTTTCAGAGAGTATTTGAAGTTCCTGGTAGAGCCGCCTCTGCTGCCAAACGATTGATGGAGATACAACAGGGCAATCATACTGTGAGCGATTATGCCATAGAATTCCGTACATTGGCAGCAGAGGTAGGGTGGAATAACGAGGCGTTGGTGGCAACCTTTGCTCAAAGACTTGCAGACCACATTAAAGATGAAACAGCTGCGAGAGAAGTACCCAGTGATCTGGAAGAGTACATTGATTATGTCATCCTAATTGACTCCCGTATTCGTGAGAGACGTATGGCTAAAGACCATAGGCCACAGCCTAGAAACTGTGGGCAAAACAGTTTTTTGAACCCACCCATGCCTCCCTTGCCTCCCATGCCTCCTGATCGTTTACATGAGTCCAGTGAACCAATGCAACTCGGTTTCACCAAAGTTACTAAGGCACACCGCAGGAGGCAGGGCCTATGTTTATACTGTGGCATTTCGTACCCCTTTCTGGTCTCCCTTCAGCCCAGGAGCTGGCAGTGGTCTTTGTGAGAGAAGTGTTCCAGTTGCATGGGGTTCCTAGAGTTTTGGTGTCCGACTGTGGGAGCCAATTCGTGTCCAGATTCTGGAGGGCATTCTGTGGCCAGATGGGCATTCAACCGTCCTTTTCCTCCACCTACCATCCCCAGACCAATGGAGCCGCTGAGCGTGCCAGTCAGGGACTGGAGCAGTTCCTGCGCTGTTTTGTTACCGATCATCATGATAATTGGGCAGACCTGTTGCCTTGGGCAGAGTTTGCCAGGAACTGTGCAGTTAATTCATCGTCCGGGAGCTCCCCGTTTCTCATCAATTACGGGTTCCAGCCATGCTTGCTCCCGGATTCATTCCAGTCGCAACAGATTCCAGCTCTGGACGAGCATATCGAGCAACTCCGCTCCACCTGGGCACAGGTTCAGAGGACCCTCAGTCAGTCATTCCAGCATCATCAGCACCATGCTAACCGTAGACGGCTACCAGCGGTCTCCTTTCAGGTTGGGGACAGGGTATGGCTCTCCTCCAGAAATCTAAATTTGCAAATTCCGTCCAATAAGTTGGCTCCCCGGTTCATTGGTCCCTTCAGGGTGATCCGTAAAGTTAATCCTGTCTCATATGCCTTGGAACTCCCGGCATCTATGTGTTCCATGTGTCCCTGTTAAAACCTCTGGTATGCAATCGCTACACTACCACTCCGGTGGTTCCTGGTCCTGTGGATGTTCAAGGCCAAGAGGAGTACGAACTTCAAAGCATAATTGATTCACTGAGATTTACAGGAAAATTGCAATATTTGGTCCATTGGAAGGGCTATGGCCCTGAAGAGCGTTCATGGGTTTATCAGAAGGACCTTCATGCCCCTAGATTATTGCACAATTTTCACTCTAAATATCCCCAGAAACCAGGTCCCTCTTCCCTGTGCTGCTTTCTGTCAGTTTTTGCTATGCAATGCTCCCATTGGTTGATCTACGTTTGGCCCGCCCATTATGGCCTTTATATACTGGGCTCTGGCACCTATCCAGTACCCTTTCGTGGTGTCCCTGTACCAGTGCCTACTTGAGCTTCTTGGATTCCAGTGTACTGACTTGGCTTGTTTGACTACTCTGCTTCTTGTCTCCTGCTCCCGTGATTCGACCCGGCCTGGCTGACTTTCCTGCTCCGTGATCTGACCCGGCTTGGCTGACGTTCCTGCTCTGTGACTCGACTCGGTTCTCCTGTTCCAGTGTTCGCTGTATTGCTTGGGCAACATTCTGACTTCCGCTGTGCCTGGGGCCTAGTATCCATTACTGCTACAGCAGTGAGACATTTGTTGTGTCCTCCGTTAACTCTTGCAGAGCCTCCGTGTTGCCTCCGTTACTGCTACGGCAGTGTGCCATTGGCTGAGTCCTCCATTAACTCTTGCAGAGCCTCCGTGCTGCATCCGTTACTGCTACGGCAGTGTGCCATTGGCTGAGCCCTCCGTTATGTCTTGCAGTGCCTCCGTGTTGCCTCTGTTACTGCTACGGCAGTGTGCCATTGGCTGAGTCCTCCGTTAACTCTTGCAGAGCCTCCGTGCTGCATCCGTTACTGCTACGGCAGTGTGCCATTGGCTGAGCCCTCCGTTAAGTCTTGCAGAGCCTCTGGGTTACCTCCGTTACTGCTACGGCAGTGTGCCATTGGCTGAGCCCTCCGTTAACTCTTGCAGAGCCTCCGTGTTGCCTCCCTTACTGCTACGGCAGTGTGCCATTGGCTGAGCCCTCCGTTAACTCTTGCAGAGCTTCAGTGTTACCTCTGTTACTACTACAGCAGTGTGCCATTGGCTGAACTTTCCGTTAAGCTCTTGCAGAGTGTCAGTGTTGCCTCCGTTACTGCTACGGCAGTGTGCCATTGGCTGAAGTTTCCGTTAGCTCTCGCAGAGTCTCAGTGTTGCCTCCGTTACTGCTACGGCAGTGTGCCATTGGCTGTACTTTCCGTTTAGCTCTTGCAGAGTAACAGTGTTGCCTCCGTTACTGCTAAGGCAGTGTGCCACTTGCTGAGTCCTCCGTTAAGCTCTTGCAGAGCATCTGTGTTGCCTCCGTGACTGCTACAGCAGTGTGTCTTAGTCTCAGTTACTTCTCTGGCGGAGTGCAAGTGCTCTGGTCTCCATTATTGCACTGCAGTCTCCTACGTACGCTATTCTACCATACTGGACATTACAAAGAGAACTCACCACAGACTTCTCTGCACAAAGACTGATTAACTTTAACCAATGCTGAACTGTCGCTCTGGGTATTCACCCTATCCTGCTGACCTGTGTCAGTATAAGACCACTCTGAACTTTCTAGTTATACTGGACCTGTGTAGGCAAATGCACAAATAACCTGCCTTGTGTCTGTATTATTCTTCTGAAGTACTACAGGGCCTGTGAAGGTTATCTTATTGTTTATGATTTCAATAAAACTGTGTTTTATCCTAAACCACTGTGTCTGAGTGCTGAACAAACCGTTACACATATATTCACATCTACAGGCTTATTATCAGTTGTGACAGAGATAACAAAGGCAAAAGTGGTACACCACATGTTATACAGGACCCTAAGGATGCCGGGGAGGGAATAATGTGTATATTTTCCTCAACTAGATCACAGCACAAGAAGACCATGGTGTCACAGGTGTTACATTCATCATGGATCTTCTACTCTGGGTTTCTCTTGTCTTCCTCTGGGATTTTCTCAGCTGTTCTTCGGGGAGGGACAAGGGGCACAGAGACAGCAGCACTCAGTTTCCTTTTTTGGCATTTAGCTTTCACATGCTTAACATAAACATTGCTGTATTTATGTGGCATGTGCATTGTGAGGTCAAATGTTGTCAGATGTGTCCCTTCCTTTCCCCGTTTCACTATTTTATGTATATTCCCATATTACGCTGCTTCCACATCAGTACCAGAACTAGGCCCCTATCTGCCCTAGTCCCACATCACTGCTTTCTGAACTCAATCACATGCTGGCCACAGTGGTATGTGGCATACTAGCCTCAGCTCCAGGAATTACAGCAGCAGCAAATGCCAGAATTTGCCGGTTGGTGGTGGTAGCAATGCCCGTTCCCAGTTGAATCTCTTTCTCCCATTCCTCCTCTCTTTCTGCCAAAAATGCTCTCATGTTCTCTTCAACACCAGTTGCTCCACCACCCTCACTCTCATCACCACCCCCATGTCTTTTTTATTATGTTTACTCAGATTTCTAGGGATGATGTTGGGTGACTGGGCTCCCTTTACTTCTTTTGCTGCAGCATCAGTAGTGTCCCTCCTTCTTCTCCTGCTGCTCTTTGTGCTAGCCATTACTACAAACTACATTGTTCTTAGATTTTAAATTTTCTCTCTTTGTCTGTCTGCTTCCACTCTTATTCTCTTCTATTCTATAACATGCTGCTTGCCAGGAGGTTCTGTATTTTTTTAGTATGGGATTGGGAAGTTTCGCCAGTATTGAAAACAAAGGCAGAAAACTGAATTATTCTTGTAGAAAAATCTGTGGGATTCTCTATGGGCTGGAATTCCTCCAGGAAAACTGGAAAATCATTTTTTTTCTGTGACAATTTCCATTGGAATAAAATAGGCCCTTTCACCCATCTCTAATAGAGAGAGGAAGCAGATGATTTTCATTCTAGATGTAGACAGGCAAAGAGAAGGATCTGGAGTTTAATTATAGGAGTTTTGGTGGTAACCAGTTGTTCTCTTTCTGTTTTCATGCACTTTACCCTTTCTGGGATGCACCATCAATTCCTCTTGGTTCTGTCTCCCTATTTAGCTCCTTCCTGTTTTATTTCCTCTCCCATTCAACAAGCTTCTTAGCTATAGTATGTTGAGATCTTGTTTTTCTTCTGAAGATTTGATCTGGATTGTACCCTTGTTGTTGAGAGAACTCCATCTGCCATGACCCTTGCCTGTTTGACTTCACCTCTGTCATAGAGATTTGTACATTGTCTGCTTCCTCTTATGGACTGACTCTCCTCTCTCCAAGTGTTCACCAGACAGGATCCTGTATGCCATCTCTGGAGGATCCTAGTTGTCTGCAAGCAGTTGAAAACAGTCATCACTGGAAGACATTGCTATTTGCCAGTAGAATGCAGTCATCACAAGTGAACACTGTTCATCATCGGCCAGTAGATGCCAGTCATCAACAGTGCTCTCATCTACATCTGTAGTCATTTGAGATCCTCTACCTTTTGGTGGTTCTTCTTGTCCTATCCTGGTTCTCCACTATCAACAAACATGCCTTTCTCTCAGTCCTACCTGGTGCCCATTTTGCTTGCCCGACTCTCTTCCTGTCTCCAAACTATGCACCAGGTCTTCTTGATCTGTATAGTTGATCCTACTGTCTCACCTTCTAGCAATATCTGATCTAATTTTTCTCAACCTCTCAGTGTGCTTATCCAAGTCTATCCCCAGCTCAGCTGGAGAGTGGACAATCTGGCATTGTGACCAGCACATTTATCTCAAAGTTTTGATCACAGCAAGTGCACATCTGATGGTTTGCTTCTCTTCCAAGTTTTGTCCTCTGTTTTTGCTCCCATAACTCACTGACTTGCATATTGGCCCCTACACATTTATGACAAAAACCCCCCCAAACATTTTTAACAGTGACAGGCAGGTGATGCAAGTTCCTACTTAAGGTGGAGTGAGTGATAGAGATGTACAACATACTGTGTGTACTTACACACTTACTCTTACATCTGCCATCTTCAAGAATAAGATGAGCAAGCATATACTTAGGTGACGTGGTGTTGCACACCTGAACCACCTGCTGTGTGCTGTACTTTATCCGTAATTGCAAATTGCTGATTCTGAAGCTCACAAGTCTAGCCTTATCCTGTACTGTACAGTAATAACGAACGCTGCAGTCACATTTGGAGAGAAATAGAAATCTGCTACTGAAATTTGGACCCTAGGCAAGTAAAGAGGCAGACAGGGGAAGAGGGGAAAATGGAGTTGCTTACAGAAGCAAGACATGTGGAAATGATTACTTTGCAGACAGTGACAAACAGGGACAGTTTATAAAAAAAGAAACAAAAAAACATTTTAACCGATAGGTAACATGGACAAGCAGGATATTCCTTGGCCTGAACTGTGACTGACAGTGATGGATACCAGAGACCTATATCATACATTATTTAAAGATGGACACAAGATCACTCCTTACCATAACTGCTCTGTTGCATACGTTACAATAAAAATCAACACTGCTTTTCATAATGTTCCACAAATGTGCTATGGGAGCAGGAGGAATGTATGGATGTTTTGGTGGTTGTAAAATTGTACTGTAAAAACTTACTGAAGCTGTAATTGTGCAATAAATGATGATCCACCTTGTTTTAAGGAGGCTGTTTGTAAAAGTGATATGAAAAGTACCTTCACCACCTGTAGCAGTGCTAAACATTTTAACAACAATAAAGATGATGGTGAGTCACATTTTAGCAGAGAGGGTTTTAGCAGTCAGGCCAGCTGTTGTGTCAGACAGTGACAGTAACACCTTGCCAGAAACTAGTGGACAATCTGTGTTAATAAAAGGATAAGGCTGGCAGCATGCCACATTCTCTGTCTCCAGCCATATACCCCTGAGCGGACAAACACACCCAGTGGTGGCAGTAAGGAGGAGATATTCATGTCTCCTCTATACTGCTTAAGTAGGACATACATGAAGTTTGCCCGCCTCACTATTCCCTGCGGCAGACTATTGCAGCTCCATCAACCCTAAGAAAACACTGTGTGTATGATGGTCCGTGCAAGCCCTGCACCCTCCCACCATTACCCCTTCACATACCTCACTGCTCCTCAATATGTACCTACACACTCCTTTGAGGGCTTGGGTTGAGGTGCTCCTTTCACCTGCTCCAGCCACAACATATTCAGGGCTGCTGCTCCTGTCCATCTGCTCTTGTTGAAACATATTCAACAGTGCTGCTCCTAAAGCAGCCACAGAAGTGCCCCATGATCAGACAGCAAATGCTGTCTAAGCAAACCCACTCAAGCCTCATCTGTTAACCCTTTGAGTGGCAGAGGGGTAGGCAACATACTACTTGAATGCCAGAGGGGTAGGCAACAGACTACATGAATGGGCAGATGCATCACTTATGGAGAGGTTGATATTCAGGGCTACAGAGAATTCAGAGAACATACTGAATAGGAATGGGTGAAAAATCCTATTTTGTTCCCACAGTAATTTTCATGAAAAAAGCATGTATTTCCATTTTTCACACAGGAATTTATACAGATCGGGAGACCCAGAAACTTTCTGCTGTTTTGTTAACATTGCAGAATTTCTTGCAAGAACGTTTTCATTATACACCTTTCTTTTGCACTGGTGGTGAAACTTCCCACCTCACTGGAATAAAAACCCAGAACTTCCACCAACCATCATGGTGTAGTTTAGAAGAGGAAGAGTCTTGAAGCAGACAGAGAGCAGGAGAGAGGATAAAATTTAAAATTAAAATTTGCTTTAAGTGCTTGCTAGCACTATGATCTGCAAGAGAAGCTGTATGGACCCTGTTGCTCCTAATTCAGATGTGGAGGAGGAAGTCAGCAGCAGCAGTCAAGGGAGCCCACATACCACTAACCTAATAAGCCATGGTCCCCCACTGGCATTGTTCCTGTCGGGAAGTTTACTGAAGAAACCAGAATTAGCTAGCAGTATGAGCAGCTGCACATGTCAACTTCTTGCGTCTGCTACTACTGCTGCCAATGTGTCTTCTTCTTCTGAGGAAATAGCAAGTGTAGCAGCAGGGGACGTCTGTCACACTTGTCATCCCCAACATGCCCCAGCTAGACACTGGTGGTGCTGAAGAGACTGAGAGTGATGGTGGAGCAGCTGTGTGGAGAAGAATGAGTGATTTTTTCAGAGAGCAATAAGGAATGGGCGAAAGGGATGCAAATGGGGTGGGCATCACCACCACCAGCAATGACATGCAGGAGCTTGCTTCTTCTGTGATTCCTACTGTTGAGTCACATGAGGCAGTGGTTTACCTGTCACAGCAGCAGTAGAATGATGATGAAAGGGCTATTGTGCCACAGACCACAGTGGCCACAATGGGACTGGCATCAACAAACAGTGATATGAGATCAGGACCTGCTCCACTTGCCACCTATACTCGTGATCCTAGCTTCAGTGATAATGTTGAGGCAGTTGCAGCACCTTCCTCAGCCAGTGAAGGTTATTCTGGAGAAGAAGAAGGGCATTCTTCTCCACTCGTCCCCTCATTGAAGTCATTAGTGTGGGAATATTTTTTCCCTTGGAGCAGGCACAGTGCAGTTATCAGTGACTGCACTGTGCACTTTGTGTGATAAGGTAGTAAAGCAGGAAAAGGATGCAACACACCTTGACACATTTGCCCTCAAAAAGCAACTTAGTAGTGCGCTTTCCCAGGGGTAGATGGGAGTCCCTCATTCTCCTCTTCTTTGGCACTGTTGTCCACTTGCTTTGGGTTGCCAGAATTGGTTACCATGACATTGCTTCCACTTGGGTTAAAGTACCAAGTATAGGATCTTCAGATTCAGATCTGCTACAAAGGCTTTGTAGTTTCCATTGTACTGCAATACATGGTTTTTGCATCCACAGATATGGTAAGTACTATGGGAAACCCCCATTTATACTTTATATTACTGTGTCTCATCTCGGATGCAATAGGCCTCAATTTGCTCCACCAGTGGCAGTCAGTGACAAATAACTGAAAATAATTGATAACTGAAAAGAAAACTAGCTGTCATCTATCTATCTATCTATCTATCTATCTATCTATCTATCTATCATTAGGTAAAAGCTGACAAAGACCCTGAAATGAGCTGTGTGACTGAGGAAGACTTGATTGATACCAGACATGACTGAGTATTTTGTTGAGGGCCAAGGCAAGAAATCACTCCATCAGTTCTGTTGTGTACTTTACAGTACAAACACAAACAGTAGTTGAGTAATGTCCAACAAATGTTCAAGGGGCAGGTGGAGGGGGAAAGGAGTATGAGCAGTGCAGAGATGTGAGAAAAAAGTAGTAGTCCAAAGACTAACTGCAGCCATGGTTACTGCAGCTTGTGCAATAAATGATTGTGATCCCTCTCCTTCCAGGGTGTATTCAGTTTGCGAAGGTTCCACCAAAAATTCCACCAGCACCACCACCAGCTCCAGTACTATTAAAAAAAACATGTAAGAAGGACACTGACAACAATAACGAGTCACAATCTAGTGCTGATAATGGCATAATATAAGAAGGTGTAGAAGCTCAACCAACTGCTGCATCTGACAGCACCAACAAGCACCAAAACACCTGTGCTCAAAGTAGTAGTGAGCTTTGTGAAAGTAAAAGTAAAAAGAAATTGTTTGAGACCTCTAAAAGGTTAGAGGAATAGAAAGGTAGTGGTCAAGAAGCAGTCAGCGATGCTGGGGAGGACCTAATGATGACTGATGATGTAGACCTAGAATATATCCCTCCAGGATCCTCCTCTTCTTCAGATACAGAAGATGTTGAGAGTGGGAGAAATAATGACATGGCCAAAAAGTTAGTTGAAAGGCAAAGGTTCAATCATCTACTATTGAAAAAGAGCACTGTACCTGTCTGTGAATTGATTGAGAAAACAATTGGAAGGTCTGACCCGTCGACAAGCAAAAATGGCAAAACAATGCACAGTCCTACTGCCAGTTATCATTAACATTGTCACAGCTTCCAATGGTAACTTTGAATTTACACACAACACATTGCAACTTTTATTTTATTTCCCAAAGGCATAATATAAAAGGGATATGAGGATGCTTGTGTTGGTGGAGTGTGGGGAAAGAATCAGTTGAACAGGGAATTTTTTTTTGGGTTAGGGGTTTGTTTACTGGGATTGGTGGGACATTTAATAAAAAAATAAATCCTAAATTCAATTAACCCCCCCCATAAGACATGGTATAAAAGGGGTCTGATGAGAGTGTCATGGTTTGACTGAGCTGGTCTAACACTCTGCTGTTGATTACTACTACCTTCTCTTCCCTGTGTCAGGTTGAGTCAGCTGATGCTTAACAAACTGCCTTAACCTCTCTGTTTCCATGGCTACTCACCTGACTGTTATCAGCCATCCCCTTCCAGGCTATTTAAAGCAGCTAGGTTCACTTCCTCCTTTCCCTTGTGTCTGCTTCTTACTGCAAGTGCGTTCTCCTGAATTCCTGATTATCAGTGCATGACCTGGCTTCCACTGATATCCCTGATTTCTGTATTCCTGACTGCCTTGGTTCCTGACCCCAGCTTGTCTTTTGGTTTATGCTCCTGGATCACGATTTGCTTTGCTTGCTTTGGTTATTTTAATAAACGTGTTTTGCATTTTACATTTTTGTGTCTGTCTGGTTCCTGGTCCCTAACATAGTGTGCCTGTGTTGGTGGGTGGAATCTTATCACGGTGCCTGTGCTATGCTGGCGACATTCTGTCAGTTTCCTCTATTGATCTTGCTCATTGGTTGAAGTGACTTGTCCCTGCCCTGTATTTGTCCTTAAATACTGGGCCTTGTCACTTATCCAGTGCCCTTTCATGGTGTTTCCGTACCAGTGCTTGTTCCTGTAGTTTGTGTGATCTCTGTGTACCGACCTGGCCTGCCAGACGACTCTGCATCTTGTTCCTGCCTGTGTACCAACCCAGACTGTCTGACTATTCTGCATTTTGTTCCTGTCCTGTGTACCGACTCGGATTGGCTGACGTTCCTGCTCTGTGTATCGACCCGGCACGGCTGACGTTCCTGCTCTGTGTACCGACCCGGCCTGGCTGGGCTCCTGTGATGCCGTATTCCTCCTGCTATGCCTTAGCCGGTCTCCGGTTGGGGTTGTGACAGGATCCTCTCTGTCTCTGGACAGTCTCTGCAGTCTAGTCTCCGTTGTTACCGGTGTCGCTCAGGCGACATTGCTGTGTGTTCCTTCCCTCCATGCAGTCCCCGGTTGGGTCCCTCTCTGGGCAAGTTTCTCTAGTCTCCGTTACTGCTACGGCAGTCCACAAGTTGCCCTGGTCTCCGTTACTGCTACGGCAGTCCACAAGTTGCTCTAGTCTCCGTTACTGCTACGGCAGTCCACAAGTTGCCCTGGTCTCCGTTACTGCTACGGCAGTCCACAAGTTGTTCTGGTCTCCGTTACTGCTTGGGCATTACTCGATATTGTGCTCTCTCTTCAAGATTGAGTTTTTTAAAGGGCCTCACGCTATTAGGGCCTGTCAGTCCTCCCGGCCTAATAGTAACCCATTCAGTGCTGCCTAACTTGAGTATCACATGAAAACTGCCTGACCTGTGTCAATATATTGTATTCTGTATTACTTGCATATACTGGACCCGTGTGGGTATACTTCATTGTAACCTGTCCTGTGTCTGTACTATATTGCTGATATATTACTGGACTCGTGTGGGTTATTGTTATTACAGCAGGTTTGGATAAAACTGTGTTTTATCCAAACCTGCTGTGTCTGTGTGTCAAACAAACTGTTACAAATCTGTGGAAAGAATCCGTTAAACGGAATTTGTTTGGGGGGAGTTTGTTGACTGGTATTGGGGAATAGTTAATAAATATGTAAATAAATAAAATAAAATATAAAATTGTATGTAACGTGATAGAGACAGGGACCCCCTGACGTAAGCTGCCAATGGGGTAGACTGATACTTGACGTGATACTATCTTCTTTCCTGTGGTTGGGAGGCAGAGCCAGAATAAAACTGTCCGCTCTTAAGAGGCCATGGGAGGAGAGAGGGATCTCCCTTCCTGACTTTTATAATTATTATATTGCATCTCAATCTCAGTTTGCGATCCCTTACTTTAATACTGAAACTACACATACCTTTTAATTGATTGATGAGATGCGGCTTCGTCCAGGTTATGGACTAAAACATTTGATAACAACTGGACCTGAGGTAAGTCATGGCTCGGCACCAGTGATTAGTGCGATTTGCAAATCATGGTCTAGTTTACGGCAGGCTGAGGGTTGTGTTGCTGTAGATCCAGAGGTCATTTTGTGGGGGACAGCTGGATTGCTGCACTTCTGAAGTCTGGACTTCATCTTCATTAGTGAAGAAATTGGTGTTGCCATTATAAATCGCCCTCAGTTTCGTTGGGTACATCATGGAGTGTAAAATATTCTTTTCACGAAAGCAACGTCTCACTTCTAAAAATTTCCGCCTTTGCCTCTGAACCTCCGGGGAGAAATCAGGGTAGATGGAGATTCTTTGGTTCTCAAACTCAATAACCTCCTTAGTGTTGGCTCTGCGTAGTATTGTGGCTCTGTCATGAAAGTTCAGGACTTTAACAAGTAGGGGTCTCGGAGGAGCTCCAGGTGGTAGCTGCTGCAGTGGAAAATGGTGAGCTCTCTCCACCACAAAAGTGTTGGATAGATCCTCCACTCCCAAAGTATCAGGAAACCATCTTTCCATAAATTCCTCAGGCTTATGGCCTTCCACTCTCTCGGGTAAACCGATCACTCGAACATTACAACGTCTTGACCGATTTTCTAGATCATCTGATTTACTTTGGAGTGTTTTAACCTGTTCATGTAGTGTCACTATGAATATATTCACTAGAGCCAGGCTGTCCTCCACTGCCGACACCCTGCGTTGGTTAAAACCTGCTCTCTGATTGCCTGTTGATCTACTCTCAAGAGGTTGAGTTCAGCTTGAACAGAATCAATCTTGACCGTCAGTACATTTTAACATGTGGTAATAGCGGTCATCAATTCAGAAAAATGAGTGTTAGCAGCCTCTTCCTGCTCGGATGGCTGTGAAGGGGAGCTAGACACAGATGAGGAGTCTAGTAGGGCCGTCATCTCATCTTCCGCTATTTGCAGTCTCGCATATTTGTTGAGTTTTTCACCTGTCTTCTTCCCCATTTTTAAGTTAGAGGAGACACAGGTAGATATGGCTCGGAGTATTGCAAATATTGAAGTTGACTCAGATTATCTTATACAGGATACCAATGGAACAGTGGAAGTTAATATCTAAACATAGCTACTGTAGGATTCTACATAATAGATTCTAGGATTCCATCTTCAGTAGAACTCCAAATAAGTTCCGTAATTCGGCAATCAGGGTATGAAGATAAGGGAAAAAAGACAATGTGTTGCAGCAAGTACCCCAGTATTAATGGGTTAGATCGATCCATAGTGTATTCCACTATCAGTTCCTTGGTTCTCTGAAAAGAGAGGCTCAATCATATATACATGGGAGAGATGGGGGACACATATATAGGGAAAATAAAAACAGGGCGAGGATTCACAAGTCCTTGGTTCTCTGGATGGGAAGTTACCCCAGAGCTTCAATTAGATATATATGGGAGAGGAGAGGGACACATATATACGGGAAAAAACAAACAGGGCGGTGAGTCAGTTCCAGCAAGAGAATCTTCCTAAATGCTACACGATAGATTCTAGCCTACCATCCCCAAATAGTTCTGCAGTTTGGCAATCAGGGGTATAGATATGAGAATAAGATATCACCGTGTTGCAGCAAGTACCCCAGTGTCAAGGGGTCAGATCGATCCAATGTGGAGACAGGTCCAATATCAGATCCTTGGTTCTCCAATTACTAGAGTAGTAGGGTGCCTTCACTGTGATCTGATTGCAGAAGGCACAAAAGTAGTGTCCCTGATGCACAGGGGGCAGCAAGAGTCCAGTTTGTTCGCAGGTAGTATGGAGCCCCCAGTAAAACTGTTTGTAGTCTGCAAGGCAGTGACACCGGCAAGCAACCTCACCACATCTCCCACAGTGAAGTTGGAGAAAGCACATGTATGCTCCACTGAGCTCTAAGCGAATTGCAGCCAGACACATACAGCCACTATCCCCAAGTTGTCAGACGAGCTGGGTGAGCAGGATGGAGTATCAGTAAGGGTATGGTTGAGCAATCCGAAGATCGTGAAGACTACTAGTGTAACATACATAATTACTCATTGGTATTTTTTTTTAACAAGATTGCAAAGAAAAAAGAAGAGAAGAAGGGAGGACAGAAGATTAAAGAAGAAGATAGCCAGTAGCTGCTCAAGGTGCTGAGGACCCTGCTTGACATCAGGATTACAGGTAAGTTTCTATTGATCATGACATGTGTTAACACTTGGTAGGTTAACCTTATGAGTGCCAGTGGGGGTATACAACGCTATAATCTTTTTTTTTTTTTTTAAACCACAAGTGTGTGTTGGAAACCAGTTTTAAGGACTCTGCACTTCTTTTTCATGACACAGTTTTTTTTGCCATGAAGAGTTTGGTCCACCTCATGGAACAGAATAGCAAATTCAACTTATGTTACTTGATGACCAATGGGCATATATTTTGCACCCTTTGGACATTTTTGCTTGGAGGAGGTTATTGACAGTGCACTTAATAGTATAGCAAACTGTGATGTCAAAACCACTAACGCTGGTTTTAAAAAATAGCGGGGGTAATAGTATTGAGCCCCTAGTATCTGTCTGCCTCAATCACAGCTCATGTCTGGGTCACTCTCTCTCACCTATCAGTCAAACAATTTTTTATTATTTTCATTAACTTTACCTATCACCGTTGACAAAAGAAAACCAATAAATAAAAATCCTCCTTGTGCAATTGCTTCTTCTTTTTGCCTTTAGATAGTGTCAAAATGATTTGTTTTTAGTACAGATGATGATAGCTCTTATTAAATGTGCTGGCGTTTCTTCTAAATCTGGCTGTTGAAGGAGTCAGTGTCAGTTGAACTTGTCTGTCTATTGAGTGCCAGTCAGTCAGTGACAGAGGCTCAACCAGTTCAGGAAGTAACTTTGACCACAGCTGCCTGTGTCTTCTCAGTCACACAAGATTTGTAGTTATTTGGGGTACATCTACTTTGCTCCGTTAACACACCCTAGACTCTGTAACACCAAGAACAGCCAGTAGAAAAGAACTTGGATCATAGCTGCCTGTCTCTTCTCAGCATGCAAGATTTTGGATTCTTTGGGGTAAATCTTCTTTCTCCCTTCACACACCCCCAGACTCCCCTAACATAGAGAACAGCTGTCAGGAAGGAACTTGGACCACAACTGCCTGTGTCTTCTCAGTCACACAGTTGGGGGAATTTGGGGTAAATCTCCTTTCACACTCCCCCAGAGCCCCATAGATTCCCTTAACACAGAGAACAAATTGCCTGCCCACAAGGCCCCCTAAACTACACTTCAGCTTCACTTTATTTATCTATCCAAACTACCTTGAAAATTGTGCAGTTTTTTTCTACCTCTCACAAACACAGAATTACATACTAATGACCCCAAAACCCTTTTATATTATCCTGTGGGAAAAAAGGGGAACTTGCTGTGTGGGGGATTCAGTCTTACCATTGATGAAAAACCACCTGAAGCACAACCACGGGTCTTATTGGTGGACAAGCCAGCAGCATGTCAGATATGCAACAACTAACTGTAGTAGAATGAAGCACTCCTAAAAGTGCAGATAACCCATAGGCACATACTAGTAGTGTTCTTGATGTCTCATAGAGTGGAGAAACTTTTGATTCACTTACAATAACACCCATGTCTCCTGCTGCTGTTGTGCATATAGCAGAAAACATGGTGTTAATAGCTTGGAATCATTAGCCAAGAGCAGCATTTTTAAATATAGTTGGAAATATTTTGGTGATCTGGTAGTGGTTAAAATTAAATATGAAAACAACTACATAAACAGAAGGTATTGTGCTACTTTTTTATCTGATTACATTAGTGCTGTTAAAATGTTAAGCATGTTGCAGTGCAATGGATGTTTTGCTTTTTGCCCCTGGGGAAACAGGTTGGAGATTCAGATGCTGTCCAGTTTGTCAGTTTCATAAACTAAAGGATGAGATTTACAAGGTTACTCCACACAGGTGCAAAAAAAGCATGTGCTGCCTCCTCAGAGACTTCAAAGAAATAGCAGATGGATTACAGCTGATTCTGGAAGGATATTGTGGACAAGAGGCATGTCCCACAGTCTGTTTTTTCAGAACACAGTCTTAGTACTGGGACAACTCATGAGGCCAAGGCTACTGGGTCCCCATTTTCAAATTTACAGATGAATCAATATTCAAACACTGACAAAAATACAAAGGCAAAAGTGTAAACTCCTAACTATTATTAGGGAACTATAAAAATAGAACACACATTTTAAAAATTGTAAAGGAAGCAAGACAGGATGGAGAGCTGGAAGTCCATTTAGGGACTAATGAGCTGGGGTGGGCGAAAAGGGAGAAAAATTTCCTACATGACATTTCGCAAAAAACTGACAATTTTTCTCTTTTTTTCACAAAAGTTTTCCCCTTTTCTCCAATGCAAAACTGTTTTCCTTTTCCCCTAGCAAATTTTTCACCTACTCCAACACCTTCTCCTATTCAACACGTTTCCTCCTATTCCAACACATTTTTTCCCTATGTTTCCGATGGTGCAACATTTCCCAGCACAATATTACTTCTTCTGTGGGCTGTAGTGGAGAAATAAGTAGCTGAAAGTCAAAGTTGTGAGTCCTACAGCAACGAATACCATGAAAAGTTTGTTAGCGTGTAGAGTGCATTTGTCCTTTGCCCTAGCTTCCTGCTTAAAGGGATAGTAATACTTCGTTTTATCTTTATTTTATTTTGTAGGCATTAAAAAAACATGAAGAACAATATGAGTCT
The DNA here is from genome assembly GCA_037306005.1 of Rhinophrynus dorsalis. Classification (NCBI taxonomy): domain Eukaryota; kingdom Metazoa; phylum Chordata; class Amphibia; order Anura; family Rhinophrynidae; genus Rhinophrynus; species Rhinophrynus dorsalis. Next base: position 182,488,793 of record CM074722.1, read on the forward strand.
TATCTCTCAAACCTTTATGGTTTGAGACATATTCACAAGCAAAGTTTCCCCCTCCCGCCCCTTTTGCCTAGTGTAAGCAATCTCTTCTCAGATGTGGAATGCAGTCCATAGACCAGACAGATAATAGCAAGGGACAATATTCTTCCTATCAGTACAATGAAAGCCCTGCCCCCCTTGACAAGCTTTTCAGCTTTTTCTCTTATCTTAATTGAAGATTGTCCCTCTCTGCAGTCTACCTGGGCACCTCCCTTCTGCTTTGGCTGAGCAGTGTTACATCAGTAAAAGGGGCGGGAGGGGGATATTTTGTCATTGAATTACTCTTGAACTATAACGCTGACAGTATTGAAATAACACTCTCCAAAGTCCAAATACTATGATGATTAATTAGAGCCACTTTCATTATGAAACATTACTATGCCTTTAAGTGACACTGGCACATATGATGATGTCAAGTGATAAAAAAAAACAAAACTACAACCTACAATGTGGAACCTTTCCCCCACCCCCTGCCCCTTGTGTGTTTGCTGGACATTAGTCAATTACTGTGCGTGTTTTATCTCTCTACAGTACACAACTGATGGAGTGCTTTAGGCCTCAACAAAATTCTCAATGTCATCTACTGTCTATCAAGTCTGCCTCAGTCACAGAGCTCACATCAGGCTCCCAGTCAGCTGTCTGTCACCTAATATATTTATTTGTTTAATTATTTATGCATTCATTTTTTATTATTTTTATTTTATTTGTTTATTATTTATGTATCTATTTATTTTTTAAGTTTCCTATACTATCTTATCACAGTCTGTAAAAAAAATGATAACTAAAAATCAAAATCAACAACTTCTTTTTCCGAGACTTCCACAGCACAAAGACAATAAAAGCAAAATCAGCAAGCAATTTGTAGCCCAGCTGCCTGTGTCTTGCCAGTAACACCAAATTTTGGGGTATTTGGGGTCAACATCCTTCCTCCATTTTCTCCCCCAGAGTGCCCCCAGACTCCCTTAATACAGAGAACAAATGTCCCTAAACTAATCTTCAATTCCCCTTTATTTGCCTATCTTTGCTTTCTCCTCATACAGACACAGAATGGCATACTGTGAGAGCCTGACAACCCTGTATTTGGTTGTAGAAAAGTAAAGAAAACTTTCATGTGATGGGGAAAAACATTTCTTTTCACTGATTTCAATGCAATGAGCTAGGCAAAAAAAAGTTGGAAAATGGCACTTTTTGTGGGAATTATTCGGGAAGCAGGAAGTGCCATTTTTAGCCAAGGTTGTTTTGTAATGGAGTTAATGTGGTAAAAGACGTTTGTAAAAAAAACTTGGTAAAGATCTGCAGCAAGGTGCATTATACATAGCTTTTAGAAGTAGTGGCGTCGGCAGAAAAAACAGCCTTCTCCAACAACTGGATCGAGACCTTAGTCAATTTGTAAATGTAGCCTATGTACTATATGTCAAACCAGATCAATCACAGAACATTGGTTACATTGAGCAACATGTAAACTGTGGACATGAGATCACTGGGGAAGTAATGTCCCCTGTGTCACCTCCTTATCACTCAGTGGCATCATCTCCTTGCATGAATACATCACAAAATCCACTCATGGTCAATCTACAAGTGGAATCCTGTTATGTAGGTTATGCCTTCCTATGTATGAGGGATACTCTAGCCATGAGTATGGTTACACATTGAGATATGTCTAATCCAACATTTAATTTAACAGACACATATCAAATAGTGATGGTTCTCCTTTAATGTGTCTCACACTACATTAAAACATACATGTGTTTTTCTGGTATATTGCCTATATGCAGGGCTCAAAATTTCCACTCGCCTCCTCGCATTTGGCGAAATTGAAGCCCTGCATAAAAATGCCCCCTTTCCCTGCAAACCAACTTTTCAAGCCGCCAGGCCTCTTTTTTTTTTTTTTTTTTCTGTGTCTCATGGACCCAGTGACAGGTGCTGGAGACCGGCGTCTGAGACCTCTGCAATGATGTGGGTACATGACAGGCTTTACTTCCGCTGTTGAAGCGCCAGTTTCAATTCAAACTTGCTACCATAAGAAAGAGTTCCAATAGCGGAAGGAAAGCCCGGGCACCTAACCACGTCATTGCAGAGGTCTCAGATGCTGGTCCCCAGCACCAGTCACTGACTCCATAACCAAGGGGAAATAGGACACAATCTTCCCTTCGGGTTATCGCTTCACATATGGAGAGGCAGCAGAGACGGGAAATACCAGCAGCTGTAACAAACAGGCATTATGGCAGTAGGTTTACTTTTAAATGGTCGCACGCTCTTTCGCGTGCGACCAAATGACAGAGTGTACATGTCGACTAAAAACTGTATCTGGTTGCTTGGAAAATAGTGGCAGGCATTACGGAAACAGCAGGAAAGCTGTATGTTCTGGAAACTCTCATTACAATCATTGGGCACTCAAATGGTTAATGACTCAATCTTGGTGCATAGCTTATATTGTATACAATTGGGGCTCCCCATATATCACTGACATGTTTGGAGGGGGGTACTAAATAATATTCATTGCGCTAAGGCATTTATCAGTTTATACTGGTGAGGTGCCCAGTCACATTGGCTATTCGTTATTACCTGCGTGTTGGCTGTCATAGTGCTGAGCCAAGCAGCATGTGTTTATTTCAGCTTGGTTCCACAGATTTGCTCAGTGATCCATTCATATTAAAGAATCAGGAAACGGAGCTATAGTACAGACATGCAGCATGGCTCAGTAGCTATGTGAAGTACTGTGTCGGCAAATGCTATTGCATCCAGTAATAAAAATGTCCTATTTGGTGCAACATTTTAGTAAGCGACACAAGAATCTCGCGCTGTTGTGCAGTGCGAGATTCTCATGTTGACATTTGTATGCAGGCGACATGTAAACTCTGTCATATGGTCGCGCGCTCTTTCACGTGCAACCATTTAAAAGGTTACCATGGCGATATACACCCTGGGCAGAGCAGAACTGCATAGTGTATGTTTATTCTTCATTTTAACCATACTTATGTATGTAATTTTATTTAATGAATTACTATTATTTTCTTATGAATATGTAAGTACCACTTTAAGTAGCATTATCAGTGCTTGCCATAGGGATGCTGTACACCCATTTGACACTCAAAAGCTTAAATTAAAATAAGTATGTTACAAGACAGTGCTCATTGCGTGTTTGTCCAGTAGCAGAATTCCTCGACTTTTTTGAGAGCAGGCTTGCTCCTGCTGTTCCAGGAGACTATGCAAGAGCTTGTAATTCTATAGCCCTCAGCTGATTGGGAAATAAAGGATGTGAGGGAATGTACTGCCACACAATTAACCCTTTGAGTGCCAGTGAGCTATCTAAAGCATTACCCTGTAATGCACTGGGCACCTCTTTGGCACTCAAAATGTGGTTCAAGAAGAGAGTGGAGGGCATTAGTTGTACCAGAGGCTACAAAGATATTGTTGCACTCCTTCCCATAACTGAATGGGATCAGGAACTTGGGATGACAGGGAGGATACATCCCCCAAAGATTACATTTAACTCTTTGAGTGTTAGAAGGGTTCCAGTGGTGGAATAATGCAAACTTCTGTCATTCAGAGAGTTAAGTAAGACCAGAAGGGGAGCTGCCAGAGTAGGCTCTAGCACAACGGCAGTGCTAGTGTCAGACACTTTAATAACTTGCTGCCAAAAGATTTAGTCCTTCATGATCAGTTGTTCATTGCTATGAGTGGAGTCTTCAGAAAACCTCAGCAAGTAATACAAATTGGTCTGTTTGCCAGATGTAAGAGAGGATGTCAGAAGACAGTGAGATAAGCACAGTGGCCAGGGGGAGAGACACCCAAGCAGTTCCAACTGTAGGGAGAGGACAGAGGAAGCGAGCAAGTGAAACAGTGGCAGATGGAGAATTGGATAAATGGAGTGACAGGAGACAGACTGGAAGGAAGAGCGAGAATTCCTTGAGTGGCTGAGCACAGTTTTTGTCCCCTATGCCATATGCTGAATAAAACATAGAACAGTGTAAATTCATCAAAGAGAACTTGAGATGGGTGGGGTTAAAGGCGGGGATATGGGTGGGATTAAAGGCAGGGATATGGGTGGGGCTAGGCATGGAAACTGGTGGCGAGTAACTTTTCAAGCCTGGCTAGTAGCTCAGGACTTGAAATTTTGAGCCCTGCTATACGCATTAAACACTTGTATGAGCACCCAAAAGGTACATATACACTAAAAAAGGATACTGTGGAAACGCTACAGAACTGCTCACGTGTTGTCCACAAGGTATTGTAACTCTGACGATGAGCATTCTTACTGTTCAGGTTTGAAACCTGGATGTTAGGAAACACATACATTTGTGTCTTCTGTGGATATGTGAATGTTCTAGTAGAAGTTGCTGTGAACATCAGGTTAAACATTGCATCACCAACACAAGCACTTAAAAGAATCAAGGGGTCAGTTTCATGGAAGTGTTGTCAAGGCTTCAGTCCAGTCACATGGAAACTCCTCTTTTCCAGGATGGATCATGCTATGGATTCCTGTGGGACAAGACAACATGGAACAGCACCCTTGAACTGATTGTCATGCAACAGCTACAACATCTTTATACCATTCATCTTTTCTATTAGAGGGGTGTACATAAACCATTGCTTTGTAATGTGTTTTCCACTCATCTGTAACCCATTATGGGGAAACTAAGTGGATGTCAAGCAGTCCTAGGAATATGTGCCACTGACATAAATCCACACATCAACATATATGTCCTAATACACACACACAGGTCAGCATGGTGTCCCTTGGGATCTGATCCACATTTCATGTCATCTATGCTGTATAACACACTGCCACTGTAGATCCATCCCTGTGCTTCTCTATTCAGCTATCCCAAACTACAGGTCCCATGTTCACTTCAATGACCCTTTAACCCCTGATGCAATAGAGTGTTAGCCGATGCATTGCATTGGATAATGCTCTTTCGCTACAGGGGTACCATAGTTGCTATGGCTATGATCATGGCAAATCACTTTAGTTGCTGTCTATCGAGCCCTGGAATATGGTGAACATAGGTAATGTGTTGTACCTTGGTTCACATGGGGGTATGCATGATGTCCTTGAGGATAGCAGATGGTATTGGAATCCCCAGCCACATTATATGACACGTCCATGGTAGATGTTTGGGGTCCATGCTGAAGCCAGTGTCAGGGCTCTGTCATTGATCCTGTGGAGTAAAACAGAACATGTGTGTTGTGGTGAGTGTGTTCGCACCAATTCACAGGACTGATCACAGACATGGATTGTGTGGATGCCTGTGTTATACTCACAGCTGCAGTGTACCCTGATCAGTCTGTCTCTTATTTGCTTCCCTCTTAGGGTCTCTTCATCCTCAACAATGTCCACAGGGTTATCACGTATGGGTGGGGGCTGGATATCGCCCACAAGTCTGGTGTCCACCGTGATGTTGTGTAGTATTGCACATGACAATATTATATCGCAAACTTTGCCTGGTGCATACTGTAGTGCTCCCCCAAAGTGATCTAGACATCTGAATTGGGATTTTAGGAGCCCAAAAGTCCTCATTCTGGCATGGGCTTGATTGTATCGCTCCTGGGCATCGGTTTGGAGATTTGCGACTGGGGTGAGGAGCCAGGATTTGCAGCCATAGCCAGAATCACCAGTGGAAAGTGAGTGACATGGTGAAACAAGGAGCACATGTTGTGTGAATTATGTTGTATGAGGTGGACATACTAGCTGTGTCAGGAGCATGTTGAGTAGTGTTCTGTGTACATTTGTGGATGTGGTGTGATTTAGTATTGTTAACTCACCCAGAAGCCATCCCCCTCTATACGTTCCATTTGCAAAGTCTCTGTGTACAGAAGAGTTTTGGTGAATGTATTCATCTGCCAGGATATTTTGCAGAGACATTGGTGATCCTCATGTTGGAGTCACATGCCATTTGCACATTCATGGAGTGGAAGTTCTTCCTGTTGATAAATAAATGTCCCTCACGGGTAGGAGCTTTGATACGGACATGGTTGCAATCTGTTGCACCCATGACCCTGGGCATGCCTCCCCTTGCATAAAAGTCCTGCTTTACACGTGTCCATGTCAGTGGTGGGAAAGTGGATGTACCTGCTGGCCTTGCTTTTGAGGGCTGGCAACACCTGAGCCAGTACCCTCGAAAATGTAGACTGTGACATGCCTGATGTGTAACCTTCTGTTAACTGAAAGGCTCCATTTACCATAAAATGTATAACACACATCTATTTCTGCAAGCCAGTTAGAGCATGGTTATGGATGTATTTGTGATCGACCTCATCTTTGATGACCTCATATAGGGCAATGATACTGTGCGGTGTTAACCTGTAGTGATCTATTACCTCCTCATCGGCCATTCCCAGGAGCGTGACCCTTGGGCAGTATACCCTGGGCCTTGGTGGTTGTCTGTACATCCTACACTGCTCCAGGGGTCCCTCTGACAACTGGGGATCATCTGGTTGCAGCAGCTGGGGAATATGATCTAGCTGTATCTGTGGAACATCCTGTTGCCTCAGCTGTGGTTCTTCAGGTGGGGATGGGCTCCTGTGTGGCTCTTCAGCCAGAACCTCCTCACTTACAACAGGTGAAGGCTGTTGAACAGGTGTGCTTGGGAGTTGCTGGTGTTCACTAACCCTCGCCCTCGTATGCCTTCTCCTCAGTCTTACCATCAATAGGTATGAGAACATACTTATTGGTTTATCTCTCTCTCTATCTCTATCTCGCTCTGTCTCTCTCCATCTTGCTCTCTCTCACTCTCTTCCTGAGTGGAAAACAAGCCACATGTGAGTATGGTGGGCTGTCTTTTTAAGACCGGGTTGGGGCGTTGTCCAGGCTTTGTCATGAGGTGAGTGATGACCAGTGGGAGGGTGTTTGTTGTCCAGGTAAGTGTTTGCCGGTGTATTTGTGTTTTTAAAATCTGCTGTGTTTTGATTGGTGTGTCGCTGTCAGTTGCGAGTGTGACATTGTGGGTTGCAGGTTGTGTCGCTGTCATGTGGTGATGTACAGGTGAGCTTGTTTTGTCTTGACAGGTGTCCATGTTGTGTGTTAACCCCCATTGTTCTGTGCAATGTTGTGATGTGTTGTGTTGATGTGCTTTATGAAAGCCTTGTCCCTGCAGTGTTGCTAGGTTGTTGTGTTGTGTATGAGAGTGATTTGTGGTGCATGGGCATGGTTTTTGTGTTATTATGGCATTGCACGGGTTAATTTTTCCATATGCATGCTTGTGCTATATGTTAGTCTGTTTTTTTTGTGCGAAGGTGTTGTTATGGCTAACAAAACTGGGTCTTAACTTTTGCCCATTAAATGTATCTTTTTTCTGCTGTGTGTTATGGCTAACAAAACTGGGTCTTAACTTTTGCCCATTAAATGTGTATTTTTTCTGCCTTTAGCAATACAGCACTCCTTTTAATGGCTCTGAAAGGTCTTGTTCCATAGGCCTCAATGCACGTAAGATTATCGGCCATAAGGATTAGAGAACTGAATTAGCTGTTCATAAGACGACCTTTAAATGGCTTACTGCACTTTAAAACACCCCACTGTGTTTTTTTTTTTTCTTCGATCGCCTGCCTTAAAATCTGGCTAGGGAAATGTGGCCAAGAACACAAATTTGGTTTTGTTTCTCACACCAACCCTATTTGGTGAACAAGGAACTGTACAAAAAAGATGGTTTGCATTTTTCTCAAAAACAGAGGTTCTATGGTATTTCAACTAGTAGAGAGGCAGGCAATGAAATGATATAGGTTTAATCCACTTGCCCCTACGGATGAGTTTGGATAAGGTATGTCTATTATGCATAGGTCTAAAGCTAGTAGGTGTATTTTTGACAGTAAAAGCACTTGTTGTACTCAATGCCACAGTTAGAACCCTTAAATCTGTGTATATGTCAAAAAATATCTTGTTTGAAATCACAGCTTAAAAGCAACATATCTAAAAATAATGTTTCAAAGTCCAGCCTGTCCACTTGTGGCTGTAGCTATATGTGGCATATTACCATTACTATTTATTACAGTTCTAGGTGTAAACTGACAGAGAACATGCAATTCAATTAATGCACTGAGCATCATCTTTAAAATCCAATTACCTAAAAAGCAGACAACTTAATGTTTATAATCTATGATACTGTTACTCCATTTCTAAGCAAAATGCATTTAATTTATTCATAATTTTTATGCTTGAAAAGTTGGTTAGATTATGAGTGTATGATTTGGAGATATCCATTGCAGAATTGTATTTTTAACAGCTGTGGCAATTTTTATATGTGATATAAATAAGAAATCATGCTTATTAAGCAAATATAATTGTACAATATAGTAAAACACTATCATCTTTATTCTGGTTTATTTTGATTACATTTGGTTGCAACTACTTCCCCAGATACTTTTTACAATTAGTAGACATGAACATACGGTAGTCTTATTGTATATAATATATAATTTGCCTCTAATTATGTGGTCAGTTCTTGTAAATAATTTCTTTGCACTGCTTTTGGTTTTGTCATACGTGTTTACCCACTGGATGCAGATAGGTTTCCAATGCAGTTAATGACATATATGATTCATTAGATACTAAAATTACATTGAGATCTAGAAGCCATCAAATTCTAGTCAAAAACTGAAGCATAATGAATAGTATTCATTATATTTAAAGTAGAGACACTCTTTATTTATTCATGAAATGTAATTAAAGAAATGTATTATAGAAAAGAGAATTCATTCTTATGATGCTGACAGTTTCCCATTAAAGGGATAGTAATGTTTCATAACAAAAGCAGCTCTAATTAATCATCATAGTATTTGGGCCATAGAGAGTGTTACATCAGTACTGTCAGAGTTGTAGTTCAAGAGTAATTGAATGATAAAGGCGCTCCCTCCCACCCCTTTTACTGATGTAACACTGCTCAGCTCAGAGAAGCAGGGTGTGTCCTGGTAGATTGCAGAGAGGGACAATCTTCAATTAACATCAGGGAAAAAGCTGAAAAACCTGGCAAGGGGGGCAGGGTTTTCATTGTTCTCACAGTTAGAAGATTGACCCTTGATGTGAGCTGTCTGGTCTATAGACTGGATTCCACATCTGAGGAGAGGGGGATTACACTAGGTAAAAGGGACGGGAGGGGGAAACATTATCATCAATTATTCTTGAACTACAACTATGACAGTATTGAAATAACACTCTCTATGGCTCAAATACTATGAAGATTAATTGAAGCTGCTGTTTTTGTGAAACATTACTATCCCTTTAAATTTACAAGGGTAAATAATTTGGCATTTCCTGCTGATCATCTTTATAACAAGTACATTTTACTTTAAATTTCAAGATTTTTTTTCTGTCTTCTGAAAATAACCACAGATATTCATAGTCAAGCTGCAACTCATTTATTGGAATGGAAGGATGTGAGATGCTAGTTGATTTTATCAGTAAATCAGGTACAAATAAACCAGGTATTTTTGGCTACACTACAGTGAGGAATTGCTGATGACTGAGGAGGCAAACTTCCTGAAATGCCCTGTGCGTTACAATTTCTATAGAAAGAGTGTGATGCCTGTCATCTCTCACCCTAATGAAAATGATGCAGTTTGCTTGCGATTATAGACTCCTATTGATTTCCAATTTTCACTAGACATGTAGAAATCCCTTGGGCTCTACTTGCTTGTAGATTCTTATCAGTCCTGCTGTAAAGAAACAGTGTGATAACTGGCACAGCATAACTGTACAATTCTTCTGTTCAAGTTCCAATTTACTCCTTTATTGCAATTTCTTGACAGCAGATTTTTCCTTGGTGGTAATGGCCTCCTGTATAGTTTTTGATGACCAGGGTAAACTTCACAAGAAGGTTTTTTTTATCCATTAATATCCTTGCTAAAAAAAAAAATAAATCAGTTTATCAGTTTCAAATTTATGATGCCACTCAACATCCTCATTATTAACAATCAAATATTATGCATATCATTAGTCCCACAAAGAAAGTCATATCAGGTGTTCTGTTAATGGGTAGTAACAGTAAAATAAAGCAGAATGAAGAAATTAAAAAATATGTATTTTTTTTAATTTGAACCCCTTGTATTATAGATATGACTCCACTGATTTTCTTGTACTGTATTAAAGACATCTCTAGCATCTTTTTTCTTAATATAGTAACCACTGTATAATCAAAGACGCCCCACAAACCTCCCCACACTATTAGAAAGATAACATCCTGACCTCACCTGGTAAAGCAGTGCTTAGCCGAAATGAAGAACACCACACAAAACACAGGATGTACTCAAAATTGGATATATACCATATAGTGACTCTTAGAATACACATATCCATTTTATATATATATACATACAATACTGTGCAAAAGTCTTAGGCAAGTCTGAAAAAATGCTGTAAATTACGAATGCTTTAAAAAATAGACATGTTAATATTGATAATGAGTGATAATGAGTGAACAGTATCAAAATCAAATCAATATTTGGTGTGACCAACCACCCTTTGACTTCAAAACAGCATCAATTCTCCTAGATACACTTGCACACAGTTTGTTAAGGAACTTGGCAGGTACATTGTTCCAAACATCTTGGAAAACTAACCAAAGTTCTTCTGTGGTTTAGGCAGACTCAGTTGCTTCTCTCACTTCATGTTATCCCAGACAGACTCAATGTGGGCCATACCATCACTTCCAGGACTCCTTGAAGATAGTTCTTAATGACTTTGGCTGCATGTTTGGGGTCAATGTCGTTCTGCAGAATACATTTTGGCACAATCAGATGTCTCCCTGATGGTATTGCATGATGAATAAGTATCTACCTGTACTGATCAGCATTGAATTTGACCAAATCCCCAACTCCATTTGTAGAAATGCAGCCCCAAACTTTCAAGGAACTGCCACCATGCTTAACTGTTGCCTTCAGACACTCATTCTTGTACCGCTCTTTCCTTCTGCTACAGCCAAATATTTCAAATTTTGACTCATCAGTCCATAGCACCTGCTGCCATTTTCTTCATCCCAGTTCCTGTGTTTTCATGCATAGCTAAGTCACTTGGACTTGCTTCCACGTCAGAGGTATGGCTTTTTGGCCGCAAGTCTTCCATGAAGACCACTTCTGACCAGACTTCTCCTGACAGTAGTTGGGTATACCAGAATCCCTCTATTTTCTTCCAGTTCTGAGATGATGGCACTGCTGGACATTTTCCGATCATGAAGGGAAGTAAGCATGATGTGTCTTTTATCTGCTGCATCCTTGTCCGACCACTGCGTTTATGGTCCTCAACGTTGTGTCATGATTTGGCTGAACTGTTCTGTGTTTTTACATTCTGCTGTTGACAGACTGGCTGCCTTTCCTTCCCTGTGTCATGCTGACTTAGCTCATGATTACGAACTGCCTTTACCTCTCAGTTACCATGGTTACTCACCTGATTGTTATCAGCCAATCTCCAGGCTATTTAAGCAACTAGGCCCATGCCTTTTTGTGTTGTTTATGGCTGCAAGTACATTCTCCTGTATTCCTGTTTATCCTTGCATGACCTGGCTTCCTCTGAGGTCCCTTCTGGCTCCTGACTCCTGGCTTGTTCCTGACATCGCTGACCTCTGTATCCTTGACCCTGGCTTGTCTGAGTACACATCTTGGTTCCTGACCCCGACTTTTCTTTTGTTATACGCTCCTGGATCACAATTTTGCTTTGTCTGCTTTTGTTATTTTAATAAAGGTGTTTTGCACTTTACATTTTTTGTGTCCCTCTGGTTCCTGGTGCCTAACATGTTGCCCATTTCTTTGTACTTCTTCAAAAGAGCTTGGACAGTACATCTGGAAACCCCTGTCTGCCTTGAAATTTATGCCGGGGAGAGACCTTGCTGATTCAGTATAACTACCTTTTGTCTTGTTGCTGTGCTCAGTCTTGCCATGGTGTATGATTTTTTTTTTAACTTTATTGAAAATTGTCAAAATTACAGACAAATCAGAGAGGAAGATTATTACAAACATTGGAAAGTGAATAAAACATAGCGTGAAAGTGCAATAAACACAATCTATAATGAACATATAACATAACTTGTTAGGAGAGAATCTCAAGGTGAATAAAGGAACATTTTGAGGATTCCTAAATGTGCTGTTAAAACCTATGATATGATATCTTGGCTGTTGCATGAATGTGAATTGTGGAAGTCGAGGGAAGAAAGAAAAAAAAAAGGGGGGCAAAGGGGAGAGGGGGTGAGAAGAGAGGAAAAGGGAACATGCGATGGGCCAGTAGTAGGTCTAGTAGTATTTGTCTTCTATTCAAAAGAGGTGAGGGGCCTTATATATATTATCAGATTAACTATAGAATCATGTTGATTTCTATTCTGGTACTCTAATTAATTTATATTGATTATAGAGAAATGTAAACTACGAGACCATGTATGACTCTAGAAAAGAGGAAGTTTCTGTAAAGGAAAGGTGTTAAGTCATACTGCCGAAATGTTTGAGTATTTATTCACCTTATGATCTGCTGTGGCATGATAGTACTCCATAGTTACATAATTCTTAACTCTCATTGTCCATTCCTGCTGAGATGGGATCAGTATCTTCCTGCGTTAAAGAGAATTTGAATGCGTTTCCACTTCATGGGGAGTGAGAATCCAGGAATGTGCTTTGCATAATAAAAATAAAGAGAAGCGGATCCAGAGGGAGAAAGATCTCATAAATATAACTTATCTGAGATGCTATTGATCTCTAATATGTTGAAATCTGAGAACATGGCCACCAGATGTGCAACATAGAGCCTATTTCTGAATTGCATCTCCAACATAGAGCTGAAAAATTATTGGAAAAGTGCGCTATGCTTTAAGGAGTCGCGTACCATCTGGTAAGCAATTTGTTATTAATTTCTTGAGTCTTAGAGTCTCTAGCTAATCCCTTTAGGAGTAAGAATTTTTGATACCATTCGAAAGGTTCTAATTCTATTCCAATCTCTTTCTCCCATATCCTCAAAAAGTAGTATTTCACTTCAGGGATGTTTTTGATTATGAGTATATGGCTGAAAGATAGTGGTCTGAGGCCTTGATACAATATCTTTTTCAAAAGTGGTCAAAAATCTATTCAGATCTGGGACCGAATTCATCTTATGAAAACAGTGTCTCATCTGTAGGTAAATCCACCACGGTATTCTGTGTCTTGAGGCACTTTTGTAATTGTGATAGTGAAATGAACTCATTATCTAGGGAAAAAGAACTGGAAAGATTTTTTTAAGTGCTTGAAAGATTTGGGTATGGAACTCCCGCTGGGAACATAGGGTTACCAACTATAGATAACAGAGGGGATGGGGATGGTGAAACAGAGTAAGAGGTTTTAATACTTGGCACTGCGCAAAAAAGTGATCCAAGATGATATGTGATGAGTAGCTTTGTTTCCTAATCCCTGAGGGGGCAAGACCAATTTGAATTGGATCATATGGACCAAAAGCATAATTTAATGAATCTATCCATCTAAGCTGTGTGGGGGAGGTCAAGTTAAATAGTTTGGCTAATGCTGCTGCCCTGTAATATAATATGTCAGGAAGACCCATTTCTCCACTGTTGGATGACATGCATAGAATGTCACGTATCAGTCTCGTTTATTTTGCTTGCCATATAAACCAAGATATCTTGGTTTAAATTGAGTTGAGAGATTGGACAGGGAATGCAATAGGTAATGCATTTATTACATAACTAATTTTAGGCAGTATAGTCATCTTCACTATGTTTGATCGTCCTAACCAAGATGCTGGGAGATAAAGCCAGAACTCCATGTCCGAGGTGATAGTTTTGAGTAGAAGGTTGATACTGATTTCTGATAATCTTTCCAGTTGTGGAGAGAGGTGAATTCCTAGGAATTTAAGGGAAAAAGACAAGAGTTTGAATTTCAGGTTCTTATTCAGGTTAGCAAATCTGGAAGCTGGAAGGTAAATATTTACTATTTTAGACTTTGAATTGATACAAGCTTGAGATATATGGCTATATTCCTCCAGTTTTGAAACCAACGCAGGGAGAGGTAACTTGGATTTGACAGGAAAAACAGTATATCATCAGCATAAGCTGCTATTTTAAAGTTATGCCGTCCTACTGATTTTCCGGATATTTCAGGGGATAATCTGATTAATTTAAGAAGGAGTTCTAAGGTAGGGATGAAAATGATGGGTGATAGGGGATAGCCCTGTCGAATGTCATTGGAGATGTTGAAAGAATCTGATAGAATCCCATTTATTAATACTTTCGCTGAGGGATTTGAGTACAGGCTCATTATGCCCATTACCATGTTCCTGCCTAACCCTATATGTTTTAGAACTGCTTCCATATAAGACCAGTTGACTCAGTTGAATGCTTTTTCAGGATCTGTCAATGCGAATATTGTAGGTATTGTTTTTATTTTTGCCTGGTATATCAATGAGATAGCAGTAGAAGTATTGTGTCTATCCTATCTACCTTGGACAAAGCCACTTTGATCTGGAGAAATGAGGTTTGGGAGGAAAGGTTTCAGTCTAATTGCCATCAATTCTGAGAATATTTTAATGTCCACATTCAAAAGGGATATAGAATGGTAATTAGCTCATACCGAAAAATCTGTGCTTTCCTTATGAATCACAATGATGTGCACTTCCTGGGATTGTGGTGGGAATTTTTTTCCTGTTAACAATGATTTAAAGGTTTGTAACATATAAGGGAGAGGTGAGTCTTTAAGTTTCCGATAATATTGAAGGGAGAAACTGTCTGGTCCTGAACTTTTGCCAGTCTCCACAGAGTTTATTGAGTCTAAAATTTATTTTTTGGTAAATGGGACCTCTAGGGCTTCTGATTGAAGGGAATCGAGTGTGGGCATTTTTGCTCTAGAAAGAAAGGATTTAATCAATTTATCCCGGTCAATATCTTGAGCTGTGTTGTGTGTTGAGATGTTATATAGTTTGCTATAGTAATCTTTAAAAATATTGGCAATTTGCGGGAAAGATTTCCAGAGGTTGCCCGTCCCAGACTGTATTTGAGTCACTGCCATTTGGCAACGTTTATGTTGAATTAGTCTGACTAAAGCTCGACCACATTTATTGCTAGATAAATACCTATGATATTTTAGCCACAGACTTAATGGCATTTTGTCGCAAAAGGGAGTTGAGTTCCAATTTGACTTTATTTCTTCAAGTACAGAAGGTGTACAAGATTTCTTGTTGATAGAGGTAAGTGTCCTTAGCCTGCATAAGGTATCTTCTATCTTTTTCCATTTTAGTTTCTTTTTATAAGCCTCTGCTTTAATTAATAGACCTCTGATCATGCATTTATGCACTTCCCATATAACTGAATGAGAAGCATCAGAAGTGGCGTTATTCACAAAATATTCCTCAATTTCTTTAGTTAAGGATTTGATTAATTCGATATCCTGGAGCAAAGTGTCATTAAGTCTCCATTTAAAATATGTTTTAGGTACTACAAGACAGGATAAATAGATTGAAACAGCTGAGTGGTCTGACCAGATGCCAGAGTGATAAAATGTAGAAAAAACTGAGATACAAAAATAAAGTCAATTCTGCTGTGTGATAAATGAAGAGCCAAGAAAAAGGTATAGTCTATGTCTTTCGGATGTAAGGATCTACAAGCGTCAATCAATTGAAATCTATTAATTTATCTCTCAATTTCCTCAGGTGAGAAAGTTTGATGGAGGATCTCTTAGAGGAGGTGTCAAGCAGAGGGTCTAAAGCAATATTAAGATTGCCACCCAATATGATTCTACCCTCTGTTTCTAAAGTGAAAGAGTCAAGAAGGTGAGTAAGGTAAGTGATTTGCTTTGAATTCGGCCTGTAAATGATTATAATTACATAGAGTTTGTTGAAAAGGAGGCCTTTAAGTAACAGAAATCTACCCTCTGGGTCCTCTATGCTCTCCAAAAGGTTCAATGGTAGAGAAGCTCTAATGAAAATACAGACTCCCCTCTTTTCTTCTTTGGTGGAAGCAAGGTTTTGTTTGAGAATTTAGGGGTGTTATCAGATTTAAAATGTGTTTCCTGGATCAGAATAATGTCTGATTTTAAGTGAGTGAAGGAGTCCAGAGCCATACATCTTTTTTGAGGTGAGTTAAGGCCTCTTATGTTTAAAGAGGTCACCTTAAGTGTAGAAATAAAGGGATCTTAGAGTATAATATGTAACCACTGGACCAGGTGTGTGTAGGGAGAGAGGGAAAAAAAAGGGACAATGCTTTTATGAATGATTCTGAGGGGATTGTGCCTTTATTTACCTGGTATTGAAAGTCAATCCATCTATATATATGCAGTGAGTGAAGTGTAATCAGAGTCAGTTTTTGCTTTTGGCAAGTGCCTACAGGCATTTGGGGAGAGCTGTAGGTTAAAGGGGTGAGCATTCATGCTCAAGTAAATCCTGACGCCGAGTATTTAAGGAGCATGTATTGGGTAGGTGCTGTGATCTAGTTGCCAAATTATATAGACAAGAATAGGTGATGATATGAGAGGAAGTTTTGATATGGGTGGTTTACTAGTGTTTTATGTATATAGTTGAGTTTGTTACCCTTGAAACCATTTTCTTACATAAAAAATAGACACTGAGCAAATTAGCTGTTAGTAACGAGGGAAAGGGGTTTAACAGTGCGGGGAGTGTAGCCTTTATCCATAATTTTTAACATCAGGATGTCACGTGGTGAGCGGTGAAAACATCTTTAGTGTGGTGTTTTAGATGTACTTGTCACGGTTGTCAGGCAAAGAAGGACTGACACAAATATAGGAAATAAACCCACCTTTATTGAGAATGCACAGAGTAATAATAATGCCCACATAAACCCCAGAACCCCAGTAGTAGTACAACATCTACTACCTAGAACTGCACAGGTCTGAACCGATGTGGGTAGTCGGACAAACCGGAGGCAACACAGAAAGAGTGGAAGTCAGGCCCATGAGTCAGTACCGATGTGGGTAGTCAGACAAGCCGGGGTCATGCAGGGAGCGAGAAAGTCAGCCAGAGCCACAGGTCAGAGCTGATGTGGGTAGTCAGACAAGCTGGGGTCATAAATGGAGCGGGTAGTCAGCCAGAGCCACAGGTCAGAACCGATGTGGGTATTCAGACAAGCCGGGGTCATACATGGAGCGGATTCAGAATTAGGCATGTGTCATAACGGAACGCTAGCGATACGAGCAGAAACACCTCGTAAGGGCAATGACAGATAGGCCCAAGGGAGTTTAAATAACAGCACAGCAAGGCGGGAATCTATTAGGCAACTACGCTCTTGCCTATAAAAAAGAGCTCGTATAGCGCCCGTTAGTGATGTCAGAAGTGAGGAAGCAACCGCACTAGTATACCAGGGGAAGAATGCACAGGAGACATAGGCTCCCCTAGGGATACTGTAAGAGTACTAGAACATGTAGGTAGAGTGTATAACTACCATGGTAACAGTCAGTGCTTATTATCTTGCAAAGCCTCTGTGGAGCAGATAACTCCTTAGAGTTATGATCGGGCACCACGCATAAAGAATATATATAATTTGTCATTATATTGTAAATAGATGTATCACGGTGCCCGTCATTTCATGTTCTGTCGACATTGCTACTTCCTGTCTATTGTCTGCTGGATTCTTATTGGCCGCTGGGTTCTGCTGCTCCCAGCAGTTGCCTTTTTATACTCAGTCCTGACTACCTTTGGCACCCTTTCGTGGTGTTCCTGACCTGACATTTGTTGCTGTGTACCCTGCTCCGTGTATGATCCGATTCTGCCTGACCTTGCTCCGGTCTTCGTTGCCGTACTACCGTTGCCAACCTGGATTGCCTGACTATCGCTCTCTGTGTACCGATCCAGATTTTAGCTGACTATCACTCTCTGTGTACCGATCCAGGCTTTGGCTGACTACCGCTCTCTGTGTACCAATCCAGGCTTTGGCTGACTACCACTCTCTGTGTACTGATCCAGGCTTTGGCTGACTACCGATCTATGTGTACTGATCCAGGCTTTAGATGACTACCTCTCTCTCTGTGTACTGATCCAGGCTTTGGCTGACTACCACTATCTGTGTACCGATCCAGGCCATGGCTTTCTATCGCTCTCTGTACCAATCTAGTTGTAGCTCTATTGAGCTCGCTGCGTAGTCCAAGTCTCACTGACTCGCTAGTTACCGAGCAAGTGCCTGTACCTGTGCCTGTGCCTGTCAGTGTTGCTGTTGGTACCTCTGCCTCCCGTGAGTAAGCCTGTGCCTGTCAGTGTTGCCTCTGCTTACATTGATCTCTGAGATAGAGCCTGTGCCTGTCAATGTTGCCTCCGGTTCCGTTTATCTCAGAGATAGAGCCTGTGCCTGTCAGTGTTGCCTCCTATACATATACTCCAGAGAGTAAGCCTGTGCCTGTCAGTGTTGCCTCCGCTTCCGTTTATCTCTGAGATAGAGCCTGTGCCTGTCAGTGTTGCCTCCTGTACATATTCTCCAGAGAGTAAGCCTGTGCCTGTCAGTGTTGCCTCCGCTTACGTTAATCTCTGTGAGAGAGCCTGTGCCTGTCAGTGTTGCCTCCGGTTCCGTTTATCTCTGAGATAGAGCCTGTGCCTGTCAGCATTGCCTTTAGTTTCATATAGCCATCAAGATGGTGCCAGTGCCTGTCAGTGCAGCCTAAGGTTACCTATACCGCTGTATATAAGTCTGCACCTGTCAGTGTTGCTTCCGGTTGCCTGTATCACCTGAGTGTAGCTCCTGCTGGTCTAGTCTGCCTGTTGCGACCTTAGTCCTCTGGGCTAGTCGTATTGCCTGGCTTTCTAGTCTCCAACCAGGGCAGACTACTGTCAGTCTGTGTGCCACCTTGTTACCAGGGTCGTGCTCCATCTCAGTGTTCCTATTTCCCTCACACTCGTCCCCAAATTCTATTGGGGATCCTGCCCTACAGTACCTACCTCCGCTCGTGGGCAACTTCCTAGGGGGTACTGTTGAGGTTCAGTTTCAGTTTCCTGTCATCTGTTCCTGTATATATAGATGTTATACCTGTTTTGCTTATTTGTACCCTGACCTGTGTCAGATTTGGAAGTGCCCTGGCACTATCTGGATCTGGGCCTGTGAATGGATCCTGTGTCCATTATTATTTTAAAAAAGTTGATGTTACCTTACCAAATTGTCTGAGTGTTCTGTAAACCATGACAAGATGCCAAGCAAGAGTTGAAACCTAAAATGGCGTACCAATTATAGATATAAACTAGGTCTGGGGACCCGGGACTCAGTAAAATCACTTGTGGCCCTAGTAGTCCCTGTATTGTGAGATCAGAATCTAAGTCAATTTGGAATGAAGAGGGGAGATTGAGGGATATGTCAGAAATTATGATTAGGTACATTAAAAGAAGGGTCAATAATATGGATTCTATGATGATTTGTGAAGAAGGTAAACAGAGTTATTCCTGGAGATGACAAGGTCTCCAAGGAGGCCCCATCTTTTGTGAAAAAGAAAGAGGAGTCACCATTTTATTTTCAGTCTTGTACAGTTGCATATTGGAGATCTTAAAATGGGGAGTGTAATCAGTACACTTCAACTGCTGCTCGACCAGAAACCACTGATAAATAACTAAGACAATAAGAGTTTGTGGCTTAAAAGACAAACAATAACTTATATTCAAATTATATACAAAGAAGGATGGTACACCAATACTAGATATACTATATAAAAATAATAATATCTTTAATTATAATAATATAAATAAGAACATAATACAGATATCCACAGTCTTAAAATTGCTTTATAAAGCTATGTGCAACAATATAACAATATTAAATACATATCAAATCCTTCTGAATTATTGTATTGTATGCTGAGCAGAGAGCTTCCATTTTTTGTTGTATATTTATTCAACTAAAAATCTACCTTTATTTGTTCCTACCTTTACACTGTCCCAAAGTTATTAGGATCCTAAATATCTTTTTCCTTTGTCAATAATGGGTGCCATTAGAGGAACAGGTTTTTAGAGCCTTATAAGTACATCTTTTTTACCTCTCCCGTCCTTATGGACACTGTGTGGACAAATTGCTTTCTTTATCTCCTGACTTTATATATTAAAGTCCTTTGTTTTTGCACGCATGGGTATGGGTCTCTCACCTGTGTGTTGGATCCGATGATCCTTTGCCTTCCTCCCATCTGGAGCAGGCAGTGATCTCTTCCCAAGCTTCTCTTCAATCGGCCAACTCCAAAAAGATGTTTTTTGGCAAAATGTAGAGACAGTTGTGTTGATCTGGGATTCGCTCTCTGCTATACCAACCTCCAACGCGTTTCGTACCACTACAGCACACAAGGGTCCAACAAATTATGTAAATATATAAAATATAAATCCGATAAATGCTCTAAATAACCCTTTAAGTGCCGCAGTAATGAGCACCACTCCATTTGCACTGCACTCCCCTACGTCTTTAAGTCATTTGAGAAAACTAACGATCGTCTCCCTTCATAAACAATATCAAAGTTAATCAGAGGATTATTGTGAAAATGAGTCTGGGCTGCTAATGATTATAAAACAGATACCTAAGGTTTATTGGATGAATGTGCTCTATCTAACTAAGGTAATGCTGTGTAGCAGAGCTGCATATGTATTATTATTACATCTAAAAGAACGTCTGCATGTGGCTGTGTATGCCCAATTACTGAGTATCTTCTGATCTATTAGTGTGTGCAGCAAGGGCTAACATTTACGCACCATTCTGATGTTGCTTGCCACATTGGATAAAAACAAAACGCTTTAATGATAATGCATTAGCCGAAGCCAGAGAAATAGAATCCGATAACTATATAATAAGAATTAAAGTGATAGTAATGTTTCAAAATAAAAGAAGCTCCACTTAATCTTCATAGTATTTGGGCCATGGAGAGTGTTATTTCAATACTGTCAGAGTTGTAGTTCAAGAGTAATTGAATGATAAAGTGTCCCCGTCCTACCCCTTTTACTGATGTAACACTGCTCACCTCAGAACAGAAAGGGTTGTCCATATGGTTTGCAGAGAGGGACAGTCTTCAATTAGCATAAGGGAAAAACCTGTCAAGACCAGATTCCACATCTGAGGGGAGGTGGCTTACACTAGGTAAAAGGGGCGGGAGGGGATACTTTATCATTCAATTACTCTTTAAATACAACTGACTGAAATAACACTCTCCATGGCCCAAATACTTTGAAGATTAATTGGAGCTGCTTTTATTTTGAAACATTACTATCCCTTTAAGAGCTAAATAGTGGATAATCTAACAAGAGTTAGTTCACTAAACTCACGATAGTCGAGCGTTGTGAAAGGTGATACTATTAACTAATGGGATTAGCAATAAGCTACTATGTGTTAGCTATGGCTACTAGTCAATAATTAGAAATTTGAAACAGTACTAAGAAGTTAAAAGAGTGGCTGGAGGTTCTCAATCAGCTATCCGGTACCAGTACCAATTGATTTCTTCTTAGTTTTTAGCATAGAAATTATTATAAAGGTCGCTTAAGGATCTTGTGTTGAAAAACCAATTTAATTAGCTAGATCGGTATATTAATTATGTGTAAGGTGAAACAGGGACTTATCTAGGATGGTGGGCCAGATAAAACATACCAACAGAACAGTACACATATTGTACATGTTACCATTAATAGGAGGGAGTAATACCTTTCAAAAGGGACCTGTGTGGAAGCAGGTATAACTTGCTGAACCATGTAAGCAATGCTGTTGACAGGATAGATGTGAGAAGTTTATTATGGTACGTGGTTGAACAATGCGGCTTGAATTTTGTGTTCTTTTGGAGTACATAGCCTACTGCTACTTGCATGCTGTTTTTAGTTGTTTCCTATAGGCTTTTCTTTGAATGGCGGTGTGTATAATTACCGCTGATTTTGTTTTCACAATACGGGTCCTGATGCCCCCCTCAAGGTGTGAAAGCAATATATAGTTTAGAAAACTTATATAACCTATGTTAAAGTAAAAAAGCCACATATGTCACCCCATGGATCACCTATCCTTCTGGATAGGTGATCCATGCTGGGGGAAGGGTGTCAGGAGGAGTCCTGATGTCCCCTTTGAGGTCTGATCAATATATTTAAAATAAATATAACTATAATAATAATAATAATAATAATAAGAAGAAGAAAGCCAGTATAACAAATGTTACACATATGTTATAAGGGCTTTAGTGAAAATGCCGGCAATTGTCACCTGCATTGATCACCTATCCTACTGGATAGGTGATCAATGCTAGGGGCGTGTCAGGAGGGGGCCTGATGCCCCCCGTGAGGTCTGAGCTTTTTTTTACACATAATTAAAAATAAAATAAAATCTTACACATATACAGGAAAAGGTATGCAGCCGCATACCTTACCTATTAACCCTTTGAGTACAGAGGGGTAGCAAACACATTGCAATGTGTTGCTACCTCTCTGTTACTCATAGGATTAATCGTGCAATACAAATACAACAAGGGCATGTCGAAAAAAATTGGAGAAGAAACAATATTGAATTTAAATGGATAAAGAAAGTCATGGGAGCACTATAAGTCGAATTTTAAAGTGGGAGTTAAAATGTTGAATGTGAACAATATTTGTTGAATTAAAATGATGAAAGAAAGCACTATAAGTCAAATTTCAAAGGGGGGTTAATATGTCGAAGGGGGTACTCTATGTCAGATTTCAATAATGTGGGGAACATATCTAATGCTAAACTTGATTGTGCTGTTGTTAAACATACGCCAATTTCCTTGGACTTTGACATTTAACGTGTTTTTTAAGCAGTAGTTGAATAGAAGTAATCAGTGCCAGTTTTGTCATTATGTCAAAATGTGCTGTCTATGCTGGTTTTGTTTTAACATGGTTCTGCAATAGAATACCATTAAACACGTTTGCAAAATACGCATTGCTTGTTTTTACTGTAGCGCCGGTTTTAGCACGGGTAATAGAATCAAGCCCCAGTCTTTTCACCTGATTCTTTCAAACTCTGCTTGTCTGTTATATACTTCTCTGTAAGCCATTAGAATAATACTGTATGTAAGGACAGATGTCCTCTTCCTATATATCTGCCTTGTACTTGTTATTTAACAATGTAAACAAAATGTTCAAATATAGCATTTAATATGTTAACTATGTATATAAAATGTACTAGTTCATTTTACTGCATTGTAACTAGGCAATCAAATGTATTCAACAGTTAAATGCATTTATTTCCTGCATTCCAAGCTATTCCGTTCCTGATTCTTCTAGACTGGTGTAGGAAACATCCATGTTTGAAGGATATTTCAGGAAGGTTACCAGGGAAACTTTAAATGCATCCTTGTGTACTGTACATAAGCAGGAAGTCATTATAGGAAGAAGTTATGAGCCTGGCAGACACAGATACTGTGTTGGTATTGCTAATCCTTTCAGAGCCTTAAAGCTGTCACATTCAGTATTCTGGCTGTACATATTCATGAATGTATTATGGAGAGGAGTTCATTCACAGAGTTCTATTTCTCACCCATTGCTGATTCAGCCACATCTCACAAAGCATGCTGCTAATGCTATTTCTATCTGCTGTTAAATAGCTTTTTCAAATGTTTTAGTATTTTGTAGCAAACTATGCCAGAGGGTGTAAACATGTAGTCTTCAGAACTACTGTTATTTGTGGTGCTTTATGACTCCAAGGGAAATAGTCATTAATTGTGTTCTAATATTCATCAGGCATCTGATGTATACGTTTAAATATTGACAAATCTGTGTGTTATGTATTGTAATATTATTGCCATTCATTTATTCATTTTTTTCATTTGTTAGAAACAACAGTTGTTTGTTCATTGGTACTATATTGTGACTAGAATATTGCAGTTACAATCTGTCTACCTGGTTTAAATCTGTTGCAGCATAGGCAGTGTACTAAAATTATCTTGCAACTTTCATGACAGTGGTGTGGAGAGTATTGTGCCTGAAAAGAAACTACAGCAACTACCCTATGTGTTGAAACAGAGAGGTGCCTTATCATGATCTCTCTATGTAGTTTCAATGAAGAGAAATATTGGACAGCTTTCATGGCATGGATTGTCTTTTTAATACATATTAGCACAACAGTAATAAAAAATGAAGTACAACATAAAAATGAAAAGAAAACAAAAACTTTAGATCTCTACATGAAGTACATACCCCATTCCTGCAATGCAAAGAAAATGTGTTGCATGGCAACAGCTTTTTCCACTAGGACTAGAGCATTTTATAAGAATAAGACCTTAAATATAATTGAATTTTTTTTTTAGCGTAAAATTGTTTTTCACTTTGACATACATTTATGTTTTGAAGGGTAACTATAAATGATGATTTTTTTTGTATGTAAATAGTTGTGTCTTATTATTTGGGCTATATTTGGCCTATTAAGTTATTTATTAATATAGATGATGCTGATAGGTGGTTGAATGCACTGTTAGAGCCACCGTATCAGGAACAGTACAGAGCAGGAACAATACAAAGTAGGAGCAACCTCCGATCCACATTCAGTGTTCACCTATACCCTACCTTCCATAAAACTCTGTACTCACAATCACATGCTCTCGGGCTAGCAGAGCCTTTAACAACCTTAAGTGCATTATAATTATCTGATTCATCTAGCATCACTGAAACCTGGCTCACTGCCACAGACACTGCCTCCCATGCTGCACAACCCTTTTGTGACCTATAATTTAGCCATAGGTCTACCTGGTGATTACACTGGATTTAATAGAGAGATCCATCTTTTTATTTTAAAACTAGTTCCTTTACCCTTGTTTACGCTCACCTTCTTCAAGATCTGCACAGTAATGCCCTTTTATGAAGCTACTAGCATGTGTAAGCATTACGCTTACCTTGGAGAACTGGCCACTGAGTACCTATCAGCAGTTGGCCTTCTGCTGCTGCTCTGGCTGCTGGCTTCTGGGTCTCTGTCCATATGGCTCCTGCTGCGTTCAGTTCCCCTTCCGGCTAGGCAGAATGTGGGCGCGCGTCACAGGGATTTCCTTAGTGACGTCGCGACCCGGCTTTCTTAAAGAGAGGGTACCATTATTGCTCCACCTCTCAGAGGTGGAGCAATAAGTATTTAAACTGCCTGGACACCACATCAATTGCCCTTTCGTGGTGTTCCAGTGCAGTTATTGTTGTTTGGCTCTGTGTATTACCTGGCTTGTATAACTAACTGATCTGGTGCTGACCTGTGGCTGTGTCTGACTACTCGCTCTGTGTATGACCCTAGGCTTGTCCAACAACCAATCTGGTGCAGACCTGCGGCTCTGGCTGACTAATCGCTCCATGTATGACCAGGCTTGTCTGACCATCCTATCTGGTGCTGTCCTGTGGCTCTGTCCGGCTTGTCTCTTGTGTTGCCTCTCTCCCGCGGACATCCATCTGGAGCAGACCTGGGGCTGTGGTAGACTACCATCTGTACTGACTGCAGGCATGAGTCAGCTATCCTTTCCAGCTAGTCTGACTGCAGGCGTGAGTCAGTATCTACTCGTTTGTTCCTGGTCGGAGTTATTCTATGCCAGTTCCAGTTTCTGTTCCAGCGGAGGATCATCAGTGGTTGACCCGGCTCCTATTCCAGTTCGAGTTCCAGCAGAGACTACCAGTGGCTTCAGCCTAGTCTCAGAAGTGAGATCTATCCTAGGTGGCCTACTATTCCTGATAGTAGTGCTAGCTTATCTGTTGACCTACTGCCTTTTCCTATTGTCCGCTGTTTATATCATTTCTGTGCCTTGAATAAAGATAGTTTTACTGTATACGTTCTGACTCCTGAGTTATATGGGTAACTGTGACAGCATGAAAGGTTACCATGTCACATCTACCAAGACATAAATTGAGCGCATTGTTCTTGAACACAAACAAGAATTCTCTTGGAGGCCTTGTATCAACAATTTCTCAGCAAAGTTTCATTTTAAATATATTAAATGCTGTATATAACTGATATAAGAAAATGGTTTGAGCTGCAGTGCATTCATTTTAATTTACCTGTTATTGATTTTATTTAAACAGAGCTAAGAAATAGGTTTTATACAATGGGGGCTACACACTAAGGCATGATAAAGAGGTGATAAAGCGGAGATGACTTCTCCAGTGATATAATTTCTTCCATTCCTATCTCATTCTATAGATCCTATGCACTAAGATCTCCAGTTATAGACTAACATAGGACTGTGCTTTATCACCACTTTATCTTCCCCAATGTTTCTTTATAATTGAGTTTGAAACAACAATTTTTCATAGATCTCCTCTTCTAATATAATCTACTACATTACAACTGCTATGCAGAATAATCTTTAGTGTCCTAATGTAGATCAAACCCCAATAAAACATTAAAATGTCCTTATAACTGTACCTGTGGTTTTAAAAAGGAATAGGATGTGTGTCAGATGTTTAATGCTTACATGCTCAAAAATATAATCGAAATTCAGACATTATAAAGTTAAATATCTACTATATCATGTTCAAGTATCACTTAGATCCTGAACTCTGGGGATGATTCAGAGACACATGTGGAATAGAGTGGAACTGATCTTAGGGTCTGGTAATTGAGCAGAACACTGAAACTGGGGCAGCCTTGGAAACTAAAGCATAGCAATAAAGGATTCTCTAGAGTACCATAAGTAGACAAAGGCTCAAAATCTAATGGTGCTCAAAAGAAAAAACAGGTCACTGACAACAACGTTTTTATACTTGAACACTGATAGAAAGCAACATGTGAAATATATAACACAACATTATCTCCTCATTAAAATAATCGACATTCATATTACTTCAAATGCACAATGTATTGGGGAAGAAATGTCACTGCTGCATGGAAATTTACTTTCATATAAACCATTTCTTTCATCTGCCTCTCTGCTCCTTAATTTCCTTACAAAGATTATACTCATTAGAGTATATGTACAATCTTCCCATGCAATATTTAGGGGAGAAAACAATAGTACATCGAAATGTTTCATGTTATTATAACTTTGTTACCAGTTTGCACTTTTCAATATGTGGTGCTACTGTACTATTTATTTTAAAATTTAAAATATTAGTTGTTTGTGATATCAGCATAGATATCATCTTTATATCACTATGTTGATAAACTGTAAATATGTGTTATGCTTTTCATCACTGTAACAGTGTGTTATGCTGTACATCTAATTTTATCTTCTTGATGTTGTACACCTCAAGACAGAAAAACATGTATGATTTGAGTTTCCTAATAAGGGCTCCATGCAAATGTTGGAGACGGCTGTTTTTTCTGCCTACGGCATTTTTTCAAGCACAGTAAGCTAGTCAAATGTCTGTGCTGTGAAAAAATACCGGCAAAAAAAAAAAAACGTTGGGTGATAAAGTTAAGAGGTGTTTTCAGCCATAGCAAATAACGAAAACACCATAATTATCAATTCAAATGTCTGCGGTAGCCATGAAGATCCAATTAGGGACTCAATTTATCACAGGAAATTTAAGACTCAGGTTTTTTGGGATCTTAAAATACTCAAAGTAAAAAAAACCTAAGTCCTTAGTGGATGTATTGATATGGGGCCCTAAGCCCACATCAATACATCCAAAGTATGAAAAATGTGTCCAAAGTTAGTTTATTAACCCTATGAGTGCCAGTGGGGTATAATTACCCCTCTGGCATACATAGGGTTAACCTGACTAAGTAACAAAACAGCATTGCATTACAAATAACACTTACCATTAATCCTGATGTTCAGCGGATTCCTCAGCATGCTGGTCATATTCTGTCTTTTCTTCTTATCAGTCTTCTTTCTTCTCCTCAGCCTTCTCTTCTGTCTTCTCTTCTTTTTTCTCCTCAGCCTTCTCTTCTTTCTTCTCTTCAATCTTCTTGCTGTAAAAAAAAATTAAAGGTATTAGTACAATGCAGAAATATCCAGCACAGTTTTACATAGTTTAACCCCTTGAGTGCCAGAGGGACCTCTCTGGGGCTCAAAAGGGTTAAAACATGTATTATTGTGCCATTTGTAAATATGAATATGCCTTAATTTAATCAAATATGTCCAACTTGCTAAAAATGCCTGAAATGCCATAATTAAAATGCCAGAAATAAATAAGTAACAAAGTTTTCATGTCTACGCTGCTGTGTGCGGAGGCGGCAGAGACAATGATTAATAGCACAGTCCCCTATCCTGCACGGGTCAATGCCCGTTACACACTGAGGGAATTGGAACTGCGAGTGCCTTTATATATGGGCAGTCTCAGTTCCAATTCCCTCAGAGCCACAGCTTACGCACATCCCAGCCAATCAGTTTAAATAGCTGCTGTTCAAATCTGATTGGCTGGGATGTACGTAAGCACATCCCAGCCAATGGCTGTGAGGGAATTGGAACTGAGACTTCCCATATATAAAGGCAGTCTCAGTTCCAATTCCCTCAGTGTGTAACAGGCATCAGTCAGTACAGGACAGGACTGGGGACTGTGCCACTCATCACTGTCTCTGCTGCCACCACCTCCACAGCAGTACACAGCGGCAGAGACATGAAAACTTTAAGCTACGTATTTATTTATTTATGGCAATTTTAATTATGGCATTTTTGACATTTTAATTATGACTTTTGTCTCATTTTGAACAAGTTGGACACATTTCATTAAATGGAGGCATATTCATATTTACAAAAGACACAATAATACATGTTTTGAGCCCCAGAGGGATACGCAATGCATTGCTTTGCAATGCGTTGTTTACCCTTCTGGCATTCAAGGGATTAAACTATGTATTATTGTGGCAGATATTTCTGCATTTTATATAATACTTTAATTTTTTTACAGCAAGACGACTGAAGAGAAAACTGAAGAAGATGGAAGAGGAGGCTGAAGAGAAGACTGAAGGAGAAGGACAGTGGATAACAGGTAAGCGTACAACAGATTAGTTAACGATCTATGCCTGGCATTATGTCAGGCACCGATCGTTAGCTTTTTTTACTTTGAAGTTTCCAATACTGCTGCTATTTAGTGGCATTTTGGGAACTTAATGCACAAAACGGACATATGGCCACAAGACAATTTCTGTTGCCTAACGTCTGTTGTGCTTTTAGCCCTTGAGACATTCGAATACAGACTTAGACATTTTCATTTGTCAGTCGGTAACCATTTTTTCCTACCGGCTTTTTTATTGCAAACATTTGCATGTAGCCCTAAATGCCTAGGAACAGAGTCTTGGAATCAGTATTTGTAAATCAGAAGGTAACCAAGGTTTAGTAGGAACAAAATATATATATATATATATATATATATATATATATATATATATATATATACAGTTATGTGCAATATTTTAGGCAAGTGTGAACAAATGCTGTAAAGTAAGAATGCTTTCAAAAATAGACATGTTTATAGTTTATATTTATCAGTTAACAAAATGCATAGTGAGTGAACGGAAGAAAAATCTAAATCAAATCAATATTTGGTGTGACCACCCTTTGCCTTCAAAACAGCATCAATTCTTCTAAGTACACTTGCACAAAGTCAGGGATTTTGTAGGCATAGAGGGGTAGATTTAAAGGCGGGCGATAGTGAAAAAAAAACGCCATCGTGTGTTTCAACGTGCAGTAAGAAATTTAAAGGTCCATCTTATGAACAGCGAACAGCAGTTCTAAAATCATTAAGGCTGATTTTCTTACGGGCATTGAGACTCATGGAGAGCCATTTAACCCTTTGAGTGCCAGAATGGTATGCAACGCATTGCTTTGCAATGCATTGCGTACCACTCTGGCACTCAAAGGGTTAAAGGAGTTCAGTACTGCTAATGGCAGAAATAACGATACACTTAACGGGCCAAAGTTAAGACCCAGTTTTGTTAGCAGTAAAACACATAATAGAAAAAAAAAACCCACCATCGCACAAAGTAAAACCGACAAACAGCATATAGAACAGGCATGTAAATGGAAAATGTAACCCTTGCAATGTCAAAATAACACACAAACCCTGCCCATGCCCCACAAATAACTGTCACACACAGCACAACATAGCAACAGCACAGGGATAAGGCCTTCAAAAAGCACACCAACACAACACATCACAACATGGCACAGAACAATGGGGGTTAACACACAGCACGGACATCTGTCAATACAAAACAAGCTCACCTGTGCAACATCACCACATGACAGAGACACAACCTGCACCGCACAACGTCACACTCGCAAATCACAGCTACACCAGTCAAAGCACAGCAAATTTTAAAACACAAACACACCGGCAAACATTTACCCGGATAACAAATACCCTCCCATTGGTCATCATTAACCTCAGGACCACACCTGGACAATGCCCCGATACAGTCTTAAAGGGACAGCCCACCATATTTACATGTGGCTTGTATTCCACTCGGGGGGGGAGAGAGAGTGAGATGGACAGAGATAGAGCGAGATAGAGAGGGATAGAGTGAGATATGCCAATAAGTATGTTCGCATACCTATTGATGCGAATACTGCAGAGAAGGCGTGCAAGGGTGAAGGCTAGGGAATACCAGCAACTCCCAAGCATGTTATATAGATAGAAGCATAAAACATAAAATAAACATCAGAAATGGTGTTGTTAATCATTCGGTTTCCAGACATTTCACTGAGTGTCATGAGAGAAATTATAAACTGTTAAAGGGATATGTTATCGAGAAAGTAACTCCAAACCCATATACAAGAGGGAAGCCTACTGGATGTTCACGTTGGGAAACTTTACTCCAGAGGGACTAAATAAGAGCATAATTTTTTGCAATTTAGTATGTTGTACAATAGGATTGGGTTAATTAAGATGTATACCTTTAAGACAAGTGTCTTACAAGGAGACTGCAGGAGTTTGTTTTGGGATTTCATGCTCAATGTAAGGAATTGATCTAAACGTGACACCGTAGTTTCATTGTGTGAATTAACAAATTGAATTGTGGCTCTGATAATTTTAAAAAGCTGTTATATATAGAGATAGCACATTGTAATTTTTATTCTGCTTGATAAAGCACTATTAGTGTGTGAAACGCGTTGCAGTGTTTAAACTTTCTCGGCCAGGGGTTACATTGTGTGCTCGGAATTCTATTGACCCATGTAAGTGTACATTCTTAAATATTATTTTTTGGTGTTAGCATACACTGTTATGTATTTTTTATATATTCTTGTATGATTTTATACTTTTTGATGGGATAAGTTTATCCTATTCGTATATATCTAATAAATAATTTTATGGATTTATGATTTTGGTATATTTATGTGGATTGATTTTATTTTATCTTTTATTTTAGTATAATTTAAATTTAAGTACAATTTATTAGTACATATATTTTTATATTTAAGGGCTTTTTTGGAAAAGTACGAGAGTCAGCGCCAACTCCAATATATGAGATTTTGTGTGTGGAGTATTGACGGGGAATAACGGATCCTTGTAGGAGTTAAAGCTGTAGGACCATCGCTCTCCATTTACATTGGGAAAGTTAACTTTATTACCCTCTGGTCTGTATTGGTAGCTGAAGTGCCTCCACTTGCTTGTAATAGTATGTTTGGTTATCCCAAGCACACCTGTTCAGCAGCTGAGGAGGCTTTGGCTGAAGAGCCACACTGAGGCCCATCCCCACCTGGATGACAACACCTGCCTGCAGAACCACAGCTGCTGCAACAGGATGCTCCCCAGATACAGCAACATGATGCTTCTGCAACAGGATAATCCCCATCTGCCAATTCCCTCAGAGCCACAGCTTACGCACATCCCAGCCAATCAGTTTAAATAGCTGCTGTTCAAATCTGATTGGCTGGGATGTACGTAAGCACATCCCAGCCAATGGCTGTGAGGGAATTGGAACTGAGACTTCCCATATATAAAGGCAGTCTCAGTTCCAATTCCCTCAGTGTGTAACAGGCATCAGTCAGTACAGGACAGGACTGGGGACTGTGCCACTCATCACTGTCTCTGCTGCCACCACCTCCACAGCAGTACACAGCGGCAGAGACATGAAAACTTTAAGCTACGTATTTATTTATTTATGGCAATTTTAATTATGGCATTTTTGACATTTTAATTATGACTTTTGTCTCATTTTGAACAAGTTGGACACATTTCATTAAATGGAGGCATATTCATATTTACAAAAGACACAATAATACATGTTTTGAGCCCCAGAGGGATACGCAATGCATTGCTTTGCAATGCGTTGTTTACCCTTCTGGCATTCAAGGGATTAAACTATGTATTATTGTGGCAGATATTTCTGCATTTTATATAATACTTTAATTTTTTTACAGCAAGACGACTGAAGAGAAAACTGAAGAAGATGGAAGAGGAGGCTGAAGAGAAGACTGAAGGAGAAGGACAGTGGATAACAGGTAAGCGTACAACAGATTAGTTAACGATCTATGCCTGGCATTATGTCAGGCACCGATCGTTAGCTTTTTTTACTTTGAAGTTTCCAATACTGCTGCTATTTAGTGGCATTTTGGGAACTTAATGCACAAAACGGACATATGGCCACAAGACAATTTCTGTTGCCTAACGTCTGTTGTGCTTTTAGCCCTTGAGACATTCGAATACAGACTTAGACATTTTCATTTGTCAGTCGGTAACCATTTTTTCCTACCGGCTTTTTTATTGCAAACATTTGCATGTAGCCCTAAATGCCTAGGAACAGAGTCTTGGAATCAGTATTTGTAAATCAGAAGGTAACCAAGGTTTAGTAGGAACAAAATATATATATATATATATATATATATATATATATATATATATATACAGTTATGTGCAATATTTTAGGCAAGTGTGAACAAATGCTGTAAAGTAAGAATGCTTTCAAAAATAGACATGTTTATAGTTTATATTTATCAGTTAACAAAATGCATAGTGAGTGAACGGAAGAAAAATCTAAATCAAATCAATATTTGGTGTGACCACCCTTTGCCTTCAAAACAGCATCAATTCTTCTAAGTACACTTGCACAAAGTCAGGGATTTTGTAGGCATAGAGGGGTAGATTTAAAGGCGGGCGATAGTGAAAAAAAAACGCCATCGTGTGTTTCAACGTGCAGTAAGAAATTTAAAGGTCCATCTTATGAACAGCGAACAGCAGTTCTAAAATCATTAAGGCTGATTTTCTTACGGGCATTGAGACTCATGGAGAGCCATTTAACCCTTTGAGTGCCAGAATGGTATGCAACGCATTGCTTTGCAATGCATTGCGTACCACTCTGGCACTCAAAGGGTTAAAGGAGTTCAGTACTGCTAATGGCAGAAATAACGATACACTTAACGGGCCAAAGTTAAGACCCAGTTTTGTTAGCAGTAAAACACATAATAGAAAAAAAAAACCCACCATCGCACAAAGTAAAACCGACAAACAGCATATAGAACAGGCATGTAAATGGAAAATGTAACCCTTGCAATGTCAAAATAACACACAAACCCTGCCCATGCCCCACAAATAACTGTCACACACAGCACAACATAGCAACAGCACAGGGATAAGGCCTTCAAAAAGCACACCAACACAACACATCACAACATGGCACAGAACAATGGGGGTTAACACACAGCACGGACATCTGTCAATACAAAACAAGCTCACCTGTGCAACATCACCACATGACAGAGACACAACCTGCACCGCACAACGTCACACTCGCAAATCACAGCTACACCAGTCAAAGCACAGCAAATTTTAAAACACAAACACACCGGCAAACATTTACCCGGATAACAAATACCCTCCCATTGGTCATCATTAACCTCAGGACCACACCTGGACAATGCCCCGATACAGTCTTAAAGGGACAGCCCACCATATTTACATGTGGCTTGTATTCCACTCGGGGGGGGAGAGAGAGTGAGATGGACAGAGATAGAGCGAGATAGAGAGGGATAGAGTGAGATATGCCAATAAGTATGTTCGCATACCTATTGATGCGAATACTGCAGAGAAGGCGTGCAAGGGTGAAGGCTAGGGAATACCAGCAACTCCCAAGCATGTTATATAGATAGAAGCATAAAACATAAAATAAACATCAGAAATGGTGTTGTTAATCATTCGGTTTCCAGACATTTCACTGAGTGTCATGAGAGAAATTATAAACTGTTAAAGGGATATGTTATCGAGAAAGTAACTCCAAACCCATATACAAGAGGGAAGCCTACTGGATGTTCACGTTGGGAAACTTTACTCCAGAGGGACTAAATAAGAGCATAATTTTTTGCAATTTAGTATGTTGTACAATAGGATTGGGTTAATTAAGATGTATACCTTTAAGACAAGTGTCTTACAAGGAGACTGCAGGAGTTTGTTTTGGGATTTCATGCTCAATGTAAGGAATTGATCTAAACGTGACACCGTAGTTTCATTGTGTGAATTAACAAATTGAATTGTGGCTCTGATAATTTTAAAAAGCTGTTATATATAGAGATAGCACATTGTAATTTTTATTCTGCTTGATAAAGCACTATTAGTGTGTGAAACGCGTTGCAGTGTTTAAACTTTCTCGGCCAGGGGTTACATTGTGTGCTCGGAATTCTATTGACCCATGTAAGTGTACATTCTTAAATATTATTTTTTGGTGTTAGCATACACTGTTATGTATTTTTTATATATTCTTGTATGATTTTATACTTTTTGATGGGATAAGTTTATCCTATTCGTATATATCTAATAAATAATTTTATGGATTTATGATTTTGGTATATTTA
Organism: Rhinophrynus dorsalis; assembly: GCA_037306005.1. NCBI lineage: Eukaryota > Metazoa > Chordata > Amphibia > Anura > Rhinophrynidae > Rhinophrynus > Rhinophrynus dorsalis. The sequence continues at coordinate 182,523,371 of CM074722.1, forward strand.
TGTGGATTGATTTTATTTTATCTTTTATTTTAGTATAATTTAAATTTAAGTACAATTTATTAGTACATATATTTTTATATTTAAGGGCTTTTTTGGAAAAGTACGAGAGTCAGCGCCAACTCCAATATATGAGATTTTGTGTGTGGAGTATTGACGGGGAATAACGGATCCTTGTAGGAGTTAAAGCTGTAGGACCATCGCTCTCCATTTACATTGGGAAAGTTAACTTTATTACCCTCTGGTCTGTATTGGTAGCTGAAGTGCCTCCACTTGCTTGTAATAGTATGTTTGGTTATCCCAAGCACACCTGTTCAGCAGCTGAGGAGGCTTTGGCTGAAGAGCCACACTGAGGCCCATCCCCACCTGGATGACAACACCTGCCTGCAGAACCACAGCTGCTGCAACAGGATGCTCCCCAGATACAGCAACATGATGCTTCTGCAACAGGATAATCCCCATCTGCCAAAGGGACCCCTGGAGGAGCCTAGAATGTACAGATGACCAGCAAAGCCCAGGGTATACCACCCAAGGGTCACGCTCCTGGGAATGACCAATGAAGAGGTGATATATCACTACAGGTTGACGCAGCACAGCATCATTGCCCTATATGAGGTCATCAAGGATGAGGTTGATCCCATATACATCCACAACCATGCCCTAACTGGCTTGTAAAAACTCATGTGTGCCATACATTTCATGGCAATTAGAGCCTTCCAGTCGAAAGAAGATTACATATCTGGCATGTCACAGGTCACATTCTAGAGGGTGCTGTCCCAGGTGTTGCCAGCCCTCAAAAGCAAGTCCAGTAGGTATATCCATTTTCTCACCACCGACATGGAGTGGATACATCTGAAGCAGGGCTTTTACGCAAGGGTAGGCATGCCCAGGGTCATTAGTGCAATAGATTGCACCCATGTCTGTATCAAAGCTCCAGCATGTGAGGGACATTTATTCACTCCATGAATGTGCAGATGATGTATGACTGCAACACAAGAATCATGAATGTTTGTGATAAATATCCAGGGAACTGTCATGATGCATACATGATGCATGATGCATACATAGGTGGAGAAGGATTATTGGCCAACTTCTTCTTTTATCCACATATACCTGAAGTGGTGGGGTCTAATTATTGTGCTGCTTTTGCCTCCGGCGCATCACTGGAGCTAGTCATGGCAATGGAGCCTTCATCATCCATCGCCCATGTTGCTGCTGTTGGTGATCCCATTCCCTTTGAGCTGCCTAATCAACATGCTGGCACTAGGCGAATAGGGCATTTTTTTAGGGCTTGTGCTTTAAAAAAAACAAACAAACAAAAAAACTCATAGGCCTACTAAAAAATAAACAATTTTTGGGGGCTTGTTTCTAACAAGCCTAAGTCCTACAAAACAAATCAATGTTTCCTTAGGGCTTGTGCCAAAGAAGCCTAAGTACTACAAATCAATATTTCTTTAGGGCTTGTACCAAAGAAGCCTAGGTCCTACAAATCAATGTTTCCTTAGGGCTTGTGCCAAACAAGTCTAAGTCCTACAAATTAATGTTTCCACAGGGCCTGGGTCTCTAATAAGTCTGAGTCCGACAAATCAATGTTTCTTCAGGACTTGGGCCTCTAATAACCAACCTTACAAATCATCCTCTACAAAATATTCTATCCCATCAAGTATCAGTCTTCCCCAGTCGCAGTTTATGTCACGGTTGTCCTTGTTTCTGTCACGTTACAAACTAATTCTTATTTAATTTATAATTTTTTATTAACTGTCCCCCCAATACCTGTCAAGAAGTCCCCCCAAACCAATTCCCAGTTCAAATGATTATTTCCCCAGACTCCACCCACAAACACAGGCACTTTCCTCAGACCCCTTTTATACCATGACTTATGAGGTTTTTTTAATTGTATTTAGGATTTATTTTTTATTATTTGCCTTCAATGTCAGTAAACAACCCCTCCAAAAAAACATTCACTGTTCAACTGATTCTTTCCTCACATTCCATCAACACAAGCACCTTCATGCCCCTTTTATACTATGCCTTTGGGAAATAAAGTAACATTTTCTATGTGTTGTGTGTAAATTCAATGTTCCCATTAATTTCAATGGAATGAGTTAGGCAAAAAAAAGTGGAAAAACTGCACTTTTCACAGAAACTTATTTGCCAAGCAGAAAGTGCCATTATTTGTTGATTTTGGTTTGAAGAGAAATTTTTTGCCAATCCCTACGCTATGCTTTTGGGTGATAGTTTCCATTGGTGTAGTTCTTATTACTGGATTCCTTTCCTCGAAGCAGAGCAAGGAGATTGTTTACATTTCTTTCAGGGTATAACGGAAACAAAGCATGGGATTATGCTTAGATGTAGGGGCTTTTCACTAATAAAATGATGATAGTAGTCAAAAGTTGAGTACATTCTTAATGTGTATGTATTAGAAAATATAAAAATATATGTTTCTATAGGATCACATTAGCCTTATATGCAATATTTTATTCTGGGTCAAAATCAGACTCAGTTTGGTAAAATAAATGCACGTTTATCTGACTACCTTATTTCAATGTACAGAGTCATCATTATTGAAACAATTAATATAATTTTAAATTTGTCAGTCATAATTTATATATATATTTATATAATATTTCTTGGAAATAAATATTTAGTTATATTAAACAAAGCCATAAATCATACAGCAGTTTTAAAAGTGTATTGGTTTTTAACTGATCACAGAGCTTAGATTAATCTTTGCAAGACATACTTCAGTGGATGTCTATACTTGATAATAAAGCAATGCATTGTTTGATTTCTGTGCAGGGATACTATGAAGCTGAAGAGATTAGACATTTCATTTACCTTGGGGGGTAAACATGTTATTCTAAGAGAGAAAGAGTTGTATTAAACTGAGAGACTGTTATTCTGTTTGAAAATAAAATATAAAGATAAATCAGAATTTTTATGTAGTCAGCAGCCAAAAAATGCTATTTTATGAGACAGCACCACAGTATATATTAATAATATTTTTTGATAAGAAAATAACACTTACTAACTGTATAGTTATAAGACTTTTAGCAAATCCTTTGCAGCAAAATTAAATATAATTGTCATAGTGTATTAGAAAGAAATTACTTCATCTATGACTGACAAAAATAACCTGTTTTTTTATTGATAATATTCATCTTTTAGCCTTTTCAGGTGTGGATAGTAAAGACTTGAAAAAATGGCCAATAAGCACAGAAATACATTTTTATAACTATTTTCTGTTTATATATACAGCCATTTTGACGTGACATGTGGATGTTGTTTCAAAGTAAAATGGCAAATTGCACTTAGGAACTTGAAATAGCTTTATTTTAGGAATCTCTTTCTTGAACCCCATGTTCTATATGCTTAAACCATTTTCCATTTCACAGATAATGGATCCTGAAATAGGATCCTAGAGACTGATTGAATTGACTGCCACTGATTGCCATAGAAACCCGAGAATTGAACTAAAAAAGAAAATATACAACCTTAAACTGGAAAAAAATGAATTATTGTTTCAGGGAAATGCTGTTCTGTAGCATAAGCATAGCATTAAAGGGAATGTATCAGAAAATGTAGACAATCTAAATGATTTGTATTTTTCACAGCCAACCATTGGATGGTTTAGGATTATAAAAATTTGACTACAACAACAGCTGAAGAAACACATGTTGCCTAGTCCTGTAGATACCCTAAATACTCCCTTTTCCTAGTTTAAACATGTATTTCCTTGGACCTATAAGAATGTAGCAAAAAAGCAGATTAATATGTACTATATTTTGATAGAAATATGAACTAAAAGAGAAACCAGTTCTATGTACTTATATTGAATAATGCTATGTTTATAACATAACTTGGTAACTAAATGAATTGGGCATGCCAAAAATTGAGCTAGGTATTTATTGCACTCTAGATAGTGACAAAAACGTTTTATTAAGTATAAAAATTGAAAGCTAAACATTTTTTGAATCCTTTAGTACAATGGTTCTCAATCCTATCCCTCAGTCATGTCTTTAAAGGGATAGTAATACTTCGTTTTAACTTTATTTTATTTTGTAGGCATTAAAAAAACATGAAGAAAGATATAAGTCTTATCTCTGAAACCTTTATGGTTTAAGAGATATTCACAAACAAAGTATCCCTTCCCTGTTCAACCAGATCAGAAGGGAGATGTCCAGGTAGACTGCAGAGAGGGACAATCTTCTATTAAGATAAGAGAAAAAGCTGAAAAACTTGTCAAGGGGGGAAGGGCTTTCATTGTTTTCATACAAAGAAAATTGTCCCCTTCTGTTATCTGTCCTGTCATACAACCAGACTCACATTTGAGAAGAGTTGGCTTACACTAGGTAAAAGGGGCGGGGAGGGGAACTTTGCTTGTGAATATCTCATAAACCATAAAGGTTTGAGAGATAAGACTTATATCATTCTTCATGTTTTTTTTAATGCCTACAAAATAAAATAAAGTTAAAACGAAGTATTACTATCCCTTTAAGATTTCCCTGTTTCAGCTTCAGGTGAGTTTTTAGAATAATTGAGCCAATTAATTCATCTGTCCTTGAGGATTATAGGTTAGAGAACCCCTGCTTTAGCCCACCTCACATCACATAATGTCCTATCAATCCAAACTGATATGCTCGGAAAACCTAAAGCCATAAAACTGCTATGTGTAAACACATTTCTAAAGTGTTATTACTATATGATGTAGTGTGGCACTCTTGTGTTTGTCTTTCATTTCTTTTGTAGATCTTACACTATCCTTGAAGAGGTTTGTACTGTAGCAATCCTATTTTATTGTAGCACTAGTATGAAAGCCCATATACACGGGCTAAAGTGCACCCAGTGGTCCCGGCTGCTGCTAGAGTTGCCACCCAGCCGGTATTTTACCAGCAGGCCGGTAAAAAATTGGCTTCTGTCCAATGTTAAGTCTATGGAGAGAATGCCATGGCCGGTATTTTTTTGAAGAAAAGGTGGCAACCCTAGCTGCTGCCCCAGAGCTGGGAGCAGAGACAGGCTGTGAGCTGTTCGGAGCAGATCAGCGCATTCAGCGAGTCTCTATTGTGCATGACTGCGATGCAGTCATGCACAATATAGACTCGCCAAATGCACTGATCTGGAGCGGGGAGCTCCGAACGGGTCACCGCAAAGCTCCCTGTGTGCGAAACCACACAAGCGCAGTAGAGACTGCTGGAACAGCAGTCTCTAATGCGCATGTTCGGTTTCGCACACAGGGAGTTTCGCTGGCTAGCGTTTTATATTATTTATTAGATTAGATTAGTCGTTTAACATGATCTTGTGTACATATGCATCTAGAAGCAACTTACAGATATGCCACTTTAGATTGTATCTTGGTCCATTAGCAAAGTTGTTTTTTCATACAATAATCTTGCAGTAGTAAAAAAACAACATTGCTTTAAGCTTAGCATGAGATCATTTTTCATAATTATTAAATGTATTTATTTTTACATTACCCAGTTTTATACCCTTCGTATCCAGCAGGTGGTTCTCATTGCAGTTTGTGCTGCTAATATCCCATGTATCTCAGTCTTATCCCAAATTCTAGTGTGTAGGTGTCTAAGTCAGCTACAAAGAGATTGTTGTATCTTTGTCTAAGTCACTGTAAACTACTAGTCAACAATGTGGATTTTGAAAATGGACTTACACCGATTTAAGAACACTATGTGGCTGACTTAGAAGTCTATTTAAACCTAGCCACTTAAACAGAAATCTCCATGTGGTTGACTTACAAATCTAGGTAGCACACTAACTGTAGACATCTACACAGCAAACCTTGAGTTTTGAATGAGTTGCAGTAAATTTGACATTTGAGATGTACAATTCTTTCTGGTTTCAGACTATTACAAGTCCAATGTTACAGTGCCAGACAACCAGTCCCTGCCAGATAGCTCTCTGGAAACAGATTTTCAGGGAGCTACCTGTCAGAGTCATAAAAGTGTAAAAAAGTGACAAACAAAAGATAAGTGATAAAATGTACATGCAATTTAAACATACATATTATGCACTCACGGAACATGGTAAGTCAAAAAGAAGGTTAAAAGGATAGTAATGTTTCATAATAAAAGCAGCTCTAATTAATCATCATAGTATTTGGGCCTTGGAGAGTGTTACTTCAATTCTGTCAGAGTTGTAGTTGAAGAGTAATTGAATGATAAAATATCCCTCTCCCGCCCCTTTTACTGATGTAACATTGCTCAGCTTAGAGCAGGAGGGAGTGTCCAGGTAGATTGCAGAGAGGGACAATCTCCAATTAAGATAAGGGAAAAAGCTGAAAAACCTGTCAAGGGGGGCAGGGTTTTCATTGTTCTCACAGTAGAATATTGACCCTTGATGTGAGCTGTCTGGTCTATGGACTGGATTCCACATCTGTAGGAGTGGGGTTTACACTAGGTAAAAGGGGCGGGAGGGGAAAACTTTATCTTTCAATTACTCTTGAACTACAACTCTCACAGTATTGAAATAACACACTCTATGGCTCAATTGCTATGAAGATTAATTGAAGCTGCTGTTTTTGGTAAACATTACTATCACTTTAAACTAATACGTGTAAAGTAACTGCATAACACACATGCCACACAATTCTCTGATTGCAAATGTGTAGAGACAAGCATAGCCTTGCTTTTATCTCCAATAATTATAACAATGTTTTTTTTACTCCTTGTACTGTCGAGGATATACACAAGGAGAAAGTGAACAGAAGACTGCCAATTATATTGTATACCAAACATAAATAAATAAAAATAGGTAGTTAAATAATTTGAGATCTTTACACAATCTAGGTTTTAATACTCTACTTCACAGAACTGAATTGCTTAAAAGGATTGAATATACAGAATTTTATATATTTTAATTTTATATAAATGGTAATCAGTATGGTTGGAATATGTGAACACAAGATTACTCAATGATATATTTTCTAATATGACCAAGTCATATACTAAGATACATCTATAAAAAGTGACACATGGTAAACCATCAGATAATATAACAAAATAACATACACAGTACAGACTGGATTAAACCTTACATATGTGTATCCAGAGGTATAAGATAGTAATATTTAAACAGCAGCATAGCAAGGGTTAATTGTTCCTTATAATTAATTTTAATACAATTAGTAGCAGAGATATAAATGCCTGTCCCAAAAACCTGTATCAAGCTATGATGGAGCTATGGAACTGATTTTGCCATGTGAGATTGGCACAATATGGCTGCATTCTCATGACAAACACTTTTACACCATGTGCAACATATTTCTAGAGTTAAAAACATATCTGGAAGACTTATGCCTTGATTCACTTGTGTCCAACGGCTGTTTTTTCTACAGATGGCATTTTTTCAAGTACGGTAAGCTATTGAATTACCTGTGCTGTCAAAAAAATGCCCGCAAAAAAACCCGCCAGGCGATAAAGTAATATGTGTTTTCACCCATAGCAAATACTGAAAACAATGAAAGTTGAAATTCAGTTGACTGCAGTAGCCATTAAGATTTGATAAGGACTCACTTTATTGCAGGAAATTTAAAACTCAGTTGTTTTGTGACTAGAGTCCCTTATCGGATCTTTAAACAGACGCAGCAATTGAAATGAAAAAAAAAAGTCCCCATTGGATGAATTTAATCAGACGCAGCAATTGAAATGAAAAAAAAAAGTCTCCATTGGATGAATTGATATGAAGCCCTAAGCCCCATATCAATACATCCAAAGTATACCCAAACTGTGTTCAAACTTAATAGAATTAACCCTATGAAAATTACCCCAATGGCACTCATAGGGTTAACCCGACTAAGGTACAAAAGCAACACTCCATAAAAAGTAATACTTACCATTAATACTCATGTCCAGCATGTGTTCTCAGCACCCTGGTCATCTACTGTCCATCTTCTTTCTTCTCTCTTCTTCTTCCTTCTCTTGTATTTCCTCCATGTTCTTTATTTTTGTATCTTCTTTTCAATAAACCTGAAAAAACCCCTCAAACAAACACATAGCCATGAGTAAATGTTTCTGAACTAATGTAGTGCCAGAGAGGTACTGTTGTTTAACCCTCTGGCAACCTGTTGAGTGCCAGAGGGTTATGCAATAGTACCTCTCTGGCACTCAACTCCTTAAAGAATGCTTAGATGTGAGGGTGATTTCTTTAAAAAAAATGCCTCATGTCCATTTAAAACTCTCCCCATAAATACTACTAGTGCCATAAACATTTTGTATAAAAATATAATTTCTGTTTACCATTTCTCTGCTGCTGTGTGTGTGGCCTCGAAGGTCAGTTGCAGCACATGTCCTGCGGTACCATAAGGGCCAATGGCCATTCCAAAATGAAGAAATTTGAACAGAGACTGCATTTATAAATGGGCAGTCTCTGTTCCAATTTTCTTACAGCAATTAGCTGGGATGTGTGCTTATGTACCTCTCTGTCAATCAGCTTTGAGTTGAGGTGCTTGCAGTTGATTGGCTGGGAGGTGCATAAGCACACAAATCCGCAGCTGCACACAGTGGTGGAGAAATGGTAAACAGACATTATATTTTTAGACAAAATGTTTTGTTTAGAAGTATTTATGGGGACAATTTTCAGTGAAATTTTTTGAATGAAATCTCCCTGCATATCTAAGCATTTTTTAACCCACTGAGAGGCACCGTTGCATACTCCTCTGTCACTCAACAAGTTAAAGGGATAATAATGTATCTTTAAAATTTGTTTGCCGAGTCTTCTGTATATTAAAAGTAACAGATTGCGATAAGTCTAAGAGCTTACTTGTTTGTAGTTCAAAAGTTATGAAGTGATAAAAATCCCCAGCCCGCCCTTCTGGCCATGTCATGAAGAAGATGCAGTCTGTCAGAGAGGGACAAACTTCAGTATGCAAAGGGAAATTCTGCCCTCCTTCATCAAGGGGGCAGGATTTTCCTTATACTTACTTACTTAAAGGGATAGTTATACTTTATTAATATTATCCCCCATATTGTAGATATTTGTAATATAATTTAATAGCCCCCAGGTTCATCTCTCAAACCTTTATGGTTTGAGAGATAACCGAAGGCAAAGTTCCCCCCTCCCTCCCTCCTTCCCTGAAGTCAGTGTTGTACTGCAAGGGAAGTCTGTCATACGACAGGCTTGCAGTTCTGCAGATGAGCCGTGATTGCATTAGTGAAAAATAATTATTTCACTAAACAGTCTTCTACATGTGCTTGGTTTGACACCCCCCTAGCATGGGGGTGACAATTGCCCCCTTTATTAATTAAAGAGCATATAACCTATGTGAAACTTAGGTTATATGCTTTTTAACCCTTTGAGTGCTTTGCAATGCGTTCCGTACACCTTTGGCATTCAAAGGGTTAATTAATAAAGGGGGCAACTGTCGCCACCATGCTATGGTGATGTCATGAGGGGTCATGATACCCCTCTTGAGGTCTGAAGTACTTTTTTAATACAAATTACATATATAATTTAAAAAAAGAAAATCATTGTTACACATAAATTAAATATTTAATTAAATTTTCACACAAATTACATGTATAATAAAAACAAACACTTTTTTTTATACATATAAAGGTTGCCTATTAACCCTATGAGTACCAGAGGGGTAGCAAACACATTACAATACCTCTCTGGTACTCATAGGGTTAATCTTGCAATATAAAATATGAGGGCATGTCGAGTATAATAGGAGAAGGAAAATGTGGGATAAAAATGATGAAGGAAAGTCATGGGAGCACTGTAGTCGACTTTTCAAGGGGGAGGGGGGGTTAAAATGTCGGATGTACAATATTCGTCAAATTAATATGGTGAAAGAAAGCACTGTAAGTTGGGTTTGGAAGGGGAAGGGTTAATTGTCGACTATGAACAATATTTGTCAGATTAATGTAGTGTAAGAAAGCTCTGTAAGTTGGATTTGGAAGGGAAAGGGTTAATTGTCGAAACCACTGCTTTTGTTCGAACAACGATGGTTTTGAAACTGTTGTTATGGCTTCTACAACTCAACCTCTGAGGTGCAAAATTTCTGACTTAAATGTAACCACAAAACAGGCGGTAATACTGAGCGTGGGTAATAGGATACTAATTGCACGTTGTTTTTAGTTGTTTCCTATGGGCTTTTTTTAGACTGGCGGTAAGTATAATTACCACTGATTTTGCTTTCACAAGTCGGGTAATAGGATAGCAAAAACTGACTTAAAAAAAACAACTCCTGTTTTATTTTTGCGCTGGTAATAGAATCGAGCCCCTGATCTACAATATGGGTGAATAGTCTCATTTATATGGTATTTTGCTGTAATATTTCATACCATTAGGGATGAGCGAGCACCCCGATGCTCGGGTGCTCGGGTGCTCTGACCGAGCACCCCCTGATGCTCGAGTGCTCGGCCGAGCACCCGAGCCCCATTCAAATGAATGGGAGCACTCGAGCATTAAACCAGGCACCCCCTGCTCTGATGAGCGGAGGGTGCCTGGTCAATGTCCCCCTTCATCTCCGCTATGCCCCTCTTCCACAATGTCCCCCTTCATCTCCTATGCCATAGCGGAGATGAAGGGGGACATTGTGGAAGAGGGGCATAGCGGAGATGAAGGGGCACATTGTGGAAGACGGGCATAGCGGAGATGAAGGGGGACATTGTGGAAGAGGGGCATAGAGTCTATGCCCCTCTTCCACAATGTCCCCCTTCATCTCCGCAATGCCCCCTTCATCTCCGCAATGCCCCCGTACCTCCATTCCCTGGTGGTCCAGCGGAGCGTCTTCGGATCTGTGCCTCTTCCGGCACAGATCCTCTTCACCCGAACATGTCGGGCGAGCACATGGCGGTACTCGTACGAGTACCGCCATGTGCCGAGCAGAGCGATGCTCGAGCCGATCCGAGCATCGGCCGAGCACGCTCGCTCAACACTACATACCATACATTTTTGGAAAATGCTGAAATTTCATCAGTCTAATGGGCCATAGTCCTTTCAGTTTTGCCATACTTGCAACCTCCAATATAGTTTCCCTGCGGCCCAGATGTATGTGTAAACAATTTGAATAACATATTTGTACTGACTAAATACTCTATATTTTTTAAAATAGCAAACATGTGAATGTTTGATGAGCAATTTCTGGTATATTATAGTATAAATGATTGGTGTGATACAAGTATAAGTAACTCAATTAATGATCTCTTTAAAGCAGACATATCAATTTAAAAACAATGTTGTCTGCTATTTTTTTACTTTTAACTATATAAGTTAAACTTGGTAAAACTTTTTGTCACTGTTGATGCTTTGTAGTCCACTGTCAGGCAGGGACAGGAACATCAGTAGGAAAACTGTGTACTTTTTTCAGACTTTTTCACTGATTAAGCTTTGGCATTGATACCCTCCCTAGCACTCAAAGGGTTAAAATGTGAAGTGAAAAGCTATCAGCTCTACACAATCCTGAGTTAAAGGGGTTTACATCTCTCTGTACATGTGATGTAAAAGTTAACAAGTTGAAACTGTTTCTTCATGAATCCTTATTCAAAGAACATAAACTGAATTTCTGCATTTTGCGCAAACACAGTGATTTCTCTGGAACTTCCTCTGTGCTATGTGGTGGTAGATTAGTAGAAAAAGGTAGAAGTGATCAAGAAAGAGACAGAATAAAGTTTGAGTACTGATCCTGAACCTGTTGTTGCTGTGTCTCTGATGACACATGTCACACTTTTTATTGCCAGGAGAGGAAGAAGAGACTGGTGTTCGTGATGACTCTAGGAATACTGAAGGAGAAAGTATATCTGCCTCTTAACTCATACCTGTGAAGAATGGGAGAAACAGATGCAGGGACATGATGGTGTTTGCCAATTCACTTGCTACTGCTAAGTTGTCAGAGTCTGACATATGTCACAACAGGCTCATCATACTGGTGTGCCCACCCTTCCCCCTCTATTAGTGGAGGTGGTATGAATAGCAGTGACAGTGACATGGAACATGTAGTGGCAGACGTGGTTCCTAGTACTCCTCCTAGTCATACCTGGGAACTTTAGCTTCTTGAGCCCCAGAGAGGGCTTATTTTGTGCATTTGGGGGATATAAATGACAGGTCTTAATGATAAATGTCATTAAGTAGGAAGGAAGTGGGAGGAATGGCGTGGAATGAGAAGAAGTGGGTGAAATAGTGGGAGGAACAGGATAGGAAGTAAAAGAAATCATCATAGTTTCTTAAGAAACTCCCCATCAACTGAGAATTAGCCTCTATCCACAGAGACCTGGTAATTAACTGTAAAAACTGGTGTCTCCAGAGCAGATCCGGAGATTTTCCAGGTACGCTCCTAGAACTAATACTGAGGCAGCAGAAACACCACACAAGCATTAAAGGTGCATCTAGTCATTATCATGCTTCTCCAGCTTTCCTCCCTGAAATCATGGGTGTGGGATTACTTTTATTAGGGGCAAGGACTGGATTTTGTTGTTTCTGATGCTCCTGAAGGTGTAAACCTTTTGTTTACTTCCTCTTCACTATGATTTCTAGTAGTGTTTTTGCCCCATCTTTTTCTCTCTTCACAGTTAGGGATGGGCAAAAATTTTCACCTCAAACTGAAATTGGCGAATAATGGCACTTTCCGCTTGGCAAATAATTTCCCGCGAAAAGTGCAGTTTTTCTGCATTTTCCCACCTTTTTCACCCATTGAAATCAATGTGAAGAAAAATTTTTCTTGATCACACGAAAGTTTTCTACAGCCATATAAAAGGCTGCTAGGCTCTCACAGCATGCCATAAAGTGTTTGTTAGAGGAGAGAGCAGCACCTTGTTTGAGCTAGAGAAGACAGAGTGGGGGATTGAAATTTAGTTTACTGAATCTTTTAGTAGGACATTTGTTCTGTGTAAGTGTGGAATAGGAGAGACAGTGGAGCACTGTGGGGAGAAGAAGGGAGGAAGGAGGTTGACCCCAAATACTCCAAAATTCCATGTGACTGTCTGTCAAGACATAGGCAGCTAGGGACCTATTTGCTTGCTATCTTGCTGTTATTGTCTCTGTGCTGGGTGGGGAAGTCTGCGGAAAGTAGTAGTTGATTTTGTTTTTCTGTTATAATTTTTTTTTGGACAGATTATGATAAGACAACAGTGTGGACAAAAAAAAGAATAAATAACTAAATATATTAGGTGACAGTGACTGACAGATGACTGGGCTTAGGCAAGGCATCATACAGCTCCATCAGTTGTGTTGTTTTGTGTACTGTACAGTAAAAAAACACAGTATAGCTGAGTAATGTCCAGCAAATGCACGAGGTGAAGGGGAAGGGGGAGGGGTGGAGCAGTGCAGGGACATGAAAGTAAAGTAGTAGTTCAAAAACTGACTGCAACAATGGTTGCTGCAGCCTGTGCAATCAATGATGATGATCCCTCTGCTCCAAGGGAGGATGCAGTTTGTCAAGGTCCCAGCAAAACTAGTTCCAGCACCACCAGTGCCAGTAGAACTATAGAATCATATAAGAAGAACACTGAAGATGACGACAAGTCACATCCAAGTGTTGATGATGTTGGCAATAGCATAATAGGGGAAGGTGTGCAGCTGAGCCTCTTGCTGCATAAGATAGTGAGACAAACAAGCACCAAAACACCCGTCCTCAAAGTAGTAGGGAACCTTGTTGCAGTAAAAGTAAAAATAAATTGTTTGAGACCTCTAAAAGCTTTGAGGAATATAAAGATAGTGGGCAAGAATTGTCAGGTGATGCTGATGCTGCTGAGAATGACCTAATGATGACTGATAATGATGCAGATGTAGAATATATCCCTCCAGCATCCTTCTCTTGTTCAGATACAGATGAAGTTGAGATTGAGGATGATCACATGGCTATAAGGTTAGCAGAAAGTAAAAGTCTATATCTTCCACCACTTTTAAGGAACACTGTGTCTGTCTATAAACTGTTCGAGAAAACCATTGGAAAGTGTGACCCTGGACAGGCAAATATGTCAAAAAGCCCACAGTCACCCTATCGGTCATCAAGCAGCAATGTTGGGAGACTAACATTCTTAAAGTGGATGTGTCACCTATGGACAACATCCCATAAATAGTTAGGTGACACATCCAATACCATGAAAACGTTATTTATTTTTTATTTTAAGCTTCAATTTTGTTTAAATTTAACTTACAAAAGTTTGGGCTGCATCCACTTAGGCATAGACTGCAGCCCCAAGCTCTGCCTCTGCTCTCCTCCCTCCTCTGATGAAGGAGGCTTCTGTCTGTAAGCTGGAGCGGTCTCATTGGCTAGATATCGATCTCTGCCAATGAGACCACCCCAGCTTACAGACTGAAGCCTCTGTCATCGGAGGAGGGAGGAGAGCAGAGGCAGAGCTCTGTACCCGCAGAGAACCACAGTCCACCGGAAGTTGCTGCAGCACAGACTTTTGTAAATTAAATTTAAAATATATAGAAACTTAAAATAAAAAATATACAACATTTTTATTGTATTGGATGTGTCACCTAACTATTTATGGGATGTTGTCCATAGGAGAAACATCCACTTTAAAAATGAACTGATATTTCATATCTGAGTATCAGGTAGCAGAAACCACACATTACAGACAAAGCCAGAACAAATATATTAACAGCAGCACAGATGAGGAGGTGGAGGACGGATGTGAAGAAGGTTGCCACTATCTACCCCACCTGGAACTACTGCTATGATCGTAATATGTAATATGTGTCAATCTGGAAAGGAGGATAGAGTATAAGGATGGTAAAAATACATACAAAAATCACACCATACCAGTTCTCCACCACCACCACCACTACAATACACATCTGCCACATTCTAGTTTGCACTTTATTTTTTTATTACTTGACATCATCATGACTATGTGCCAGTGTCACTTAAGCAGGAAGTAAGTGTTGTGGGCAAAGGACAAATGCATTCTGCATGTTAACACATTTTTCAAGCCATATTTTGCTGTAGGACTCACAACTTTGATTTTCAGCCACTAATTTTTAAACTTCATCCCTTAGAAGAAGTAATATTACAGTGGAAAATGTAGTACCTATAGGAAATATTGGCAAAAAAATTGTGAAAATAGGTGAAAAGGAGGACATTTTTTCATAGGCTGAAAGGCGAAAACTTTCGTGGAAATAGTGAAAAATCTGCAAGTTTTTGGGAAAAGTCATGCTGGAAATTTTTCATACTTTTCACCCACCTCTATTCACAGTGCAATTTCCCACTCAGTCTATAAGGATTTCTTTATATTTAGAGAGTTTGAGACTGTCAAAGATGGCTAAGTACATGTAATGTATTGCTTGTCCCTCTGAGTGCCAGAAATGTGCGCAGTGCATTACTTTGCAATGCATCATGCACCTCTCTGTCACCCAAAGGGCCCAAAATATGTTTATTGTTGGATTAATGTGACATAAATTCCTTGTCACGGTTCAGGCTTCAGTTCAGTGTGTTTTAACTTGGTCAGCAATTTATCCTCCCAGATCTTTCTGTTTGTAATAGCCTAAGTACTTAGGGGAATGTGCGCTGCGTGAAACCAACCTCAGAGCTAGAAACAGAATGCTGAGAAAAAGCAAGCAGCTCAGGTATAATCTATAGATAAAAAAACTCCTAGGCAGGATAAGGGATAAATTGGAACCCCAGAGCAGGTATAAAGGAAAATGGCCCACTGAATATAATTATATATTTATATACAAGTAATAATAGATATATAAAAACAAACGGTACTTGGGAGATCCACAGATGGAGCCAATAAGACCAAGGCAAGGGTCAGAGACAGGCAGAGTAGGTTCAAAGTAAAGTCCAAGCCAAGGGTCAGAGGCAGGCAGCATAGGTGTAAAGTCAGGTCCAGGCCAAGGGTCAAAGGCAGACATCGTAGGTACAGTAGTCAGGTCTAGGCCAAGGGTCAGAGGAAGGCAGTGTAGGTGTAATAGTCAGGTCCAGGCCAAAGGTCAGAGGCAGGCATCATAGGTGCAATAGTCAGGTCCAGGCCAAGGGTCAGAGGCAGGCAGCGTAGGTTCAATAGCCAAGTCCAGGCAGAGGTCAGCAACAAGTAAGACAATCCAGAAAGCTGTATAGAAACAATACTGAAGAGAACTCAAATATAACTGAGTGCCAGTATGAGTGGCTGCTCAGTATATAAAGAAAGAGATGTAGGCATCACATGATTGCGACACAGCGTTGCCCGGAGAAGATGTCGGAAATGTGACCAATCGGAAGTGGCCATTTGCTTCCTCACAGCAATGTGCCTTGACGGCGCACTGGAACACCCTGTCGGCGCAGGCACTGTCTCTCTGTGTTTGAAAATATCCCATCTTTACTGTCTCCATGAGATTGTTAATTCTATGACCAGTTTTACAAAAATTCTGGCCCACTGAAATGTTCTTGTTTTCTTGTTCAAACTGGACCTCGAGAATGTATCTGTTTTCATAGAGTTGGTGCTGTCTCACCTATACATATAATCCCATGTTGGGACATTTCACACACACATTATGAAGTAGATGATATACAGAAGAATTTTCTCTTAATGCTGTGGTTTTGGCTGGAATGTGATAAGGGCATCTTAACTGTGGTACATATGTGTGCACAGTTTTCACATCTCTTTTGTAGCCAGCGAGAAGTATCATTTTGTGTTGCATTCTTAGGGAGCTCTTTATCAACAGAGTTTTCATGTTGGGGGCTGTTTATAGGAGAAGAGTGGAGGTTTGGGGAGTATTCATTTTAATCTTTCTTAGTATGTATTATTGCTTGGAACTCTTGAAACCACCAATGAGGTCTTAGTAAAAAAAAAAAAAAAAATTATATATATATATATATATATATATATATATATATAAATATATATGCCAAAAGAATTTACCCTGTGAGTGCCACAGGGGTCTCCAGAGCGTTGCAAAGCAATGCGCTGGGGACCCCTGCAGCACTCACAGGGTTACTTTTTATGTTTTATTTTTTTATTTTTATTAATTTGTAAATCAGACCTCATGGGAGAACATCAGGACCCCTCCTGATGTTCCCCCAGTTATTGATCTCCCAGCCGATTGTGCTGGGAGATCCATATGGTGACGCAGGAGAGCAAACAGCTCTCCTGCCCTTCTCTCCTCGGTAGGAGTGAATCAGATCAGGGAAAGTTTCCTAAGGTCACCGATGACGTTAGGAGGCTTCCCCCGATCCTGCCTACTCCTACCCGGAAGTTCAGGGAGAAGGAGAAGCTGTGCTTCTCCTTTGGTGATATTGATCTCCCAGCGCAATTGGCTAGGAGATCAATAACTGGGGGGGGGGCATGAGGAGTGATCCTCATGCCCCCCCCAAGAGTGCCAGGAATTGTTTTTTTTTCTTCAAATGTGGCTAATGCATGTAAATGTACATTGTATGAGCTTGGCGCAGCAGTTACAGCCACTTGGCACTCTAGGGGTTAAAAAATGCTTTGTTGATTATGCTACCTGTCTATTCCCTCAGCTCCCACATCCTGCTCTACAGAGTCATTTCCTCTCTGCTTCTCTGCCTGCTGTGTTACAGCTTTCTGACAGTTGAGCACTCTCATGGAGATCTGATCATGGCTTCTTAAAGTTTTAGCTTCCCATTTTTTCTTAAAGGGCTATAGAATCTTAAGGTTACAGGATAGTACTTACCATAGTTTTAGCTTCCTGAGTTCAGCTTTGAGGACCTTGTCTCTGTTTTCTCATTGGATCCACTCACCAGTAGGAATGGGTAAACATTTCTGCCTCAAAAGAGAATAAGAGAGAAAATGTATTTTTTGCTGTTTTCCTGTTTTGTTTTTTTTGCCTAGCTCTTTCCATTGAAATCAGTGGAAAGACAGAATTTTCCCCCATCACATGGCAATTTTCTTTTCTTTTCCCACAGGCATATAAAAGGGTGTCAGGCTCTCACAGCATGCCATTCTGTGTTTAAGTAACATAGTAAATTAGGCTGAATAAAGACACAAGTCCATCAAGTTCAACCTTTGCCTCATACCCTAGTGACATGAGAACTGTATAGCTTTCCTGCTACCAAATAAGTTAGTCTTTATTAGATTTGCCTACTAATATACAGTATAACCCTGTATGTTCCCTTTTGAAAGAAATGTATCTAATCTTCTCTTAAATGTATCTATTGTTTCTGCCGTTTCTGCCATAACCGCCTCCTTGGGCAAGGAATTCCACAATTTAACAGACCATATTGTAAAAAACCCTTCCTCTGCTGAAGTCTAAACCTCCTTTCCTCTAATCTCAAGGGGTCTCCCCCGGACACCTGATCAGGCCTTGGAATGAATAGCTCACCACAGAAATCCTTGTATTGACCTTTCATATACATGTACAATGTGATAAGATCTCCTCTCAGCTGTCTTTTCTCTAGAGTAAATAAACCAAGTTTGTCTAGCCGTTCCTCATTCATCAAGTCCTCCATTCCCTTAATTCATTTTGTTGCTCTTCACTGTACTCACTCTAGTTCTAGTATATCCTTGTACCACTATATCTTTATTGTACTACTATATATTTATAGTACCACTATATCTTTATTATGTGCATGCAGCTAAAACTAGGATTAGATGTTCACTCCTGTTATCCTTTTTCAGGACTGGTGCCCAAAACTGTACTACATATTCGAGGTGAGGTCTTACCAATGATTTGTACAATGGCAAAATGATGTTATCCACTCTTGCTTCAATACCCATTTTTATGCAAGACAGGATTTTGTTTGCTTTTGCTACTGCTATTTGACACTGGTTACTGTTTCCAAGTTTGTAGTTTACAAGGATACCCAGTCTTTCTCTAGCAACGAGTCCCCTAAAATAATTCCATTAAGTTCATAAGTAGCCTTGGGATTATTTCCTCCCAAATGCATGTCTTTACACTTTCCCACATTAAACTTCATAATCCATTTGTTTGCCTAATCTGCCATTTTATGTGATCCCTCTGTACAGAGTAAATATCCTGTTCTGAATGAATAACCTTGCATAATTTATAATTTATTTGTTATCTGCAAATATTGATATTTTGCTTTCTATATCTAATTCCAGGTCATTTATAAACATGTTAAAAAGCAGCAGACCTATACTGAACCCTGATGTACTCCACTCTCCACTTTAACTGTATTGGAGAATTGTCCATTTACAACCACACACTGTTCCCTATCCTTCAACCAGTTTTGTATCCAATTGCAAAGGTTATCCCCTAGCCCCAATTTCCTTATTTTATACCCCAGCTTTCTGTGTGGCACTGTATCAAATGTCATTGCAAAATCTAGATATACTACATCAACTGTCTTATCATTATCTAAGTTGCTACTTACTTCCTCATAGAAGCTATAAAGATTAGTTTGGCATGATCTATTCCTAATAAAACCACGTTGATTCCTGCTAATGATCTTATTTTTGTGTTGTAATCCTTAATAAAATCCCTTATTATCCCTTCTAGCAGTTTTCCCACTACAGAGGTCAAACTCACTAGTCTATAATTCCCAGAATCTGTTTTAGTTCCTTTCTTAAATAGAGGCAGTACATTGGCTCTTTGCCAGTCTTGTGGCACTGAACCTGTGGTGAGAGAATCTTAAAGGTATAGTAATACTTAAGTATTACTAATCCCTATAGGAAAGTACTACTAAAAAAAAACATATTGCCCCCAGTGTCATCTCTCAAACCTTTATGGTTTGAGAGATGATCGCTTTTAAAGTTGCCCTCTTCCTCCCCCTTCCCCGTAGTCAGCATTCTAGCTGACTGAAGGGAAATCCAGTCATAGATCATCAGATGGCTCTGCAGCAGTGCCGCGATCGCGTTAATTAAAAAAAAAAATTCACTAAAACGGTGTTCTACGTGTGCTTGCAAAACAAGCACACGTAGAAGACCATTTCAATGAAAGTTTTCTTTTTTAGGAACGTGATCCGGCTGTGCTGGAGAGCCGTCTGAAAGTCTTACGACTTTCTTCCCTTCAGTCAGCTAGCATGCTGACTACGGGGAAGGGGGAGGGAGAGGGCAACTTTAGAAGCGTTCATCTCTCAAACCATAAAAGTTTGAGAGGTGACACTGGGGGCAATATGTGTTTTTTAGAAGTACTTTGCTATAGGGATTAGTAATACTTCAGTATTACTATCCCTTTAAAAGACTAAATATAGGGGTCTTGCTAACACTGCACTGAGTTCCTTGGATGTATACCATCAGAACTCGGTGCTTTGTCCGTCTTAATTTTGTTCAGTCTTCTCATGACATATTCTTTAGTTAACCTAATATCTAATAATTGTATTGGTTTATTTGTTACTTGATGAGGCTCTTCTACCATTCCATATTCCCTTCTATATACTGATGCAAAGAAAGTGTTTAAAACATCAGCTGTTTCCTTATCCTCTCTAATCAACTCAACCATCTCATTTTTGAAAGGTTCAACGCACTCCCTCTTAAGTTTTTTGCTATTTATATATTTGAAAAACTTTTTTGGATTAGTCTTGCTCAACCTTGCAGTTCAAGCTTCATTATCTATTTTTGCTACCCTAATTGCCTTTTTTGCAATCTTATTTGCACTCCCTGTATTTTAAGAAAGAATGTTCACTTTTTTTACTTGCTATTGCCTTCTTTACATGTGCAGTTAACCACATTGGCTGTGATTTACTTCTTTTACATTCATTCCCCATTGATATATACTGTTGGGTACATTTCTGCAACCTAAATTTGAATTCTGACAATTTTTCCTTAGTATCTTTGCCTTTAAATAATTTATCCCAGTCTACGTGTTGCATTGAATCTCTTAACAATTTGAAGTTAGCTTTTTTAAAATTAAGAGTTTTGGTCAAACCTGTACAGTTTTGTTTGCCAGACTGATCTCAAATATAACCATGTTGTGATCATTTATTACCCAGATGTTGTCACAGTACCTTGTTTCCTGCACCGCCGCTTCAGCGGCTCTCGGTGTCTTTCCACGCGTCATCTGCAGGCAAGAGGCTTCAGCATGCTACAGGCGTCTGTTTTATGTGTGTTTGTTTCCTGTAGTCTCCTCCTACCTACTTCTTCCCTCTATCTGCTCCGCCTATCTATTTCCTATGGAGGGGTTTAAAGGGCAGACTGAGTCCTGACTCAGTCACCCTTACGTTGGTGTTCTGAGCAGTTCATTATCTAGAATTCCTGATTCCTGTGCATGATCCGGCTTGTCTGACTACCCAATCTGGTGCTGACCTGGGGCTCTATCCACTGCACCTACAGCATTCCATCTCTTTGCTCCGTGTATGACCTAGGCTTGTCTGACTACCCACTCTGGTGTTGACCTGGGGCTCTATCCACTGCGCATCCAGCATTCCATCTCTTCAGTGGATATCCTATCTGGTGCAAACCTGTGGCTCTGGCTGACTACCCGCTCCTTGTATGACTTTGGCTCGTTTGACTATCCTATCTGGTGCTTACTAGAAGGCCCTGTCTGTTCGCTCCTAGGGTTGGTTACGTTATTCAAACATCCTTCCTAGCGTTGACCTGGGGCTAGCAGACTCCCAGCTACTGACTGCAGGCTGAGTCAGTATCTCTCTTGGGCGTTACCTTACCGCGAGACTCCAGCAGGCTGAGGCCTAGTCTCAGACAGTGAGGTGGTGATATTGGGAGACTGCTATTCCTGATAGAGTACTCGCCTTTTCGATCACCCACTGTGTATATATTTATATTGCATAACTGTTATTATTCTCATAATAAAGGTTCTATTAACTATACCGTCTGACTCCTGGTTTTGCTTGATAACCGTAACAGTATGTAAGGGTGATGACAACAGACGGTGATAGTGATCCTCCTTTACAGAGAATATTTGACAGAATGCAGGATCAGGATCAACGTATTGATCAGTTGGCAGGGGCCTTGCAGACCCTGCTTGGCAGAACCGCTCACTGGCAACACTATAGTGGGGAACCTGAGTTATGTTGCGGATTCCTTGATCAATAGGCCATATACCTCCAGATGCTTCCTCATGCCTTCCCTACTGAGTGCAGTAGGGTTGGACTTATGATTTCTCTCCTGGCTGGCAAGGCATTGGCTTGGGCGAATCCATTATGGGAGATGGAGAAACCCATAATATACGATTTTACTCAATTTGTGGCCTCATTTAGAAACGTATTTGACGTATTTTTACGTCATTATACACTAGGTCCAAAACATTGTTATTTCTTGTCGGCACTTCCACAGTTTGTGACATGTAGCTTTCCCGAAGCATGCTCACAAACCTGCTTCTCTTAGGTTTCATATTTCCAGTTGATATCTGGATACTTAAACTCTCCCATAATTATAGCATGCCCAAGCTGGGCAGCCTTCTAATTTTGCAATAGCAGTTGGGCCTCAACATTGTCATCAATATTTGGTGGTTTGTAGCATATACCTTTTTATTAACTTTTAAACCACATTTAGTCTCAATTTCTACCCAATTTCTACCCACAAGGACTCCACATTATGGTCAGTTTCCTCACTAATATAATCCCTCAAAATTGGATTTAGCTCTGGTCTCAAATAGAAGCACACACCTCCCCCTTTTCTATTAATCCTGTCTCTCCTAAACAGGGAATAGCCCTCTATGTTTACAGCCCAGTCATGTGTATCATTCCACCATGTTTCTGTTATACCAATTATGTCCAATTTCTCATTAATCTCCAGCAATTCTAGTTCTATTTCATCTACCATACTTCTTGCATTTGCTAGCATATGATTAGTTTTGAAGTCTTTACATATTTTTCCCCCTACATGCCTTTTTTCTACATCTTCATTTAATATGATTTTGTTCCTATTGACTACATTTAACCCCACCCTTTCTCCATCCACATGATCATTTACTTGGACCCAGTTCCTATCTACTCTATCTACCCAATTTTTGCTATCTATATCCTCCCCCCTTCCTAGTTTAAAGGCTCCTCCAAACTTCTTAGCATTCTCTCCTCTAGCACGGAGGCTCCTCTATCATTTAGGTGCAATCCATCACTTCCATATAGATTGTAACCAAGAGCAAAGTCAGCCCAGTGCTCTAAAAACACAAAACCCTCCTTACTACACCAATGCTTGAGCCATGCATTAAGTTCCCTAAGCTCAGTCTGCCTACCTGCACTGGTGCATAGCACAGGTAGTATTTCAGAAAACACTACCTTAGAGGTTCTTGCCTTGAGATTGCACCCTAAATCCCTGAAATCCTTATTTAGGGACCTCCATCTTCCTCCTAATTTGTCATTGGTACCAACATGAACCAAGACAACTGGATCGCTTCCAGCTCCTGCCAATAATCTGTAAGCATTGTCCGCAATATGCCAACCCGAGCACCCAGGAGACAGCATACTGCTCGGCATTCACATTCCTGGTGGCAGATTACCCTATCTACTCTCCTAATAATAGAGACCCCTATTACCACCACCTGCCTTGGTTTCTGCCAACTCTGCATCCCATCTAACCTGGAAGGAGCACTGTTCCCTTAGCTGCTAGAGGAATGAGCCCTCTCCAGTATTACCAGTTCTGAACTATCCTCACCAACATCTTCACGCAATCTTGCAAATCTGTTGGACTAAGTCAACTCAGAAATGGCCTTCCTCTTCCTCCGCCCACTACTTCCCTCCTTACTGTTACCCAGCTGCCTACCTGTTGATCCTCATCTACAACTCCACCCTCTTCACCACTAACCCCGCATATTACCTGCTCTGTAAGTTCTAAACTCCTTTCCAGGTTTCCAATGTCACACAATGTTGCAATATTTCTTTCCAAATCCAATATCTTAGACTCTAAAAAGAAAATATGTTCTCACTTGACACAACAGTATGACCCCTGGAATGACTGCTCCAAGTGTTCATACATGTGACAAGAGGTGCACTGCATAAGATTGTCTAACCTGCTATCACTCATGCTTGGTTTTACAATTCAAGGAGGAGAAAGAAGCACAATTTTTTCAGCTAGAGAAAGAGATTTGACCCCAAATACCCTAAAATTCAGCATGATTGACTTGGAAGATACAGGCAGCCGTGTTTCTTCCTGATCTGGCAAGTTTCTTCCTGATCTGGCTGTTATTTCTGTCCCATGAGAGTCTAAGGGTGTGAGAAGGAAACAAAGATGTTTTACCCCAAATACCATAAATTTCTGAGATCGACTAGACTCAATCAGCTATGATCCAAGTTCCTTTTTGATCTGGCTGTTATCTCTGTCAAGGAGTCTGGGAGTGTGAGACGGGAGCAAAGAAGAATTACGAGCAGAGGTGATCCAAGTTTCTTCCGTTCTTGCTGTTATATAAGCAATAGGGGAGTGTGTGTGTGTATGAGTAGGGAGCAAAGATGTTTACCCCAAATACCAAAAATTGTTGTGTGACCAAGTAAACACAGGTGGCTTTTATCCAAGTTACTTCCTCATCTATTGTTATCTCTGTCCTAGTGGAGTCTATAGGTGTGAGAAGGGAACAAAGGAGAATTACCCCCAAATACCCCAAAATTCTGAGTGACAAACTGGGAAAACACATGTAATTATGATCCAAGTTTCTTCCTGATCTGACTCCTAGGGGAGTCTGAGGAAAGAAGCAGTTTAACAGTGTTTTTTGTAGACTGTGATAGGGGGCAGTTAATTAAAATAAATACATATAATTTAAAAAACAATTGATAGGTGACAAATACAGGGACTCTGGTGTGGTCTGTGGCCGAGGCAGACTGATATTAGACAATATAGAGCATTTTATAGAGATACAAGGCAAGACATCACACACAATCAGTTCTATTATGTACTTTACAGTAAAAACACACACAGAAGTTGAGTAATGGCCAGTAAATGCACAAGGATGAAAGAATTAGGAACAGTGCAGGGACATGTGATTAAAGCGGTAGTATAAAAACTGACTGCAGTCATGGTTTCTGCAACATGTGCAATAAATTATGGTGATCCCTTTCCTCTCAAGGATGCAGTTTGTCAAAGTCCCACAAAGGAATTTTTGAAAACATTTTTTTCAAAAGAGAATGACTTTTCACCCATCCTTAAATTTTATTTTACGTTCACTTCAAATATTAAACAGTATGATGTTCACACTGAACCTCTTAGGACAGTACAGCTCCCAAACCAATATTAGAGGCATTGTTCTGTAGAATAAATTCCCTTACAAAATCTGGAGAAACTAAGATTGGTCTAGCTTATGAAAGTAACTGTGGTCCCTTAAATGCCTGTTCCATGTATGTGTTCCACTTATCCATTAATGGACATCTGTTAGAGAACTTGTGACTCTGGCAAGAATAAATGTGTTGTATACACAATAAGTCATAACAAAGGCCAGTCTGAATTCTTTTAAAAGATCTGCACTGCATTAAACCTAAGACACACTACAAGGATCCAGATATTACAAGGCAAAAGGCTGCATATGACCCCAAACTCAGGTGTTTGATATGCCAGTTTTAAAGGCTTTTTATACATGAAGAGGGTGCAGGTTAGACTCAGTGAGTGAGTTGCTGGTTATATTAGTGCTGTAAGACAAGACTGGAGGTTGGGATGTGTATATCAGAGCAGTGGGACAAGGCTGGAGGTCAGCAGTATGTGTGGTTCTATAGCTACAGGAGGACACATTTGGGGAATCAGTATTTGTGGGTCTGTTGCTTCAGTGGGTTAAGTGTGTGTGGATCTATGGCTACCTTGGCATAAGGCCGGGGGGGGGGGAGGTTGTATGTGTAGTTCTATGGCTATCAAGGGGACGGGGATCCAAGCTGTGGTGGGCAACATGAGGCCCTCCAGCTGCTGTCAGACTACAACTCTCACCAGCTTTTGGCTGGCAGGGACTGATGGGAGTTGTAGTCTTGCAACAGCTGAGGGGACCCAAACGTCCCATTACATTGGCTACCAGACAACAGAACAAGGCTGGGTGGACAATAACATTTGTGTTGCTATGGTTCCCATGGGACAAGGCTGTGGGGTTGGTAGGTGTGGGTATATGGCTACCAGTTCAGTGAGACAAGACTGGGGGTCGGCATGTGTGGTTCTACAGAAACTGTACTGTAAGGTTGGGGTTCAGTATGGCTACTAGTTCCAGTCTGACTAGAAAGGCGGGTTGCAGTGGAGAAAAGTCGAAAAATACCACTTTTCACAGAAATTACAGCAGAGAGCAATTTCTTTCACATTTTCATCCATTCCTTTCCCTTAACCCTCTTGGAGATGTTATTTACCCCTCTTGAAGAGAAACACTAGGAATATCCCTTCCACATTGACTAAAATGTTTAAAAGCTAACTATCACACAGCTATTACACAGCTAGCACCCTACTGGCAGATCTGGGGAGTAAAAGTGAGGTATTAACTCCCCCAACCTTGTTGGCCCTATGAGAGAGACACTGATCTGAGCAATTCTGAAGCCTCATAATGCAGTTTCACTAAGCTGCTCAAGTAGCTCCCATAGACCCTAGTGAAGGGCTTCCAAGCCTGACACCATGGGTCTAACAGGGGCTGCACACACAAACTGAAAACTGCCAAACCACTGCCAGCCTGAGGGATATCAGCTTTTGGTCTCCTCAATGGCTAACAAGAGCTAGTTTGGAGATGCAACAAGGGTAAACTTAGTAAAACATGACAATTTCCTTTTTAATGTGTGGGTTCTATTAACATCCTTTGTTTTACTGATGAGTGGAAAGACAGAGAGAAAAAGGTTAGTATTGTAATTCACCTAAGAAGGCAATTATATTATAAATATGATAATTCTGATTATTTGTACATATTTGAACATCATGAACCCATTATTTTATGTTTGTTATTTAAATGAACCACTTTGCAATAATTTACACCAATGGAGAGATTAACAATAGCTTTTGTGGATGTTTAAAGAGTACAGGGTGGGAAACGTATATCATTTTGCTGGTATTAACTACTCTGTTATTATCTTCGAGCAACATATTACATTGCATTTCATTGAATGAAGCTGTTTTTTAAGGAAGAAGGTGATATAAAGGGGGAGGAAACTGATATAGGGAGGGGAGGATATTTATCAGGAGGTGATATGTGGGAGAAATATAGTATGAGGGATGAAGGTGATATGGGAAGAAAGCTGATATAAAGGAGGAGTTGATATGAAGGGATGGGAAGGTGACTGGAGGGGAATTAGAAAATGGGTTAAATATTATTATTATTGTTATTGTTTTTATACAGGGAGACAGAAGTTCTCTCTGCTAAGTCAAATAGATTAGATTATTGCTTACTTTAAGTAACACAGATGGGTTTCTCTGCATCCTGATCAAATATGCTTATTTTCTAGTTCCTGCTGTAGCCTGTGACCTCAATCAGGCCAGCAGCAAAATGCAATGATTTCATAATGCTATGGGACTTTGGCGGGGTAACAATAGGGAAACTGAGTAAATGCAAGCCAAATCAGGATGTGGGGGACCCTGTTAGCTTACATTATAAAATAAGCAATAACTATGTTTTATTTAACCCCTTTGTGACAGTACGTCCAAGGTGGATGTCCCTAAAGGACAATGGACGTACATGTACGCACCGGAAATCCGGGTCCCCGCGCAGCTGCACACCATTCAGGGACTCTGGATTTGTTTCCTGAAAAAAAAAACTTGTTAGACAGGCGTTAAGTGACGGCCGCGTGCGTAGCGGCCGGGTCACTAAGGGGTTAACGTAGAAGGGAGGACATTTTCTAAAGTCAGTAAGGCCCACTTTATTACTGGTATGTGATCATGGTCCTTAAGGGGTTAATATTGGGTCCCTGGACCTCATATTAATTATTTGTATAACTTTTTCACTCTAATTGGAGGGTAGTAGGGATGGGTGAAAGTTCCTGTTTTGTTACAGTGGGAAATTTTAGCAAAAAAAGCATGGGTTTTCCGCTTCTTTGTGGAAAATTTCACCCATAGAAAACATACAGACTTCCTCCTTTTCACTAAGAGCACGGAAAAATTTGAGAAAATTCTTTCATTTCCCTCAATGTGGTTAACCTTCTTGCCCATATATTGTATAAAATTTGTAGATTTTCCTAACCTAAGTGAGGGAAAGTCAGGATTTTATTAAAGACACGGAGGCGAGTATTATGCAATAAGTCTCCATATTTACTACTCAGCAGCAAAAACGTTAAACATTTGTAAAAAAAAGAATCTGAACAATGCACATGTAGTAACCCCACCCCTTTACACAAGTAACCAATGATATTCCCTGTAGGTATATAACAGGTGTAACAGGTAGTTCCAATACCTCTTTCTTTGTTGAACACAAATAAGTCAAACTGTAAGAAATCTTCATAATCAACTTCCGATTATAGTCTTTATAACAAAACTTCTTGTGAACTTAATGTTGGAAATCTGTTTAACCTAATGGGATGATATAAGAAAAAATAAGGGTAGGCTAAATACTAGGGAGGGATAATACACGCCTCCGTGTCTTTAATAAAATCCTGACTTTCCGTTACTTAGGTTAGGAAAATATAAAAATTTTATGGCAAGACACGGAGGCTCCTATTATGCAAGTTTAAAGCTGTCGTATAATATTACAAGAAACATGCTCAATTGGTTTGAAATAAAACATTTTGAAGGTGGATTCCCCGGACCACTCTGCCGCTCTAAGGATATCGTCAAGTCTGCCTCCAGATAAAAGGGACTTGGAGGCCATAGCTCCTCTAGCAGAGTGAGCACCAAAGCAGTAAGTATCAATACCAGTGGCTTGCATGATCCAGCAGATCCATCTGGATAGAGTAGCCGAAGATACAGGTAAATGAGGTTTCACAAACAATATTAACAGTTGTTGAGAGTTAACAGATCTAACATTAGCAGTAATTGATTCATAACATTTCAGGCAGTTAACTACACATAGTTGTGCATTGTGTGGAAAGCTAAGATAAAAGTTTTCTTTAAAAGCAGATTTAGTTCTTCTAGAGTTCCAAAAATGTACTCCATCAGGTTCGTAAAATAGTAGATACATCCAGAGTGTGAACATCTGAAACTCTACAAAACGATATAAGACAAAGTAACATTGTAAGTTTAGTATCACGGTTGGTACAAATGAGATCTGAACAGGTGCTGTTAAGTAACACAATTTTATTGAAAACAGACAATGAAATGGTAATTACAAATATACAGTATGAGCAACACACAACTTCACGGATAGGAGAATGCTTCAGTGTGGTGGTGTACATAGACCCCAGATAGGGAATGCTAGGCCACCGCAGGTCTGCACTTGCACAGAATAATGAAACACGGATCAAGGTAGGCCACCGCAGGTCTGCACCTGCACAGACTTAACAAAACACTGAGAAAGATATCTGAGCCTCAGGTCTGCACCTGAAGGTACCCCAAACGCTTGGAATGCAACCAGGAATGAGTCTGCAAGAGTCACAGACGCGCACCAAAATGTATATTAGACAAGCCAAGGATCAATGCGCAATGGGTAGTCAGCCAGAGCCGCAGGTCCGCACCAGAATGGTTATCAGACTATGCCAAGATCATACACAGAGTGGATAGTCAGAAAGAACCACAGGTCAGCACCAGAACAGGTAGTCAGACAGGCCAAGGGTCATACAAGGAGCAGGTAGTCAGCCAGAGCCACAGGTCCGGACCAGAATGGTTATCAGACTATGCCAAGGTCATACATGGAGTGGATAGTCAGACAGAGCCACAAGTCAGCACCAGAACGGGTAGTCAGACAGGCCAAGGGTCATACATGGAGCAGGTAGTCAGACAAGCCAGGTAATACACAGGAACAAACGCTAGGAACTGCACTGGTAGACACTCTTCCAAGGGTGTCCACCCCAGGAAGAGGAGGAGCCAGGAGTGGGTGACTGCCCCTATAAATGGAGTGCACGTCCGTCTCTCTGAACGTGCGCCCGTATGACGCTACCCAGCAACAGCCGGGCCATCTATAGAGAAGCGGCTGGAGCCATGAGACAGAATGTGGCTGAGCCACCAAGAGGAAGGATGCGGCTGCATGAAAAGAGGTACGCCCTGTGGCGCTCAAGCAAGCTGCCGCCATCTATAACATTTAGCCGATAGTTGTTTGAGTGATAATAATTAGTTCACAGGCCAGGATTCTAATAGTAAGAGGACTGAATTAATGTCCCAAAGTTGGGAATATTTGGCCGTGGGTGACCTAGAAAGTTCTATACCCTTCGTTAATTTACAAACTAGTGGATTCTGGCCTGAAGGGGAAACGTCGATATGTTTGTGAGCTGCTGAAATGGAAGATCGGTAGCAATTTATCGTCCTGTAAGCTCTTCCTTGTTGGGAACAAGAGGAAAGGAAATTTAGGATGGAGCTCAAATCGGAAGAAAAGGGATCCAGGTTCCGTTTCAAGCATCAACATGACCAGATCTTCCAGCAAGATCTGTAACATGTTCTAGTGCCTGGGGCCCAGGCTTCAGCGATGAGAGATTGATCCAATTCCGAAAGGTTGCAGATAAGTCCCTGATCCTTGAAATCTGCCAAGCAAGCAGATGAAGTTGGTTTTGTAATAAAAGATCGTGCTGGAGGCCAAATGGGGCCAGTAATAGTTGCAGGTATGGAATTAGGTAGGGCGGTAGTGTATGGACATCTCTAGAGTTAGAGGGAACCATGGTTGAATTGTCCAAAAGGGTGTGACTAGGACTAGTATGGTCTTCTGCCTCCTGACTTGGAGGATGACCCTGGGGATCATGGCAAAGGGAGGAAAGGCGTAACTCCGTTGAGCGGGCCAGACTTGGAGGAAAGCATCCAGAGCCAAGGCTTCTGGTCTGGTCTCCAACTGAAAAATTTCGGTAGACGATTATTCAGTCTGGATGCAAAGAGATCTATTTCCAAGGGGCCCCAGATTTAATTCAATTTTGCGAATGTTGCATGATGGAGTGTCCAGTCACTGGAGTCTTTTAGGTGCCTGGAGTTCCAATCCGCAATTGTGTTGGACAGACCTGGAAGGTATTCCATCTGGATAGAGATGTTCCTGTCCAGACAGAAGTGCCAGAATTCCTTTGCCAGAGTTGCCAGGTTTTTTGATTTTGTGCCTCCCAGATGGTTGATGTACCTTACTGCTTATATGTTGTCCATTTTTAGTAGTATGCAGCAGTGTATGGAGTTCTTTGAGAAACTTTTCACTGCGAACGAGCCGCTAACAATTCTAAATAGTTGATGTACATATCCCTCTCTGTGGAGGACCATTTCTCTCCTGTGGTGAGGTCTCCGCACCGAGCTCCCCAGCCTAAATTGTTGGCGTCTGATTCTATGATTAGATCTGGGGACATTCCGTAAATTGCCCTTCCATTCCATGCTTCCATGTGGGTTAACCACCATAGAAGTTCCTCTCTCACTTCTAGAGACAGAGGTATCCGGTCTGAATAAGCGAGGCCCTTGCAAAGATGCATAGTTTTTAGTCTCTGAAGGGCCCGATAATGAAGGGGTACCAGGAATATAGCATGAATTGAAATGGACAAGAACCCTACAATTCTCGCCAACATCCTTAGGGAGATATAGACCGCTTTGAGGATGATTTTTATCTCTCTGCGGATGTTCTTCAATTTGTTGCGAGGTAGTTGAAGTGTAGAGTTTAGAGAATCGACCGTGAAGCCTAGAAATTCGATGACCTGGATTGGAGTGGTCACTGATTTTTTCCAATTTATGAGAAAGCCTAATCTGGTAAGAGTTAGTAGTGTCAAATGAAGGTGTTCTCTGAGAGATTCCAAGTTTTGGCACATGATCAACATGTCATCTAGGTGTATATAATCAAGCTAACTCCCCTGCTCATCAGAAAGAAGGTGATTGGTTTCATGAGTTTCGTGAAACACCAGAGGGCAGAGAAGAGACCAAAAGGTAAGCAAGTGATTGCCAAGTGATTCATCTCCAAAGAAACTGGAGAAGATGTAGTTGGTGGTGAACAATGGGAACCGTTAAATACTCGTCCTTCAGGTCCAATTTGACCATCCAGTCCGATGGCAATAGGAGAACCCTGAGAAGCTGGATGCCTTCCATTTTGAAATGCCTGTAAAGGATTTAGGTTCCTCAAATTTATGACCGGTCTTCCTCCTGAGTCTATTTTGTGTACCAGGAATATGTTGCTGATAAATCCTGGTCCTGTTGAAGGGGCTTGAATGATAGCTCCTTTCTTTTGAAGCTCTAGAATTTCTAAATCCACTAAATTGAAATCTTCCCTTGAGAAGTGCATAGAATGAGGAATCATGGTCTAGTAAGGACATGGATAGAATTCTATTTGGTACCCCTGAATTGTTTGTAATACCCTTTGGTCTGATGTGATTTGGGACCAAGCGTGGAAAAAATGGTTGAGTCTGCCACCCGGTTTTTCCTCTGAGGGGAAAAAGGGAAGGGGACTTACCTGTAAAAGGTCTGGAGCGTGATAATCCTCTGGTGTTCTTTGGTCTCCATGTTTTCCTGCGTGGAGGGTTGAAAGGGTTAGGAGCTCTGGACTCTTGAGAATAAACCCCTCTCGTGGGTTATGATGGGTCTTGGGCATTCCTATAGTCTCTCCTATAGGGTCCCGATGTGCAGCCGGGAAATCAACCTCTCCCTTTCCTGACCTTGGCAAAAACCCAACTATTAAAAACCTTCCTCATAGTAGTCTGGGATTTATCCAAGGGTGCTCCTACTGCTGAAATGTGTTTTATGCAAAAGTTATCACAGCTCAAATATGATTTTTTTAGGTGCGATATCACAGTGGCCTGAAATTGTACAGTGGCGCTGTTGCTACACCATCTTATGGACAGCTCTGGTCCTGGGACCATAAATCTCCATATGATGGTGTAGCAACAGCACCACTGTACAATTTCAGGCCACTATGATATTGCACCTAAAAAAATCAACTTTGAGCTGTAATAACTTTTGAATAAAACACCTTTCAGCAGTGGGAGTACCCTTGTTTTACTCAGGGGGATAAACCCTACAACATATTTTTTTTACATTTTAAGTATTACTATCCCTTTAAATCAAATATTAAAAAAATAAAGTGGTTACTTAGTGGCTCATAGCGCTGACCACTGTATTTAAAAAAGAGAAGCTGGATGGACCCTGAGGCTTAGTGTCGCTGAGGAAAAGTGTATCTCTAACACTAGCAGTGGCACCACCTTTGCTAAAGGGACTGGGAGCCCACATTCCACAGACCACCACCAGTGTTTTTTTGTTTTTTGTTTTAAAGAGAGGCAGGATGGACTAACCTGTCATCTCTCTGTGTAGCTATGCTGCCTAACCATTAATTTGAAAGAAATTAATAAAAAGAAGGAAAAAAAAGGTTACAACCTACAATGAATGTGGTAGATGTGCATGGTGGTGGACTGGTGTGGTGTGTAAGAAAAAGGAATAAGGGAGATAGATCAATATCTAAATATCTTTACTATATAAAATGCAAACACTATGAAATAACATACAATATATAGGATCCTATCCTATATAATAATTTGCTAGGATGTTTGTGTTCGGTCAGTCTCTACTGCGCATCATTGCATCGCATGAGTGAGGCAATGCAAGACTGCATCGCATGTAGCAGTGAGGTAGCGGCCTCTTAAACCTTTAATTGCCAGAGAGGTACGCAACGCATTGCAAAGCAATGTGTTGCGTACCCCTCTGGTACTCAAAGGGTTAACTTTACCCAGACCTTAGCCTGTGTACACGGGCTTTTACACTAGTATGTGATAAATTGTCACCATAGAAATACTAACAAATGTGATATCACTATAAAAATATGTCCAAAAATCCTATATAATAATTCACTAGAATGTTTGTCAGAACCAGTCATGTGCAGTAAAGACTGCCCGAATGCACAGAATGATGGGAACATTCTGTGCTTTCGGGCAGTCTTTAAAGTGCATGACTGCGTTGGTGGCAGGACCGACCTCTTAACCCTTTGAGTGCTAGAGGGGTACGCAACGCTTTGCAAAACAAATGGAGCGATCGCATTGGCTAGATATCGATCTCTGCCAATGCGATTGCTCCACTTTAGTGACAAACAGCCTCCGTCATGGGAGGATGATGGGTAGTGGGACGGAGCTGCCTCTGGTTGGCAAAGTTCGGCAAGCCGGAAGTAGGCTGGCGGACACTTTTTAAACTTTAATTTTTGCGCATGTAACTGCTTTTTTTAATACAGTGAACAATATTTTCAGTGTTTTAGATAAATGCTCTAACTAATGAGCATTACACGTATTTAGGTGAGAGATCCCCTTTAAAGCTAAGTTTTCTTGTTTATTGATTTTATTCTTTTTTATATTTATTATTATTGTTGACCAATTTTTTAAAATCTGCCAATACCATATTGTAAAAACCTTCAATATATGGCCCTTTATCATGATACGGTTAAAATACAGACTCTGGTTTAAAATGAAAGTGTACTATGATATATGTATTATTAACAGGATTATTGGAATTCATTCATATATTTGAATTACATTTCTCTTCTTCAAACATATCTTGAACATTTAGTGTAGTGTCCTTTGATTTATAAATTTTGGCAAAGTATCATTTTAATGTTACATTGTTAACAAACTTGTTTAAATTTGAGAAAGGTCCCTATCGGACCGAAACGTTGGACTACAATAAATATTTTAGTGTTTGTTAAGACCTGTGAGTGCTGGCCTTTTGTGTAATTGTTGATATTTGCCAAGCACCCAGGCAGTTTAAATTGGAAGATGTGAGTGCCGACCTTGGGGAATATATATATAATGTGTGTATAGGAACATTTATTCATTATTTATTACAGACATCTTTGTTTTGATCCTGTGCTAAAAAACTCACAGGTGTAGTATTTTTCATTAGTGCTTATGCATAACTAGTGGATGCCATCTAAAGTACTGAAAAAATGTATGTAAAACAAACTAACCCTTTGAGTGTGAGTAGGATATTCAACACATTGCAGAGTATTGCATACCCCACTGATACTCACAGAGTTAAAACTCCTAAATCTAACAACATCCTAAGAAAATAAACACTTACCTGTAATCCTGATGCCCAGTGTGGTATTCAGCACCCTGGTAATCCAGTTTAAGTCTTCATCTGTAAACTTCTTACAGTTTCTTCTACCTCCTTCCTTCTTATCAGCTGTCTTCATATATTTATTCTTCTTTTTCTTCTAAAACAGTGTTCCGTAAGAAATAAGTAATGTTTAAAAATATTGAAGCCCCCAAAGTTCTATGTGCAATGAATGTACTTAGCAGCAGAAAAGTAGATGAAAATCCCCCCCACCCCATATACTTTTCAGGCCATTTTCTAAGCCATACTGAGGTAAATTTGAACAGAGAGTGGCTTATAAATGGTCAGTCCCTGTTAAAAATAGTTCCCAGACTTCCATTGGCTGGGATGTGGGGTTACGCACCTCCCAACCAATCAGATTTGAGCGGGAAGGATGAAAAAACCTCCCAAAACAGATTGACTGCAGCAGTGGTGGCAGCATGCATTTATTGCACAAAGAACTCTGGGGGCTTCAATGTTTTAACCTTTATTTCTTTCTTTCTTGTGGAACACTATTTTAGAAGAAGGAGACGAAGAAAGATATGAAGATGGCTGATAAGAAGAAAGAAGAAGGGAGATAAAAAGCCTACAGATGAAGACTTCAGTGGATGGCAGGTAGGTTTTGCAGCTATGGGGTATGGGTAATAGGATAGTGTTAGTGCTTTTTTCACTTTATTGTTGTTAGGGTTAGTGTAGGAAATCGAGATCAAACAAAATAATCAATATAGTGCTCAAGCTTAGTTTTAGTACATAATAGTGTGTCCAAAGTTCAAAATATAGTATGTCTAGACCCTCGATGCTCAAAACCTGTAGACAAACAGTACCAGCTTGTAGGTTGTAAAACAACTGCAGATAAAAAAAACAGGAGTGAAGGGTAGTAATTTAATTAAGCACAGTATCACAGTGCCCATGATTCCTCTGGCGATATTGCTATGTCCAGTTTACTTCCTGCCTTTCTTTTATTGGCTTATGGGTCCTATCTCCGCCCAGTTCTAGCCCTTATATACTCAGCCCTGTCATTTCAGGGGCACCCTTTCGTTGTGTTCCAGTAGCTAGCGCTTGTTCCTGAGTTCCAGTGTGAATCCTGTAGTATGACCCAGACTGACTGACTACTCTGCCTGTGTTTGTTCCTGGTCCGTGTACTGACCCGGCTTGGCTGACGTTCCTGCTCTGTGTACCGACCCGGCTTGGCTGAAGTTCCTGCACTTTGTATGACTCAGATTGGCTGACGTTCCTGCTCTGTGTACTGACCTGGTATTGCTGACGGTCCCAGTCTGTGTCCCGTCTGAGGGTTCCCTTCCTGTGCCTGCTTACTGTCTGTCTAGACAGTCCTCTGTTGCCTCTGTACTCGCACTGCTACGGCAGCGCTGCTGTACTGTGACCCAGTCTCTGTTTTCGTGCACTATAGTGATCCTTACATTATGGTGTTTGAGATCTGTTGGGTTAGCACCCCGGTACGCTTGACCTGTCCACCACTTACCTCCGACGTTGGCTTCGTCCTTGGGCGCATCGGTTAGGCTCCACGGCCTTGCAGCCGATTCCAGGTCTGAGCATCCTTTTAACCCCTTGTGGGTTGGTGCTGTTGCGCTTCAGGGTCACAGTCATTAGCGGCTACTGGTTGTCGGTACACGGTGATATTCTGCTACTCAGTTACCCTCTGACTACTCTGGCAGTCTGGGAAAACCTTTTCTGATACTGCCTTTCAGTATTCCATATCTATACGTTTGGGCAGACCCGCTGTCGTTGCTATCAGAACCCTACAGTCCTTTGTCCCCGATTGGGTTGTCTAGGGTCTCTGTCAGTCTGTCACTTGTCCAGGGCCTTCGATATTCTCAGTGTTGCCTAGTCTGTCCTGACTACCCTAAGTATAAGGGGTAGTGTGGCCTCCTACTCCACCACCTCAATCGTGGCTCGTTCTCTCCCGGTGTCACTCTCTGCATAGAGAGTCTCCGTTGACCTTAGTATTACTAGGGACTGCTGGTATTCCTTGGCCTAGTAGTTTCCTGTGCTCCACTGTCTCGTGAAGGATTCACACGAACTGTTAACCTGACCTGTGTCAGTACTGTATCATTTTGTACCTACTGGACCCGTGTGGGTTACTGTATACTATTGTAACCGGACCTCTGTCAGTATTGTATCATTTTGTATCTACTGGACCCGTGTGGGTTACCTTATTTCTTGTATTATTAATAAACTGTGTTTTACCATAACCTCCTGAGTCTGTGTGTCAAAAAAAATGTTACAGTACGAAAGGGCCATGACCTCAGATGGTACAGGTGAAGGTAACACACAAAAACGGAGACTGGGTCACAGTATAGCAGCGCTGCAATAGCAGTGCGAGTACGGAGGCAACAGAGGACTGTCTAGACAGACAGTAAGCAGGCACAGGAAGGGAGCCCTCAGACGGGACACAGACTGGGACCGTCAGCAATACCGGGTCAGTACACAGAGCAGGAACATCAGCCAAGCCGGGTCGGTACACAGAGCAGGAACGTCAGCCAATCCGGGTCGGTACACAGAGCAGTAATGTCGGCCAGGCCAGGTCGGCACGGAGCAGGAACAAAAACAGGCAGAGTAGTCAGTCAGTCCGGGTCATACACAGGATTCACACTGGAAGTCAGGAACAAGAGCTAGTGACTGGAACACCACGGAAGGGCGCCCCTGAAATGACAGGGCTGAGTATTTAAGGGCTAGAACTGGGAGGAGATAGGACCCATCAGCCAATAAAAGAAAGGCAGGAAGTAAACCGGACATAGCAATGTCGCCAGAGTAATCACGGGCACCGTGATATACAGATCATAATATAAAAACAATAGTTTCCCTTCAGGGGATCTACTCACAAGCAATCCAAAAACTAATTAAATAGTTCTCCAGGCCAGCAGTCGTGGAGCTCTAATTTCCCTGCACCCTCTCCGGCATCTCTCAAACTATGCTCCAGGCGGTCTCCCCTTGATTTCATCAAACCGAAAGGATCTCTGGACTGTCTAAGCTGTATGAACAAACATTCAGATCAGACATTCCGGAGAACCTTTCGGTGTGACGTAATTGAGGGCAGACTGCCTGGAGCATAGTGTGAGAGACTCTGGATAGGTTACAGTGGAATTAGAGCTCCACAACTGCTGGCCTGTTTAATTACTTTTGGATTTCTTGTGAGTAGATCCCCTGAAGGGAAACTATTGTTTTTACATTATGATCTGTGCTTAATAAAATTACTATACTTAAACTGGACTCTGTTTTGCTCTCCTATTTTTCCTTTTTATCTGCAGAGTTAGTGTAGGGTTAGTGTTTGGGAGGGTGATTGTATTTTTGAGCTCACGCTTGGCGTTTGACACTGCCAAACACCGAGCGTTAGCTGTTTTGGTTTGATGTTCCCATTCCTCACAATATTTAGCGTGAGGTTTGGGATCAAAAAACACATAACGAACGTTGGGCCACAAGTTGAGTTCTGAGGTCTAAAGCTCGCCTTAGTTCCTGTTGGAAGGCTATTGGATTCCTTTGGTACCACTGCGCATTTGCCATACGGTATCCTTTTTGCACTACCAACAGTTTTACTGGGTATATTAAATTGAGCCCCTATTGTCTTGAAAGCTTGCATCATAGAGCCAGTTAGCCAATAGTGGTATCATTTTTACTTCTCCTTAAAAATACAATATAAGGTGCATGGAGGGAACAAATGTTCATAATATGTTGTCTCAGGACATTATTGATTTTTAACACTCTCTGTCCTCATCATCTGTATGAAGAAATAGTTGATAATCTAGAATCTATTTAAGTTGATTCTTACCATAAATAACAATGAAAACATTAAAAAAACATTAACCCCTTCATTGAAGATGTGGCAAAAACAAGCAGATCTGTCAATGGGGTTGATCAAATGCTAATTAGAGGGAAAGTTAGGATAAAGGAGAGTTGGAGGGTGTTTAATTTATTTTAATGTCAGTTAACTGTCCTTGCCCAGCTGGTTACAATGCATTATAAAGAAGCATGGAGTCAGGGAAGATAAATAGGGTGTTTGAATGTGTGTATTTGTGTTCGGAGGAGTGCTTAGTAAAAAAATAACCCCATCCTCACTGTACCTACCTAAACAAGGCACAGGTAAACTGGTGTAGAGATTACCTGATTCTTTGTTCCTATTTACTTTTAGTATGGTGACCTGGTGTAGTCACACAATTATGATGTAATTCTCTCTTAGGTGATGGTAATTGCAAAGATGGTGCAAAGATGCCATTTTCAGGCAAAACTACTTTCTACAGAAGCAAAAATTATGCATGCCAGCTTTACACCTTGGTACAGACAATTTTGCCTGAATATCAATTATTATATGAACCCCTCTGTGATATATGAGGCAAACCACTTAATCTACATGTGGGCCTCAATTCTCTGAGTAACTGAGTAACACCAGGAACAAATTCATTTTAGCATTAGGCACAAAAAAATGCTGCTTACAATTCAATATTGATGGATCTAATTTATGATATTTTTGATGATGTCATATATCATATTTTAGTTATACACAGTATCATTGATATTATGTTTGTCATCATTAGGTGGCTGGAGTTAAGGTTAATCATACATAAACTGGATTTTTGAGGGGTGGACTGAGAATCTTAATGTTGGCGTAACATCATTTTTTTTATCATTGAATATGGTATTGACAATGTCTTTAAAATGTGGACATGTATTTGAATATCACAATAATGATCTCACTAAATTAGATATGTTTTAGTTTATATATGGGTATTTTATGTGCAATTAAAAACACTATAAATGTATTGCTAATGTGTATAAAAGAAAATGTTTCTTAATTGCATCATGGCCTGCTTCAAATCTGAGAGCCTGTGAGAAGAAAAATATAAACCTCATTATAAAGTATGCTGTTAAATCCACAAAGTGGAACTGACTCAAGATCCAAAGGGGCTTCCTGCCATCTTTTTAGCAAGACATGATATTATCTGGAAGAATAGCTTAAGAAGGTCATGTCCCCTAGGTGGTGTTAATGAACCTTAAGCTCATTAGAAGAATATTTGAATTGGCATAATTATTTTTCTAACTTCTGCAAACATGCTCCTGAAAACAAATTAGTGCCTGATTAAAAGGCAATTTTGTATTTATTTATATATTTTTCATATACCTTCATTTGTTTACACACACACACACGGCACGCACACACACACATGCTCATATATATATGTATAGTGCCATTAAAGATAAAATGGTACGTCTTTCATCTATTTCTACTTTACTTTCATACCTAGCAATATGCTGTATTTTTACTAATAGCAATTTGTGGGGTTTACCATTAATCTTATAAAACTGCAATGAACAGCATTTTTCTGCAAATTCACCAAAGAATAATGAGGCTGATGACGGATAAAGAACTACACTAATTCTAGAATAAATAAACTGCAACACAGGGCACAAGTAAAAACTCTCTCAATCCACATTGATTTTCTTTGCAATACATCATTCACCTCTCTCACATTCAGTGAGTTTAAAAGAACAATTGAAAACAATGCAACTGGGACTTTCGGTTGGTCTATATCTTGATCATTCATGGTGTTGAAGCTCCATGCTGATCTATCTATCTATTGCCACTACAGATTCTAAACTTTCCATACCTTGCAGACATTACACCCATCTCAATCTGAGGAGTGGAAACCTACCTTTATTGCCCCACTCTGGTGGTGTGGAGGTGACAGAGCCCCCTCCCCTCCTTGGCCTAATGTGAAGGTACAAGTAATGACTCCCCTTTCTCCCTGAATGAATTTCACAGTGCATCTTACACATACCCCAAGCCATCTGTCACCCTCTTGGACAAGAGTGGAGCACCTGCATGCCTCTGATGTACCCATGTTGCTGGGCTACACAGGCTGCAGCCTGCTAGAAGGGCCCTGCTCTTCTACTTGTCCACAACTACTGTTGGAGGCTCCATCCCTCCATGGGATCCTATAAGGAGAGGTTGGAGATTGGGATCTTCCAATCATCTACAGAGGGGAAGCTGCATTCTTGTATATCCTTTGGGGGCCATTCTTGTCCCACTAAGGCCACACAGACACAGTGCCTAATGTGTGGTTGGTGCCACCCTTGGCTCACCACTGCCTTTAGTCTGTGCCTTTTAGTACACTGTACCCCTGTATGCCACATGCCAACACCTTGTTCTTGCAGGAGACTTGGGCATTACCCTCTCCCCTTCATGACATATCTAACAGGGGCTCACTCAAACCAGCTTCTATTTGGTAGAGACTCTGCAGACTACTACCCTTGGCTATCTATAAAATTAGGGATGGAGATGGAAGAAAGCTGCTCCATATGCAAAGGCCACAATGTCCTTTCTTCCTGCCCACCTAAGAAAATAGTAGGACACATTGTCCTGTGCTGCACCACTGCAACATCCACAAATAAAAATGGGTAACCCATAGTCGATGTGTCTGGCCCAACAATTATTAATGTGCTCATACCTTCGCTAATGAATTTGGTCCATAACAGCATCCGCCCTCTTCTTCTCCCTTTTGGTTTTGACTCAGGTCTCCCTCTAACACCATTCCTCTGGACCACAGTTGAACAGTAAAGGAGAATGGAGAGATGGAGTAGAGGAGTGAGAGAAAAGAGTATAAATAGGGAAATGAAGAGAGTGGGAAGGAGGGGGCAGAGATGAAAGAATGGACAGGAGAGAGGAGCAGAGAGGAGCCATGTAGACATACCATATACCAAGGATCACATGGAAAAATATCTGGCAATGCCAGAAACTCTCAAAACTCCTAAAGTACAGCAGGAGAAGAAAAAAGAAACAAAAAGGCAAGTCTCACATGATCACTTTTTGGGAGATATGCCTTCCAAAGAGCAGAATCGCTCTCTTGCTGATGTTACAGCAAAGGTCTGAAATCTGCTAATGTCAATCTTTAACAAAAACCTAAACTCCATCCATTGCTCCACTGATGAAATGTTAACGGAGGTAAGGTCAAAGAATGAACAGATCAAGACTATAGAAGAAAGAACCTAGCCTGTGAATCTTGTATAGAATGTATACAACATAAAATCCTCAACTGGAAGAAAAGGAACAGTCCTTCATGGACAAAGTTGATGATCTTGAGAAAAGAAGTAGATTAAAGAATCTCCATCTGATGGGACTGTTACGGTCTAGAAAAGCCTGTGACCTTATAGAATTTCTCAATTTTACCCTGCCAAAAATATTATTTCCTCATCTGAATCACCTAGCTCTGACCACAGAAAAATCTCACACACTAGGGGCACTCATCATCTCCCCAGACAGAGGCCAAGGCTGGTTATTTTAAAACTGCTAAACTACTATGATAAGGAGAAAGTTCTTGCTGCCTACCACACAAATCAATGCCTACAATACAACTCATGTTCCAGGACTTTTCTGCTGCAGTTTCCAGTAAAAGAAGGGAATACTCAGAAATTTGCATTAATTTGTTTCAAAATGGGGTCAAGTTTGCTTTAATGTACCCTGCCCAGCTCAAAATCCTGCATGGAAGTGCCACCCACCAATTTGATGCCCCAGATAAAGCCAAAGCCTTCCTCAACACAGTATAGATCACATTTTGCTATTCACCCATGATGGTGCACCCCTCTTGTCTTCATTGAACCCTGAAAGCCTTGGTGGTCCTGACTTGAGGAGGAGGGTGGAGACTGGGATGAGTGGCCTGTGACTATTTACTGCTGGTTCAGAACTCTCATATACACTGCACACCTCCTCCTTGTAATCCCGAACTTCTAGATAGAAGATGCAGGGTGGCCCCATTTACATGCATCCCTGGTCCCTGGAGACTCCAGAATCACTATGATACCCTAATGGTATTTTGAGGAACAGAGGATCAAGGAAAGCAGATCCTCAAAATACATTGGTGCGTGATGCTGAGTCATATCAAACCAGACTTCCGAAACATGAGTATGAAAATGCCCAAAAGTCATTGATATCTGAAAATATACACCATCCAGTTTAGCCAGCTTGACACAGTGATTATGATGCAATAATAAGCCTTGAATGAAATCCAAGTTGCAGTAGGTGGTGGTAACAAGACGGCTGCACACCTCTATGA
Organism: Rhinophrynus dorsalis; assembly: GCA_037306005.1. Lineage (NCBI taxonomy): Eukaryota > Metazoa > Chordata > Amphibia > Anura > Rhinophrynidae > Rhinophrynus > Rhinophrynus dorsalis. The sequence goes on from CM074722.1 coordinate 182,566,224, forward strand.
TGACGAGTAGGGATGGGCGAAAATATTTGCCTCACACTGAAATCTGTGAATAATGGCACTTCCCACTAGGTGAATAATTTCCTGCAAAAAGTGAGTGCAGTTTTTGAATTTTCCAGCTCTTTTCTCCTAGCTCATTGCATTGAAAACAATGGGAAGAAAATGTTCCCCTCCACGTGAAAATTTTCTTTACTTTTCTACAGCCATATAAAAGGGTGTCAGGCTCTCACAGCATACCATTCTGTGTGAGAGGAAAAAGCAGCAGGTTTTTTGATTTAGAAAAGATAGGGGAATTGAAGTTTCATTTAGGAAATTGTTTAGGTAGGACAATTGTTCTCTGTATTAGGAGAGTCTGGGGCACTCTGGGGAGAAGAAGGGAGGTTGACCTCAAGTACCCCAAAATTCCACATGAGCGAATGGCAAGACACAAGCAGCTGGGGACCTATTTGCTTGCTGATCTTGTTGTTATTGTTTCTGTACTGGGGAAGTCTGGGGAAAGAAGTTTTTGATTTTGCTTTTCAGTTATAATTTTTTTTTGACTGACTGTGATAGGACAGGGTGGACAACTTAAAATAATAATAATAATAATAAATAAAAAGGATTAAAGAAATAAACAAACAACCTAATATATTATGTGATGACAGCTGTCTGGTCTATGGCAAGACATCACACTCCATCAGTTGTGTTGTGTACTAGTAAAAACACTTAGAGTAGCTGAGTAATGTCCAGCCAATGCACAAGGGGCAGGGGGAGGGGGAAGGGTGGAGCAGCGCAGAGACATAAGAGAAAAGCAGTAGTAGTTCAAAAACTGACTGAAGCAATGGTTTAAAAGCTTAGAGGAATATAAGGCAAGAATTGGCAGGTGATGCTGATGCTGCTGTGCTGAGGATGGCCTAATGATGACTGATGATGATGATGCAGATCTAGAATATATCCCTCCAGCATCTTTCTCTTGTTCAGATACAGATGAAGTTGAGAGTGAGGATAATGACAGGGCTATAACATTAGAAGAAAGTCAAAGGCTGAATCTTCCACTACTGAAAAGGAGCACTGTACCTGTTTATAAACTGTTTGAAAAAGCCATTGGAAAGTCTGAACCTGGAGAAGCACATATTTCAAAATTCACATAGTCACCCTATAAGTCATCATCAGCATCATCGCCTCTTCAAAGTTCAAGTCCCACTCAGCCACACAAACCTGTTTTAAGTACCCAGCAGCGGCAACAACAACACAGGTTATTAACATCCACAGTGTTAGATATGACAAGTGTCTCTGCTGCTGTAAGTGCTGCACCTTTGAAACCTAGTAGTAGTGGCAGTAGAATTGCATCAACATTTAGCCCCAATAGTAGTAGTAGCGCCTCAGAAAAACCCCTCAGTCTATGACGTTCACAGTATGGAGATACTTCACTCAGGATCTTCAAGCTAAGCATGTTGCTATTTGTTGTCTGTGCAAAAAGCACGTGAGCAGGGGGAAAGCAGCTCACACCTAGGCACCTCCTCTATGAGATCCCACCTGAAGCACAACCACAGGTCTGACTGGGAAACACACTATCAGCAGGCTAAAGGTGCTGCAGCTAGCAGCAGCAGAAGCACTTTAAAAAGTTTTCAGGGCTCTAGGACAGAAAAAAGAAGTAGTGAAGTTATTTATGTTTCAGAGAGTGTGCTACTACCAGTGCCAACAGTTAGTTCAGTCCAAATAACACCTATGGTTCCTGCTGCAGAGGAGTATGATGACTCTGGCTTTGCTGTAGGAGATGGCAAGAGTCATAGACTGGCCACACATGCTGCCTCTACTGCCACCACCTCCTTTATTCATGTTGTTAAAACAATAAAGTTTCAGGTTTTTTACTGCCATGTCCTGCCAACCCACCTGACTGAGTTCCTGGGAAGGAGTCAAAAACTTCACAAAAACAATTCCAAAGTACGCCTGTGGAATGGCAAGTTTGCTAAGATGTTAGTAATGGACATGCTGCCATATTCTTTTGTAGAAAACCAAGGTTTTATAGAACTGATGTCATGTGTAGCTCCACGATGGAATATCCCAAATCGCAGTTATATTTCAAGGAAGACTGTGCCTGAATTGTACAAACAGGTGGTTAGTGTGGTGGGCAAAGGGCTGAAAAGTGCACATGACAAGAAAATCCACCTGACAGATATGTGAACAAGTGGGCAGAGCACAGACTATGTAACTGTGACTGCTCACTGGGCTTTCCTCCCTGCACCAACAGTGGACAACACTAGCTTACAGCATCAGGTGAAAGCCAGTAATCGTGCTTCTGGTTATGGCAGTGAGATTAAAAGTCGGCAGCAGAAGCAAAAGCAGCAGGATAGCCCATACCATCGTCACACCACCTTGTGCATGCAGAGTTTTGAGAGACAGTCTCACAAAGCTGTAGATGTTCTAAGTAAGATAGAGCAGGTGATAGAGGAATGGCTTGTACCACATTCCATAAAAGCTGATTTTGAGTCTGCTGATAATGGCTCCAAAATAAATCGCTGCTTTGAGAATAGGTGGTATGGTGCATGTGCCCTGCTTTGCCCATGTGCTAAATTTGAGTGTGTCCATATTCCTGGCAGAATATGAAACCCTCAGAGATGCTTACTATTGCCTGCAAAATCTGTTGCTCCCTCTATATTCCATACAAGAGCTTAACAACCTGCCCCATCATGAAAATGGAGGTCCCTACCAGGTGGAATTCCATAATGTACAAGGTAAAGCATTTGGACAAGCACAATAAGGCCATTAGCAAGTACACCATGCAAAACTGGAAGGCTTTGGAAGGAGCCTCTTTGTCATGTGGCCATTGGCAACTAATTTGCGATGTATATGAGCTACTTAAACCCTTTGAGGACACAACCATGCTGGTGAGTCGCATTGGGGTAGAATTAATGAAATTCTACCACTGATATTTTTATTGCAGAAAAAATGAGGAGCATGGCTGAGGATTCTTACCAGAATGACAACACAGACATGCACCATGTTAGTGTGATTTGAACAAGATCCTTGCATATGTCCATTAAAAGCAATGATGAATACATTCTTGCCACTCTGCTGGACCCCCGCTTCAAACACAAAATTTCTTAATTTCTGCCAAAGGGCCATCAGCAGTTTGTCACAACAAGTAGTCATGCTGATCAGCAGCAATTCTGTGAAGGAATATCAAGACATGCTTAGTGATCAAGTGGAGGGTTGCATTGTGGTGGATTATAGGGAGAAAGTGAAGGCGTAAGAAACATCTAGACAGTATAGTGAAAAGGAAGGCTGCAAAGCATTGCAACCAGCAGAAGCAGCTACATCATCAACCAGAATATCCCATTTGGAACACAGGGCAATTCATGGTTCTCAGCAGGGGCGGCAAAAACCCAACATTGGTGGTGGTGGTGGAGGCACATCTCTTTTGGACTTGCTCCTTAAGTATTGGTTGGTAACTGACACACAGGAACACCATGTAGTTCCTAGAAGTGGTCTCACTGCATGTGAGATGGTTTCTGCATACTTGCAGGATAGCTGTGTTCTAGGCAGAAACAATTACCCCATGGACTACTGGCAAACAAAGCAGTGTGTGTGGCCAGCATTGACACGTACTGCAGTGGAAACTCTCAGTTGTCCTCCACCAAGTGTTGAGTCTGAGAGGGTTTTCAGTGCGGCTAGTTATATTGTCAATGACTGCAGGACACGGCTATCAAGCAGCAATGTTGGGAGACCAACACGCTTAAAACTGAACCAACATCTCATACCATCTGAGTATCAGGTAGCAGAAACCACACATGACAGAGAAAGCCAGGACAAATATATTAACAGCAGCACAGATGAGGATGTGGAGAAGGGATGTGAAGAAGGGCTGCCACCATCTATCCCTCTTGGGACCCCTGCTATAAGCAACAAGTAATGTATGTCAATAATCTGAGGAGGACAGCGATTTCACGCAAACATGACAATAGTAAAAACAATATACATACACAAATCAGACCATACCAGCTAGTCCCTCACCACCACCACTACAATACACATCTGCCACATTGTAGGATGTATTTTTTTTTTATCTCTTGACATCATCATGAATATGTGCCAGTGTCACTTACGAAGGAAGTTGGTGTTGTGGGCAAAGGACAAATGCACTCTGCATGCTAATACATTTTTCAAGACATATGTTGCTTCAGGAACCACAACTTTGTCTTTCAGCCACTTATTTCTAAACTACAGCCGTCAGAAGAAGTAATATTGCAGTGGGAAATGTAGTACCTATAGGAAATAAGTGAAAAATGTGTTAAAATAGGCAAATAATTTGTTAAAATAGGTGAAAAGGAGGACATTTTTGCATAGACGGAAAGGCTAAATCTTTCTTGGAAACAGCGAAAACTCAGTAAGTTTTTGTGGGAAATTTTTCACACTTTTCGTCCGCCCATACTCCTTAACCTCTATACTCATTACGTCTTTCACAGAGACAAAAGAACTACTCCATAACTTTCTACTCCTTACTACTTTCTCAGAGGACAAAAGACTTCTCCTTACTTCTTTCTCTGAGACCGAAGTACTCCTTACCTCCCTGCTTCTTACTTCTTTCACAGAGGCTGAAAGTCTACTCCTTACCTCTCTTCTCCTTGTCTCTTTCTCAGAGATTGAAGGAATACATATATGGCCTCTCACTGCAAGCATAGTTCCTGGTATAGACCCCAGTATGGTCAACACAATACATGTGTAAAAGATGATTCAGTTTAGTATGGCTCAAATGCAGGGTATATGTTGGAAAAAAAGAGCATATATGCAGATTGCCTCTATGTGCAATAGTACAATCAGTCACTTGACCACCACCATGCAACACCCTTATACTTATGGGGTACTCATGTGGGAAGAGACAAACACTGGTGAAGATATTTTGTGAGCACATTTAGTATTCCTATGTTTAGACTGTGTGCACTTCTTTTTGTTTTTTCTTTAGTGGGTACATTTGGCAGGAGAGAGTACCTACCATTATGGAACAGCACCCCTCTGGACTTTATCCACAAGCAATCATCTTTATTGGGACTTGGTTAGACAGTTTTAGAACACCCCCATTTTTCCAGTTTTTATTGAAATGTACACAGTTTAATATCTCAATGTACTCTGAAAATAAAGCATAGATCAAATAAACAATTGGACGTTAAAAAGGAAATCATGGAATCGTTTTCCTTAGCAAAATGCAATCTGAATTTTTGATTCATCAAAGTAGATATAACAGCAGAACACACCTGTGGCATACTTTCCACAACAGAAAACAAATATTTTTCTGAAAGTTCTTCCCAACACTGTTGCAGAAGTTCCCAGAAATGTGTTGCACTTGTAGGCTGCTTTCACTCTTCTCTCCAGTTCATACCAAACCAGCTGGATGGGGTTTAAGTTTGTAGACTGTGCTGGCCATTCTATGATTTGAAGCCTACTGTCTTTTTCTGTTCTTCTAAGGTAGTTCTGACACAGCCTGGAGGTATGTTTTGGGTCATTATTTTGATGTAGGATGTACCCCTGACTAACTAGGCATGTACCAGAGTGTATTGCATGGCACTGCAAAATGCTGTGGTAGGAGTATTGTTTGGGTGTCACTCATTCTGTACAAGTCGCCTACTTTGGATCCAGCAAAAGAGCCCCAGACCATCAAGCTTCCTCCTCCATGTTTGACAGTTGGTGTCACACACTGAGGAAACATCTTTTCGCCTACTCATTGGAGTACAAAACCCCTGTGTGATGAACCGAAGATCTCAAGTTTTGATTCATCGGTCCATCCAGTCTTCAGTAGTCCACTGGTGGTGCTTCATGGCCCAGGCAAGCCTCTTTTTCTTATTATGCCATCTTAGCAATGGCTTTCCTACTGCCACTTGACCATCCAAACTTGGAACTTGAAGTCTTCTCTTCACAGTTGAAACTGACACTTGCTTTGATCGGTGTTAAGCTGTGCTTGAAACTGTTGTGCTGTGAGCCGCCTCTCACTCAAGCTGTTGACTCTCAGAAACTTGTCATCTGATTCTGTTGTGGCTTTGGGTCTGCCAGACTTCTTCCTGTCAGAGTTTCCACAAGTTTCCATGTGCCTTTTGCTGGTGTAGGAAACTGTACTCACTGACACCTTGGCTTTCTTTGCAATTTCTCTAAAGGAAAGACCTACACTTTTAAGGGTTATAATGGTCTTTCTGTCTTCCTTTGTTAATTGCCTTTTTTCGCCATTTTGAGAGAAATATACTACTTCCTGCAGTATCATTCTGTCCAAATATTGCTTAAGAGGGTGTAGTAACATGGTCTATTCCAAAACTACTTTTATATGGACAGAGGGCTTGTAAGTAAACAATAAAAGTTGGGACACCTGAAGGCATTGTTAGCATGAACTTTCAACGATTAATTTACTTACATTGCTGCAGAACAACTGTGAGTTGTTAACCCATTACTTCTTCCCTGAAAAGGCCTTTTTGTGTAACTCTGAAATGTACATTATTTTTCAGTTTTTGTTAACCTAAACTTTTTTTTTTTCATCTCTGGCAGTTGACCGCTTACCTTTGTACCATTTCAGGTTATTCACTGGACTTGAACTGCATAAATTTCAATTAAAACTGGAAAAATGGGGGTGTTCTAAAGCAGTGTAGTAGATGTATCATTGACACTAACGTTTAACTCTTGACTTCAACCACCGTCCACCCACCAGGTGCTGTATTGTACGATTATAGATCTAAGCAATGCAATATACGCACTCACAGTTTAGGTGTCAAGATTCAAATTGTACTAAAACAGCTTCACAGCTCCATCATAAAAAACAGCAGCACAAGCAGCAACAATGTGTATTATATATACTGGTTGTAGAGCCTGTGTATAAGGGACACAGTGTCACCCAACGACAGCCACAGTTCAGTCATGCACAGTAGAGACTGCCCACTCCAGGGCTGATACGGAGCGGGGCGAATTCAGACCGTAATCCTCTCTGCGCATGTCTGAATTTGAAGCCCCACTCCATTATCAGCCGTGGCAAGGCCAGTCTGTAGTGCGCATGACTGCAGCGTGCGCAGCCATCTCTACTGCGCATGACGCTTTCTGACAAACACACATTTAGCGAATTATTATATAGGATATACAATACAAATTAAGTTATTAAGATTTTTTGAGCTCTTTGTTTTATTTTCTCTTGTCTCATTGTAACCATAGAAGCACATACTGTTGCCCCAGCCTTACCCCATCATGGCCCCAGCACCACATGCTGTCCTCCAGTCTTGTCCCACAGTAACTAGGTAACTACACACTGTTGCCCTCAGCCTTGTTCCATGGTCTCCTTAACACCACATGCTAACCCCTCATACCAGTCTTGTCCATATTAACCATAAAACCACACCCTGTCCCTTCAGCCTTGCCCCATCTTAGCCATAGAACCACATGCTGACCTCCAGCCTTGCCCCCACAGTAACCATAGAACCACACATACTGACTCTCCCCCAGCATTATCCCATGGTAGCCATAGAGCCACACACACTAACCTCTAACTCCCAGCCATGTCTTGTTGAACTGGTAGGATAGCCATAGAAATGCACTACTGAGTTTAACCCCTGAAGGAACTGGAATAGAAACCCAAGGACTTTTCTACCATTCCTATACATAAGTATCATCCAAAATTCAAGCAGATCTATGGCCTCAGGTAGTATTCTGTAGTGCACATTTTATGTTTGGTGGTGCTGATATTTTAAATTTGAAATTCACAAATGTATGTCTTCATATGTTAAAACTCAATTGATTTTAACACAGTGGTGGCAATGCATAGTACCGTCATGCTTATAAAACTTAAATTAGAATATTGGTAGAACTAATAGAAAAAAAATAAGCCTTCCTTTGACATTTTAAGCTTAAGCCTTTCAGTGTTAACCTTTAAAGACAATTTTCTCAGCATGTGTTAGATATTTCTGGCATGCATTTTCACAGTGATTATCAACCAGTGTTCCTGTCAAGACTAATTTTTTTTAGGAAAGGTTAAGAAATGTGAAGAACCCACGTCAAATTTCATGCAAATGTTATAGTTATTAGATTTATATTCCTAGATCAAAGTACGCTTTACGATAATATTTAGTTTGCACACTATCCTCTCCAAAATTATACATGCTGAATGTATTGGTAAATATTTATAAACATATTAGCTTCATAATTGCATGTGTGCCTCACAGCAAAGATTCTAATTCAACACTATACGAAAATGATTACAATGCTACAGGTTACATTGTAATGTTTTTATTTTATTTTAATTTGTTTTATCAAAAAGTGTATTAAAAAGTAAATGTTCTGTTTACATTGAGATAATTTTGCCCAATAAGTGAAGTGCTAAATATCTATTTTGTTCTTTCTTGTGCTTGTACCTATGCAATACACAGTGAAGCAGAAGTACTATGAAGAAATAAAGTTTTTTTTTAAATACTTCAAAAAGACCTTGAGCGCTGTTTTTTCTCTGTTTATTCATTTTGGTTTACCAAGCACCCAGGAATATAACTAATTTTCAAGATTGCCTCCTTTTTCACCATCTACTCACGATATATATATATATATATATATATATATATATATATATATATATATATATATATATATATTACGCTTAAAACTGGGAACTTCATTCACTGTGTTGCATTTAGTACTAAACTCTTTGTCTTTGTTACTCTTCTGGAGTACCATATAGAGGACTGGTGTTGACAAGGCAGGCATAAAAAACAGCTCTGGAAATAATGGAATACCATCTCCAAATTTCTTCAACCTTTTTCATTAACTACTATGGTCAACAGCTTATAGATCAGATGAATACCACATAATCATGCAAATGGTATATTATGAGTATAGAGCATCTGAATACCACAAAATCTTGCAAAATTCTTGCAATTATAGAGCATATGAATACCATGAAATTACGCAAACTGTACAATGCTGGTATAGAGCAACAAAATACCACAAAATGCTCTTGTACATTCTAAGTGAAGAGCAACTGAAAACCCTAAAATTTTGCATGGATCACCTGAATGTCACAAATCATGAAAACTGTATATTGTGAGTATAGAGCATCTCAAGGCCACAAAATCATGCAAAATGTCCATTGCGAGAATAAAGCATCTGAAGTCCACAAAATCATGCAAACAGCACATTGTTAGACCTCTGTAACATTCAAGGGGCTAAAAGACCCAGCTGGTGTCTCATTTATTCCCATAACACTCGCTCATGTCCTATCAGGTTCCCTTTCACATGCAACTCATGTGCAATTATTCCCTACTAACACCCATCCATGTCCTAGTAGGCTCTCTCCACCTACCCCCTTACTCAATTACTCACCCCCATATCTAAAATGAGACTACCTCACCCCCCCACCAGCATATCTAATTTTAGACACCTGTTTTCCTCATATGTAAAATCAGACCCTGTCACTTCTCCCATATACCCAAAATGAGATACCCATCCCTCCTACAAAAAAATAAAACCTTCCATCCCTCCCCACATACCTAAATTGATATTCCATTCCACATACCCAAAACAAGACCCTCAACTCCACATATCTAAAATAAGAACCCCTCCCTCTCTACATACCTAAATTGAGACTCCCATCACCCCTCCACATTCCTAAAATGAGGCCCCATCTCGCCATACCTAAAATGAAACATCCTGTCTCTCCCCAATAAATAAAGTGAGACCCCATGCCCCATATATAACTAAAATGAGACCACCATCCCCCATGCCATGCCTACAATTATATATCCCGTTGCTCCCCCCACACCTATAATAAGACCTCTCCACATACCCAAAATTAAACTCCCATCCCGCCAGTTCCAGACTCTACCCCTCTACTCCCCTTATCAGTGCCAGACAATCCCCCTGCTCCTACCACCAGTGCCAGACTGTCCCCCTCTACTCTTCCCCAAGTGCCAGACTCTCCCCCCAGTTATTCTATTTCAGTGCCAGGTCCCCCCCAACTACAACCACACCTCACAATCCCAACCAGTCCACCTCACACCTCCACATCAAGCCTTCCCTACCTATTCACCACCAGGAGTGCCTTGGCCCTTGTAGTCAGTGGCATAACAAAAATGATGGGGCCCCCTGCAAACTCTGTTGAGTGAGGCCCATGCTACAAGGACATAATGGGTCTACAAGCAGTAACAGAATCATACCATATGCACTGTGCCACCTCAGCCTTGCTCTAATGTCCACTGCTAGTCACATAATTACACATACACTGTTTGACATCCAACCTTGTTCCACAGGTAGTCACAGAGCCACAGACATACACTGTCTGACACCCAAGCCTTGTTCCACTGTCCACTGGTAGCCTCAGAACTACACATGCACTGGCTGACTCCCCAGCAGTGTCCCACTGTCCACTACTAGTCACACAGCTCCCCACATACATTGTATGAACCACCAGCCTTGTCCCACTGGTAGACGAGAAGCCACATATTCATTGTCTGAACCCCTGGCCTGATTCCACTGCCCAATGTTAGCCACAGATCCCTGCAAACAGTGTTTGCTCCCGCAGCCTGGTTGTACTGCTCACTGCTAATCACTGTCTGCCTCGCCCACCACCAAACCTGATTCCACTGTCCATTGGAGATTGCAGATCCCCACATACAATGTCTGACCCATCAGCCTGGCTCCACTGCCCACAGATCCCCACATAACATGTCTTACCCCCTAACCCTACTTCCATGGCCTACTGGTAGCCATATATTCCCCACATACACTGTGTGACTCCCCCCTCCAGCTTTGTTTCCCTGCCCACTGGTAGTGACATATTCCCCCACATGCATGATGTAATCCAACCAGCCTTGTTCCCCTGCCCACTGCTAGCCAAATACTCCCCACATACACTGACCAACTCCCCAGCCTTGTTTCCCTGCTCACTTATAGCCACACAGTCACTACATACACAGTGTCCCCACCTTATCCCCCTGCCCACTGGTAGCCACAAATTCCCCACATACACTGTGACCCCCAGACTTCTTCCCCTGCCCACTGGTAGGCAACTGTTCTCCAGATACACTGTGCCCCCACAGCCTCCTTCCCATGTCCACTGGTAGCCATATATTCCCGCACATACAATGTGTACCCTCAGCTTTGTTTCCGTGCCGACAGGTAGCCACCTAGTTCGCATATAAACTATGGCCCCCTAGCCTTTTTCCTTTGCTCACTGGTAGCCAAATATTCCACACATACACTTTGCTTCCCCCCAGCCTTGTTCCCCTATCCACTAGTAGTTACATATTCCCCCCACACATTATGCCACCAGCCTTTTTCCCCTGCCTACAGGTAGCCACATAGTCCCCATAAACATTGTGTTTTCCCGAGCACTATTCCTCTGACCACAGGTAGCCACAAAATCATCACATACAGTATAGGCACCCTGGTCTTGTTTTCATACTTACTGGTACCCACATATTCCTCCCATATACTGTCTGACCCACCAGCCTGGTTCCACTGGTAGTCACAAATCCAGTGTCTGACCCCCTAGCCTGGTTCCACTACTCATTGGTAGTCATGTATCCCAGCAAATGCTGTCTGACCCACCCACCCCCAACCTGGTTGCACTGCTCACTGGTAATCACTGATCCCCAGTTCCCCACATACACTTTTTACCCCCCCCGACTCATCCACTGTCCACTGAAATCTCAGATCCCCTTATACACTTTCTGACTCACCTGCCTGGAATCATTCCCCACTGGTAGTCAGAGATCCCACATATAATGTCTGACCCCTCAGCCTCTTTTTCACTGTCCACTGGTCGCCACATATTCCCCATATATACAGTGCACCCTCTAGCTTTGTTCCCCTGCACACTGGTGGCCATATTTCCTCACATATACCGTGCTCCCCCCAAGCATCATTCCCCTTACCGCAGGTAGCCACATAGTCCCAACATACACTGTGGCCCCCCAGCCTTGTTCCCTTGCCCACAGATAGCCATATATTCCCCCTATACACTGCTCCCCCCAGCCTTGTTCCACTGGTAGTGAAAGATCCACATATCCAATTACCCCATTCCAGCCTGGTTCTTCTGCACAATGGTAGTCACAGATCCCTGTTTATGCTGTCTGATCCCCACCTCCCCCCATCCTGGTTGCACTTCTCACTGGTAATCACTGATCAACCGATATGCTGTCTGCCCCCCCAAGCGTGATTCCACTGTCCACTGGGGATCTGAGACACACACATGCACTTTCTCACCTGCCATCCTGGTACTACTGCCACTGGTAGCCACATATTCCCCACGTACACTGTGACCCCCTCCACCTTGTTCCCCTGCCGACTAGTAACCACATATTCATCACATACACTGTGTGACCCCTCCCCCCAGCCTTCTTCCCCAGTAGGGTAGTCACTGCCTGCCCACTGGTAGACACATTTCCCACATACACTGTTTGACCTCCAGCCTTATGCCCGTAGCCACTAATAGTTACATATACCTCACATACAATGCCCCTGCATTGTTCCCCTGCTCACTGGTAGCCACATATTCCCTATATATAATTTACCCGCCAGCCTTGTTCCCCTACCCACTTGTAACCACATATTCCCCAAACACAATGTGAGCCCCCCAGCCTTTTTACCCCCCAAGCCTTGTTCCCCTGCCTAATAGTAGCCAGAGATTCCCCAAACACAAAGGATCCCCCCTAGCTGTGTTCTTTCCACTGGTAGCCACATATTCCATATATGTATACTGTGCCCCCCCCCAGTCTTGTTTCCCTGTCCACAGGTATTCACATAGTCCCAAAATATACTTTGGCCCTCCCCAGCCTTATACCCCTGTCCACAGGTATCCACATACTCCCCAATACACTGTGATCCCAACCTTGTTCCCCTGTTCCCTGGTAGCCACATATGCCCCACATAAACTATGCTTTTCCACAGACTTCTTCCCCTGCCCACAGGTAGTCACATAGTCTCCATATATAATATGCCACCAGAACATTGTTCCCCTGTCCACAGGTAGCCACATACACTATGGGTCCTCCCAGCCTTGTCCCCTTGCTCACAGGCAGCCACATAATTACTGCAGACACTAGTATGCCCCCCAGCATTATTCTGCTGCTAAAAGGTAGCTACAAAGTCCCCACACAACATTGTTTCCCTGCCCACTGGTATTCACAAATTCCACCGTACCTTATGTTTTCTCTTGGTAGTGAAGTACAGCAGCTCTCCCATGCTGCCTTCCATGTCAAACATTACCGAGAAATGGCTCCTTACATTCATGCCTTACTATGTACTTCTGGGTTGCAACCCAGAAGTACATAGTAAGCAATGAACATGTGGAAGAACCACTCTACTGTGCTAGGTTAAATGGAGAGCAGCACAGAAGCTCTGTTCTCCTCCAATTTCTACAGAACATAGAAACAAACAAAAAGGTACCACTGCATTGTGTGTGTGTGTGTGTGTGTGTGTGTATGGGGGGGGTTCATGGGCCTCTGCTACACTACTGGGACTGGGGCCAGGTGGCTTGCAGCCATGCATTGTTTTATTTTAAAAAGTGTATTTAGTGCAGTAACAAAGGTCCTGGCTGGACAATTTATGGAGTACCTGAATTCTAGTATTTGTGAACTTTAGTTTTCCCCATATGTACATAAAAATTGCATTGTTTTTTTAATCTTGACCCTGGTTGGGAATTTGTCAATAGGAGGTATGAAAGACATCTTTCAAGTAATACTTTGCTGTGTGTCATCTAAAACGTTGTTTACAACATCCTCAAGGGCCTGTTCATCCATCTAAAACATATACTGTATGTAATGATACACAGAATTATGGTACCCAGGTGGACTTACTTTCTGAGTGACTTGTGGGACTGGGCTATTCTAGTTTTCTAATTTTAAAAAGATTTGTTAGGGAATATTGATCATGGTTGCCTCATCTAGTGGTCTTTCAGAAAGAGTTGCAACTGAATTCTCAAAATAACCCATTATGTGATTATTTTGTGATGGAATCTATTGAATGCAAGTGGTTCTGTAAAATCATTTAAGGTATTTTACTGACATTGTATGGAGATCTGGTTGTATGAGAGATCATTGATGATGTAGGATGACTCCCAGATTCTTTTTGGAAACAGAATTCTATTGGTACTTGGCTTAATGAAACTAGTTTTTAGAAATGTGGTGGTAAGTACTTTTGTTGTGTCTTTGCCTCAGTAACAAAGGTTTTTTCCAGTTCCTATATAGTATACCTTAAGAAAGAGAGAGTGTTTCTCTGAATCATACCTGTAGTCTGTCTATGGCAGGATGATAACCACCGCCACATACATTCAGAAGGAGGGAAGGGATCATAGAAAACAATAGGACAGCCATACCATTGCCGCACATGATTAGGGGAAATAGGAGTAAAGACACCATGGAGGGTATTTTTGATATTTCTATTTTCAACACTCTTACTGAATATTAGGCCTCCTGGCAGGTAACCTTAAGGAATACTGAGCAGCATTTACTATGTCTCATATAGCTGGTATTGCTAAAACTAATGTGGCTCAAGTTTTAAAGTAGCAATAGTTTGGAACAACTGTATTTTTGGAAAATTAATTGCCTACACAGAGATAGTTTACTATTTATAAGTCCCATTAATTACAATATAATAGGATCATGTATATGGCAATACTCTGGAAGCTGTGAGTCCATTTGTTCAACATTAATATTTCTTTGAGACATGGACATGCAATTATTCTCTGGGATGAGATATATTGTAAAAATTAAATGTAATCATTATAAACATTATCATTTGATGTGTTTTAGTTTTAAGCAACATGTTTGAGTAAATGATTGGTTAAACATATATCTAACATATATATATTTTGCAGTATATTTGCAATTAGAAGGGTGTTGTTTTTTTGTATATGGTTTGTTTTTAAGTTTTATTAATTGTCACCCCGTCCGAGTGATGTTTCTGCCCCTTTCACTCCCGATTGGTTGCTGGTCCTTTAATACCTTGCTGTTCCTGACATCCTGTGCTTGATCTTTGGGCTCATTCAGTGACTTCTCTTGAATTTTCCTGTGTTTGATCCGGATCTAGTTTGACCTTAGCTTGTTCCTGACCTCCTTTCTCATCTGCTCCTTTTGTGATGCTTTGCTCTCCCGTTGTGACATGGTTTGACTCTGTCTCCCGCTTGTCAATTCACCTTTCTGCTTGATCCTCTGGCTTGACCCGTGCTTTCTCAACTCCAGTAGGTTGAACTCCAACAGGGCTTTGTTGGGATTTATCCCAGCCACCCGTTCCGACAGGGCCTTGCAGTACCTCAACAGACTTTCTGACTGATCCCAGCCTCACTCTCTTGCCAGGCAGATCTCTGGCAGGGCCTAGCAGTCTTCCAATGGCTTGTCGGATTAATCCCAGCCTTCTGTAGTTCCTTGTTACTGATTTTATGCCCACACTGGCTCCTGCTCCTCCATCTTGGCGTTGAGTCTCCCTTGCCTGAGCTTGCTGCTCCAGCATTGTCTCCAGCACTTAGCATCCCACTGCTAGTTGAACTGTGAGAGTCTACAACCTTCGACTGGCTTCCAACCTCCGACTGCTAGTTAAACTTTGACTGTGAGAGTCTATACCCTTCAACAGACATCTAAACTCGGACTGTTAGTCAAACTTTGACTGTGAGAGCCTTCATCCTTCAACCAGCATCCAACCGCTGACAGCTAGTTGAACTTCAACTGAGCAAGTCACTCCAACCCACCTGAGTTAGACCTCCAGCAATTAGTTTTACACTTTTATTGTTCTGTCTTTGACTCAGTTTCTCCCTACGACATCTAGCTTTGCTTATCAGTGTCTCTCCTGAGCTTCTAGGGAGTTCATCTTCAGTGCACTGTTAGAGAAATATTGGGCCATACTTATGGACCTGGAGGACCTCTCTAGACTTCTGTCCCAGGAGGATCAGCAGGAACAGGTACTGTCAGCTCATGCATCTTCGTTAGTTACCTTGGAAAACAAACTTGATGCTGT
This sequence comes from Rhinophrynus dorsalis, assembly GCA_037306005.1. Lineage (NCBI taxonomy): Eukaryota > Metazoa > Chordata > Amphibia > Anura > Rhinophrynidae > Rhinophrynus > Rhinophrynus dorsalis. The sequence goes on from CM074722.1 coordinate 182,582,160, forward strand.
GTTAGACTTACTGCAATCCACTGCTGTGGGATCACTGTCATTACCTAGTGATCTGGCCTTTCCTGCTTCCCACTCCACTCCTAGCACCTCAGCAGCCTTTCTAACTGGGAAGCCCCCTAAGATCCCTTTGCCAGAAAAGTATGCTGGATCCACAAATGAGTGTAGGGGGTTTCTTAACCATTGCCTCCAGCACTTTCACACCCTTCCTCAAGTTTTATCCACATATTCCTCAAGGGTGGCATTCATTATCAGTCAAGAGAATGCTTTAGGCTGGGCCTTGCATCTGCCTGATAAAAATGCAACTGTCATAAAAGACTCCAACAACTTCCTCACAGCATCCCAGTCTGTATTTGACCTTCTTGGGCAAAGTGCCTCCTCCAAAGCAACCCTTTGGGATCTCCTACATGGACTTTGGCCCCTCAGTAATTATCTACTGTATTCAGGACAATGGCTCACAAGACAGACTAATCCAGGGGCTTTAAAGACAGCTTTCTGTAGGGGGGCTAAGCTAGCACCTCAGAGTTGCCCTGCCATGCAAAGAGATCCCAGAGGATCTGAGGACTTTATATCACTCTCATCAGACAGTCCTTGCCTCCCACTCAGCAGTTTAATGTCCTTTCTAAGCTGTCAGAGGCAGAGAAAAATAGAAGAAGATAATTATATCAATTGTGACCAGAAGGGCCATTTGCTCAGCTCATGCCTGGTTTGTCCAAGAAACAATCATGCTTAGAGGTCAGCAGAGACCAGTCTTTAAGCTTAAAAAAATGCCTCCTGGGCAACTCCAGTCATCTTCTGTTGCCCATAAACGTTTCATGGTCAGAAGGTTTAGTCTTCACGAAAGCGTTGGGCTGTCTACCTCCTTGCAGAAAAGCCAGTCCTGTGAGGGCTACCGCCATCAATGTGCAACAGTGGCAAAGGACTAAACATCTTCGAGCATGAAACAGTTAGAACTATGGTGGGTCAACTGCATTCTGAGATCATTCAATTTGATGTGAACCAGTCCCCTTCTGGTCCAGTTATTCTGGGGTTGCTGTGGCTCAAGTTGCATATTCTGATGTTTGACTGGACCTCTGGTTATTTGACCTCCTGGGGTGTCTCCTGTTTTGAATCCTGTCTTGTCAAGGTCAAGAGACCTTGTTTATTGGTCTCTATCTCTGAGATTCATATTCTGTGGTGATATTGATGCCCATCCCTGTTCCTGTCTCCCATTCCTTCTCAGTTTGGGCTAAAAAGGCCATCAATGTCTCTTCCACCCCAGCTTCTCCACCATCATCATCACCACCACCACCACTACTCCCTCCGTGCTTCTGCTGATCTATTATAGACATCTCACTGGTTGGAGGAGGTGATGAGAAATGTGACAGAGGCAGCTGATCTGTGCTCATGGTGGTGGTGGTATTATTGCTGCTAGGCAACAATTCTGCCATCTTCAGCATCATGTTCCACCTGGACAATGCCGAGTGGAGAAGGGGATTCCCAGGGTCAGGGGAATGGTGTGGGCTCTCTTGACTGCTAGTCTGGATGCTCTTCATTGCTTCCCCTACCACATTCCTAACACGCTTCCCACCAGCTGCTTCACCATCACTGTTACTACTACTACTGACAACAACCACATCAATTTCTGTCCCTGAGTCTTCCTCCTCACAGTCACTAGTAATATGATGATCACCCCCTTCTTCACTACTAACCATAACATGCTCCTGGACCTCCTTAGTAGTACTAGTGGAGGAATTGATTGGGGATGGCAAGTGTGACTTAGGGTCTGTCACAAGTAAGGGCTATATGCCCTGCTGAGACAGTGGGGAGAGTGGGGGAGTGCAAGAGCTGATTATCTGAACATTTAATCTGAAAAAAGTCTGCACAGTGCTGGGTACAGAAATACAGAAATAAATATTACACAATATTTATTTACACAAGAAACCCCTACATACAATTACCAATATATAGAAGAGTCCTCGTGGGAACTTCAGATGGTAAAAGTTTCCCTTCCAGTTGTTGCAAAGAAATTCCCTGTTTTTTATCCAAGACCCATAATAAATAGGAGTCCACAGTTGTTTCTAAGAGGCCAAACCCCATGGGTGTTAACTTGGGGGGAGGTTTGGCCTCACAGTTTACCATATACACGTGTTCTCCCTAGTTCACATTATGTGGCTGCATCCTGGATAAACCCATCAGAGCAGATCTTCCAATACGTTTTATGGTCCCTCTATGTCCTGCTCTGGTGATTGTTATCTGTTCATTCAATTTAGCTAGAACTTTAAAAGGTAACATAAAATATACAAAATAAACAAATTATACATACCAGGGACCTGCAAAGGCCAAACCATGCCTTGGTATGACAGGGTCCCCTGCTGTCACACGTGGCATCATCTTCTCCTCCCCCCCTTGAGAATTCCAAGACACACTGGCAGTACTCAAAACACTGGCAGCAGGCACAGCACTGGTGACAGCAGTGGCAGCACTGGCACCAGGCACAGGCAGCTGACCTGTCCTGCTCTAACTACTACTCTCTTCTTCCTCCAGTGAGATAAATTTCCCCAAGATCCTGAGGAGTGAATTATGGGGACTTGCCAACATTGGGTCTGGGGAATCAAGGCATGCAGATCCTTCAATGCTGGAAGTGGTCACTTCCTCCTACTCCTCAGACTCACTGAACAAATAAGGGTCCTACCAACTCCTCCTTTTATTGTTTGTAAACCTGCTCATAGTGATATCAGTCACTATGAGCCTCTTCTGCCTCACTGTTGCTATAAATATCTCAGCACCTCTCTCTATGTAGCTGCTTGTATTGAGTTTAACTTCCTGGAAAACGGCACATTTTTATAGCGAAAGGTGAAAAACATTTTAATAAAGGGGCAAAAACTTGCCATTGAAAAAATATTGAAGAATTTTTGCCACTTGGCAAAAATGGGGAAGATTTGAATCGCTTTATTGAAAGTGGATTTTCCTGTGAAAAAGCGGACAACCACATCGTTTTTGCATATTTTTTCATGGTAACATGACAGGACCTTTCGCCCACCCCTAACTATGAGTACCTGGTCATGCCTGTGTAGTGCCCTGGCAGTCTTCCAAGACCTCATGAACAATATATTTTGTGACATGATCATGTCTCACATTTTGATTCACATCGAAACCATGTGCGAGCAGTATTTCAGCTCTTTTACAAGAACAATTTGTATATAAATGTGGAGAAGTGTGAGTCTGAAAAAAATCACCTACCCTTCTTGTGGTACATTATTTTATTGTCTTAGAGATGGACCCTGAGAAGCTTTCAGCAGTTTTTAACTGGCACAAACAAACTACTCTATGGGCGGTGCAGATATTCCTTTGCAAACTACTATAGATGCCTCATTAAAAACCTCAAGGTAGTTGCTCCAATCACTGCTCTACACTGAAAGAATGCGGCTCATTGGTCCCCTGAAGCCAAAGCTGTATTCAAGAAATTAAAAGAAGCTTTTGTCACGGATCAATATTCAGGTGTCCAAATGTCTGGACCCAATGTAGCTGGATAGCGGAGCTAGGAAGCATTGTTCAGGAATATTGATTGTGGCAACTATCCTTTGCTGTGGCCAAAAGCTGTATAAAGGTGCTAGTCGTAAAGACAGATGTCCGATCCTGGTTGAGCTGGGACCCTGAGCAGAATGGGGGCAGATGCCTGCTGGTGTTGGTCTTGGATAAAGGACCCAATGAGGACCCCAGATGCAGATCCTCTAAGCTCTCATTCAACTGAAAAGGATATGACCAAGATAACAGGCTGAGAGTGCCTAAGGTTCACCAGTAATGCATTGAAGACTAGCCCTTTAAATGTAGCAGGCTGGAACAGCTTAACGTTCGCCCCAACACATGTAAGGAATATCTCTCACCATAAAGTGCTAAAGGAGATGGAGTAGGACAAAAATGACAATTGTGAATGACTTCCAATCACAGTTTGAACCAAATATGACTAGGATTGACAAAACTCTAATAACCCTAGAGACAGAATAAAGTGGAGTACTACCGCCACCAAGTGATCGACTAATACTAGTGTGACTCCTACATCACAAATACCCTAAGGAATATAGGGTAACAAAGTCAAGATAACAGATTGACAAGGATGATAAATATATTCATCCCTACTACCTCTGACACCTAGACCAGGACCACAGCTATAGTAAAGCACTCCTGAACCCTAAGAGATGGGACAGTTGAGGGATGTGGCACACCCTGCTTTGACTTGTCCTGCAGTAGAAACACACTGTCAAGCTGAGTCAGCCAAGGGTCGTCTAGGCAGATGTGAAGTTACAATAATAGTGCCTGTCACCTGGGTCAGAGGAAACAGATATATAGATAATATAGTGAATACAATAAATTCCTCCCAGGGCCTGAGACCCAAGATATGATAGGGTGGACAACATAAAAATAAAATAAATAAATAATTAAACAAATAAATATATGTTAGGTGGCAGACAGTTGCCTTGGGAGCCTGATGTGAGCTCTGTGACTGATGTAGACTTGATCGACAGCAGACGACATTGAGAATTTTGTTGAGGGCCAAGGCAAGACATCACAGTCTATCAGATGCATACTTAGAGAGTAGTTGATTAACATCCAGCAAATGCACCCCTTAGTCAGAGTCTCCTGAATATAATCTGCCAGAGCTTGATTTTCTGGAAGGGATAACAAGAAAGTCCTCCCTTTAAGTTGCATAGTACCTGGCAAAAGGTCTATGGGGCAGTCACAATCAGGATGAGGAGGTAACTAGTCAATTTGGGCAAAGACAAAGACAACTCTAAATTCCAGATAGGGAGGTGGAATAAGATTCATCTTAGGTTGCAGAAATTGAGATGATATATGCCAATACGTTGGATGGGGAGTAAACAAGACATGAAACAAGATGAGCTCCATGTCTTAATCTGATTGCTATCCCAGTCAATAAATGGGTTATGAACCCTAAGCCATGGTAGTCACAAAATGATGGGTGTATGAGGAGCAGAAATAGTATCAAACCTTGCAGTCTTCTGATGGAGGAAGCCCATAGTGAGAAGTCCAGGTTAGGAATGCTTAATGTTTACTCAAAACATGTAAGGAATATCTCTCACCATACAGTGGTGAAGGAGATGGAGTAGGACAGCAATGACAAGTGTGAAGGACTTCCAATCACAGTTTGAACCGAATATGGCTAAGACTGACAAAATGCTAATAACTCCAGAGACAGAGCACTACCGCCACCAAGCGATACTAGTACAACTCCTACACCACAATTACCCAAAGGAAAATAGGGCAAAAATTCAAGGTAACAGCTCAACATGGAGGATTAATATACTCACCCCTGCTACCTCTGACACCTAGGCCAGGACCACAGCTATAGTAGAGCACCCCTGAACTCTAAGAGATGGAACTGCTGACAGATGCGGCACACCCAGCTTCGATTTTCCCTGCAGTGGATCACACTGTCGAGCTCAGGGGCCACCTAGGCAGATGTGGAGGCCCAAATCAAAGGTAACTATAAGGGTGTATGTAGGAGAATGCAATAATAGCACCTGTTGCCTGGGTCAGAGGAAACATAGATATGCAGGTAATATAGGAGTACAATAAATTCCTCCCAGACCTTGAGGCCCAAAATGACGTGCCAAATGGTGTGGATAGAATCAAGTAGAAGAATAATCAAAACAAGCCGAGGTCACCGAGAGCGTATTGGGTGTAAGAGGTAAGCAAAATCTGTAGTCAGTAAAAGTAAGCCAGGGAGGACAATCAAAATATATAAGCCAAGGTCAAAGTTCAAACAAAGTCAGGTCTATCCACAAAAAACTCAAATAATCAGGCCAGAAGGTTACAGAGGCCTAAGGCTATAGACCCTAGTTGACCAATAGTATTCCAGGAGGAGGAGGAAGTGATGCAAGGAGAGACAGACAAAAATAGGTGCAAATGGAAAAAACAGACAGAGACAGACCAGAAGGGGGAACAGGAGAATTCTGATGGAGGCAGACCAAAAAAGTGCAAACAAAAAACCAAACAAGCCAGAAGGGTGAACAAGAGAATCCTGACACATACAGACTTTTAGTCTGCAGTTTTGAATTAAAAAATTTAACAGCCAAGATATTATGAACTAAGTCAAAATGGCTTTTTTTTTTATTACAGTATTAAACACAATGGAGAAATACTCTGGAAAAAACTCTAATTTTAGCATAATCTATTAGACTTAGCTATATATCTGAAATATTACCTGTACATCTGGAAGAGGCCATCTGTTTTATTTTTACAGCAATGTCATGCTGGCTAACAGGACAAGAGGTGGACTCATAGGACAGAGCGAGTTACTAAGCAGAACAGATGCAGAAACAACAACCAGTAATAGTCACTGAGAGTTTGGAAGCAGCGCATGAAAAGTACAACTCACATGCCGATAAAAGCTGGATTATGGGTAGCCACAAGTTGGAGGAGGAAAACTCAGGGACTGAAATTGATGTGGTTGGTATTAGTTGTAGTAACAGTGATGGTCAAGCAGCTGGTGGGAGTGGTAGGGGAAGCAATGCAGAGCATCCAGACTAGTGGTCATGGGAGCCCACACCATTCCCCTGATCCTGGAAGTCCCCTCTTGGCATTGTCCAGGTGATACATGATCCTAAAGATGGCAGAATTGTTGCCTAGCAGCAATAATGCCACCACTACCTGGAGCCCAGATCAGCTGCCTGTGCCTGCTTCTAGTGCTGCCAGAGTGCCTTTTTCAGGCCACCAGGAAATGGGAAGTGGGACATTAAGGGAACCTCTGTCACATTTCTTGTCACCTCTTCCAGTCAGCAGTGAGATGTCTGTAATAGAGCAGCATGGAGGGACTAGTGGTGGTGATGACGATGGTGGAGAAGCGGTGGTGGAAGAGGCATTGATGGCCTTTTTTTAACACAAACTGAGAGGGAATGGGACACAGGGATGGAGATGGGCATCACCACAACCACCAGCACTGACCTTTTAGAATTTTGGGAGTTTGCAACTGCCCTAATTCCTGCTGCTGCTGTGTTGCAGCAGGATGCTGAGGAGCAGGCTAATGTGCCACAGACCACAGTGGACACAGTGGGAATGGGGTCAACAAGTGATGCAGAACTAAGACAGGTTCCACTTTCCAGCAGCAGCAATACTCCTGGTCCTAGTTGCAATGCTGATTCTGAGGCAGTAACAGCAGTAACATCATCCTCTGCCACAGCCAGTGAAGTGGAATGTGGAGGAGAAAAAGAAAGATGCCAATCTTCACCACCATTCCCCTCCTCTCTGAAGTCATGAGTGTGGGACTATTTTTCTCTTAAGGCAGGCAAAGTGCAGTCATCAACAATGGAACTGTGCACAATTTATGACAAGTCAGTGAGAAGGGGAAAGGAGGGCACACACCTTGGTACAACCACCCTGATAACACACATGAAACACAGACACTGTGACATTTATGTGAAACATGTTAAAAAAAAAACCCATCACAGAAATCGAGCACCACTGTTGCTGTACCCCCAGACTCTCCCAAAAGGCAACAAGAGCTGAGAAGGAGATCAAAGAGGCGGAAGAATAGAGAAACCCAACCACAGGCTGAAAGTTTTATGACGAGCGAAACAACTAGCTCACAATCACCTATTTGCTATGGGGTAATTACATCTTCTGCCAATCCACCTCATTCATTGTTACCTCCCCCACCAAGTGATAGCCACTCTGTAGATGTTAGGATGTGGCAGTTTGTTTCCAACCACTGCACACTGTGTGGTGCATTGACCACACATGTCAGTGTGGTGGAGGAGAATTGCAAGCAGGACATCAAGCGGCATCCAAGGAGATTACATCCCACAGACTATGCTAAACTTGTGGCATGGAGGGTTCATCATTACTATTAATCTGTCAGCAAGTTGTCATGTGTCCTTAGCGGGTGTGGACAAGAGTCATAGTGACAGCAGCTGTACTTGATTTCTGTTGGGGGCACATCGCACCGGGGACCCTAAGTTTCATGGTGTTTGGCTAGAATTGTTCCAGATGTTTCATGTTAGTACAGATGTAACCATTGTTCCACTTCCCAGTTCATCCCTTATTTATACTGTGCACATTGCATTTCCTGATGTGAGAGGCACAGTTCCTGCTCTCAAGGGAAAAATGTCTATTCTAGTAACAACACATCCATGATTTTGGAGGAGGACAGGAGAAACGTTATTGGCCAAATTCTTCTTTTCTTCACATATACCTGAAATGGTAGGGTGGGGGCTTGTAGTGCTTCTACTGCCTTAGGCAATGTCAGGCTACCTGTGCTGTGGCTGCTCGAGCCGACCGCATCATTCCCCAGTGGCTCCAGTCACATCCGCTGCTGACACTGGTGCCTTGCCTCCATTGAGGCTTGGCCGCATTCCACTTCCTGGCGGCTCAGACACCTGTTGGTGCCTTGTGCGGCTCCGGACACTTCTGCTGCTGGCATTCTCGCAGGCGGGTGACGTCATTGTTGGGCGCACATCCAAAGGCATGGACATGAGTTCCATTTAAAGGGACCGCCACCTGTTGGCTGCACCTCCTCTTCCTGCTTGCATACTACTTTAACTGCCTGGACACAGGGCTCAGTCATCTTTTCGTTGTTGTGCAGTGCAGTTCGATTTCGTTGGTTCTCTGTGCTTGATCTGGCTTGTCTGACTAACCGATCTGGTGCTGACCTGTGGCTCTGTCTAACTACCCGCTCCATGTATGACCCTTGGCTTTGTCAGATAACCATTCTGGTGCAGACCTGCGGCTCTGGCTGACTACCTGTTCCGTGTTTGACTTCTGGCTTGTCTGACTACCCGTTCTGGTGTTGACCTGAGGCTTTGTCCACTGCGTATCCATCATTCCAACGCTTCAGTGAACATCCTATCTGGTGCAAACCTATGGCTCCTGCTGACTACCCGCTCCGTGCATGACCCCTGGATTGTCTGACCACCCAATGAAGCACCGACCTGAGGCTCTATCTAACTATCCCCTAGTGTGGCCTTCCGTGCTGTTAGATATCCAATCTGGTGTGGGCTTGTGGCTCTGGCAGACTTACTCCTGGTTACCATCCTATTTGTCTGGCTTCTCCCAGGTGCGGACCTGTGGCATTGCAGACTATTCCTTGTCCCATCGCTGGGACCTATATCAAGAGTATCACACAAAAGCAGTCTTCTATTTCTGGTAGTTGTTGCTTGCTCCGTTGTGCACTTCTCTTTATTACTATATATATATTGTGAGATTTCCGTTTCACTGTTGCTGCCTAATAAAGTTGGGGTTACCTTTTAGTACTTGTCCTGAGTTTTTCTTGCTGAACCCTGAAAGGCATATCACTGGAGCTAGTTGTGGCAAGTGGAACCTTCATCATCCATGACCCATATTACTGCTGTTGTTGATCCCATTCCCTGTGAGCTGCCTAATCCTCCTGCTGCTTAAACAACTCAGCAGCAACAGCAAGAACAGCAGTCGCAAATTCCACCTCTACATCAGGGAATTTAACATTGGCTAGTGGTCACTTGGCAACGCAACATGACCTACTGGTACTAGGCCAGCAAGACATTTTTTTCCTCGTGGATATGCTATAAAAACCAAACAAAAAAAACAAAACAAAAAACATAGGCCTTCAAAAAATAAACAATTTTGGTGGCTTGTTTCTAACAAGCCTAAGTCTTACAAATCAATGTTTCCTCAGGTTTCGTGCCAAACAAGTCTACGTCCTACAAATAAAAGTTTCCTCAGGGCTTGGGCCTCTAGCAACAAATCTTACAAATCATCCTCTACAAAATACTCTATCACTTCAAGTATCAGTCTACACCAGTGGCAGCAATCTGTCTCTATCACTTTACGTACAAATGTTTTATTTTATTTATTTTTTTATTAAAGAAGAACTTTCAGTTCATACTTAGTCACCATGCATTCATTAAACGCATGGCGACTAGCTTTGAAATAGATGCGGTACCTTTAAAAAATAGCCCAGTGTAAAGGAATCCTTCCTGTTTGGAGACTGGAACCCAGTCTACAGAGAAGACATTTTGTCTGCGCTTCTGTACTGTCAGTCCCAGTTTCCATTGAGTAGCACTGCAGTGCACCATAGGATTACCGGAAGGGACTGACAGCGCAGGCACGAGGACCGTACTAACATGCCTGTCAGTCCCCAAATGGGAAGGATTCCTTTACACTGGGCTATTTTTTAAAGGTAAAACATCTATTTCAAAGCTAGTCGCCATGCGTTTAATGAATGCATGGCGACTAAGTATAAACTGAAAGTCTCGATTTAACTGTCCCCGCAATACCAGTCAAGAAACCCCCTAAAGCAAATTCCCTTTTCAACTGATTCTTTCCCCAGACGCCACCCACCAACATTGGCACCCTCCTCAGACCCCATTCATACCATGTCTTGTGGGATTTTTTTTAACTGTATTCAGTATTTCTTATTAACTGTCCCCCCCTCCTACCCCTTTTATACTATGCCTTTGGAAAATAAAATAACATTTGCTGTGTGTTGTGTATAAATTCAATGCTCCCATTGATTTCAATGGAATGAGATAGGCGAAAAAAGTGGAAAAACTGCACCTTTCGCTGGGAATTATTCACGAAGCGGGAAGCGCCATCATTAACTGATTTTGGTTTGAGAAAAAAAATGTTGCCCATTCCTAGTAACAACATTCTCCTCTTCTGCAGTAGTGCATGATATGTTGGGCCCTATGGTTGGGTTAAGCATATGTGGCCAATATGTATAATCATGGAGAATCTCACACATGATGTTGATACTTTGATGACCTGAAGTAGGTGCATTGTGAGATTGTTGAAGGGTAAGACCCTTAAGACAATTGGTATGACCCATTGTCATATCACAGTTTTAGAAATTCAGATCAACAGACCATCTTGGATACACAACTGAGTTTTGCATCCGCAAATCTTCCTTAGAGTCTCAGAGATTGTGTGGCTTAGAGACTCTTCTATGTATTTATAGAAGATGCCTATTATGGATTCCCTTTAAATCAAGAACACTTATAACAAACACATTCTACAGGGTTATACTGATTCCTGTTCAGTCCCACAGAATTAAGATTTCATAATCTTCCCTGATTTAAAATGAATATGAGTCACCTTACTTGCCATAAGCAAATAAGCTGCAGGAAAGAAGTTGTTAGGGCAGCTCCCCCATACCAGAGGGAGGTCCCCACTCGCTGGAAAGAAGGGGTTTTGAGGCACAGGAGGAAACACAAACATTTATTATACTCCAGTTTAATTAGGTGTAAAATACATTGCCAGTGTGCAGTGATATAGCTGCCAATATTTCAAGCAATTGAATAGAATTGTGTTGCAATACACATTACCTCCCACAGATTAAAAAATAGTGCCTTTTGGACAGAAATTGAATTGCTTAAAATGCATTTTCTACTAACATATCAAAAAAGTATAAAACCTGCCTATTGCAGTTAGCTGAATAGATCTCACTGTGCCTTATCCTTTTCACCTGCTAAGAAGGACAATGAAGAAAAAATACAAATCTCATCCATTTTTTGATTGTCAATAGTTTGATAAAGCATTAATGCTAAGGTATGTTGCAAAGGAAACAGCAAAAATAACAAATCACTCTACTCTGCCATAAAGCCAAGAAGATACCCTATTTAAATAAAACATAATGAGCTAAAACTGAAATATAAACTAATTTAAAATGTATGTACTAAGTCAGTGATTTTTTTAGAAAAACCAGTATGTCTATAACAGCTTCTCAATAATAATAATCATGAACATATTTTAATAGAGCCATCAAGAGAAAATGTTCTGGCAACACTAATTTAAGTACCACAACAGACATGCAAATGGGGTTTCATAATTATGGTTATTTGATGAATTTCCTAAACAAAGCTCTTCAATTTCAATCATGTCAAAACTGTTCTCTTTATGAAGGTTTTTGCTTGTATATTAATAATTTCTAAGTGCAATCAAACTTATTATAGAAATGTCAACCTTTATTAAATTGCATTCTCCTTATTGAAGTCTGGCAGTTTTGCTGGCAACAGTAGATTGTTGCCAAATGGAAAATGTGACATAAAGCAAATACTAAAAAGCATATAAATGTTTGAGTACCTAGAGATTCCTGTGCATAAATGAGCTAGTAGTGAAAAATAGCTGCAGAATCAACTTGGACATTATTGGAGTTTTCCCCTTGATTGCTAGAGATGTCTGCAGTGCGTTGACATCTGACATCCAATGGGCTAATATAGAGTAAAGAATATTTTTTTTGTGCATAAAACACTATTAGTATGTAAGATACTGTACAGTCAGTTAGCAAATGAGTGAATTATCAGCTATCTTGTTAGTAATATTGATTGCAATACTGTAGTATTAACTGCTGATTCTGCCAATATTATTAGACTCAGAAATGGATACAACTGATTGGCTTAAAGAGCAACCATCAGTAGCATAGTGTCTCATCTTAAGCTCTTTTTACCTGGAAGTGGCCTTGTTGATCAAACTGGAGGTGCATTGTGTGTTCCGGTTGGCCAATTGTGGAGCAGTATAGGCTGGAAAGTAACTCCCCAGTGCACACTTGTTAGTCCTGTATGAAAAGAATGAACAACAGGACTGAAGTCTTACAGTTTAGTCTCCTGCCCTATGTGATGCTTAAAGGGATAGTAATCATGAGAAAAAAGAATAGGTGAATTGATAGGTACAATTAAAAAATACTTACTTCCCTCATTCCCATCTCTCAGACCATTATGATTTGAGAGATATAATAAAATAAATGCCTCTGCTCCCTCCTACTTTTCAAGCATCCGCTGTATAGCGGACGTCATGAGTTCCTGCTTCCGGGACCAGACGGTGGCTCTTCAAGAGCGCTGTCATTGAGATATATAACTATAATTACTTCATCGGTATGGTCTACAATGTGTGCCTTTGACAGCCTGGCTTGCAAGCACACTTTGTAGACCATTCCGATGAAGTAATTATAGTTAGATATCCCAATGTCAGCACTCCCGAAGAGTCCCCTAAAGTCGGGCGAGCGGATTCTGCCTGTGACAGCTTTACAGCTCGTCAGGCAGAAAGGAGAGGGAACGGAGACCTTTATTTTATCATATCTCTCAAACCATAACGGTTTGAGAGATGGGAATGAGGGCAGTAAGTATTTTTTAATTGTACATATCAATTCGCCTATACTTTTTTCTCGATTTTACTATCCCTTTAAAAATAAACATGCAAAGTATATAATTTCATCTTTGCTCTTCTCCCATGCCCTTCATGCTGCCAAGTTGCCTCTGTGTCCAGCTGCTCCTTTTTTTGTCCCTCTCTGCTATTTGTAACCTTCCATGTAACCAAAACTTACTTGTCTCTTGACCCATTTGCCTCTTTGATACCTCTCTTGTTCCTCCAAGTCCCTTGTTCCTATCTTTTGTCCTCTGGTGCCCATAGCCTCCTCTTTTGCCCAGCTTTTCCCATTGTGCTTCTCATTTTCCCCACTGTGATTCTGTTTTCCACTGTTTTCATCTGTTGTGCTAATCTGGTGCTCCTCAGCACTGGCATATTTATGGATCAATCAATCCTAGAACCAAAGTGTCCTATGACAGTGACATGTTTGTTGGTCAGTCTTTCACAGGACCATTGTATACTAATGTCAGTGACATTTTGGGGTTAGTTCTTCCTAGGACCAAAGTGTACTTGTTTATGGGCCAGACCCTCCAAGTACCAGTATGCTAAAGGTCGTGACATGTTTATTGATCTGTCCCTCCAAATACCAGTATGTGAATGGCATTGACATGTTTATTGGCCAGTCCCTCCTAAGGACCAGTATGCAAATGGCAGTGACATGTTTAATGGTCAGTTCCACCAAGGACCAGTATGCTAATGGCAGTGACATGGATCAATCCATATGAGGACTAAACTGTACTAATGGGAGCAACATGATTATGGGGCAGTTCATTCTAGGACAAAAGTCTACTAATATATTTGTGTTAAGTATTTGTAAAAGCAAATTATACAAGTGGACATTTTAGCTCCAGGAAATTTGTATAATTGTATAGAATATGCATTGGGATGTGATATAATCATAACAGTTCTGAATTTTCATTTAAATTAATTTCATTTAATTTTCAGGGACACTGAGCAAGCTGGGTAGTACAAACATCTGGAGGGCTCTACCATTTGTACTACTCCTGGGCTTCATTATTTACATATATGGTGGCCCTATGTATGAGCAGAACTACTCTAGAGCACACCATTTAAGCCAGTGATTCTCAACCAGGGTGCCATGGCACTTTGGAGTGCCATGGACATCAACTTAGGGTGCCCCATGTTTTCTATGAAGAATGACATAAATAGACTTTTAAATAAAGATTTATAGAAATTGTTAAGCACGTTATGTTTAATTGTGTTATTATGATTGTAAGACCTAATAATAACTGTATATATATGTATGGAACCTTCACTATGCCCGTGATAAAGTACATTAAATATGTTAGGGGTGCCCCGAATGTTCTAGATTATGTGTTAGGGGTGCCCTGAACAAAAAAAAATTGAGAACCACTGATTTAAGCGAATAGGGATGGGTGAAACCGTTTGCCTTGAAAGCGAAACAGACAAAAAAATGCCTCTACTTGACAACTGGAAAATATTTTACTAAAAGTGCCAATTTTCTGTTTTTTCCTACCTAGCTCATTGAGCATAGGGTATAAAAGGGGTATCAGATTCCCGCAGCATGCCAATTCTGTATTTGTGAGAAATAGAGAATGCAGCACAGATTTGCAGCTAGTTAGGTTAGTCAAATAATGTCAAACCAGAATGTAGTTTAGGGAGTCTTGAAGTCAGGAAATGTGTTCTCTTTGGTTGGGGAGTCTGGGGCACTCTGGGGGAGGAGAATGGAGAAGAAGATTTACCTCAAATACCCTAAAATCTAGGATGACTGAGACAGGCAGCTGTTATCCAAGTTCCATCCTGATCTGGCTGTTATTTCTGAGTTGGGGGCGTCTGGGGGTAGAGGAAGGGAACAAAGGAATTTGTACTCCAAATACCACCAAATATTGTGTGACTAAATGGGAGACAAAAGCAAACATGATCCAAGTTCCTTCCTGATCTGACTGTTATCTCTGTGCTAGGGGAATATGGTAGATGAGAAGGGAGCAAAGTAGATTTACCACAAATACCACAGCATTTTATGTGACTGACTGAGAAGAAACAGGGAGCCATGATCCAAGTTCCTTCTGATCTGGCTGTTATCACTATGTTACGGGAGTCTGGAGGTGTATGTGGGAAGGGAGAAAGGGAAATTTACCCTGGGTATCCCAAATATTTTGACTGATAATTGACTGATGTGAGCTGTGACTGAGGCAGACTGATACTAGAAGAAAAAGAATATTTTGTAAATGGCAAGACATCACAAATGGAGATACCGCTCCTCTTGAGGAGGCAGTCTGCCAGAGTGCCACAAAAAGTACCTCTACCACCAGCACCCATACTATTAATAAACCATCTAAAACCAGTGTTGCTGGAATAGTAGAAGGTATAACACTTCAACTAACTGCTGCAGCTCACAGTGAGACAAACAAGCACAAATGGGAAAAGTAAAAATAAATTGTTTGATGACCCATGACTTGCCAGGATCGTCATGGGTAAACTTCCTATAAGGACCCATGGTCCTGGCACGTCAAGGGTTAAATGATAGCAGTGCACCTTAGTAAGGCTGCTATTATGCTGTACAGTTTTAAACTAAGTGCTCGAGGACCGGACCACTCAATTACAGTCCTATCCTGTTCTGCCGGTACATGTGATCACTACTACAGCAGTCAAATGTACTGGCTTTTTCATTCACAAATGCAATGTGTAAGACACGTTGCCACTGTGACTGTTCTCTGCCTCTCTCTTCCTTACTATGAGAGTAAGGAAGAGAGAAGCAGAGAACAGACAAAATGTGAAGAAGATATAGGCCAAAGTTGGGAGTATTAACCCCTTCAGTGCTGGATCTGTGGGCAGAATGAATGCAGGTCCATTTATGATCTGCCAACAGCCTCTTGTTATGTTTAAAAATAAATCTGAAGTAAAGCAATGTCTTTTATTTATACAACCTAATTTATAAAATCATCTATTGAAGTTTAAAAAAACTAATTAATGTAAATTTTACTGTTGTGGAACAAAGTAATACACATATACACACTACACAATGTTATCCAACCAGAAAGTGGAAACAAGTGGGGTGAAGAGGGACATGGGTATGTTCACCCCAAAAGAACAGTGTCCACTTAAAACTGCCCATTTTGTAGGTATGAATATCTGGTCATGCCTTTCATGCAGTCTCCATAACAATTTAACCCATTGAGCCAAATGGTCACAAGAGAACAAATAAAAATGGTGGTCTTTTTATATTTTTTTCACAGTTTTAATTTTAATATAGTAAATGGTGTGTTATCCATATATGTGTGGTATCAAAGAAAGCCCGACTTGAGTGTGAAAAAAATGGTATATAATTTATGTGGCTGGAATAAAAGACTTAGAGGGAAAACACTGTTTAACAAATACATAATCAAAAAGGTCAGAATTGTTCCGGTCCTTAAGCTCAATCCACCTCAGATTTTCCTGTTCCTTAAAGGGTTAATGTGGTAGACAATGATCTGGAAATTTCATATGGCATGAAAATCCACCTGACAACAGATATGTGGACAAGTGGGCAGAGAACAGGCTAGATGACTGTTAATGCTCACTGGGTTTCCCTCCCACCACCAACAGTGAGCAACAGTAGCTTTTAGTTTTAGGTGACAACCAGTAATTTGGCCTCTGGTTCTGGCAATACGATTAAAAGACAGTAGCAGGATAGCTCGTACCATTGGCACAACACCTCGTGCGTGCAGAGTTTTGAGAGACAGTATCACAAAGCCATTGATATATTAAATTAGATCAGGTGATAGAGAGTGTCTTTCATTGTTTTTTTTAAAACAGTTACAGTATCTGCAAGTACAACATCCAGAGGTAAAGAATTCCATAGCTTTTCCACCCTTACTGTAAAAAATCTATACCTTTGTTTTAGTCAAAAGACCCTTTCCTCTAGTCTTAATGGATGACCTCTCATTCTTAGCTCAGCTCTTTGTGGAAATAATTAACTGGATGGTTCTTTGTGTTGACCTTGAATGTATTTGTAAAGGGTAATAATATCACCTTGTCTCTTCTCTAATGTAAACAAACCCAATCTGGCTAGTCTGTCTTTATAACTAAGATCTTCCAATCCCTTTATCAGTTTTATTGCATGTCTCTGCACTTCTTACAGTTAACCAATGTCTTTTTAAAGAACCGGGGCCCAAAACTGTACTCCATATTCCAGATAAGGCCTAACCAAGGATTTATCTAGAGGTAGAATAATATTAGCATCTCTTGCATCTACACCTCTTTTTTTGCAGGCTAGTACCCTATTTGCTCTTGTAGCAGCTGAGTGAATCTGAACACCGCTGTGAAATCTATAGTCTATCGGTACTCCTAAATCTTTCTCTAATGGAGATTCCCCAAGCTGTTTCCCATTTAAAGTATATGTAGCATGTTTGTTTCTACAGCCCAAATCCATAACCATACATTTATCTACATTAAATATCATCTGCCACGTTTCTGCCCATTCACTCAGTTTATCTAAATCCTTCTTCAGAGAAAAAACATCCAGCCCTGTATGTACTTCCTATAAGTATGTATGTCATCAGCAAAGATTGAGACACTACTTTCAATATCTACTTCTAGATCATTAATTAACAAATTAAAAAGCATTGAACCCAGAACTGAACCCTTGGCACCCCAGTTATAACTGTAGACTAAGTTGAAAAGGTTCCATTTACAACAACTCTCTGCCATCTATCATTTAACCAGTTCTCAATCCATGTACAGATAACTTGAAAACTGAAGCATTTTTAATTTATGCAGTAACCTGTTGTAATGCACTGTATCAAAGGCTTTTGCAAAATCCAAGTATACTACATCAACAGCAATTTCCTTGTCCAAATTACTACTTACTCTTTTACAAAATGCAAATAAATTAGTCTGACATGATCTAGTTTTCATAAAACCATGCTGACTCCTACTAATAATATTGTTTGTCTTCGTATAGTTCTGAATCCGGTCAGTTAGTAACCATTCTAATATCTTACCCACTATGTAAGCTTGAAGGTCTATAATTTCCTGGTTTTGATCTTACCCGCTTTTTGAACTATGGAACTACACCAGCTTTCCTCCAATCACAGGGAACTATGGACTCGATTTAATGATGCCCAAATGGCAAAAAAATAGCCAAGGGCATTTTTCAAGCGCTGTAACCAATTCAATTACCTGTGCTATGAAAAAATGTTGTAAAAAAAAACCAAAAAAAACCCCACTACCGGACGCTAAAGTTAGATGCATTTTAGCCCATTCAAACTAAAAAAATGCCACTATATACTATTCAATAGACTGCATTAGCCATTAAGATCCGATAAGTAACTAATTTTTTTGCTGAAATTTAAGACCCGGTATTTTTTTACTAAAGTCCCTTATCGGATCTTTAAACAGCTGACACGGCAATTGAAATTTTAAAAAAAGCTAAATACCCAGTCGATGTATTGATATGGGGCTCTAAGCCCCATATAAATACATCCAAAGTAGCTAAAAAATGTGTCCAAAGTTTGTAGAATTAACCCTATGAGTGCCAGTGGGGTTATCACGGTACCCGTGATTCCACTTGCCTGTGATTCTGTCCGGTTGTCCATGGTCTATGCTGCCTGCCACCTTCATGCTTGCATCTATTCTGCGGGCGTGCATCTGTGACGTTGCGCTCACTATTTTATAGCATTCGGTGCGATTGGCTGATGGAGTCTCACCCTCCGACTGCGACCTTATAGTTTGCCTGCGAACTGGGCTTAGTTGCCCTTCTGTGGTGTTTCTTTGCCTTACTCCAGTGTTGCTCTTGTTTGATCCTAGCTTGGCTTCCCTGTATTCTTTGGCTCGATCCCTGGCTTTTTCTGACTATCTGCTCCAGTTTTGACCCATGGCTCTGTCTGACTACCTGATCTGTGTATGACCCTGGCTTGTCTGACTACCTGCTCTGATGTGACCTTGACTGTAGCTGACTACCCGATTAGGCTTCTGACTGTGGCTTGCCTGACTTACTCTCCATGCCTACTCCTGCTCCTGTCTGACTACCGCTTGTCTCAGTCGGTCTCAGAGGGCTCGCTCCACCATCTCAGTGCAACAGTTACCTTATTGGTAGTGTTGCAGGTTGCCTCTGCACTGTGCTTTTCAAGCAGTTACCTTACCGGTATTGTTGGATGTTGCCCTCTGCTCTGTGGCCTCCGCTCTGTACTTACTCAGTACTACCAGGTGCTGGTATTCTTGCTAGGCTTCTTGTTACTCTCTGCCTACATGACATTTACCTCCCTGGTACTGTTTCAAGCCACCCAAGGCTTCAAGTCTGATATTGTCCCTCTTCAGGGATCAACCGGTTAAGCTCTCTCAGCAGGTACTCCTGGCATTCCAGGTTTCTGATCACTCTGCTGGTTAGAACCACGTCTGCTTCTATATTCAAGATTTCCTAGCTCTATGGTGGATGGGTTACAGCTCAGCATCAGTTCCTGGGTAGTGGACTAGGCACTGTCCTCAAGTCTGTTCCTATCTTGGTTGTGGAAGTGCTTGCTCTTGCTTATTTATTTTAATAAACTGGTTAAATTCCTCTGTAACTGTGTTGTGTCCTTTATTTACCTAAGAGTCCCATGACAGTACTAAAGGGTCATGAGCACTGTAGGTACAGATGAACCAGTTCAGAGCATTCTAGTCAGAATGGACTCACAAGATCAGCGGATCGATCAGTTGTCTTTTGCTATGCAAACGTTCCTAAACCACAATGCACACCTTGGTCAGGCCCCTCATCAACCGGTGGCTTCCTCAGTTTCTGCACCACTGGTATCCTCTAATCCTGAGGCCAGTACTGTCAAGGTTACCCAGAGAAGTTCAGGAGTCAGTACGGTTTAGTTAATGCGGTTTATTAACAAATGACATAAAGAGGATGTATACAATATATACAATAGAAATAAGCACAGGGTCATAGCCAGAAAGCTTGCTATCAGAAATAATAGGTTGCAATGCTAAACCACTGTGCTGGAGACTAGGCCTTAGCCACTGGAAGTCTCAGCTAGAACCAGGAACAGGCGCTGGAACAGGAACCCAGGATCTTGATCCGATGATGAATGAGATCTGACTCAGCCTGCAGTCAGAAGGAAATATCACTGACTCACACTGGAGCCAGTAGGGGTGAATACCGACTCATGACTGCAGTCAGTAGGAGCGAATACTGACTCACGCCTGCAGTCAATAGGAGCGAATACTGACTCATGCCTGCAGTCAGTAGGAGCGAATACTGACTCACTCCTGCAGTCAGTAGAAGTAAGGTGAAAACCGACTCACGCCTGCAGTCAGCTATGCAAGACTACCAGAGCCCCAGGCCCGCACTAGATTGGGTGTCTGATCACCAAGGGAAAAGACGAAAGAATAGTCAGACAGAGCCACAAGTCAGCACCAGAGGGGGTAGTCAGACAAGCTGGATCATACACAGTTTAGGTAGTCAGCCAGAGCCAACAAGTCTGCCCCAGATTGGATGTCAACTATTAGGGGTTAGGCAAAAAAATAGTCAGACAGAGCCACAGGTCAGGATGGAAGACTAGCCAGGTCATACTCAGAGCCCAAGGTAACAGAACTGCTATGAACAATAACACAAGGGCAACTGAGTCAGGACTCATCTGCCTTTTAACCCCTAGAGTGCCAGCTACTTACGCCGTACGAGTGGACACAGCTGTACCTGCTGTGCCACGCTCGTACGGCGTAAGAGTGAAATGCGGTCACTGCATGAGCCGGTATAACCGGCATGCAGTGGCCGCATTAAAAAAAAAAAAGCCCCTGGCACTCATGGGGAGGCATGAGGATCACTCCTCATGCCTCCCCAGTTATTGATCTCCCAGCCGATCGGGCTGGGAGATCAATAAAGACAAGGGAGAAACAAAGTTTCTCCTTCCCCCTCTCTCCTACCCGAACTTCCGGGTAGGAGTGGGCGGGACCGGGGGAATCCTCCAAACGTCATCGGTGACGTGGTCACCGATGACGTTAGGGAAGTTTCCCCGATCCTGTTCACTCCTACCGGTGGTAGGAGTGAAGGGCAGGAGAGCTCTTGCTCTCCTGCGGTCGCACCATTGATCTCCCAGCCGATAGGGGATGTCCCCCACGAGGTCTGAAATGTCTAAAAAAAAAAAAAAAAAAAAAAATTAATAAAATTAAAGTAACCCTGTGAGTGCCACAGGGTCCCAGCACATTGCTTTGCAATGTGCTGGAGACCCCTGTTGCACTCACAGGGTCTATTCTTTGGGGGGGATTTTTTTTTTTTTAAGACCTCATTGGGGGGATCAGGGGGGATCCTGATGCCCCTCAATGAGGTCTATAATTAGAAAAAAAAAAAAAAAAATTTTAACCCTGTGTGTGCCACAGGTGGGGGTCCAATGCACCCCCCCCTCCTGTGGCACACACAGGGCTTTTATCATTATTTTGTTACCAGAGATTGTTGGGGGGCCATCAGGATTGCTCCTGATGGCCCCCCAACAAGCTCTGATTACAAAGTAATGATAAAAAAAAAATTAACCCTCTGAGTGCCACAACGGTCCAATGCATTGCTTTGCAATGCGCTGGAGACCCCGGTGGCACTCACAGGGACACTTTTTTTGATAACTTTTTTTTTTTTTTTTTTTGTAAGACCTCATTGGGGGGATCAGGGGGGTTTGTATACCCCTCAATGAGGTCTATAATAAAAAAAAGTAAATAAAAAAAAAATTAACCCTGTGTGTGTGCCACGGGGGGGGGGGCAATGCAGCCCCCCTTCTGCGGCACACACAGGGCTTTTATCATTACTTTGTTATCAGAGATTGTTGGAGGGGGTCATCAGGATTGGTCCTGATGGCCCCCCAACAAGCTCTGATTACCAAGTAATGATAGAAAAAAAATTAACCCTCTGAGTGACACAAGGATCCAATGCATTGCTTTGCAATGCGCTGGAGACCCTTGTGGCACTCACAGGGTCACTCCGTTTGTGGACATATATATTTTTTTTTACTAAGACCTCATTAGGGAGGGAATCAGGGGGTCCTGATGCCCCTCAATGAGGTATATAATAAAAAAAAATAAATTAAAAAAAATTTAACCCTGTGTGTGCCACTGGGATAGGGGTTCAATGCAGACCCCCTTCCTGTGGCACACACACAGGACTTTTTATCATTTTTTTGTGATCAGAGCTTGTTTGGTGGCCATCTGAATACAAAGTAACGATAAAAAAATTAACCCTTTGTGTGCTACAGGGGCCCAATGCATTGCTTTGCAATCCACTGGACACCCCTGTGGCACCCAAAGGATTATTTTGTTTTCCCCTTTTATTTTTTATTTAGACCTCATTGTATGGGTTCTGATGCCCCCAACGAGGTCTACACAAAAATATTGGGGGAAAAGCCCCAAAAAATGCACGTGCCACAGGGGGGGTCCGACGCAGTGCTTTGCAATACGTTGGACCCCCTGTAACACACACACACACACACACACTTTTTTTTTTTTTATTATTCTGTTTTTAGACCTGGATGGGGGACACCAGGAATGTTCCTGACACCGCCTCCCCAACGAGGTATGAATACAAAATAATAATTAAAAAAAAACAACTCTTTGTGTGCAACAGAGGGTCCAACGCATTGCTTTGCAGTGCATTGGGCACCCTTGTGGCATGCACAAAAAATGCCTCCGATTCCCCCCCACACATACACATGTACCGTATTCCCCTGCCTGGTTCCACAGCCAACTGGCAGTCCCATTCCCCAGCCTGACCCCCAGCCTGTTTCCACTGCCTATTGGTAGACTCAAAGTACCAGTATGCACTAGATTCAGGCTGGGAATCAAACTTTGTATGAGGGGGACATACAGTGCACACTGGTAGTCACAGATCTCCCATACACACTCTCAGACACTGCCCCACCATCTCCACCATCCTTGCTCCTCTGCTCATACCCACACACACTGCCTAATCCCTCACCCTCCCACACTGTTACACTGGTAGTCACAGGTCCGCGCGTACACTGGCTGACGCCCTAGCTTCTTTCATCTGTTAGCCATAAAATCACACATACACTGTTTGCTTTCCCATTCCTATTTCACTGGTAGCTACACTCCTGTCACTCAAATTGGTATGTCAACCCACAGCAGTTGAGTACCATTTTTCTTAGGCTGGCAAGAAGTCCTCCTAGGAAATCCCACGCCATTGAACCATTTTAGTATCTTTGAAGTGACTGAAGTGTAAAAGAAATGTTTGTTTGTTTTCCTGTAGCACCACATTCTGGAAATAGTTGTGCCAACTAACTTAGGGGTAAAAAGGCAAGTGACCCCTCATTAGATGCGGCATGTTGTCTTCTTTCCAAAATGGTATAGTTTATCTACCTTTTCTTCACTTCTGAAGGTGTTATAGCCATTTTCGTAGAGGCAAGTCAGGTTTGAGAAAATGTTAGAAACATCAGTTTGTAGTAGGTGTAGTTTTCTACTTCTAGCACTCCCTAAGGTAGTTCAGCTCATACCAATGGGGTGTCGTTTGACTCCTAAGAGCTTTAGCTAATGAATGCAGTTGAAAATTCCATGGTTTTCACAGAGCTCCATACATTTGAAGGGGCAGAAATGTAAGAAAATGCCTTTTTTTTCATTAGCGCTACCTCCTGGAAGCATTTGTGCATGCCAGCCTTTGGGTATGAAGGCAAGTGACCCCTCATTAGATGCGTCAGGTTGTTTTCTTTCCAAAATGGCATTGTTTTCTACCTTTCCTGCATATCTATTATGGTTATAACCATTTTAGTGCAAGCAGATAATTTAAGAAACAAAAGTGTCAGGTTTACGTACGTGTTCCTAGCACCCACATATTGTATGTTAAGCCACACAAATGGGCTACCATTTTTCTCATGTTGGTAGCAGGTACTGAATACAGCAGGAAATGTTATGGTTTTCAAAGATTTTAGTATCTTGGAAGTGGTGGAAATGTAAAAAAAACATGTATTTATTCCCATAGCGCCACCTTTTGGAAATATTTGTGCACTTCAGCCCAGGGGTAGAAAGGCAAGTGACCCCTCATTTGATGCGGGAGAATGGCTACTTTCCAAAATGGTATACCTTTTATACCTTTCCGTCATTTCTCTAACAGTTATGAACATTTTAGTACAAGCAGCCATTTTCGAAGAAGCAAACAGGTAGGTGTAGTTATGCTTTTCTGGCACCCCTAAGGTATGTCGATTCATTCCAATGGGGTGTCATTTTTCTCCTAAGAGCACTAGCTAATGAATACAGTTGGAAATTCCATGGTTTTCACAGATTTCCATACAGATGAAGGGGCAGAAATGTAAGAAAATGCCATTTTTTTCCTATAGTGCCACCTTCTGGAAGCATTTGGGCACAACAGGCTTGGGGTAAGAAGGCAATTCACCCCTCATTAGATGCGCCAGGTTGTCTTCTTTCAAAAATGGTATGGTTTGTGTAGCCTTTCTTCACTTCTCTAGTTGTTATAACCATTTTTGTACAGACAAGTAATGTTTGAGAAAATGTTAGAAAAATAAGTGGTTGCAATAGGTGTAGTTTGGTACTTGTAGCGCCCACTAAGGTAGGGGAACTCATACCAATGAGGTGTCATTTTTCTCCTAAGAGCACTAGCTAATGAATACAGTTGGAAATTCCATGGTTTTCACAGATTTCCATACAGATGAAGGGGCAGAAATGTAAGAAAATGCCATTTTTTTCCTATAGTGCCACCTTCTGGAAGCATTTGGGCACAACAGGCTTGGGGTAAGAAGGCAATTCACCCCTCATTAGATGCGCCAGGTTGTCTTCTTTCAAAAATGATATGGTTTGTGTAGCCTTTCTTCACTTCTCTAGTTGTTATAACCATTTTTGTACAGACAAGTAATGTTTGAGAAAATGTTAGAAAAATTAGTGGTTGCAATAGGTGTAGTTTGGTACTTGTAGCGCCCACTAAGGTAGGGGAACTCATACCAATGAGGTGTCATTTTTCTCCTAAGAGCACTAGCTAATGAATACAGTTGGAAATTCCATGGTTTTCACAGATTTCCATACAGATGAAGGGGCAGAAATGTAAGAAAATGCAATTTTTTTCCTATAGTGCCACCTTCTGGAAGCATTTGGGCACAACAGGCTTTGGGTAAGAAGGCAATTCACCCCTCATTAGATGCGGCAGGTTGTCTTCTTTCCAAAATGGTATGGTTTGTGTAGCCTTTCTTTACTTCTCTAGTTGTTATAACCATTTTTGTATAGACAAGTAATGTTTGAAAAAATGTTAGAAAATTTAGAGGTTGTAGTAGGTGTCTTTTTGCACTTCTAGCATCCCCTGTGGTAGGTGAACCCATACCAATGGGGTGTCATTTTTCTCCCAAGAGCACTAGCTAATCAATATAGTTGTAAATTCCATGGTTTTCCCAGATTTCAGTACTGTTGAAGTGGCAGAAATGTAAGAAAATGCCATTTTTTTCCTATAGTGCCACCTTCTGGAAGCATTTGGGCACAACAGGCTTGGGGTAAGAAGGCAATTCACCCCTCATTAGATGCGGCAGGTTGTCTTCTTTCCAAAATGGTATGGTTTGTGTAGCCTTTCTTTAATTCTCTAGTTGTTATAACCATTTTTGTATAGACAAGTAATGTTTGAGAAAATGTTAGAAAATTTAGAGGTTGTAGTAGGTGTCTTTTTGCACTTCTAGCATCCCCTGTGGTAGGTGAACCCAAACCAATGGGGTGTATTTTTTCTCCCAAGAGCACTAGCTAATGAATACAGTTGTAAATTCCATGGTTTTCACAGATTTCAGTACAGTTGAAGGGGCAGAAATGTAAGAAAATGCCATTTTTTTCCTATAGTGCCACCTTCTGGAAGCATTTGGGTACCACAGGCTTGGGGCAAGAAGGCAAGTTACCCCTCATTAGATGCGGCAGGTTGTCTACTTTTCAGAAATATATAGTTTTATATAGTTATTCCACTGTTTTAGGGTAGTTTTACCACAAAAACCCTAGAATGTGCATTTTAGTTTATAAAGTTGAAAATGTCATTTTGCGCTGCTGGTGATTAGGGCTCTGCGCTAGCCTTGGACTTAGGTAAAACTATACAAATTTGGTATTTTTTTACTCGGGGGACTCTGGGCTTTTTCAAATAATTGAAACTTTTTCAATCAAGGTAAATGTTTTTGATACATAGTATGTGATTTTAGCAAAATGAGTAAATTTTCACTTTTTTTGTCATTATGACATCATAGCTTTTTGTACGATGTAAAATTCTCTTCATGTATGGTATCACGAGAAAGCTCAATTTGTTCTGAAAAAAACAATATATAGTTTTCCATATTTAACTAAAAATCCCCAGAGGAAATCAAGCCTAAACGGAAGGATAGCAAAAATGTTGAAAAAGTGTCTGGCCTGCAGGGTTCAGAAAATGGCCCGAGCCTCTGGCACTGAAGGGGTTAAACCCCTCCACAGGAAGTAGGTGGGCGGAGCAGCTCAGAGGGAGAAAGTAGGTAAAAGGAAGTAGGTAGGAGGAGACTACAGGAAGCAAACACATAAAACAGAGGTCTGCTGCATGCTTGAAGCTTCGCGCCTGTAGATGATGCTGAAACTAAGGTAAGCTGTAACATTATATCAGGGATAGACTCCTTGACCTCAAATCTTTCTGCATATGTGGACTATAACCTACAGAGGTGGGTATTAGATTTAGAGTCATATTTGCATGACACTGCACATTCATTATCCCTTTTGGAGGATTTTTATTGGAAGGAGGAGTACTGCTGACTGTCCTTGGATGTCACAGTGCTCTAATCAAAAATACCACAGGAGGGATGCTTGTTGGCTGCAGAGTTTTTTTTTCTGAAACGAGACCTGTTAATACCTTTGAATCAGATTTGTATCATTTTATGAGCTATTGAATTTACTTTGACACATAATTATTTTGAATTTTATGGTCATATATATTTACAGACAAAAGGGAATGAAGATGAACACCAAGTTTGTGCTAACTTTTTATGGGTTACTTGGAACATTTTAAGATCGATGTGAATTTTCTACTTGGTGCAAACTTGATGCTCTCTTGCCATTATATTTTTGACATCATTATTAGGGATGGGTGAAAATTTCAGCCTCAAACTGAAATCAGCAAAAATGGCACTTTCCACATTGCATAAAATTTCTCGCGAAAGTGTCAATTTTCCACTTTTTCCGCCTAGCTCATTCAATTGAAATCAATGGGAACATTGAATTTACACACAACACATAGCAAATATTTTATTTCCCAAAGACAAATTATAAAAGGGTCATGAGGGTGCCTGTGTTGGTGGGGTGTGAGGAAAGAATCAGTTGAACAGGGAATGCTTTTTTTGGGGGGTTTGTTTACTGGGATTGGGGGGCAGTTAATAAAAAATAAATCCTAATACAATTAAAAAACCCCATAAGACATGATATAAAAAGGGTCTGAGGAGGGTGCCTGTGTTGCTGAGTGGAGTTTGGGCAATTAATCATTTGAACAGGGAATTTGTTTTGAGGGGTGGGTTCTTGACTGGTATTGGGGGAACAGTTAATAAAAAAATAAATCAATAAAATAAAATATAATAAGAAATTTATATGTAAAGTGATAGAGACAGGGACCCCCTGATGCAATCTGAAATTAGACTGATACTTGACTTGATAGAGTATTTATAGAGTATTTTGTAGAGGATGATTTGTTGTTAGAGGCCCAAGCCCCGAGGAAACATTGATTTGTAGGACTTATACTTAAACATAGAAACATAGAATATGATGGCAGATAAAAACCATTTCGGAACATCTAATCTGCCCATTTTCCTACAGTAAAAACCTCAAACCTTTTTTGGTCCTTGGTCTTTTCTTAAGTTAAGGACAGCCTTATGCCTGTCCCATGCATGCTTAAATTCTGTCACTGTATTAACTTCTACCACTTCTGCTGGTAGGCTATTCCACTTATCTACTACCCTCTCAGTGAAGTAAAACTTTCTTACATTACATCTAAACCTGTGTCCCTCTATTTTTAGATTATGGCCACTTGTTCTAACATTTTTACTCCTTTGAAATACACTTTCATCCTGTACTTTGTTGAATCCCTTCATGTATTTGAATATTTAAATCATATCACCTCTCTCTCTTCTCTCCTCCAAGCTATACATATTCAGATCCTTTAGTATATCCTGATATTTCTTTTCCTGTAAACCAGTCACCATTTTAGTAGCCCTTCTTTGAATTTTCTCTAGAGTATCTATATTCTTTTGGAGATGGGGTCTCCAGTACTGTACACAATACTCTAGGTGAGGTCTAACTAGAGATCTGTAGAGTAGCATGACCACTTCCCTTTTTCTGCTACTAATGCCCCTAGCTATACAACCCAGTACCCTGTTTGCATTCCCCAACTCTTTATTACATTGCCTGCCTACCTTTAAGTCATTAGAGATAATTACTCTTAAATCCCTTTCCTCTGTTGTCTCTGACAGTACAGTACCCTTAATAGTATATTTTTCCTTTGTAGTTTTATGTCCCAAATGCATTATTTTACATTTATCAATGTTAAACTACATCTGCCACACTCTTGACCATTCTTCTAATCTACCTAAATCATTTGTAATTTGGCTTATTCCCCCTGGAATGTCTACCCTATTGCAGATCTTGGTATCATCTGCAAAAAGGCATACCTTACCTCACTAATAAAGATATTAAAAAGAATGGGTCCCAGTACAGATCCCTGAGGTATTCCACTAGTAACACTCCTTTCGTCCGAATATTCTCCATTGACTACCACCCTCTGTCTCCTGTCACTCAGCCATTGCCTTATCCATTTAACTATTTTTGTATCCAGACCCAAACACTGCAGTTTATTTATGAGTCTTCTATGAGGGACAGTGTCAAATGCTTTACTGAAATCTAAATAAGCTATATCGACTGCTCCCCCTTGGTCTACTATTTTAGTTACCCAGTCAAAAAAATCTATGAGGTTAGTTTGACAGGATCTCCCTGCTGTAAACCCATGCTGTTTGGTATCTTGCAAGCCATTTAAATTCAGATATTCAACAATTCTTTCCTTTAACATAGTCTCCTCAGGATCATGTTCCTCTTGCACACTGTAGTGAAGGGAAAGGGCTCCTTTGACCACAAGTCTGGATGCTTTCAAATGCTTCCTCTACCACTCCCCTAACACTAGTCCCACCGGTTGCTTCACTATCACTGTTTCTACTACTACTAACACCACACACATCAAGTTCAGCCCCAGAGTCTTCCTCCTCACTGTCACCAGTAATGAGGATATTGATTCCCCCTCCTTCATTCCTAACACTAACAAGCTGCTGGACCTTCTTTGTAGTAGTAGTACTAGCACTGGCAAGTGTGACTTAGGGTCCCCTGCTGTCACACTTGGCATCATCATCTCCTTCCCTACCTCCTGAGTATTACAAGACACACTAGCAACTTCAGCATTGGTGGCAGCAGCTTCAACACTGGCAGCAGACACAGCACTGGTGTCACTGGCAACAGAGGCAGCACATCTGACAGCAGGCACAGTATTGGTGGCAGCAGGTTCAGCACTGGCAGTAGGCACAGCACTGGTTGCAACAGGGACAGCATGTCTGATAGCAGGCACAGCACTAGTGGCAGCAGGGGCAGCAATGGTGACAGCAGGGGCAGCACGTCTAGCAGCAGACACATGCAGCTGACCTGTCCTGCTCTCAATAGTACTGCCTTTTTCTCCCTCCGTTCCCATTAAATTTTGCTTCCCATTCCCTTTTCTCCCTCCATTCCCATTAAATTCCCCAAGATCCCTAGGGGTGATTTAGGGGGACTGGATAGCATTGCTTCAGTAGTGCTCACTTCCTCCTCCTCCACAGACTCAGTGGACACATAAGGGTCCTTCCAGCACCTCCAGTTATTATTTTTAAACCTGCTCATAGTGATAACAGTCACTATGAACCTCTCCTGCCTCAGTTGTGGAAAATTATGGAAAAAGATCACAGCAGAATAGCAGAGCACGTCTACCTCGCTCTGTAGCTGCTTCTATTGTGTTTGATTTCTGCAAATATGTCAAGTTTTTACAGCGAAAAGACAAAAACAATGTAAAGCAATAGATGGAAACTTTCTAGCTATTGAAAAAATTGTGAAAAATTTTGGCCAATAGGTGAAAAATGTGAACATTTTAAATGCTAATTTTAAAGAGGATTTTCCCGCGAAAAAGCAGACAACAACGTGGTTTTCACAGAATTTCTTTAAGGAACACATAGAGAGACTTTAGCCATCCCTACTCATGATTGTCCAATCTGGCAAAGGCAACAATTAGTGTTAGAAAATAGCAAAGCTGGAATGCAGGCAGGACTTCCAGGATGGTAGCCCCTTAGCCCTCCATAAGTATGGTTAGCTAAACCCTAAGAAAGAAGGGATATGAGTGTGAGTACGATTGACTGTAAAAATAACAAAAGACTTGGGAGAAATGAGATAAATGACATATGAAGAGAGGTTATATACAAAGGCACAGTGGAGAGCACAGCCCTACAGAATGAAGGTCAGGTCACAGATGATAGCTGACAGAGGAGGGAAAGCAGTGCCCACACTGGGTTGTGAAACTACAGGATGATTCATCTGCTAAAACTGAATATGCAGGTAGGTGGCAAGACCCAATGAGTGTGGAGGAGGGCAATGTGTCTCACTGAGCCACTGGCCACCTCGGAATAATGATGGCTCTATGTGAGGAATTAATTACACTGGGAGAGTCCCCCAGAACCTGCTTCATCCCAAGTGTGCGAGGACTCCAAGTGTGTAGGGCACAATCCAAGCCTAGCTGGGGAGCAATTGCCTGTGGGCCTGGCTGCTAGAATGATAATTCCCACATCTCCACAATTCTGTGGGCCTTAACTCACACTCCCAATTGAAAATATCTTCAGAGCTCCTCCAATAAACCTATGTGCCAGGACAACTTGGCTTATTTTCCAAGAAATGAGCAGTGAAAGGTGCCACTGAAAAAGAGCAATACAGTCTGCTAAGCAGGGGCCACTGTAATGCCAGGAAAGCCCCGCCGCATAGGCAGAAGTCCCTAAAACCCTGAGGCTAGGAGAGAGTGTGTGATAATGTGGGGACACAAATAAATACATTTCTATTGAAGCCACTCTCAATCAAGCCCCTAGGGAGTCAAAGAAATTCTTTGCTGACTCAAAAATGCGGTCAGATATTCCCCTGGCTCAACATCCTGTCTGCTTTGAAAAGCACTGTCATAATTCTTACTATCATTCTGAGTTAGAAAGGTATCCAACACTTTTTTTTTAATAAACTACATTATCTTTAAACATAGCATTCTGGGGCAAAGAATTACATAACTTTGCTGCCCTTACTGTAAAAAGAACACTGCCTTTGTTTAAGACAATAGCATCTTTCCTCTAGTCTTAATGGATGGCACCTTGTATTTTGCTTATTTACCTCATTAATTAATTCACCTGTCTCAGGTTTAAGATTACCAATATCAACAGTAATTTGTTTGCCATTTATATACTTGTAGATTGTTTAGGGTTTGTCATGCTTTTTTTTTTTACATTTCTCATTTCATGTTTCATTTATATGTTCTCGTTTTCAATTTCAGCTACCCTGATTGCTTGTTTATAGATGACATTACATTATTTAGATTTTTTTAATTAGGCATGTATGTATGTATGTTTGTATATCTTTATTTATATGGCACCAGTGTACGCAGCTCCTACAACACTAGCATTTTACAATGAATAATAAATGGGGATCAAGTGTCACAGTTATAGAAACAATATTGATATTTCTGACACAAACAGATTAAAAGCCTGGCTCTTATTTTTCATTTCCCTTAAGCCACAGTGGGATTGATTTGCTCCTCTTTTATTTTTTCCCCAGTGTGATATTTTGATGTGTATATTTATCTAAGAGCATTTTGAGCAATTTCTATCTTTCTTATGTACTTTTGTCTTTGAAGATTACATGTCATTAAATGTCCTTTAAGGCCATTAGGTTAAACAATGCCTCTTGTCTAGTTCTGCTAGTTGGGAAATTTAATTACCATTAAACAGACTTTTCAGTTTAGTTGAAATCTCCCATTATAAGTATATTTCTTGACTGAGAGGTTTGAAGTCTCCTCCAACTCTCTATATATCCATGTCCCACTTGCAGGAGTCCCACCAGCAGCACCAGTATGAGCACAGTGCAACTGTCTTGGGCTGATACAGCTGTGCTGTGCAAGGAAATTTCACCTGAACATGTGTACCCCACCACCACCACCACAGTGCAGTTGCTTGCGCCGAAAACAACACAAGAGCAGACTCACCACTAGTATTGCAGGAGGATGGCAAAACAGGTGGCCATGACTGGTAATTGTATTCTACAGGGTGTTGTTGATAGTGAAGTAAGCAAGTGAGTGTTCTTGGAAGTGTCAAATAAAGATTGGAGGAGACATCTGGAGGGGCTGGACTGATTATCACCACCATCCACCGCCACATACCAAAGTACAACTAAAATTATGGTGTTATCTGCAATTTTAGTTCCTACTGCTGAATTGTCTTTGGATACCACAGATGATGATAATACATCACAGCAGCAGCAATCAGAGCAGAATGACCTTCATCAGGCTACTGCTGATGCATCTACCTTGGCCTGCTTGGGTGTTGTAATTCATATTGGACGTATTGGTGAATAAGATGAGGACCCCTGGTGGTGACAGGGATCAGGCAGTGGTGAAAGAAGTTGTTCCACAACCTAGTACTAAGTTGTTCCACTTCCTAAATGGCTGGACCTCCAGCTGTTGAGGGCTGAAACTCCCATCATCCCCAACCAGCCACTGGGGATTAATTATAGTGTAACCAAAAATTTCTCATGAGATCACAATTGGCCAAAAAATAAGAAATCCAAGTGTTCAATAATTCATATGCAAGTTGCTAGATCTGTGCATACAAAAATCATCCATATTACAATGACTTGAAAGCACAGAAGGGCAAGTATAGTCAAGATTAAGTCTACAATTGAGGTATTTGAAAAAAAAAAAACAGTATTCTGAGTTGGTTTCTGTTTTTTGCTTTATACCTTATTTTCTGCAAATGCTATTAATTAAACCAGAAGACCTCTACAAAATGAAGTACTGATTTTTAAAATTGTATAAATGAAAAATATTTTCAGCTTCATTTGGTATTTGTCATGACTCAGCAGCTGTAGACCTAATGGGGCAACAACATTTTCTTACATATTTAATATAGATTTTTTTCCTAATATACCAAGAACTCTCAGGTTTAATAAGCACCTGTGTATAATATACAGGTGAAAAATATACCCAAGTTTTTGTTAAAATATCAAATACAAGTGTACAATATGTGTACAAGTGTACAGTATGTATCCACTTTCCTTCCTCTAGCCCCCCAAAAAATGAATTGCCCTTTCTCGATCTCTCTCCCCCTTCCCTCCCTTCCTCACCTCAAAAATGTATCTGTTCCCCTTCAAAACCACAAAAATAACTTAAAATGCCCCCCTCAATCTCTTTCCCCTTTTCCTCCTTCCTCCTACCTCATTAACATTTTCTGGGCACCCCTCTCTGCCTCCATCTACCCACTGACAGTATTGTGTAAAAGTTTTAGGCAGGTGTGAAAAAATGCTGTAACGTAAGAATGCTTTGAAAAATGTACATGTTAATAATTTACATTCATCAATTATCAAAATACATAGTGAGTGAACAGAAGAAAAATTTACATCAAATCAGTATTTGCATTGACCACTCTTTACCTTCAAAATAGCATCAGTTCTTCCACTGGCAAGCAGTTTGTTCAGGAACTCAACAGGTAGTTCTTCTGTGGATTTAGACAGGCTCAGTTGCTTCTCTTCCATCATGTAATCCCAGACAGACCCAATGATGTTGAGATCAGGTATCTGTGGGGACCATACCATCACTTCCAGGACTCCTTGTTCTTCTTTATGTTGAAGAAATTTCTTAATGGCTTTGGCTATATGGTTGGGGTCATTGTCATGCTGCTAAATAAATAAGATGCCTCCCTGATGGTACTGCATGATGGATAAGTATCTGTCTGTACTTCTCAGCACTGAATAGACCATTAATTCTGACAAAATCCCCAACTCCATTTGCAGAAATGCAGCCCCAAACTTGAAAGGAACCTCCACAATGCTTTACTGTTGCCTGCAGATGCTTATTCTTGTACTGCTCTCATGCCCTTCGGTGAACAAACTGCCTTCTGCTACAGCCAAATATTTAAAATGTTGACTCAGTCCTGAGTACCTGCTGCCATTTCTCTGCACCCAAATTCCTGTGTTTTTGTGCATATTTCAGTCACATGGCCTTGTTTCCACGTCGGAGGTATGGCTTTTTGGCCACAAGTCTTTCATGAAGACCACTTCTGAGCAGACTTCTCCAGACAATAGATGGTTGTACATGGGTCCCACACTTTTCTGCCATTTGTGAGCTGATGGCACTGCTGGACATTTTCAGATTGTGAAGGGAACTAAGCATGATTTGTCTTTCATCTGCTGCACTTAGTCTCCTTGGCCGACCACTGAGTCTACGGTCATCAATGTTGCTTGTTTCTTTGTGTTTCTTCAAAAGGGCTTGAACAGCACATCTGGAAACCCTCTGTCTGCTTTGAAGTTTCTGTTTGGGTGAGGCCTTGCTGATGCAGTATAACTACCTTGTTTCTTGATGCTGTGCTCAGTCTTTCGATGTTATTTCACTTTTGACATTAATCTGTCTTCAGCAACCTCACATTTTTAGCTGAGTATGGCTGTTCCTCACCCAATTTGATTCCTCCTACACAGCTGTTTCTGTTTCAGTTAATGATTGTG
This sequence comes from Rhinophrynus dorsalis, assembly GCA_037306005.1. Classification (NCBI taxonomy): domain Eukaryota; kingdom Metazoa; phylum Chordata; class Amphibia; order Anura; family Rhinophrynidae; genus Rhinophrynus; species Rhinophrynus dorsalis. Next base: position 182,616,993 of record CM074722.1, read on the forward strand.
TCTCAACCCACATATTAAATTGACGATCATTAGTATTTGTTTGGTATTGTTTTATCATACACCTGACAATAGGCCTACAAAATGCCTGACTTTGTGGAAATGTAGCTAGAAGAATTGATGTTGTTTTGAAGGCAAAGGGTAGTCACACCAAGTATTTATTGATTTAGATTTTTCTACTTTTCAATCACTATTCATTTTGTTAACTGATAAAAATAAACTACTAACATATCTATTTTTCAAAGCATTCTTATTTTATAGCATTTTTTCACACCTGCTAAGATTTTTGCTTAGTACTGGATATAAATAAGAAGCCCCTCCAGAGGCATCAAGGTGTTTAGTGCAGTGGACGGCAAGCTTACATTTGCTTTATGCTTCCTCCTTTTCACTGGAGATAGGTCTGTGCTCTATCAAGACCTTCCGTAGATTTAAAATAAGTATTCCTATTTTGACCTACAATCTCATCGCTTGCTGTGGATCCAAATAGTAATGATAGATGGGGCTGAGCTTATCTTGGGCACCAGCATCTCAGAGGTTAATCTGAATACGAATGAGAAGTTGTGATTCAATCCTAGCCAGTTAACCACATATATGCCCGATTTCCTTGTCTTAATATATGCTCGGGTACTTCTAAAGGGTTAATATAATAAGATAGACAAGCAGCTCTTAGTGTTCTGTTATTGCTTGTTGTCTGAATAGTTCTAAAATGATGAATACCAACATCAGTAAGTGAATGATACAAACATATCACGGGAGCTAATATTACTCTTCCCATGCTGGAAGCGTTTTTCTTATCTAACACATGAACCTGAAATATTGCAGTCTAATAAACAAGCTCATGTGTTTAAACAAGCAATGTATGAATACGGCTTAAGACTTATAGTTTATTAACCAATAAGTTATTGTGCCATGAGAGTACCTTATGGTTATGAAAGTTGACCTTAGTATGAATATCTGATTATTGTTGCCCAATTAAAGAGATTTTTGACATTGTCATTATACAGAATAAATCAGAAATATGGGTAGATTAGGCTGGAAAATGAATTGATATCTTAATCACCCTATTGTCTGAATCAAATAGCAGTTAAAGGGATGGTAAATTAAAAGCGTATATTTAAGATACAGAATGATCGGCATAGTCACAGGACCTGTGTCATTCATTTCCCATTTAGTGATTTTAGTTTTTCTTTTTCTCCTCTTTGATTTTAATCATCACCAATAAAGAGTTGTCTTTATGTTGCCCTTACTCATTGGTAGCAATATAACTTTGTGAATACAATAAGAGTACAAACATAGAGCAATTTGGGGCTAACCAGCTTTACCACAAATAATTCCCTAGGTTACATGGATTTAAATAGGACCTTTAACCCCTTGAAAGCTAAGTTGTCGCCAGTGCTTTGCAAAGCAATGCTGGAGACCTCTCTAACAAACACTGGGTTAAAGCCCCATTTATCCCATTGGATATTTGCATTTGTTACCAATAATGTGGTTGGTTTGTCACACCCTGCTCCACCTTTACATTTTTTCACATGGCTAATGTATATTTTATATAAATATCTATTGTGTAAAGTTCTATAGGATACGGCTGCTCACCTTTAGTTCATTAATCTACTGAATGCCAGAGGGTATGTATAATCCAGAATATGAAATGATGATACCTGCAAACATAGATTAATCAGGCATCCAGAGAACTAAAAGCCTCAAGTTTGAACCTCTCTAACAACAAAAATTCCATCCAAACCATCAATTTTACTCTGCCTCACTAACAACGCAACATTTACCGCAAGAACAGTTCAATTTTTCACCTATGGTTTACGATGGTGGTGGTGAAACTTCAAGCCTCAGTAGTATACAAGCCCAGAACTTCCCACCATCCAGAGTGGTGAAGTTTAGGAAAGAAAGAGATGGGGAGAGAAAAAACTTACATTTTTCTTTAATTGCTGGGTAGCAAGAGAAGCTGGTTAGACTCTACTGCTGGTAGAGATTTGGAGGAGGAAGTCAGAAGCAGTGACCAAGGGAGCCCATATACCCATGATCCAAAGATGCCCTGTCCCCACTGGCATTGCCCCTGCTGATGAGACACCTAGAGGCAGATGTTAATCTGTCACAGCAGCAGGATGAGAGCACTAGTGTACCACAGACCACTGTGGCCACCATGGGACTGGCTTCTTCAAGCAGTGATATGCGACCAGTATCTTCTCCACTTTCCACCAATACTCCTGGCCCTAGCTCCAGTGCTGATGTTGAGGCAGCAGCACCTTCCCTAACCAGTGAAGGTGATTCTAGAGAATAAGAAGAAGCCCATTCTTCTCTACTTGTCCCCTAACTGAAATCATGGGTGGGGGGGATATTTTCCCTTGGAGCAGGCACAGTGCAGTCACTAATTGCTTTATTTGATAAGGTAGTGAATAGGGAGCAGGCGATAGTTTTCATTTTGTAGGCAGGAAAGTTATTTGCTGGAGTGGGGAGTCTGGAGACAGGAAGGAAGAAAGGAGGTTGACCCTAAATACCCCAAATTCTCACTAGGAATACACAGGAAGCCTTGATCCAAGTTTCTTCCTGATCTGGCTGTTATGTCAGTTCTAGAGGGGTCTGGGTGTGTCAGAAGGGAGCAAAGTAGGTTTACCCAAAATACCCCTAAATTTTGTGTGACTTAGTGAAAACAGGCAGATTTGATCTAAAGTCCTTCCTGATCTGACTGTCATCTCCTATAGGAGTCTGGGGTGTGTGAGAAGGGAGCAATGGTGGTTTAACCCAAACACCCCCACATTTTGTGTGAATGAGTAGACACAGGCAGCCATTTTCCATGTTCCTTCCTGATCTGTGTGTTATCTATGTATCAGGGCAGTCTGGTAGTGTGAGAAGGGGCAAAGGAGAATTACCCTAAATACCCCAAAATTCTGTGTGGCTGACTAGGAACACACATGCACAGATGATCTGACTGTTCTCTATGTATTAGGGGAGTTCATGGAAAGAAGCAGTTGAACAGGGAGTATTTTTTTTTTTGCTTTTTGTTGATGGTGATAGGGATGGGGGGCAGTTAATTAAAATAAATAAATAAAAAATAAATAAAATGATAGGTGACAGGACAGAGACAGGGACCCTGAAATGAGCTGTGACTGAGGCAGACTGATACTTGCTGGAATAGAATATTTTGTAAAGATTCAAAGAAAGACATCATACACAATCAGTTCTATTGTGTACTTTACTGTAAAAACACCCACAGCAGTTGAATAATGTCCAGCTTTGACTATGTGTGTATATGGTAATAAAAATATATGAACTAAAGGGTAAACAGAAAGTACTTGAAATTTAGGCCAAAACAACAATGCACAAAATGTTCCACTGATATATTCAGTCTTAAATAATATATCAGTAGAACATTTTGAGCATTGTTGTAGTTCTGTTAGCCCCATATTGCCCCTTTGAATGTACTGACACAGCTATTCCATGACAGCATTCCTTTTAGGACTACTACTTGTTTCTGATTATTATAGGCCTCATTTAGAGCACAGAGACATCTATATCTGCCAAGTATAGATTCTCTTTGGGCTTATTTATATCTGTAATTTCAGTTGTCCATCTGGCTTAATCAATATCATTTATTTTTTTGGTTTGGCTTACATTTCCTGACCATTCTGCTTACCCTGTAGTCCACATATTCCTATTACCACGTGCACTAACTATATTGTTTTATTTCATCTACATTTTTATGTTTAATATGTAATACATTTGTCTTTGCTATTTGATTATTTTATACCATAATACAACACTAAGTTGTATATTATATTTATATATATAATATAATATATATAATATATGTCTGTAATAGAGCAGCAGCACATAGGGACTAGTGGTGGTGGTTTTGGAGAAGCTGGGGTGGAAGAGACATTGAGGGTCTTTTTATCAGAAATTGTGAAGGAATGGGAGACAGGGATGAGGATGAGCATCACCACCACCACTAGCAATAGGCTTTTGGAATTTCCCAAATTTGCAACTGCTCTAATTCCTGCTGCTGCTGAGATGAATGGGCAGCAGAGTGCTGAGGAGCACGCTAGTGTGCCACAAACCACTGTGGACACAGTGAGAATGGGGTGAACAAGTGATGTGGGACTAAGACAGGTTCCACTTGCCAGCGCCAGCAATACTCCTGGTCCTAGTTGCAGGGCTGAATCTGAGGCAGTAGCAGCAACATTATTCGCTGCCACAGAAAGTGAAGGGCAATGTTGTGGAGAAGAAGAAAAAGGCCATTCTTCTCCACCTGTTCCCTATCCCTCCCCCCATAAGTCATGGGTGTGGGACTATTTTTCTCTTCCAGCAGACACAGTACAGTCATCATCAACAACGGTACAGTGCAAAATTTGTGACTAGTTAATGAGAAGGGGAAAGGAGGGAACACATCTTGGCACAACCTCCCTGATAACACACATGAAACACAGACACTGTGACATTCATATGAAACATGTTAAACCCAAACACCCATTACAGGAGTCAAACACCTCTGTTACTGTACCCCGACTCTCCTGAAAGGCACCAAGAGGTGAGGTGGAGATCAAAGAGGAGGAAGAGTAAAGAAACCCAGACAGACACTGGAAGTTCCAGGATGAGCAAAACAACTAGCTCGACATCAACATCACCTTCTTCCTCTAGGGAAACAACTACATCTCCTGCCAGTCCATCTCCTTCATTGTTACCTCCCCTGCCAAATGATAGCCACTCTGTTAATGTTAGGATATGGCAGTTTGTCTCTACCTATTGGACACTGTGTGTTGCACTGCCCATATGAGCAGTAAGCTCTACATCAGATCAATAAAAAAGATATTAAAGTAATCTCTAAATTTATTATGTTCTATATGCCAGGGACAGGATTGTTCTAAATGCCAGGTCAAGGGTGGGGGTGCACAGCTCTACCAGATTGAATTGAGACTTGAGAGACTTCAAGAAGTCTTACAGTTCAGTCTTTCATGTGGGACCAACAAGTGTACAATGGTACATATATTATTGCGTATTATGGATAAGCAGAATAGTCATTGTTAAATATAAAAATTTTTGTTAAAAATAAGTAGTTTTCATAGTGAACATTTTAATGTATAATTTTATACACAAGTACTATTTTTCTAATTATTAAAATATATAGACGTCAGGCATCTTATCTGCTCTGAAACACAAAGTAAAACCTTTACACTTAAGTACAAAAAGAGTTAAATTTAGTCTTGTACATTTCTTATGTCAGGGACATATCTTGTACATTGCGTTGCACACACGGATTCCCTTAATGTTAATAACCCTACTACTGTAATAGTACCATAATAGCAGGTAAATCAGTTCTAGAACAAGGCAGCATGGCAACAAATGACAGCTTTCATGATCAAATATAACCGTTACAAATATAAAATAACAGTATATACACATCATTAATGTTACTGGAATATTTCAATTTATAATCTTATGGGTCATTACCTCAAAAAAGTATTACTTGGTTTGGCATCATTATAGAACCAAGTATTCTGCCTGAACATTTTTAGAAAGCAAGGAAATAAGGAAAAGTCAATGCTACTTTTTGCCCTTTTTCCTTTGGGTTTGAAGTTATTTTTTTCTTTCTGATGGTATAATCAAATAACCACCCATCTTGCACCTTAATTCTATCAGGGCTGTTAAAAACCTCAAACAGAACTAAGAAAATACTGCCAGGAAAATATTCCCAACTCTCCCTACCTGCAATCTGAGCTATGGGCAAAGGCTGCACAAATGCATGTTAATGTAACAGTTGATTTTCTGTACCATGCAAACTCTGGGCTGAAAAATAGCAGAACCAGTAAGATCAAAAGAAAATAGTTAAAATCTCAGCCAATTAAAGTGGATCTATCACCACTTAACAAGTTTTGATCATTATGTACAATACTTTGCGAATAATTATAAAACTTTATTATTTAAAAAAAAAATCATTATTTGCGAGAAAATTACAGTTTAAAGTATGCCTAGAAGCCTACTTCTGGCTAAATTGCTCTTGCCGCAGTTTGCCGCACTGCCTCTGCTCCCGTCATTCTCCTCCGCATCCACCGATGATGGAGGCATTCTGTTAGTAAGCTGGAGTGATCTCATTGGCTAGATATTGATCTCTGCCAGTGAGATCTCTCCAGCTTGCTAACAGACCTCCTCCATCATCGGAGGATGCTGGGGAGAGTGACGGGAGCAGAGGCATAGTGGCAAGAGCAGTTTACCCAGAAGTAGGCTGCTGTGCATACTTTAAACTGCAATTTTTTTTTTTTAAATAATATTTTATAATTATTTGCTAAGTATTCTACATCATGATCAAAACTTGTAAAGTGGTAATAGATCCACTTTAACTTATTTGCCTATTTTTGGACATTCATTGCGCTACCGCACAGGGTTTAGGAGGGGAGCATAGATAGAGGGGGAGAGAGAGAGAGGTGCTTACATTAGAGAGGTATAGTAGAATTGGGTGGAAGAGAGGTGAAAGTTGTGCTATTCTAATACATAATACATTCTTGTACATATCTCACACATCACACACACCAAAACAGTTTTATTTTATTGCACATTACCTAATTTATCTATTATTTCATTCAGTGTGACTGAATTAGTGTAAGAGATTGACTGAGAGTTTCAGTGTGACATAAATGATAGTAACACTTCATATGCACATATATATATATATATATATATATATATATATATATATATATATATATATATATATATATTGTAGGGTTATCCTTCTAAGTAAAACAAGGTTACTCCCACTATTGAGAATTTTTTTTTATTCAAAAGTTGCAGCCGAAACTTTTGAAATTTTTTAGTAGTAATATATCAATTGCCTGAAAGCTTACAGTGGTGGTGCTGCTACACCGTCCTATGGACACCTCTGTTCAGTTGACCATAAACCTACACAGGATGGTGTAGCAACAGAAACACTTCAGGCCATTGAGATACTGCACCTAAAAGATCCAAGTTTCACTTGCAATCACTTTTGAAGAAAACACCTCTTGGCAGCGGGAGTACTCTTGTTTTACTCAGGAGGATAAACCCTACAATATACAGTATATATTTTTACATATTAAGTGTTACTATCCCTTATGTTGCAGGGTTTATCCCCCTGAGTAAAACAGGGGTACTCCCACTGCTGAGAGATATTTTATTAAAAAATTATACCAGCTCAAACTTGAATTTTTTAGGTGCAATATCACAGTGGCCTGACAATTTACAGTGGTGCTGTTGCTACACCATCCTATGGACTGCTCTGGTCTGTAGACCATAAATCTCCATAGGATGGTGTAGCAACAGCGCCACTTAAAATTTTCAGGCTGCTGTGATATTGCACCTAAAAAATTCAAGTCTGAGCTGTTATAATTTTTTTATAAAATATCTCTCAGCAGTTGGAGTACCCTTGTTGTTTATTTGGGGACATAAACCCCACAACATATATTTTTTTTACATCTTAAGTATTACTATCCCTTTAATGCCTGAGGAATGACTAAGTGGCAGGGAGAAAAGTGGAAGCTGGAGGTATGGGGAGTGTTGCAGAAGAAGAGCAAGGAGAGCAGGATGTCCCTGATCACAAAGTGTGAGGCAAAGAGAGAAAAGGAGAAAGAGAGAGGGGATTACTGTACCCATCCACAGCCAGGTGCACAAAATCCAAGGATAGCACAAACAGTGCCTGATATAACATATAGCCATCTAAGACGGATGGGGACGACATATTGAGAGTCCCCATGTTTTCCTAGGATGAGAACTTGCCTCTAGTGCAAAACATTATAGTCAATGAAGATATCCTGTTCTCAACAGAGAAGAGCAAAGAGATTGCTAGGAGAAAGAGGCAAGCTTGGCAAAGGGTGGAGAATGTGGTTAAAAGTGTTACTAACTGCAGGTTGCCCAATGAGGCCATCAAAAAATGCTGGGCAGAAATAAATGCACAGTGCAGTTGGGTGAACTGGCTCTTTAGACAAGAGATACACTTAGGCGACTAGGGATGGGCGAAAATGTTTGCCTCAAACTGAAATCGGTGAATAATGGCACTTCCCGCTTGGCGAATAATTTCCCATGAAAAGTACGATTTTCTGCTTTTTTTTGCCTAGCTCATTACATTGAAATCAATCGGAACATTGAATTTCTACAGCAGTAGGAGCAGGCACAGGTAGCTGACCTGTGCTCCTGCTGGTGGTGGTATTATTGCGGTGGTGGCAGTTCTGCCTTCTTCAGGATCATGCTTCACAAGGATGATGTTGTGAGGGGAAGGGGGCTCCCAGGGTCAGGGGAATGGTGTGGGCTCCCTTGACCACTAGTCTGGATGATCTCATTTGCTTCCTCTACCACTCTCCTAACACCAGTCCCACCGGCTGCTTCACCATCACTGTTAATACTACTACTAACACCAACCACATAATTTTCAGCCCCTGAGTCTTCCTTATCACAGTTACTGTTAATAGGAGGACATTGATTACCTCCTCCTTCACTCCTAACGCTAACAATCTGCTGGACCTTAGTAGAAGTAGTACTAACACTGGCGGTACTGCTTGGGGATGGCAAGTACGACTTAGAGTCCCCTGCTGTCACACTTGATATCATCTTCTCCCCCTCTCCTGAGTATTACAAGACACACTGGCAGCAGCTTCAGCACTGGTAACAACAGATTCAGCACTGGCAGCAGGCACTGCACTGGTGGAAGCAAGGGCAGTACTTGCAGCAGGCACAGCACTGGTGGTGGCTCTGGTAGAAGGGGCAGCATGTCTGACAGATGGTACCGCACTGGTGGCAGCAGGGGCAGTACTGGCAGCAGGCACAGCACTGGTGGTGGCACTGGCAGCAGGGGCAGCACGTCTGACATCAGGCACAGCACATCTTACAACAGGTACAGCATGTCTGGCAGTAGGCACAGGAAGCTGATCTGTCCTGCTCTCACTACCAGTACTACCATTTTGTTCCTCCCTTGACAGTAATTCCCCAAAAACCCTAGGGGTGATCTAGGAGAACTGGCCAACATTTCTTCTGTTGTGCTCACTTCCTCCTCGGACTCAGACTCAGTGGACACACAATGATCCTTCCAGTTTCTCCTTTTATTATTTTGAATCCTGCTCATAGCTATAGCAGTCACTATGAGCTTCTCCAGCCTAAATTTTGTCTCAAAATCACAGCAGAACAGCCTGTCTACCTTGCTCTTTAGCTGCTTCTATAATGTTCAATTTCTGCAAATATGTCACGTTATCAAAAAAATGGTGAAAAATGTTGGCCAATGGGCAAAAAATGTTAAGATTTTAAAAGCAAGTTTGAAAGAGGATTTTCCCGTGAAAAAGCAGACAACAACTGGGTTTTCGTTGAATTTGCCATGGGAACATGGCGAGAGACTTTGCCCCCTCCTAGTGGTAACCCATCTACGCATATAGCTTGTTCAATGGCTGGGAAGACATGCTCTAAGGAGGGTGTAACACTGGAGGTGACAGCACCTTACAGACTCCTGGCAAGTAAAATACCTTGCTAGCTGGTGTTGCACATCACCGTATCAGTACCATGGTGCCAGAGACAGCTTTGTTTAATCAAATATAGATTTGTCATCTTCTGGCAATATGTCATGGTTAATGCAGGGTTTGTAGATATAGCATTTTGTGCTATGATGCTAGCATATTAATGATACATAAAATCCAAAAGGCCAATGCCAATATCTCAGTAGTAAATATGTACGTTTACTTTTTATAAAGAATGAATACTGCTGCATAGCATCCATGTTTCCATTGTACAAAAGAAAAGAAAACCAATTGGTATGCGTTGGCATATCATAGTCGGTGTCTGCAGCATGGTTACCAGTGGAAAAAAGAAAAGAAAACAGTACATATTTGAGTCTATAGCAAGAAATAGAAGAGGGGAAGGGAAAAAACCACAAGCACCCCTGTGCGGGATCAATCAGGAATCAAATGGCCACCACCAACACCTATAGGTGTGTACTCAAAAAAATACTTGCTGGACAGTGGCAATCGCCAATTCAAGTGAAATAACAGCTGAGGATTATCACTGCCCGCAGACGCAGTATCAATAGTGGTACTCCACTGGATCTTAGGCTGCTGTCACTTAACACACCCGCAGAAATACCAGCTCTCTGACCACTACTAAATGTGAGTGCAAGATATTATTTATATAAATTTCTTTGTAATGATTTTATCACACTATAACGTGCTCTCCTTTTCTTTCCATGTTACCTTTGGATATTTGATTGTATGATTATCAATTGAAGAAGGCAAAGGGGGGTCACACAGTGCATATGAGGAATTTGTGACTACCTGTGGGCAGGGGAATCAGACTGGGAGTCAAACAGTGTATTTGGGAAGTCTGTGACTACCAGTAGGCAGAGGAGCAAGGCTGGATGTCAATAAATTGCTAATGGGAATGTAATTTAAATATTGCATATATCAGTTCAATTTACCAGATCATATGATGATAAGGCTACATTTTCCATCATGCCCTTGGGCACTGTACCTTGGAAAGACAAACACAGTACTGTGATTAAAAGGCTGATTCATTTTCTGAAGGAAAATGGCGATCTCACTGTTTTTAATGTGTTATGGTGGTTTCATGCATTGTACTTGCATGAAAAGAAGTCACAGATGAGTCTGCCATGTGTCTCCCAAATGCTTTCTGCTTCCAAGCCTGTGGCACAGATACCATTTCAAAAGGATCAATGACTCCCAACAGAGGTATGTCTTACACACTTTGGGGGAAAGGAGAAGTATACGGTAGGGCTTCACTAGTTTTATCCATACACCTGAATCTGGTTTTGAGAAGGTCAAAGGCATTCAATAACATTTCTTGTCCTTATGTGAGTCTTGTTGTACCTGTGCTTGGATGATGCTTGATGATTTGCCACATCGGTTAGAAGCCATGGTCTATAACATATCCTGAAGTCCATAGATCAGGTTTGTCTAAATTCAATCCTCAAGGGCCACCAACAGGCCAGAATTTAAGGATTTCCCAGATTAAGCACATGTGAACTAATCAGTGGCTTATTCATTTTGACTGATTCACCTGTACTTAAGCAGGGAAATCCTTAAATCCTGGCCTGTTGGTGGCCCTTGAGGACTGAACTTGGACAGCCTTGCCATAGATAATTGAACAAAAATGTTAAGGTGACACTTTCCTTCTGGATAGCATAATTATAAGGCATTGAATGGATTTGTGGGAGGGGCTGCAACCCTTCAACTACCGTGCAGCAGCCCCTCTCACTGTGCTCAATATGTCTTGAGCTCATTATGTTTCGAGCACATTTAGTTATGTCCAATAGCTATGGCCCCATTCTGAGCTGAGGTCCATCAGAAGGTGGGTGATATGATGTAGCTGAGACTGGGAAAGGGGAGGATGGGGGTGGGGGGATCTGGGTAGTGAGGAAACTGAAGTAGGGAGGGAGAGAGGATGAAATAGTTCCACCTTTCTTGTGGATTCTGGATATGGTATATGGATTCTGGTCAGTTTGCCATTAATTTAGGAACAGTCCATTCCAGGAAACTCTTTTCCTGTGGCTCCTAATCATCAGAAAGCCTGTTCCAAAGCTTGGTCTACATTTCAGTCATTCATGACTACCTACTACTGTCAACTCCTGACGGCCCCCCTTAAAACTATGACATTTACTAATCTCATTAGGAATTACTCCTTAGGCTGGGCTATAACCCAGCACTTATTCTGGCCATTCATTTCAAATCAGAGCAGCAGCATCTGCACCAAGTCCCACAGCACATCCAGAAATTGAGTAGATGGAAATCATCATGCTTCACTCGATACATACCAGCTCCCAAACAAGAAATCTGCCTAGCACCTTCTTCTTTAACCAATTAAGGGCTCCAATGCCAAAAAAAGATGGTGGCATTTTTTCAAGCACGGTAAGAGATTCAATTACCTGTGCTATGAAAAAATGCTAGCAAAAAAACACCTGCCAACCACTAAAGTAAGAGGTGTTTCAGCTCATTCAGAATAAAAAAAATGCCACAAGCTGCAATTCAATTGACTGTGTTAGCCAATAAGAGACTCAGTACTATTACCACCGGTAAAATTGGTGTTTATAGTAACAATAAGGCAAGGCGATAAAGTAACATGCACCTCAGCTATTCTATAGATGGTGAGGTACATCTATAGATGCTTGTTGTAGGATTTTGTTCCCACAACTCTCGCTAAATAACACAAAGTGTGGGAACATCAAAGGAAAAAGTGAGCTCGGAGTGGTCAGACATGTAACACTTACCTGTCATCCACTGTCCATCTTATTATTTACTCTCCTCTTCTTTCTTCTGTCATTAAAAAAAAAAAAAATCAGTTAGTTTTGTATCTTTTAATAAAATAAAAATTAAGCCCCCAAAGATGTGACAGTTAACCCTTTGAGTGCCAGAGGGGTTAATAATAGCTGTATAATGTGCTGCATACCCCACTAGCACTCATAGGGTTAATCTTTTTCCATTTTTCAACCACAAGTATGTGTTGGAAACCAATTTTCCAACACATACTTGTGGTTTTCACTGCATGTTAGGGACTCTGCACCTGCATGGAAAAGGATAGCAAAGCCTGCTTTTTACATGATGTCCAATGGGGCAAATTTTGGGTCAGTAGGGCATTTTTGCGCAGCATTGTTCATTGATAGAACAGTTAATAGAATTGTAAACTGTGCTGTTGAAAATTAAAAGGGCTAATAGCATCGAGCCAAAGATCTGATAAGGGACTCACCTTATCTCTGAAATTTAAGACCAAGTTTTTTGTTTTTTTTTTCACTAAAGTCCTTTATTGGATCTTTAATCAGCCAATGCAGCAATTGAAATGAAAAAAAGTGAAAAAAACAAAGTCCCCAGTGGAAGTATTGATATTGGGCTCTAAGGACAGTGAATGACAAGTAAGTGTAACACAGATAAGTTAACAATCGGCGCTTGACAGTGTGTCAGGCACTGATCGTTTGCTTTTTTCCTTTGATGTTCTCATTATTGTCACCATTTAACCACAAGACCATTTCTGTTGCCTAACTTCTGTTGTGCTTTTAACTGGTAGGGCACTATAATATTGACTTAGACATTTTCTTTTGTTGGTTGGTATGCATTTTTGCCCTACTGGGGGCCAGATTCTATTGCAGGTGCTAAATGTTAACTCGTGTTTTATCAAACATTTTCCTATTGAAGTCTATGGGGAAAACTGGAGATAAAAGCAGAGATAAAATTAGCACCTGTAATAGATTCCAACCCTGGCTGTTTTAGGTCAGGTTATTGAATTGAGCCCTAAATGTTTTCTTATTTGTTAATTACAAAAGCAATAAACCTCTAATCACGCTGACCTCTTGTTGTCCATGATTTGGCCTGCTTATTGTGTTACCTGTCATGTTCCCACTAGTGGATGAGAAGCGGCATTGCTGCTTGCTATCGTCTGACTGCCTGCCTCTCTGTTGCGGGTGCGCGTCACTGACGTCGTGTTCGCTGGTTTTGTACCTTCGGAACTAATTGGCCGATTGATGTGCTGCCTTCTCCGTTGGCCTTATATGTGGCCTGAAGTCTGAGCGTTAGTGCCCTTTCGTGGTGTACCTGTGCATTGCTACTGTTGTTTCTCTTTTGACCCTTGCTTGACTTCCGATTATCCTCCAGCTCAATCCTTGTCTTTGTCTGACTATCAGCTTCGTGTATGACCTAGGCCTTGTCTGACTATCTGCTCTGTGTATGACCTAGGCCTTATCTAACTACCCATTCTGTGCTTGACCCTGATTCATGCTGACTACCCACTCTGTGAGTTTCTTGGCTCTGGCTGACTATCTGATCCGGTTTAGACTTGCTCTGTCTGACTTCCTGCTCCATACATGACCCCGGTATTGTCTGACTTCCACTCTGTCTCAATCGGCTGTCGCTGTCTCTCTCTCTTTTCAACCTAAGAACATCTGTACCTTCCTAGTACTGTGATGACTGCCTTCCGTTTGGCAGTCTCAGGGTTAGCCTCACCTAAGTTATTGCTTGATCAGTCTACTCTCCGGCATCCTCAGACTAGCATTACCTCCTGGCTACTACCTGCTGGTTACCTCGGTCTCGCTCCTGTACCTGGATCTCTAGCTCTCTAGGCTTCCACAAGTATTCGCTCAGTAGAATCATAGGCTGGTTCTACCACCTTGTTGCCTTGGCAATCTGTGGGCAGAGATTGTAGCTTAGTGTCAGGTCCTGGGTAGTGGACTGTACACTGTCCACACGCCTGTCCCTGGGAAGGTTGGGGAAGTGTATTTGCTTTTGTACTTTTATCTTAATAAACTGGTTAAATTCACCTGTACCTGTGTTGTGTGTTTCTTATCGTAAGTGTACCGTGACAGGGCCATGAGTACTGAAGGTACAGGTGAACCAGTTCAGAGCATTTTTGCCAGAATGGAAACACAGGATCAAAGGATCTATCGATTGCCATTTGCCATGCATCCTGAACCGAACTGCACACTTTGGTCAGGCCATTCGACACCAGTTGGCTCCCTCAGGTTCCACACTGGTTGTATCCGCTAATACTGAGCCCAGTACGACCCATGGGCTATCCGGTACCACTCCCCTTCGTCAACGCTATGAGGGGGAGCCTACCCTCTGTAGAGAGTTTCTTTACCAAGTGGGCATATTCTTGGAATTGGTACCATATGCATTTCCAAGTGAACGAAGTAAGGTTGGTTTCATGATTTCACTTTTGTCTGGTAAGTGTAACGGTTTTCAGTACACTCAGAGAAAGGCAATTTGGTAAAATTTATTGAAACCAGACAGAATAAAGTAACCCTCGCGGGTCCAGCAATAGTTAATCAACAGTACTGACACAGGACAGGTTACTAAATAACATTAACCCACACGGGTCCAGTATACATATATCAGAGAGCAATACATATACTGACACAGGTCAGGAACAGTTCGTGTGATATAGTGAGACACTGATGGTAAATGCTATTAGGTCAGGAGGCTGGGAGGCCCTAATAGCGAGGCCCAAGAAGCACTCTCTGTGGATGAGTGCCAAAATAGCGACTAGGTCCAGGAAGGGTGAGCGAAGCCCTGGATGGATCACGGACTACCAGTAGTACTGCTACTGGAGGAACAACGGAACGCCCTTGAATACACACAGACTGCGACCCAAGGTAACGGTACCGGACAATAGGTGAAATAATGCTAGGCTCAATGGCAACTGCCGGGTGACTGAGCCGACTGAGGCGCCCAGGAGACCAGCCTCAATAACGGAGTAGTGACAAACCAGCGTATAATGTGCCAATAGGATAGCTCCTACCCAGGTGAGTACCGAATGGCCCTGGTAACGGGCGCTTGGGCTTGTTGGCGACTGACAAGAGTGGAGACTAACTGAGGCACCCAGGAGACCAACCTCAGTGGTAAACAATAAGAAGCCAAGCG
The DNA here is from genome assembly GCA_037306005.1 of Rhinophrynus dorsalis. Lineage (NCBI taxonomy): Eukaryota > Metazoa > Chordata > Amphibia > Anura > Rhinophrynidae > Rhinophrynus > Rhinophrynus dorsalis. The sequence continues at coordinate 182,632,367 of CM074722.1, forward strand.
TATAGTGAGCAAACGGATCTGTGTCAGCCCAGGGTAAGGATGAATGAGGCAGCAAGGCACAAATGGGTCGCAGTCATGGAACAGTAATGCAGTACTCGAGGCACCCAACTGGGCCAGCACGCTCAAGACAGCACACAGGAGATATTCTCTACCGGACTCGGTAGTGCACCGGACTGGAGGCACAAGAGCAGGAGCGGAAGCCAATACGGGTTGATGCACAGAACCGGAACATCAGCCAGGCTGGGTCTGTACAAAGAGCAGGAACGTCAGCCAATCCAAGTTGGTACACAGAGCAGGAACGTCAGCCAATCCAAGTTGATACACGGAGCAGGAACGTCAGCCAGGCCGGGTCGGTACACGGAGCAGGAACGTCAGCCAATCCAACTCGGTATACGGAGCAGGAACGTCAGCCAGGCCTGGTCGGCACACGGAGCAGGAACAGGAGCAGAGAGAGCAGTCAGGCAGTCCGGGTCATATACAGGATATCACACGATAATGGCAGCAAGCAACGGGAACACCACGAAAGGACCCTGTATGAGTGACAGAGCACAGTACTTAATGGCTACCACTGGGTGGAGCAATCACATGCTAGCCAATCAGAAAGCATCAGAAATAATATGTCAAAATGTCGCCAGCAATACACGGGCACTGTGATAGTAAGGCACTGGCATGGGCCAATCTTTTATGGGAAACAGAAAAACCCATTGTATCTAACTTTATGGAATTTGTGGACGAATTTTGCAGGGTCTTTGATGTTCCAGCCTGAGCAGTTTCCGCAGCTAAACAACTTATGACCATATGGCAGGGTGCACATATGATAGCCGAATATGCTATAGAATTTCGTACCCTGGCAGCTGAAGTGGGCTGGAACAATGAGTCACTTGTAGCCACATTTAATTGAGTGACTCAATTAAGGATGAAACAGCAGCCCGTGAGCTGCCAGAGGAGCTGAATGAATTAATTACCTTCTCGATTCTAATTGATACCAGACTCAGAGAAAGACCTTCGTTCAGAGAATGTTTGCGTAGGCCTGCTTTGCGATTGGCACCTCACTTTACTCTCCCACCTAGTCCTCCCTTGCCTACCATGCCTCCTGGTTCTGAGTCCGTCAGGAATGAACCTATTCAACTGGGGTTCATGTGCCTTTCAGGGGAGGAGAGGGCTTTCTGTAGGAAAGAGGTCCTCTGCCTATATTGTGGTAAGGCAAGTCACTTGTTGCGGTCTTGTCCCATCAGGCTGGGAAACGCTCGCACCTAGGGTTGTGTTGGGGACAGACCCTGTGTGGAGTTTCACAGTCCCTGAATCATCTGCAAGGGAAACCCATACTTGGGGTGATTGTATCTTGGACCGCATCTTAGGTATTAGCTCAGGCCTTAATAGACTCCGGAGCTGCAGGGTATTTTATGGATGCTGAGTTTGTAGCCGAGCATGCTATTCCTTTGGTGCCATGTTCGCCTCCACTGGCCATTGAGGCTATTGACGGGAGACCATTGCAACCAACACATGAGACACATGAGACACATGAGACGTGTCCTTTGTCTCTAAGGGTAGGGGCTCTCGCTCCTGTAACTGGATCTCTAACTCTCTAGGCTTCCACAAGTATTCGCTCAGTAGAATCATAGGCTGGTTCTACCACCTTGTTTCCTTGGCAATCTGTGGGCAGAGATTGTAGCTTAGTGTCAGCTCCTGGGTAGTGGACTGTACACTGTCCTCATGCCTGTCCCTGGGAAGGTTGGGGAAGTATATTCGCTCTTGTTCTTTTATCTTAATAAACTGGTTAAATTCACCTGTACCTGTGTTGTGTGTTTCTTATCCTAAGTGTACTGTGACAGTTCTCATCCCCAAGCACCGTTTAAGACAGCAAGACAAACAAGAAGAAAAACAGGGCGCAAACCCATCTAAGAGCAGATCTGAAAGGCATTCATTAGTGTACCCCCCGTTTAGTTACACTCACCAGATAGCTCTGTATAACACTTCTTATAAGATAAGCAGAACTTTTTCCAGTCCAATCTTCCTGTGTTCAGTTTCCAGTATCCAAAAAATGTTGATCCAAATCAAGACGTTATGTGATTGATTTTAATTTTATTTATAAGTCGATATTCAAAAAAAGGTGTTCAAAAAATAATAATAACAATGACAATAAAAAATACTGTAGTAAATATAAGTTCAATTGTCCAACGCGTTTCGTATCTTAACGACACTTTCTCAAGGACTACAATAAAATATAAAATTTCTCAATGTAATTTAGATAAACATACCTTATTTTCATTTTTGTTTAAATACTTTTACTGCCTCCAGGGAGAGAGATCCGATCCGGCGTCTCCTGGCGCCCAATGTACTGCGCATGTGTGGAATCCAAAGAGACTCTATGGTTCTTGACAGAGTTTACTCTGTTGTGCGTTCCACAACTGGAACGCAAAATGATCGGCTCTTTTCTGCCGATGGATTAAACGAGTCTATAAGTAAAGAATCCTTATTAGGATTCGTTATTGTGCCTGCGCGTGTTTTTTGGGTGTCGCTTAGGGGAGCCAGAGGATCTATCCACCATTATCGTTTTTAGCAGTACAATAATTCTTCTAAAGCAAAAGCATCAATATTACCATACTTTTAAAATGTGTATATATAGATATATGTATGGAAATATTATACAAATATTCAAGGACCTTCTATAATGATCTAATTATATAAATACACGTATAGATGCATAAAATTATTAAAAGCACATGCACTTACATAAGGCTTAAAAAAATATATAAATATAATAAATAAAAAATAATTGCACTTGTATATATGTATGTATATTTTTCCAAAACCTTTTAAAATACATATATATATATATATATATATATATATATATATATATATAAAAAAATACAATGTATACATGTATAAAAATAAAAGCGCATATAAACACACATAAATACATACATGTGTATTAATAGAATCCATATAACCATATGACATCAGAACATTCGAACATTCCTTATTATGTGAAACTACCTTCATAAGTTTTATATTTCTAATGTGAAAAACTTTAAATACTATTGCAAATAGCCTAAATCTATCTCTTCATTCATACCTTCTGGACTTAAAGTATCTAACTTAAAAATCCAATATGACTCTCTCTGACATAGCTTTTTGAATCTATCTGAACATTGTCTGGGTATCTGTTCTATCCCCATAATTTTGAAATTTGCCAGTCCACCCTGTGCACATCGATTAAAATGTTTTGGGACACTATGCTCTAAACAGTTTTTAGAAATATTCCTTCTGTGTTCACCTGCTCTTTCCCTTAGAGTTCTAGTGGTTCTGCCAACATACTGTGAGCCACAACCACAAGAAATCAGATAAACAACATATGCTGTTCAACAATTAATAAATTGTTCAATTTTATATTGTCTATTCCCTTTTTTATTTTGGAATATATCTTTTTTGTGTTCCATATGTGTGCAATTGGCACATTTATTTAAATTGCATCTAAAAGATCCTTTTACAGGATCTGCAGAAAAAACAGTGGTGGATTGTATTTTCTTATTCTTCTCTATAGTTTTCTGTTTTGCCTTGGCAATCTGTGGGCAGAGATTGTAGCTTAGTGTCAGCTCCTGGGTAGTGGACTGTACACTGTCCTCATGCCTGTCCCTGGGAAGGTTGGGGAAGTATATTCGCTCTTGTTCTTTTATCTTAATAAACTGGTTAAATTCACCTGTACCTGTGTTGTGTGTTTCTTATCCTAAGTGTACAGTGACAGTTCTCATCCCCAAGCACCGTTTAAGACAGGGAATGTCTACAAGGTTATCATATTCACGTTCAATTCAGTTACCACTGGAAGTCCCAACCACAAGTTTAACCCCTTAACGACCGGGGAATCCGGCCGCGGATGCGACTCAACGACTACGGAGCAAATTTTTTTTTTTTGCTCCGTTGCGTTCCGGACTCCCCGAACGGCGTGCAGCCGCGGGGGGAGCCCGGAACTCGATGATGGTCATAGTACGTCATTGGTCATTAAGTCAAATCGACCCTTGACGTACTATGACCGTCAAGGGTCGTTAAGGGGTTAAAGCTTTTCTTGTATTTCTGAGAGGAACTGCAAGCCTATTTACACCTGGATGCAGCCCCTCCCACTGGGCTTGTTATGAAACAAACCCCTCTTGCTCCATCCCCTCTTTTTCTTTGCAATGCACTCAGGTGAGCCCTCTAATCAGGCTTACCTCTTGGTTCTCATCCCCAAGCTCCATTTGAGCCGAGAAAGTCCACAAGGTTATCATATTTACATTAATTTCAGCTACCACTGGAAGGTCCAAACAAAATTCTAGTAATTAAATAAATATAAGATCCAAAGACATTTAGATATAATATGTGATAGTAACACTGATAGCAAAATGAAAGGTCCAATATACCTCCCCTTTTCCCAGTCTTTTGAATTTGTCCCCGTTTCTGATCAGTGTGGTTGCTTGCTCAATTCCCTCGAAAATGAATGAATTTAGGAACAATTAAGAGTTAGTTTGAGACAATCTACAATAGTAACGTCAGAAGAAATCCTTGAAAAAGTCAGCTGTGTGTTAACGTAGGAATTTTGCCTTAATTCCATTTATTTAAAACTCAGATTGGTTTAACCCCTTAGTGACCGGCCGCGCGCGGACTGCACTTAACGCCCTCCGAATTTCTTTTCCCCATTACCTTCAATGACTTCCTGGACATACATGTACGTCCTCTGTCACTAAGTGACAGATTCTGCGGGACGTACACGTACGTCCATTGTCGGGATGGGATTAAAACAGTGTTTCTCAGCGTTAGTCCTTGGGGCACACAAGTACTGCAGGTTTTCAGGTTGTTCCTGCTTAATCACAGGTGAGTAATTAGTGGATCAGTCATTGTGATTGATTCACCTGTGATTAATTAGGGATATCTTGAAAACATGACCTGTTGGTGTGCCCCGAGGACTGGAGCTGAGAATCACTGGTTTAAAACATCAAGCTTTTTTATTGTGTTCTTTCTAAGGACACATAAATACATGGATATTTGAACACAATATTTAACTCTGCTTTAATCTCTTTCTGTAATGAACTTATAAAAAAGATGAAACTGAAATATCTTGCGGTTATGCTTAAAACATTATATTCCCTAATGCCTGCTTTAGCCCATAGGAAGCCATCTCCCCTGAAGTGTTTACACATGAAACTCTGGTTTTATGTTCATGATCTCAGTGTGTTACAACATTGCTTCTTTCTAATGCATTAAAACATACCTTAAAGATATTGCCAAGTAACACTGCATTGATTATAATACTTCTCATCTGCATATGCACACCATCTGTGCAGAAGAGGTATAGGACAGACGCAGTGGAATGTGTTTCACTTGGAGAGATGCACATAAACCACTGGTGTAACCAAAATGTTTAATCTCACATATGTGCTTGCATCTCTTCTTGTACCAGCATTGCTTATTAATTCAGATTGTTTTTAAACATTTTGTTTATGCAGGATGTCCTCCTCGCGTTGGTTCATAACAAGTGCAGACGTTTGCAATATTTTATTTGGTTTTAGATAGAGATAATTTCTTGAAAAAGAGGGTGCTGACACTAGTTTTTTAAGTTCTATGTAGGGTAATACATTTTTTTAATTTGCAGTATTGTGTGGTTCCACAAAAGAAATCCCTGGTTTAAAATTTTCAGACATTTGATTTGTAGAAAGAAACAAGGAATTAAACTTAAAATAACAAAATCTTTACACATTGTCAGGATATCAAGAATACATTGCAATGCATTTTCAAGCATTAATAACCTTTGGTAGGCATCATCCAGGTTGGTTTCCATGTGGTTCTTTATAAATGAAATGTGGGAGATTAGGACTTGTGTAATGTGAACAACAATCAATGTCAAAGAATACAAATCAGCAAAAAGTATCAGGTCTGGAATGAAGCAGAGGAAAGGTGTCAGACAAGTATGGTCAGGATTCAAAGCCAATGACATACATAGAAAACAGGAATCCCAGCACTGGAACACTTAGTCAGTAAGACACTACACATGTGCAATAAAGTGCCTTTGAGGCTGCTTGACATAGGCCCAACATGGTGTGTCCTGGAAACAGACTGGAAAACAGGCAATAGCAGAGCTGTAGTGAATAGAGTAGGTGTGTCCAGAGCTGAAGATAAAAGCAGAGTAGGATTTCCAGACCATTTTCTTACACTGTGTCTCTGCCCAACACCAAATAACAATGACAATAATAAAATCTGTCATTGTCTTCTTGTGATAGGTTCTGGTATAATATCCTCACTGGCACTAGGAATGGATGAAAAGTCTCAGTTTGTTCCCTTTGGAATTTTCATGACGTAAGCACGATTTTCCACTTTTTCATTGTTAATTCCCAGAAATAGAGAAAATTATAGATTTTCCATCATTTTGCTAACACCACAGATTTTACAGCTAGAATGGTTCAATTTCCTAAATATGTTTTCCAATAGTCCTATAAAAATAAATAAAAGTTAAAATTAGAAAAAGAAAAATTGTTTTAAATGCTGGCTATGACCACTATGAGAGAAGCTGGATGGACCATGATGCTGCTGATACAGACTTGAAGGAGAAAGTAAGCAACACCAGCACTAAAAGGAGCTCACAAGGGGGGTGGAGCGATCTACTGAGGAAGATGGAAGCATCTTCAAGTGCTCCGTAGCCGAGACAGCTTTTTTATGGTATAGCTGCTTATACTTTGTGTTATTTAGTGACCTACTTCAGGGGGACCTGCTCTGACTTTTCCTGGTGGCATTCCCAAATGTAAATTTATGTTACAGCGAGACGGAGATGGTGAATCCTGTGCTTCCTTTTTTGCCATACTGAATCCAGACGCCATAATATAGTAAAATGGTGGCAAGTGCTCAGATTAAGATGGAGGGAGTCAACTCTACTCCTACACCTACTTCTGTCCTGATTAGGAGCCCCGATGGTGAGAATTCAGATTTATTTCTCTGCTATTCAGTGTCTATTTCCTCCCCTCGGTACCTCACGACTGGAGACATCTCGAGTTTACTAACTAAGGCAGAGCTCAAGGCCGTAGTGGAAGAGATTAGAGATTAACTCAGATTAAGTGCTGTTGATGTGGGCAAACTCTCACATCCATCCTGCCACTTATCATCAGCATCATCCCCTCTTCCAATTCCAAGTCCCACTCAGCCACATCCATTTGTGTTGAGTAACCAGCAGAAGCAACAACAACAACACAGTTCATTAACATCCACAACCTTAGCTATGATTAGTGCATCTGCTGCTGCTGGAACTGCTTCACTTTGGACACCTTGTAGTAGTAGCAGTAGAATTGCATTAACATCTATGCCCAGTAGTAGCAGCCCTCAGGAAACTCTCAGTCCATGAAGTCCACAGGGAGACTTCACTAAAGAACCAAAAACTATGACAGAGTAAGCCAGTCCAAATGTATTAACAACAGCACAGATGAGGAGGAGGAGAGATTTGAAGAAGGGTTGCTTCTAAGGATGGGCAAAATTTTTGCCTCAAACTGAAACCGGCGAATAATGGCACTTCCCACTTTGCAAATAATTTCCCACAAAAAGTGCAGATTTTCAACTTTTTTTGCCTCGCTCATTCCATTGAAATCAATGGAAACTTTGAATCTACACACAACACATAACAAATATTATTTTATTTTTCCCAAAGGCATAATATAAAAGGGGCAAGAGGATTCCTGTGTTGGCAGGGTGTGGGGAAAGAATCAGTTGAACATGGAAGTTTTTTTGGGGGGGGTTGTTTACTGGGATTGGATGGGCAATTAATAAAAAATAAATCCTAAATAAAATTAAAAAACAACCCATAAGACATGGTATAAAAGGTGTCTGTGTTGGTGGGTGGAGTCTGGGGAATTAATCCGTTGAACAGGGAATTTGTTTTGGGGGAGTTTCTTGACTGCTACTGGGGGGACAATTAAAAAAATAAATCAATAAAATAAAATAAGAAATTTGTATGTATTTGATAGAGACAACCCCTTAACATAAGCTGCCACAGGAATAGACTGATACTTGACTTGATAAAGTATTTTGTAGAGGATGGTTTGTAGGACTTAAGCTTGTTTGGCACAAGCCCTAAGGAAACATTGATTTGTAGAATTTAAGCTTGTTAGAAACACCCCCCCCCAAATTGTTTATTTTTTGTAGGACTATGTTTTTACTTTTGATTTATTTATTTTTTTTAAAGCACAAGCCCTGAGAAAAAAAAGTGTCCTACTGGCCTAGTGCCAGAAGGTCATGTTGACCAGTGGCCACTGGACATTGTCAAATGTCCTCCTGAGTCTGAATCCATAATTGCAGAATTTGCAACTGCTGTTCTTGCTGCTGCTGAGTTGTTCAAGCAACAGGCTGATTAGGCAGCTGAAAGGGAATGGGATCAACAATAGCAGTAACATCGGTGATGGATGATGAAGGTTACACTTGCCACTACTAGCTCCAGTGATGCGCCTGAGGCAGTAGCAGCACAATAAGTAGCCGCCAGTCTATGTGGAGAAAATAAGAAGTTGTCCAATAATTCTTCTCCACTTACCCCACCTCCAAAATCATGGGTGTATTGTCATTATTAGAACAGACATTTTTCCCTTGAGAGCAAGAACTGTGGCTCTCATCAGCAACTGCACTGTGCACAGTGTGTGTGTGGTAAATAAGATCTGGGGGCACAACTGTATCCAAACACCATGACACCAGAACCCAAATACTGCCGCTGTCACTATACCCCTCGTCCAGACCCCACTAAGGACACATGACAACTTGCTGACTATCAAATGTTTCCCTTACCACTCCAGCTGCTTCACCATTACTGCTACTACTACTAACACCAACCACATTAAGTTCAACAACAGAGTCTTCCTCTCATAGTCACCAGTAATATGATGATATTGTTGATTATCCCCCTCATTCACTCCTAATGCTAACCAGCTTCTGGACCTTAGTAGTAGTAGCACTAGAGGGACTGCTTGGGGATGGCAAGTGTGAATTATGGTCCCTTGCTGTAACACATGTCATCATCTTCTCCCTTCCCCCTCCTGAGTATTAAAAGATGCACTAGCAGCAGGTTCAGCACTGGTGGCAGCAGGGGCAGCATGTCTGACAGCAGGCACACCACTATTGGCAGCAGGGGCAGCACGTCTGACAGCAGACACAGTACAGGTGGCAGCAGGTCCACCACTCACAGCAGGCACTGCACTGGTGTCAGCAGGGGCAGCACATCTGAGAGCAGGCACAGCACTAGTGGCAGCAGGGGCAGCACATCTGGCAGCAGGTTCAGCAATGGCAGCAGCAAGTACAGCAATGGTGGCAGCAGGGGCAGCACATCTTGCAGCAGGCACAGGTAGGTGACCTGTCCTGCTCTCACTAGTACTACCCTTCTTTTCCTCCCTTGCCAATGATTTCCCCAAGTATCACGGTGCCCGTCAGTGTCAGTCACTTGCTGAGTATCATGATTGGCTGTCTGTGATTAGCCCTCCTCACACAGCCTTTTTAAACCCAGGCTGAGCACTTCCAGGTTGCCCTTTCGTGGTGTTTCTGACTCCACTCTGCCTGACCTGCTTGTCAGGCTTCTGGGCCTGTTCCTGCTGTACTTGCTGATCCTGTGTTCCAGTGTTCCAGTGTTCCTGTATGCTAGTGTTCCTGTGTTCCAGAGTTCCAGTGTTCCTGTGTTCCAGCACCTCGCGGGTTAATCTTACTGAGTTCCAGTGTTCCTGTGTTCCAGCACCTCACGGGTTAATCTTACTGAGTTCCTGAATCTCCTGCTCCAGCCGTCACTCTGGCGACATTGTTCTTCTCGCTGCTGATCATACTTTGTTGGTTTACTCCACTAAACCTGGTTGCGATATACATTGTTGGTCCCAGCGTGCGGATGCTGGTTTACTCCACTAAACCTGGTTGCGATATACATTGTTGGTCCCAGCGTGCGGACCCTGGTTTGCTCCACTAAACCTGGTTGCAATATACATTGTTGGTTTCAGCGTGCGGACGCTGGTTTACTCCACTAAACCTGGTTGCAATATACATTGTTGGTCTCAGCGTGCGGACGCTGGGTTACTCCACTAAACCTGGTGGCGATATACATTGTTGGTCCCAGCGTGCGGACGCTGGTTTACTCCACTAAGCCTGGTTGCGATATACATTGTTGGTCCCAGCGTGCGGACGCTGGTTTACTCCACTAAACCTGGTTGCTATATACATTGTTGGTCCCAGCGTGCGGACACTGGTTTACTCCACTAAACTGGTTGCGAGATACATTATTGGCTCCAGCGTGTGGACGCTGGTTTGCTCCACTAAACCTGGTTGCGATATATGTTGTTGGTCCCAGCGTGCGGACGCTGGTTTACTCCACTAAACCTGGTTGCGATATACATTGTTGGTTCCAGCATGCGGTCGCTGGTTTGCGCCATTAAACCTGGTGGCGCTATTACCATTAGTCCCAACGTGCGGACGTTGGTTTGCTCCTGAACATCCAGTACTGTGGTCAGTCGCTGTCCACTTCCTTGCAGTTGTCTGAGTATCCCTGGCAATAGACTCCTGCTGAGTAAGACCTCTATACTTATGCTCTATGCTGTCTTAGTCACCTGACAGCTGGTCTACTCGCTCAGGCTGCCCTGCCCGGTATTGGTGAGGCCAGTAGAACCTTGATGATACCATCCTGTAGGTTGCCTCCCCCGGTATTGGCAGGGCCGGTAGAGCCTACTCCAGTACTCCTTTGGGCTGCCCTGCCTGGTATTGGTAAGGCCGGTAGAACCTTGTAATTCACCATCTTTAAGGTTGCCTTACCCGGTATTGGCAGGGCCAGTAGAGCCTACATTCAGCATTCCGTGGGGGCTGCCTTGCCCGGTATTGGTAAGGCCGGTAGAACCGGTATATGTCATCTCACGGTTGCCTTACCCGGTATAGGCAAGGCCGGTAGAGCCTGTCATTAAAACTGTCACTTGGGTTGCCTTGCCCGGTATTTAGGCAAGGCCGGTAGAACCTATTATATGTTATATTACTGTTGTATTGTTATGTATGTTTACCCTACGGGGACTGCCTTTAACTTTTAATAAAGTTAAGTTATTTTACCAAACCTTAAGTCTGAGAGTCTTCAAATCCGTGACGCCAAGTTCCCTAGGGGTGTTTTAGGGGGACTGGAAGGGTCCTTCCAGTTCCTCCTTCTATTAGTTTTAAGCCTGCTTATAGTGATAGCAGTCACTATGAGCCTCTCTTGCCTCAGTTTTTCAAAACAATAACAACAGAACAGCACAGCACATTTACCTAGCTCTGTAGCTGCTTCTATTGTGTTTCACTTCCACAAATACAACATGTTTATATAGCAAAAAGGTGAAAAAATGGGTGGAAACTTTCTAGCCACTGAAAAATTGCCAGGGGATTTTGGCCAATGCACTAAAAACACGAAAATTATAATTACTGTTTTAAAAGTGGATTTTCCTGCGAAAAAGCGGATAATAACGTGATTTTCTCACAGGAACACAGAGACAACTTTCTTCCACCCCTACATATGTGCAACCACCACTCCTCCAAGCAAACTGAAGTAAAGTATGATGGACACGATAGATGTGAAGTATCAATGTAAATGTTATCTAGAGGGCAGACAAAATATAAATAAATTAATAGATGAAGATCATGTGCAAGAAGTTTGCAAAGTTACCCAACCTAAACTGCACAAAAATGTCTATCTATCTATCTATCTATCTATCTATCTATCTATCTATCTATCTATCTATCTATCTATCTATCTATCTGTCTCTCTGTCTGTCAATCTATGGTATAGTACATATTTTATGCATGTGAAAAATGTTACTCCAGTAACAAAAATTCTTATATTACGGATTATTTATTAATTCAAGATGCATAGAGAAACAGTTTTTTTAATATGAAGGAAGGTGTAGACATGCTGTTTTGCAGGTTTATGCCAGAAAGCCATTATTTATTTAAAAATAGCAAGGCAAAGTTACCCTGTTAATGAGATATCTGGAATTACTTACTATGAAAGAGTTAAGACCATTAGTGTCCTGGATTTATCTTCAGTTAAATGATAAGACAACTAAAAGGTATTATTTTCTCTTTTTAGCTTGTATTTCTTTTCTCAGTCCTAGATGTTTTTCTACTACACTACTAGGAGAGATGATTGAAGCATTTTTTATTGGATATAAATATATGAAACAGGGATCTACTTATCTTTTTTCTTTTGTTCAGTCTGACAGTTACTTTCATATAGCATTTTGACAACAGACACATTAATCAAAGACAAAATAACTTACAGTTTCCATTTCAGAGACAATGACATTCTTCTATCTCTGCTTGGGTCATACACATCAATAGGTTTGGGATGTGTGCAGTCACAGACTACAAAATCAGTAAAAAGCTTCATAGCTTGTAAACATATCAAGACTCCTCTCTGGGGTGTTGTAGATATTTCTCTGTCAGATAACTGTTCTGCAAGTATCTCAGTAGCAGTTGCACAGTAGTCATGTTTCCTTAGAATTTCATGTAGATTACAATATTAATTTTCTATTTTATTTTATTAATATTACACAAAGCTCTTAGAGTATTTATGAATTCATTGTAGTAACAGTGTTAGTTTTAGTAATTCAAAGAAGTAAGTACTGCTAAAACTGAGGAAGCTTGTCTTAAAATATAAAGTTTGAATAAAAAAGACATCACCTAACTGTCAAAGTATTTATATCTGTGTAGAAGAGTTATAAAAATGTTTTTAATATCAAATCTTTGTCAATATGCCATATAAGGACATATATTAAAGTGACAGTTGTGGAATTCAAAGCAACATACATATGCGTATCCCATAGTGAGGCCTCCGACACGTTATAAACTTTAATTGAAAACCTTTCTAGCATCCAAGTTAAAGATCATTTACATGAAAAAGACAGCTTTTTGTATAATGCTTCCATATGGCTCTGAGTAAGGATATGAGTTTATCAGATAACTGATGATTAATTTGTGGTTTTCTGGATCTGAAGCACACAGCATCCAGTTTGATCGGCTATACAGTTGAGCGAATGACAAGCAAAGGCAACCGGCAAATAGCATCCCAGTCATAATCCAAAGAAAAGCCAAGTTACTCATGCCTCTCTTTTTAGCCTCTTTTTAGCACAAGCTTACTGGCTTTCATAGTAAATTCTCCAGGTTAAAAACCATATTTTTCCATAATTAAAACTTCTTCATTTTCTTCACTGCTTTCTTTTCACATACCAATTTCCTCACATACATTCGATCACATTCTGTCTCAACACATATCCAGTTACATAAGGAAGATCTGAGACAAAAAAGCAGAAACAGCACAACAGTTCCTCTAACAGAGATCTCTCCCAACAACATGTGTACTATATTCTTGGGTATATACCCCCCACTCAATGGATACTCACAAGAGATGGAGGCTCAACCAGCTTCTAGGTTCAAAGACACATGAAATGTTACAACACCCTAGTGTTCACTTGTTGGATCCAACCTTTAACTCTTCAATGTTGTTATTAAAAATAATCTACTACCTTGACTGTTAATAAAATCCACCATTTATTTGGTAGTATAAATGCAAATATATCTCCAATTATATTAAAAGCATGTAATATCATACTATATAAACACCCTATGCATTTTTGTCACTGATGTGACTTCATCAATGTTCTAAACAAGATATATTTATAACTTGTGTTTCATCCTTGTTTGTCCATTCTCTTCCATCCCACCAAGCCTCAAACACCCATGAATTACCCTCTCAAAGAAGAAAGCCGAAATGAAACCCAACCTTCTTTTTCCTGATTACAGTCCCCTTCCTCTATGTGAAACACACGTTGTGTAAGTCCATGGTAATGTGATAAAAGTGGAACTTAAGATCCCCTGCTGTCACACTTGGCATCATCTTCTCCTTGCCCCCTCCTGAGAATTACAAGACACACTGGGAGCATGTTCAGCACCGGCAGCAGGCACAGCACTGGTGGGAGCAGGGGCAGTACTGGCAGCAGGCACAGCACATCTTTAAGCAGGAACAGGCAGCATCCTTTCCTGTGCTCACTACTACCCTTGTCTTCCTCCCTTGAGATTCATTTCCCCAAGATACATAGGGGTGATTTAGGGGGACTGGCCAGAGTTGGGTATTTAGTGGTCACTTCCTCCTCTTCCTCAGACTTACTGGGCACATAAGGGTCCTTCCATCGCCTCTCTTTATTATTTTTAAACTTCCTCAAAGTGATAGTATTAATTACGAGCCTCTCCTGCCTCAATTTTGCTACTAACTCCCAACAGAATAGAACAATAGTACAATACCTCTCTCTCACTCTGTAGCATTCCTGGTGAAGAATTTAATCACTGTATTTAAATCAGATTTTTCCATGAAAGAGTAGACAACAATGTGGTTTTGGCAGAGTTTTTTGCTGAAACACGAAAGGGATCTTTCACACACCCCTACATGTGACATTAGCAAGCCAAAGTTCTACAAATCAATTCTTTACTCAGACTCAGTCAACCTCAGACCCCTATGATACTGTGTTTTTTTATTTTATTTTATTTTAATTTTTTTTTATACTTTTAATTACAGCCCCCACAAAAAATCCCTGTTCAGCTAATTGTTTCCCTACACTATTTCCTACTATTTGGGAAATAAAAAAGCATTTGCTATGTGTTGTGTGTAAATTCAATCTTTCCATTTATTTCAATGCAATGAGCTAGGTGAAAACATTGTAAAAACTACACTTCACATGAAATTAGTTAGCAAGCGGGAAGTGCCATTATTCGCCGATTTTGGTTTGAGGTGAAAATTTTCCCCATCCCTAGATATCAGACTTTTTTTTTACAGATGGTAAGATATTAAAGCTGAACTACCACCCTGCCTAAAGTTGTCCCCAAAGAATTACCTATCTGGCGACTAGCTGCTCAATAGTTCTAGTCGCCAGAATAATTACTTCGTTATAGAGAATTCCTACTGCTCCCAGGATTGAGAACCAGGAAACAGCTCAGATGTCTTTGCATAGGGACATCTGTGTGCCTGTGCTGTCAGTCCCTTCTGGTACCATATGGCTCCTAGCAACGTCTTTTAGACCAGAATGAGACTGACAGCGCAGGTGATCAGATGTCACTATGCAAAGATGTCTGCACTGTTTCCTGGCTGTCAGTCCCTGGAGCAGTAGGAATTCTTTTTAACATTTCCCATTTATCTTATCCTCTGGGGCAGAAGCTTGAGCAGCCAAAATCTCCTCACCCAACAGAGATGCAACACTGGTACGTATCGTAGCCAACATGTGGTTAGATGGAGTGATAGGTACCGGAGGAGAGTCCTCCTGGGACTCAGGCCCAAATTGTCAAGAGAAAGCATCTGCTCTAATATTTTTTGTACCAGGGAGGTAGGAGACCACAAAATTAAACCTCGAGAGGAATAGGGCTCATCTGGCCTGATGTGGAGACAACCTCTTTGCCTCTGACAGATATGTTAGGTTCTTGTGATCTGTCAGTATCAGGATAGGGAGTGTAGTACCCTCCAACAGATATCACCATTCTTTCAGAGCAAGGATGATGGTGAGTAACTCCCGTTCTTCTACATCGTATAAACTCTCAGTCCTAGACAATGTCTTAGAAAAGAAACCGCACGGAAGCAATGGTTTCCCAGGGCCCGTGGTCTGGGACAACAAAGTGCCCACTCCAGACTCTGAAGCATCAACCTCCAGGTTGAAAGGTAGGGTGCGATTCGGGTGGGACAATATCAGAGCTTTAGCAAAAGCCGACTTCAAGTTCTCAAATGCCTGCAAGGCCTCAAGTGACCAGCCTGAACGATTAGCTCCCTTCTGAGTCATGTCTGTGAGAGGTTTGACTACAGTGGAAAAGTTTTGTATGAACTTCCTGTATTAATTAGTGAAGCCCAGGAACCTCTGTATGGACCTCAGCCCTACTGGAAGTGGCCACTTTACGATGGCAGACAGTTTTTGTGGGTCCATGGCTAGGCCAGAGGATGAAATAATATATCCTAGGAATGTCACCTGGGATTTGTGGAACATTTTTCTAGCTTGCAGAACAATTGGTTCTCCCTGAGCATTTGTAGGACCCAGGCTACGTCTGTTCTATGTGCCTCCAAAGTAGGAGAATGAATGAGTATATTATCAAAATATACCACAACACAACTCTGTAGTAGGTCTCTCAAAACATCAATAATGAATTCCTGGAAGACAGCACAATCTGAAAGGCATCACCAAATATTCATAGAGCCTGCTCCGGCCATCCACTCATGGTCTTCTTTTATTCGTGCCAAATTGTACGCAGCCCTCAAGTCAAGTTTCGTGGAAATAGTGGAGCCTTTGATACGATCAAATAGCTCCATGATCAATGGAATCGGATAGGTGTTCTTTACCATCAGTTTATTCAGACCCTTGAAATCAATGCATGATCTTAGCTCCCAATCTTTTTTCTTAACAAAAAAGAAACCTGCGGCCGCAGGTGAGGAAGACTTCTGGATAATGCCCCTAGATAAAGCATCAGACACAATCCTCCATGGCCATGTTCTCCTCCACAGACGAGGGGTACACATGGCCCTTAGGAGGTCTGGCCCCTGGTACCAGATCAACAGTACAATCATAAGGCCTGTGTGGTTGTAACATACTGGCCTCTACCTTATTAAATACATCTTTGTAGGACTGGTACTCAGCAAGTAGAGAGGCAGAGGTACACAATATCCTGGTAGGCTGCTGGAGGCAAGATTTCATACACTGAGAAGACCACGACAGAATATCCCAAGTCTGCCAATCAATTCTTGGGTTGTGCATCTGCAACCAGGGAAAACCCAGAATGATGGCATGATGGGGAGAATGTATGACATAGAACTGTTGTGTCTCCACATGGAGTGCCCCTACCCTTAGAGACAAAGGATGAGTCTCATGTGCCAGCTGTAGGGGTTTGCTGTCAATGTCTTCAATCACCAATGGAGCAGAGAGAGGCAGCAAAGGGATTATCACGGTGCCCGTGATCCCTTTGCTGTCACTCTCGCTTGTGGTGCTCTCTGATTGGCTGAGCAGGTTTGGGCCGCCTCTGGTGACCTTTTTATCCTAATCTCTGACATCTGTCACTCGCCCTTTCGTGGTGTTCCCGAGCCAGTGTTGCTGTCTTCTATTGATCCTGATTCCTGTGTACCGATTTGGCCTGTCCTGACTACGCTCCTGTGTTCCTGTTCTGTGATTCAACCAGGCCTGGCTGACGTTCCTGTTTGAGACTGATCTGGCTTGTCTGAGAACCATCTCTGTGTACCGACCCGGCCCGGCCCGGCTGACGTTCCTCCTCGTGATTGACCCGGCTTGCCTGAGAAACACCTCTGTGTACCCACTCGGCCTGGCTGACTTCCTTCTACGTGTTCCGTACCGGCTTGTTCCATTGACCTCTGAGGATTGTTTCCAGTGCTGTTGTCATCGTGGTGACATTCTGACTTCCACCAAGGCCCAGCACCGGACCAGTTGTTGACTGCCATAGTGCTTCGTCTGTGTAGTGCTTACTGTGCTGAGTCTCCGTTTCAGATTACAGAGCTGTGTAATCGTTCTGAGTCTTCTTGCTACTTGCTGAGCATTGCACTATTCCTTAAGCCTTGCTGTACAAGCTGCTTAACCCGTTCTATGCTGGTATCTTCAGTGTGAGCATTTACGTTGGTGCTGAGTTTATTTCTTCTACTGCTACTTCTGCCGAGCTGGCCGCTTGTATTGTTGCTTGGGTCAGCAGCTCAAACATCCATCTAGCAGAGTAGTCGGTATTATCTCCCATGCCCGGTGTCGTGCCATAGGCTGTAGCATTGTCGCCGGTATACGCCCGTGGGGGCTATAGGCTCACTCCTCCTACAGCTCTGAGTGGTCTCTGGTGTACACCCGTGGGGCTATTAACCATCTCTACGGTTACAGCAGTCTCTGAATGACGCCCGTGGGGGCTATTGGCTAAGCTCTTGCAGGTTTCTCCGGTATACGCCCGTGGGGGCTACAGGCTCAAGTCACCGGATCGCCGGTAATCACTCCTAACGCCCATGGGGGCTAAAGGAGAACTCTTGCATACTGCAATCCCAGTGTGACGCCCGTGGGGGCTACCAACTCAAGCACTGACACATATTGTTGCCATCATTCCTACGCCCGTGGGGGCTACCGATCCAAGCACTTGCAGATATTGTGGTTCTCATTGCTACGCCCGTGGGGGCTATGCACCAAGATAATTCAAGGCAGTACTGTCTGTTTATTCAGCCTCCTGTGCTCTAACATCTACAGCTTTATTCACCAATTTGGGCATGCCAAACTCCACAATTGAGACTTTCTTTTGCAAGTTAACCCTTGAGTAGCCTGGCTATAGTAGCCTTCACTGTGATATGCTATAGTGTCCATTGTACTCAATTACTTATCTGTATAGCTACTCTGATTGTATTCATTACGCTATTATCGCCTATAGAGGGCGCTTCTTTTATTTTTTTTCTTTAATAAAACTGTGTTTTAATTCACTAACTGGTCTGAGTGTCTTGAAAACCGTAACAGGGATAGAGTGTTTGTCTGCAAAGTCTGCATCAATGAAAAATACCTCGGTCCTGGAGTCCAGTAGTGCCGGAGCCACTACCGATGAGTCTGCCACAGACAATACTACTTCAAAAATAGGTTTGTCCTGAAGTATTTCTGGGGACTGTGAAATTCCACCCAGGGTCTGTCCTCTGCCTGACCCTAGGTGCGAGCGTTTCCCAGCCAGATAGGGAAAGCACGCAACATATGTCCCGGCTCCCAACATATGTCCCGCCGAGCCCTCTCCTCCACCGAAAGGAGTGTGAAGCCTAGCTGCATCGGTTCTCCCCCGGCGGTGTCAGAACTAAGAGGTGTGGGAGGTGAAGGAGGACAGAGTGGGTGTAAGAAGCTAGGTGCCAACCGAGGTAAAGGTTTACCCCCCCCCCGTTCCTTGAACGAAAGCCTCTCACAGATTCTCGTATCTATCAAGGTGGTGATTGAGATTAGCTCCTCCAGCTCACCAGGCAGGTCTCGGGCTGCCGCCTCATCTTTAATAGAGTCACACAAGCCTTGAGAGAATTTGGCAACTAGAGATTCATTGTTCCATCCTACCTCTGCTGCCAGAGTACGGAACTTAATAGATTAGTACACTACTGTACGTGAGCCCTGCCGTATTGTCATAAGTCTTTTGGCAGCGGAGGTTGGCGCCCCAGAACATCAAAGACTCTCAGAAAAGAGGCCACAAATTCCATGAAGTTAGGAATTATGGGTTTCTCTGTCTCCCATATTGGGTTGGCCCAGCCAATGATTTGCCAAACAGGAGGGAGATCAGGAACCCCACCTTACTTTGCTCAGTAGGGAATGCATGTGGTAACATTTCCAAAAAAATTCCCAGCTGATTGAGAAACCCCCAGCACAGTGTAGGTTCCCCATCATATCCTTGGGATAAAGGAGCAGAGCCAGACAACCCTCTACTCATGCCAGCCTCAGAGGTAGTTGCCACAACCAGTACAGGTACCGGGGGAGCTACAGGTTGCTGAGCAATGCGATCAAGGTGAGCTGTGCGATTTAACAGTGTCTGCATAGCAGAAGACAACTGGTCAATTCTCTGGTCCTGAGAATCGATCCTGGACAGGATGCTCTGATTAGGTGGACTGTTTCTACCTTCAGTAGACATGGCCCTTACGTACTGTCACGGTATTCAGGCAAAGAAGGACAGACACAATCAAAAAATATATAATCACCTTTATTTATTATGTACAGCAATAATAGTATTAGCTCACACAACCCCAGACCACAGGATGATAGGACCCAGGCTCCTACCCGGAGATGCACACTGTGCTGTGCACTGCAGTACTGCTAGATACGGGAGACAGCGATTTTGATGGAACACCAGTGGGAACAGTATATGATGCAAAAGTCTCCACCCCGGGTCACACGACCAGAGGCAACAGGGAGCAAAAGCAGGTCTGAGCCACCCTACACAGAGACTAATGGTCAAGCAAGCTAGGAGTGTATGGAGCAACTAGTCAGCCAGAGCCACAGGTCAGACAAGCCGGGGATTACTTGGAGCAAGTTAGTCAGCAAGAGCCAGAGGTCAGACAAACCGGGGACTACACAGAGTGAGTCAGTCAGCCAGAGCCACAGGTCAGAACCTATGTGGGTAGTCAGACAAGCTGGGGTCTACAGGGAGCGAGTTTGAAGACAGAGCCACAGGTCAGAACCGATGTGAGTAGTCAGATAAGCCGGGATCATACACGGAGAAAATTCTCAGATAAGGCACGGGTCACAACGGAGCGCAAGAGACACTAGAAGAAACACCACGTAAGGTCAATGACTCCTAGGCCCAAGGAGGTCTATAAAGGAACCAATAAAACCGAGAACCAATTAGGCAAAACAGAATAGGTCCATAAACATGTGCACGTTCCAGCACAAGTTCCATGGCGTCAGAAATGCGGAAGTAGCCACAAACATGCTGCCCGACCTCCCAACAGAGGATGGAAGCATAGGATCGCTAAGGCCTCCTTAGGGAGACTGTGATACGTACCCCATCCAATGGACCAAATATTGAAGCCTCCCTCAGAACCTACGAGAGTCGACTATGGAGCGGACCTGGAACTCCTGATGGCCGTCAACGGGCACCGAATTGGGTAGAGGAGTGACCATAATGAAACGATTGCATACCAGGGGTTTCAGCAGTGAGACATGGAACACATTGTGTATCCGCACATCGGGAGGGAGGTGTAGGGCATAGTCCACAGGGTTCACACACTGGAGGATACTGAAAGGCCCCAGAAAGTGGAGACCCAGTTTCTGAGTGGGCACTCAGAGGTGGAGATTTCTGGAGGATAACCAGACCCTCTCCCCAACCTGGTAGGAGGGTGCAGGTAAGCATTTACGATTGGCCTGGAGCTCCTGGGATTATTGTGAGCGTTGTAATGACTCTTGGACCTGCTCCGATGTGGAACAGATTCCCTGGAGATGATCCTCCAATGCCGGAATCCCCTGGAGAGAGAACAAATCTAGAATAATGGAGGGTTGATACTCATAATTCACCATGAAGTGGGTGAGCCAGGTAGAAGCCCAGACAGCACTTTTATGAGCAAACTCCACCCAGTGTAGCAGGTCCGACCAATTATTCTGATGGTCTGAGATGTAGCACTGCAGGAATTGCTCCAAGGCCTGATAAGTCCTTTCCACAGCCCCATTCAGTTGTGGGTAATGGGCCAAGGAGAAGGAGAGTTGGATACCTTGTTGCATACAGAAGGCCCTCCAGAATCTCGAGACAAACTGGCTTCCCCGGTCGGAAGCTATGGCTTTGGGTTCCCCATGTAGCCGATAGACCTCTTTGACAAAGACAGTAGCCAACTCTTTAGCAGATGGGAGTTTTTTTAAAGGTATGCCGTGAATCATTTTAGAAAAACAGTCAATGACCATGAGGATGACTGTGTTACCGTTAGACAAAAGGAGGTCGACTATGAAGTCCATGGCAAGGTGTGACCATAACTTCTCCCCATTGGGTATGGGTTGGAGAAGGCCCACTCGAAGGTGACGGGGTGATGTGGTTTGCACAAAGAATGGACAGGAAGCGACAAAAGCAGCAATATCTTTGTTAATTTCTGGCCACCAGAAAAGACGGGAAACCAACCAAAGGAGCTTTTTCTTACCGGGATGACCTGCTGACTTTGTATTATGGTATGCGGAAGGTACCTTGGTATGGAGGTTACTAGGTATGAAAAAGCACCCAGAAGTAGTGCATCTATTTGGGTGGCCCGTATTTTCTCAGTAAAGAAACACACAAAACAGTACAAGAGAATTTAAACCAGTTTAATGAGCAATAGATAATAAGAATTCTAGTAGTAATAATGAACACTTCCTCAGTCAGAGGGTAGATAGATGTGAGGACAGTGTCTAGTCCACTACCCAGGAGCTGACACTGAACCACCGAGTTCTATGATACTGAGTCAGGAACAGGAAGGAATGATAAGACTAGTACAGGAGCGTACTCAACGGAGGCACAGAGCGAACAGACCACCGATACCAATAGCGTAACTGGTAGCACCACCTGAGACAGCAGAGTAGTTGCTTAATTAGATGCTGCCAGATCGGAATGCACTACTGGCAAGGGGCGAGACAAGCTGCACTCTATCTTACCGAAGGCAACTAGAAGGCACAGAGCATAGGTAACACCGCAAGTGCTAAGACAGGCAACAGGTAATCATAACAGGCGAGTGCCCAGGAGTGAGACTAAGTTACACTAGCTGCCCAGAGGCAAACGGAAGGCACCAAGCGGAGGCAACCTGCAAGCGACCAGCTGGTGGCTGAGCTACTAGGTAAAGGAGCATGCACTGGATCAGCCTAGTGGTAGTCAGACAGGAGAAAGGCACAAACTATCACGGTGCCCGTGATTGCTGCAATTCAGTGTCTATCACCTGTAGAGGGCTCCCATTGGCTGTTTGCCTTCAGCCCGCCTCACATTGCCTTTTAAAACTCAGTCTGGGCACCCTCTGGTTGCCCTTTCGTGGTGTCTTTGACAGCATCCACTTCCTCCTTACTGCAGTAGCTGATTGGGCCTGTTGCTGAGTTACTGAGTTCCAGAATCGACCTGTTCCTGAGTTCCTGCTTGCTTAGTCAGTTCCAGTCCGGTTCCGGTTGTTCTCATCAGCAGCTGATGTTCCTGTTGCCAGCCTGCTTGTCCGTGCTTGATCCGTTTGATCTTCTCTTCTGGTTCCTGTTGTTTCCTGCTTCCAGTTCCTGCATCTGTGGCGACATTGTTCTTCATTCGCTTCGGCGACATTTCCTCCTGTTGGTTCCAACGTGCAGATGCTGGTTTGCTTCACTAAGCCTTGCGGCTCACATTCAGCCTGTTGGTTCCAGCATGCGGACGCTGGTTTGCTCCATTAGCCTTGCGGCTCTCATTACAGTCTGTTGGTTCCAGCGTGCGGGCGCTGGTTTGCTCCATTAGCCTTGCGGTTCACATTACAGTCTGTTGGTCCCAGCGTGCGGATGCTGGTTCGCTCCATTAGCCTTGCGGCTCACATTATAGTCTGTTGGTCCCAGCGTGCGGACGCTGGTTTGCTCCATTAGCCTTGCGGCTCTCTTTATAGTCTGTTGGTCCCAGCGTGAGGACGCTGGGTTGCTCCATTAGCCTTGCGACTCACATTACAGTCTGTTGGTCCCAGCGTGTGGACGCTGGTTTGCTCCACTAGCCTTACGGCTCTCATTCTGCCTGTGTGTTCCTAACGTAGGGTGCTGGTTTACTCCCTGACTTGCAGTCAGGTTCTTGATGGTTCCGAGTGCTCTGTCCAGTCCTAACAGCACTGATTCCTACAGTATATGGGCACGAGAGTTTCTGATTACAGTGAAACCA
The DNA here is from genome assembly GCA_037306005.1 of Rhinophrynus dorsalis. Lineage (NCBI taxonomy): Eukaryota > Metazoa > Chordata > Amphibia > Anura > Rhinophrynidae > Rhinophrynus > Rhinophrynus dorsalis. The sequence continues at coordinate 182,655,695 of CM074722.1, forward strand.
CTTGACCTGGTAACCTCCATATTCCATCTTACTGTCAATATCATCTGACAGTCATTAGGTCACTGTGGTTGTCACCTTCCTTTGGGCTGCCTTGCCCGGTATATTGGTAAGGCCGGTAGAACCTTTCACTTTGCCACCTTAAGGTTGCTTTACCCGGTATTGGCAAGGCCGGTAGAGCCTACTCATTGGTATTCCGTCAGGCTGCCTTGCCCGGTACATTGGTAAGGCCGGTAGAACCGCATACTATTCCATCTTAAGGTTGCCTTACCCGGTATTGGCAAGGCCGGTAGAGCCTACTACACTGGTATCCCGTTAGGCTGCCCAGCCCAGTATATTGGCTGGGCCGGTACAGCCTCTTCTTCCAGACTCACCTGGGTTGCTTTGCCCGGTATATTGGCAAGGCCGGTAGAACCTATTTGCTATTGTCATTATCTTCTATGTATTGTTTGTATGTGTATGAAAACCCTATGGGATTGCCTTTAACTTTTCAATAAAGTTATGTTTTTACCTAAACCTTACGTCTGAGAGTCTTAACAAACTGTGACACAAACGGAGTGTCAGTCAGACAGACCACGGTCAGGAACTGGATCAGGTAATCAGCCACAGCAAAGAACAGCACGGAGTATGTAGTCGGAGAAGCCAGAGTCATACACGGATCAGGAAGTCAGCCACAGCCAAGGTCACAACCGGAGCGAGTAGTCAGGCAAGCCAAGGATCGAACACCAGGAGACAATGTAAGCCAAGCAAGGGTCAGAGGAACAAACTAGATGCGCACAGGAACACCACGAAAGGGCAACAAGTCCTAACCTCAATGAGGTTTATAAAGCAGCAGAAGCAGACGGGATCCAATTAGGCCCAACAGAATAGGCCCATAAACAGGTGTAACTGAAGAAGAAAGATAAAAAACAGCGCAAATGGACTTGTTTAAGCGTAGTATTTTCAGATCCTTTTCCTTCACCTTCACCACGTGCTCCAAATTGGGTACTCACTTTTATATGAGGTTATTACTGCCTCCCAGTTTCAATCAGCATTCCTGGTTTAAACCCCAGGCTGGTTCACACCACTCTGCTCACCTCCAGGTATATCCAGCAGTTCCCCCTTTATCACTCAATATTTTCACACTTCTCAAGGGATATAGTGGTAAAATATTAAATATAGTATGGTATGAATACACTTAAACCATTAGTTCCAACCAAATGGAGCACCAAAAGGTGTATAAGGAATAATCAATATTTAATATATTTCAAAAATACAATTTCTCAATGATAAAAAATAATAATAAAAAGTATTAGCAATGCCAATGTTATTAAAATATCAGAATAATGCTCGACGACAAAACAAATGGGGAATTTAAAAATAAAAGTTTCCTATCCATAACACAATACTAATAAAAAAAATTCAGAAAAAGCAACCAAATGCATGCTATGTCAGACAGTACAGACTGAATAAAAATGTTTCAATTAAGACATGCAGTATATAACCTTATTCTGCACATGCCAGTTTACACATTAATACACTAAGAGCTGACCAAATTTCTCGCTTCACATTGAAAGAAGATCCAAAAAAAGGGCTGAATTGTGAATGTGTTCAACCACCTTACCTCTAACTGAATAGCTGTGATAAAAAATATATATATATATATATTTAGATTGGTCCATTAATCTGGCTAATTAAATCAAGCTGATTGTGAGAATGATTTACTAATGGGAAAACTGGCCTTTTTTTGTATAACATAGGGGGATGTTCATATTTGTTTGTGCATTTCCCAATTTCCGGAGATCTTTTTCTGTGCTACTTAAGAAAAGTCTGCACATTTCTGATTGTATCTAAGTTAATATTAATAAAATGTTAGCCAATGGCAAATTTTGGTCTGTATGCCACTTTTTTAATAAATTTTATTGATTCCCAATCCAAAGAATCACTTATTATTTTGTTAATAACATGAGCTTTTTGTAGCATAAGGCACAAATGTTTTGCTAATTAAAATAATGGTAAGCTCTTGAATAAATGCTCTTTATAAATCCATTTAACATACTGTGTGAAGTCGAATATGACAGAAAAACAGTCCCATTGGATTGTAGTTGCTGACCCAGATATGGTACCATATTGTCTCTATTTTCAGACTTCAAACTCTGATCATTTTCACATCTGGCAAATGGTTTAATTTAACAAATTTGTCATTCAGGATCGCTAAATTAATTGAAGCAGATTTACACATCAGTACATCAGTATCTGTGCCATCTAATTAAAGCAAAACTTTGACTCTTTAATTTCCAAAAATGTGGAAATATCTGTAACTACAAACAATGAGTCACCCACAGAGCAACTTTTATCTGGCCCTTTCCAGGCTAAAGTCAACAAACTTAAATCAGCAGATAAGAAAAATAAAAAGTAAAGAAAAACAGAGAAAAATCTTATCTACAAAAAAAAATTTACACAAAATAACATAATTTTGAATGCAATTTCTGTTACAGCTATAATCAAAGAATAATTGCATTTAATTTTAAACAAAAATATGTTGGTAATTAGAAATACGACTTTATGTCAGTATTAAGAGTTTGTAAGCTATATATTTTTTAAGAGCAAAATACAATCCAAGTTATTCCTTGTTAATTTGGTAGTACATAACTTTAAACTGTAAACTTTGGGAATGTAGGGCAGAGAATAGACTAAAATAACTGATCTGTATATCCTGGTCTGGCAGGAAGTAGCTTAGATAGCACAGCAGGACCTGAGGTGGGGATATAAAAAAAACACTTACTTGGCTTGTCAGTTGCAATTAGCCCACAACTGTAGAGACACCATCAAATCTGCCTACACAGCAAGATATCAGCTATAATCAATAGTAGGGGCATTGGTGGTGAGATGTGTCAATCAGAAGTGGTCAAATATCTGACCTGACTTTTACTAAACTCTTCTACCTTATACTGGAATTTGGTCTCATTACTGCTATTTGTTCCTCTTTCAAGAACTTCTTAGGATTTTATCTACTCACTGGGTAACGTGATGCTTCATTAATTCAGTTGTTGTTAGTATGGTGTGAATTGATACTGCCCTTTTATTTAAAAGGTTCCTACCAAGCCACTGTATATTTGGTATTGCACTAAGCTAAATTGTTTTGCAAACAGGAAAATGGTCATTAAACAGACTTTGACCAAATCAGGGGGCAGACAGAAGACTGTTTGTTTAAGAGGCTTGGGTCACAACCGAAATCTGACAAAGCAATAAAAAGGCTCTGGAGTGGGTGTGTCCATGAGAGTAGCAATTGGGTACAGATAAGTGCAAGAAGGGCTGACTGGAGGAGGTTCTCACACTGAATTGTTCAATTTTTATTAATAGTAAGTAAATACATTTATATTTTTATTTTATTGGATATAAACAGTTATGAGAAAAGAAAGTGATGAATGGTGTCATTCTCAAAGCCTTATAGTTTTAGTGATAACATTTATCACTTACAATGTAATTCATCATCATGTTAGTTAATTTTGGTTTAGAAGGAATGAGTGAGGGAGCCCATGGAGTTAACATTCCTGTTGGATGGGAGATTTGCTAGGTTCTCTGGATCTCTTAAGAAGTAAGCAGTTCTACCACACCTGAAAATCACTATTTGAAATTGTTTTTGGGCAAGTGTTTTCCCCTTCTCCCCTGAACCACATCAACTTCTTAGGCTATTCAAATGAAATTGGTTAATTTCACCAGCATACTCACCCTTTTGAATTCCTGAATGCTTAGCGGTGGCCCCATTAATCTTCTGATGCTCTCAATGGTTTGTGTTGTATAACATCTTTCACAGTGCTCCAATGGTGAAAGTTAAAATTACAAAGCAGAGATCTTTGCACACATGATAATAAAATTAAATACAAAAATCTGGAAATACGAGGGTTATAAGAAAATTAGTTTCTGCCCCTGGTTTCAGGACTAAAGAAGGGAACCAAAATTGGAAACATTTCCTTATGCTACACCTGCAATTCATCCTCTGGCCTCTGTAAAGGCAAGATCAAAAATATATTGAGGGATCAATGGGATCCAACTAGCCCCCTCAATGCTGTACTCAAACACACTGAACCTGCATGGATGTTCAGGATGTATATAATAGTTGAACGTGTGCAGACATTTATTTCATACCAAATATAGAAGATCTGCTTAGCAGATTTTAAACAGGACAGGCATGAATTCAGGCATGTTGGCCAGGTCTCACCAGATCTGACATGTTTCACATGTCAAACTGATTTGAAGATTGACGGCTGCATTCCAAATAATTAAAGCAACAATGTTGCAACAAATTGATAAAAAAGAAACTCCTTTATTGTGAAGATAAAATACAAAATCAGCATCTGATGGAATGAAAATAGCAGAAAAGACAAACGGAGAAAGGGAGACTTCATCTAACGCGTTTCACGCCCACTGGCGCTTACTCATAGATGTGTGTCGCACATATTTCTTTGTTATGTTTCACATGTCAACCACTTAAGGCCAAGCATGGTTAACATGCAAAATGTGTCATATCTGAGGAGACCTGCCTTGCATGCCAGTATTTGTGCCTGCCCTGTTTGAAAGCAAGTAAGTTGTTAATTTATATTTTTTTACTTTTAATTATTTTGTGTGTCCCCCAACATCCATCCAGGTTCAGTGTGGTTATGCATTATATTTTGAAAGTTAATGAAGATGGAGGACATGCTCGTGGGCAGATTGTCCTATCGGGGGATCGGACACCCCCCAGTGGGCCGCTAGATCATGGGCCATTGGGGAAGATCAGAGAATCTCACCTCACCGTCCCACGATATTTTGAAGGAGAGGTCTGTGTTGCCACAGGCACTCTCTTTGACAGCCTTCGCATTCTTTGTTAATGCAGAGCGCCAGGATATGACATAATATCCTGGCGAGTGCTCTCCCATGAAGCACAGGGACCACAAGGGGGCGCAGATAGGGACTTTGGTGCAGCTAGTTGGCTGCTTTAAAAAAAATGCACGGGCTGGTATTCCCCTACAATCCACCCCTGGACATGCTTTTATGTCAGCACCCTGGGACAATTCAAAAGGTGTCTAGTGATTTGAAACACACTTTGGTTTACTGTCTTTGAACAAAGGAGAATTTTTTTGCAGTTATCCAGTATCCAACTAGCTAATGCCATTGGTCATTTGCCAGGGGGAAATATAAAAGGGGGGTCATTTGACCACCACCACCTTCTACCCCACACTTCCCAGGCTGTGGAGTGATGAATAATAAAAGAAATGTATAGAATTCACAGTTTAAATAAAAATGCACAAGTGTGTAGGTCAAATGACCCTTCCCTGCTGCACAGAACAAATTAGAAAATATGGAGTGCAAGTGTGAAATAATCCCAAAACCCATAAATGAGCTTAACTTCTTCAGGAGAACAGGTTTAACCTAAATATTTTTAATATGGGTTTTTCAAACCATAGTATTTAGAATTAGAATGGGGGCTGAGCAGGGGAGGATTGTAGGGGAATACCAGCCTGAGCATTTTTTTTTTTTTTTTAAAGCAACCCACTAGCTGCACCGACATCCCTATCGACACCCCCTTGTGGTCCCTGTGCAGCATGGGAGAGCAGGCGCCAGGATATTATGTCATGTCCTGGCGCTCTGCATTAACAAGGAACGTGAAGGCTGTCACAGAGAGTGCCTGTGCCGGTGGCAACACAGATCTCTCCTTCAAAATATTGTGGGATGGTGAGGAGAGATCCTCTGATCTCCCCCACTGGCCCATGATCTAGTGGCTCACCGGGGGATGACCGATTCCCCGATAGGACAATTGGCCCATGGGGCTGAGAATGAATGTTCTCCTGTGATCTACAGCAAGGGAGTATCAGAAGGTTTGAGGGTACACAAGAGAGGGCTTTAAAAAACTACAGTGTTTAGATGCAAAGTGATAAAATGTGTCTTTTCACATGAAAATACAATGCAGTCTACAGTTGGAGTGGGAGAGTTTAAATCTGCTTTTTTATTGAAAAATGAATTGAGGACATTGTTACATTGTTTATTAAGTAAAAACTACCTAAATTTGCCTAAAAACCAAACAAACCACTGTATACTTATTTCTATATCTTGCATTCAAAACTTTGTGTTAGTATGTGTTTAGTGAAGTTAAACATACAGCATACATATCAACCTGATTGATTCTAGATTTAAATATTATTGTAATTCAAAGCAGACACCAAATGATTTTGCTTTCTTTGGAGAACGTCTGTTCCTGATAGTAGTTATCTATAGGAAGCTATAGCAACAGCATCATTTACTAGTGACTTTTCATAAACTGAATTTTGATTTTAACCCCTTAAGGACCATTGACGTGTCAGGACTGTCACACGCTGGTCTGGCACTTAAGGACCAGTGACGGTCCTGGCACATCACGTACTTTTACTCACCTCGCTCCTGTAGGAGAGTGGTGAGTAATACCGGGGACTGAAGTTGATCACTCCAAGACCAGAACAATCTCTTTCAGTCCCCCGTTCGGCGTGCCGCTCCACGTGATCAGTCACGTCAAAGTTTCCTATCTGGTCCTTAAAGGACCGCACACCCTGGGACCGCTGGTCCTTAAGGGGTTAAAAAAGTCTGAACTGTAATAATGTTTTAAAAAAAATCTCTGAACAGTGGAGCCATGCTCTGCTTGCCAGCCTCATTCATAAGAATACACATGAAAGCTAAACCTTGTGTATAGAGCAACTGGTAAGACATCATCATTATAACAGTGAATGACTGAGTAATCTTCATTTTGTATATAATACTTGTAGTCTCTTTTTGCAGCAGGGATAGTGGCATATTGTACCAGTATCCCTGCTTTTACGTTTGAGGACCAGCTGCTTCTTGGAAGAGTACATGGACTGAGATGCAAAGGACCAGTTTAGCAGTTTTGCCACATTTGTTTCATGACATATCAATAATATGCACTAAGATGTGTTTCCTATCATATCCTTGTGACTACTCCACAGAATACATCAACATCCATGAATATATCGTGCCATTGACAGAATTACAATTTTGCAGTGACTACTTCAACAATGGATACTTATTGAAATTCAGCTTGATGAGCCATTGTCATATTCATGTGGGTGAGTTTATATGTTAATGTAGCCCATCGCCACATGCACTAAGCTGCCTATGCTATCATAGTCCCAACACCTCCAACCTGAGGTTGGCAAAGTTGGGATCTCCTTGTAGCATTCGATGGCCCTTTGAGTGCCAGTAGGGTAAGCAACATATTGCAAAAAATGCATTGGATGCTTCTGTGACTTTCAAAGTGTTAAAGATAATTTCTTCTTAGCATTTCATAGGCATCCCACTGTGAATCACAAAATTCCAATGAGATAGATATGACCACTTCTCATTAATCTGGTTGGCTTCTGGGGGAGAAAGGGAAAGAGTGTCCATATCATGGTAGTTTTATTCTATGCTAAAGCAAAATTCTACCATGCTCAGTTTTTTTTTTTTGCCTTGTTTTATGAAGCATTCAGCAGTTGTTTTTTGGGGGTTCTGGAGAGCACAATCCACAACTATACTGAGTGTCCATTGAATGAGGACAGTGTGAATCCTCCATATGTCTACTTGTCCTCTGTGTAGTTGTGTCACAGCCCATCGTCTGGACTTGCCTCACCCTGAGCTTGACTTGTGACCTTTGCTTTATGGGCCCTGTAATTTCCATCTCTTCTACCAGAGGATCAGAAGAGGGGATCTTTTCTGCAGGCTGTTCTGTAGCAGCATTGTCCTTTTACTTTTCTTGGCTTTCCTAGCCCCTACTGGTTAATAGCTTCTAGCTGTAACTTGTTTAGAGATTATTTAAACCAGCCTGCCTGAGCTCCCAGAGCTCAGTTGTTAGCCCTAGTGGTGAACACAATTTCCTGCTTCCTATTTGTTTGATTACCTGATTAACTTCAGCTTCTACCTTCAGTTCACTTGAGCTCCAGCCACCTCGACTTATTGGCTTTCCTTCACTACTCCTTAGTCTCCCAACCTGACTGCTCCTTAGTTGCCAGCTCCAGTATCTCTGCTTCCACAGATTACCAGTGTACCTATTTTAGTCCAGCCCCCCGTCTCAACCAGGGGTGGGATATTTGGCTTCACTGCAATGTGTTGCATACCCCCACGGCACACAAAGGGTTAGTATGGTTTTGACTACAACAAGAGTACTCTGGTTTATGGCACCTCTCCCAAGCATCACACTCTAGCCTTATGGTTCTTTAAGCCCTGTGTCCCACCTTCGGAATCCAGCCTCCTGTGTTCCTGACAAGCATTTATGTATATTGTGACTACTGTCGTGTTTTGGTGGAGGTCCCTAAGAACGACCTTTACTCCACTAGGACCACCCCTCTTTGTTCCTTTGTTTATCCCTTTATTACTATGTTATTCATTTAGTCTGATTCATGGATAAATCAATTAAAATAATATAGAGCAAGAAAAATACTATATCACATATATTGCGTGTTTGCTGAAGATACCATATACCATTTATAGAGAATGCATCATCTATAAGTTTACTTAAATTTTATTTGCTGTTTAAAAGTCATTTATCTCTTGTAAATGATTCAGTATAAGTAAAACAATAATTACTCATCATAAGTAACTGGAAATTCTCAAAATAGATTTCAATTTGGTTTATATTTGGTAGTCATCTTAACAGGATGTGACTGGTTATGCTCTTGCTGGCCCACTATATCATCCAGCTCCATCCTGGTTCTGCAGGGATATTTAAAACTTAGAGAATGACATTGGAACCAAATTTAATTATAAAGGAAGCAACTAAAGTGAGAGGTAACCTCAAGAAGGTCTCATTCTACCAGTAGGCCCATGTATTACGTTTTACCTGAAATTCTGTACTGATCAACAGAGATGGGCAAAAATTCCCATTTTGTTCCCACAAATGTTTGTGGAAAAAGCATGATTTTTGGCTTTTACCACTGGAATTCCCAAATAGAGAAGCCTTTAGATATTCCACCATTTCTTTCTGGCACCACAGATTTTCCCACAAGAATGGTTCCAGCACTAGCATGGGCTAGTAAAGTCTGTATAGGTTGCTGAATATAAAGCAAATTAACCCACTCAGGAATAACAGTTGTAATTGCTTTATTGCTGGATACAGCAGTGACATGTCTGAAACACTGCATATACACACTGCTTTTGCCAAAGTGCACTTAAATTTGAAAAGTAATTTTTTTTTTTTTTAAAGTTGGGAACAAGAAGTGACGTTGCTGGGGACAGCAGTGGTGTATCTGGAACACAGCATATGCATGCTGCCTATGTGCACTTAAGTTTGCACAGCAATTTAATTTTTATTTTTTAATTAAAACACTCAGGATAACAGATATATTTGCTGGAAACCTCAGTTGCATGTCTGCATCACTGTTTGAACAATAGTTACATTTTTAATTGTTTTATATGAACAGACAGGAGACAGCAGTGGTGTTTCTGGAATACTAAGCATGCATACTGCCTATATGCACTTAACAAGTGTAATTGCTATAAACAGTAGTGGCATGTTTGGATCACTGAGCATGCATACTCCCTTTGTAGTAAGTTTGAACAATAATTCAAATGTATATATATTTTTAAATTAACACACTTAAGTACAGGCATGTTACTAGTGAGAGCAGTGGTGTGTTTGGGACACTACACAAATGCAATCTGCCTATGTGCTCTTAAGTTTGAATAGTAATTAAATTATTAATAAAGATGGACGAACATTTTCACCTCAAATGAGAAACAGGAGAAATATGGCACTTTTTGCCAAGCAGGACATTTTTTATGAAAACTGCTGTTTCCCTGCTTTTTTCGCCTAGCTCTTTGCATTGAAATCAATGGAAAGCAGAATTTCTTCCTGACGGGTGGCAATTTTCTCTTTTTTCCCGCAGGCATATAAAATGGCGTCAGGCTCTCACTACATGCCATTCTGTGTTTGTGAGAGGAGAAAGCAGCACATTTTTGAGCAAGAGAAGACAAGCTAATAAAGTGGAGTTGAAGCTTAGTTTAGGAAAGTTTGTAGGCAGGAAATCTGTTCTCTGTCTTAGTGGAGTGGGGAATAGGAAGGACGAAAGGAGTTTGAACCCCAATACCCCAAAATTCAGTATGACTAACTGGGAAGCCATGTTCCATGTTTCTTCCTGATCTGGTTGTTATCTCTATCCAATTGGAAAGTCTGACCTTGGGCAAGCAAAGATGGCAAAAAGTACACAGTCATCCTGTCAGTTATCATCAGTATTACACCTCTTCCAAGTCCAAGTTGCACTCAGCCACACACACTAATAGTATTGAGTAACCAGCAACAACACAGGTTATCAGCATCTAAGCATCTACAGCTTTAGCTTTCAGTGCCTCTGCTACTGTTGGAAGTGCAGCACCTGTGACACCTAGTAGTAGTACAAATTTAGCAACATCTGGACCCACTCATAGTAGTAGCCTCTCAGTCTATAAAGCACACAGTATGAAGAGACTTCACTCAGGATCCAAAAGCTAATTTGAAAAGTAATTAATTTTTTTTTAATTAACAAATTTGGGAACAACTAGTGAAGTTGCTGGGGGCAGCAGTGGTGTATCTAGAACAAGACACAGGCACACTGCTATCTGTTGTCTGTGTAAGAAGTATGTGAGCAGGAGGAAAGCAGGCTCTCACCTAGGTACCTCCTCAGTGAGTTCCCATCTGAAGCACAGCCACAGGTCTGACTGCGAGAGACACCATCAACAGGTCAGAGGTTCTACAACTAGCAGCACCAGAAGTATTCCTAAAGAGTTCCTGAGAGTCATAGAGTGCCTACATATACTGTCACCACCCCCACCACCTCCATGTCATGTCTTTAAATCAATAAAGTTACACAGTTCTTCTACTATGTACTACCATCACACACTTACTAAGTTCTTAGAAAGACATCAAAACCTTCACAAAAATAATGCAAATGTACACCTATGGAAAAGTAAACTTTCCAAAATATTGGTGTTTGACATGCTGCCATTTTCTGTTCTTGAATACAGAGACTTTAAAGAACTGATGTCATTTGTTGCACCATGTTGGAATATCCCAAATGGCAGTTAATTTTCAAGGATATTTGTGCCAATGTTACATAAGCAGGAATTTAGTGTTGTGGGCAAAGATCAAAGGCACTCTGCCTGCTAAAAACTTTTTCAAGACATAAGTTGCTGTAGGACTCACAACTTTTACTCTCAGCTATTTATTTTTCCACTTCGGTCTTCAGAAGAAGTAATATTGTGTTGAGAAATGCTGTAGTCATAGAAAACATAACTGAAAAATGTATTGGTAGTGGCAAAAAGGAGAACATTTTCTGTATTGTCTATGGGCAAAAACATTCGCAAAAAGTGGAAATATTTTGTTTTTTCTTGAAAATTCATGCAGGAAACTTGTCTGGCTTTTCGCTCACCCGTAATTATTAATACTTTAACTTAACACACACACAGGAACAGGAACATGTTTAGTTACTTGAGGCAGCAGTGTCATGTCATGTCATGTATATATTTTTTTTTATATTAACACACATAGGAACAGGCAAGGATGCTGTAGACTGGTGTGTCTGGGACATTGTGCATGCACACAATATATGTACCTTTAAGTCTGAATAGTAATTTTTTTTTTAATTAAAACACACTCAGAAACAGGAACAGGTATAATTACTGGAGGCAGCAATGGTGTGTCTTGAACCACTGCATATCCACACTGCCTATGCGTGCACTTAAGTTTGAACAATATATATATATATATATAACAACAAGAATAAGAGAAGAGGCAGCACCAGTGGGACTTAGCTAATTATGGTTTAATAGAGCAAAATAGCAATAGTATGGTCAATGTTTCAGTCCTACATCAGGACCTTTCTGTCTGAAATTCTTTGCTTTCAAACTGCCTATATGCACTTTACATGCACTTTTTATACTGCATTTGCACTTATTTTTGAACATTAATTACATTTTTAATTGTTATAAATTAACTCACATTCAGGAACAGGAATAGAGATTGCTGGAGACAGCAAAGACCTCTCTGTAACATAGTGCATGTACTCTGCTATTATACACTAAAGTTTGAACAGTTACTATGTGTACTTACTTTTGAACAGTAATTCAGTTTTTTATTTTTTTTGTATTACTAAACTCATGAGCAACAGTCTTATTGCTAGAGACAGAAGAGGCATGTCTGGAACACTGCACATGTACACTGCCAACGTGCACTTAACTTTGAACAGTAAATACATTTTTAATTTTTGAAAATAAACACACTCAGTAACAGGCAGGTGTGTCTGCACTTACATTTGTACAGTAATTCATTTTTTTTAATTAACATACGTTAACAAATGTAGTTGCTAGAGATAGCACCGGCATGTCTGGAAAACAGCATGTGCACACACTGCTTATATGCACTTAAGTTTGAACAGTAATTAAATTGTTTATATTTTAAATTAAAACAAACAGGAACAGGTGTAGTTGTTGCAGTAGTGTGTTTGTACATGCACACTGTCTATGTACACCTAAAACAGTCAAACATTTACATTTAATATTTTTAAATCAGCGCACTCAGTCAGGAACAAGCATTGTTGCTCACTAGACAGGACAGTAGCTATGAATTGGATGGACAGACAATTTTTCTTATGAGACTGCATTAGTCCCCGAGTCCCTGTCTCAGTCCCTAGCTATTAATTATTTATTTACTAGCTAACCTAATTCTACATTCTGCTAGATTAACAGTACTACACCCTCCAGTACTAAAGGAAGGCAATCAGAATAACTAGATAATATTATTAATATATATTTTTTTGGAGTTTCAAAAAATGCAGGGAGATGAGATGATCTGGCTGTGACTCTGGTTCTATTTAGGCTGTAAAACTGAAAGTGAGGAAAATGTGCTGCATTTTGAGGGACCATCTCCTTGGAAATCCAGACTAGGTATAGGATAACATTTATTACAGATAAAAAATGAGATTCACAGGTTGTTGAAACAATCAGTCAAAGCCGTAACCAACTTAACTGTCACTTCATGTCAGGATTGTATTGGTTATTCTGCGTATCAAGCATTACTTCTCTCTACCCTCCTACATCTAGTACCTTCTGGCTATGCCCACTGACAGGGCTTTAATGAATGAATGAATGAACAAACCATTTTCAACAAAATCAAGGAAATTGTTGGTTTTTATTCTGTAACTTTGTGCACCTTTTGATTTGTATGTCCTCTTTATCTGAACAAATTTCATGAACCACATGCTTTTTGGGTAATTTTATATTATTTATTAAATTAATTTGCATGTTTACTTTTCAGTACATTAGAGATTGATTTAGCATTCAAGGGATAATCCCCCAATTTAAATTATCTGGAAGTTTAAAGGGATAGTAATGTCAGAAAAAAAAGTATTAACTATATAGTAGATACAATAAAAAGAGAGTACTTGGACTTATTCTTATCTCTCGAACCATTATGGTTTGAGAGATATAGGAAAATAAAATTCTCTCATCCTTCCCCTTTCTGCTTGACGAGCTGTAAAGCTGTCAGAAGCAGATTCTGGTCGCTTGACCAGATGCGGCTCTTCAGCAGTGCCTATATAACAATATATAAAGACAATTATTTCATTTAGAACGGTCTACAAAGTGTACCTGGTTTGCAAGCACACATTGTAGACTGTTACAGTGAAGTATTTATTTCAAAATAGCATGATTTCAGCTCTGCTGGAGAGCCTCTGTCTGGTTAAATGACTGGAATCTGCAGCTGTCAGCTAGATGGCAGACTTGAGTGAAACAGCCAGGAAAAGTTAACTTTAGCAAGTTATATCTCTCAAACCATACAGATTTGAGCGATAAGACTTACATAGATGTTAACCTTTTTTTAATGTCTACAATATTAAGTCAACTTAAAATTAACCATTATTATCCCTTTAACAATCTTTATTTGTCCCCTATGTTGCAATTGGCTTACTTCAAAAATGTTGTAAATCATACTAAGGCATTATCTTATTTGTCTTGCCGAAGAAAATGAAATTGGGCAGCCATGTAATGTATCAAGTTTCAAAAGCCAGCTGATCCATCACACACAGCAAAATACCAAGGTAGAAAATTATGACCTTTGTCATTTTTATAACGCAAATCAAAACAAAATTCTAATAATTTATTACAAAGTAATCTTGTATCAGTCATGGAATAAAATGGACAAAAGGCATTGACAAAAATGGTATTTAAAGATATGACATGCACAACTAATATTAGTTACAGGTACATTTCTATTATTTTTCTGTACTTAAAGGGATAGTAATACTTTGTTTTATCTTTATTTTATTTTGTAGGCATTAAAAAAACATGAAGAACAATATAAGTCTTATCTCTCAAACCTTTATGGTTTAAGAGATATTCACAAGCAAAGTATCCCGCCCTGTTCAGCCAGATCAGAAGGGAGGTGCCCAGGTAGACTGCAGAGAGGGACAATCTTCAATTAAGATAAGGGAAAAAGCTGAAAAACTTGTCAAGGGGTAAGGGCTTTCATTCTTTTCATACAAGGAAGATTGTCCCCTTCTGTTATCTGTCTGGTCTTACAACCAGATTCACATTTGAGAAGAGATGGCTTACACTAGGAAAAAGGGGCGGGAGGGGAAACTTTGCTTGTGAATATCTCTTAAACCATAAAGATTTGAGAGATAAGACTTATATCATTCTTCATGTTTTTTTAATGCCTACAAAATAAAATAAAGTTAAAACGAAGTATTACTATCCCTTTAGGAAACAGTCTGATGGGTAGAATAATTAAGGTAATATAATGGTTCAGAAGTTTGGAACCCAATGGCAAGTGACTGTGTTCCACATGGAGCAACCACCTGTACCATTTGGTTGATCCCTAGAGGTTGTGTGGCCACCAGTGGGCAGAGAAGAAAGTCCAAGGTACAATACAAAAGGGCTGAGATAAAGATGTAGTGAGATGGCTGGAGGTTAAAAATAGGCAGTTCTGTTCAGAAACTGTTAAATAAGCAGAAGGCTGTGGCAAGCAGCAATCAAGAGTAGTGATGGGCGAAAGTTGTCGCCATGTTCCTGGGAGAAATTTTGCGAAAACCACATTGTTATCCGCTTTTTCGTAAGAAAATCCGCTATGAAACTAGCTCTTAAAATTTTCGCATCTTTCGCCCATTGGCCAAAATCTTTCGCCATTTTTTCAATGGCTAAAAAGTTTTCGCCCATTAATTTACATTGTTTTCACACTTCCGCTTTAAAAATGTGATGTTTTGATCTGATGGCAGACACAATAGAAGCAGCTACAGAGCGAGATAGACGTGTTGTACTGTTCTCTTGTGATATTTAGCAAAAATTGAGGCAGGAGAGGCTCATAGGGACTCCTATCACTATGAGCAGCCAAAAGAGGGACTAGAAGGACACTTATTATGTGTCCACTGAGTCTGAGGAGGAGGAGGAGGAAGTGACTAGCAGTACTCAACCAATGCTGTCCAGTCCCCTTAAATCACCCCAAGGTATCTTGGGGAATTTAATAAGAAGGGAGGGAGAAAAGGGAATGGGAAGGAAGGAAGAAAAGTGAAGGAAGGGAGGAAAGGGAATGGGAAGGAAGGGAGAAAAGGATAGTGAGAGCAGGACAGGTCAGCTGCCTGTGCCTGCTGCAAGATGTGCTGCCCCTGCTGCCAGTGCCACCATTTCCGATCCGGCAACCACTAGTGTTGTACCTGTTGCCAGACGTGCTGCCCCTGCTGCCAGTGCCACCATTTCTGATCCTGCAGCCACTAGTGTTGTATCTGTTGCCAGATGTGCTGCCTCTGCTGCCAGTGCCGCCATTTCTGTAACTGCAGTCACTAGTGTTGTACCTGTTGCCAGACGTGCTGCCCCTGCTGCCAGTACCATTTCTGATCCTGCAGCCACTAGTGTTGTACCTGTTGCCAGACGTGCTGCCCCTGCTGCCAGTGCCACCATTTCTGTAACTGCAGCCACTAGTGTTGTACCTATTGCTAGTACTGAACCTGCTGTCAGTGCTGAACCTGCTGCTAGTACTGAACCTGCTGCCAGTGCTGAACCTGCTGCCACCAATACTTTGCCTGCTGCTAGTGATTCTTGTAGTACTGTGGGGGGGGGGAGGAGAAAATGATGCCAAGTATGACAGCAAGGGACCCGAAATCACACTTGCCATTCCCAAGCAGTCTTGCCACTGCTAGTACTACTGCTACTAAGGTCCAGCAGCTTGTTAGCCTTAGGAGTGAAGGAGGGGGTAATCAACAATATCCTGATATTACTAGTGACTGTGAGACTGAGGAGGAAGAGTCTGCGGCTGAACTTGATGTGGTTGGTGTTAGTAGTAGCAGTAATGGTGAAGCAGCTGGAGTGGTAGGGGAAACATTTGAGACCATCCAGACTAGCGGTAAAGGGGGCCCACACCATTCTTCTGACCCTGGGACTGGGAGTCCTCCCATTCTCTTCACTACAGTGTCCAGGTGGAAAACGAACCTGAAGAGGCCAGAACTGGTGTTCGGGGAGGACAGCAGGCTGAGAATTAATACCACCACCACCAGCAGGAGCACAGATCAGCTGCCTGTGCCAGTGCTATTTCTGCTAGTGCTAGTCTGCCTTCTTCTTCAGGTCAAAAGGCAATGGCGAGTGTGACATTAGGGGACCACCTGTCACATTGCTCGTCACCTCCTCCAAGCAGCAGTGAGATGTCTGGAATAGAGCATCAGCAGCAACAACAGCATGTAGGGACTAGTGGTGGTGGTGGTGGTGATGATGCTGGAGAAACTGGAGTGGAGGAGACATTGATGGCCTTTTTAGCAGAAACTGAGAAGTAATGGGAGACAGGAATGAGGATGGGCATCACCAGTAGCAAGAACATCTTGGAATTAGAAGAATTTGCAACTGCTCTAATTCCTTCTGATGCTGAGATGCAAGGGCAGCAGGATGCTGAGGAGCAGGTTAGTGTGCCACAGACCACCGTGGACACAGTGGGAATGGAGTCAACAAGCGATGCGGGACTAGGACAGGTTCCATTTGCCAGCAGTAGCAATACTCCTGATCCTAGTTTCAGTACTGACTCTGAGGCAGTAGCAGCAACAGCAGCAACATTATCCGCTGCTACAGACAATGAAGGGGAATGTGGAGGGCAGGAAGAAAGAGGCTATTCTTCTCCACCTTTCCCCTTCCCTCTGAAGTCATCATGGGTGTGGGACTATTTTTCTGTTGGGGCAGGCACAGTACAGTCATCAGCAATGGCACTGTACATAATTTGTGACAAGTCAGTGAGAAGAGGAAAGGAGGGAACACACCTTGGCACAAGACACCATGACATTTACTGCAAGCATGTTAAAGCCAAACACCCACCACATAACTCAAGCACCACTTTGTGCTGTCCCTGACTCACCAGAAAGGCAACAAAAGGCGAGGTGGAGATCAAAGAGGAGGAGGAGGAGGAATAGAACAACCCAGGCAGAGACTGGAAGTTCCAGGACAAGTAAAACAACTAGCTCGCCATCACCTTCTAAGGTAACTACATCTTCTGCCAATCCTCCTTGTTCATTACCTCCCCCACCAAATGATAGCCACTCTGTTGATGTTAGGATGTGGCAGTTCGTCTCTACTCATTGCACACTGTGTGGTGCACTGACCACACATGCCAGTGTGGTGGAGGAGAATTGCAATCCGTGCATCAAGTGGCATCTGAGGAGATTCCATCCTGCAGAATATGCTAAGATGGTGGCAGGGAGGGTTCATCACTACTATTAAACTGTCAGAAAGTTGTCATGTGTCCTTAATGGGTGTGTAAAAGGGGTACGGTGACAGCGGCAGTACTTGGTTTTGGGTGTCATGGTGTTTGGATACAGTTGTGCCCCCAGATGTTATTTACCACATACATACTGTGCAGATTGCAGTTGCTGATGAGACCCACTGATCCTGCTCTCAAGGAAAAAAGATATATTCTAATAACAACACACCCATGAAGATTTTGGAGGAGAAGATGTAATGGCCAACTTGTTCTTTTCTCCACAAATACTGGGGGCTACTTATTCTGCTGCTACTGCCTCAGACGCATCACTGGAGCCACTCGTGGCAAATGGAACCTTCATAATCCATCTTCCATGTTACTGCTATTGTTGATCCCTTTCCCTTTCAGCTGCCTAATCATCCTGCTGCTTAAACAACTCAGCAGCAGCAGTACGAACAGCAGTTGCAACTCAGGACTCAGGAGGACATTTGACAATGGCCACTGGCCAACATGACCTGCTGGCATTAGGCCAGTAGGGCATTTTTATTTTTTTCTCAGGGCTTGTTTTTTTAAAAAAAATAAATAAATAAAAAAATTATTAAAAACTAGTCCTACAAAAAAAATAAACAATTTTGGGGGGGTTTGATTCTAACAAGCCTAAGTCCTACAAATAAATGTTTCCTTAGGGCTTGTGCCAAACTAGCTTAAGTCCTACAAATCAATGTTTCTTCAGGGCTTGGGCCTCTAATAAGTCTAAGTCCTACAAAGGCCTCTGACAACAAATCAAACAAATCATCCTCTATCAAGTCAAGTATCAATTCACCCCAGTGGCAGCTTATGTCAGGTGGTTCCTGTCTCTGTCACTTTAAATACAAATGTCTTATTTTATTTTATTGATTTATTTTTTTTATTAACTGTCCCCCCAATAGCAGTCAAGAAAATCCCCCAAAACAAATTCCCTGTTCAAATGATTCATTCATTCACCAACACAGGCACCTTCCTCAGACCCCTTTATACCATGTCTTATGGTTTTTATTTTATGAAGGATTTCTTTTTCATTAAGTGCCCCCCAATCCCAATAAACAACCCCCCAAAAAATATTCCCCTGTTCAACTGATTCTTTTCCAACTCCCCACCAACACAGGCACCCTCATGCCCCTTTTATACAATGTCTTTGGGAAATAAAATACTATTTGTAATGTGTTGTGTGTAACTTCTATGTTCCCATTGATTTCAATGGGTGAAAAAAGTGGAAAATCGGCACTTTTCGCAGGAAATTTTCTCCAAGCAGAAAACGTCATTTTTCGGCAATTTCAGTTTGAGGTGGAAAGTTTCGCCCATCCCTAACCAAGAGTCGAAGGTTCAAGCCAGGTCAAAATCAGGTAGTCAGCAACTGTATGTAGAATAATGCCAAGCAGCATGGTAGCAGCCAATAAAGTTAAGCTCTGCTGGACTGTTGTTGAGGCTTTTTATAGGATCATTTTGGAGCTAGATTGCGCTCTTCTAGTGCAATTTTTTCTTGCTTTTGCACTTTGTTCCCTCACAATTGTATAGTGTTATCATGCTAACAGATATTTGACCAGAAATTACCACAATATTGTGATTATGCACAATGTTATGGCATTGTGCATAACTAGCAGGAAGAAAATGTGCATGAAGGACGCAATGGACATGAAGATGCTAGGCTCCATCTTGTCAACTGCCATTAAGATAGACACCATCAAGACAAATGGTTTCATGACAGGCATGAAAGTCCATATGTCAATGTGAACCCTACTTTGTACAATTATTCACATGTAATAATACCATTTCATTTTAAGAACAGTTCCACATGACATGTTGCATCTGACCTGCATCTCATATTTTACATGTTGCAAGCAATTTATAACAATGAGACTTCTGAATTCCAACTTAGCTCACAGAGAGGACAAACTGCATGAGTCTGGTTTTCTTCAGAACCTCGTGGCCTCTGGGCTATCAAAGGTTCCATATGTGAAGTAATTATGTACACTGAAGGAGAGAATAAATGTTGTCAAATTGTCTACTGGTAGAAAAAGCAGCTATTATATTTCAGTAGTCACTTAGGCATTGCCTCCAAAAATGTTATGATAGTAAAAACTGTGATTACTAATAATAATTACAAAAGCTATCCATGTATTGTATTTACATCAGGGTTTGGCAACTTAAGTACCTCCAGCAGTTCAGAACTACAATTCCCATCATCCCAGCCAGGCAATGGCTAACTGTGAGTGATGGAAATTGTGTCTTCTTGAGTAACTCTTTGAAGAGGTGTGAAACTCATTTTTTAGAATCTCGCTGGCATTCATCAGGTTAAATTTTAGGTCACCTTTATCCAAGTATATTTTGCTTTTAATATAAACAGCTGATCAGAAAATGCACTGTAAACACAATTGCTTGTGTTATTAGTACAGTTCCATTACATATCCATTGAAATTCATGCTACAAATTTGATGGTGATAAAATGAACTGGTCTCTATTAAAGTATTAGTGCCATGTTGAACAGCATAGAACAAAACCCTGAGGAAAAAAATGCCCTACTGGCCTAATGCCAGCAGCAGGTCATGTTGGCCAGTGGCCACTGGCCATCGTCAAATGTCCTCCTACTGAGTTTGAGTCCATAATTGCAGAACTTGCAACTGCTGTTCTTGCTGCTGCTGCTGAGATGTTTAAGCAGCAAGATGATTAGGCAGCTGAAAGGGAATGGGATCAACAATAGCAGTAACATGGGGGGTAGATGATGAAGGTTCCACTTGCCACAACTATCTCAAGTGATGCGTCTGAGGCAGTAGCAGCACAATAAGTAGCCCCCAGTCTATGTGGAGAAAATAAGAAGTTGGCCAATAATTTTTCTCCACCTGCCCACCCTACAAAATCATGGGGGTGTTGTTATTAGAAATATACATTTTTCCCTTTTTCCAGGAACTCTGGCTCTCATCAGCAACTGCAGTGTGCACAGTTTGTGTGGTAAATAACATCTGGGGGCACAACTGTATTCAAACACCATGACACCAGAACCCAAGTACTGCCACTGTCACTATACCCCTTGTCCAGACCCTGTTAAGGATGTATGACAACTTGCTGACAGTTTAATAGTAATGATGAACCCTGACTGCCAGCATCTCAGCATATTCTGATTGATGGAATCTCCTCAGATGCCGCATGATACCCTGCTTGTGATTCTCCTCCACCACACCGCCATGTGTTGTCAGTGCACCACACATTTGCAATGGATGGACATGAACTGTCACATCCTAACAGCTACAGAGTGGCTATCATTTGGCGGGGGGGGGGTAACGATGAACGAGGTGGACTGGCAGAAGATGTAGCTACCCTAGTGGAAGAAGGTGATGTGATGGCAAGCTAGTTGTTTTGCTTGTCATGGAACTTCCAGTCTCTGTCTGGGTTTCTATATTCTTCCTGCTCTCATCTCTTGTTGCCTTTCTGGAGAGTCAGGGGGTAAAGTAACAGTGGTGCTTAATTTCTGTAATGGGTGTTTGGCTTTAACATGTTTGACATAAATGTCATGGTGTCTGTGCTTCATGTGTGACATCAGAGAGGTTGTGCCAAGGTGTATTCCCTCCTTTCCCCTTCTCACTGATTTATCACAAATTATGCACACTGCTGTTGGTGATGAATGCACTGTGCCTGCCCCAAGAGAAAAATATCCCCACCCCCATGACTTCAGGGGGGAGAGAACAGGTGGAGAAGAATGGCCTCTTTCTTCTTCTCCTCCACATTCCTAATCCTGCATCATTTGTTAACCCCATTCCCACCGTGTCCACAGTGGTCTGTGGCATACTAGCCTGCTCCTCAGCCCTTGCAACTCAGCAGCAGCAGGAATTAGAGCAGTTGCAAATTCCACAAATTCAAAAAAGCTTATTGCTAGTGGTGGAGATGCCCATTCTCATCCCTGTCTCCTATTCCTTCTCAGTTTCTGATAAAAAAGGCCATCAATGTCTCTTCCACCCCAGCTTCTCTACCATCATCATCACCACCACCACTAGTCCCAACGTGATGCTGCTCTATTACAGACATCTCACTGCTGGTTTGAGGAGGTGATGATGATGAACAATGTGACAGATGGTCAAGAAGAAGGCAGACTGGCAGCAATAGCAGCAGGCACAGGCAACTCATCTGTGCTCCTGCTGGTGGTGGTGGTATTAATTCTAAGCCTGCACTCCCCCAACAACAGTTCTGTGATAAGGCATGTAAACTGATGGACCTACTAATAAGGAGCAATAGGAGCCCCTTCACATATTTCTGCTGTGTTTGATGAACAGGGCATTCTGGTGCTGAACCCTGTAGGCATTCTTTATCGGTTTGTTGCCTTTTATACACACTTATACCAATCTAGAACCAGTTGGTCTGATGATCAAATTGCTGACTAACTTGAGTGTTGCGACCTACCCACACTGTCGGTGGACAACAGATGGATGCTGGATTCCCCTATCCTTTTAAGGGAGGTGGCGGAAGCCATTAAGACCCTACCATTTGGCAAGGCTCTAGGCAGAGATGGTCTGCCGGCTGAATGGTATCAGTCTTCTGTTGAGATTCTTGGTCCACACTTACTCAGCACTTTTTATGATGCGCTGGACAGGGGGGCCCTTCTGAATTCTCTCACGGAGGCATCCATAATTGCCCTGCCCAAACCAGGTAAAGATCCAAGGTACTGTGAATCATACAGATGATCTTCCTCCCGAAATTTTTAAATACTTTTCAAAATGCTCCAATTAGTATTCCAAATAAATATTTTAAACATATTGATGGGATTATGAGACAGTTTATATGGGGTGGGCGCCACCCTAGGATTCGATTACTGACCCTGATGCAAAGGAAGGAAGAGGGGAGGATCACCCTTCCAGACTTCAGATTGTACTACCTAGCAGCGCAGTGCCAACATGGGTTAGCTTATGTAGACCAGCAAACCATGCACTTGTTTAGTCACTTAAGTAGGGAACTACTACAGCCAGGACTGTAACTGAGTCACTTTCTGGTGGTGGGGCCAGGAGCGAGTAGTGAGCCGTCATTGTTGATCTGGGCCATGTTCGATGCCTGGCTAGAGCTACAGCAGATTGTGGGATTTTGAGCCCTGCACTCTGGGACACCCCTGTTGGATGGACCAGGGTTGGTACAACTTAAGGGCTTAGAATTTGGCTTGAAAAAGGGCAGAATGGGGCATCTTTAATCTGGGACACTTATATTGGGACAATGTGCTTATTTCATTCCAGCATTTACATTTGGAACATAGATTCCAAACACCATGTTTTACTCATACTTGAGACTTCCCCATGCTCTTAGGGATCTATAGCGAGATTGGGAGCCGGAGGTGGCCATCTTTCTGCTGCTATCCATTATGGAACTTAAACTCCCGTTAAAGCTGCTTTCCTTTATTTACACCTGGATGGAGAGAAGGATAATTTATAGGGGAGTAAATGCAAGACGGAAATGGGAGACTGATGTGGGACCGCTGGAGAACTGGGAATGGGATGTGGTGTGCAGGGCTCCATCACTAGTGCAGACTACTACTAGAAACCAGTTAATCCAACTAAAGATTCCCCACCGCACATATTACACACCTATCCATTTGCATTATATGACTGACTCCTTGAGTAAGTTTTGTTATAGATGTGGGGGAGTGGAGGGTACTTTCCTTCACATGATATATATACATGGTATATATATATATATATATATATATACCCACGGATGCATGAGTTTTGGGTGTGAGTTGTGGAATCCCTGGAGAAGGTGCTGGAGAGACTGTTATCTTTTATACCTAAATTTTGTTTGCTGTGAATTCTTCCTTACACTGTGGGTGGAGGGCCTACTGAGACTTTTCTTAGAGAACTTCTTGTTATGGCTCGGAAAGTGGGGGCCATGCAGTGGATGGCGGACAGGGCTCCAACATGCAAAACGTGGATAGATCTAGTGACCCAAAAGTTACCGCATTATAAACTGGTCCACCTTCACAGGGGCACCCTTCGAAAATTTGACAGAACAGGGGGACAATGGCAATCCAGATGGCCCCAACTCCTGGAGGGACTTGGTCTTGATAATGGGATGTGTTTGGGTGGGAGAGGAGAGATTGTGGAGCCCCGAGCAGGTGGATCCTAATCTCTTTTAATTGTTGGGGGAGCATTAGTCTTCTCCCCAGAGTGGATACATCTGGCCGCCGAGGGGGGGGGGGGAGAGAGAGAGCCTGGGGGGGACAGATAACTGAGAGGGGTGTTATATAGGAGAGAAAGGTTCAGGCTGTGCTGAGCTGGCCTTATCTTTGTCTTCAATGTGCTGCTCAACAATCATAAATCTAATTGACAATATTCTGTTCGCATGTCTAACCAAATTGTCTGTATTTCCGCATGTGTGGATGGGTTCTACCTAGCCTATTAATAAAAACATTTATTATAAAAAAAAAAAAGGAGTAATACTACTCACAATTGCATCATGATACCAGCAGAACTGACCTTAAAGCTTTCAGAGAAAATTGTACCTGTCTCTATTTAGGTCTGTGGTCTCTCATGTGGAAATCCTTTCTGTCAGCAACAAGAGTAATGCAGGAACTAGCAGGAGCAAACAAAAAGTCAGAAGCCTATATCTTCTCTTAAAAAATATTATATTTATTTTAAAAATGAGATATCATACAAAGGTTTTAAAAGGGCTTTGTGGTTGAGGCTTATAGCCAATGTAGAGGATTGATAAGAGGTGTGGCTTAACCTAAGCTTACTAAAGCCTGGTAGAAAGTACGATGAGGTGAGCCAATTAGAGGGCTGCCTAATGAAGTAATTTGGTTTGAGGGTGGGTGCCTGAGGTGGAACTCAATAGAAATAGATTGGGCTGGTATTTGTAGTGCTATCAGCCCTCCCACAAATACAGGCCCAGCCTAATACTTGTGGTCGAGGCTTATAGCCAATGTAGAGGATTGATAAGAGGTGTGGCTTAACCTAGGCTTACTAAAGCCTGGTAGAAAGTATGACGAGGCAAGCAAATTAGAGGCCAAAAAGGTAGTATATGATGCATATGCACCTTGCGAAAAGATGACAATAAGTGGGAAGGTGACGAGAGTGCTGTGTGTATGCCAAAAGTGGTTCTGGTATATATCTAGTGAAACAGGATGATTTTGACGGCCTAGTTTGAATGATGTCAGGAGGTACCTGATTCTTGGATGCTGCAGATGCTGCTCCGATTCTGAAAGAATTACCTGAATAGTGAAGTGGGTTGTAACCCAATGGTTTGAGAATATTGCAGAGGTGTTTCCTGAATGTTGCTGATGTAAGTGGGCAGGATTCTGTTGAAGGGGCGGACTCTTGTTTGGATTGGTTTGATTGGTTCAGAAAGGTGTGTGAATGTGGTATAGGGACAGAATTGATCTTGGTGTCGAATAAATAGGGATATAAGATCTTACTCTAGTTGGTCTGTTTTAAAGGGAAGATATGGTACATGATGGTTGGACTTGTGAATGAGTTGTTCCTTTGTTAGGAATTAGATTAAATGGATTTAGCAACATTTTCCTGGACTAAAGAAGCCAAAAAAAGACTATGCTGATTGTCACCAGGGGTACTGTGTTATGGAAAGAGACTGACAAGTTTGTATAGTAGTGAATAATGTTTGAAAAATGGCACTTGTAATGGGTTACATGTCGTGGTGGAAGTGTGTTCAACTGAAGTGGATTGACCCATGGTTTGTTGGAGGCTACTGGAAAGTTGTGTGATAGGAGTGTGTTGAGACTGGATGGGACAGTTGAAGAAGGTTAGATTAGCAGAAAGTTATCGAGGTAGTGTATGAGTGATGGGCAGTGGCAGTGGTTTAAGTGCGGCCAGCAGAGGTTCTGCGAACATATCTAATATTTGTGGCTTCTCTTAGAACCGAACATGTGACTAGTAGAAAAGTAAAACACGTTCTGCCAAGCAATGCCTTGTATATGCCAGAGTGCCAGGCTCACTGGTAGGAGTTTGAATGCGTAACATATGTCTGATTTAGAGAGCCGGCAAAGACTGGGTGAGTGAAATGGCAATGAGCATGTTTGACCAACTGGAGCCTTAAGGCCTGTCAAGTGGCGTTGAAAGAGTGCATGATCTAATTGACTCCAGTCTGTCGTGAAATAGAATTTTGATATTACGGCTGCTGATTTGTTGAAAAATGCTTTGTGTTAACTAAAGAATGTGGATCCCCCCATATTTGTATGCCAGGTCTACTACCATGAATGGGTAGTGGTCCAACTTCCGATGCCAATTAGGAAAAAGCAGAGCAGGATATGGCCCAGCAGATGCCAGTGAACGGTGGCTGTTGAATTAAGAAATAGTTATGCAATTTTGGTGCAAACCAAGTGATTCATGGGGTATAAATAACATTTTAAATTGCTTTAAATTGGACTTTTAACCCCTTGAATGCTAGAGAGGTCTCAAATATATTGTAAAGCAATGCACTGGACACCTGTCTAGCATCTAGCATTCAAGGAGTTAAAACCCCATTTAAAGCAATGACAATTTTAGTTGTACCTATGGCACACTTGGTTAGCTCCATAATTGGTTAGTAACAGAATTTTGGTTAATATATCAGCTTTCATTGACCCCAAAACAATCTGAGCCTTATTCACAAGGCCAAAGACAAACAATTATTGAGCTAAATACATGAATAATAGAAATTACAATTTTTGCAAATTCCAATTGATTTAAATAGGCCTTTTAACTCCCTGAAAGCTTCAGCTGACTCCAATGCATTCCAAAACATTGGGGTTAAAACTATATTTAAATCAATGGAAGTTTAGATGTATTTCCTTTGGTAGAGTTGGTTTGCCCCAGAATTGCACCACTTTTCTTAGTACACTATGTGGCATCACTTGTTGTTCTTAGGTATATGGGTGGTGTTTGTGTGAATGGGCAACTGTATGTGGAGGGTGAGATCTATTGGATGGGGAGTGTCACATCTGTATGTGATTACAGGACAAACCTGCAGTTAGGAAAGATTTTTATTTGTTGGTTTGTGAGTAGTGATGAGCGAGCATGCTCGGCCGAAGCTCGGTTCGGCTCGAGCATCGCTCTGCTCGGCACATGGCGGTACTCGTACGAGTACCGCATGTGCTCGCCCGCCATGTTCGGGTCTCCTCCCCGCACGTTTCGCGGCTGCTGCGCAGCCAATAAATGTGCAGGGAGGCTCTGACATCAGTGTAATGCCAGCAGCCATGTTGGCTGCTGGCATTACACTGATTGGCTGGCCAGAACCCGTGATCGGGTGCTGTATAGCACCTGACCAGCGAGTTCGGCTCAGTCTTAGCCAGGGAGAGATGAGGATAGGAAGGGAAAGTCAGTGTAGGGAGAAAAAAAGCGCGTTTGAACAACAAAAAGACCCAAAAGTCCTTTTTAGGACTACTGTGTGTGGGGGCAGCAGATATATTTTGTTTTGGGGGGCAGAGTTTAAAAAAAAAAACGTCAGATATTCCGTTCACTGTGCCTAGCCTCAGATTAGCAGCACATTGTGTTTAGTGTGCAAAGTTACAGATTAGCAGCACATTCTGTTTAGTGTGCAAAGTTGGAGATTAGCAGCACATTGTGTTTAGTGTGCAAAGTTGCAGATTAGCAGCACATTCTGTTTAGTGTGCAAAGTTGCAGATTAGCAGCACATTCTGTTCAGTGTGCAAAGTTGCAGATTAGCAGCACATTCTTTTTAGTGTGCAAAGTTGGAGATTAGCAGCACATTCTGTTCAGTGTGCAAAGTTGCAGATTAGCAGCACATTCTTTTTAGTGTGCAAAGTTGCAGATTATCAGCACATTCTGTTTAGTGTGCAAAGTGTAAAAAATAAAAGTCACTTATTCCGTTCACTGTGCCTAGCCGCAGATAAGCAGCACATTGTGTTTAGTGTGCAAAGTTGCAGATTAGCAGAACATTCTGTTTAGTGTGCAAAGTGTAAAAAATAAAAGTCACATATTCCATTCACTGTGCCTAGCCGCAGATAAGCAGCATATTCTGTTTAGTGTGCAAAATTGCAGATAATCAGCACATTCTGTTTAGTGTGCAAAGTGTAAAAAATAAAAGTCACATATTCCGTTCACTGTGCCTAGCCGCAGATAAGCAGCATATTCTGTTTAGTGTGCAAAGTTGCAGATTATCAGCACATTCTGTTTAGTGTGCAAAGTGTAAAAAATAAAAGTCACATATTCCATTCACTGTGCCTAGCCGCAGATAAGCAGCATATTCTGTTTAGTGTGCAAAGTTGCAGATTAGCAGAACATTCTGTTTAGTGTGCAAAGTGTAAAAAATAAAAGTCACATATTCCATTCACTGTGCCTAGCCGCAGATAAGCAGCACATTCTGTTTAGTGTGCAAAGTTGCAGATTAGCAGAACATTCTGTTTAGTGTGCAAAGTGTAAAAAATAAAAGTCACATATTCCATTCACTGTGCCTAGCCGCAGATAAGCAGCATATTCTGTTTAGTGTGCAAAGTTGCAGATTATCAGCACATTCTGTTTAGTGTGCAAAGTGTAAAAAATAAAAGTCACATATTCCGTTCACTGTGCCTAGCCGCAGATAAGCAGCATATTCTGTTTAGTGTGCAAAGTTGCAGATTATCAGCACATTCTGTTTAGTGTGCAAAGTGTAAAAAATAAAAGTCACATATTCCATTCACTGTGCCTAGCCGCAGATAAGCAGCATATTCTGTTTAGTGTGCAAAGTTGCAGATTATCAGCACATTCTGTTTAGTGTGCAAAGTGTAAAAAATAAAAGTCACTTATTCCGTTCACTGTGCCTAGCCGCAGATAAGCAGCACATTGTGTTTAGTGTGCAAAGTTGCAGATTAGCAGAACATTCTGTTTAGTGTGCAAAGTGTAAAAAATAAAAGTCACATATTCCATTCACTGTGCCTAGCCGCAGATAAGCAGCATATTCTGTTTAGTGTGCAAAGTTGCAGATTATCAGCACATTCTGTTTAGTGTGCAAAGTGTAAAAAATAAAAGTCACATATTCCGTTCACTGTGCCTAGCCGCAGATAAGCAGCATATTCTGTTTAGTGTGCAAAGTTGCAGATTATCAGCACATTCTGTTTAGTGTGCAAAGTGTAAAAAATAAAAGTCAAATATTCCGTTCACTGTGCCTAGCCGCAGATAAGCAGCATATTCTGTTTAGTGTGCAAAGTTGCAGATTATCAGCACATTCTGTTTAGTGTGCAAAGTGTAAAAAATAAAAGTCACTTATTCCGTTCACTGTGCCTAGCCGCAGATAAGCAGCACATCCTGTTTAGTGTGCAAAGTTGCAGATTTGCAGCACATATTCCGTGTAATATGAAGAAGGCGGGTAAAAAGGGACGGGGAAGTGGACGTGATCCTGATAGTTCAGGGCGCGGGTCAGGACGCGTAGAAACTGTGCCTGGTGCCAGAGCACAAGAAAGAAAGACATCCACCATACCTAGCTTCATGTCTCAGTTTACAGGGCGTCGCAGGACATCACTCTCGAGGTCAGACCACTGCGAACAGGTGGTCGGTTGGATTTCAGGTGATACTACTTCCAGTCGGTTAAGCACCACCCTGTCTTCCACCAAGTCCACTCTCAGTAGCCAAGAGTCTGGTCAACATAATCCTCACCCTGATCATCCTTCCTCCCACCATAGAGGGTCTGGTCAAAGAAGTGATCCCACACTGGGATATAGTGAGGAGCTCGTCTCATCACCAGTCCTTCATTTGAACCTCTCTCCAAGCACGCTTGCAGAGGAACATGAAATCTTGTGCCCTGATTCACAACCTCTAGAGGGTACCCAATCACAAGAAGATGACAGAGGTGAACGGCATTTAAGGTCAAAGGAAGTGGATGATGATGATGATGAGACACAGTTGCCATCAAATCAACCACTATTACTGTCTCAAGACCTTGATGAGGAGGATGAAATACAGTTGTCAATGACTGAGTATGTGGTGGGTGTCAGGATTTTAGACTTACCTCGTTATCTGTTTGTCCTCCTTGTTTTCGCCCGATTGGCTGATGGGTGTATTTAGTCGAGTCTGCCTGTTTCTCGGTGCTCGATTATTTGGGCTTTGTCTGTACCTTTGCTTCTCGTTTTTGACCTGGTTTGCTTGGTGTGTTGGCTGCTGGCTCCTGTTTTTCCGGCCGGTCCTTCAGTCCACTGCTCACCCTCTGTGATCCGCTTTTGGCTCCCGGTAAGTTTGGGCCGGTTATTGTTTCCCTATCCTCTCCCTCTGCATCCCTGGTTGCCTCCGGACCCCTGGCCGCTCATCCTTGCGATGCTCCGGCGTCTGCCTGCGTCTTCCTCTGCCCAGGGTCTGCCGCTTCGGGTGCCTCCCCTCGGGCTATCCGCCCTGGGTCCCGAGCCTCTCAGCCTTCCAGGGCCTCCTCCCCGTTGGGCCGCGTGGCGGCCGAGACCTGTTCCCGCTGCGGCTCCGCCTCCTCCTGTACCCGAGCTGGTTCCGGGTCCATTCGGCCCTTGGCGGCCTAGCCTGCAGTTGCCTGAGGGCTATTCCCCGCTGAGGGTTGGTGTGCTCGGTATCCCGGTTGGGATTATCAGCCTTGCGGTGGCCTGCTGGTCTGGGCGGGCTCCCCATAGGCTGAGTCCCGTAGTCTCTGCTGAGGATTGGTGGTGCCGGACCTTGTCTGTGCTGCGGTCTCTGCATCCGACGGGGAACGGCTGTGTGGTGGCTCCCTTCTGTGTGGTGGCTCCCTTCTGTGTGGTGGCTCCCTTCTGTGTGGTGGTCCCTGCCTTCTCTGAAACCCGCAGGTGGGGTGCACCTGTTCGGCGCCTGTGGCCTTCTTGGGCTATCTTGGCTGAGGGGTCTTCTTCCCTGTTCTGGCAGGAGGGACTTCTGGTCCTTCCTCCGGGAGGGCATCAGAGCGGGAAGGAAGGGTTGTTGCTGGCCCATTCTCATCCTCGGTGGAGCTCCTTCCGGTGTTAATTCCTGCTGGAAGCTAATTCTGCTCTAGGGTCCTCTTAGTTGGGTAGGACTAGGTCTCCGTACAGTTCCTTCTGGTCTTCATCCTGGTCAGGGTCCCGGCTCAACCGGGATCGGACATCTGGCTTCGCGGCCAGCACCTTTAATTCGGCTTCGGCTGCAGCAAGGAGATCAGGAGGACTGTCACCGATCCCGAGCAACGCTCCCTAGAGTCGCACCCCAGCTCCAGGCCTAGTCTTACCTGCTAGTGGATTCCTGTCTACCTGCTATTGAATCCGTGACAGAATAATCGAGCCAAGCATCATGGACCCTGCGGAATTGGCCCAGATCAAGGCCAGACAGGATAAACAAGAACAAATCCTCTCCTCCCATGAAGGCCATCTAAGAACTCTGGAACAGAAAATGGACACTATACTCGAAATGATGAGAAGTTCTATGATTTCCCAAGCTCCTACTCCCTCACCGAGGCCTTCCCCTGCGGAATCTGGCGCCCCGGCCAGCACGAATACTGGAATAGGTCCCAAACTTCCTTTGCCAGAGAAATACTCTGGAATTGATGTAGAATGCAGGGGTTTTCTAAATCAATGTCTACTACATTTCAACAGTTTGCCGCAGTTTTTTAGCACGCATTCTGCCCGGGTTTCATTTATCATTTCTTTGCTTAAGGGGAAGGCTCTGGCATGGGCCTCTCCGTTGGTAGAACAGAATTCCCCTCTTCTTCAAGACAGCGATGAATTTTTGCGGATGTTTCGTCTAGTATTTGACGTCCCTGGGCGTAAAGCTGCAGCGGAGACTGCATTATCTGAACTTCGCCAAGGTTCTCGACCCATAAATCTCTACGCCATTGACTTTAGAACTTTGGCGTATGAGACAGATTGGAACCAGGGGGCGTTGAAAGCAGCCTTTCGTAGAGGGCTCAACGATAAAATTAAAGATGCCCTCACTAGTAGGGAAATACCGGATTCCTTGGAAGAATTGATCGCCTTGTGTCTTGAACTAGATAGAAGACTCACTGAACGTCAAATGGAACGGGAAAGTTCCAGACGCACTAGATTTTTCCCTCCCTCCCGCCCTTTGATGACGGAAGGTGGTACTCCTGAGGTTCCCATGGATATTGGGGGTGTTTCCAAGCTTTCTGACTCAGAGCGACTTCGTCGTCGTTCTCTAGGCCTGTGTTTGTACTGTGGTACAAAGGGGCACTTCTTACGCCAATGTCCCACTCGTCCAGCCACCCCGCGTCAGGGAAACTCTTTGGCTTAGGGAAGTCTGGAGGTGACTCCCTAAGCAAGATGGCTCATCTCCATTCTGATCATTCACGGTTACTGGTACCAGTCACCCTACAATGGGCCTCTGTCTCGGTTCAAGTTATGGCATTTATTGATTCTGGGGCTGCTGGATTATTTATAGATCAGGAATGGGCCAGGAGACATTCCATTCCCTTTCGGTCTAAAGCTACTCCGTTGCTAGTTTCTACTATTGATGGCAAGCCTCTAGGGGAGGGCTTGGTTTTAGAGGAAACCTATCCCATTTTTCTGACCACGGGGATACTTCATTCAGAGATTATGACTTTTGACATTATCACGGCTCCTCGCTCCCCCATTATCTTGGGGCTTCCTTGGCTTAAATTACATAATCCAGTTATCGACTGGCGTGGAGGGCAAATTTCTGCCTGGAGCGCTGATTGTTTTACTTCCTGTTTTCGGAATGGTCGTCCAGTTCCCTTGGCTATTGCGGGCACTGCTAGCGAACCCTCAGCAGTCATTCCGGATCCATATGCCTCTTTCCATGATGTCTTTTCATCCGGGCAAACTCTTCAGTTACCTCCGCATAGACCCTCGGACTGTGCCATTGACCTACTTCCGGGAACTATTCCCCCCAAGGGGAAGACCTTTTTGCTTTCTCCGCCTGAGACCAAGGCCCTTGAAAGATACATTCAAGAAAACCTGTCCAGAGGGTTTATCCGGCCCTCCTCGTCTCCAGCTGGGGCAGGATTCTTTTTTGTTCAAAAGAAAGATGGTACTCTTCGCCCTTGTATCGATTACAGGGGGCTAAACAAGATTACTGTTAAGAATGGATATCCTCTTCCCTTGATTCCCGAACTTTTGGATCGGCTTAAAGGTGCCTCCATTTTTTCTAAGATAGACCTTCAAGAAGCTTACAATCTCATTCGCATAAAATCTGGCGACGAGTGGAAGACGGCCTTTAATTCCAGCTATGGCCATTACGAGTACCTGGTAATGCCGTTCGGGCTGTGTAACGCGCCTGCTGTATTCCAGGGATTCATTAACGAGATCTTCCGAGACATGTTACTATCCTTTGTGATAATATACCTTGACGACATCCTAGTATATTCCCCCGATCTGCTGTCCCATAGGACACATGTCATCAGAGTATTGACTCGGCTTAGGGAAAACTCCTTATTTGCCAACTTGCGAAAATGTGAATTTGAGAAACCTCGACTTGCATTTCTGGGTTATATTATATCCCAAGAGGGCATTGAAATGGATCCTGCGAAAGTGCAAGCTGTCACCCAATGGCTGCTGCAGGTGGATAAGCGGGCCATTCAGCGTTTCATCGGATTTTCTAATTATTATAGAAAATTCATTCGCAACTTCTCTCGTATTATTGCCCCTATAACTGCCTTAACTAAGGTCGTAGCAGACCCTCAACATTGGCCTGCTTCGGCTATCCATGCCTTTAACTTCTTGAAAAAAGCCTTTACATCGGCCCCTATTTTGCGATATCCAGACCCCTCAAGACAATTTCTGATGGAAGTCGATGCCTCTGAGCAAGCCGCAGGAGCAGCGCTGTCTCAACGTCACCCTACATCTTCTAAGCTCCATCCTTGTTCATTTTTTTCTAAAAAATTTTCGGAAGCCGAAAGAAACTACGATGTGGGTAACAGAGAGTTATTAGCTATTAAACTTGCTTTTGAAGAATGGAGGCATCTGTTGGAAGGTTCGTCTACTCCAGTTCTGGTTTTTACTGACCATAAGAACCTACAGTTTTTGGAATCCGCCAAGCAGTTGAACCCTAGACAGGCCAGCTGGGCCTTATTCTTCACCCGATTCAACTTTATTATTTCATATCATCCTGGCTCAAAAAACACTAAAGCTGATGCCCTTTCCCGGCTCTTTGAACCTAGTCCGCCCTCGGTTCCCGCGCCCATTCTTTCCCCATCATGCTTTGTCACCGCATTGTCATCTGCCACTCTGGATAAGATTCGTGCCTTGCAACATACCCCAGTACCTTCGCAACCTCCTCAGACTCTTTTTGTCCCACCACGTTTCCGGGTGGAAATCCTACGTTGGTCTCATGAAGCATCCACTTCTGGTCATCCAGGTATACGCAAGACACTTGATCTTCTTCTCCGTCAATTCTGGTGGCCCTCCGTACGGGAGGATGTCCGTGACTTTGTGGCTTCTTGCCAAGTCTGTGCCCGACATAAAACCCCTCGCCACAAACCAGTGGGGCTTCTTTGTCCCCTGCCTATTCCATCCTCTCCATGGTCTCATTTGGCCATGGATTTTGTGGTTGATCTCCCTGTTTCCAAAGGTTGTACTACTATTTTAGTCATCGTAGACCGTTTTTCCAAACAAGGTCACTTTGTTCCCCTAGCCAAACTGCCCTCCGCAACTGAATTAGTTCCCATCTTTCTTCGTGAGATCTTCCGACTCCATGGATCCCCATCCCATATTGTATCAGATCGTGGGGTGCAATTTGTTTCAAGGTTCTGGCGAGCCTTTTGTTCTTGTATTGGCATTTCCCTTCAGTTCTCTTCTGCTTATCACCCGCAGACGAATGGTCAGTGCGAACGCACAAATCAATCTCTAGAGCTTTTTCTACGGCAGTATATGTGTCCTGACCTCTCAAACTGGGTGGACATTTTGCCTTTTGCAGAATTTACTTTTAACAACCGTCTCCACGACTCGTTACAATGTTCTCCCTTCTTTGCTGCCTTGGGATATAATCCTGCTACTATCCCTTGGGGCAGCCCAGCTGGTGTCCCAGCAGCAGATCTTCTGGTTGACGACCTTCACTCCCTTTGGGACACCGTTCAGTTACGATTGTCCCAGGCCTCGGCTAAGCATAAGACTGCTGCCGATAGACGCCGCACCCCTGCTCCCTCCCTACGCCCATGCACGTTGGTATGGCTTTCTACGAAGAATCTCCGTCTTCGAGTTCCATCCCTGAAGTTTGGTCCTCGGTTTGTGGGCCCCTATCGTATTATTCGTTCCATTACCCCTGTTACCTTTGCTTTGGCCTTACCTCCTTCTTGGCGTATCCCTAACTCATTTCATGTTTCCCTGCTCAAGCCGGTGGTACGGAATCGGTATTCTTCCTCTACACGCCCTCCCTCCCCGGTTTTAGTTGATGGGGTACCGGAATTCGAGGTACAACGTATTTTGGATTCCAGGAGGGTTCGACGGTCTATCCAGTATTTGGTGGATTGGAAGGGTTATGGACCGGAGGATCGCTCCTGGGTCCCTGCACGGGACATTCATGCTCCAGATCTCCTCTCAGCTTTCCACAGGTCCTTCCCACACAAACCTGGTCGCCCGGTGGGCTCTTCTTTAGGGGAGGGGTAGTGTCAGGATTTTAGACTTACCTCGTTATCTGTTTGTCCTCCTTGTTTTCGCCCGATTGGCTGATGGGTGTATTTAGTCGAGTCTGCCTGTTTCTCGGTGCTCGATTATTTGGGCTTTGTCTGTACCTTTGCTTCTCGTTTTTGACCTGGTTTGCTTGGTGTGTTGGCTGCTGGCTCCTGTTTTTCCGGCCGGTCCTTCAGTCCTCTGCTCACCCTCTGTGATCCGCTTTTGGCTCCCGGTAAGTTTGGGCCGGTTATTGTTTCCCTATCCTCTCCCTCTGCATCCCTGGTTGCCTCCGGACCCCTGGCCGCTCATCCTTGCGACGCTCCGGCGTCTGCCTGCGTCTTCCTCTGCCCAGGGTCTGCCGCTTCGGGTGCCTCCCCTCGGGCTATCCGCCCTGGGTCCCGAGCCTCTCAGCCTTCCAGGGCCTCCTCCCCGTTGGGCCGCGTGGCGGCCGAGACCTGTTCCCGCTGCGGCTCCGCCTCCTCCTGTACCCGAGCTGGTTCCGGGTCCATTCGGCCCTTGGCGGCCTAGCCTGCAGTTGCCTGAGGGCTATTCCCAGCTGAGGGTTGGTGTGCTCGGTATCCCGGTTGGGATTATCAGCCTTGCGGTGGCCTGCTGGTCTGGGCGGGCTCCCCATAGGCTGAGTCCCGTAGTCTCTGCTGAGGATTGGTGGTGCCGGACCTTGTCTGTGCTGCGGTCTCTGCATCCGACGGGGAACGGCTGTGTGGTGGCTCCCTTCTGTGTGGTGGCTCCCTTCTGTGTGGTGGCTCCCTTCTGTGTGGCGGTCCCTGCCTTCTCCGAAACCCGCAGGTGGGGTGCACCTGTTCGGCACCTGTGGCCTTCTTGGGCTATCTTGGCTGAGGGGTCTTCTTCCCTGTTCTGGCAGGAGGGACTTCTGGTCCTTCCTCCGGGAGGGCATCAGAGCGGGAAGGAAGGGTTGTTGCTGGCCCATTCTCATCCTCGGTGGAGCTCCTTCCTTTGGTTGCCCAGTCCCGTTGGCGGGGTCCAGGGAGGGTGACTGGGGTTCTGGTCGCTCCGGCCGGGTTTAGGGTGGTCAGTCTCCGTGTTGGGTCTCCGGTGCATTCCAGCGCCTGGCACTGGCTCTTGCAGGTCCGCTCGGCAAGGTCTGTCCTCCCCTTCTTGTCTTGGAGGTTACTATTGTCCTCCTCTCTTGTATCCAGGGCCCGGTGTTAATTCCTGCTGGAAGCTAATTCTGCTCTAGGGTCCTCTTAGTTGGGTAGGACTAGGTCTCCGTACAGTTCCTTCTGGTCTTCATCCTGGTCAGGGTCCCGGCTCAACCGGGATCGGACATCTGGCTTCGCGGCCAGCACCTTTAATTCGGCTTCGGCCGCAGCAAGGAGATCAGGAGGACTGTCACCGATCCCGAGCAACGCTCCCTAGCGTCGCACCCCAGCTCCAGGCCTAGTCTTACCTGCTAGTGGATTCCTGTCTACCTGCTATTGAATCCGTGACAGTGGGATCAAGAAATGAGGGGGATGATCAGAGTGAGGAAGTGGAGGAGGACTTGGTGGACGATAAGGTGACTGACCCCACCTGGGAAGGTGGAGAGCCGAGCGATGACAGCAGTCCTGAGGGTGAGCCATCTGAAGCACCGCAACAGGCTGGAAGAGGCAGTGGTGTGGCTACAGAAAGAAGGCGGACCGCACCAAACCGGCCCGCAAATGTTCCACGGAGCACCCCCTTGCGTAAATCTCCCTTGCCAAGGGCTAGGTGTTCCGCGGTATGGCGTTTTTTTAAGGAAAGTGCGGACGACAAAAAAATTGTAGTTTGCAACCTGTGCCACACCAGAATGAGCCGAGGCATGAACACTAGAAACCTCACCACCACCAGCATGATCCGACACATGGCATCCAAGCACCGTAATAAGTGGGAGGAACGCCCGGATCGCCAATCTGTGTCTGCAGGCCACACCACTGCCTCCTCTTCCCCTGTTTTCGGTGCCGGCCAATCGCCTGTCGAAGGCGCAGGCCCGCATACCTCCCGCCCTGCACCTGTACCATCTGAAGCACCATCAGCGACCACATCCACTTCCCTGTCCCAGCGCAGCGTCCAAATGTCGTTACCCCAGGCATTTGAGCGCAAGCGAAAATACCCAGCCACCCACCCACAGGCCATAGCACTAACCTCACACCTTTCCAAATTACTGGCCATCGAAATGCTGCCATTTAGGCTTGTGGAGACTGAGTCCTTCCGCAGCCTGATGGCAGCAGCTGTCCCTCGGTACGCAGTCCCCAGCCGCCACTACTTTTCCCGGTGTGCCGTCCCCGCCTTACACCACCATGTGTCCCGTAACATCACCCGTGCCCTGACCAACGCAGTTACTGGGAAGGTCCACTTAACGACTGACACATGGACAAGTGCTTGTGGCCAGGGATGCTACATTTCCCTGACGGCACACTGGGTGAATGTCGTGGAGGCTGGGAGCGACTCGGACCCTGGGATGGCACAGGTGCTACCCACGCCGAGGATTGCGGGCCCTACCTCCATCAGGGTTTCCGCCAGCACCTACGTTATTGGCTCCTCCTCCTCCGTTTCCACCTCCGAATTCTCTGCGCGCAGCGCCACTCACCCATCAGCCGGTAGCTGGAAGCAGTGTAGCACTGCAGTGGGGAAGCGTCAACAGGCCGTGCTGAAGCTGATCTGCCTTGGGGACAAACAGCACACGGCCTCAGAGCTGTTGCAGGGGATTAGTCACCAGACCGAGCAGTGGCTCTCGCCACTCAACCTGCAACCAGGCATGGTTGTGTGTGATAATGGGCGTAACTTGGTGGCGGCTTTGGAGCTCGGCAAGCTCACACACGTACCATGCCTAGCGCATGTATTTAATTTAGTGGTTCAGCGATTTCTAAAAACCTACCCCAATGTGCATGATCTCTTGACCAAGGTGCGCCGCGTGTGTGCACATTTCCGTAAGTCATCTACAGCTTCAGCCGGCCTGTTGAAGCTGCAGCAGCGCTTACAATTGCCAGCTCACTGGCTGCTGTGTGACGTGAGCACGCGCTGGAACTCCACCTTCCACATGTTGGCCCGGCTTTGTGAGCAGCAGAGGGCAGTAGTGGAGTACCAGTTGTTACACGGTCGTCGCCTCTCCGTTCAACTTCCTCTAATCAGAAGTGAGGAGTGGGAATGGATGTCAGACCTCTGTGAGGTTTTACGCAATTTTGAGGAATCGACACAGATGGTGAGCGGCGATAACGCTATTATCAGTGTAACCATCCCACTTCTGTGTCTACTGAAACGCTGACTGCTCACAATTAAAACCGACGCTTTGCATGTGGAAGAGGTGGAAATGCGGGAGGAAGAGCTTACACAAGGTGATAGCCAGAGCACCCTCACTTCGTCTTCTCAGCAACAAGCGGAGGAGGAGGAGGAGGAAGAGGAAGACACGGTTGCCTCGGCTACAGAGGGTAGCCATGGAACTTTAGTTCCATCTCTTCAGCGTGGGTGGGCAGAAGAGGAGGAAGAGGATGAGGAGATTGAGAGTCATCCTCCTGGTAAGGACAGCGAAATCTTGCCTGTTGGTACTCTGGCACACATGGCTGACTTTATGTTAGGCTGCCTTTCCCGTGACCCACGCGTTATACGCATTTTAGACAACACGGATTACTGGGTGTTCACCCTTCTGGACCCCCGCTACAAAGAGAATTTCTCATCTCTCATTCCTCCGGTGGAGAGGACAAGCAAAATGGTGCAATACCAGAAGGTTCTTGTCGAAAAATTGCTCCAAAATTTTCCATCTGACAACGCT
Organism: Rhinophrynus dorsalis; assembly: GCA_037306005.1. NCBI lineage: Eukaryota > Metazoa > Chordata > Amphibia > Anura > Rhinophrynidae > Rhinophrynus > Rhinophrynus dorsalis. Next base: position 182,694,644 of record CM074722.1, read on the forward strand.
GGCGGCAGAGTACGTGCTACCTTGGCCAACCGAGAAGGGGAGAAAAAGGGAGCACACAGCAGTTCCGACAAAGGCAGGGCAACACTCTCCAAGGCGTGGGACACCTTCATGACACCCCGCCAGCACCCTCACCCTGATGCGCAGCCTAGTGTCACAAGGAGGGAAAAGTTTTGGAAGATGGTGAAGGAGTACGTAGCAGACCGTGTCAGCGTCCTCAATGATCCCTCTGTGCCTTACAACTACTGGGTGTCCAAGCTGGACACGTGGTATGAACTGGCACTCTACGCCTTGGAGGTGCTGGCCTGCCCTGCCGCCAGCGTTCTGTCTGAGCGGGTATTTAGTGCTGCTGGTGGCATCATAACAGATAAGCGTATCCGCCTTTCCACCGAAAATGCTGATACGTTGACACTTATAAAAATGAACAAGGCCTGGATTTCCCCTGACTTCTCCACTCCACTGGAGCAAAGCCCCGGGGGAACATAAAGTCACTTTAGATATGTTATTTACAATGATGGGAATACTCTGTATTCCCATTCACCCCTTCCACCCAAAAAATGGGTATATGGTTGACTCTCTTCCATATACCCTGGGATATAATTTTTATATAGGGCCAGCTCACCAGCGGGCCCTGTGATATAATTTTTATATAGGGCCAGCTCACCAGCGGGCGCTGTTTGACAATTTTTGTATAGGTCAGCTCACCAGCGGGCCTTCTCATATAATGTTTTATTGGGTCAGCTCTCTAGCGGGCCCTCTCATATAATGTTTTATAGCGTCAGCTCACTAACGGGCCTTCGCATATAATGTTTAGGATGGTCAGCTCCGCAGCAGACCCTCACCCATAATGTTTTAGATGGTCGGCTTAGTGCACGTTTCCCTCTTAATCATGGCCCCAGTTCAGACAAATCGAGGAAATTTTTGGGAGAATTTGTCTCTGTGCACGTTTCCCTCTTAATCATGGCCCCAGTTCTGAAAAATCGATGACATTTTTTGCAGAATTTGCCTCTGCGCACGTTTCCCTCTTAATCATGGCCCCAGTTCCGAAAAATCGATGAAATTTTTTGCAGAATTTGCAGATGATATACAAGTAAATATACAGCAAATACTGTTTGGTAACAATTTTTCGCCTAAAGTCGTTTTTATCTTCCTTTTTGTGTGTTTTACGGTCAGTCTGTAAAAATGGCGTACTACGGGCGAAACATCGTTCCCAGCAGCGACGTTGGAGTCCAAGATGCATCCAGACATCCTCCCTATGCTGTCCCTGAACCATTTCTGTGGTGTTTCCATCATTTTCTGCCCTTTTCCTATGGACCAGGCACCCTCCCCTCATCAGAGCAGGGGGTGCCTGGTGTAATGCTCGAGTCCTCCCATTGACTTCAATGGGGCTCGGGTGCTCGGCCGAGCACTCGAGCCTCCGGGGGCGCTCAGTCAGAGCACCCGAACACCCGAGCATTGGGGTGCTCGATCATCACAAATTGTGAGGCGAGAGGAAAGGAGAGTCTTGGGAGAGGAAAAGTGGAGGAGGAACCTGGATGAGAGAGGCAGAGACCATGTAAAGTGGAGAAAGAGAGACTTGATGAAGAGGTGTAGGGGGCAGGGAGAGTACATGGAATAGAAAACATCAGAGAGAGAGACCTGGCTAAGGTCTGGATGGAGAAGTAAGAGTTAGGTGGAGGAGGGGCAGGTAAGGCTCACCAGGATTAGTGGCAGGTGTAGCTTTTCAGGGACAGTGTTTTTTTAACTTAGGTGGATCGGTTTCACCCTTTACATGCCAGAGGAGTAAGCATATCACTCCGGCACTCAAAGGGTTAAGTATGGCATATTTTGGGGGTATGTGTTTTTTTTTGTTTGTTTGTTTGTTTAACTCTTTGAGTGCCAGAGAGTTATCCAATGCATTGCAATGCTATGCTTTGGATTCCTCTATGGCACTCAAGGGGTTAAGAGACTCAGCTCCCAAAAAAGTGGGTGCAGATTTCCACACAGTAAAGTGGGTCCCCTAATTGATCTTAGTGCCTAATGCATGTAATTGAATGATATATTTCTGTGTTGTTGTTTTTTTAACATGAGTGAAAATGCCGCAAAATTTATTGCCCGAAGTGGGGGCTTTTATACATTATTTTTTCATAGCACAGGTAATTGAAAAGATACTGTTGGCTGTTTTGTAGGCCAACAAGACCAACTGAATCAAGGCCTCTGTCTCTGATATTCCAGCATTCTATCATTTCAGGTGATGCCCCTACTACTGTGTAAAATGCTGTACTGATGCTTCATTCATTGACAGTCTTTTGTCTTGTGAATAATTTACAGGAGCATAAAACAGTATTCAATAAGCTAAGATAAGATGCAGTTGTGGAGCAAACCAGTTACACCACAGGGAACAAATACATGTTCTTAAAATAACCAATGATTTCAATGGGGCATTTAACTAACTGGATGCTTGAAAGCTCACAATGCAATGTAGAACTCTCTAGCATTCAGGGAGTCATTAGCCACCTTACAATCAAAGGGAATTTTTATTTCTGTCCTACGATGTAATTCGTTTGCCCCAGAATTGCACCTCTTTAGATTGCTGGAAATGACTCATAGAGCCTCATGCACAACTGAAATGAGAAGCAATTCTGGGGCAAACCAACTGTAAAATTGGGGACTACTGAAAATCCCCATTTATTTAAATTGAGCTTTTAACTCCTAGAATGTTAGAGAGGTCTCCATCATATTGCTTGGGAATTCTCTGGCTATCTCTTCTGCATTCAAAGGGTTTATAAGCCCAATTTAAATCAATCTGAACTATTCATAGTGCTATAAGCCCCATTCAAATCAATTTGAACAATGGGTATGTGTATCTTTCTCCCTATGATATAGTTGGCTTGCCCCAGAGCTGCATCTCATTTCTTTTGTGAGCAAAAAAAAATACTGCATATAGTCAATTGATAACTTCCTTTTTTACCAATGTAAGCTAATGTGTTATATATACATTATACACACATATATATATATATATATATATATATATATATATATATATATATATAGTATTTGGTTATTGTAATATCAATGGCCTTTAATCCCTAGGATGCTTATCCAGTAGCAAATCATAGTGACATTTTGCAGCTTGTGATTAAAAATAGAATAAAATTGAAACAAACAAATTAATGATATATTAAAGGAAACTAATATATTTTAATGTCACAGATTACTACATATTCCCACTAAACTCTCTTCCATATTTCACACTATAAATGATACATTATAATTTCATTTGCAGATATCTGGCCACAGTAGTTTGTAATGATTTCCCTCTAGTGGAGAATGTAAGAATAACATTGTTGATTTAAAGCACAGCTGTCAAGTTATAAATGTATCATGAAAAAGTAAGATTTTTTTATTTGTTGTATTTTTGTTTGTATTTTTTTGGTACTAAACAAGAAACATCATGAGTACATGTAAAAAAAAATGAACAACAGTGTGTAAGGATTCTGCTAAAAAAACAGTGTTAGTGCAAATGAAAAATGTAGTATTGTAGGTCAGGCCATCTGCACCTCAGGGGAAAAAATTAATTCCCATTGATTTAAATGGGACATTTACCCACTTCAATATAAACAGGTCTCCAATGCATTGCAAAGCAATGTGCTGGAGGACTCACTAGTATTCATGGGGTTATAAGTTCCTTTTAAATCAAGGACAATATGGGAAATTTCAATATGGTGCAGTTTATTTGACCCAAAATTACTCCACTTTTCTTTTCAACCCTTTCTTTTCAGCCCTTAGAGGCTGATTTAGGTTGATTCAGCTGATAAATGCTATCCGTTGCTTTATCTCACAGATTCCTAGTCAAGTCTATGATGACATTTGTTGGTAAATCTAGTGTTAAAGTAGTAAACTGAATAGGAAAGAACTGGGTCAATTCTGAAGTTCATCAACTGCACCATAGTGGAAAAATAAAAACCCTCCAAATTCCCATTCTTTGAAATGTAGCATTTAACTCCTTGAATACTAAAGAGTTCACCAATGCATTGCTTCACAATGTGTTGGAAACCTTTCAGCATTTAAGGTGTTACAAGCTTAATTTAAATCAATTGTAATTTTATTTCTCCACCATGATGCAGTAGGATTGCACCAGAATTGTTACAGTTTGCACTGAATCTGAATCAAATATTAATTGAGAACTGACCAATGAATGGACAAACACTGATAATGGAAGGAGAACTGTCCATTGTCTGTTGTGACAGAAGTGATGTCTTTGCTGGGCTACAAGAAAATGGCTTCCAGAGTGAGCTCTAAAGACTGTTGAGTGAACTGTGCCTTGATCTGGCTATCAAACAGGACCTGCAGAGTGATTGAGTTGTACTGTAATTCTAATCTCTTCCTCTTTTAAGAACTTAGGTGTTTATTACTTATCAGTTTGTGCTTTCCTTATCATGGGTTTTAATGTATATGTTTCAGTTTTTAAAACCAGTTTGCGTCTGACTAGAAAAAGGGGTTCACTTTAAAAAAGTCGCACTCAAAAGAGCGTGTGACCACATATCACACTATGTTGCCAGGATGAAAATGGAAACCTAAGAGTCCCGCACTGCATGAAAGCAAGGGATTCTTAGGTTGCGCTATGAAACGTCCCCTCTTGGGCCCAAGGTGTTACAGTGTAGTTTGTCCTTCCTTCTCCCATTCACCTCTCCACAAGTGTGCAGTAACTGGCACAAGTCTGCAGCCCACTCTGACTTGCTTTTCCCCTGTTCACATGCAGCACTGCTCCGGTGGTTATATGTTGATGAGCACTGCTCCAGGCTCTGTCTTCCTTTCACTGCATACTCCGCTCTGTCAGTCTGTACGCAGTGAGAGAATGAAAGAGAGCCAGGAGCAGTGCTGCATGTGAACAGAGGAAAAGCAGGTCAGAGTGGGCTGCAGACTTGTGCCTATTACTGCACACTTGACAGCAAATAGAAATGATTACCGGACTAACTACACTGTAACACCTTGGACCCTAGCACTCGAAGTTTCATGACGTGACCTGAGAATCTGGAGCTTTCATGCAGTGCGAGATATCTAGGACATCATTTTTATCTTGCGACATACTTAATGCGATATGTGGTCACATGGTTTTTTGCATGCAACCTTTTAAAAGGATACCAGAAAAAGGTGTGTCGCTCTCAAAAACTTGTCATTAAAACTGAATGTTAGTCCAATAAAAAACATATTACATATTGAGATATGCATCTAATAATTAATTTTTTATATGAAAAAAACAGTCAACTATATTATAACATAGTTATGAAAATATAATGCCATCAGCTTCCAGCTGCTTCACATAGTTCCATACTGTAACATAATTATATCTATTCACAAAAGGATGAAATAAAGAGATATTGAGGCTCATGTAATAAGAACTAGAGTAATTCTGGCGCAAACCAACTTCATCATATAGAAAAATAAACATTTCCCAACATCCTTTTGATTTAAATAGAGCTTTTAACTCCATGAAAGCCAAAGGACTCCAACATATTGCTTTGCAAGCATTTTAGTTGGCTATAGTATTTAAGGAGTTAAAATCCCCATTTAAATGAATGTGGGGCAGCTGGTTTACAACAGCGTTACCTCAGTTCTTACTACATCAACATCCTTACATACAGCACTGGGAATAATTAATTCTTGATCTAGAATTGTTTCTATATACACAAATTAAGAAAGAGCTGATTATTAATATAAAGACAGCTTTTATTGTTCCTATTATATTGACATTCATAAATTCTACTTGTCTTTTACTGGTGAATGATGTGAAAATAAATAGATATTAAGCTATCAGTCATTGAAATTACAAAGTCCAGAGAATTTCTCTCAGACTTTCTGTGTTTGCTTTGATGGACACAGGTGTTTAAGTGTTATGAAATGCCACAGGGACTCAGAAAGAACTGTTCATTTTCCTGCAGCTTTGAATTTGCCACACAGCATGTAGGATGAAGTTCCCAGTCCCTCTAGCTCCCTGAAGTCTCTACATCTCAAAAAAGAGTTGGAAATTCTTCTGTGCTTTTTATGAAATAGTGAGAAGTTTCCATCAATCCCTTGAGGTTATTATTGTAGAATCTCTTAAGTAGTGTTGAGGTCACTCCCTGTGGTTTACTACACATATCGGTGGTAGATACCAGGAATCCTTATAGTTTGTAAATTATTCACAATGCACTTCAAGCCACTCAACTGTCAGTAACAAACATTAACATTATTAAAAATTAATGGTCATCTGATAGCATAGTGAGTCTCAAGTTTGCTTCCTTTTGATGTATACGCAAGAAAGGTATATTATCAGCACGATGCCATAGACCATGTTTTAACTTCTTATGAGAACGTGCCTCAGTTTCATGTTACAGTTTATCTGTCAAAGCACTGCAAAAATTAAGATCTTTTACATTGATGTGATTTAAACAGCTATTATGACTGTTGGAGAGATTGACAGCCTAAAGAAATGTTCCCTAAAGATTCTTGAAGGAATATCAATAGGAAGTTCAGAGAATAATTTTTTTCAGACCATGACTTTCTTCCTCTTTATCTTACCAAGTTCTGACATTTCTGCAGTTATACATGTAAACAATGTATGAATCCGCATAGCCAAGTGGATTCTGCATTCTAACCAACTGAATGCAATAAAATTCTCCACTACAATAAGAAGCAATACAATAGAAAATGCTCTAGAATGCAAGGAGTTAACATTTTAGGCATCAGAGTTCAGAAGTCAAAATTTAGATAGTGAAATCATTAAACAAAAGGCCACTAAAGGCTGTATTTGGGAAGTTAAAGAGGATAAATTATTGATTACTAGGAAACAATGCTTTGGAAACCTCTCTAGAATTCAAGTGGTTAAAAGCACCATTCAAATCAATGGGAATTAGGACAATTTTTATTTGACCCCATAATTGCACCTCTTTAGTTTCCTGGATACAGTCCTCTGTTTCACACAAATTCCTTGCATTAGTCTTGTAAATCAGTTTTCAGATTATTTCATATATTCTTTGCAACCTAAGTGAATAGTTAATATTGTCCTCAAATATCTATCTATCTATATATATATATATATTAAATAATAAATAAAATAAGCTTGCTCCTAATCTAATAAAAAGTATATCTGCATTAAGTATGACCTAAATACAGGTATCACATACCGTAATCGATATGCAATATCAATTCAAATGACTCAAGGCAATATAAATAAGATGAGCTAAACAAATGTCCCATAGATAGCAAAACAACCCAAATAATAATAAACAATAAATGCTTGACTTAAATACTTTTAAAAAATGCTTAAATAAAACATACAGGAATCACATAAAAAGTGCTATAATGGGTATATAGTACAGTATATAGTATATAGTCCAATGTAGTCCGAACATATATTGTAAAATATATATGGAAGTGCTCTGTTGATATTTCATGCATGCATCTTGAAGGAAATACTAAGATGTATAATAGCTCTCCCATCTATGTGTATTAGCAGGGTGTCAGGTGTCAGTGCACCTTCTGTCATCCTCTGTCCTCCTTTAACCCCTGTAGCCTGACAGTAGTCCAGTTTTTGTAACCAGCAGAATACCCAGCTAATGCAGTATTTCCTTTGTTGCTGTATCAAGGCTTCATGCAAGTTATACTGGTTGGGGTGAGGACTGTGGGCAGAACGTCTGGTCCCCTGCTTCATTCTGCTCAGAGAACCCAGGTAGGAGTGAGCGGGATCAGCAAACTAAGAAACTACTCACTTAGATTGCAATGAATATATTAAATAATCTGAAAATGTAGTTTTTTTATATTTTAAGAGGTTGGCCAAGGAGGCCACTGACACCTAAATTACTGAATTTCAACTTTATCTTCCAAATGATTAAAAAGTTAGAACTGAATATTAGCATTTAACACAGAACCCTCTTTTGTGCTAACACATACATATAAATAGCAGTGGTGGGCCACTGTTGGTTCTGGGTTCTATGTGGCCCTCAGAGATATTTCATGTGCCTCTCCTCCCCGCAATCCATTCTCTGGTATAGTGAAAAGATAAGGTAATTTTTCTTTACCAAATCACACATCCTTTTTTCAACCTCAAATTGCAACTTTATACTACATAATACTATTTTTTTTTTACCCAATTGAGAATTTGTAACTGTAATGTGTTGACATTTATTGGACTTGATGGCCACATTTGCAGCCCTTGGGTTGAATCTGTTGCCTATAACTTAATAAATATCTATATGAGGTTGTGCTACCATAGTTATAGTTTGAACTGTTTTTCAAAGTTAAATGATGATTTTCCTATGCATGTCACTTTTCAAGGTATTAGTAGAATCTGAAAGTTAAGGACTTGCTGTCAAGTCCCAAAACCCTGAAATTATGGTCTAAATCCATTTGGTGAAAAAAATTACAATTAGTACCAAAAAATTAAGACTACAAAAAATTATAAAGAATCTGTGGAAATTGACTTACATTGAAGCAAGTTAAATCGATCATATTCATTCAATCAAAAGCAGAAAAATTAAGAATATAGTTCAGAGAGGAGAGATTTAGCCCCACTACATCCATGTCATTGTTTCTTTTCATAATACATTTAAAATCACCAAAAACTCACTTGGGTGTCATGGAGTTAAATTTCTCCTCCCAGATCTGGAATACAAAGAACTGAAGTACTAATTATTCTTGAAAAAAATGTATTGCCGGCGCAGTCTAGTGTAGATTGGTGTTTTGGTCCTGTTAGGGACCAGGAACCAGACAGACAAAAAAAATGTAAAATGCAAAATAACCAAAGCAAAGAAAGCAAAATCCAGGACCGTAAACCAAAAGACAAGCAGGGGTCAGGAACCAAGACAGGTATTCACAATGCCCGTGCTTTCTTCTGTCACTCTCTGTATGTTGTGCTCCCATTGGCTGAGCTTAGTTTGGCCTGCCCAGTATGGCCTTCTTATACCGGGCCTCTGGCACCTGTCAGGTGCCCTTTCGTGGTGTTCCTGTACCAGTGCTACTGTGTTACTGTGTTCCTGTGTACCGACTTGACCCGTTTGACTACTCCTTCTGGTTCCTGCTCCGTGATTCGACCCGGCCTGGCTGACATTCCTGCTCCGTGACCTGACCCAGCCTGGCTGATGTTCCTGCTCCGTGACCTGACCCGGCTTGTCTGACGTTCCTGCTCCGTGATTCGACCCGGCCTGGCTGACGTTCCTGCTCTGAGATCCGGCCCAGCTATTCTGATCCTCTTCTCCGTGTCGCTTGGGCGACATTCTTACTTCCGCTTAGTTGGCTTAGCAGACTGAGTATCTCTGTGGCCTCCGTTACTGCTGAGCCTTCCGTTAACTCTTGCAGAGCACTGTTGCCTCCTTTACCACTGAGCCTTCCGTTAACTCTTGCATTGCACTGTTGCCTCCGTTTAACACTGAGCCTTCCGTTAACTCTTGCAGAGCACTGTTGCCTCCGATTACCACTGAGCCTTCCGTTATTTCCGCAGAGCTATTGTTGCCTCCGATTACCGCTCCGGCAGTAGCCATGGTTGCATTCCGTTAGCTCTTGCTGTGTATGGTTGCCTACTCTACAGCACCGGCAGGGCGCCATTGGCTCAATTTTCCAGCTCTTGCAGACTATCGTGCCTCCCTTACTGCACCGGTTGGGTGCTATTGGCTCAAATCCACCAGCTCTTGCAGAGTACAGTGTCTCTGTTACAGCACCGGTCGGGTGCCATTGGCTCAAGTCCACCAGCTCTTGCAGAGTACTGTGCTTCCATTACAGCACCGGTCGGGTGCCCGTTAGTGATGAGCGAGCACCCCAATGCTCGGGTGTTCGGGTGCTCTGACCGAGCACCCCCGGAGGCTCGAGTGCTCGGCCGAGCACCCGAGCCCCATTGAAGTCAATGGGAGGACTCGAGCATTACACCAGGCACCCCCTGCTCTGATGAGGGGAGGGTGCCTGGTCCATAGGAAAAGGGCAGAAAATGATGGAAACACCACAGAAATGGTTCAGGGACAGCATAGGGAGGATGTCTGGATGCATCTTGGACTCCAACATCGCTGCTGGGAACGATCTTTCGCCCGTAGTACGCCATTTTTAGAGACTGACCGTAAAACACACAAAAAGGAAGATAAAAACGACTTTAGGCGAAAAATTGTTACCAAACAGTATTTGCTGTATATTTACTTGTATATCATCTGCAAATTCTCCCAAAAATTTCCTCGATTTTTCTGAACTGAGGCCATGATTAAGAGGGAAACGTGCGCAGAGGCAAATTCTCCAAAAAAATTCCTTGATTTTTCTGAACTGAGGCCATGATTAAGAGGGAAACGTGCGCAAAGGCAAATTCTCCCAAAAATTTCCTCGATTTTTCTGAACTGAGGCCATGATTAAGAGGGAAACGTGCGCAAAGGCAAATTCTCCCAAAAATTTCCTCGATTTTTCAGAACTGGGGCCATGATTAAGAGGGAAACGTGCGCTGAGCCGACCATCTAAAACATTATGGGTGAGGGTCGGCTGCGGAGCTGACCATCCTAAACATTATATGCGAAGGCCCGCTAGTGAGCTGACGCTATAAAACATTATATGAGAGGGCCCGCTAGAGAGCTGACCCAATAAAACATTATATGAGAAGGCCCACTGGTGAGCTGACCTATACAAAAATTGTCAAACTGCGCCCGCTGGTGAGCTGGCCCTAGACAAAAATTATATCACAGGGCCCGCTGGTGAGCTGGCCCTATATAAAAATTATATCACTGGGCCCGCTGGTGAGCTGGCCCTATATAAAAATTATATCCCAGGGTATATGGAAGAGAGTCAACCATATACCCATTTTTTGGGTGGAAGGGGTGAATGGGAATACAGAGTATTCCCATCATTGTAAATAACATATATAAAGTGAGTTTATGTTCCCCCGGGGCTTTCCTCCAGTGGAGTGGAGAAGTCAGGGGAAATCCAGGCCTTGTTCATTTTTATAAGTGTCAACGTATCAGCATTTTCGGTGGAAAGGCGGATACGCTTATCTGTTATGATGCCACCAGCAGCACTAAATACCCGCTCAGACAGAACGCTGGCGGCAGGGCAGGCCAGCACCTCCAAGGCGTGGAGTGCCAGTTCATACCACGTGTCCAGCTTGGACACCCAGTAGTTGTAAGGCACAGAGGGATCATTGAGGACGCTGACATGGTCTGCTACGTACTCCTTCACCATCTTCCAAAACTTTTCCCTCCTTGTGACACTAGGCTGCGCATCAGGGTGAGGGTGCTGGCGGGGTGTCATGAAGGTGTCCCACGCCTTGGAGAGTGTTGCCCTGCCTTTGTCGGAACTGCTGTGTGCTCCCCTTTTCTCCCCTTCTCTGTTGGCCAAGGTAGCACGTACTCTGCCGCCAGCGTTGTCAGATGGAAAATTTTGGAGCAATTTTTCAACAAGAACCTTCTGGTATTGCACCATTTTGCTTGTCCTCTCCACCGGAGGAATGAGAGATGAGAAATTCTCTTTGTAGCGGGGGTCCAGAAGGGTGAACACCCAGTAATCCGTGTTGTCTAAAATGCGTATAACGCGTGGGTCACGGGAAAGGCAGCCTAACATAAAGTTAGCCATGTGTGCCAGAGTACCAACAGGCAAGATTTTGCTGTCCTCACCAGGAGGATGACTCTCAATCTCCTCATCCTCCTCTTCTGCCCACCCACGCTGAAGAGATGGAACTAAAGTTCCATGGCTACCCTCTGTAGCGGAGGCAACCGTGTCTTCCTCCTCCTCCTCCTCCGCCTCCTCCAATTGTCGCTGAGAAGACGAAGTGAGGGTGCTCTGGCTATCACCTTGTGTAAGCTCTTCCTCCCGCATTTCCACCTCTTCCACATGCAAAGCGTCAGTTTTAATTGTGAGCAGCGAGCGTTTCAGTAGACACAGAAGTGGGATGGTTACACTGATAATAGCGTTATCGCCGCTCACCATCTGTGTCGATTCCTCAAAATTGCGTAAAACCTCACAGAGGTCTGACATCCATTCCCACTCCTCACTTCTGATTACAGGAACTTGAACGGAGAGGCGACGACCGTGTAACAGCTGGTACTCCACTACTGCCCTCTGCTGCTCACAAAGCCGGGCCAACATGTGGAAGGTGGAGTTCCAGCGCGTGCTCACGTCACACAGCAGCCGGTGAGCTGGCAATTGTAAGCGCTGCTGCAGCTTCAACAGGCCGGCTGAAGCTGTAGATGACTTACGGAAATGTGCACACACGCGGCGCACCTTGGTCAAGAGATCATGCAAATTGGGGTAGGTTTTTAGAAATCGCTGAACCACTAAATTAAATACATGCGCTAGGCATGGTACGTGTGTGAGCTTGCCGAGCTCCAAAGCCGCCACCAAGTTACGCCCATTATCACACACAACCATGCCTGGTTGCAGGTTGAGTGGCGAGAGCCACTGCTCGGTCTGGTGACTAATCCCCTGCAACAGCTCTGAGGCCGTGTGCTGTTTGTCCCCAAGGCAGATCAGCTTCAGCACGGCCTGTTGACGCTTCCCCACTGCAGTGCTACACTGCTTCCAGCTACCGGCTGATGGGTGAGTGGCGCTGCGCGCAGAGAATTCGGAGGTGGAAACGGAGGAGGAGGAGCCAATAACGTAGGTGCTGGCGGAAACCCTGATGGAGGTAGGGCCCGCAATCCTCGGCGTGGGTAGCACCTGTGCCATCCCAGGGTCCGAGTCGCTCCCAGCCTCCACGACATTCACCCAGTGTGCCGTCAGGGAAATGTAGCGTCCCTGGCCACAAGCACTTGTCCATGTGTCAGTCGTTAAGTGGACCTTCCCAGTAACTGCGTTGGTCAGGGCACGGGTGATGTTACGGGACACATGGTGGTGTAATGTGGGGATGGCACACCGGGAAAAGTAGTGGCGGCTGGGGACCGCGTACCGAGGGACAGCTGCTGCCATCAGGCTGCGGAAGGACTCAGTCTCCACAAGCCTAAATGGCAGCATTTCGATGGCCAGTAATTTGGAAAGGTGTGAGGTTAGTACTATGGCCTGTGGGTGGGTGGCTGGGTATTTTCGCTTGCGCTCAAATGCCTGGGGTAATGACATTTGGACGCTGTTCTGGGACAGGGAAGTGGATGTGGTCGCTGATGGTGCTTCAGATGGTACAGGTGCAGGGCGGGAGGTATGCGGGCCTGCGCCTTCGACAGGCAATTGGCCGGCACCGAAAACAGGGGAAGAGGAGGCAGTGGTGTGGCCTGCAGACACAGATGGGCGATCCAGGCGTTCCTCCCACTTATTACGGTGCTTGGATGCCATGTGTCGGATCATGCTGGTGGTGGTGAGGTTTCTAGTGTTCATGCCTCGGCTCATTCTGGTGTGGCACAGGTTGCAAACTACAATTCTTTTGTCGTCCGCACTTTCCTTAAAAAAACGCCATACCGCGGAACACCTACCCCTTGGCAAGGGAGATTTACGCAAGGGGGTGCTCCGTGGAACATTTGCGGGCCGATTTGGTGCGGTCCGCCTTCTTTCTGTAGCCACACCACTGCCTCTTCCAGCCTGTTGCGGTACTGCAGATGGCTCACCCTCAGGACTGCTGTCATCGCTCGGCTCTACACCTTCCCAGGTGGGGTCAGTCACCTCATCGTCCACCAAGTCCTCCTCCACTTCCTCACTCTGATCATCCTCCTCATGTCTTGATCCCACCACATACTCAGTCATTGACAACTGTATATCATCCTCCTCATCAAGGTCTTGAGACAGTAATAGTGGTTGATGTAATGGCAACTGTGTCTCATCATCATCATCATCCACTTCCTTTGACCTTAAATGCCGTTCACCTCTGTCATCTTCTTGTGATTGGGTACCCTCTAGAGGTTGTGAATCAGGGCACAAGATGTCATGTTCCTCTGCAAGCGTGCTTGGAGAGAGGTTCAAATTAAGGATTGGTGATGAGACGAGCTCCTCACTATATCCCAGTGTGGGATCACTTCTTTGACCAGACCCTCTATGGTGGGAGGAAGGATGATCAGAGTGAGGATTATGTTGACCAGACTCTTGGCTACTGAGAGTGGACTTGGTGGAAGACAGGGTGGTGCTTAACCGACTGGAAGCAGTATCAGCTGACATCCAACCGACCACCTGTTCGCAGTGGTCGGACCTCGAGAGTGATGTCCTGCGACGCCCTGTAAAATGAGACATGAAGCTAGGTATGGTGGATGTCTTTCTGTCTTGTGCTCTGGCACCAGGCACAGTTTCTACGCGTCCTGACCCGCGCCCTGAACTATCAGGATCACGTCCACTTCCCCGTCCCTTTTTACCCGCCTTCTTCATATTACACGGAATATGTGCTGCAAATCTGCAACTTTGCACAGTGCACAGAATTTGCTTTTGCACTGCGGCTACGCACAGTGAATGGAATATGTGACTTTGATATTTTACAGTTTGAAGACTTAACAGAATTTTTTCCTATTCTGAAACTGTGCACAGTAAACAGAATTTGCTTCTTAACTGCGGCTACGCACAGTGAATGGAATATGTGACTTTGATATTTTACAGTTTGAAGACTTAACAGAATTTTTTCCTATTCTGAAACTGTGCACAGTAAACAGAATTTGCTTCTTAACTGCGGCGACGCACAGTGAATGGAATATGTGACTTTGATATTTTACAGTTTGAAGACTTAACAGAATGTGCTCTAATCTGCAACTTTGCACACTAAACAGAATGTGCTCTAATCTGCAACTTTGCACACTAAACAGAATGTGCTCTAATCTGCAACTTTGCACACTAAAAAGAATGTGCTGCTAATCTGCAACTTTGCACACTGAACAGAATGTGCTCTAATCTGCAACTTTGCACACTAAACAGAATGTGCTCTAATCTGCAACTTTGCACACTAAACAGAATATATGAAGTTTTTTTTTTTTTTTTTTTTTACCCCCACACAAAATAAACTGCTGCCCCCACACACAGTAGTCCTAAAAAGGACTTTTGGGTCTTTTTTTTTTCACAATTGCTTGTCTTCTCCCTACACTGACTTTCCCTTCCTATCCTCATCTCTCCCTGGCTAAGACTGAGCCGAACTCGCTGGTCAGGTGCTATACAGCACCCGACCACGGGTTCTGGCCAGCCAATCAGTGTAATGCCAGCAGCCAACATGGCTGCTGGCATTACACTGATGTCAGAGCCTCCCTGCACGTTTATTGGCTGTGCAGCAGCCGCGAAACGTGCGGGGAGGAGACCCGAACATGGCGGGCGAGCACATGCGGTACTCGTACGAGTACCGCCATGTGCCGAGCAGAGCGATGCTCGAGCCGAACCGAGCTTCGGCCGAGCATGCTTGCGCAACACTAGTGCCCGTGGCTCAAGTCTGTTTATGCTCTAGCAGAGTATTGTGGCCTCCGTTACTGCTACAGCAGAGGGTATAAGTCTCAGTCCTGCTTTGCAGACTTAGGTGCTTCCACATCTCATACCACAGCCTCTTGATAACCATTACCATCATACTGGGCGTTGCCAAACACACCACATCAGAGACTGACTACTATCTATGAACTTTAACCCATGTTGGGCTGAAGTTGCCCTGTTATGCCTGACCTGTGACAGTATCTAACCTTCTTCCTATTGTATACTGGGCCTGTGTGGGCATATGCCCATGATTTATATTTTCCTGTCTGTTCCACTGTGATACTAGAGCCTGCTGTGGGTATTCTCATTGTGTCTTTTAATAAAACTGTGCTTAACTCTAACCTACTGTGTCTGAGTGTCGTACAAACCATTACACGGGGTCAGGAATATGGAGATGAGCGATGTCAGGAACAAGCCAGAAGTCAGGAGCCAGAAGGGATGTCAAAGGAAGCCAGGTCATGCATGGATATTCAGGAACTCAGGAGAACACACCTGCAGCCAGAAGCAAACACAAGGGCAAAAAGGAAGTGAGCCTAGCTGCTTTAAATAGCCTGGAAGAGGTTGGCTGATAACAGTCAGGTGAGTAACCATGGAAACAGAGAGGCCAAGGCAGTGTTAATCATCAGCTGAGTCAGCCTGACACAGGGAAGAAAAGGCAGCAGTAATCAACAGCAAAGTGTTAGAGCAGATCAGCCAAACGTGACAGGTCCTCACCAATGAGTGCTCAAGTTCTTAAGTTATTTGGTTCTTTGGACATCTATGTTTACAGTCTTGGATGGCATTGATCAAATTAACTCTTGATTCAAAAGAGACAAGGCCTGTACCTTTTAATTTATGATAAACAGAGAACATCCTTTAACTCTAATCTTGATAGACAAAAGATTTTGCAGAGCTATCATTTGTTTAACAAGACAATAAAACATTTCGTAATGGAGTTCAATATGTAAAGCACATATACAATTGGCATTAAAAGGCTTTGGAAATGCCTTTGAAGACTATGAGTGGGAAATAGCATTGCGGAGCCCTGAATTGCTAGCTGCTACGGCCAGGCATCAATTGATCCAACTCAAAATCTTATATGAATCCTATTACACTCCTGTGCGTCTTTTTAAGATGGGCAGGATGGATAGTGATCGTTGCAGGAGGTGCGGGCGGGCAGGCGCCACCTTTTTACACATTCTGTGGGAGTGTCCTCCGGTTCATAGGCTTTGGGTTGCTGTGCTCAGTACTGTGTCAGCTGTAGTGCAGTGGGATGTGTCACTTTCCCCAAAGTTGTGTATATTTTCTATGCTCCCTGATCAGCTTCATTCAAACTTTCATACTGTACTAATTAGAGAACTGTTGATTATGGCACGAAAGGTGGTGGCACAATCATGGATGTTAGAACACCCCCCCCCCAAGCATGACCAATGGATGGCCCTGACAGTCCATAATATTCCTCATTATAAGGGACTTTACTTGCATAGGGGCACCCCAAACAAATTCCACCAAATATGGGGTCTATGGATCTCTTATTGTAATTCTAGAATTCTTTACCAATGAGGGCTATGTGATACATAACTATTAAATATTACTTTATGCTTCGTTTGTCATGTTCTTGGAGACTATGGCTACTTATTAATCTATCTATATGTTTATTTACAAATTGATGTCTAAGCAGTTATCTTCTACGTTTATAAATACTTAATGGTGGAGGTGTTCTGCTCATCTCCTGGGAAGGGAGGGAGGGTGGGCAGGATGAGTCCTTTTAGGGTCTCAGTTAGGGTTGGAGATAAGGGAGGGTAGTTTGGGTTTAGTTTAGTTTCTTTAACTTAAAAATCAAAATGGGACAGCTATACCTTCCTGTTCTGATATCTGCTTGACTGTATGTATTGTTTCTTTTATCTGATCACTATGTGCATTATCACTGAGTTTGTAATGCTTTATTACTGTCCTCTCAATAAAAATGTTTAAAAAAAAAAGGCTTTGGAAATAGACTGATAAGAGCACTCTGGTCATCAGAGCTTTCAGTCTATAAGGACTGATGACTATGAGGGATTGATATAAAAAGTCTATGTGCTTGAAATTGCTGAGTGGACCAGCCACAGAATGTGACAAAGTAGGGAGAACAAAGTGACAAGTGCTATAGGCAACTGTATGTAGAAGTTTTAGTTA
This sequence comes from Rhinophrynus dorsalis, assembly GCA_037306005.1. Taxonomy (NCBI): domain Eukaryota; kingdom Metazoa; phylum Chordata; class Amphibia; order Anura; family Rhinophrynidae; genus Rhinophrynus; species Rhinophrynus dorsalis. Next base: position 182,712,131 of record CM074722.1, read on the forward strand.
ATAGTATCATGGACAAATTCTGAAGAGGCAGAGTGGAACAGTGTGACTGGGTTGCAGTAGAGGCAAGTACAATGGCTGTTCCCAGTGAAGGAGTAAAGAAAAGTGCAATTAGGTTCAAACACAAAGCAGTATGGAGTCAGAGATGATAATTTTACAGGGATGGGAGGCAAATCTTAGTTGCTAGTTGAAGAGGAATTTATGAGGAACTTATGGAGGCTGGAAGAGAGTGTGTCAAGTAAAGAGGAGAGTTCAGTAGTGTGGGATCAGCCCTAGAAAAGTCTTGTAGATGACAGTGAGAAGTGGTAAAAAGAAAGGAGGAGAGGGGTAGGTCATCATGGCCTGAAAAGATGGAGCTATCTGGAATTTATACTAAAATAAATGTTGATAGAGAGGAGAAATGTTGCTAACTGCTTTGTACTTTGGAGTCATTAATCAAAGGAGTGGAGTGTGGTTAGTTGAGAGATTATTAAGGAATATTAACTATTAAAAGCATTCAAAACTGAAGAGGGGAAGGGCGGTAATGAGAAAGAATGCCTAGGAGAGGGCTTCAATAATTGAGATAGGAGATGGTGAGGGCATGAGTTAGGATTATGATTTTATCTTGAGTCAGAAAGTGACAGATATGTCAGATGTTTCTGAGATAAAGGCAGCAAGATTTGTTAAGGGCTTGGATCTAGGGAATGAAAATGAGGGAAGAGTCAAAAATAAAGTTTGGAAGGCAAGAATTATAGATGAGTCACTCAAAGTGATGATAATTTCTGAGAGGGATTTGGGGAAATGGGTAACAGGGAAGACATTCTGTATCGGATAGAATGAGTTTTATATTATATAAATATATATAATTATTTATTTATTTATTTATTTTTTGAGATGACATCCAGGTACAGTCTGCAGAAATGTAGTTAGTAATTAGGGGTGGGTGAAAAGTGAGAACAATTTTGTGTAAGTAGCTGAAAATCAAAGTTGGGAGTCCTAAATTAACATATATCCTTGACAAATTTGTTAGCATGCAGAGTGCTGGCATATATTCATGATCATGTCAAGCGATAAAAAAAACTAAAATATGGCAGATGTGTATGGTACTGGTGGTAGGTGACTAGTGTGGTGTGATTGGTGGGACCTTGACAAACTGCATTCACCCTGGGTGGAGAGGGATCATCATTATTGCACACCGTTGCTGCGATTAGTTTTTGAGCTACCACTTTACCCCCACATCCCTGCATTTCTCCAACTCTCCTCCTCTCTCCTGTACATTTGCTGGACATTACTCAACTACTGTGTGTGTCTCTCTAAGTACACAACTGATGGAGTGTGATGGCTTGCCTTAGCCCTCAAAAAAGTATCAGTGTCGTTTACTGTCTATCAAATCTGCCTCAGTCACAGAGCTCACATCAGGCTCCCAGTCAGCTGTCTGTCACCTAATATATTTATTTGTTTAATTATTTATGCATTCATTTTTTTATTTATTATTTAAGTTGTCCACCCTATCTTATCACAGTTAGTAAAAAAAAAATATAACTAAAAAAACAAAATAAAAAACTTCTTTCCCCAGACTTCCCCAGCACAGAGACAATTAAATAAAAATCAGCAAGCAATTTGGACCCCAGCTGCCTGTGTAATGCCAGTTAGTCACACCAAATTTTGAGGTATTTGAAGTCAACCTCTTTCCTCCCTTCTTCTCCGCCCGAGTGATGCCAGACTTCCCTAATACAGTGAAAAATGCCCTACCTAAAAGACTCCCTAAACTAAGCTTCAATTCCCCTTTATTTGCCTATCTTCTTTAGGTCATAAACATGCTGCTTTCTCCTCTCCCAAACACAGAATGGCATGCTGTGGGAGCCTGACACCCTTTTATATGGCTGTAAAAAGGTATAGAATATGTTCATGTGCTGGGAAAAAATGTATCTTCAAATTTATTTCAATGCAACGAGGTAGGTGAAAAAAAACGGGAAAATTCAATTTTTCACCAATTTTGGTTTGAGGCGAAAGCTTTCACCCATTCCTATTAGTAATGCAGAGAGGGTGTGTTGTCAGGGGAGGAGTTTAAAGGTGCAAGTAGAAACCAAATTATTGAGAGGAAGTGTAGATTGAAAACAGAACATGGCTCTGAACAGAACCTTCAGGAATAGGAATGACAAAAAGTCTGAGAAATTTCAAACAGGAATTTTAGTGAAAAAATATTTCCTGCATTTGTTGCAAAAGTTCCTGCCCAAAGAAAATACATAACATTTTCTCCTTTTTGCCACAGTCAATAAATTTAATGTGAGAACTTTAAAATTGTTTGCCTATGTTTTCTATAAATGCAAGGTTTCCTGCAGCAATATTACTACTTCTGATGGCAGAAGTAGAGAAATAATTAGAACACTAACTTCCTTCTTAAGTAACATTGGCACAATCATCCTTGAAAAATAACTGCATCACATGACATCAGTTCTTTAAAGACTTTGTTTTCAACAAAAGAAAAGGGCAGCATGTCAACAACCAACATTTTGTCAAGTTTACTATTTCATAGGCATACTTTTGCATTATTTTTGTGCAGGTTTTGACTTCTTTCTAAGAATGTAGTAAGTGTGGAATAGCAGCACATAGTAGAAGAACTGTGTAACTTAATTGCTTTAACAATATGACTTGTGAAGGTGGTGGGGGCAGTGACGGTATGTGTGGGGATCTCCAAAATAAACAAAGAGTCATACTCCTCTGCAGCAGGAAAATATAATCTTGGCATACTTTCTGACACATACATAGCACTTCTGTTATGTACCCAGATCCCGTAAAATGTTTAGCAGTACTTTTGCTGCTATTTGTGGCACCACTGACCTGTTGATGGCTTGTCTCCCAGTCAAACCAGGTAGGATCTCATTGAGGAGATGCCAAGGTGTGAGCTTTCTTCTCTCACATGCTTCTTACACAGACAACAGGTAGCAACATGCTTAGCTTTTGGATCATTAGTAATGTATCTCCGTACCCTGGACTTCATAGACTGTGGGGTTCCTATTTGTACTACTACTAGATGTCACAGATGCTGCACTTCCAACAGCAGCAGAGGCACTCATAGCTAAGGCTATGGAAGCAGATAACCTATGTTGTTGCTGACAACCCAGTACTATAGTGTGTATGGCTGAGTGTGTGATGATGCTGATGATGACTGACAGGATGACTGTATTTTTTGTCAGATTTGCTTGCTAAGGGTCACACTTTCCAACACAGTTCTCCACAATGGTGGAAGATTGAGCCTTTGCCTTTCAGGTAACTGTTTAGCATTATGATCATCTCTCTCACTCTCATCTTCATTAGGGATGGGGTGAAAAGTGTGACAAATTTCCTGCATGACTTTTCGCAAAAAGTGATGATTTTTCGATTTTTCCACAAAAAATTTTGACCTTTCCACCTATGCAAAAATTTCCTCCTTAACAAATTTTCCACCTATGTTAACACATTTTTCGACTATTTTAACACATTTTTTGCTTATATTTCCTGTAGGTACTACATTTCCCACTGTAATATTACTTCTTCTGAGGGCTGAAGTTTAGAAATAAGTGACTGAAAGTCAAAGTTGTGAGTCCTACAGCAACATATGGCTTGAAAAATGTGTTAGAATCCAGAATGCATTTGTCCTTTGCTCACAACACTAACTTCCTGCTTAAGTGACACTAGCACATATTCATGATGATGTCCAGTAATGAAAAAAATAAAGTACAAACTAGAATGTGGCAGATGTGTATTGTAGTGGTGGTGGTGGTGGAGGACTGGCATGGTGTGATTTGTATATGTATTTTTATCATTGTCATACTCTATCCTTCTTCCCAGATTATTGACACATATTACTTATCGGTCATAGCAGTGGTCCCAAGTGGGGTAGATGGTGACAACCCTTCTTCACATCCGTCCTCCACCTCCTCATCTGTGGTGCTGTTAATATATTAGTCCTTGCTTTGTCTGTCATGTGTGGTTTCAGCTAATACTACTAACGGAGCTAGATGTTGATGTAATTCTACTGCCACTACTACTAGGTGTCAAAGGTACAACACTTACTTACGTCATATCTGTGTTGCTGTTGCTGGGTACTCAACAGAGGTGTGTGTGGCTGAGTGGGACTTGGACTTTGAAGAGGCGATGATTCTGATGATGACTGATAGCGTGACTGTGTGCTTTTTGACATCTGTACTTGTCCTGGGTCAGACTTTCCAATGGTTTTCTTAAATACTTTATAGACAGGCACAGTGTTCCTTAAAAGTGGTGGAAGATATAGCCTTTGACTTTCTTCTAACCTTACAGCCCTATCATCATCCTCACTCTCAACTTCATCTGTATCTGAACAAGAGAAGGATGCTTGAGGGATACATAGCTCTGCATCATCATCAGTCATCATTAGGTCATCCTCAGCAGCATCAGCATCACCTGACAGTTCTTGCCTACTACTACCCTTATATTCATCTAAGCTTTTAGAGGTCTCAAACAATTTCTTTTTACTTTTACTGTAAAAAAAATTTGCTACCACTTTGAGGACAGGTGTTTTGGTGCTTGGTTGTCTCACTGTCTGATGCAGCAGGCAGTTCAGCTGCTACACCTTCCTCTATTATGCTATTGCCAGCATGATCAACACTTCATGTTGTTGTCTTCAGTGTTCTTCTTATATGGTTCTTTATTTCTACTGGCACTGGTGGTGCTGGAACTAATTTTGCTGGGACCTTGACAAACTGCAGCCTCACTTGGAGTAGATGGGTCATCATCATTGATTGCACACATTGCAGCAACCATTGCTGCAGTCAGTTTTTGAACTACTATTTTACTCTCACACCCCTACACTGCACTGCTCACCCCCCCTCCCCTTGTGTGTTTGCTGGACATTAAGCAATTACACTGTGTTTTTTTACTGTACGGTATACAACACAACTGATGGAGCTGTATGATGCCTTGCCTAAGCCCAGTCAGCTGTCTGTCACTATGACCTAAGATATTTAGTTTTTATTCTTTTTATTCTTTTTTACTTTTCTTTATTTTTTTATTTTTTTATTTTTAAGTTGTCCACCCTGTTGTCTTATCACAGTCTGTCCAAAAACAATTATAACTGAAAAATAAAATCAACAACTTCTTTACCCGAACTTATCCACCCTGCAAAGAGACAATAACAGCAAGATTAGAAAGCAAACAGGTCCCTAGCTGCCTTTGTCTTGCTAGTCAGTCACATGGAATTTTGGAGTATTTGGGGGTCAACCTCCTTCCTCCCTTCTTATCCCCTAGAGTGCCCCAGACTCCCCTAATACAGAGAACAAATGTCCTACCTAAATGACTCCCGAAACTAAGCTTCAATTCCCCTTTATTTGTCCATCTCCTCTAGCTCAAAAACATGCTGTTCTCTCCTCTCACAAACACAGAATGGCTGCTTTGAGAGCCTGAAAACCCTTTGTATGGCTGTAGAAAACTTTTGTGTGGTGGAGAAATATTTTTCTTTCCATTGATTTCAATGGGTGGAAAAGGCTGGAAAAAGCAGAGAAATTGCACTTTTGGTGGGAAATTATTTGCCAAGCGAAAAGTGCCATTATTTGCTGATTTCAGTTTGAGGTGAAAACTTTCGCCCATCCCTAATCTTCATCTGTATCAGAAAAAGAGAATGCTGGAGGGGTATATTCTAGATATATATCATCATCAGGTATCAGTAATCTTTCCTCAGCATCTCCCACTATGTCTTGTCCACTACTTTTCTATTCCCCTGGGCTTTTAGGAGTTCCGATTTCTTTTTACTTTTCCCCTTCGAAAGATGTTCACAACATTTGCTACTACTTTCAGGACAGGTATTTTTGAGGGGCTACTACTACCACTAGGGCTAGATGATGCTGAAATTGTACTGTGTCACAATTGCTGCACTTCCAACAGCAGCAGAGGCACTCATTGTAGTGGATGGTGATAACATGTGTTGTTGCTAGTCAACACTAGTGCATGGCTGAGTGGGAGTTGGACATGGGAGATGAGACAATGCTGATGATGACTGACAGGATGATTGTGTATTTTTTGCATCTTTACTTGTCCAGATTAAGACTTTCTAATTGATTTGTCAAAGAGTTTATAAACAGGATGTGGAGGGATATACTCTAGATCAACATCATCATCACTAATTTGGTCATCCTCAGCATTGCTTGTTGCTTCTTCCCTACTACTTTTATATTAATGTAGGCTTTTTGAAGTCTCAGACAATTTCTTTTCACTTTCCCATATAGGAATTTTCACAAAGTTTGCTACTACTTTCAGGACAGTCATTGTGCTTGTTTGTGTCACTGTCAGATGCAGCAGATAGTTGAACTGCTACACCTTCTTCCATTATGCCATCAACACTAGAATGTGACTCATTGTCATCTTCACACTACAACAACTATGGATGTAATTAATTTTTGAACTACCACTTTACTCACACTTGTCATGCATCCAGCAGCCTCCGTTGCAGCCACTCATTGTTCTGGTTGACATTGCCTTTCAGCATGTCATGATGTGTTCTTCCCTTCATTGTCTGACACTCAGCTTGACTCCACCACCCTTTCCTGATCTCTTCCTGGTGCCGGTCTTTATCTAATGATGCTGGCTTGTGCTCCACACTGTTCAGTCAGTTTGGTGTATTCCTTATCCTTAGTTCAGTTGATTATCCATGTATGGCCTTGACTCCTCTCCTGCCTACTGATTGTACAGTTGATTGATTATCTGTGTATAACCTAAGCCTGCCTTGACTCCTCTTCTACCTACCAATTTTACAGTTGATTGATTATCCATGTATGACCCAAGCCTGCTTTGACGTCTCTTCTGCTTATCGATTTGAAACTGTGGATTCTGTATGTGTGACTTGGTCTACCCTTGGACTCATCTTCTGCCTGATGACCTGGGATTGATAGATGTTCTGTGTATTACCTATCCAGCCTGTGACTCTCCTTCTGCCTACAAGATGTGTGTCATCTGTTTCCTGTGTATTACCCAGCCTGTATCCTGGCCTTCTCTTACCTACTGAACCTCAGTAGGTCACTTTACCTTGTTTAGGATGGAGCTGTATTCTCCCTGAGATCAGTGGTGCTTAATTTATTTTTAAAGGAGTTATCCAGGGTAACCATCAGCATTTCTGAAGGGAACCATCTACCGTCATGGCTAGAAATTTTATATGGCTACACAGCATCACAATTCCATTGAAAGTGACCTCCACATCTGAGCATTGTTCCCTAGCTATTAGCACTCCTGATCCATGTTGGTAGAGCCTTCTGCCCCTTCTTAGTAGCAGGCCTTCCTTTGCCGTTGTATTTCAGTTATCCCTTGGTGGTGTTTATTACATTATGTCCCTACACTGCTCCTAATCCTTTCACCTTACCTCTACCCCTTTTGCATTTGCTGGACATTACTCAGCTATTGTGTGTGGTTTTAATGTAAAGTAAACAATAGAACCTCTATTGTGTGATGTCTTGCCTTTGATCTGTAGAAAAATACTCTATCTTGTCTCATGTCAGCCTGCTTCAGTCAAAGATCATGTCAGGGTCCCAGTCTCTGTCACCTATCAATTTGATTTATTTTATTCATTTTAATTAACTGTCCCCTCTATACCTATCAAAGTTAACAAAAAATATAAACACACTATAGAGTGATGATGGGGATGTAAACATGGGCAATGTGTTTGAATGTGTGCATCAGCGTCATCATCTGGAGTATCAGTGAAACGCATCTGCATTTCGCCGAAGAAATGAAACAGAAGTTGAGTCGGCCAGATGTGTATACTGGTGGTTTGGATAGTTGAGGAGATGAGAAATGTTCTGGTTCTTCTTTTTTGTAAAAAAATTGATGCACACACAGTGCAAGCGGACACTCAGGAGAAGAACAATATGTGGTACACAGTAATATCAAGTGGGTTTCAAACTCCTGGTTATTTTCCGCAAATTTAGGCATGCTTTTGGACAAGGAGGCATATAAAAGGTGAGTCTGTGGGGTGACCCCTTGATTGACCCCTGAACAAGTGGGTTTTAGCTATACAACGCCTAGAGTAGACTTGAGATTTTTTAGTTTTTTTTATATTAAGTGAACGTAAATGTGTGCACCCTTCTTTTTGTGTTTTTCTTTACATGTATATGTGGAGATGTTTTGCCAGTGGTTCCATTTGAAAAGCAGCACCGCAGTCAAGTTGAATTTAAATATTCTACTGGACTTTTTTCTTGATTCAAATTGAGACTGGTAGGATTTTAAAGATATGTGGGATATAACGCTTACTCAGGTGGTGACTTTTTAAGTATGCAATACTTAACAGTGTATATTGAATAAAGCTGGAGAAAATTAATATATCGAATGGGAACACTATATGATGAATTACTAAGGAGGGGTTAATATGTCAAAGGGGGGGCACACCTCCTTGCACATGTAAGTGTCTCATTATGCATAATTTCAAAATGGAAATAGGCCATTATTGATGTGATGAATGAAAATTTGTAAACCTGTCGGATTGATGTCGATGATGGCATATTTTTGTCTGAGTGCTGGTGATGTGATGTCATAGACACTTTAGTGAATACTATTGATGTGCCTATGACACTGCATCAACAGGACATAGACATTTTTAGCCCTCTTCGAATTTTAGTGAATCTGGCCCAATGTGCCACTTTTTTCTGCAGAAATTCCTGCCCTTAGAAAATATATAAAATATATAAAATTGCTTCCTTTTTGCTACTGACAATGGATTTCACCTATGCTATTCTATAGTAGTGATAATTTATTTCCCATTACTATAAAAATCTAGAACTTCTCACCATGTAGTTGAGACAGAGAGAGTATTAAAAACAGAGAAAGCAACAGAGAAAAAATTAGTTTTGAGTAGTTGTATAGTCAAAGAGAGACAACACCAGTACCCCTGGATACATGTCCGTGCATGGGAAAAAATTAGTAGGAGGAGTTGAAGTACTACTGCTGCTGATGTGGAGGAATACAGTAACAGCAGCAGTAGTTATAGTACCAGTAGCAGTGGTTAGCATAGCCTCCAACAGATAGTGCTGCCACCACATTCCTTGTGACCCAGAGACACCAGAGCTCACCAGCAGAAGATAGTGCTGCCACCACCCCCACCACATCCCCTGACTGAGAGATGCCATAGTCCTATGAATAAAAAAATAAAAAGCAATTTATATTTTATTATTTCAAACAAAGACAATAATCACATCATATACATGCTGTTATATATGTGCTTCACTTTTATATTGTACAGACAAATAATAAAGTTTAATGTTTTTAAAATACAGAAACTCCAGCTTTCCAAAACAGTGTGTGTGTGCGTGTGCACTGAAATCTATTCCAGGCTAGTCAACCTCTTGTATACAAGAGATGTCTTCAATGAATTGCAATCCAATGTATTTAGCACACAAACTGTTAAAAGAAAATAGGCATGTTGACTGATGCAACTTTTATTCCAGCCAGAGGTGATGAGCTTATTATAATGAGCAAAGCTTTAAAGAGAATGTACAAGCTATATGTGTTAATCTGACATAAGTGTGCATTTGATGTAGAAAGCATGCCTGAAGTCAAAATTCACAAAGTATAAAATAAATGGTATCAAAACCAAAGCTTAAGTTTGGTCATTAATGCCCAAGATTAAATGGATAATTAGTGGAGCCATACAGCACAATAGTATTTTTGCCATGTGATGATCAGCAAGTATCCTGGCAACTTGCCCATTCAGGCTAGCCTGCAGCATCCCTTCATTTCTTTAAACAGTTCTTCTGCTGCCTAATGTATGCATACTTGCCATATGAAAGCAAGTCATATAAGCTGATTTTCTGTCTCTCTGCAGACTGTTCAAACTCAGAGTCCTCTGCTGGAGTCTGCCTTTATGATTCATTGACTCAGATTTCATGTAGAGTTTACATGATGTCTGCTATGCCCCATACAGTTTTGTATCCATTATAACTTGGGCCCAGATACAAGGCTATAAAGGCAGAGCCTCTATATGAGAATAACTATCTTCTTTCTTACTTGACAACAAAGAATTTGCATTTACTTTTGCATTCACAACTGCTATGTGATGACAATTGGTAGGAACCTTCCTAAGTTAAATAAAAGAAGTACTGTGAAATTGCTTTAATGAACAAGTCAATAACTCATTTACTGAGACAAAAAAATAAGACTTGTCAAGCAAGCAGGAAAGATACTGCTGTGTTAAATAATTTAATTAATTATCTTAAAAAGAATGCTAAAAGTTTTTGCTTGTACCTGTAAAATCATTACTTAGCTATCAGATAAACTATTACATTGTGGGTGAATTTAAATTACATTCAGCAAAATTGATTGGCGTGCAGAATGCAGAATGCTGAATGTGAATGGGGAAAGAACAGAGACATGAAAGTAATGTCAGAACATTAATATAGTGGTAATATGGTCTTAAAGATACTAAAGAAAAATATGTCAGAGCTTTTTGTGGGGCGATTAATATATAGGTTGGGCTGAGATGGACACTTTTTATTATCATTTTATAGAAAAAAGAAACTGTGATTTCCAACGTAGTCTAAAAGAAAAACCTTATTGATTCTTACTAGTGAAAAAAATTCTAGAAACCTAAATATCCAGTTTTACTCATATAGTGCACAATTGATGTATCCATATATATGAAGAAAAAGAGTATATATGCTCAATAAAATCTAAGTAATGAGTAAAATATTTGGAGCAATTGTTCCAGGTGTCATAACTCTGTGCCAAGTGTGAGCATGTTTTCTTTTTAGAAGCTAAGATATTGGATCTGGAAAGAAACATTGCAACATTGCGTGACATTGGAAACCTGGAAAGGAGTTTAGAACTTACAGAGCAGGTAGAATGTGGGATTACTGGTGAAGAATGTGGAGTTGTAGATGACGAGGAGGGGCAGGCAGGCAGCTGGGTAACAGTAAGGAGGGAGGTAGTGGGCATCAGGAAGGCCAGTTCTGCGTTCACTCAGTCCAACAGATTTGCAAGATTGTGCAAAGATGTTGATGAGGATAGCTCAGAATTCACAATACTGGAGAGAGATGGTTCCTCTAGCAGCCAGAGGAACAGTTCTGCTTCCAGTTTAGATGGGATGCAGAGAAGGTAGAAAACAAGGCAGGTGGTGGTAATAAGGGACTCTGTTATTAGGAGGGTAGATAAGGTAATCTACCGACAGGACCGTGAATGCTGAACAGTATGTTGTCTCTCAGGTGCTCGTGTTTGGCATATTGCGGACAGGGCAGACAGATTTATTTTATTACGCATCTATATTTGAAAATATACATAGGGAAGAGGCACAGGAATTGGGAGTTTTTGTTAACATTCTAGCTCTTCTATTTGTGCATATTTTTCTATATTAGATTATTGGGAGGGGCTGGAAAGGATCCAGCTGCCTTGGTACATATTGGTAGCAATGTCAAAGCTGGAGGAGGATGGAGGCCCCTAAAGACATTTTTTCAGGGTTTTAGCATGCAAGCTCAAGTCAAGGACCTCTAGGGTAGTGTATTCTGAAATACTACCTGTGCCATGCACCTGTTCAGGTAGGCAGTGGGAGCTCAGGGAGCTTAATGCATGGCTCAAGTATTGGTGTAGGAAGGAGGGTTTGGGGTTTTTAAAGCATTTGGCTGACTTTGATCTTTGATACTATCTATATGGACGTGATGGATTGCTTCTAAATGGTAGGGGAGCCACCGTACTAGGGGATAGAATGTTATGAAGGTTGGAGGAACTTTTAAACTAGGAAAGAGGGGAGGGTATATCTATATAGCAAAAATGGGATAGACATAGTATATAGGAACTGGGGCCAAGTAAATGATGGGGGTGGAGAAGATGCAGTGATAAATGTAGCCAAAAGGGAGGAACTAATATTAAATGAAGATGTAGAAAAAAAGGCAATTAGTTGGTAAAATATGTAAGGACTTCAAAATGAATTGTATGTTGGTAAATGGAAGAAGTACAGAAGATAAAATGGTAGAACTAGAATTGTTGGAGGTTGATGAGCATTTGGGCATAATTGGTATAACTGAAACATGGTGGGATGATACACATGATTGGGCTGTAAATATAGAGGGCTATTTCATATTTAGGAGAGATGATTTATAGAAAAGAGGGAAGTTGTGCTTATAGTTGAAAGCAGAGCTAATTACTGGCCATAATGTGGAGTCCTTGTGGGTAGAAATTGAGAGTAATTGTGGTGTAAAAAGGTATAAAAAAGATGCTGGTGGGTATATGCTACAAACAACCAAATATTGATGAAAATATTGATGAGAATTGTTTTTAACTATCCAGATATCAACTGGAAAAAGAGATATGTCACAGTGGTAAGGGAAGCAGGCTTATGAGTAGGGATAGGTGAAATTTTCGCCTCAAACAAAAATTGCAAATAATGGCACTTCTCCCTTGGAGAATAATTTCCAGTGAAAAGTGCCATTTTTTTCCACTTTTTTTCACCTAGCTCATTCCATTGAAATCAGTGGGAACATTGAATTTACAAACCATGTAGCAAATGTTATTTTATTTCCCAAAAGCATAGTATAAACGTGGTCTGGGGAAAGAAACAGGGTGTCACAGTAGCGGCAGCTGCCGAGCCGACCGCTACCTTACCTGCTGGTTCGCCAGCATTTGCTATCACCAGCGTGCGGTCCGTTCCTTCCTGCAGCCTGCCGCAGCCTCTTCCGGCGGGCTCTCAGTGTGCCTTGGCGCGCGTCCAGCTAGACGCGTGTCTGTATTTAAAGAGACAGGCACACCTTTTTGGTCTCCTCCTCTTCCTGGGGGCTGCTCCTTATAAACCACTGGACACTACTCCCAGTGGCCCTTTCGTACTGTCACGGCAGTAATAACGATACTGGAGTCGGTACTATTTCACCAGAGTTTATTAAGAAACACACACACAGGCAAAAGTACAGAAAAGTACAAGGCAACACGGTTGGTAGCAATACTGTTCTTTCGAAGACAGGAACTGAGCCCCAAAGATAGCTAGGAAGGACTTGACTCAGGTCTGCACCGGAGCTCCACTACCGGTCCGCAACTGCACGGCCAACTGTGTGAAACGCCCGACAGGTCCGCACCTGTACTAACCAAGGTAGGAACGCCCAACAGGTCCGCACCTGTACAACCAGGGTAGGAATCGCCCGACAGGTCCGCACCTGTACCACAAAGATAGGAAACGCCCGACAGGTCCGCACCTGTACTACCAGAAGCCAGGATCGAGAGGCCACTAGAGCTACCAAGGTGCCCAACGGCTATCCCCTGGAGCGTTTGTATGCTGGTTGCGCAGTTGACAACCGCAGGCCAACCAAGGCAGATAGCGATATACAAGAAATGAGCTGTAGGTCTGATCCCAGGGGCAACGGGACCAACCAGCGTAACGCACAGAACAGGAAATCAGGTAAAGCCAAACGTCAGCACCAGAACGGATAGTCAGCCAGGCCCGGGTCATACACAAAGAGGGTAGTCTACCAGAGCCGCAGATTATGCACCAGAATGGTTGTCAGACAAGCCAAAATCATACACAGAGCGGATAGTCAGAACAAGCCAATGGTCATAACCAGAACAGATAGTCAGTACTACAACCTCCCAACCTCACTGGACACCACGAAAGGGCAACTGGGAGTAGTGTCCAGTGGTTTATAAGGAGCAGCCCCCAGGAAGAAGAGGAGACCAAAAAGGTGTGCCTGTCTCTTTAAATACAGACACGCGTCTAGCTGGACGCGCGCCAAGGCACACTGAGAGCCCGCCGGAAGAGGCTGCGGCAGGCTGCAGGAAGGAACGGACCGCACGCTGGTGATAGCAAATGCTGGCGAACCAGCAGGTAAGGTAGCGGTCGGCTCGGCAGCCGCCGCTACTGTGACACAGGGAATCTGTTTTGTGGGGGTTTGTTGACTGGTATTGGGGGGACAGTTAATAAAAAATAAATAAATAAAATAAGAAATTTGTATGTAATGTGACAGAGACAGGGACCACCTGATGTAAACTGTGACTGGGGTAGACTGATAATTGACGTGATTAAGTATTTTATAGAGGATGATTTGTAGGATTTGTTGCTAGAGGCCCAAGCCCTGAGGAAACATTGATTTGTAGGACTTAGACTTATTTGGCACAAGCCCTAAAGAAACATTGATTTGTAGGACTTAGACTTAATGGCAGAAGCCCTAAGGAAAAAATGATTTGTAGGATTAGGTTTATTTGGCAGAAGGATACATTGATTTGTAGGAGCTAGGCTTGTTTGAAACAAGCCCCCAAAATTGTGTATTTTTTTGTAGGCTTCTGTTTTGTTTATTTAAAGAACAAGCCCTGAGAAAAAAATGCTCTATTGGCATAGTGCCTGCAGGTCCTTTCATGTTGGCCTGATATTATTGAGGAATTTGCAAGTGCTGTTTTTGCAGCTGCTGCTGAGTTGTCTAAAGAGCAGGATGATTAGGCAGCTCAAAGGGAATGGGATCAATAATAGCAGTAACATGGGTGATGGATGATGAACGTTCCACTTGCTGCGACTAGCTCCAGTGAGGCACCTGAGCAGTAGCAGCACCATAACTAGCCCACACCCACTTCAGGTATATGTGGAGAAAAGAAGAAGTTAGACAATAATGCTTCTCCACCTGCCCCTCCTCCAAAATCATGGGTGTGTTAAGAATATAAATGTTTCTGTTAAGAGTAAGAGTTGTGCCTCTCACATCAGAAACTTCAATGTGCACAGTGTGTGTGTGTGTGATAAATAAGGGAAGGACTGGGAAGAATGGGTAAAGATGCACTCAAATGAAACACTTAACACAACTATTTCCAGCACCATGTCCCCAATGTGAAATTCTCTCACCAGAAACCAAGTACTGCTGCTGTCAATATGTCCCTTGTCCACTCCCCACTAAGGACACATGACAATTTGCAGACAGTTTAATAGTAATGATGAACCCTCCCTGCCACCAGCTTAACATATTCTGTGCGATGGAATTTCCTCAGATACCGCTTTATGTCCTGGTTGAGATTATCCTCCACCACACTGCCATGTGTGGTCAGTGCACCACAGAGTGTGCAATGAGTGGACACAAACTGCAACATCCTGACATCTACAGAATGGCTATCACTTGGCAGGGGAGGTAATGATGAATGAGGTGGACTGGCAGAAGATGTAGTTACACAAGACCAAGAAGGTGATGGTGAGCCAGGTGTTTTGCACATCGTTTTTATGGACCAGGAACCAGACAGTACACAAAAAGGTAAAATGCAAAACACCTTTATTAAAGTAACAAAAAATAAACAAAACAGAATCACGATCCAGGAGCATAAGCCAAATGACAAGCCAGGGTCAGGAACCAGGACAGGTACTCAGCCAAGCTGGAGTCAGGAGCACAGAAGTCCGTGAAGTCAGGAACAAGCCAATGGGTCTGGAGCCAGAAGGGTCGTCAGAGGAAGTCAGGTCATAGACGGATAAACAGGAGCTCAGTAGAATCACAGCAGTCAGCAACAAGGTCAGCAACAAACACAAGGACAACTGGCAAGTGAGCTAAGCTGCTTTAAATACCCTGCTGCGAAGCCAACTGGTAGTCTCAGGGTAATAGGTGGAAAACACACAGAACCTACAGTCTCCCAAATTATAGCAATAATGGAGACTACTGACTCACGCCTGCAGTCAATAAGGTCGGAGTCTTCCAGAGGCCCAGGTCTGCACCAGGATGTATGTCTGTGGGGAACGGAGCCACACAGTAAAGTGAACAGACAGAGCCACAGGTCAGCACCAGCCAGGATAGTCAGACAAGCCAGGATCATACACGGAGCGGGTAGTCAGCCAGAGCTACAGGTCTGCACCAAATTGGATGTCTAAAGCCAAAGCAGCGCACAGGTAGAATGGTCAGACAGAGCCATACGTCAGCACCAGAATGGATAGTCAGACAAGCCGGTTCATACACAGAATACAGGAGCAACAGGAACTAGAACTGCACTGAACACTGACGTAAGAGTAGTGATACAGACCCAGAGAGGTTTATAAAGGAGTAGGAGAAGGAGGGACCAATTAGGTCCCCCAGGCTGGGCCTATAACAGGCATCCAGGCAAGTGCCTGATTCATGATGTCAGTAACAAGGAACCATACACGACCAGGCCTTAGGCAAAGAGGGACGCAGCTAGTGATGCGCTGTGTTCTGTTTCTCTTTTTGCATATTCCATTTACCCGAGAGGACTCAGGGAATCAGACAGCAGACAGACCGTTTTGTCTCTTGTTGAATCACTAACATAAGCAGACCTATCCATTCTTATCATCTCATAACCTAATCATTGCTTCATCTTCCATCAACTTCATTCCATCTCATATTCATTATGAACATTGAATGACTATAACTATTTCCATTTCGCTCATTTCATGACCAAGAAATGACCAATAAGAACTGTATGTATTACTTATAATTAGGCTGACCATACCTCACCTTTAAAAAGGGACACACATGAAAAATGCATACTACAAGGTTGCTTTGATTTTGATGCACTCCTGAAATGTGCCTATTTTTTATGTATCCCTTTTTAAAAGTAAGGTATGGTCAGCCTACTTATAATTCAATTCAAGTAAGTTCTTATACATTTTGTATGCAAGACCTGTAAATGAGTTCAAATATATAAGACCTGTAGAACATGCCTCTCTGTTTACAGTGATTCTGTGTGTTATACCTTTTTTTCACCTGTATAATATACATAGCCACTTACCTACTAAGATAGTTTGGGTCTAGTCTACCTAGAGTATTTCCCCAGTGAGCACTACTATTCTTTCTTTTCTGTTAAGCAACAGCAAAAGGCTTACTCAGGAGATAAACAGAACTGATAGCTCACAAACAAGCCATGTTAGCAGGATCCAAATTATCATATAAAATAAGGTCTGGAACGAAGCTGAGATCAGGAGAGATGGCATACAAGAATGGAAAGAATTCACAAGCCAAGGTCCAACCACTGGAACACTTGTAAGACACTATACACTTGCACTGAAGTTCCTGTCAGGCTGCTTGCTATAGGCCTCAGCAGGTGTGTCCTGGAAGGCAGAATGAAAGACTGATAATAGAGCTGGAGTAAGTAGAGCAGGGGTGTCCAGAAAAACAGAGCTTCAAATAATAGGACATATACATTTATGCCTATGATTTGTTTATGTTTTATACTCATTGTTTTACTCTGGTCACTATATATTGCTGAGATCCAGAGTAGTGTTGATAAGGGAGAACATTTCTTTATTCTAAATTTACAATTCATGTGTTATATTGATGATGAGGAGCTTATAATATATTTAAGAGTGTATTTAGTGGTTATTCTGAATGTCCTATCATTGTTTTTATGGCTATTTTTGTGTGTTTTTTTTTTTTTACTTCTTATTATAGTAATACATTTTACTATTTTGTACCTAATTGAAAATTGATACATTTTCCCTCTACTTGTGGGGTTTTATTTCCATTCCTATAAGTGAAAATTAGAAATGTTAATGGAAATCTGATAGAACAGATAGATAGTCTGAGTCTGGTGGATCAGATAGGTAAATAGTGAAGAGTCTAAGCATGATGAGACTTTTCTGGAACTTCATAAGAAGTTTCAAAAAGTGTTTCTTTTTCCCAAAAGAGTCCATTTTAGACTACCATCTATATAGGGATGGATGTCTAAAGTTCTGGATTACACACACTTGCAAATCCAATGACTGGTCCTAGGCATAAGCCAATAAAATGTGACTGATGTCCACATGGCCAGTCTTCTGTCCTACATCCACCATGCGAGAAGCTCATGGGGGAATGCAGAAGATTGTAGGTAAATAAACTGGGGTCTTGAACTGTTGTTTAACTAGCCCAAGTGAATATAACATTAATTTGTTTTTACCACACTATTAAGCAACCTCTACTTCAATGTCATCTTAAAACTTAGCACTGTGAATAAAGTTCACAAGAATTGTTTAGTATTTGATAACTGTGCTTTTATGGAAAAGTGCCTGCCTTATTACAGGGAATGGTCTTTAGTGAAAATGGCCCTGCATTTCCCATCCTAAAGTACTTTTAGTGTATAAGTAAAACCGATATCCTTAAAATGTTGTGGGCAGAGCAACAATTTCTTTCAGTCATTTAACATTTTCAGCTCTAGGGAATAATTCACTGATTTAGGATTCATGCCAACACTTTACTGTCCTTTTGTAAAACACAAATGACAAGCAAATTACATTGTGATCAAACAAAGATGGCAAGTAGGAAGTATAATTATATAGCATTAAACACATTTAGGCTTACTAATTACTTTAAAAATTTTATTTTTTTTTTCAGAAAATATGTAAGTACACCTCTATCGACATCTGATTTTATACATAGAAGTTTATGAATAAAGATCTAAGGTTTCATTTGGGAAAAACAAGGCATCATGTTGTGACCTTTCAAAGAAAATAACATTATTCAGAGCAGTTATTGACTATCTGTGATCCCAGACCAGAAAACAGCCTAATTACCAGTGTACCAATTGATCTTGTTAACACTAGTGTTTTGACCACTTGTTATTCCGCAGTTGTCACATCACAAAGGAGTTTCATTACTGGAATAATTGTGAACAAGATTAAGTACTCTAGTATTGGTTTTAATCAGATACACAAAGAAATCCTAAAGTTGTGTTTATAGTAACAAATTACAGCTTCAGCAAGACACATTGAGGTTGATGCACTAAGAAGAATACTAGCAGTTCTGGAGCAAACCAACAAAGTGGACAATTACAAATTCCCCAAAACATCAGTGATTTAAACAGGCTTTTAATTAATTGACTGCTAGTGAGGATTTCAGTGCAAATTTGGACACTTTTTTTAACTTTCAATAGATAAAAAATCCAGGTTTATATTAAAGGGGATTTTTACTTATGTCCTATGCACAAGAATTGCTCCTGTTCTACATAGTACATCAGACTCAGGGCTCAATTCTATTAGAACCAGTAGTAAAACAAAATTAATGTCTGTAGTTTTAAGTCACAGTTTTGTATTCTATTATCTGTGCTGTGACAGTTAAAAAACATCATTGGTGCAAAATTAATGCCCATTGAAGACAATGAAGTAGCTATTAAATTACATGCGGTGGCTAGTAACACATGTTCAGGGATTCTCTTTTTTTATAATTTTAGTACCTAACAATCCTAGGGCTCGATCCAATTCCCATCGGTAAAACTGTCAGTAGGGCAAAAATGGATACTGAATGGCACACACAGGCCTTGATTCAATTGTGGACAGTAAAACAGCCGGTAGGACAAAAATTGCAACCGACTGGTATACAAACACCTCCCCCCCAGACTTACACCTCTGGCCGTTGCTCAAGGGTTTTTGTGGAAACATTTAACAGAGACTGGATTTTATATGGCCAGTCTCTGTTCAAAATGGTTTAAAACTCCCAGTCAATCAGCTTCTTGCAGGGGAATGATGAAGCCCAATAGAAGCTGATTGGAAGGGATATATACAGCTGGCAGCTGTGGCAGCAGGAAAAATCACCAAAAAAAAAACCTCCTCGTATCTTTCAGGCTGTTGCCCATTGCCAACTGAGAGCCTTTTATTTGGCTAGACAGGGATCATATTGCCTTACATGCTCCCACTAGCTTTGCTGTGGTCTTCCTCAGGGTAGAGAACTTGCCCTGCAGTAACTACACCTCCCAGTCAATCAGCTCTAGCTGGAGGGATGACTCAATGCAATGGAAGCTGATTGGCTGCGAGGTGGGGTTACTGCAAGGCACATTCTGCTTAACACCACATCCCAACCAATGGGAGCATGGGAATTATTTTCAACAGAGACTGGCCGTATAAAAGGCAGTCCTTATTCAAATTTCTGTCTGTCCTGTTCCCCAAAAGGTACAAGGTAACTATAATTTTCTTTTTACAGGATCCAGACTAAGTTGAAAGAACAAAAATGAAGAGGAGCACACATGATGAAACAAGATTAAGATGACAAATGAAGGAGAAGAAAGAAGAAGACGATATAAGCTTACAGAAAAGGGGTTGAAGCAGAAGACCTGAGTGGAGAAGACCCCCTGGACATCTGGATTACTGGTCGTTTTTACATTTAGGTGTTATGTTTTTGCCTGTGCAATGCACTGCGTACCCTAATGCCACTCAAAGGGTTATTTTTTTCATTCACATACTTTTTTGGAACCCTTTCAGTTACTTATTCATGCTTAACACACATTTTAAAAAAAACCTTTCAGTGCCAGAATACATTTCTATCCCATTTTGTACTGAAAGGGTTACTTATATTGCACATGTACGCTTGATGTAATGACATGGGGCTTAGGTCCCCATATCAATACATCTGTTGGTCACTTGGCATTTTTTCATAGAAACCTTCAAAGAAGCCACTAGTACCAGAGGCATTCTAACAAGACACCACTGGATGCCCAGCCCACAATATGGGTCTTATGGCCCCACACCACGATCGTAGCAACACAGTTGGATGCAACCCCAGAAAGAGACCAGCCTTCAGCCACAACCAAGGTGGGCAGGGAAAAGATCCCAGTTGCCACAGTATGACCCATGGCCAGTTGATTATCATAGGTGAGCCACAGAGACCTGAACCACTTGCCAACTTCACATCACCAGCACAAACTGAACCTGAGGAACAAGGATCGTCAGTCAATGATGAGATCATAGATGTGTTGGGGGCACAACACTCACCCTATAATTCTTCACTTGCTGGCCCCCTAATACCTGTCCACACATTTGCCTCACCACCAGCTGCAGCATCAGAGGAGACACACTCAGACACCTGGGACAGACACAGACTAAGGAGGAGAGTCATCAGCAGCACCTCCATGTGCATCATCCATGCCTTCATCATGTGTCACAGCTGCCTTAAGTAACAGGATGTTTGAAGAATACAGAATAGGCTACTGAGATAGACCAAGCGCTTCTCCAGGAGGTATCTGCCCAACATGGACAGAACTACAGCCACTGTATTTTATCCCAGCAAACCCTTCTATAGACAAAAATACGCCATATTTGGACTGGACTGAGTGACTTGCTTGGCCAGATTCTTATTGAAATGCACAAGCAAAATTGAATCCAGAGGCTGCTGTTGGTGCGAACTCAACAGTCAACTGAGGCGGTCAACTGTTTTAACCTCCCCCCTCAAGTGTGACACCCACAACAACCCCAAAACCCTCAGGAGTCAACAGACAGTTGGCGTGGGCATCCACATCTGGTGCAGATGTTAACCCTGGTGCCTCTTCAAAACCCACAAAAAATAAAAAAATCCCCAAGTGCCATGTTTTCCCTAAATAAAATGCAAACATATAAGCATAGAATCTGACGGCAGATAAGAACCATTCGGCCCATCTAGTCTGCCCATTTTCCTACTGTAAAAACCACAAATCTTTTTTGGTCCTTGGTCTTTTCTTATGTTAAGGACAGCTTTATGCCTATCCCATGCATGCTTAAATTCTGTCACTGTATTAACTTCTACCACTTCTGCTGGTAGTCTATTCCACTTATCTACTACCCTATCAGTGAAGTAAAACTTTCTTACATTACATCTATGTCCCTCTAGTTTTAGACTATGGCCTCTTGTTCTAACATTTTTACTCCTTTGAAATGTACTTCCATCCTGCACTTTGTTGAATCTCTTCATATATATATATATATATATATATATATATATATATATATATATATATATATAGAGCATAGAACTTATCAAGAACGACTCAGAGATCTAAATATGTATAGTCTGGAGGAAAGAAGAGAAAGGGGGGACATGATTGAAACCTTTAAGTATGTTAAAGGACTGAACAAGGTTCAGGAGGGAAGTGTGATTAATAAGAATCTGAATACAAGAACAAGGGGGCACAATCTGAGGCTAGTTGGAGGAAAAATCAAGAAAAACATTAGAAAATATTATTTCACTGAAAGAGTAGTAGAAACTTGGAACAAACTTCCAGCAGAGGTGGTTGATAAATCCACAGTAACACAGTTTAAACATGCCTGGGATAAACATGTATCTATCCTAAGATAACAATAAAGGAATACTAAAGGGCAGACTAGATGGACCAGGTGGTCTTTTTCTGCCGTCAATCTTCTATGTTTCTATGTTTCTATATATATATATATATATATATATATATATATATATATATATATATATATATCATATCCCCTCTCTTTCTCTTCTCTCCTCCAACTATACGTGTTCAGATCCTTTAGTCTATCCTGATATTTATTTTCTTGTAAATCAGTCACAATTTTAGTAGACCTTCTATGAATTTTCTCTAGAGTATCTATATCCTTCTGGAGATGGGGTCTCCAGTACTGTACACAATACTTTAGGTGAGGTCTAACTAGAGATCTGTAGAGTGGCATGACCACTTTCCT
This sequence comes from Rhinophrynus dorsalis, assembly GCA_037306005.1. NCBI lineage: Eukaryota > Metazoa > Chordata > Amphibia > Anura > Rhinophrynidae > Rhinophrynus > Rhinophrynus dorsalis. The sequence goes on from CM074722.1 coordinate 182,734,422, forward strand.
TTTTCTGCTACTAATGCCCCTAGCTATACAACCCAGCACCCTGCTTGCATTCCCCGCTGCTTTATTACAATGCCTGCCTACCTTTAAGTCATTAGAAATAATTACTCCCAGATCCCTTTCCTCTGTTGTCTCTGATAGCACAGTACCCTTAATAGTATGTTTTTCCTTTTGATTTTTATGTCCCAAGTGCATTATTTTACATTTATCAACATTAAACTGCAGCTGCCACACTTTTGTCCATTCTTCTAATTTACCTAAATCATTCGTCATTTGGCTTATTCCCCCTGGAATGTCTACCCTATTGCAGATCTTTGTATCATCTGCAAAAAGGCATACCTTAACATGAAGACCTTATGCAATATCACTAATAAAAATATTAAAAAGTATGGGCCCCAGTACAGATCCCTGAGATAGCTGTCTGGGCATGATGTAAGCTGAAGTTTAACAACAGCTGATGGGAAACTTGTCACAATTTTAGTCTCGTCACGCACAGCATCACTGTTAACACACAGGGACAGTAGCACTCCAATACAAGGCTACACCTCCTTCACATATGATCATTTCAGGAATGTGGCACAGGAAACACACTCTGCAAAGCAAGTCTCACAATACACAGTGTCTGGAACACAAACATATCCTTCAAAGCAACCAATGTGCATCCTCAGGGGTGTGTGTTCATTGGGGGGTTGCTTGGGGTTGCTGGAGGGGTCTTAGGGGACTTCTAGGATGCCAGTGAGTTACTCAGTACATCACATGTAAATGTCTTGTGTAAGACTCTTGATTTCAAACTCCAGGCTGGCTGAACATGTGCAAGATGCACATGGTGTTCTGATGGAAGAACTGGTCAAACATCACTGTTGAACTATCTTCATGATGGGTTCCATCTCAGTTTCACTGTCATGAGGAGGTGCATATCATGACTTTCCAAAATTCCAAACAAGGGACATGTGTGGATTTCAGATGATGTCCCTTAAGTTGGAACAACATATGGATGTAGTGTGGGTCCTGAACACCTTGTTCGTCATGGTGTGAATGACCTCTGATACAGCAACATTGTGTCAGGGCAAACACATAGCAATGGCTCATTGGGGATTAGTTATGTATCCCCTTTGTTCCAATGTGTAGGAAAAGATGTACCCTCATCAAGACCCACCATATGACTCATGTCAGTGACATGACAATACGCCATATGGCTTTAACGTACAGTACCACTAGGAAGCAGCAGAAGGAGCACTATATGGCAGTAGAGTCAGCATTTCACCAGGGTAACTTGGACATCCCTTTGTTCCATGATGGGTCATGTCATGGATGCCTGTAGGAAGGAATGTTAGGAGTTCAAACTGCAATGCATAACCCTCTGGTACTCAAATGATTAGCCATCATCATCCAATTAACCCTTTCAGTTCCAGAGGGGTATCCAACCCATTGCTTAGCACTGGCTTGGATACCCCTATGAAACTCATAGGGTTAAGAATGAGGGGATTCTAACCAGCCATATGAATATGTGAATGAAACATGAACACCTATGAAGCAGAAGCTGGTGTCTGGTGCCGGCCCATTGTCATTATGCTGAACACACACACAAGTCAGCATGCTGGGCCTGTCAAGTTTGCTCTCAATTAGTTACTCCTGTGCAGTGCCCAAAACTTTTTCCCATGGAGTCCACCCTAGTTCAGCTGATATGGGTATCACAAATATCTTTTACAAGTAAATAAGTCCCTGATGAGCCTACCTCATCTCTCCAACCCTCTCAGGGTCTCCTTCTCCTCAGGCTGGGGAACAGGCACCTCTACAATGGGTTGTGGTGTGGGTCCAGATCCTCTACTACACATGTGTTGACTGCGATATTGTGAAATATGGCACACGCTAGTACGATTTTGCAGACTTTGCCTGGTGCATATTGCAGAACTCCCCATGAATGAGCGGAATCTTGTTTTGAGGAGGCCAAAGGTGCATATAGTGACATTCCTGGTCCTGAAGTGAGCCTCCTTGAAGCTGTCGTGTGTAGTGTTTGTGGATTTGAGACAGGTGTGAGGAGCCACTGTTTGCAGCCATATCCTATATCCCTTTTGGAAGAAAAGTGACATTGTGACACATGTACCACATGGTTATGTGGATGATGTTGTGCGTCATGACCTTGTTCAGCTGTGTTTTTATTAATCATGGGAGTGCCCCTGTGGATGTGATGTGATGTGTATATTGTTCACTCATCCAAAAGCCATCCTCCTGTATATGTTCCAATCTCAAAGACTCTTATGCGCACATGTGTGCAGTCTATGACCCTCATGACTCTGAGTATGCATCCCCTTGTATAGAAATCCTGATTGACACATGCCACTCCATCTGGGTGGAAGGGAAGTTGATGTACCTCCTCGCCTTCCTCTTCAGGGCCAACACCATGGAACATGTGGCTTGGGACATCCCAGATACATATCCCTCTGTGAATGCAGCTTCTGCATACTGGATAAGGCACAGTTGGTGCTGAATATGGGGTCAATATCATCTTTAATCACCTCATATGGCTTGATGAAGCTGTGCGGTCTGTCACTTCAGCATCCATAATACTGAAGAGCATGAACCTTGTACAGAATATCCTGGGTCTTTACCGTCATCTGTCATCCCGGTGCTGCTCCACAGGTTCCTGTAGCAACTGTGGGAGCTGTGGGAAATCCAGTTGCGGCAACTGAGGTGATGCTGCCAGGCCTGGTCATGGACATGGATAATCTAAGTTTGCAACAGACAGAAGATGTGCAGGTGTGCTTGGGGGTTCCTGGGGCTCCGTAGTCCTTGTATGCTCCTTCTCTGAGGTATTTCAATGGAAACATAACAGGTAAGTGTATGCCATTGTGGCTCTTGTTGTTCGAATGTGTTTGGTGTAATTGCTGTGTGTGGTCAGGGCTTACAGAGTAAGATACAACAGATAGGGCAAGTTCTGCCCTCTGAGTCTTTGTAGCTCGGAGGATGAAAGACAAAGGTAACTTGAATAAGATAGCCACCTTAATGGAATAATGTTGATAAAGGATGGGAATGATTGTGGAGGGCTCTCCTGACGATAGAGCCCGGTGGGAGAGGCTGCGACCCGGTATTTAAGGTGCTTGCAGCCCCTCCCACAAATTCAGGCCCAGCCTTTAACTTGTGGTCAGGGTTTACAGATACAACAGGTACAGCAAGTGCTGTCATCTGCCTAGCTTTTTAATTATGTGTGCTGGAACTTGGTTTTTGGAGGCTGAGGATGCTGCGCCTTTCCGGAATGAGTGATCTGAATAATTATTTGGATTGTAACTTAGGTGTGATAGGATTGTACAAATGTAGTATGTGAAGGTGGCTGTAGAGAGTGGACTGGAGTGAAGCAGAAGAAGTGGGCTGTGATTTGGGAATGTTTGAATAAGTACATAAAAGTTTTTTAGGGCTGTGAATGGATACCAATTATTGTGAGTAGCAAAATATGGTATGTAGCGTGCTTCTGATCTGTTTTTGAACGCGTGAGGAATAAACTAAAGTGATCTGAGTGACAAGTGAGTTGATGTTTCTGGATGCATGTGTCTGACTTAGTGCGACAGGTGAACTCTCCTGGCCTTAAAAGTCCAAAAAATGCTAAACAGACTGCTGCTAGGATAATGATGTTTGTTTGTGTTTGACAGGGGTTAGTTTGTAAAAATTGATATATTTGTTTGAAAATATGAACAGTTATCTGGCGTTTTTGGCTATGGGCAGGGTGGTGAATGTTTGATTTGTCTCTTAAGAGTAATTTTAAAATGTAATTGTAGAGAATGGATGGTCTGTGAGGGAACTGTAATGCGAAATGGTGCTAGATAACAGCTAGGTAAACTTTTATTGATGGAACTGCTAGTTTGAGACCAGTATGACAGAATGTAGTGAATGCTAATAATGTGGATTGGCAATATGGGTTTGCTGGTTTTGTGTATGAGATGAACTTATTGAATGTGTACCATGCTCATTTGCAGGATGTCCTAGTGTTAGGGGCCAGGGCTTAGTTGATGAATGATGATGCTTCGGATAGTAGGTTGTTTATTGCATGATTAGGTCTTTGAATGCTGGTGGATGGGAAGGCTGGTTAGCTCCTGCTGGGCAGATTCTGGAGAATGTCTGAAACTGAAAGCATGAAAGGGCGTCAGCTGTCTGATTTTGAGAACCTGAAATAAATGTGCAGATGATAGTGAATTTATGGAAGAGGGAAAACCAGATGAGTTTCCTAAGAAATAACATAATCTGTTGGGATGGGGATCTACCTTTTGTAATTAGTAAATAAGTGGCTAGGTTGTCTGTATAGAAGCAAAGAGTTTCTGCTGCAATGATGGGATTATTTTCAAACTGTGGGGATGTAGCTGAAAATTTGTGCAGCAGGGCTTCTTGCTGAATATGGCCGCAAAACCTGAGACTGCTGCTGCCTCAGTAAAAACTGTTGGACTGTCAGCTGATGGCGAAGGAGGGAATAATGTACGGCCGTTCCAGTGGGATAGGAAGTTTGACCACATTTGGAAGTCTGATAGAGCTGATGAGCCTAGATTAATTAGCGACGTAGATTGTATTGCTGAGAGAGTAGTAAGAGTAGTGAGAGTAAGTGAGATGTGAAGGAGCGCCCTTGTAGAATGATTCTCATTGAGAAACTGAGGTGACCTGTAAGTGACTGTAGCTCTACTTTGGTTATTGTGGTTTTGATGGAGTGATTGTGTGCTAATGTTCTTATTCTCTCTATCTTTTCTTGTGTAATACGGGTTTCTAGTAAATTTATGTCCATGATAATGCAGAGAAATTCTAAGCTTTTAGATGGGCCGCTGGTTTTGTGATCAGACACTGGAATGTTGAGTGAGTTAAATAATTCTAAGAGTTTCCTAAGGCTATCGGGGGGAGACTGAGTGGTCTATTAATAAGAAATCATCTAGGTAGTGTAGAACGGAAAGGCAATGGCAATGGTTAAGCAACAGCCAGGAGAGTATGTTAGCGAATTCATCAAAGATTTTGCATCCGAAGGTGAGATGTGTGCAGAAATAGAACTGGCCTAGCCATTTTATACCCTGTAAGTGCCAGAGGGAGGGGTGTACTGGAAGTAGTTTAAATGCGTCTTTTATATCTGCTTTGGAGAGCCAGCTGTTCGGGAGGGCTTGTTTTATGAGTATTATGGAATTATCTATGCTAGCATATTATAAAGAGTATGCTTCTGAGGGGATTAGTGAATTTATACTGGGTGCTAGTGTGGCATGGGGGGCTGATAAGTCTATGATAAGCCATTTTTTTCTGTGTGAATTTATGGGTAGCTAGGCCTATAGGGTGTATTCTCCATATGGTAAATGGGGGGAAGGGAAGGGGCCTAAAATGAAACCTTTCTCTGCTTCTACCGCTAATAGTGAGGTGACTGTATTTGGGACTGCTTGTGCCGATGCTAAGTTTGGACGCTCTGCTGATAATGTTGGGCTGGCTAAAATTCCAGTGTGGAATCTTTCTGTGAGGCCTGTAATTATGTGAAGTATTTGGATGATTTGAAATTAGAGGCTGCAAAATGTTGATATAGATTCTTCCAAAATCTTGTTTGCATGGAAACAGGGGCAGATGGTTTTAGAATGGGCTTGATGACAGTTTGTGCATAGATGCTTGAGCCAGCATCCACTAAAGAAGCACCCCCTCAAATTAAAATTGTTACACAAGGGGGTGCCTCCCATATAGTGAATTTGCCTGCCAAGTTTGTTGTGATTAGGGGATATATGTGGTTCCATCTTGAGCTGGCAAGTTTGGAGAATTTCCAGAGATTTTATGTTTGATAGGGTGCGTGGTTATTGGAGCTGATGGGCTCAGATTGCTTGAGTGAAATGAAGATTGGCAATGGATGGATACTGGTGCTCTTAGTCCATCGAAGTGCCGACAGAACAGCTCTGTGTCCAGGCTACTCCAGTCAGTTGCAAAGTTAAATTGGGTCTGCGCAGCCACCGCCTTGGCTGCCAAAGAACGATGGTAGTTGTAAAATGTGCTACCACCATACTTATGAGCCAAGTCGATGACCAAATGCATATAGTGGTCCAGCTCCTGGCGTCTGTTTGGGTAAGCAGAACAGATAATGTCCCAGTAGATGCCAAAAGCTAGCACAGACTCAGCAACCAACAGTTTCCTAGGTAGCCTGGGATCTTTAGATTTTAAGGTAACCGACACTTCAACACAGTTTATGGTTTTGTTTTCAGATGAGTCCTCTGATGCAATGAGTAGAGTGATGAGATTGATTTCTTTACCTTTAATAATGTCTCTACGTATGTTAGGGGGAACCATATGGGCTTGGGAGATGTGGGGACAGGGGTCCTTTGTATTACCTTGTTGCTAAGGCTCTGGAGTGGATGGTTGAGATTAATTCATATGGATGAAGTGTTCCAGAGATACCACTCTTGAATGGATATCAGCCACTACTGAGCTTAGATCTGTGAGGATATTAGTAATATGGGCAAACTGGTCTGCAGATGATGGGGAAGGGTGGAGTGGGGTGGAAAATGATGTGGAAAGGGGGGGCGGGCTGGGGTAGGTGAAGAAAATAGGATCCAGAACAGTTCTGCCTTCCTGGCTGATGCCGGGAAGGGTATACGGAGTCTTGTGAGTTTTGCTATTAGTTTGCCCATGGTCCATCCGCGAAGTGAAGGGGTCCTGGGCTGGGGTGTTGGGGCTGCAATCTGAGATTATTCAGATTCTGAGTGAGCTGGTTGTTCTATGTTTTCCAAAACTATGTAGAATGGGAAGAGAAAAACCAGAAGAACAGGAGAACCATTTATGCAAGTTGTTCTTTGAACCTGAATTAGATATTTTTAGTTTATAAATTTAAGTTGATCAGTGACCTGTGCTCTGAAAGACTGAGTTTGGATACCTGCTGCAAAAATACAATAAGTATATTGTGTGTGGTGTAGTGTGGTAAGGAAGAGGTTAAAAACAAATCTTTGGGTTTTGTTTTCCCTCTCTTTGCTGTGAGACAAGCAAATAATTGAAGTCTGGTGTGGTGGGAGTGACTAATTGCTGTGTTTGTACTTGGTGGATTCCTGGATTAAATAGCAGATACATAGTGAATACTTGAACGTGTGAATCTTGCCTCAGTGTGTAAGTGCAGAAGTGTGGTAAGTGCTGGAATTTAAAACGGGGAATTCAAATACAGGGGACTGCTATTACAAGGGACTGGTTCCACGTGAAGAGTTAGAAGGAATCTGGTTAAGTACATAAGTGTGTTTGGTGTTTTATTGGCATTTTATTAAGGTTTAAAAAAAAAAATTGTGTGGGTATTGCAAGAGTTAAAAAAACTGTTTATTGGGTTTTTCTCTGGCCTGTGTGATTAGGGCTGATTGCTAAGGGATTTCACCTGGCTGTTAGTTACTTTAAATACAGTCTATTAGCTCTGTGAGACTGCTATTGAAAGTGACTGGTTCCAGGTGAAGAGTTAGAAGGAATCTGGTGACTATCATTTCAAAGGATTTATTGCATTTAAGGTTGCTTACTTACCATATAGTGAGCATTAGAGGATAATATAAAGCTATTTGAATTGTAAAACCAAGCATGAGTGATAGCAGGTTAGCCAATCTCACGCAGTGCACATCTTGTCACATGTTTGAACACTTGGAGCAATCGTTCCAGGGGTCATACCACTGTGCCAAGTGTGAGCATATTTTCTCTTTAGAGTCTAAGATATTGGATTTGGAGAGAAATATTGCAACATTGCGAGACATTGGTAACCTGGAAAGGAGTTCAGAACTCACAGAGCAGGTAGTATGTGGGGTTAGTGGTGAAGAGGGTGGAGTTGTAGATGAGGAGCGACAGGTAGGCAGCTGGGTAACAGTAAGGAGGGGAGGTAGTGGGCAGAGGAAGAGGAAGGCCAGTTCTGAGTTGACTCAGTCCAACAGATTTGCAAGATTGTGTGAAGATGTTGATGAGAATTGCTCAGAATTGGCAACACTGGAGTGGGCTGATTCCTCTAGCAGCCAGGGGAACAGTCCTCCTTCCAGGCTAGATGGGATGCAGAGCAGGCAGAAACCAAGGCAGGTGGTGGTAATAGGGGACTCTATTATTAGGAGGGTAGATAGGGTAATCTGCCGCCAGGAACGTGAATGCCGAACAGTATGCTGTCTCCCGGGTGCTCGGGTTCGGCATGTTGCGGACAGGGCTGACAGATTATTGGGAGGGGCTGGAAGTGATCCAGCTGTCTTGGTACATATTGGAACCAATGACAAAATAGGAGGAAGATGGAGGTCCCTAAAGAATGATTTCAGGGATTTAGGGTGCAAGCTTAAGGCAAGGACCTCTAAGGTAGTATTTTCTGAAATACTACCTGTGCCATGCGCCAGTGCAGGTAGGCAGAGGGATCTCAGGGAGCTTAATGCATGGCTCAAGCAATGGTGTAGAAAGGAGGGTTTTGGGTTTTTAGAACACTGGGCAGACTTTGCTCTTGGGTACAATCTATATGGAAGAGATGGATTGCACCTAAATGGTAGAGGAGCCTCTGTGTTAGGGGAGAGAATGCTAGGAAGCTTGGAGGAGCTTTTAAACTAGGAAAGGGGGGGTGGGTATAGATGGCAAAAATGGGGTAGATAGAGCAGATAGGAACTGGGTCCAAGTAAATGACCAGGGGGGTGGAGAAAGGGTGGGGAGAAATTTAGTCAGTAGGGAGGAACTCCTAGTAAATGAAGGTGAAGAAAAAAGGCATGTAGGGATTAATATATGTAAAGACTTCAAAATCACTTGTATGCTAGCAAATGCAAGAAGTATGGTAGATAAAATAGGAGAACTAGAATTGCTGGCGGTTAATGAGCAATTGGACATAATTGGAATAACAGAAACATGGTGGAACAATGCACATGACTGGACTGTAAATATAGAGGGCTATTCCCTGTTTAGAAGAGACAGAATTAATAGAAAAGGTGGAGGTGTGTGCTTATATTTGAAAACAGAGCTAAATCCAGTTTTGCGAGGTGATATTAGTGAGGAAACTGGCCAAACTGTGGAGTCCATGTGGGTTGAAATCGAGACTAAATGTGGTGTGAAAGGTAAAAAAAAGTTGTTGGTGGGCATATGCTACAAACCACCAAATATCGATGACAATGATGAGGCCCAACTGCTATTGCAAATGAGGAAAGCTGCCCAGTTTGGGCATACTATAATTATGGGAGATTTTAATTATCCAGATATCAACTGGAAAAATGAGACCTGTCAGAGTGCTAAGGGTAGCAGGTTTTTGAACACGCTTCGTGAAAGCTACATGTCACAAATGGTGGGAGCGCCGACAAGAAATAACAATGTATTGGACCTAGTGATCACTAATAACACAGAAATGGTATCCAATATTAAGATAAGAGAACATTTGGGAAACAGTGATCACAACATGGTTACATTTGAGATCTGTCTGGCAAAGCAAAAAGGTATAGGTTCAACCAAAACTCTTAATTTTAAAAAAGCTAACTTCAAATTGTTAAGGGCCTCAATGCAACACATAGACTGGGATATTTTATTTAAAGGCAAAAATACTGAGGAAAAATGGTCAGAATTCAAATTTAGGTTGCAGAAATGTACCCAACTGTATATACCAATGGGGAACAAGTGCAAAAGAAGTAAGTCACAGCCAATGTGGTTAACTGCACATGTAAAGAAGGAAATGGCAAGGAAAAAAAGAGCATTCAAATTATTTAAGTCAGAAGGAACTGAACAATCTTTCTTAAAATACAGGGAGTGCAACAAAGATTGCAAAACGGCAATTAGGGTAGCAAAAATAGATAATGAAACTCGAATTGCAAGGGAAAGCAAGACTAATCCAAAAAAAGTTTTTTAAATATATAAATAGGAAAAAACTTAAGAGGGAGTGCATTGGACCATTCAAAAATGAGATGGGCGAGTTGGTTAGTGAGGATAAGGAAAAGGCCGATGTTTTAAACACTTTCTTTGCATCAGTATATACAAGGGAGCAAGGAATGGTAGAAGAGCCTCCGCAAGTAACAAATAAAACAATACAATTAATAGATATTGGGTTAACTCAAGGAGATGTCATGGGAAGACTGAACAAAATTAAGACCGACAAAGCACCGGGTCCTGATGGTATACAACCAAGGGTTCTTCAGGAACTCAGTGCTGTGTTAGCAAAACCCCTATATTTACTCTTTAAAGATTCTATTACCACAGGCTCAGTGCCACAGGATTGGTGAAGAGCTAACATAGTGCCTCTATTTAAGAAGGGGACTAAAACAGAACCTGGGAATTATAGACCAGTGAGTTTGACCTCTGTAGTGGGAAAACTATTAGAAGGCATAATAAGGGACTATATTCAGGATTACAACACAAAAAATAAGATCATTAGCACGAATCAACATGGTTTTATGAAGAATAGATCATGCCAAACTAATCTTTTCAGCTTCTATGAGGAGGTAAGCAGCAACCTTGACAATGGCAAGGCAGTAGATGTAGTATATCTAGACTTTGCAAAGGCATTTGATACAGTACCACACAGAAGGCTGGTGTATAAAATAAGGAAATTGGGGCTAGGAGATAACCTTTGCAGTTGGATACAAAACTGGTTGAAGGATAGGGAACAGTGTGTGGTTGTAAATGGAAAATTCTCCAGTACAGTTAAAGTGGAGAGTGGAGTACCTCAGGGTTCAGTATTGGGTCCGCTGCTTTTTAACATGTTTATAAATGACCTGGAAATAGATATAGAAAGCAAAATATCAATATTTGCAGATGATACTAAATTATGCAAAGTCATTAATTCAGAACAGGATATTTTCTCTCTACAGAGGGACTTACATACAATGTCAGATTGGGCAAACATGTGGAATATGAAGTTTAATGTGAGGAAGTGTAAAGTCATGCATTTTGGAGGAAACAATCCCAAGGCTACTTATAAACTTAATGGAATAATTTTAGGTGACTCGTTGCTAGAAAAAGACCTGGGTATCCTTGTCAACTACAAACTTGGAAACAGTGACCAGTGTCAAACAGCAGTAGCAAAGGCAAACAAAGTCCTGTCTTGCATAAAAAGAGGTATCGAAGCAAGAGTGGATAACATTATTTTGCCATTATACAAATCATTGGTAAGACCTCACCTTGAGTATGCAGTGCAATTTTGGGCACCGGTTCTGAAAAAGGATATACTAGAACTAGAGAGGGTACAGCGGAGAGCAACAAAATTAATTAAGGGAATGGAGGACTTGACATATGAGGAACAACTAAACAAACTCGGTTTATTTACTCTAGAGAAAAGACGACTAAGAGGAGACCTTATCACATTGTACAAGTATATGAGAGGTCAATACAAGGATCTCTGCGGTGAGCTATTTATTCCAAGGCCTGATCAGGTGACCAGGGGACACCCCTTGAGATTAGAGGAAAGGAGGTTTAAACTTCAGCAGAGGAAGGGCTTTTTTACGGTAAGGTCTGTCAAATTGTGGAATTCATTGCCCAGGGAGGTAGTTATGGCAGATACAATGGATACATTTAAGAGAAGATTAGATACATTTCTTTCAAAAGTGAACATACAGAGTTATACTGTTTATCAGTAGGCTGATCAGGAAGGTCTGATAAAGACTAATTTAATTGGTAGCAGGAAAGCTATAAAATTCTCAGTTACTGAGGTATGAAGCGAAGGTTGAACTTGATGGACTTGTGTCTTTTTTCAACCTAATTTACTATGTTACTATGTAAGTATGATAATACTAGTAGATTAATGAACTTATTTGGTTAACATTTTACCTCTACTAAGAGATAATAGAATTTAACTGTGGTTACCTTTTGCTTCTAATGAGAAGGTGAGGAACCAACTGGGGTACCCTTTTTCTAATGAAGTGGTAAAGGACTCCAACTGTAAAACCCTCTGCCTCCGCTATGAAGTGAGGTGTCCAACTGGGGTAACCTTCGGCCTCTACGAGGAGGTGAGGTATCTAACTAGGGTAACCTTCGGCCACTACGAAGAGGTGAGGTATCTAACTATGGTAACCTTCGGCCTCTACAAAGAGGTGAGGTATCTAACTGGTGTGACCTTTGACCTCCATGACAAGGTAAGGTATCTAAACTAGGGTAACCTTTGGCCTCTACTAAAAAGTAAGTATCCAATTTAGGGTAATATGTTATCCTGTGGTACATAGTAGGACATAAGTGGAGATCATGTATATATTATAGAACACAGGTAATTAGGGTAAGGTACCCTGTCACAGTTGGCCTCTAGTTTTAGGAAAGCACCTGCCATAGCAATAGCTTTTGCTGGGCTACGATATTAGAAAAGGCCCTGACGGCTTGGGTCCCAGTCCCTAAGAGAGGTAGCCCATCGTCTTATAGAGGATATAGTTTGGACCGAGCAGAATGTTACTTTGGCTGAGCTCCGATGTTTATTAGTTTGCTGCTCATGAAAGTGACTTATAGCACAATGCAGGAAAAGTGCACAATCGCTATTTCCTGTGTGAAAAACATGATTTTGTTGAATTGCACATGAAAATTCAAGATTAGTGAACGGCTGCGTATATTTATTTTTTGTGGGTGTGGCTAAGATTAACGAATCTGTGTGAGTGGAATAGCAAATGTGCCTAATGCAGGAACTACTATTGAGAATGAATTTATATGCCTGTGTACTTTGTCGTAAAATGGAATTCTTTATGCGCAATTCAAGAAGTGTTCGGTATTTAGCTTCCTGGATTAGAACATGCGCCAAAATCTATCTGCGCACAAAAATTCCTTTACCGAATGCTAACGTTTCTTGCATCCCTCCAATAGTCTCTGGTGGGAGTTTCTCTCTCTCTCTCTCTTTTTTTTTTTTTTTTACCTGATGACAATTGCTTGATAACACCTTTATGAGGTTTGGAGATCTGAGATTTCTGGAAAGCCTGTAGTTTGTATGGAACATGGAGGTGTAATTACTGTATTTAAATAGGAAGGCTAATTATGATAGAAATGGAGAAATGGACATACCGGGCGGCTTGAATAATTCAGAGAGTTGGTAATAAATTCTGAATCAGAAAAACCTGAGGACTGTAAGACATAGTAATGTATGATTAAATAATTGAAAATGAATTTCTAAGTATTCAGGTTATAATGGATCTTAATTAGCTGCCTTCAGATTTACACATTACTATTTGGGGTTGGGGGGGAATAACAGTAATTTTGTAAGGAGCCTTATTTTACTTTCCACTAGGGGATTATATGTAATATAGTAGCTGCTGAGGTTATATTTTATTCATGTGTATATGCATGTGCCGTATGCGTGATTACTGCACATGCGTGCCATCGCTTCCTAGCTAGAAGTGGCTTAAATTACTGGACATGTTGAAAATGGGAAATAAAATGGGTAAGGAGGGGCAGAGTTTCCTTTAATGACCCACACATCTCCAGCTCTCCTCCCAACCGCTGAGAGGTGCCACATCCCAATTCCCATGTGCATGCACAGAATTACACCACGCATGCACATTGAGAATGAAAGACCAAGAGAGTGGATGCACCCTACAGCTGCCAGGCAAGTCACGAAAATTTTAGGACCGATTGGGTTTATACAGAGCGCTGCCAGACGCGGCATGTATGTTTTGCGTACTATACTAATTACCTCATCTACCATGACCGTACAAGCCAATGCAACCTGAACCAACAATGTGCATGAACAGGCTTTTGAAAACTCTGAACATGCATAACAAGGCCAGGAAGCTGAGATAGCAGAGGCACCCGCAATATACGACAGTATGCCTATTATTTACAGAACAGAAATTGATAGTAAGAAGCTAAAACTTCAATGTGTTATGCTGATGATGTAGTTACAGGATAGCTGAGTCTATAGTTAGGCTGGATTAATAATTATTTATTTTATATGAAAAAGTGCTGGTAGGTTTGTTGACTGGACGGTGGGTAGTACTTGTGAAGGTGGAGGTTCTTACCGTATTCTGAGGGTAGATGGAACGTTGCAATGAATGCACCTTACCTTGGAGCTGTAAGAGCTCATGTTTAGCTTACTGACAAAATGAAAGTGACTTCGGAAGCTGGCTTTCATTGATGACAACAGAGCTTTGCTGATGATAGAGCCCGGCGGGAGAGGCTGCGACCTGGTATTTAAGGGGCTTGCAGCCCCAACCACAAATTCAGGCCCAGCCTTTAACTGATCTGTCAGGTGTATGTGTGATGTGGTCCAATGCACCTTGGCTCTCCACTTGCTAGTGATCATGCACAGGCAGGCTTGGGTTGCTTAGCGATTGACAGGTGTGCTTATTGTGTTGTGTGTACATATTTGTTGGTATGTGTTAACCCCATTTGTGCCGGGATATGGTGTCACGGATTGTTTGAGGTTTATTTGCAAAGCCCTTGTTCCTCTGGTGACTGATGGTTTGATGTTGGTTGTACAGAACTTATGTGTGGCCATGCACATTTGTTGGGTGGTTCCTTAGCATTACCGTGGTTAATTTAGCCTTTTCTGTCATTGTGCTATGTGCTAAGTGTTGTTATGAGCTGTCTGTTCCCTGTTTGGTCATTGTGTGCTGTATGCCAAAAAAGTAGGTGCAGAATTACTGTGAGTTAATGCATCTGTTTAACCTGCATTAGCACATAAATGAATCACAAATGGTAAACCTGTTCATTGATCTCAATGGGCCAAATATTACTGGCCATTATCATTTTTAAATACACATTAGTGGTTCATAACACGAGTTATTGTATGGCTTACTGTGCTTGCAAGACTACCGTTGGTGATTTTTTTTTTTTTATGGTAAGAATTGGATCAAGCCCTAGGTATCCCTGCACTAGTGACCCTTGGATATATTAATATGGGCTCCAAACAAGGCCGAAACATATATCTGGGGTTAGCTGGTATTTAACAGACAGAGAAGACTTGCCCATCATTTTGGAACTGGACCATCCTTTTGGGTGGGATTAGTCTAACATGCATGTCAAAAATTCTCCTCTGTAATAGCACTAGGGAGCTAAAATGTTATACTCTTGAGCAGTGCATAGCCAGGCAATATTGTTTTTGTTCATGCTCAGAACTTCTCACATCCTTTGGCTTGTCAATCTCTATTCACATTTCCTCCCATGCTCCCATTGGCTTGGATATGGAACATGCCCTACAGTAATCACACCTCCTAGCCAATCAGCTTCTAGTTGGAGACGTCACAAGTGTGCATTTTGTCATTATTCCAGCTAGATAATCATTGGGTCCATGAAAAAGAATGGGAGCAGTTTTAATGCAAGCTACATGCACCATAGGGGACAAGAAAAAATATTATTGATTTTAAAGGAGCAGTATTTTCATGAAAAACATATATTGTAAGCTTTTCTGCTGAGTAAAATGAGGGCATTTCCACTGCAGGATGATCACTCATGCAAAATGTATTATTTCCCAAACTTTTTTAAATTGCAGTTTTCTATTATGGTATCCAGATTATGCTTACTTACCTATAAATTATTTTCTTTTAGTCGAAAGAGGGATGTAGAGAGTGGGACCATGGCGACTGAATAGCAGAGCCACAAGCCACCCTAAGAGGACCAGTCCATTGCCAGATTTCAGAATACAACAGCAGTCATAAGACCTAACCTTTATTATTTATAAATGTAAAAAAATACACATTTGGGGGACGTAGCCTGGCTGCGCATGGAGTTAGACGTGTAGGTTGAACACTCCAAACCATCTCAAGCAAAAAAGCTTCTTTTAACAGAGAAGGTTGTCCCCTTACCTAAAAGACTACTGTCTTTGACTTCAGAGTCAAATGAAAGGCCAAAAAAATCCCTTGGGAGTGACTATAAACCTAGAAGATGCATTACATCACTGCCTACACAACCGCCATAGAACTCAACATTGAATGTAGCTGACACACACAACACATCCCTGAGAGGGAATCCCCTACTCCATCTCACATTTCTCTCTCATTTAGCCACACAATTGGCAAAATCTTACCCACTTCAGAAACGATGGCTGAGGACCAGATTTCCACAGTGGGACTGAAGGCTTTACTAGTGGATCGCCAATCTTAAAATGAACTCCTCATGGAGGAAAAGACAACCACCCTCAGGCTGAAGCTAGTCTCTATCAGGAGGTGACTTCTCCTTGAAGAAGATAAATAGGTTTTTGCACAATACGCCACCACACATGAGCAGCTACTAGTTAAACAATGAGATATGATATAGGCCTTAACAGTAAGATTAGATGAGAAAGAAATAACAACCACCCTCAAATTGGAGTAAATGACAACCAGGTCATGTTGTGTTGGCCACTGTCCATTGTCAAATGTCCTGGTGTAATTGCAGAATTTGTGACTGTTCTTCTTGCTTCTGCTGCTGCTGAG
The DNA here is from genome assembly GCA_037306005.1 of Rhinophrynus dorsalis. Lineage (NCBI taxonomy): Eukaryota > Metazoa > Chordata > Amphibia > Anura > Rhinophrynidae > Rhinophrynus > Rhinophrynus dorsalis. Next base: position 182,750,690 of record CM074722.1, read on the forward strand.
TTGTTTAAGTAGCAGAATGATTAGGCAGCTCAAAGGGAAAGGGATCAACAACAGTAACATGGCTGATGGATGATGAAGGTTCCACTTGCCATAACCAGCTCCAGTGATACACATGATGCAGAAGCAGCACCATAACTAGCCCCCACCACATCAGGTGTATGTGGAGAAAATAACTTGTTGGTCAATAATGCTTCTTCACCTGAGCCTCCTCCAAAATCATGGGTGTGTTAGAATATAAATTTTTTCCCTTGAGATAAGGAACTGTGCCTCTCATCAGCAACCACAATATGCACAGTGTGTACGTGTGATAAATAAGGGAAGGACTGGGAACAATGGGCACATCTGAACTCACATCAAACACCTGGCATAAATATAACCAGACACCATGATGTGAGTGTCCCCAATGTGAGATCTCCCACCAGAAACCAAGTACTGCTGCTGTCACTATGCCCCTTGTCCACTCCCGCTAAGGACACATGGCAACTTGCAGCTAGTTTAATAATAATAATGATTAAACCTCCCTGCCCAAAGCTTAGCATATTCTGCGGGAAGGAATCTCCTTGGATGCCTCTTTATGCCGTGCTTGCAATTATCCTCCAATACAAATTGCCACATCCTGATATCTACTGAATAGCTATCAACTGGTGGGAGAGGTGAAGATGAATGAGGTGGAGAGTCAGAAGATGAAAAAAGAACAAAAGGTGTAATACAGTGCTATCTGATGAGAAAAAACAAACATATAGTAAATATAATCAGAGGGTGCTAGCTACAATCCCAATGACTCAAGTGTATTAGTCATAAAAAATTCTATAACAGTACCAGCGACAAAGCTGTTATTACTATAATCATCTGCTTGCAGTCCTTCTTCTAAAGCCGAATGTTGATTGTTAGTTCCTCTGAGACAAAGAACTGTTAAATTGCTTGAAGAAAAAAGCCAGTAAGGCTAATACCAAACCCGCAGTTGCCTGTTGAAGAAAGACACTCACATTTTTTTACTGGAGGGTCTGGAACAGAACAGATGGGAGGATTGCACACCTGCCATCATATATAAAAAGTCTGGTAAGCAGCCATACTAAACAACTGCAGACAGGAGGATTGTGTACCTGTCCGCACATAAAGAGTCCAGTGAGTTACCTTTAATTCTTTGATACTTTAAAGCTATAGATGGGAGGACGTAATACCTGCCTGCAGACAAAAAAGGTTTGGCAAACTGCTTCATGCAATAATAATCAATCTTAAGTTAAAGACGTAGTTGCATTACAAACTATAGTGGGATTTCCATATTGTCTACCCGCAATTTGTTTGACCATGCACCATTACAGCTAAACTACTGTCAGGGCGGTTGTGCTAAGGCAAAATCCTTCCTTTCCCCATTCACTGTCTTTCACAAATTGTGCACAGTGCCTTCACTGATGACTGAACTGTTCCTGCCCCAAGAGAAAAATAGTCCCACATCCAGGAAATCAGGGAGAAGGGAAAGATGGAGAAGAATGGCCTCTTTCTTTTATCCTCAACATCCTCCTTTGCTGACTGGGAAACAGGATGATGTTGCTGCTGTTGCTGCTACTACCTCAGAATCAGCACTGCAACTAGAGCAAGGAGTATTGCTGCTGACAAGTGGAACCTGTCCTAGCCCCACATCACTGAACCCCATTGCAACTGTGTCCACGGTAGTCTGTGGCACACTAGCCTGCTCCTCAGCATCTGCTGCCCTTGCAACTCAGCAGCAGGAGGAATTAGAGCAGTAGCAAACATTCACTGCTGCTGGAAGTGGTCATATCCATCTCCATCCCTGTCTCTCATTCCTTCTCAGTTTGGGCTAAAAAGGAAAATAATGTATTTTCCACCCCAGCTTCTGCACCACCATCATCACCACCACCACCACAAAGACCAGTCCCTCTTTGCTGCTGCTGCTCTATTACAGACATCTAACCGGTTGAAGGAGATGATGAGAAATGTGACAGAGGGTCTCCTAATGACACACTTGACATTTATTGTTGACTTGAAGAAGATAGACTGGCAGTGCCAGGCATGAGCAGATGATCTGTGCTCCTGGTGGTGTTGGTGGTATTATTGCTGCTAGGCAACAGTTCTGCTTTGTTCAGGATAGTGTTCCATCTGGACAATGCCATCTGGGGAAGGGGGCTTTCAGGGTTAGGGGAATGTTGTGGGCTCCCTTGACCACTAGTCTGGCCCCTACCACTCCCCTAACGCTAGTCCCACCAGCTGCTTCATTATCACTGTTACTACTACTAACAGCAACTACATGAATTTCAGTCCCTGAGTCTTCCTCACTAGTAATACGATTACCCTTCCTTCACTCCTAACACTCTGTACAGGGTGCTGAAGTTTCTTAGCAGTAGTACTAGTGGCGGGACTGCTTGGGGATGGTAAGTGTGACTTAGGGTCCCCTGCTGTAACACTTGGCATCACCTCCTCCCCACCTCCTGAGAATTATAAAACAGACTGACAGCAGATTCAACACTGGCAGCAGATGCAGCAGTGGCAGCAGACACAGGTAGCTGACCTGTCTACTCACACTACTACCCTCTTCTTCCTCCCGTGAGACAAATTTCCCCAAGATCCCTAGGAGTGATGTAGGGGGACTGGCATCCAGAAACTTTCATGTTGGTGGTAGTGGTCACTTCCTCTTCCTCAGACTTACTGGATGCATCATGCATATTGGTCCTTCAGTTGTTATTAAACTTGTTCATAGTGATAGTAGTCACTATGAGCCTCTCCTCAACTTTGAAAACCAACTCACAGCACAACAGCCCATCACCTCTCTCTCACTCTGTAGCTGCTTTTATTGTGTTTCACCTCCTGGAAAATGGCACATTTTTGTACAGAAAAGGCAAAAAACACGTGATTAAAGGGGTGAAAACTTTCTAGCAATTTAAAAAATAGGAAACATTTTTCTCAATAGATGGAAAAGTTGAAGATTTTAATCTCTTTATTTAAAGCGGACTTTCCCATGAAAAAGCAGAAAACCACGTGGTTTTCACAGATTTTTTCACGGTAACACGACAGGACTTTTCACCCACCCCTATCAATAATAAGAACATGTAATTATACAAACTTAATTATTTCATGTCACAGCTATACACTAGTGAATTGATTTCTTGATGGCATGGAACTAAATGCAATAATAAAGGAAGAATACTGCTTTGGGGATAAATTATGCATTATTTATCTTTTACTTTGCAACAAAAAGTACTGGCACAAAAAGGGTTCATTTTACAAGTAGGAATTGTCTATGTAATGAGGCAAACTAACCAGTAAAGAACCTTTGTTTTAGTAATGAGTAATACCAATGCACAGGCCCCTGGACATGACCAATTAAAATAGTGTGTGAAATTAATCAGTCAAGCTCACATGGTCCCACCCACAATTATTCAGGCCTTTATAAGAGGGTTTTTAGCAGTGTCCCATAACTGAGCAGCCACAAGAAAGCTACACCAAAGCACTTTTTTGGAGCAGATATTCTGATATACAAATCCATAGGATTACTTATCTCCTTTGGTCTACTCTGTCTTTAACTATAAATTATGATGTGACTTAATGAAGGTATACCGTGTTTGAAACTTCACACATGGAGGTAATTAGTGCTTGACACTCGGATTGAGCTCCTTTTTCTAACCATCTAACTAATGATCCCTAGAAACAATGTATAATAATCTGACTGCCTGGCTAAACAGCAACAGGGCTAATTTTAGGTGTGTGACAAGAGTTCAGTATCTGAGGTCTGTGTCTTTTCTGGCACAGACCTCTATATAGCCAGCTTTTACACAGTAAAATAATGCAGCGTTCCATGATATAACATTCTATCCTGGGCCGACATTCTGTATAATTAAGTACCTTGTGGAAGCTCAATAACGTAGAGGTTTGTGCTGAAAGACGCACAGACCTCTTGTTATAAACAAATCTGGACCACCAGGGATCATCACGAGGCCCCCCACCTAGGCCAGAAAATGTAGACAAGCAGGATGGGTCCTGCACGTGGATACAGTTGGGCGTGAGAGGAGGATAAGACTGGAGAAGGGATAGCGTGTAGGTTGAAAGACAGGGGAAGCTTTTTTTTTTTTAAAACCCCTCTCTCTCCCGCCTTCAGTCTATTCCAATTTTTTCTCCTCTTATCTGCTGTGGAGAGAGAAGGAAAACAAAGTGGTCAAAAGCTGGAGGAGGGAGAGAGAGGGGGTTGAAAGACTGGGGGATTGAGGGGGTGAAAGAGTGGGGGGGAGATCAAAAAACATTGAAAAACACTGGAGCATGGTGAAGACATGAAAGTCTGGGGAGAAAGGAGACACGAACAGAGAAAAAGACTGGAGAAGGGAGAGAGGAATTTAAAGACTGGGGTGAGTGGAGAAAAATAACAAAATACTGGAGGAGAGATGGAAAGGGGATTGAAAGACTGAGGAAGAGGGGATGGAACACTAGGGGTAGAATAAGGGAGAAAAGACAAATAAAATGGTTAAATTTATGGAGGCTGTTGACTTCCAGTAGAACAAGGCTGGTGTGTCAGACAGTGTATGTGTGAGTCTGAGATTACCACTGGAAAGTGGAACAAGGCTGGGGTATCATACAGTGTATGTGGGTTCTAAGACTATGAGTGGGACAGTAGAACATGGCTGGGATATCTATGTATGTGTGGGCCTATGACAACCAGTGGATGGTGTAAGAAGGCTGGTTTATCATACAGAATTCACTAGGGGCATACTGTTAGAAGGGGAAATAGAGGGCCTAAGGAAGATAGAGGGGATCAAACACTAGAGGAGAGTGGGGTTGGGGGAGAGACAAGGGAGAAAAAGGTGAACTGATGGGAAGAGGAGAAAAAACCTGGATGAAAGGGAGGGGAAAGAATAGAGGAGAAAGAGAGAGAGACAGAGAGGGGCACAGAAAGAGAGGGGGAAAGACTGGGGAAGATGTGGGGAAATATTAGGGATTGAGAGGCTAATGGTGTAATGTAATGGTGCATTGCCATTTTAATTTCCTGTAATAGTGTATTGCCATGCTGGACTCCTATAATGGTGTGCTGTCCTGTCCTGTTCTACCACCTATAATGGTGTTTGTGCATGTATTTTTTAATGTTGTTGAGTGGGTTGAATTGGCGTGTGTGTGTTAGTCTAATACAATGAGGTACATAGGTTACATAATAGAAAAATACTGGAAGAATCTTTCTTCACCAAAAATATACATAATGATAGCTATAAAACCAATGAAACAAGCCAAGCTCAAATAGAATCAAGTCCCCAGTATGAATTAGTATTAAAAAATATACAGAATGGGGCTGTAAATAGGGGTGGGTGAAAGGCCCCTGTTGTAGTCCCACGAAAAAATCCATGAAAAACATATGGTAATCCGCTTTTTTGCAGGAAAATTCATTTTACTTTGAAATGCATTCCGTACCCCTCTGGTACTCAAAGGTCTAAATAACTTGATTAAATCTTTGACATTTTCACCCATTACCAAAAATGTTTCCCTATTTTTACAATGGTTACAAACTTTCTGTCCCTTTAATTACATGTTTTTCACCTTTTCACTATAAAAACATGATGTTTTCCAGGAAGTGAAACAAAATACAAGCAGCTACAGAGAGAGAGAAAGAGGGTGCTGGGCTGTTGTGCTCTGATTTATTTAGCAAAACTGAGGCAGGAAACTCACTATGCTATCACTATGAGCACCTGGAATACAACTAAAAGGAGGAGCTGGATGGACCGTTATGCTTCCAGTGAGTGTGGGGAAGGGACCAGTATCACCACTAAAGGGTCTGGATACCCTGATTCTCCAGACCCAATGATGGCCAGTCCCTCTACATCACTCCTAGGGATCTCGGGGAAATTTGTGTCACAGGCAGAGGAAGACAAGTATAGTAGCTTGAGCAGGACAGGTCAGCTACATGTCAGCAGGCACGACAGTGCTACGTCTACCAGGTTGTCTAGTGATTCTCAGGAGGGGGAGGGGAGAGGAGATGATGCCAAGTGTGACAGCAGGGAACCCTGAGTCACACTTGCCAAGCAGTCCCACCACTACTACTTCTACTAAGACGATCCAGCAGCTACAGGCTCAGAGTATTAGGAGTGAGGGAGGGGGTGATCACACTAGTAATGAGAAAGACTCAGTGACTGATCTTGATGTGGTTGGTTTTAGTAGTAATAGTGATGGTGAAGCAGCTGGGTGGACTAGAGTGACCACAGTAGATCCTCCTGCTGATGCTGAGATGGTAGGAGAAGTAAAGCAGAGCATCCAGACTAGTGGTCAAGGGAGCCAACAACATTTCCCTGACCCTCAAAGTTCACCTTTCCGCATGGCATTGTCCACATGGAACATGATCCTGAAGAGGGCAGAAAGGTGGCTGACAGCAATATTACCACCACCACCATGAGTACAGATAAGCTGTGTTGCCTACTGCTAGTGATGCCAGTCTGCCTTCTTCAGCTCAAAAAGAGACGGCAAGTGTGACAGTAAGGGACTCTCTATCACATTTCTCATTGCCTCCTCCAACCGGTGAGACTTCTGTAATAGAGCAGCAGCAGCAGCAAGGAGGGACTGATGGTGATGATGATGATGGTGGAGAAGCTGGGTATCACGGTGCCCATGCTCCCTTGTTTTTTGTTTTCCTGTCAGTTATCCTGAGTAATGCTCTCATTGGCTGTCCTGTGTTGATCCCGCCCAGTATGGCCTTTATATACTGGGCTCCTGCACCCACTCGGTGCCCTTTCGTGGTGTTCCTGTACCAGTGCTAGCTTACTGCTCAGTGTTTCCCAGTGTACCAACTTGGGCTGTCTGACTACTCTTCAGTTTCCAGCTCCTGTCTACCGACCCGGATTCCCTGACTTTTCTTCAGTGTCTGCTCCTGTGTATCAACCCGGCCTGGCTGACGTTCCTGCTCCAGTGTACCGACCCGGACCGGCTGGTGTTCCTGCTCCAGTGTACCGACCCGGACCGGCTGACGTTCCTGCTCCTGTGTTCTGACCCGGCCTGGCTGATGTTCCTGTTCTTGTGTACCGACCCAGCTTGATTGACGTTCCTGCTTCTTCAGCTATTGTCGCCTTGGCGACATTCTTATTCAGCAGACAATCCTGATGCCTGAGCCTGTTCCGTTACTGCTCCTGCAGGTTGCTAGTGTGTGCCTCCATTACTGCTCTGGCAGTGTGTCTTTGGCCTAGTCCTCTGTTACTGCTATATCGATTACAAGTGTGTGCCTCCGTGATTGCTCCAGTAGTCGCCATTGGCTTGTCCTCCTGTACTGCTCCTGCAGGTTGCTAGTGTGTGCCTCCATTACTGCTCCAGCAGTGTGTCTTTGGCCTAGTCCTCTGTTACTGCTATACCGGTTGCAAGTGTGTGCCTCCGTGATTGCTCCAGTAGTCGCCATTGGCTTGTCCTTCTGTACTGCTCCTGCAGGTTGCTAGTGTGTGCCTCCGTTACTGCTCCGGCAGTGTGCCTTTGGCCTAGTCCTCCGTTACTGCTATACCGGTTGCAAGTGTGTGCCTCCGTTATTGCTCCGGTAGTTGCCATTGGCTGGTCCTCCGCTACTGCTCCTGCAGGTTGCTAGTGTGTGCCTCTGTTACTTCTCTGGAAGTGTGCCTTGGCCTAGTCCTCCGTTACTGTTCATACCGGTTGCAAGTGTCTGCCTCTGTTATTGCCCCGGTAGTTGCCATTGGCTTGTCCTCCGTTACTGCTCCTGCAGATTGCCAGTGTCTGCCTCCGTTACTGCTCCAGCAGTGAGCCTTGGCCTAGTCCTCCGTTACTGCTACACTGGTTGCAAGTGTCTGCCTCCGTTATTGCTCCGGCAGTGCTCATTACTACATCTGCTGAGCTCTGGCAATTCACGTTATTCTGCTAGCACTTGGGTAACCTGAAGCTCGGTATAAGTGCTATCTCAGTACCTTCACACATGGGACTGTTTGCAATCATTGATGAACTTTAACTCCTGCAGTACCAGAGTCCTGGGAAACTTACTCCTCTTGCCTGACCTGTGTCAGTATATACTGTCTGTACCTTATTTTATACTGGACCTGTGTGGGCACTGTATAATTAACCTGTCATGTGTCTGTATTATACTGTCTGTATATTACAGGACCTGTGAAGGTTCTTACTGTATTGTGAATTCAATAAAACTGTGTTTTTATCCTAAACCACTGTGTCTGTGAGTCGAACAAACCGTTACACTGGAATGGAAGAGACATTAATGGTTTTTTTAGCCCAAAGAGAGTAGGAATGAGAGACAGATATGGGGATGGGCATCACCACCACCAGCAGCAGAGAGATTTTGTAAGTTGCAGAGTTTGCTATTGCTTTAATTCCTGTTGCTGAGTTGCAAAGGCAGCAGAATGCTGAGAAGCAGGCTAGTATGCCACAGACCACTGTGGGCACAGTGGGAATGGGGTCCAGTGATGTGGGACTAGGACAAGATCCACTTCTCAGCAGCAATACTCCTGGGGCAGGCACTTTGCACAGCACTGTGAACAATTTACGATGGGGGGCCGGAGTTCGCTCCCACACAAGATGGACATGTAGGTCTGTTTCTCCACAGACTACAGCTGCCTTTACTGCTCTTAGTCCTGTTGGAGAGCTCTCCCTATGCTAAAATGAGTTTGGTTATCTTCATGAAGGGTAGTGGAAAGAAGGGGCAAGGTTTTCCTGATTATAAAAGGATTTCGGACTTTTTACTGTCCAGACGCAAGAATCACTCTCTGAGAACAATGCCATTGAAGCCTCTCGTGGCAGAGTCGTCTCGGGAATGGAGAGTGGAGCTCTCTGAGGCTTCTAACACCCGAGAAGATAGCGATTCACCTCTATCCTCACCGAGTAGACTGGGTAAAGAAAACATTGCCCCAGTGGTAAAAATGTAGACTGCTCTGACAAGGGATGATTTATCCTCCTTCCTAACGAAGGGTGATATGAGGAGCTTTTTTACAGAAATCAAACAAAACTTGAAAATTACGGTCCGAGATCTCAGAATTGAAAAGGAATCTGGCTCAACTGGGCCAGCGGCTAAATCTGTTGGAGGACGATCGTGAGGCCTTATGGTCGCAAGTGCAGGCCCTGGAGTAATATATGCAACAACAGGACAACACAATCTCCATACTGTGCTCTAGACTCGAGGACCTGGATAATCGTTCCAGAAGAATAAAAAATAAAGGATTTTCCGGAAAACGTATCACCCAAGGATCTACCTGCATCTCTACAGAATCTTTTCAGAAAAATCCTGGGGGAAAGCTCAGATGCCCCCCCAATGAAACTTGAGAGAGTGCGTAGAACTTTACGGCCTCGCGGTCCCCCTGGTTCTAAGCCACTAGATGTGATTGTCAAACTTCCCAGACAAGAAGGAGGTTATGGCGAGAGCTTGAGACATGGGAGAGGTTATGTTTGCAGGCTGCATGCTCCACTTCTTAAATGATCTATCCCCTGCCACCCTGCAAAAGCTATGGGCTCTGAGACCCATCACTGAACACCTCCGCAATCTTGGCATAAAGTATCGTTGGGGCTTTCCATTCCATCTCTCAGTACTGCATAATGGGAACTCTGCTCTTATCCGTGACCCAGATGATATACCCGAATTCTGCAAAGGGATTGGTATTACCACTCCAGTCCTCATAGATCCAGAACCTCCACAGCCTGCTCCGATACCTAAAGAGAAATGTGAGCAGTGGTCTATGGTGCCTGGCCCAGCCCAGCAGAAATCACGTCAGTCTGCTGAACAACTGGCCTCTGGATCTTCCCAGAATTGGACTCTCAGAGACTAATGCTGATATTCTAGGTCTGAAGATTCCTTCATTGACCAGCTGGTCCTGCTATCACCTGTGTAACTATAATGTTGTTTATATTGATATCTTGCTACTTAACCTCCCAGGAGGTTCCCTGTCATCATGGGGCGGCCTGCATGTTGACACTTTGGGGGACCTTACGCAAGGATCTCGCTTATTAACCTTTGAGCAACTGGTCAGGGACAGGGGCGTGCCAGCCTCCTACTTTGGGCAACAACCCTTGTTGCCCAGGCTTGATTCATCGGCTCCCCAAACCCCTTTTGAATCATTGTTCCAGAATCCCTCGATTTTCCACCACTCACTGAAGAAGTGGTTCTCCTTTTTACTTGCGTTACCCCAACCTACCACACCTTCGTTCTTGTTAGAATGGGAGCATTATCTATCTTTGTCGCTTGATCTCTCACAGTGGACTAGGATTTGGACACTCCTTTTGAGGCACTCTTTGGATACTCCTACCAGGGAGTGCAATTATAAACTGTATACTAGGTGGTACTGTACGCCTAGGTAGCTAGGTTTTATCCCGATTCCTCGCCCTTATGTTGGAGGTGTAGGAATGCAGTGGGCTCCATACTTCATATTTTCTGGACTTGTCCTAAGATTGGCCACTTTAGGAGAGAGGTCCGACAGGCCATGCAAACCATATTGAAAGTGGATGTGGATCTTTCTCCCTCTCAACTGCTCTTAGGCTTCCCATTACCAGAGGGAATTACAGAATCCAATGGCCTTAGGGCACTTTTTTTCATTTAACCAATGCCACAAAGTACCTAATCCCCTTTCACTGGAAATCCCTGTTTCCCCCTTCGGTGGCCGAGTGGCGACAACACGTGACTTATATTTATGACATGCATAGACTATGGCATATTTCCATGGGCTTCACTCGAGATGTTCCCAGCGATTGGACAAATTGGTCCCAATATGAGTCCTCTCATTACGGGGCACCTACCTGCTCTGACACCTCTGTTTGCTTTATGACCTATTTTCTTATATTGCTTACAGTATACTTACTCGAGTTGGCAGAACAGCAATGGATAACGGTTCTTTCCATCTCAGCCTGGTGAGGAGATGTGGAGTATTGTCCCGATGCCTCACTTGGTTTTCAATTTTTTCTCATAATGTGTTCTTTGGACAGATTATTTTCATTGTTCACCATTACAGGAGTAAATCAATCCTAATGTTACTATTACTCCAGATTGCATATTATTTCATTCTGCTTGAACATACTGCAGTTGGAATACTGGACTTGTATTGAACTCCATATATATGGACTGTATTGCTTTTTCTTCTCTCTGTATATTTCAATAATTAATAATAATAAAAAAAAAATTGTCAGTGAAAAGGGGAAAGGAGGGAATGCACCTTAGCACAATCTCACTGATAACACACATGAAACACAGACACCATGACATTTATGTGTAATATGTTAAAGTCAAATCCCCACCAAAGAAATCGGGCACCTCTGTTACTGTGCCCCCTAACTCTCCCCAAAGGCAACAAGAGATGAGGTGTAAATCAAAGAGGAGGAAAAATAGAGAAACCCAGTCAGAGCCTGAAAGTTTGATGGCAAGCAAAACACCTGGCTTGCTATCATCTTCTTTCTCTAGGGTCCGGCAGTGGGAATATCATGTAAATACATCTTCTGATGATCCACCACATTCATCTTTACCTCTCACAGCAGCTTATTCAGTAGATATCAGGATGTGGCAGTTCTTGTCCACCCATTGGACACTGTATAGGTCTCTGACCACACATGGTAATGTGGTGGAGTATAATCAACCAAAATGTCACGTGTACTTAGCGGGAAGTGGACAAGGGGCATAGTGACAGCAGCATTGCTTTGTTGCCGGTGGGATGATTTCACATTGGGGACACAAAGCATCATGGTGTTTGGTTACAGTTATGCCAGGTATGTGATGTCAGTGCCCATGATGTTGGATGAGTGGCAAGTGGAGAAGCATTATGGTCCAACCTCTTCTTTTCTCCACATATATCTGAATTGGTGGGGGCTTCTTGTGCTGCTGCTACTGCCCAAGGCAAATCAATGGAGCTAGTCATGGCACGTTGAACCATGATCATTCATCACCCATATCACTGCTGTTGTTGATCCCATTCCCTTGGAGCTTCCTGCTCATCCTTCTGCTTTGACAAGTTGGCATCAGCTGCAAGAACAACAGTCACAAATGCCACAATGACACTGGGGTACTTGCCATTGGCCACCATAAAATGACCTTCTGGCACTAGGTCAGTAGATCATATTTTTTTTTCTCAGGGCTTGTTCTTTAAAAGAAATCCAGAGAGCTACAAAAAAACTATTTGGGGGGGGGGGCTTGTTTCCGACAAGCCTAAGTCCTACAACTCACTGTTTCCTCAGGGCTAGGGATGCTAACAAGCTGAATTGATAAAAATTATATATGATTCCTCAGGGCTTGTGATGCTAACAAGCCAAAGTCCTACAAATCAATTTTCCTCTGGGCTTGGGCCTAAAAAAGTCTAAGTCCTACAAATCAATGTTTCCTCAGGGCTTGTACCTAACACAAGTCTGAGCCATACAACAAATCAATGTTTCCTTAGGGCTTATGCCAAACAAGTAGTGATGATCGAGCACCCCAATGCTCGGGAGTTCGGGTGCTCTGGCCGAGCACCCCCGGAGGCTCGAGTGCTCGGCCGAGCACCCGAGCCCCATTGAAGTCAATGGGAGGACTCGAGCATTACACCAGGCATCCCCTGCTCTGATGAGGGGAGGGTGCCTGGTCCATAGGAAAAGGGCAGACAATGATGGAAACACCACAGAAATGGTTCAGGGACAGCATAGGGAGGATGTCTGGATGCATCTTGGACTCCAACGTCGCTGCTGGGAACGATGTTTCGCCCATAGTACGCCATTTTTACAGACTGACCTTAAAACACACAAAAAGGAAGATAAAAACGACTTTAGGCGAAAAATTGTTACCAAACAGTATTTGCTGTATATTTACTTGTATATCATCTGCAAATTCTGCAAAAAATGTCATCGATTTTTCGGAACTGGGGCCATGATTAAGAGGGAAACGTGCGCAGAGGCAAATTCTGCAAAAAATGTCCTCGATTTTCCTGAACTGGGGCCATGATTAAGAGGGAAACGTGCGCAGAGGCAAATTCTGCAAAAAATTTCCTCGATTTTTCTGAACTGGGGCCATGATTAAGAGGGAAACGTGCGCAGAGGCAAATTCTGCAAAAAATTTCCTCGATTTTTCTGAACTGGGGCCATGATTAAGAGGGAAACGTGCGCTGAGCCGACCATCTAAAACATTATGGGTGAGGGTCTGCTGCGGAGCTGACCATCCTAAACATTATATGCAAAGGCCCGCTAGTGAGCTGACGCTATAAAACATTATATGAGAGGGCCCGCTAGAGAGCTGACCCAATAAAACATTATATAAGAAGGCCCGCTGGTGAGCTGACCTATACAAAAAGTTGTCAAACAGGGCCCGCTGGTGAGCTGGCCCTATATAAAAATTATATCACAGGGCCCGCTGGTGAGCTGGCCCTATATAAAAATTATATCACAGGGTATATGGAAGAGAGTCAACCATATACCCGTTCTTTGGGTGGAAGGGGTGAATGGGAATACAGAGTATTCCCATCATTGTAAATAACATATATAAAGTCACTTTATGTTCACCCGGGGCTTTCCTCCAGTGGAGTGGAGAAGTCAGGGGAAATCCAGGCCTTGTTCATTTTTATAAGTGTCAACCTATCAGCATTTTCGGTGGAAAGGCAGATACGCTTATCTGTTATGATGCCACCAGCAGCACTAAATACCCGCTCAGACAGAACGCTGGCGGCAGGGCAGGCCAGCACCTCTAAGGCGTAGAGTGCCAGTTCATACCACGTGTCCAGCTTGGACACCCAGTAGTTGTAAGGCACAGAGGGATCATTGAGGACGCTGACACGGTCTGCTATGTACTCCTTCACCATCTTCCAAAACTTTTCCCTCCTTGTGACACTAGGCTGCGCATCAGGGTGAGGGTGCTGGCGGGGTGTCATGAAGGTGTCCCACGCTTTGGAGAGTGTTGCCCTGCCTTTGTCGGAACTGCTGTGTGCTCCCCTTTTCTCCCCTTCTCGGTTGGCCAAGGTAGCACGTACTCTGCCGCCAGCGTTGTCAGATGGAAAATTTTGGAGCAATTTTTCGACAAGAACCTTCTGGTATTGCACCATTTTGCTTGTCCTCTCCACCGGAGGAATGAGAGATGAGAAATTCTCTTTGTAGCGGGGGTCCAGAAGGGTGAACACCCAGTAATCCGTGTTGTCTAAAATGCGTATAACGCGTGGGTCACGGGAAAGGCAGCCTAACATAAAGTCAGCCATGTGTGCCAGAGTACCAACAGGCAAGATTTCGCTGTCCTCACCAGGAGGATGACTCTCAATCTCCTCATCCTCTTCCTCCTCTTCTGCCCACCCACGCTGAAGAGATGGAACTAAAGTTCCATGGCTACCCTCTGTAGCCTAGGCAACTGTGTCTTCCTCCTCCTCCTCCTCCTCCGCCTCCTCCAATTGTCGCTGAGAAGACGAAGTGAGGGTGCTCTGGCTATCACCTTGTGTAAGCTCTTCCTCCCGCATTTCCACCTCTTCCACATGCAAAGCGTCGGTTTTAATTGTGAGCAGCGAGCGTTTCAGTAGACACAGAAGTGGGATGGTTACACTGATAATAGCGTTATCGCCGCTCACCATCTGTGTCGATTCCTCAAAATTGCGTAAAACTTCACAGAGGTCTGACATCCATTCCCACTCCTCACTTCTGATTAGAGGAAGTTGAACGGAGAGGCGACGACCGTGTAACAGCTGGTACTCCACTACTGCCCTCTGCTGCTCACAAAGCCGGGCCAACATGTGGAAGGTGGAGTTCCAGCGCGTGCTCACGTCACACAGCAGCCGGTGAGCTGGCAATTGTAAGCGCAGCTGCAGCTTCAACAGGCCGGCTGAAGCTGTTGATGACTTACGGAAATGTGCACACACGCGGCGCACCTTGGTCAAGAGATCATGCAAATTGGGGTAGGTTTTTCGAAATCACTGAACCACTAAATTAAATACATGCGCTAGGCATGGTACGTGTGTGAGCTTGCCGAGCTCCAAAGCCGCCACCAAGTTACGCCCATTATCACACACAACCATGCCTGGTTGCAGGTTGAGTGGCGAGAGCCACTGCTCGGTCTGGTGACTAATCCCCTGCAACAGCTCTGAGGCCGTGTGCTGTTTGTCCCCAAGGCAGATCAGCTTCAGCACGGCCTGTTGACGCTTCCCCACTGCAGCGCTACACTGCTTCCAGCTACCGGCTGATGGGTGAGTGGCGCTGCGCGCAGAGAATTCGGAGGTGGAAACGGAGGAGGAGGAGCCAATAACGTAGGTGCTGGCGGAAACCCTGATGGAGGTAGGGCCCGCAATCCTCGGCGTGGGTAGCACCTGTGCCATCCCAGGGTCCGAGTCGCTCCCAGCCTCCACGACATTCACCCAGTGTGCCGTCAGGGAAATGTAGCGTCCCTGGCCACAAGCACTTGTCCATGTGTCAGTCGTTAAGTGGACCTTCCCAGTAACTGCGTTGGTCAGGGCACGGGTGATGTTACGGGACAAATGGTGGTGTAAGGTGGGGACGGCACACCGGGAAAAGTAGTGGCGGCTGGGGACTGCGTACCGAGGGACAGCTGCTGCCATCAGGCTGCGGAAGGACTCAGTCTCCACAAGCCTAAATGGCAGCATTTCGATGGCCAGTAATTTGGAAAGGTGTGAGGTTAGTGCTATGGCCTGTGGGTGGGTGGCTGGGTATTTTCGCTTGCGCTCAAATGCCTGGGGTAACGACATTTGGATGCTGCGCTGGGACAGGGAAGTGGATGTGGTCGCTGATGGTGCTTCAGATGGTACAGGTGCAGGGCGGGAGGTATGCGGGCCTGCGCCTTCGACAGGCGATTGGCCGGCACCGAAAACAGGGGAAGAGGAGGCAGTGGTGTGGCCTGCAGACACAGATTGGCGATCCGGGCGTTCCTCCCACTTATTACGGTGCTTGGATGCCATGTGTCGGATCATGCTGGTGGTGGTGAGGTTTCTAGTGTTCATGCCTCGGCTCATTCTGGTGTGGCACAGGTTGAAAACTACAATTTTTTTGTCGTCTGCACTTTCCTTAAAAAAACGCCATACCGCGGAACACCTAGCCCTTGGCAAGGGAGATTTACGCAAGGGGGTGCTCCGTGGAACATTTGCGGGCCGGTTTGGTGCGGTCCGCCTTCTTTCTTTAGCCACACCACTGCCTCTTCCAGCCTGTTGCGGTGCTGCAGATGGCTCACCCTCAGGACTGCTGTCATCGCTGGGCTCTCCACCTTCCCAGGTGGGGTCAGTCACCTCATCGTCCACCAAGTCCTCCTCCACTTCCTCACTCTGATCATCCTCCTAATTTCTTGATCCCACCACATACTCAGTCATTGACAACTGTGTATCATCCTCCTCATCAAGGTCTTGAGACAGTAATAGTGGTTGATTTGATGGCAACTGTGTCTCATCATCATCATCATCCACTTCCTTTGACCTTAAATGCCGTTCCCCTCTGTCATCTTCTTGTGATTGGGTACCCTCTAGAGGTTGTGAATCAGGGCACAAGATCTCATGTTCCTCTGCAAGCGTGCTTGGAGAGAAGTTCAAATGAAGGATTGGTGATGAGACGAGCTCCTCACTATATCCCAGTGTGGGATCACTTCTTTGGCCAGACCCTCTATGGTGGGAGGAAGGATGATCAGGGTGAGGATTATGTTGACCAGACTCTTGGCTACTGAGAGTGGACTTGGTGGAAGACAGGGTGGTGCTTAACCGACTGGAAGCAGTATCAGCTGAAATCCAACTGACCACCTGTTCGCAGTGGTCTGACCTCGAGAGTGATGTCCTGCGACGCCCTGTAAACTGAGACATGAAGCTAGGTATGGTGGATGTCTTTCTTTCTTGTGCTCTGGCACCAGGCACAGTTTCTACGCGTCCTGAACCGCGCCCTGAACTATCAGGATCACGTCCACTTCCCCGTCCCTTTTTACCCGCCTTCTTCATATTACACGGAATATGTGCTGCTAATCTGCAACTTTGCACACTAAACAGAATGTGCTGCTAATCTGCGGCTAGGCACAGTGAAAGGAATATGTGACTTTTATTTTTTACACTTTGCACACTAAACAGAATGTGCTGCTAATCTGCAACTTTGCACACTAAACAGAATGTGCTGCTTATCTGCGGCTAGGCACAGTGAACGGAATATGTGACTTTTATTTTTTACACTTTGCACACTAAACAGAATGTGCTGCTAATCTGCAACTTTCCACACTAAACAGAATGTGCTGCTAATCTGCAACTTTGCACACTAAACAGAATGTGCTGCTTATCTGCGGCTAGGCACAGTGAACGGAATATGTGACTTTTATTTTTTACACTTTGCACACTAAACAGAATGTGCTGCTTATCTGCGGCTAGGCACAGTGAACGGAATATGTGACTTTTATTTTTTACACTTTGCACACTAAACAGAATGTGCTGCTAATCTGCAACTTTCCACACTAAACAGAATGTGCTGCTAATCTGCAACTTTGCACACTAAACAGAATGTGCTGCTTATCTGCGGCTAGGCACAGTGAACGGAATATGTGACTTTTATTTTTTACACTTTGCACACTAAACAGAATGTGCTGCTAATCTGCAACTTTCCACACTAAACAGAATGTGCTGCTAATCTGCAACTTTGCACACTAAACAGAATGTGCTGCTTATCTGCGGCTAGGCACAGTGAACGGAATATGTGACTTTTATTTTTTACACTTTGCACACTAAACAGAATGTGCTGCTTATCTGCGGCTAGGCACAGTGAACGGAATATGTGACTTTTATTTTTTACACTTTGCACACTAAACAGAATGTGCTGCTTATCTGCAGCTAGGCACAGTGAACGGAATATGTGACTTTTATTTTTTACACTTTGCACACTAAACAGAATGTGCTGCTAATCTGCAACTTTCCACACTAAACAGAATGTGCTGCTAATCTGCAACTTTGCACACTAAACAGAATGTGCTGCTTATCTGCGGCTAGGCAAAGTGAACGGAATATGTGACTTTTATTTTTTACACTTTGCACACTAAACAGAATGTGCTGCTAATCTGCAACTTTCCACACTAAACAGAATGTGCTGCTTATCTGCGGCTAGGCACAGTGAACGGAATATGTGACTTTTATTTTTTACACTTTGCACACTAAACAGAATGTGCTGCTAATCTGCAACTTTCCACACTAAACAGAATGTGCTGCTAATCTGCAACTTTGCACACTAAACAGAATGTGCTGCTTATCTGCGGCTAGGCACAGTGAACGGAATATGTGACTTTTATTTTTTACACTTTGCACACTAAACAGAATGTGCTGCTAATCTGCAACTTTCCACACTAAACAGAATGTGCTGCTACTCTGCAACTTTGCACACTAAACAGAATGTGCTGCTAATCTGCAACTTTGCACACTGAAAAGAATGTGCTGCTAATCTGCAACTTTGCACACTAAACAGAATGTGCTGCTAATCTGCAACTTTGCACACTAAAAAGAATGTGCTGCTAATCTGCAACTTTGCACACTAAACAGAATGTGCTGCTAATCTGCAACTTTGCACACTAAACAGAATGTGCTGCTAATCTGCGGCTAGGCACAGTGAACGGAATATGTGACGTTTTTTTTTTAAATCTCTGCCCCCCCAAACAAAATATAACTGCTGCCCCCACACACAATTGTCCTAAAAAGGACTTTTGGGTCTTTATATGTTCAAACACACTTTTCTTCTCCCTACACTGACTTTCCCTTCCTATCCTCATCTCTCCCTGGCTAAGACTGAGCCGAACTCGCTGGTCAGGTGCTATACAGCACCCGATCACGGGTTCTGGCCAGCCAATCAGTGTAATGCCAGCAGCCAACATGGCTGCTGGCATTACACTGATGTCAGAGCCTCCCCGCACGTTTATTGGCTGCGCAGCAGCCGCAAAACGTGCGGGCAGGAGACCCGAACATGGCGGGCGAGCACATGCGGTACTCGTACGAGTACCGCCATGTGCCGAGCAGAGCGATGCTCGAGCCGAACCGAGCTTCGGCCGAGCATGCTCGCTCATCACTACAAACAAGTCTAAGTTCTAAAAATCAATGTTTCCTTGGGGCTTGGGCCTCTAACAACAAGTCTAAGTCTTACATTTTTTTTGTTTTGTTTGTAAGTCCTAAAAATCATCCTAAAAAAAAACTCTATCTCATCATGTATCAGTCTGCCCCAGTCACAGCTTACATCAGGGGGTCCCTGTCTCTGTCACGTTACATACAATTTACTTATTTTACTTTTAATTTATTTATTTTTATTAACTGTCCCCTAAATGCCAGTCAACAAACCCCCTACGACAAAAAATCCCATGTTCAACTGATTTTTTCCCCAGACTCCACTCATCAACATATGCACCCTCCTCAGATTCCTTTTACACCATGTCTTATTTTTTTAAATTTTATTTATGTTTTTTTTTTATAAACTGCACCCCCAATCCCAGTCAACAACTCCCGCACAAAAATTTCCTGATCAACTGATTGTTTCCTCAGATTTCACCAACACAGACACCCTCATACCTCTTTTATACTATGCCACTGGGAAATAAAATAACATTTGCTATGTGGTGTACGTAAATTCAATGTTCCCATTGATTTCTATGTAATGAGCGAGGGGAAAAAATAGAAAAGTTGAACTTTTCACTGGAAATTATTTGCAAAGAGGTAAGTGCCATTATTAGTTGATTTTGGTTTGAGGCATACCTAGCTGTAAAAATAAATCCAAATGGTCACTTTGTGCAATACACCAAAAATTAAAGCAGGCTAGGTGTTCCAACTTACTTGCCATCGTAGTTTGATGATACAAGTTGGGTTTGGGTTAAGAGGCTTCCCGTTCCAATTCCCATTTCATCTATGTTACCATGTATCTACTACTATGATGGATATGTGTACTGTTCAATATACCTTATCTGTAAAAATAATTTCACATTGAAACTTATGAAAGTGATGAATTTGTATCCAATATTCTATTTTTTCCATTGCTTTATTGAAGGAATGTCACAGTACAGAAATGTGAAAGAACATGTTGATACAAATATAACAGTGAGGTACTAATATAATAGTACAGAAACCTTTAGGGTGAAAGTTTAAGAGTCATAAAGAAAGAAATGTAGGGAGTTAAATATACATACAATTGTAACTAAGATGGAGGGGTATAGGAACCAAATTCCTTCTTTTTACGTTAAGAGATTGTTATTGGGGATGAGAAAGCCCAGTGATGTGGGGGAAAGACTGCTTGGGTTCTGTGAGAGAATTAGCTAAGAGAGAGAAAGGGGGGAAATGATAGAAAGACAAGGTGGAGTAGGGGAGAAATTAAATGAAAAAATAGAGAGGAGCAGGAAGGAGAGAGAGAAGGGAAAGGAAAAAGAGAAAAAATAAATAAATAAAAAAGATTGGAAAGAAAGCGTAAGAGTTATAATTATCCTTGAGTGGATCCGCAGAAGGGCAAGTCAGCCCAGCTCTGTGGAAACTGTGAGGCATGGATGATGTAGGCCTGAAGATGCTCAGATGATGTGAGGGTCACTCAACGAATGGTCTCTAGATGAGAAGTAATTAGAAATTTTGTAAAGAAAAGTGAAATAATTTTACATTAAGATATTAGATTGTAGGTGTACAGCTAGCCATCTGGCCCATTTGAAGGAAAAGAAAGAGAGTGTGCCTAAAGAAATGGCATGACAATTCTCCATTTGCAAATATGAGAGTGTTTTTGAAACCCAGTGCTGTATTGAAGGAACTCTTGATTTACCCCAGTATAAGGGGATCACAGATTTGGCCATGTTTAAGAGGATAGAAAGGCAAGAGGAGAAAACAAACAAAGAGTCGGATCAGGAGAGCGTTGCAAGCCCAGTATGTTATTGGTATGGTCCAGAGGAAGGGTTTTTTTTACAGTAAGGTATGTTAAATTGCAGAATTCCTTACCCAAGGAGATGGTTATGACAGATACAATGGATACATTTAAAAGAAGATTAGATACATTTCTTTCAAAGGGGAACATACAGAGTTATACTGTTTATTAGTAGGCTAATCAGGAAGATTTGATAAAGACTAACTTATTTGGTAGCAGGAAAGCTATAAAATTCTCAGTCACTGGGGTATGAGGCAAAGCTTGAACTTGATAGACTTTTGTCTTTATTCAACCTAATTTGCTATGTTACTATGTAACCCCGAAGACCAGAGACCAGAGTGTTGCAGTATGAGGGAAGGTCCACCAAGTGTGGACCATTGAGCACAATATTCTATTTTTAATGTGCATACCATGTATTAAATTGATCATAGCCCTTTATATTATATACACTTTATTACTGATTTTATTTTTTCACTATAGTGCACTTAGTTATTGTATTGAATCTGTATATAATAAGCTGGTACACTTATACTGCTTTACTTTTTGGTGACCATTGGGATTTATAATTACAGACCCATTCTGTATATTTATTTTATATTGATTCATATTGGGGACTTGATAATATTTGATCTTGGCTTGCCCAAATATTTTAATTGTTTTTATAGCTATCATTATGTTAATTTTTTTGGTAAATAAAGTTTCTTCATATATCATGTAATATATTGTGTGTGTCATTTTTAGGCAACCATGCCAGTTTCTTTTGCTGTAGTGGTTTCCTATATACTTCAATCTTGAAACTTAAATTCGACTTTATA
This sequence comes from Rhinophrynus dorsalis, assembly GCA_037306005.1. Lineage (NCBI taxonomy): Eukaryota > Metazoa > Chordata > Amphibia > Anura > Rhinophrynidae > Rhinophrynus > Rhinophrynus dorsalis. Next base: position 182,772,241 of record CM074722.1, read on the forward strand.
ATTTGAAGTCACACTGATTCCTTGAATAAAGTTAAAGCAGGTAACTGTGCATGGAATATAGTTAGGTGGGGTAAGTTTAGCAAGAAAAGATATTCAAAAATGTAACTGAAAGAAACAGGTGTTTCTGCAAAGGAATCTAAAGAACAAATAAGTGTACAATTTGACATTTCAGCTTACATTTTGGCACCAAAAGTGCTTTCTTTAAATATTCAGTACATCTATGCCTGCTGGAAGGGCACACAGCAAATGGAACAAAAGGTAATAAGAGACACTCACAGCTCTAAAACACCATAATTATATATACAAAAAGAACCCAAGTGAACCCTCGATGAAGAGCAACAAGGAATGAGGGTATTCTTCACAGTCCCCAACTTAAAAACAAACAAAATATACAATTTTTTTTCTCATACAAAATATTCTCTCCTTCTAATTCTAACTACCTTTTCACCATATATCATAAATTTCACTGTTGTAAATGACAATGGATGTAACACTGGAGCTAGTGGCAAGTGGAATCATCATGGCCTGTCTTATCCTGCTGCTTAGACAACTCAAAAGCAGCAATAACAACAGTAGCAAATGCTGGAAAGTCACCACAACATTTGTTCATGTCCATTAGCACTAGGCCAGTAGGGCATCATTTTTTTTCTCTCAAAACCTGTTCTTGCAAATCCTTTTTTTCTCAGGGCTTGTGCTTATAAATTCTAAATCCTATAAATATAGTTTTTATCTGGGCTTGTGTTTAACAAGTCTAAGTGCTACAAATAAATGTTTTCTCAGTGCTTGTGTTTGGCTAACCCAAGTCCTGCACAGTGTACACACAACAAATTTTCAGCTTTTTTGTAAGTCTGCTGCTAAAAATGCCTAGCCATTGTTTATAAAGAGAAAAAATAAATAAAAAAGGGTTACTTATAATCCAAAACAAATTGTAGCAGATGTGCATTGTAGTTGTGAATTGGTGTGATGTGATTGCTGTATCTCTCTCTCTCTCTCTCTCTCTCTCTCTCTCTATATATATATATATATATATATATATATAGTATATATATATATATATATATATATATATATATATAACCTATATAATAATTCGCTAGAATGTTTGTCAGAAACCCGCTCTGCAGTCATGAGCAGTACTCACTGTCCGAATGCTCCACGGCTGATACGGAGCAATACGGTCTTAATTCAGAGTACCCTACTCAGTATCAGACATGGTGCATTCGAGCAATGAGTACTACACATGATTGCAGCGCGGCCTGTGAGAAAAGAGGCTCCGGGCACTAGCGAGGTTGCTGGGTGTCACTGTGGCCCGTGCACATGGGCCTTAAAACTAGTCTGAGATAAATCCATAGAGGGTAATGTTGTCATGGTAGTTGAGAAAATTTACGCCGTTTTTTAATCTGATTTAAAATCTTGAGACCTCATCTCTCTTTTCTTCTGATGGTGTTTTTTCTTGCCTTTTTTACTAGCCATGGCTATCCTAATAAGCTATCCCAAACACCTCTATAGAGAACCATTACACCACCCACCCAAATATAGCAGAACCCAGTTGTGCCTGAGTCTAGCCCAATTATCACTGGGTGCCACTATAGAACCCCAAGAAAAAATAGTACACAGTTAAACATGAAATACTCGTGCCTGTGTGAATTTACCAACAAACAGTTGCCACCTATCTGGAGTCGGGGTTGGGATCCAGCTAAGTACCTCTTACTATTTCAGTCTCTACCCAAATCAAGTACAACTGAAACTTAGCATCATATCCAAACATAACCAGCTCCAAGACTTCTAAACCAACTGCACAGAGTAGCTGCTTGCGCAGGACACAAAAATAACCTTAGAATAAATTTGAACCACCTCTGCTAATTATCACCAATGTCCTATAAAATCAAGCGATCACCACAATTGTTTTCCCTACTTCATAAATATATCCAAATTAGGAGCCGAGTTCCAATTACAATTCTTCTGAATATCAAATTACACCTATCAAGGCTAAGAATTCGGCCCCAATATCGGATAAAACACATAACTGTAATATCATTCTGGGCAGTAATAGTGGGAATAATTCTCAACAAATGATCCATAACATCTATCTGCAGCATTTCTGGAAACCCACAAACAGTATAGCAGGACCCAGTAGTGCTGAAGATTTGCCTCAGTTACCAATGAGTATCCCTGCAACTGTTAGTATTCAAGAAGTTATTATAAACCTCTGCCTAATTTCACAAAACAGCAGCAGAGTTCCAAAATTGCTGAGGATTTCAGTTGACTAAAGATATATAATTAACTTTCAACATAACCCATACCGAGCCTGCATCAAGACTGTTATGAGAAAAACATCCAACCTATAGATACAGATTTAATAGTACCTTCACTAACAAAGATCTCCAGAGTGTCTCTCTTTTCCTTATCTTATCTTAGTATTCAGTTCTGGATGGTCAATAAAGATCTTAAAGTCACTTCATGTGTCAAAAGCTGTTTGACCTCTCATACCCAAATATCTGATGTAAATTCAGCAGGGCTCCACACTGCCAACTGGCAACCAAACCAGATAGTACTTTGCCTCTATGTCCATGCCCTTTGTAGTGCAGATCACACTCTCAACCAACCATGTCCAGCTCACTTGGGCAGTCCAGCGTACTCAAAGTACACAATTACACAGTTTATACCTAAACTCGCTCCCTCCTGCTCAGACCTTCCTCAGCAAGCATTACTTAGCTTATATTTAGGACGAGATTCTCATGTCACCCTTTTTATCCAGGAGACATGTTAAATGTGGTGTGCAGCTGTGCGCCATTTACATGTGACCTTTTAAAAGGATACCCTCAACACCACACCCACAACACGTTACATCACTTCCTCCTCCGAAGCATTAATGGGGCTCTTAATCACTGTTTTTAAAATGGATTTTCCTGTGAAAAAGTGGACAATAACATGGTTTTTGTGGGAACACAGCAGGACCTTTTGCCCACCTCTAGTCAGGATGTGGCAGCTTGTGTCCACCCATTGCACCCTGTGGGGTGCACTGACCATACATGGCAGTGTGGTGGAAGATTATCACAACCAGGGCATAAAGCAGCATCTGAGTAGATTCCATCCCGTAGAATATGCTAAACTGGTGGCAGGGAGGGTTCACCATTTCTATTAAATTGTCTGCGAGTTGTCATGTGTCCTTATTGGGGTGTGGACAAGGGGCATAGTGACAGTAGCAGTACTTGGTTTCTGGTGGGGGGATTTCACATTGGGGACCACAATTGTCATGATGTTTCTATAGAGTTGTGCCAGGTTTTTGATGCGAGTGCATCAAAAACTCTGTGCACATTGTATTTGCCGATGTGAGAGACACAGTTCCTGCTCTAAAGAGAAAAATGTCTATTCTAGACACAACACACATGATTTTGGAGGAGGGGCAGGTGAAAAAGCATCACTGGCCAACTTATTCTTTTCTCTACATTTACCAGAAGTGGTGGAGACTAGTTATGGTGCTGCTACTGCCTCAGGTGCATCACTGGAGCTAGTCGTGTTACTGCTGTTGTTGATCCCCTTCCCTTTGAGCTGCCTAATCATCCTGCTGCTTAAACAACTAAGCAGCAGCAGCAAGAACAGCAGTCACAAATTCCGCATCTACATCAGGGCATTTGACAATGGCAAGTGGCTAAAACAACAAGCACTAGGCCAGCAAAAAAAAAAAAAAAAAAGAGACCTAAGTCCTACAAATCAATGTTTCCTCAGAGTTTGGGCCTCTAACAGCAAATCTTACAAATCAATCTCTACAAAATACTTTATCTCGTCAAGTATCAGTCAATCCCAGTCACAGCTTACGTCGGGGTGTCCCTATCTCTGCCACTTTATGTAAACATTTCTTATTTTATTTTTTTTATTTATTTATTTTATTAACTGTCCCCCCAATACCAGTCAACAAACACCCCCCAAAGCAAATTCCCTGTTCAACTGATTTTCTTTCCCCAGACTCCAATAGCCAACACAGGCACCCTCCTAAGACCTCTTTTATACCATATCTTATTTTTTTTTTTTTAAGGATTTATTGAAAATTTTCAAGAGACAATACAATCACATGCAAAAGTATATATTAGGTCAATTACATCAATTATGAGGTACAGAAATAGTAGTGTCTAGAAACATATAATTTAAGCAAAGTCATGCTTCAAATACAAATACTTCAAACCTACACAAAATGAAAGAGGGCAAGTATCAAATACAAATGCAAGGAAACATTAATCATTTAATACATATAATAATTGTCTAAGTAGTACTCCTTGGAATGAATGCGCAGACTCCCGTGAGTCACAGATGAAAGATATGGAGTAAGATGGAGTGTTGTGTGTAAAGAGGTGGGGGGAAGGGTGGGAGGGGAGCGAGTCTCCATATTACTTTTGGATATAGAACTCGTAGAGTAACCTGCCATGAGGCCCACCACCCCCAATCCCCCCGCTTGGACCCCCTGCATGAGACGCCAAGACCTGGCAGACCAATGGGATGGGGCCGCCTATAGGCAGCAGACACCAACCCATCAGTACTTGATCGTCTTCACCCAATCCAAGGGTCCCCCTCACTGTTTCAGAGCAGGGAGTCTATAGATGAAATCCATGTCCTCCAGGAGTCTGATATTGTTGTATTCATGTCCTGAATTATAAATATTAATATGCAAATATTAATATTCTAATTAGGATATTAATCACAACATTAATATTTATTTGATTATGTGGAATGAATACACAGGAAACAGTTGTAATATTTGATGATATACTTTACTATAACATCTGCTGTTAAAGCAATATATCTAAAAAAGGGTTATTACAACAAAGTTACAGATTAATACAGTGTTACAATTATACTTAGCTTGGTTTACAGTGAAAATTCAGCACATGCAAGCATATCTCTTTGTCCAAGGGAACCCTGCAAGTCATTTCTTTGATGTTATTCTTGGACAGCAAAAGGCCATTGTTCATCCTTCTCTCTGCATGGTGGGTTCTAACCAAAAACATGGCTCCCAAGGCCTAATAACTCCAACCACTGTCCAATCTGGTTACTTGAATGAATCACATGACTCCTTTGTTCCTGGCCACATGGCATAGCTAATGCACAAGGGGTCAGAATTCCCAGCATGCATGTCTGCAATGGCAGCCATTACACATATGTTCAGCCACTCATGAACACTGCCCCTTGTGGTGCACATTCAGAATGCACATACCATATGCAAATATATTGCTTTAATTGTCTGTGTGAAATTAATCATATACAATACAATAAATCGTATCCAATACAGATATAGAATATGAGTTAAATGGAGATCTCGAGTGAATGGCCTCCATATGATAAGTCGAACGGGTTCTAGTTAACCATTCATGTAGGCTTTGGTGCAGGTCAGATCCCCAGTGAAGGGGAATAAGAGCTTTGTAGGTGTTGAGTAGGGATTGCATGCATATACACTGAGTGGCTGGGGGTTTAATAGTGTTTTTACAGGAACTGGAAGAAGAGGCAAGCAAGAGGATCCACTGGGAGAGAGGTTTGAAAAGCCTTATTGATATGATCAAGAATCTCAGTCCACTAAGGGATGATTGCTGGACATGACCACCAGATGTGAAGCATAGATCCTGGTGAGGTCCCACAATGTCAACATTTAGCAGGAAATGAAGGAGAGATAGAGGCTAGATGCTGGGGGGTAAGGTACCCCCTAGTGAGTATCTTGTAGTTTAGTTCCTTCATTGCTGTGTCTCTGGCTGATTTGATCAGGCGCAAATTAATGGAAAGCCAAGTGGAGGTTGCAAGTTCCATATCCAATTCCTTTTCCCACAGTCGGAGGAAGTAATGTTTGGTGGGTGGGCGAGAGGATTGAATGAGAGAGTGACAAAAAAGAAGTGAAAAGAGAAGGTGAAAGAGAAGGGGTTTAGTACGGAGATGTCTCTCAAAGGGCAGAAGTTTCCAAATAAATGGAGGTGAACTGCACAATTTGGATACCCAGTGTGAAATCTAACGAGCGGCCAGCCATGGGATTGGAATCGAGTTGGATGATAGTGTGGGATTAATGAAGGATAGAGAAGTGAATTGCAGCACAAGAAGATCTAGCATGAGTCCGGAGGGGCAATTCAGTTGAACGTGTGGGATAGTATGAAGTCCACAAGGGAAATCCGGGTTAACCTTCGTTGAACATAGTGGAGAAGGGGGAGGAGCGATGGTGATGAAGGAATTCAAATACCTCCAGACTTTAAGTATATGGCCAAAGACTAAGTGGTTTCCAGTAGAGGGTCAATATTGAGATTTGATTATAAACAGATTTGCTGTTGAACCTCAGAATCTGGGGCCAGGTCAAAGAGTTTCACCAGTGCTGATGCAAGGTAGTATCTTTGTATATTAGGAGCACTGAAGCCACCCTCCGAAACAGGAAGATCTAGAATGGAATATCAAATACGTGGTCTTTTCCACATTCATATAAAAGCAGAAAAGATGGAGTGAACTTCTGAAAGATATCGTTTAGGAATCTGTATGGGAGGAGTATTAAAGAGATGGAGCAATTTGGGTAAAGAAACCATTTTTAGAAGATTAATTCTGCCATGCCAGGACAGAGGAAGAGACTTCCAGGTTTCTAAGTCCTTATGAAGCTGAAGAAGTAAAGGAGACGTATTAATATCACAGAGGGTATCCAGATCGGGGAAGATCATAATACCCAAGTAAGTTATGGGATCCATGGTCCATTTGAATCTAAAATGTTTCTGGAGAGAGGAGGATGTTCGTCTAGGTATGCCTACCTCTAGTATCTCTGAATTCTTGTAGTAATTCTTGTAGTTCATTTGTGCTTGTGATAGGAAACAATATTCATCCAAAAAGACCACCAAGGATGGAAGTGAGGATTGTAAAGAAGAAGAGCACATCGTCTGTGAAGGCAGCAAGCTTGAATTTGTGTGGGCCTGAATGAAGGCCAGTAATATCTGGGGAGGAACGTATAATATTAAGAAGGGGTTTAAGTGAAAGGATGAAAATAATAGGGAATTAAGGCCAGCCTTGTCTGGTGCCATTATTGATATTAAAAGGATCAAAGAGCGTTCCATTTACCAGTACACATGCAGATGGAGAGGAGTATAAGCTCTGTATGGAGGTCAGAAGGAGAGAACCGATTCCGATATGGGAGAATATTTTGAATATGTACGACCACTTTACCCTATCAAACGCCTTCTCGACATCCGTGGAGATAAATAATGAGGAGATACGTCTGTAAACCGCTAGGTACATTAGGAAAATAGCTTTGGTGGTATTTTGACAAGCTTCACGCCCAGGGACAAACCCACACTCTGATGAGATAAGATAGGGGAGGTGAGGCTGGATGCGTGAAGCGAGAATCTTAGCAAAAAGTTTTAGGTCCATGTTTAGGAGGGATATTGGACGGTAACTCCTGCATTGGGAGTGGTCTTTACCTGGTTTGGGAATAACTACGATATGTGATGAGAGGGCAAGCAGGGGGAACTGTGTGCCGGACATGATTGCATTGAAAGTGCCATTCAGATGCGGTAAAAGTGAGGGTTGGAACTTATGGTAGTACAGTAGAGTAAAACTGTCTGGTCTTGGACTTTTCCCTAAGGAAGTTTGGTTCTCACCAGGAGGGTAGTCATCCTTTCAGACAATTCAGCTGGTAAGTAGGGGTGGGCGAAAGTTGTTGCAGTGTTCCAGAGAGAAATTTCGCAAAAACCATATTCTTATCCACTTTTTCTCAGGAAAATCCGCTTTAAAACTAGCAGGTCAAATTTTAGCATCTTTCGGCCATTGGCCAAAAATTTTCGTCATTTTTTTCCAATGGCTCAAAAGTTTTCACCCATTGATTTACGTTGTTTTCGCACTTCCGCTATAAAAATGTAATGTTTTCGCTGAAGGCAGACACAATAGAAGAAGCAACAGAGCCAGATAGACATGCTGTTCTGTTCTCTTGTGATATTTTGCAAAAAGTGAGGCAGGAGAGGCTCATAGTGATTCCTATCACTATGAGCAGCAAAAAGAGGAACTGGAAGGACCCTTATTATATGTCCACTGAGTCTAAGGAGGAGCAGGAGAAAGTGACTAGCAGTACTGAACCAATGCTGTCCAGTCCCCCTAAATGACCCCAAGGGATCTTGGGGTATTTAGTGAGAAGGGAGGGAGAAAAGGGAAGGAAGGGAGAAAAGGGAATGGGAAGGGAGGGAGAAAAGGATAGTACTGGTGAGAGCAGGACAGGTCAGCTGCCTGTGCCTGCTGCAAGATGTACTGCCCCTGCTGCCAGTGCTACCATTGCTGTAACTGCAACCACTAGTGTTGTACCTGCTGCCAGATGTGCTGCCAGTGCCACCATTGCTGTAACTGCAGCCACTAATGTTGCACCTGCTGCCAGACATGCTGCCCCTGCTGCCAGTGCCACCATTGCTGTTCCTGCAGCCACTAGTGTTGCTTCTGCTGACAGAGCTGCTGCCCATGATGCCACCAGCACTGTACCTGGCGCCAGTGCTGAACCTGCTGCCAGTGCTGAACATGCTGCTAGAGCTGAACCTGCTGCCACCGATACTTTGTCTGCTGCTAGTGTTTCTTGTAGTACTCAGGGGGAAAAGGAGAAAATGATGCCAAGTGTGACAGCAAGGGAACCTAAATCACACTTGCCATTCCCAAGCAGTCCTGTCAGTGCTAGTACTACTGCTACTAAGGTCCAGCAGCTTGTTAGTGTTAGGAGTGAAGGAGGGGGTAATCAACAATGCCCTCATATTGACTGTGACTGTGAGACTGAGGAGAAAGTCTCTGCAGTTGAACTTGATGTGGTTGGTGTTAGTAGTAGTAGCAGTAATGGTGAAGCAGACGGAGTGGTAGGGGAAACTTTTGAGAGCGTCCAGACTAGCGGTCAAGGGAGCCCACACCATTCCTCTGGCTCTGGGAGTCCCCTTCCCTTCAGTACAGTGTCCAAGTTGAACATGATCCTTAAGAGGCCAGAATTGGTGTTGGGGGAGAGCAGGCTCAGAATTATTATCACCACCAGCAGGGGCACAAATCAGCTGCTTGTGCCTGCTGCTACTGCTGCTAGTGCTAGTCTGCCTGCTTCTTAAGGTCAAAAGGAAATGGCAAGTGTGACATTAGGGGACCATCTATCACATTGCTTGTCACCTCCACCAAGCAGCAGTGACATGTCTGGAATAGAGCAGCAGCAACAACAGCATGTAGGGACTAGTGGTGGTGGTGATGGGGATGCTTGAGAAGCTAGGTTTGAAGAGTCATTGATGGTCTTTTTAGCAGAAACTGAGAAGGAATGGGAGACAGGGATGAGGATGGGAATCACCACCACCACCACTAGCAATGACATTTTGGAATGAGAGGAATTTGCAACTGCTCTTATTCCTTCTGATGCTGAGATGTAAGGGCAGCAGGATGCTGAGGAGCAGGCTAGTGTGCCAAAGACCACTGTGGACCCAGTGGGAATGGGGTCAACAGTTGATGCGGGACTAGGACAGGTTCCACTTGCCAGCAGTAGCAATACTCCTGATCCTAGTTGCAGTGCTGAATCTGAGGCAGTAGCAGCAACAGCAGCAACATTATCCTCTGCCACAGATAATGAAGGGGAATGTGGAGGACAAGAAGAAAGAGGCCATTCTTCTCCATCTTTACCCTTCCCCCACGAAGACATCATAAGTGTGGGACTATTTTTCTCTTGGGGAATTCATAGTACAGTCATCAACAACGACACTGTGCACAATATGTGAGAAGTCAGTGAAAAGAGGAAAGGAGGGAACACACCTTTGCACAAGCACCCTGATATCATGCATGAAACACAGACACCATGACATTTATTCCAAACATGTTAAAGACAAACACCCACCATAGAAATCAAGCACTGCTTTTGCTGTCCCTGACTCTCCAGAAAGGTAACAAGAGGTGAGGTGGAGATAAAGAGGAGGAGGAATAGAACAACCCAGGCAGAGACTGGAAGTTCCAGGATGAGTGAAACAACTAGCTCCCCATTATCTTCTAGGGTAACTACATCTTCTGCCAATCCACCTCGTTCATTACCTCCCCCGTCAAATGATAACCACTCTGTTGATGTTAGGATGTGGCAGTTCATCTCTACCCATTGCACACTGTGTGGTGCACTGACCACACATGCCAGTGTGGTGCAGGAGAATCACAATCAGTGCATCAAGCGGCATCTGAGGAGATTCCATCCTGCAAAATATGCTAAGATGGTGGCAGGGAGAGTTCATCAATACTATTAAACTGTCAGCAAGTTGTCATGTGTCTTTAGCGGGTCTGGAAAAGGGGTACAGTGACAGTGGCAGTACTTGGTTTCAGGTGTCATGGTGTTTGGATACAGTTGTGTCCCCAGATGTTGTTTACCACACACACACACTATGGACATTACAGTTGCTGATGAGACCCGCTGTTCCTGCTCTCAAGGGAAAAAACATATTCTAATAACAACACACCCATGATGATTTTGTAGGAGGGGCAGGTGGAGAAGATTTAATGGTCAACTTTTCTCCACATAGACTGGGGAATACTTATTTTGCTGCTATTGCCTCATGCGCGTCACTGGAGCCAGCTGTGGCAAGTGGAGCCTTCATCATCCATCTTCCATGTTACTGCTACTGTTGATTCCATTCCCTTTCAGCTGCCTAATCATCCTGCTTCTTAAACAACTTATCAGCAGCAGTATGAGCAGCAGATGCAACTCAGAAGTACATTTGACAGTGACCACTGGCCAAGGTGACCTGCTGGCATTGGGCCAGTAGGGCATTTTTATTTTTTTCTCAGGGCTTGTGTTTTGAAAATAAATAAATAAAAAAAAATTAAAAAAAAACTAGTCCTACAAAAAAAAATAAACAGTTTTTGGGGGGTTTGTTTCTAACAAGCTTAAGTTCTACAAATCAATGTTTCCTTAGGGCTTGTGCCAAACAAGCTTAAGTTCTGCAAGTCAATGTTTCCTTAGGGATTGTGCCAAACAAGCTTAAGTTCTACAAGTCAATGTTTCCTTAGGGATTGTGCCAAACAAGCTTAAGTCCTACAAATCAATGTTCCTTCAGGGCTTGGGCCTCTAATAAGTCTAAGTCCAACAAAGACCTCTAACAACAAATCTAAGAAACCATCCTCTACAAAATACTCTATCAAGTCAAGTATCAGTCCACCTCAATGGCAGCTTCTGTCAGGGGGTTCCTGTCTCAATCACTTTAAATGCAAATTTCTTATTCAACCCCATTTTTCCCTCTGTTTAATGGCAATATCTGGGGTTGAGTTAGTTGAGAAATACTCCTCAATGGAAGTCCTCAAATGTTGTGAGAAATCTGGGTCCAATAAGAGAGAATCATTTATCCTCCACAATCTGGTGGTTGGGGCCGTGACAGGAGAGGAGAGGGTAATAGAAACAGCTGAGTGGTCTGACCATGAGATAGGATCAATGGAAGCCGAGCGTAAGTAATGAAGGAGGAAGTGGGAGATGAAAAGATAATCAATCTGGGTATATGTGTCATGTGGAGCTGAATAGTAGGAGTACTCACTGTCAGAAGGATGCACCGAATGCCAAGCATTAAGAAGTTGTATGTCACTCAGTTTCAATGAGATACGTTTGAGGTGAGAAAGGTGAAGAGTAGGTTTCAATGAAGAGGAATCTAGATGTGGCTCGATAGCGAGATTGAAATCTCCACCCAAAATAAATCTGCTTTCTGTAGCAGAGTCAAGCATGGACAAAGTCTTCATCAGAAACGTTATCTGTTTTGAGTTTGGACCGTTTGCGTTCATAATAAGACACGGTTTGTTGTGTATTAGACACTTGAGGATCAAGCGTCCATCTGGGTCAGAAACTTGGTCCAGTAGCGGCCATGGAGTGGAGGAACGAAACAGTACACCCACCCCCCATTTTTTCTCTGGCACAGATGAGAAGTAGGACAGGGGATATTTTTTATTAAAGAATTTTGGAGGGGCTTAGGAAAGGAAATGTGTTTCCTGGATGAGGACTATATCAGATTTCTTGCATTCAAACTCAATGAGAGCGATAGTAACATAGTAACATAGTAAATTAGGTTGAAAAAAGACACAAGTCCATCAAGTTCAACCTTCGCTTCATACCTCAGTAACTGAGAATTTTATAGCTTTCCTGCTACCAATTAAATTGGTCTTTATCAGACCTTCCTGATCAGCCTACTGATAAACAGTATAACTCTGTATGTTCCCTTTTGAAAGAAATGTATCTAATCTTCTCTTAAATGTATCCATTGTATCTGCCATAACTACCTCCCTGGGCAATGAATTCCACAATTTGACAGACCTTACCGTAAAAAAACCCTTCCTCTGCTGAAGTTTAAACCTCCTTTCCTCTAATCTCAAGGGGTGTCCCCTGGTCACCTGATCAGGCCTTGGAATAAATAGCTCACCGCAGAGATCCTTGTATTGACCTCTCATATACTTATACAATGTGATAAGGTCTCCTCTTAGTCGTCTTTTCTCTAGAGTAAATAAACCAAGTTTGTTTAGTCGTTCCTCATATGTCAAGTCCTCCATTCCCTTAATTAATTTTGTTGCTCTCCGCTGTACCCTCTCTAGTTCTAGTATATCCTTTTTCAGAACCGGTGCCCAAAATTGCACTGCATACTCAAGGTGAGGTCTTACCAATGATTTGTATAATGGCAAAATAATGTTATCCACTCTTGCTTCAATACCTCTTTTTATGCAAGACAGGACTTTGTTTGCCTTTGCTACTGCTGTTTGACACTGGTCACTGTTTCCAAGTTTGTAGTTGACAAGGATACCCAGGTCTTTTTCTAGCAACGAGTCACCTAAAATTATTCCATTAAGTTTATAAGTAGCCTTGGGATTGGTTCCTCCCAAATGCATGACTTTACACTTCCCCACATTAAACTTCATATTCCACATGTTTGCCCAATCTGACATTGTATGTAAGTCCTTCTGTAGAGAGAAAATATCCTGTTCTGAATTAATGACTTTGCATAATTTAGTATCATCTGCAAATATTGATATTTTGCTTTCTATATCTATTTCCAGGTCATTTATAAACATGTTAAAAAGCAGCGGACCCAATACTGAACCCTGAGGTACTCCACTCTCCACTTTAACTGTACTGGAGAATTTTCCATTTACAACCACACACTGTTCCCTATCCTTCAACCAGTTTTGTATCCAATTGCAAAGGTTATCTCCTAGCCCCAGTTTCCTTATTTTATACACCAGCCTTCTGTGTGGTACTGTATCAAATGCCTTTGCAAAGTCTAAATATACTACATCTACTGCCTTGCCATTGTCAAGGTTGCTGCTTACCTCCTCATAGAAGCTGAAAAGATTAGTTTGGCATGATCTGTTCTTCATAGAGCGTTTTTCAGTTGTGTTCAGACCCTTAACGTTGAGTGTTGCAATTTTAATACATGACATGTATGTTACGTAAGTTCAGACAATGGTCCCGCACGGAGAGGGACCCCAAGCAGGCGACGAGGCCAGACTAGCAGAACCCCAGGCAGGAGGTGAGCGAATGGAGACGTGGGAAAAAAAAAAAGAGAAGAGGGGGTAGGGGAGAAAAAGGTAGCTTGTCCTGCCAATGAGTAATTATGGGAAAGCAAAAAATTAATCGAGGAGACGTATGTGGGAAGCCATCAATGTCAATGTGGGAAATCGTAATTATGACAGGAAGTTGTATAGAATAGTGAGTACAAGCAGGCGGATGCCCAAAAGCATGTCGGGGTGTGTGAACGAGATACTCAGTAGAAAAGGGAGTGACCTAGGGGTGAGTGAGCCTGAGGGATGGGAAAGAGAAATGTCAGAATAACGGGTCGAAAAGGCACAGAAGAGAAAGAGAGGGGAAGCAGAAGCTGAGATGTGTGTATGAAGGTATATTCTGCTATGTAACCCCTATCATATGCTTGAGGGGATGGAGAGCTGAGAGAGGGCTTTTTTCCCCTCTTTCTCCCTCCCCCAGGACACAGTTCCTCCAAAAGTCAGGTGATTGGTGACAAGGGGAAATAACTGTGTCTCAGAACCTATATGACATATGCACCTATGCCCATATCTGGGTATGGAATAGACTATGAGCAAGAGCGTATTTGAACTGCTTACTCAATATAAGGGGAAATACTGAGATCTGAGAACCGACCACCCCATGTTGTGGGGGAGAATGGGGCTGCAGCAGAGTAAGCACAGAAGAGTATGCTGTATATAACCTGTAGCGTCTTTGGAATTAAATTAGTAGAAGTATCAGGGGAGTTGGAGAGTGAGTATGGTAGAAAAATTCAAGACACAAAAGTAAATACCAAAATTTTATATTGAAATATAATAACATAGCCCTCAGTATTATAAGAGGCATTGTAGACCGCATGAAAATATGGAGGAGTGCCTCTCTCTGACATCTGGACAACAGTGGATTATTGCGAAGGGCCAGCTGAAGCTGGCACAGGTAAAACAAAAGGGAGGCGTATATAAGAACTAAGTAGGACCTTCCCCATAATTAAGGCCCGGTGTAAAGTGAAGTCTGATAAGGGATGGATACTCAGTTCATTCTATCCATATCCAGGAATTAAAAGCATGGATAGGGAAGAAGCAAGCATCTTGGAGTATAATCCTATTAGAGTAGTAACTTAATAAACTGAGCAGTGTCCAGGTTTCAGAGAGTAGTGAGGTGTACAAAGTCATAATAGAACATTCAAACAATGGGTGGACATACACATTTTTTAGTTATATTACACATTAGCTCTGATGTCTAGATGTATGGACCTCCTCTGCATTTCAGAAAAGATGACGATGGAGAAGTGTGTACCAAATGATGTGAGTGACGTATGCCTCTGGGGAAATATAGCAGGATTCAAATCTCAAAAGGTTGGAGGCACAAATGAGAAAAATTAGGGGATTAGTAACAAATATGATTATTTTGAGGGATGTAGATCTCACTGCTCCCCAGAGGGGAGCAATGACCCAATCCCCCCAAAGAACAAAAGCAGTGGCAGTAATTAAGGGGGAAACATACATGCTATTGTGATCTATTTCTCTATACATCTGGTGATTATAGAGAGTACCCTGTACTGATCCAATTCCACTTCGATTTCTGGATAGCTCCACACTCAGTACAGGGGTAGGGGGGTATAGTAACAAAGGGAAAAATCTAAGTGGAGATATTCAGGTGCTAATTTGGAACATTTCTATGTTAAGTTCCAACATAGGAACTGAGCGAATATGGCCTTGATTATCCTGGGTAGCTGATGGAAAGTATAGGCGGGGGGATTTTGCAGGGAGAGTTGAGGGGGGAAATCGCCCAGGGACCGAGAGAGGAGAGGCGTGGAATTGTAGATAAAGCATTTATAAATAGTGAGTAGTACATGTTCAAATCCACAATAAGGAATCTAATACTTTACTCATCATAAATTTGAATAAAAAGAGTTGGACCATCTGTTGTCTTCGGCATGACAGTCACCCTTTCTGTAGAAACTCTGAAAAACAAAGCAGGAGCCCACCATATGGTGGTCCACACATGATGTCCTGGGTGTATTCGGGTTATTAATGTGAGTCAAGTGCAATCATCTATATAAGGGCTAACAACTGTGAACAGACCCCAGTAAGTGTCCTAGACTAAGTCCCCCGGTGGGGAGAAAAAAGTGCACCACATAAGTAAAAAAATAAATAAAACTTACAAAGAGGTGGTGGCTGAGCCACCAATCTGGGAGTAGTCTGCAGAGGTAATGTCCAAATGAACAGAGAATATTAGTAAATAAGACTCCGGGTGCAACCGACAACAAGCCTTCCAATGGAGGCAACAGGAGAGAAATGCAACTGTCAGTACTGAATGTGTTCAGGACCAGGGCATCGGAGATGGTGAAGTTGGTGGGGACTGTGGATTTTCCCTCAGGATCCTCTATGTCTGGGCATCTGGGGACCATTCCAGTCGGCGTTGGGTTTTAGGAGTAGTGGAAGAAGAGGGTTGAGCAGCTGAGGGTGGCTATCACGGTGCCCGTGATTTGCTTGCCTGCATTCCAATGTGGTGGTTTGGGAGTGGAGCTGTATCCTCTGTTCTGCCTCTGTCTGCAGGCACACGTCTCTGACGTCACGCTCGCTATTTTGTAGCTTCCTGTCTGTGTGGCCATTTGAGCTCCACCTTCCAGCGGTGGCCTTATCGTCTGCCCATGAACTGAGCTTAATCACCCTTTCATGGTGATTCTGTGTGTATTCCAGTGTTGCTCGTTTGACCCTTGCTTGGCTTCTGATTTCTTCTGGTGCTCAATCCTTGGCTTGTCTGACTACCCGCTCCGGTTTTGACCAGTGGCTCTGTCTGACTATCTGATCCATGTATGACTCTGGTTCATCAGACTACCCGCTCTGTGCTGACCTAGGCTGTGGCTGACCTAGGCTGTGCTACTCCCCTCTCCTGTCTGACTACCACTTGTCTCCAGTTATAGCAGAGGGCTAGCTCTACCTATCCGGTGCAACTGTTACCTTGCTGGAAGCATTGCAAGTTGCCTCCAGAATGTGCATTCCTATTACCTCTGAGTTGGTAGTGTTGCCTGTTATCTCTTGCTCCATTGCATCTTGGCTACACTACCACATAACTATTCCTTGCTGTCTCTGCCTAACGCTCACTCGGTTGCCTCTGCACTGCGCTATTGCAACTGCATCTCTGGTAGTCTCCGGTCTGACTATAACTGCCCAAACTACTGTCTGACATCCCTCTCTGTTGGTTAGAACGAAGTCTGGTTCTATAACCCTGTCTCATATGCCCTCAACCTCCCGGCTGGCATGCGTATTCACAATATCTTCCATGTGTCCCTGCTCAAACCTTTGGTCTGCAACCAATACACTTCTGTACCTGTTCTGCCTGGACCTGTTCAAGTCAATGGCCAGGAGGAGTATGAATTACAGACCATTTTGGACTCTCACAGAGTCAGAGGACACCTTCAATACTAGGTACATTGGAAGGGGTATGGTCCTGAACAGGGTTCCTGGGTACCCAGTGGAAATATTCATGCTCCATTGTTGCTCCGCAGGTTCCATGCTCGTTTTCCCCTCAAGCCTGGTCCTCTTCTGCAGGGAGGAAGTCATTTAGGGGTAGGTACTATCACAGTGCCCTTGATTTGCTTGCCTGATCCGGTGGTTTGGGAGTGGAGCTGCATCCTCTGTTCTACCGCTATCTGAGGGTGCGCATCTCTGACATCGCACTCGTTATTTTGTAGCCTCCTGTCTGTGTGGCAGATTGAGCTCCACCTTCCGGCGGCGGCTTTATAATCTGCCCACGAACTGGGCTTAATTGGCCTTTAGTGGTGTTTCTATGCATATTCCAGTGTTGCTAGTTTGACCCTTGCTTGGCTTCCAATTTCTCCTGCTGCTCGATCCTTGGCTTGCCTGACTACCTGCTCCAGTTTTGACCAGTGGCTCTGTCTGAGTATCTGATCAATATATGACTCTGGCTCATCCTACTACCCACTCTGTGCTGACCTAGGCTGTGTCTGACTACCCGATCTGGCTCCTGACTGTGGCTTTTCTGACTTACACTCCGTGCTACTCCCCGCTCCTGTCTGACTACCACTTGTCTTCGGTTATAGCACAGGGCTAGCTCTACCTATCCGGTGCAACTGCTACCTTGCTGGTAGCGTTGCAAGTTGACTCCTATGTGTTACTATTACCTCCAGGTTTGTAGTGTTGCCTGTTATCTCTTGCTCCGTTGCCTCTTGGCTACACTACCATATAATAATTCCAATGCTGTCTCTGCCTAACACTTGCTCGGTTGCCTTTGCACTGCGGTATTGCAACTGCATCTCTGGTAGTCTCTGGTCTTACTAGAGCTGCCCAAACTACTGTCTGACATCCCTCTCTGGAGGATGTCCAGGTATGCTCTTTTACTGATTCCTGGCATTCCACTTCATATCTGTTGGTTAGAACCAAGTCTGGTTCTATACACTTTATATCTACTGTACTAATTTCATTTCAGTGTCAGCACGGTGCCCGTGCTTTCTGTCAGTCTCTGTGTGTTGCGCTCCTATTGGCTGAGCTATGTTTGGCCCGCCCAGTATGGCCTTTTTATACCGGGCCCTGGCACCTATCAGGTGCCCTTTCGTGGTGTTCCTGTACCAGTCCTGACTTGAGTTGCTGTGTTCCTGTGTACCGACTTGGCCCGTTTGACTACTCCGCTTCTGGTTCCTGCTCTGTGACCTGACCCAGGCTTGTCTGACGTTCCTGCTCCGTGATTCGACCCGGCCTGGCTGACATTCCTGCTCTGTGACCTGACCCGGCTTGTCTGACGTTCTTGCTCCGTGATCCGGCCCAGCTCTCCAGTTCCTGCTTCATCGTGTTGCTGGGCGACATTCTGACTTCCGTCTAGTCTGGGCCTACCAGACAGTGTGTCTGTGCTGCCTCCGTTACTGCTCCGGCAGTGTACATTCCGCTGAGCATACCGTTAACTCTTGCAAAGCTACAGTTGCCTCCGTTACTGCTCCGGCAGTGTGCCTATTACTGAGCCTTCCGTTAACTCTTGCAGAGCTACTGTTGCCTCAGTTACTGCTACGAGCCTTCCGTTAACCCTTGCAGAGCTACTGTTGCCTCCGTTACTGCTATGAGCCTTCCGTTAACTCTTGCAGAGCTATTGTTGCCTCTGTTACAGCTCCGGTAGTGTGCCCATGGTTGTGTTCCTTTTCAGCTCTTGCAGAGTCCTGTTGCCTCAGTTACTGCACCGGCAGGGTGCCATTGGCTCTATTCAATTCAGCTCTTGCAGAGTACTGTTGCCTCCATTACTGCACCAGTAGGGTGCCCGTGGCTCTATTCCATACAGCTCTTGCAGAGTATTGTGTGGCCTCCGTTTACTGCTATGGCAGGGGGTATAAGTCTCAGCTCTGCTCCAGCAGATCTAAAGTGCTTTGTCTCCATTCTAGCACTACAGTCTCCTTATCACTGTTATTCTATCATACTGGGCGTTACTGAACACACCACATCAGAGACTGATTATAGCAATTGGACTTTAACCAATGCTGTGCTGAGTTCTCCTTGTAATGCCTGACCTGTGACAGTATATGTACTCTCTCTTTTACTGTTATACTGGGCCCGTGTAGGCATAAGTCTAAGTCCAATATTACTCCTGTCTATTCTGCTGTGATACGCTATAGCCCGTTAAGGGTATTTTCAATGTGTTTTAATAAAACTGTGTTTTATCCTAACCTACTGTGTCTGAGTGTTGAACAAACCGTTACAGTAGTGGACTAGACACTGTCCTTATGCCTGTCTCCCCCACGGTTAAGGAAGTGTTCACGCCTAGTATTATTATTTTTATCATTATTTGCTTCAATAAACTGGTTAAATTCACTTGTACTATGTCATGTGTTTATTTGTCTAAGTGACCGTGACAGTGGCGGCACAATGAGAATGGCGACACAAAAGCTTGGGATTTCTTCAGGTGATCTCAGCGTGTGCTTGGTGTTGTTGTAAGTAACCGAGCGCGAGAAGGGGAATCCCCATCAGTATTTCAAGTAATGATTCCTTAGACGATCGGTCAGGGGATGAAGACTCCTATGTAGGTAAAGTGGGTGGGGCAATATATCTTGGAATTATTGGATCTTGGAATCAGCACATAAGGGCAGGTTTCCTTCCCTTCCTCTCTGCATAATGCGCTCTTTGAGCTCAAAGCGGTGAAAACAAATTACCACATCAAGCAGCTTCCCATCATCTCTAGGCCTCAACACACGGTGTATTCTTTCAAAATGTATTCTATCCGATGTCTGGTCACCCAACAGAGAGGTAAAGTACGCACCAAGACAATCTCTTAGTTGATGCGGGAGAACTGTTTCAGACAGGTTACGAACTCTTAGATTAGCCCAACTCCCTCTGTTGTCTAAGTCATCAAGTTGAGAGGCCATTTGGTTTATTGTGTTGCGTTGGTATGCTATTATATTCTGCAAGTACTGAGAGTATTCCGCAGCTTGTGTTTTTTTCCTCTTTGAACATAGAGACTCTGCCCATAAGTTGTTGGAAATCACTTTTAATAGATGTGATGTCTGCCTTTATAACGGTGGTAATGCCGTCAAGCATAGATTTAATGGCCTCCTTAAGGCCGGCTACATTATCGGAGAGATCTTCTTTAGTCAGAGAGGAGGTCAGAGAGGCCACAGTGATCTGACTCTGTGGAGCATTAATGACGGTTGTCATTTGTATTGTATTTATTTGTTTTATTGACTGTCCCCCCAATCCCAGTAAACAACCCCCCCAAAAAAAATTCCCTGTTCAACTGATTCTTTCCCCACACTCCACCAACACAGGCACCCTCTTACTCCTTTTATAACATGCGTTTGGGCAATAAAATAACATCTGCTATTTTTTGTGTGTAAATTCAATGTTCTCATTGATTTCAATGGAATGAGCTAGGTGAAAAAAACAGAAAAACTGCACTTTTCACAGGAAATTATTTTGGTTGATTTGGTTTGAGGAGAAAATATTTGTCCATCACTAGTTATTTGGAATGATCTAACTGTTGGCAGTGGTACACTCTCTATCACATAAATAACATCACTACTTATCTTAGGTGCCCAAGAGCCTTGGAAACTTTTATGAGCGCTTCTGCTGCTGCTACTAATTGTGACACCTCTTACTTGTTGATGGCATGTCTCCCAGTCATACCTGTGGTTGTGCTTCAGGTGGGATCTCAGTGAGGAGGTGCCTATGTGTGTGAGCCTTCTTTCCCCTGCTGAACATGCTTAGCTTTTGTATCATGATTTAAGTATCTTCATCCTCAGCATCACCCACTGCTTCTTACCACTACTTTTATATTCCTCTAGGCTTTTAGAGGTCTCAAACAATTTCCTTTTATTTACACAATGTCCACTGCTACTTTCAGAACATGCATTTTTGTGCTTGTTTGTCTCAGTGTCAGTTTCAGAAGTTGCTTGAGCTGTTACACCTTCTTCCACTATGCCATCAACACTAGAATGGGACTCGTCATCTTCAGTGTTTTTAGATGGTTGATTAATAGTACTGGTGGTGGTGGTTATGGAACATTTGGTGGAACAAATTCCATCATCCTCAGGAGGAGGGGTATCACCCTCATTTAATGCACATATACTTCAGCAACCATGGCTGCAGTCAGTTTTGGACTACCACTTTCCTCACAGGTCCCTGCACTTCTCCTAATCTTTTCACTATCCCCCTACCCTTTTTATGTTTGCTGGACATTCCCCAACTACTGTGTGTGTTTTAGTTGTAAAGTACACAACGCAACTGATTGCGATGTCTTGCCTTGGCCCTCTACAAAATACTCTAGTATCCGTCTGCCTCAGTCATAGCTTACATCAGAGCCCCTGTCTCTGTCGCCTAGCAATTGTCACACTAGACACCTGTTTGTATAATTCTGGCATAGCCATCCTTGAAACATAACTGTAGCTTGAGATGTGCCAGAGAGGTGCAACACATGACACGAGTTCTTTAAAACCTTTGCTTTCTATAAAAGAATAAAGCAGCATGTCAACTGCCAATATTTTGTTAACTTTGTCATTCCAAAGGGAGACTTTGGGATTATTTTTGTGAAGTTTTTGACTATTTCCTAAGAACACAGTAACTGTGGTTTGGCAGTACAGTAGAAGAATTGTATAACTTTATTACTTTAACAGGACTTGTGTTGGTGGGCATAGTAGTGGTGGTGGTGGAGGCGATGGCATGTGTGGGCACTCTATGACTCTTGTCATCTCCTCCAACAAACTCAGAGTCACACTGCTTTGTGTTTTGCATTTGAAGGACAACAGAATGAGCCAGAGGTGTTACTGAAAATGAAATAATTAGCATACTCTCTGACACATCAGCAGTACTACTATGATGTGCCCCAGAGTCCTGGAAATTTTTTAGGAGTGTTTCTACAGCTGCCAGATGTTGCACATCTGACGATGCTGGTTTGTCTCCCAAACAGACCTGCGGTTTGCTTCAGGTGGGATCTAAATGAGGATTTTTCTAGGTGTGATCCTGCTTCCCCCCACACATATTTTTACATAGATGGATAGCAACAAGTTTACCTTTTATATTGTGAGTGAAGTTAGACTTCATCAATTGAGGAGCTCCTGCTGAGATGGTACTAATACTGGGGCTAAATATTGCAATTGTGATATAAAGTGTCAAAGTGCTGTACTTTCAGCAGAAACACTCATCAAAGGGTTATGGATATTGTGGACCCATGTTGTTGATTACTCAGTATTAGTGTGTGTGTATGTGGCTGGGTTGGACTTGGAAGTGGTGATGATTCTGATTATGACTAAATGAATGATTGTGTATTTTTAGGCATTTTTCTTGTCCACAGTCAGCCTTTTCAATTGGTTTCTCAATAAGTTTAGAAGAAGGCACAGTGCTCCTTTTCAGTAGTGGAAGGCTGAGCAATTTCCTTTCAGCTAATTTTATGGTCATGTTATAATTTTTCACTCTCAACTTCATCTGTATCTGAAAAAGAGCGGGAAGCTTGAGGGATATTCTTTAGATCATCATCATCATCAATGCTTAGCTCATCCTCAACCTGCTACTTCTTCCCAGTTACTTTTATATTCCTCTAGTCCTTTTGAAGTCTCCAACAATTTATTTTTACTTTTTCCATTACATGGGTTTTCAAAATGTTTGCTATTGCTAACTACGTTGTTAGTCTCACTGACAGATACAGCAGGTGGCTGAACTGCTGCACCTTCCTGCATTGTGCCATCAACACTAGAATGAGACTAGTTGTCATGTTCAGTGTTTTTAAATGGTTTATTAATATTGCTAGTGGTGTTGCCAGAACTCTTCATTTATTTCACATGCTGCAGCAGCCATAGCTTTTGTAGGATTTTGGACACTCACTTTACTAACACATCCCTGCACTGCTCCTACTCCTTTTCCCCTACCCCTGCCCAAGCTCTTTGCTGGGCTTTTAACACTAAAGTACACTGAACTGATGTATGTGTGATTTCTTGCCCTCTATAAAATACTGTATCGAATATAGTATATCAAAGGCTCTTATAGTATCTGCCAGCCTCGGTTACAGTTAACATTAGGGTCCCTGTCAGTCAAACAATTTTTTTTATTAATTGTCAGTATTTGTGACTGTTTACAAAAAAAGTACTATTAACCCACTCTCTTCTTCCCATTTGCCTGTATCTGATATCAAGAGGATTTCAGCTGCTGCTTTTTCTCTTCCATTGTCACTGCAGACTTAAATTTATTATATAGTACAGTATGATGATAGACCTTACTCAATATGTTGGCTCCTCTTCTTTGGCTATTGCAAGAATCAGTGCCATTTGAACTTGTCTGTCTATTGAGTGTCAGTCTGCAAATTATTCTGTTAGTCAGTCATCCATCTCAGGAAGAAATTTGGATCAACTGCCTGATTCCTCTCAAAGAAACAAGATTTTGGAATATTTGGGGCAAATCTCCCTTTATACCAGCTCAGGAATGAACTTAGATCACCTGCTTGTCTCTTCTCAGTCAAACAAGATTTTGGGGTCCTTTGGGAATATTTCCTTTCTCCCTTCACACTCCATCAGTCTCACCTAACACAGAGAACAGCCAATTCAGGAAGGAACCTGGTCCTCTCTCACAGTTTCCCCATTCCCTCTATCAGACCACCATCTTATAGCCTTCTCTCTCTCTCACTCTGCCCCTTGCCCCATCCCTCCCCCCAACAGATTTATAAGGGACACCCGCTCACTTGATCTTGCTGGGATGAGCTCCTCACTTAACTCCAATCTTTCCTCTTTGTTAGCCATCTCTGACACAGACATTCTTGTTAACTTCTACAACTCCATTCTATCCTCTGCTATTGATTCCTTTGCCCCACTGAAACCACAACGGAGTCGTCAAGTCAATCCACGACCCTGGGTCAACTCCCAGACCCGCTTCCTATGCTCCTGCACTCGTTCTGCTGAACGCCTTTGGAGGAAATCTCGCTCACATGCAGATTTCATCCACTTTAAATTTATGCTGTTCTGCCTGCATTCTGCTTTATCAAAAGCTAAACAAGAATACTACACCATACTAATCCACAACAATAAATCAAACCCACGCCGTCTCTTTGCAGTCTTTGACTCCTTGCTCCACCCTTCCACTGCTTCCTCTCACCCCATACGTTCACCTCAAGCTTTTGCAGAGCACTTCAAGCACAAGGTGGAATCTATTCAAAAACAGATTCCTACTATTCCATCTGCCTCCGAACTCTCTCTCCCCAAACCCCCCTCATCATACTTTGATAGTTTTACCCCAATAACAGAGGAAGAAGTTTCTCAACTTCTCCTATCTACCCACCTCACTACCTGCTCCTTGGACCCTCTGCCCTCCCACTTACTCAAACCACTTGCACCAGTCCTTACACCTATATTAACACACATCTTCAACACTTCTCTCTCCACAGGCACCTTCCCTTCTTTCTTCAAACAAGCACAAATTAAACCCCTGCTCAAAAAGACTAACCTTGACCCCTCCTGTCTCTCTAACTATCGACCTGTCTCCCTTCTGCCTCTTACCTCAAAACTCCTGGAACGCCTGGTCTTCTCCCAAATAACCAAATTCCTCAACTCTAACTGTCTTTTGGATCCGATGCAATCTGGTTTCCTGTGCGGTCATTCAACTGAGACCACTCTCTGCAGGGTGGCTAATGATCTCCAGACTGCAAAAGCCAAAGGACAGTTTTCAATACTTATACTACTCGATTTATCCTCTGCCTTTGACACAGTTAACCATTCTCTGCTTTCTCAAATTCTCCACAGTCTTGGTTTCCGAAATGAAGCTGCTTCATGGCTCTCCTCCTATCTCTCACAACGTTCATTTTTGTGTCCTCTAACAATAACACCTCCTCCACAGTCCCTCTGTCTGTGGGGGTGCCTCAAGGCTCCGTTCTGGGTCCTCTGCTTTTCTCACTGTACACCCTTTCATTGGGTGAACTTATTAGTTCATTTGGCTTTAAATACCATCTATATGCTGATGATACCCAAATTTACATCTCCACTCCTGATCTTTCACCCCAAATCCAGCTGCAAATTTCAGACTGCCTCTTGGCCATTTCCTCCTGGATGGCACAACGTCAGCTGAAGATTAACATGGCCAAAACCGAACTGCTAATCTTCCCACCAAGACCTTGCCTAACACCCAGCTTCACCATTACAGTTGATGGAATTGATATTGATCCGGTCAGCTCAGCACGCTGCCTTGGGGCCATATTTGATTCCTCTCTTTCCTTCTCCCCTCACATTAACTCTGTGGCTAGATCATCTCGCTTCTTTCTCCGCAACATTGCTAAAATCCACCCGTTCCTCTCCCAACAAGCTACTAAAACTCTTATACGTGCCCTCATTCTGTCCCGCTTAGACTATTGCAATATCCTACTAACTGGCCTCCCTGCTACTCATCTTTCACCTATGCAATCTGTTTTAAACTCAGCTGCACGAATCACCACACTCTCCCCAAAAACTGAACCTGCCCACATAATTCTCAGACATCTGTCATGGCTCCCAATTCAGCAGCGCATCAATTACAAAGTCCTTCTTCTCACCTTTAACGCTCTCCACACTGCTACCCCTCCTTACATCTCTTCCCTCATCTCCTATTATGTTCCTGGCCTCTTCCTTCGCTCAGCACACAATGCACTTCTTGTTGCACCATCCACACTCTCTGCCCTCTCCCGTCTTAAACCTTTCTCGCTTTCTGCTCCATACCTATGGAACTCCATACCCCTCTCCTTACGTCTAGAGAAATCCCCCTCTGTCTTTAAGTCTACCCTGAAGTCTTATCTTCTGGAGCACTAGGACCATGCACTGCCTTTGGCCAAACTCAGCACTTGTAATCTCAGCACTTAACACCCTCTTACCACATTGTATGTCTCCCTTTACCCATTTAGACTGTAAGCTCCTTGGGGCAAGGACCTCTCTCCCATTGTTTCTATGAATGTCGCACTTATTTCATCCCCTCTTATTTATTGTAACATATGTCTATTGTAAGGCGCTGCGTACACTGTGTGGCGCCATATAAATAAAGATACATACATACATACATACATACATCATAGCTGGCTATCTCTTTTCAATCAAACAAGATTTTTTGGTATTTTTGGTAAATCTCTATTCTCCCTTCAAACTTCTGCAGAGTCCCCAAAACTCCACTAACACAGGGAACATATAGTCTGCCCACAATACTCCCTAAACTTAATGCCAAGTGCATGTTTTTTAACTATTTCAACACAGAATGGCAAGCTGTGGGAACCTGACACACCATTTATACTGCCCCACCAGGAAAAGAAGATAATCTTTCCATGTTTATGTGTGTGTGTTTGGGAAGTGCCATTTTTCACCCGTTTCATTTCGAGGTGAACATTTTCACCCATTCCTACACAGGATGACACTTAAGAATGTCCAGAGGATGGGTACATGGAATCTTTATCCTAACACATAAGAAAGAAGGTCATGTATTCAGCAGTAAGTATAATGTATTGTGGCCACCAAAAATACTGAGTAATCAGGTCAAGGATTCTAAACACTCCTGAATGGTCTGCAACAGAGGAATTGTGACCCCCCTGCAATACTTAGGATCACAAAATAGTAGGAACAAATCATTTGCATGTGATGTTAAGAAGTAACTTGGGAATTCCAAGGCTGTGCCCTTAATATTTTCTGTAAGATAAATATAGATAAAGAGGCCATTATCTGAGATGCTGGAACAATGTGTTCATCCAAGACATATCTGGCCTGCAGTAGGTTCATACTGGTGGGACAGGGCATCAGCTTTAACATTTTCCTACCATATATGCAAATGATGGTATAATTAAACCAACAGAAGAGCATTGCCCAGCAAGCTTGACAAGAGAGTAACCATTTAGCGATTACCAGGTATTCAAGATTGTAATGTGGAGCCCCCTCTACCAGGTAGCTACATTTTTCAAAGTCGAACTTTATCGCAAGTATTCTCTGATGTCTATGTCATAATTCATTTTGCATGTGAAAATTCCCCAGAAAGAAGGAACAAAGATGAACTTTTCTGATGAGGGGTAGAATCTGAGGCAAGACTGCTTCAGGGATAAATTGAAACATCATCAAGATAAATGACATGTGACAAGAAGAACCTGTAAAATGTTATTAGCAAATGAATGGAAGACCTCAATGTGCATTGTACAACCCAAAGGACATTATCAGGTACTCATTGTGCCCAAACCTGCTACTGAAACTGTCTCCTAATCTTCACCTTTGAGAATGTGAAATCTTCACCTCTGAGAATGTGAATTAAATGATATACCCCACTTTTGCGAAGTATTGAGGACACAGTAGTCCTTCCAATAATTCGGGTGTTAATCCTTTGAAGACCACAGGGGTGTACAACTAATTGCAGACCAATGTGTTGCACATCCCTATGGAACTCAAGGGGTTAAAAGTATAGTATAGTAGCTCCACTTTGTTATTTTATTTAGGCTCTATTGTCAAAGCAGTTGCGTTGGAGGCCATCTTAACCAATCCCTATCACTTTCAAATTTCAAATCATGGATCTGAGGATCCAGAGACATACACAGCGAAACTAATTATTCCTAGGTTTTTAGGAATCTCCCAGGTAACCAACTCATTCTTTATATCATCATTAAGATCTCTGACAAATGTAGCCTTTAGAGCACTATAGCCCCAATCTGTATCATAAGCCAGAGTCCTAAATTCAATAATACGCTGGGTAAAAGATCTCTGCTCTTGGTGAAGTTTTAGAAAATGCTTTAAAAACAGATACAAAGGTTTGTTTCAGTGTTGTGTTAAAATGGGACATTACCTGTCAAAAAGAGGACATACACAAGCTAGGGTTGGACAACAAAGAGGATCTATAATAAAGGTTACTAACTGATTATCTGGTTGATTATAAAAATGAAGAAAGCAATGGATTAAAAATACCCCTACATTTCTGTGGGTTGCAGTCAAAATATGCAGGCAAAAACTAAGTAGGAGCAGTACCCCAGCAACAGGTACGAGAGAAGAAGTGGGAAAATCACAGTGCAAGTAGGGGATAGCATGGCTTCAGACTGCCTATACAGATGATGTAAAAGTCCAGAGATAGAATTAAATTTCTGGTCTAGTTACAGAAGCTATCTTGCATGTTGTTCTAGCAGAACCCCTTGTTGCAGGATGACCTTTGGAACCTCAGCAGGATCCATAGTCAACTTTGCCTTGCTCAAAATCTCTCATGATTCCTGGCTACAATAATCTAGACTATAATTAGAATTGCCATTGTGAGCCACAAGACACTAATTCATAGTGCTAGAATGTGTTGCTTGAGGACACTGTTAAGGCTAAGCCACGTAAAGGTGCCAACTGCAAGGTTGGATAACACAGGCCAGTTGAGTTGAATTAATCTCAGGATGACTGGCCAGGGACTGTAGAAATGGTCACAAGAAGTGTTCTATCATTCATTGCAGGCTGAGACTGAATACTCCAGTACCAGAGTGTTCAGTCTCAGCACTTGTCACTTCTGTCGGTTCATGTGATTACTGCAGGAGTGATCACATGTACCGGCATTTTGATTGACTAAGGCCAAGCACACTGCCTTTGTGTCTGCACTGTGCCTCTCTCTGCCTTACGATCAAAGTAAGGGAGAGAGAAGCAGAGAGGAGACACCTAGTGGTCAAAAAAAATGCAGCAGTTGGGGGTAATAACCCCTTCAATGCTGGTGCTGCGGGCTGGCTGTATGCAGGTCCATTTCTGACCTGCTAAAAGCAGCATGGTTGTTTTTTTTATTTAAAAACAAAACATCTTTTATTTAAAAATGTTATTTATAAAATAAATATTTAAATGTTAAACAATACATAATGGGAGTGTGATTGTTGTGGAGCCATCTAATACACACCGCCAAATCTTATGGATAAAAAAGTGAGAAAATAGGGAGGGAAAGAGGGACATGGGGACAGTGTCCACTTTTAGCTGCCCATTTTATAGGTATGACTGACCATTCTTTTCATGCAGTCTCCATAAAAATGTAACCCATTGCGCCCAGTTAATGCCAAGAGAAATCATAAAAATGGTGTTTTTTTACAATTTTTTTACAGTTTTATTTAATTTTAATAAAGTAAATGGTGGGTATCCATGTAAATGTTGTATCAAAAGAAAGCCCTATTTGTGTGTAAAAAACAGTATATAATTTATGTGGATGGTTTAGAGCCTTAGAAGGGAAACACTGTTGAACAAAGACATAGTCTAAAAGGTCAGAATTGCTCCAGTCCTTAAGTGAAATCCACCTCAGATTTTCCTGGTCCTTAAGGTGATAATATTATTTATATTTGCACAAGTGTTCAGATCATGCTATCAATTGTTCCTTTATATGTTATGTTCAATGAATTTGGAATGGCTGGGACTATTGTTGTTTGTATAATTTAATAAGCTGCTATTTCTTAATTATCATCAATCACTATCAAACCACATTATTGATTCATAATTTGTGATCCATTTTCTCATCCATAACACATCATTTTGTGGGTTATTTATACAGGATGTTTTTATATTTATATATTTATTTATTTGGCAACAGGAAAGCTGTATAATACTCATGTCTCTGGGTTATGAGAAAAGGGTTGAACTTGTGTCTTTGTTTTGTGCTGTTGAACTATTAGTGATGTATTCATAACTTGTTAAGTATCCACATACGTATTATTTATTCATTTGTAATTAAGTGCAGATTATACTGTTGTGTTGTTTTAGCCTTTTTATCCTCTCTGCACTGCCTGTATACCAGTATTTTTGTAATTTATATTATCGTTATTATATTTATATAAATTTGACCACATTTAAATTTTAATGCAGGGCACCTGGAAAACACACACTGCATCATTGTGAAGTCCAGCAAAATTAAATTTTGTATTACAATTAAGGTTTGGTCAGCTTCCATATGTGTATATTTGCCCTCTTAACTAATATAGGATATTAAGGAATATATATTTTTTTAACTTTCATTGATAAATGAGTGAGTCCAAAAATGTTAACCAATTGATAAAAACAGTGAATGTCTAACATTGAAATAAGCATGTGCTTCACAAACTGTTGGCCACACCTCTGACATTATATGTTTAATATAGTACTAAATTAAGGACAGATAGATCTTTTAATTGGTTTCTGTTTCTAATCATATGGTTAAATGTTTCAGAGGTTGTGCAAAATGTTGCCCTGCATTTTGAAGTCCAATAAGTGTATAAGGGATATAATGTTATGCAGGTTATTAATTTAATTATGGTTAACTTGCAATTTGAAAGAGAATTTGCACCAAATTTTAAATATAATAAGCTGATCAACATTAGTGAGATGAAAGTTAAACAGCAGGCATGAGACATCTCAATTGTAGTGTATTTTGAGCTGTAGTTATAATTCATGGAGAGTGAAAAGTCCATTTGGCCCTTAAAGGGCATTTTAGTGTGGGCCGAGTAAGTCGGTATCCTTTTAAAAGGTTGCATGCTAAAGAGCGTGCGACCACTTCACTAATTTCCTACGTCGCCATGATAAAAATGGCGACCTGAGAATCTCACACTGCATGAAAGTGCGAGATTCTCAGGTCGCACTATGAAACATCGCAATCAGCTGATTAGTGACCCTGTCCAAACAGAATGGCTTGTTTATAAACATTACTTCAGCCGATTAGTGATCCTGTCCAAACAGAACAGCTTGTTTATAAACATTACTTGCTGCTACGTAACATCTGGTTTTCCGTAACACTTCTCATCCAGCGCTGCTCTGATCTCTCTCTCCCCCTCTTAATAAATAAATATGCAGTTTAACTATCTTGGTTCAGATGAAGGGATCTCCAGTTATGAAAAGGGCTCATCCAATGCTGCTCTAGCCTCTCTCTCCCTCTCTGCCTGCAGACCGACAGAGCGGTGCACCTTTTAAAATTGTACCGAGTAATTCATAGGTGAAGAAATCTTCATAGTTAGATACGGATTTCTGATACAGATGACGAAGAAATTGAGAGAGATGAAGATATGGCCTTAAAATTACCTGAAAAGAAAGGTTCAGTTTTCCACCACTAAAAAGGAGAACTATGCCTGTTTATATACCTGATAGTGAGAGTAACAGCCGTCCAGAAAGAAGTGGTGAATGTTCTGTAAGTCCCCTTAAAGGGAAAGTTTAAAAGTTCATTAATCCTAGAAGAATATGAAAGTAGTGGGGAGGGACTAGCTGATGCTGACCTAATTATTGATGAAGATGTTGATCTAAAATATATCTATTTATGTTCAGTCCTCTGGACTAGGGATGGGAGAAACTGTTTGCCTCAAAAGAAAAAAGGAGAAAATGGCAGTTCATACAGAGGATATTTTCTGTTTTTTTTTACACCTACCTCATAGCACTGAAAATCAATGGGAAGACTGAATTTCCCCCACCATGTGGCAAGTATCCCTTCTTTTCAGACAGGCAAAGATTAAATGGGGTGTCATTGGAGATGGGCGAAAATATTTGCCTCAAACTGAAATCAGCGAATAATGGCACTTCCCATTTGGCAAATAATTTCCAGAGAAAAGTGCAGTTTTTTGCTTTTTTCATGTAGCTCATTCCATTGAAATCAATGGGAACATTTAATTTACACACAACACAGGAATGAAGGTGCCTGTGTTGGGGGGATGTGGAAAAGGAATCAGTTGAACAGGGTGATATAGTTATATACACAGCACACAGTGTGATGTCCTAAACACAGGGACACAAGGATCATACAGTTATATACACACAGCACACGGTGTGATCTCTTAAACACAGGTACACCATGGTGATATACTTATATACACACACCACATAGTCTGATGTTCTAAACACAGGTACAGCAGGTTGATACACTTATATACACAGCACACAGTGTGATGTCATAAACACAGGAACAGCAGGGTGGTACACTTATATACACAGAACACAGTTTGATGTCATTAACAGAGGTAGACAAATTTGATAAAGTGATATAGACAGCACACAGTTTGCTCTAGTAAACACATGGACACCAGGGTGATACACTTATATATATACCACACACTGTGATGTGTTAAAGACACAGACACAAGGGTGATACACTTAAATAGACACCACACAGTGTGATGTCGTAAACACAGGGACACAAGGATCGTACAGTTATATACACAGTACACAGTGTGATCTGTTAAAAAGAAGGACAGCAGAGTGTGAAAGAGGGACCTGTTCAAAGAAAGAGGACAGACAGCAGACAGATAAAGGTGGAGAGCTATATGCAGATGTGGGTCAGGATGCTGGGCAGCATGTCAACACTGGCCACATTGTCCACCTCCACTCTGCTCACCTCCACACACTGTCCTCTTCTCCACACTGTTGACGTTCTCCCCTCCCAGAAGGGGGAGAGAGAGAGACATGATGGAGCAGAATACAAAAGTGTAGAAGGTGGGAGAGAGAGAGAGGGAGAGAGAGACACACACAGATATGTTGGTTAAGGGGGAGAGAGGCATATGTGGCCAATGTGGGAGAGATGTTTGAGAAGGGAGAGAGAGAGAGCAGAATATGTTGGGCAAGAGAGAGAGAGAGGCATATGTGTGCAAAGGGGGAGAGAGAAACAGACATATGATGTTGAAGGGGAAGAGAGAGAGAGACAGAGGTATATGATGGAGAAGAGAAGGGGGAGAGAGAAAGAGGCATAAGTGTGCAAATGTGGAGAGAGAGAGAGAGAAGCATATGATGGAGAAGAGAAGGGGGACAGAGAAAGACACAGAGGCATATGATACAAAAGAGAAGGTGGAGAGAGAAAGAGATAGAGGCATATGATGGAGAAGAGAAGGGGGAGAGACAGAGGCATATGATGGAGAAGAGAAGGGGGAGAGACAGAGACATATAATGGAGTAAGAGAAGGGGGGCAGACAGAGGCATATAATGGAGAAGAGAAGGGGGACAAACAGAGTCATATAATGGAGAAGAGAAGGGGGAGAGACAGAGGCATATAATGGAGAACAGAAGGGGGACAGACCGAGGCATATAATGGAGAACAGAAGGGGGACAGACCGAGGCATATAATGGAGATGGGGGACAGACAGAGGCATATAATGGAGAAGAGAAGGGGGACAGACAGATGCATATAATGGAGAAGAGAAGGGGGATACACAGAGGCATATAATGGAGATGGGGGACAGACAGGCATATAATGTAGAAGATAAGGGGGATAGACAGCGGCATATAATGGAGAACAGAAGGGGGACAGACAGAGGCATATAATGGAGATGGTGGATAGACAGAGGCATATAATGGAGAAGAGAAGGGGGACACACAGAGGCATATAATGTAGAAGACAAGGGGGACAGACAGAGGCATATAATGTAGATGGTGGACAGACACAGGCATATAGTGGAGAAGAGAAGGGGGACAGACAGGTATATAATGGAGAACAGAAGGGGACAGACAGAGGCATATAATGGAGATGGGGACAGACAGAGGCATATAATGGAGAAGAGAAGGGGGACAGACAGAAACATAGAAACATAGAATTTGACGGCAGATAAGAACCATTCGGCCCATCTAGTCTGCCCAATTTCCTACTGTGTAAAAAAAAAAAAAAAAAAAACACACAACCTCAAACCTTTTTTGGTCCTTGGTCTTTTCTTATGTTAAGGACCGCCTTATGCCTATCCCATGCATGCTTAAATTCTGTCACTGTATTGACATCTACCACTTCTGCTGGTAGGCTATTCCACTTGTCTACTACCCTCTCAGTGAAGTAAAACTTTCTTACATTACATCTAAACCTGTGTCCCTCTAGTTTTAGACTATGGCCTCTTGTCCTAACATTTTTACTCTTTTGAAATATACTTCCATCCTGTACTTTGTTGAATCCCCTCATGTATTTGAATGTTTCTATCATATCCCCTCTCTCTCTTCTCTCCTCCAAGCTATACATATTCAGATCCTTTAGTCTATCCTGATACTTCTTTTCCTGTAGACCAGTCACCATTTTAGTAGCCCTTCTTTGAATTTTCTCTAGAGTATCAATATCCTTCTGGAGATGGGGTCTCCAGTACTGTACACAATATTCTAGGTGAGGTCTAACTAGAGATCTGTACAGTGGCATGACTACTTCTCTTTTTCTGCTACTAATGCCCCTAGCTATACAACCCAGTACCCTGCTTGCATTCCCCATCGCTTTATTACATTGCCTGCTTACCTTTAAGTCATTAGAAATAATTACTCCCAAATCCCTTTCCTCTGTTGTCTCTGACAACACAGTACCCTTAAATGGTATATTTTTCCTTTGGATTTTTATGTCCCAAGTGCATTATTTTACATTTATCAACGTTAAAGTGCATCTGCCACACTCTTGACCATTCTTCTAATTTACCTAAATCATTCGCCATTTGGCTTTATCCCCCTGGAATGTCTACCCTATTGCAGATCTTTGCATCATCTGCAAAAAGGCATACCGTTCCTTGAAGACCTTTTGCAATATCACTAATAAAAATATTAAAAAGAATGGGCCCCAGTACAGAAGCATATAATGGAGAACAGAAGGGGGACAGACAGAGGCATATAATAGAGAAGAGAAGGGGGACAGACAGCGGCATATAACGTAGAACAGAAGGGGGACAGACAGAGGCATATAATGAAGAACAGAAGGGGGACAGAGAGAGGCATATAATGGAGATGGTGGACAGACAGGCATATAATGGAGAAGAGAAGGGGGACAGAAAGAGGCATATAATGGTGAAGGGGGACTTAGGTTGGTTGACACAGAGGAGTGAGAAGGGGACATATAATGGAGAAGGGGGAATTATTTTAGTTGACGCTGAGGAGTGGAGAGAGGTGAATGTATCAGAGCAAAAGTACAGAAATGTTGCGCCCAGTAACCATTTGAATGGCAGAGGGGAACACAACACATTGCTTTGCAATGCGTTGTGTAGTCCTCTGACATTGAAAGGGTTAATAAGCAGTTGGAAGAGGCACCAAAGATAGGGGAACCAGAGCGAGCATCAAAGAGAGGCATGCCGCCGGCTTCTACATTGTGCCTGAGAGTGTGATACAGATCCATGTGGAATGAGAAGGGCATCGCTGAGATTGTGCAGTGTGGTCCAGACTAAGTGTCATGTCATCGGATGTCCCCTAAATGAGGTGCCATTATGTGTGTGTGCACAGACTTCTGCATATACTACAAGTGGCATCCAGTGTGAGACAGCATCCGCCAATGTGCATGCAGATGTGCTATGTGTCAGTGCCCCAGTAGATATGCGCTGCAGGCCGGCGCCTACCCTGCAAATAGGTAGCGCCAGGCGTGCTGAGAACGAGTGGTGATAATGGCGGGTGTGGCATTCTGGCGGGGACATCAGCGAGTAGGACAGCTGTATGGCGGAGGAGAGTGTGGACCCCCAGCAGGGAGGGAGCAGGTGTCTATGAAGAGGAGGCTACAGTGATAAGGAAGGGAAAGTAGAGGGCACATTTACTGTGTTGTAAGTATGTAAAAAGTGCAGTAAAGTGTGTATATATATATATATATATATATATATATATATATATATATATATAAATAATATAGAATAACTGTAGGAGAACTTACAGTGAGTAAAAGGGCATCAGAAATAACAGGACTGCTCATCCAGTGTATCTCCAGCGGACTTGTACAACAAAATGTTTGGACAATTGTGCGAAGTGTACGGGGCTTGAGGCTAGATGGCTCAGGAAGTGTAATGGTGGGTTAATTGTTGGCATGTGAGGGGTTAAAATTGTAGCGCTGCAATGATTTGAACGTTATGTGTGGCTTGTGTGTGTGTATGGGTCTTGTGGGGGGGGTTGTGTGTGGGGGGGCTTGTGTGTGTGTGTGTGTGTGTGGCTTGTTTGTGTGTGGGGTGTGTGTGTCTGTGTGTGTGTGTGTGGGGCTTGTGTGTGTGGGGGTTTGTGTGTGTGTGTGTGTGTGTGTGTGTGGAGGGGGGCTTGTGAGTGTGTCTGTGGTGTAGGAGCAAGTGGCAGCCATTTTGTTTTTTTAGTCAGTTGTATAGTGGTGGGCGGGCTGCATAGTGAGGGGGGGCCAAACTCCCTGCAATGGGGGCCAACTCGCCCCCGTTGAATCACCCAATGGGAGCAGTAACTCGTCCTTACTGCCACCCCTTCCGCCACTATATATATAGTGCTATACAGTGTATGAAGAGCCTTATCTATCCCCTGCAGAAACAGCAGTGATAGGAGTAGTTGTAGTAATAGTAGTGGTAGTAGTAATAATATCACTAGTAGTAGTTGCAGTATCTGTTGTAGCAGCCTCTCAATCTATAAAATCTAGAATATGGTGATACTTCACTCATGATACAAAAGTTAAACATGTTGCCATCAGTTGTCTCTGTACAGAACATGCAAGTGTGTGTGTGTGTGTGTGTGTGTGTGTGGTGTCAGGATCACATCTAGGCCCATCTTCAATGAACATGTCCAAGGTGCAATGACTAGTAGCAGTAAAAGCACTCCTCCAAATTCATGGTGCTGAGGGACATATAATAATAGTACTGTAGATATCTCAGAAAGTAGAACAACATTTTTCTCAGTAACGATAACACCCATGTCTCCTACCACTTTTGGGACAATGCACGGCACAAAGGATGATGATTACGTTATTTGGTCATGGCAAGAGTAATCATGAGCACCCACTTCCATCACGAATTGTGATGTTTTCAAAATAATTACATTTCACAGCTCTTCTATGTACTGCCAAACCACACTTAACTGAGTTCTTAGAAAGAAGTTCAAGATGTACTAAATAATTAATATATATATATATATATATATATATATATATATATATATATATATATAGATTCATATGGAGTACAATGTGATTAGTTGTAATACAATGAAAATATTATTGATTATTAATCTTTATTATGCACATTGCATGGCTGAGGTGAAAAAGATGATATACAAATAAACATCTAAGGAGATTTGTTCCCTAGGAATAAGTGGCTCTTAATGTATTTAACATACTGACTTATTTAGGCAGGTGCCCTTTTATACAGCAGTCAGGTAGATCTATCCATTTCATTTGTGCATTATATTTGCAGTTTCCTTTAAAATCTATCTCTGTTTAAGTCTGCCTCTAAATCACACATCATCAAAACAATAGACTTCAATAGATCAGAATACTGTAAGGGTCAGTAATCCTTATCATATTAACAAATGAAACAATTAGCAGTGGACTATTACAGAAATCAAAGTCAGTAAAATAGTATATAGATATAGCTAAATGCTGTATAAATATAATCAGCCAAGATAAGTCATTCTGTTAAACAAATGTATTTCTAGGTTATGACTGCCATTTAAATAGTGTTGCCATCAAACATAAAAGACAAGTTATGAGTTTACATTTGAAAGACAGGATATAATATCAAGTCAAGAAATACTGGAAAAAATCTTTGTTTAGAGAAATAAAACACATTTAAAGGTCATTCAGTGCCCTGATAATATCATATGATAAAGCAAACTGTTTTAATGATGATGCTTTGATTAAATGCATGATATTTAATTGACCTTTTTCTGAGGGTAAAATCATAAACAGTCTCTCTAAATATGACTCAATATTTTGTAATAGCAACTGCTACACATATAGGCAATAGGCATTATTACAAATGATATACTATAAGAGAAGCCAGACAACCCCAAACAGTATTTGAGTCAATTGGATTTAAAAATATTACACTTGACAATATTCCATTAAAAAGAATCAGAATACTAAAGTTAAACTTTGTATGAACTGCAGCATTTGAATATATGTATTTACTATTCTTCTACTTTGCATATAAATTTCAGCTTTCTGCATGGATGAAAATATTAAAATTGATTTATGTAGTTTATTTCCAATAAAGCCAATGAATCCTTTTGTATGAAAATGGATTTGTTGATCAGTAGGAAGAATGAAAGAAAATAGACTTGCCTCATCACAACCTTTGATGATCAATGATTTATCAGGCAGAACATGAATCTGTTCCAGAATGAGATTATTTTCCTGTGTGTGCTTGTTGAACAGACACAGTTTATGAAGAATATGGGGTACTTAAAATTTTGCTAGCCCTTAATAGTTTAATTAAACTGACATGTACTTCAAATACGGGATGACAGAAAACATTAATTTGCCTTATAAAGGGCATGGCATTATTAAAGTGCAGTTAAAAATATCATATGCTTAAAATGAGAAGTAAAAACAATTTAATTATTTAGTATTTGATTGTTACTATTTGCTGGTTAATTTCCCAAATGGCCATGGCATGCAAATGTAATCACATATAATCTTATGATGAACTTGAAATCTACCACAGGAACAAGAAGTATTACACTCAAGTCCAAAGAATAAATATATGCAGCAAATGAAGCAGCTTACCAGCTGAGGGGAAAGTCTGTGTCAAGAATATTGTGGATACAGTATAGCAAATGTAAGCTCCAGAGTATTTCCTCTACATTTAAATCTGGCCACTAGTCTGGCACCTCCAAGGCTAAATGTTCTGTTTTGTAACCATTAAGAGAACAGTAGAGAATAGAATGGAAGCTAACAATTGTATTAGCATGAAACAGTTGTAACTGTGGGATATGATTTTTACTGTGAGTTTTAAAGCTCTTCTACTTTGTTCTCTGCTGTTCCCTTGGTGAAAAAATTTGTATATAGGCATTAGGTAGAAACTGAACAGTTATTTGCACTTATTTAGCTCATAATTCTGTTATTACATTCCCCTTATCAATTCCTAATTTATACTAAAAATGTATTGGATCCAATTTTTAATCAAATTTATGCTTCCAGGATGGTGTCTTTAAAGAAACAAGGATCAATTGGATGTTTTTTTGAGATGTTCAACTATGTAGAGTTCTAAATGAGTGATTCAGTATTCAAGACATCCACAGCTCATCATATATTTCAGACAATGCAGACCTATTGATATAATCTGTTCCAAATTTATGTTCATAAACCAAAAGGGAAGAGCAAATTAACTTATCAAAAATGAAAAGCTACAAATCTGATGTGAATTGTGACCAATGTCTTAAGACTGCAGGAAGAGAACCACTGATCATATGCCTTCAGCAGTTGAGGGGAACATTACAGCTCTTCTTAATCAGTTTTGGTTGGGTGGCAGAGCCAGACACAGCAGAGAAGAGCGTTCAAACAAATACTATAATGTCACCTTTGTGGCTGCAGGAGTAAAGGGCCAATTGAAGCTCTTTCACTGGTAACATCTGCAATCCCGACACCCAACAGGACTATTACTGGTTAATGTGTCCACTTTTTGAAACAGTTGATTATTCTTCTCTTCTGCAGCCACCTATCAGCTGATATAGTCAACACAAGCTCATGAGATTAATTAACTATAATGCTTTAAACATGCAAATTCTGAAGTTTTGCAAACATGAATTTTGAATGGATAATTCACAAAATCAAAATGCCTTTAACCTACTGATCCATACCAAGAGGATTGTTGACCAGGAACGGATAAAATTAAAATAACAAAATCTTGCAAATGGAAGGTGAAAAATTAGATAATGTACTTAAAAACACACAGAAATTCCAATAACGAACCATACATCATCCATCATCAGAGCTTCTATTAGGTTGCTGTAAACCTGAATAATATTGGTGGAATCCCTTATCAGAACTTCTGTTCTGTATGTTTTTCTATTTTTATTTTTTACTGTGACCCCCCAGAAGCAGCAACTGTGACCATGAGATACTTGAGCTTTACTTTAATTTGATGTGAGATTGGCCAGGACTCAGGACTACTGAATGTTTGTAATTATCAATATGGTTTGCATGATAGGAACATACAAGCTACTATATAAATCTGACCTCAGGGGTGTTACCTTCTTCCTTCCTCAAATCCATTCACATCATCAATGAGACTGTACATTACAACTGCTTTCTCCTTATTCCTATCAATTCTAAGAGACTTCATCACTGTTCTTATATACCATCTAATGGTAGTAAATTACTGTATATACTTCTCCTTTTAATAATTTATACATTTGGAGCACATCTCTTCCAGATTACAAGTTGACCTTCAAAAATCTCCACAATGCCAGGGCTCCCTACCATTGTATAACACATTCTGGATGGTAAGTTGCCAAATATAGTTTAATTCTCAAGCTGTTTCTGTATTAAATAATTTGCTCCCAAACCCATGAATGACTTTGACTGATGGCTAGCTTCTCTAACTCATTTACAGTTTGGATGCTATGCATTTGGTTCAGCAACCAGAGGGGAAAGCAAACTATTTTGTCAAATATAAAAACACAAATTTGACTTTCATTGTGACAGATATGTTAAGACTGCAGGAATAGGACCATGGATCTTCTGTCACTGGTAAATAGAGGTAACACTAAAACTCTGCATCAGAAACTTTGGCTGATATTGGCTTCAGCTGATATTGACATGAATATATAAATCCACCAGAGTAGCTCCACTTGAGTTAGCCTATGACTGCTGTAATGTATACCAGCTGAAACACTGCCATCATTAAGATTTAATACCAGCAAGCCTCTTAAACTCACCCCATAGCATATGTAGGAAAATGAAATAAAGCAACTACTTCCTTATAATTTGTTTAAAACAGTTTAATGTGTTAAACAAAGCATAGAAAAAAAGTACACACTAGGGGGAGATGCACTAAGGTTCAATGCTGTGACGTTGTGTGTCTGGCGATGTATGGCAAGCACATTGTCTTGGCCATAGAGACATGCATCGCTATAAAAATATGCATATGCAAATTACATATGCAAGAGGAGGGTAGAATAAGTTCCCCATTAGCATAGAGGGTTGTTAAACTCTGGAGATCCGGAAGGGATGCATTCCCTTACACATCACCAGCAGTAGACAGCCCTGTAGTGCACTTTTTTTGGCCCAACTCTTTGCATTGAAATCAATGGAACTCAATGGAAAGAAAGAATTTCTTCCCAAACATGGCAATTTTCTCTTCTTTTCTCATAGGCACATAAAAAAGCACATTTTTGAGCTGGAGAAGGTAAGCTAATAAAGTGGAGTTGAAGCTTAGTTTAGGGAGTCTTGTAGGTAGGAAATCTGTTCTCTGTATTAGTGGAATCTTGGGGACAGGAAGGGAGAAAGGAGTTTGACCCCAATTACCCCAAAATTCAGCGTCACTGACTAGGAAGACACAGGCAGCTGTATTCATAGTTTATTCCTGATCTGGCTGTTATCTCTGTCCCACAGGAGTGAGAAAGGAACAAAGGTGTTTCACATCAAATACCCCAAAATTTTGTGTGATCAAGTAGACACAGGAAGCTATGATCCAATTTCCTTCTTGATCTGCCTGTTATCTCTATCAAGGAAGTCTGGGGGTGTGAGAAGAGAGCAAAGAAGAACTGCCCCAAATACCCCAAAATACTATGTGCCTGACTGGGTGTGATGATCATGCCCAATGTAGGTTACCTGGGTTTTATTTTGCAGAGTGGAATCTCCACAAAGAAAGTACAGACTACTATTTGATATGATAAAACAGAGAAAACAGGAAACAATACAGAAAATACTGCTAAGTAAGCCTCAGTGAGCAAGATGCTGGAGTACGCTGGATGAGGAGCATAGCTGGCTGGTGGTGGCTGCTCTTGGATAGCCTTGCTGTGGCCTAAGCCAGATTAGTGCTGATCGAAGGAGCCGGCCTGAACCCTGGATGACAACCTAGTGATCGAAGCTCAACTAGTGGTAAAGGGGGGTTGAAGCTCGACTAATGGTCCATGTGGTTGAAGCTCAACTAGTGGTCCATGGGTTCAAAGCTTGAATAGAGGGTGCAGAAAAGAGACCCACCAGGGTTGAAGAAACAGGAAGTCGACAGGCTGGCTAAGCAACAGACGGACAATGCAGTACCAAGGAGAAGGAAACAGAGAGTAGTCAAACAAACTGAAGTCTCAATCCAGTCGGGCAGAGGCAGCTCAAAGGGAACAAGCAGAATAGAAGTCAAAGGAACTGAGCCAAGGTCAAATACTGGGTAACCCAAACATGAAGCCAAATCAGATAATGGAAGGAGAGTCAAAGGAAAGCCAGGTCAATACACAGGAAACAGTAGAACAAGGCTCGAACCCAGGCCATGACAGGAACTCTTTGATCACGCACTGACACAAGGTGGCGGAGCTTAATAAAGGCTCATCAAGCTTGTCATAGCAAGGTGGGGGGAATACAAACATCAAGCCAGGAAAACAAAATGGAAAACGAGGTAAGGAAGAAAAAATATAGGAAAACCAGGAAACACACAGGCACAGGTGATGCAAGTTTCTTCCTGTTCTGGCTGTTGTAGCTGTCCTAGGTGAGTCTGCAGGAGTGAGAAGAGAGCAAGGGAGGTTTACCCTAAATACTTCAAAATTTTCTGTAGCCAAGTAATCAAAGGCATCTGTGATCCAAGTTTGTTCCCAATCTGGCTGTTTTCTCTGTCCTAGGGGAGTCAATGGGTGTGAGAAGGAAGCAAAGGTAAATTACCCAAAATACCCCAAAATTATGACTAACTGACTTGGAAGACACAGGCAACCATGATCCAAGTTTCTTCCTGATCTGGCTGTTATCACTGTCCTAGGGGAGTCTGCGGAAAGAAGCAGTTTAGTTTTTTGTTAACAGTGATAAGGATGGGGGAACAGTTCATTAAAATGAATAAAAACATTTTTAAAATTGATTGATGACAGAGAGAGGAACCCTGATGTGATCTGTGACTGAGGTAGACTGTTACTAGGCGAGATAGATTATTTTGTAGATATTCAAATCAAAATATTACACATAATCAGTTCTATTGCGTACTTTACAGTAAAAGATATCACTGTGCCTGTGATTGCCCTCTGATGGCGCTGCTGTGGTGTGCGGACGACATTGTCTATCACTTCCTGAATGTCACACTTATGCGCATTCGCTATTCTTATAGGCCTATTGTAATTGCCAGAGTGAGTCTCTGCCTACTTGCTAGGCCTTATAGGCCTCAGTCTGCCAGTACTCATTTGCCCTTTTGTGGTGTACCTGCGCGCTAGCTCTTGTGATTTTCTTATGCTCTGATCTATATATGACCTCTGGCTACGTTTCACTCCGGCTACGTTTGATCCCTGATTTGTTGCCTTCTGCTCTGGTCTGACCCTTGGCTCTGTTTGACTATCCGCTCTGTGCTGACCCCGGCTCCCGCTGACTATCTGATATGGTACTGACCTTGGCTTGGCTGACTAACTACTCAGTGTTGATTCTGGCTCTGGCTGACTATCCATGTGTTTCTGACCCTTTGTCATGGTTTGTTAAGACTCTCAGACGCAAGGTTAGGTAAAAACACAACTTTATTGAAAAGTTTAAGATAATCCCATAGGATTTTATACACATACATACAATACATAGAATGGCAAATAGGTAGTAGCAATAGCGAATCAGGCTCTACCGGCCCTGCCAATATACCGGGCAGGGCAGCCTGGGCAAGTGATGAAAAGGTGGCTCTACCGACCCTGCCAATATACCGGGCAAGGCAGCCAAAAGACAGTCAGGAGAATACAGGCTCTACCGGCCCTGCCAATATACCGGGCAAGGCAGCCTAACGGATCACCAGCTGATACAGGCACTACCGGCCCTGTCAATATACCGGGCAAGGCAGCCTAACGGAACACCATAATAGTAGGCTCTACCGGCCTTGCCAATACCGGGTAAGACAACCTCAGGGTGGAATAAAAGAAGGTTCTACCAGCCTTACCAATGTACAGGGCAAGGCAGCCTAAGGAGGAAGTGTCAACCACAGTGGCCTCAATAACTGTCAGATGACAATGACAGTACGGAGATGGAAGGTAGAGGCTACAAGGCCCAGTGGTATTACCAGGTAGTCTGCACACCCCAGTACCAGTGTACCACGGGAATAACTAGCTGTCTAGGACTGGACAGCGCACTGGGAACCATCAGACTATATGAATCGTAAACTGTGAGGCAGAGGAGTAAACCAGCGCCCTCACGCTGAAAACCAACAGGCTAGATGTAAGTAGACCTTTAGGTCATAGAGTGAACCAACGCCTGAGTGTTGGGAACCAACACTCTAATACAGGTAAGCAGCAAGGCAGTGGAGCAAACCAGCGTCCGCACGCTGGGA
Organism: Rhinophrynus dorsalis; assembly: GCA_037306005.1. NCBI lineage: Eukaryota > Metazoa > Chordata > Amphibia > Anura > Rhinophrynidae > Rhinophrynus > Rhinophrynus dorsalis. The sequence continues at coordinate 182,816,219 of CM074722.1, forward strand.
ACCAACAGACTGAGTAAATAGTAGGCCAGAAGGCAATGGAGCTAACCAGCGCCCGTGCGCTGGTAACCAACAGGCTGGATAATCGTAGGTTATAAGGCAGTGAAGCGAACCAGCGTCCGCACGCTGGGCACCAACAGATAGTTGTGTATAGAGCCGTAAGGCAACGGAGCAAACCAGCGCCCGCGCATTAGTACCAACAGACTAGAGCATAGTAGCCGCAAGGCAGTGGAGCGAACCAGCGTCCGCATGCTGGGAACCAACAGTGCATATAGTAGGCCGCGAGGTAGTGGAGTGAACCAGTGTCTGCACGCTGGGAACCTACAGATAGTTGTGTATTGAGCCGAAAGGCAAAGGAGCGAACCAGCTCCCGCGTGCTGGTAACCAACAGACTAGTAGGGTAGTAGCCGCAAGGCAGTGGAGCAAACCAGCGTCCGCACACTGGGAACCAACAGATAATTGTGTATAGAGCCGTAAGGCAAAGGAGTGAACTAGCGCCCGCGCGCTAGTAACCAACAGACTAGTAGTGTAGTAGCTGCAAGGCAGTGGAGCAAACCAGCGTCCACACTCTGGGAAGTGACAGGTGAAAATGTCGCCGGAGCGACCGAGGAACAAGGTCACCACAGATGAAGGAACCGGACGCAGGAGATGAGCAGGAACCAGCACAATGACGGTCAACCGGATCAGGAACGGCAAAGGAGACTGGCAGCAGGAAACAGCAACCTCAGACGACTTCAGCTGGAACAGGCACTGGAACAATTACAGCAGACAGGAGTCTCAGGAACAGGACGAACTCAGGAAACCAGGAACACAGCAAAAGGCCCATCAAGCTTCTGTAGCATGGTGAAAGTGGATGCAGTCTGAGACACCACGAAAGGGCAACCAAAGGGTGCCCAAACTCAGTTTAAATAGGCAATGTGAGGTGGGCTAAAGGCAGACAGCCAATGGGAGCCCCCTACAGGTGATAGACACAGAAATGCAGCAATCACGGGCACCGTGATACCCTTGTCCTGACTGCAACCTGTCTCTCGCTAGATCGTGCTGTAGCTGGTACAGGCTGTTGTATCCTCCACTGCACCAGTCATTGGCTCTGGCTATCCTATTTTGCTTGTTACCAAAGGTTAGTGCCTTTTGGTATTCCCTAGCATTCTGGGGATTTAAGTCACCATTGCCTTCTCTACCTTAGTGTTCTGGGGTATCTCTTTTCACCATTGCCTGTGGGTTTACCCTAGCATTCTAGAGGAGTTACTCTAATTTTGCTTGGGCGTTTCTACTTCACCTATACCAGTAGCTACTGCTATCCTTGCTACTATTACACGCTGTAGTCAGTTCGGGTTCAGCCTCCCTTCTGTCAGTGGACTCCATGTTGTCTACATACCTGGCTAGTGAGGGTTGGGGAAGTGCTTTTGCACTGTCTCCACACCTGGTCCTGTGAGGGTTGGGGAAGTGCTTTTTGTATCTTTTCTGTTCTGTTAGAGGAAGTAAAACACAATAGAAGGAGATACAGAGTGAGGTAGACGTGCTGTGCTGTTCTGCTGTGATCTTTTTGCAAAATTGAGACAGGAGAGGCTCATAGTGACTGCTATCACTATGAGAGAGTTTAAACAAATAAAAGGGGGAACTGGAAGGACCCTTATGTGTCCACTGAGTCTGAGGAGGAAGTGAGCACTACAGAACCAATACTGGCCAGTCCTCCTAGTTCACCCCTAAGGATCTTGGGGAAATTAATATCAAGGGAGTAAGAAGAGGGTAGTAGTGAGAGCAGGACAGGTCTGCTGCCTGTGCCTACTGCCAGATGTGCTGCTCCTGCTGTCAGTGCTGCCACCAGTGCTGTGCCTGGCCAGTACTGAACCTGCTGCCAGTGTGTCTTGTAATTCTCATTAGGGGGAGAAGGAAAAGATGATGCCAAGTGTGACAAAAGGGAACCCTAAGTCACACTTGCCATTCCCAAGGAGTTCCTCCAGTGCTGCTACTACTACTACTACTACTACTACTAAGGTCCAGCAGCTTTTTAGTGTTAGGAGTGAAGGAGGGGGTAATCATGAAATTACCAGTGACTGTGAGGAGGAAGACTCAGGGGCTGAACTTGATGTGGTTGGTGTTAGTAGTAGAAACAGTAATGGTGAAGAAGCTGGTGAGAATAGCATTAGGGGATTGGTAGGGGAAGCAATTGAGAGCATCCAGACTAGAAGTCAAGGAATCCCACACCATTCCCCTGACCATGGGAGTCCCCTCCCCCACATGGCATTGTCCAGGTTGAGCATTATCCTGAAGAAGCCAGAACTGGTGACTAGCAGGCTCAGCAATAATATTACCACCACCACCACCAGGATCATACATCAGCTGCTGCTAGTGCTGCCAGTTTTCCTTCTTCAGGTCCTCAAGAAATGGAAAGTGTGACATTAGGGGACCCTCTGTTACCTCCTCTAACCAACAGTGAGATGTCTGTAATAGAGCAGCAACATGGAGGGAACAGTGGTGGCAGTGGTGGAGATGATGATGGTAGAGACACTGGTGTGTAAGAGACATTGATTGCCTTTTTAGCCCAAAATTAGAAGGACTGGGAGACAGTGATGAGGATCACCACCACAATCAGCAGTTTGCTTTTGGAATTTGTGGAATTTGCAACTGCTGTAATTCCTGCTACTGCAAGGGCAGCAGGATGCTAAGGAGCAGGCTAGTGTGCCACAGACCACCATGGACACAGTGGTAATGGAGTCAATGACTGATGTGGGACTAGGACAGGTTCCACTTGCCAGCAGTAGCAATAATCCTGGTTCTAGTTACAGTGCTGATTCTGAGGAAGTAGCAGCAACAGAAGAAAAATCATACTCTGGCCCAGACGGTGAAGGCAAATGTGGAGAAGAAGAAGAAGAAAGAGGCCATTCTTCTCCACCTACAAAACAAAAAACAAACCTGCTCTCCTCCATATCAGTGTGTAAATGTGTGCCCTAACTTAGGCATATATAATAACTGAGTTGATAAATATGAGGATTTAGTCCATAATTGGTTAAAGAATGTTAAGCTTGCCAACCTCATCAAGGTACATCAAAGATCTGGCAAGTACTTACTCTAATGCACCTTTAAATCCCTATCTAAATTAAAAATAAAAATTTAAGAATATACTACTTGGCTTTGATAAGATGTTACTCCACCTGTTCCCTATCCCTTGAAGTAATGGGTGTGAGATTTTTTCTTTCGGGGTAGGCACAGTACAGTCATCACCAACGAGAAGGGGAAGTAGGGAACACACCTTGGCACCTGTTGCTATACCCCTTACTCTCCAGAAAGGCAACAATAGGTGAGGTGGAGATCAAAGAGGAGGAAGAATAGAGAAACCCAGGCAGAGACTGGAAGTTCGATGACGAGCGAAACAGCTAGCTCTACATCACCTTCTTGCTCTAGGGTAATTCTGCCTATCCAACTTGTTCATCATTACCTCCCCTGCCAAATAATAGCTACTCTGTATATGTTAGGATTGGCAGTTTGTTCCACCCATTGTACACTGTGTGATGCACCGACCACACATGGCAGTATGGTGGAGGAGAGTTGCAAGCAGGGCATCAAGTGGCATCTGAGGAGATTCCATCAGGCAGAATATGCTAAGATCGTAGTAGGGAGGATTCATCATTACTATTAAACTGTCAGCAAGTTGCCATGTGCCCTTAGCAGGGTGTGGACATGGAGCATAGTGACAGTACTTCATTTCTGGTGCCATGGTGTTTGGATAGAGTTGTGTCAGGTGATATTTACCACACTCCCTGTGCTCATTGCAGTTGCTGATGAAAGGCACAGTTCCTGCTCTCAATGGAAAAACTTCTATTCAAGTAACAGCACACCCATGATTTTGTAGCAGGGAAAGGTGGAAAAGAATTATCAGCCAACTTCTTCTTTCCTCCACATATACCTATATATATATATACTTATGGTGCTGCTACTGTCTCAGGCTCATCACTGGACCTAGTCATGGCAATGGAACCTTCATAATCTATCACCTATGTTATGGCTGTTGTTGACCCCATTCCCTTAGAACTGCCTAATCATCCTGCTGCTTAAACAACTCAAAGCAGCAAGAACAGCAGTCACACATTCTGTATCTACATCACGGCATTTGACAATGGCCAGTGGCCAATGGTCAACAAGACATGACCTGCTGGAACTAGGCCAGTAGGGCTTTTTTTTTTCTCAGGGATTGTGCTTTAAAAAAAAAAAAAAAAAACACCATAGTTCTACAAAAAAAAATTATCAGTTTTTGGGGGTTTGTTTCTAACAAGCCTAAGTCCTACAAGTCAATGTTTCCTCAGGGCTTGGGTCTCTAACAACAAATCTTACAAATTATCCTCTACAAAATACTCAGTCACGTCAAGTATCAGTCTACCCAATGAAACTTACATCAGGGGGTGCCTGTCTCTATCACGTTGCATAAAATATTCTTATTTTATTATATTTTTTTTATTAACTGTCCCCCAAATACCAGTCAAACCCCCCAAAACAAACTCCCTGTCCAACTAATTCATTCCTCACACTCCACCAACCAACACAGGCACCCTCCTTAGATCCCTTTTATACTATGTCTTTTTATTTGTATTTAGGATTTATTTTTTATCAACTATCCCCCCAATCCAAGTAAACAACCCAGAAAAAACATTCCCTGTTCAACTAATTCTTTCCCCACACTCTACCAACACAGGAACCCTCATGCCCCTTTTATGCTATGCCTTTAGGAAAAAATAATATATTTGCTATGTGTTATGTGTAATTTCAATATTCCCATTGATTTCAATGGAATGAGCTAGGAAAAAAAGTGGTAAAACTGCACTTTTTTCAGGAAATTATTTGCCAAGCTGGAAGTGCCATTATTCGCCAATTTGAGTCTGTGGAGAACATTTTCGCCCATCCCTATTTGCATCCCCCGTCCACTTTTCAACATTTTGTGAATTATGCCTTCAAAGATCTTGACTTGTTTGTAATAATCTACTTGGATGATATCCTAGTTTTCTACTGTTCCCTACATGACCACCATAGACATGTCCGGATGGTTCAGTCTCGACTCAGAGAACACAGTCTATTTGCAAAGCTGGAGAAGTGCGTTATTAAAGTACAAGAGCTCGAGTTTTTGGGTTTCCTGGGTGTGTTAAAATGGATACCAGTAAAGTAACGGCTATCCTAAACTGGCCACCTCCCTATGACAAAAAAGCAGTCAGCAATTTATTGCAAGCACAAACAAGAAACAGACCTGCGCTCCTCCATACAACTAGTGTGTATGTGTGCCCTGTATTGGGCGTATATAATATCACTAACACAGTGATATAATATATATGCCCATTACAGGGCACACATGCTCACTATTTGTATGAAGGAGCACAGGTCTGTTTCTTGTTTGCGTTTGCACTTTAGGTTTCGGCTGGAGAACCCTCTTATCCATTGCAGCCATCTATACATTAGTTTTTTACTTTATTTAAACTTTATTAATCACAAAAAATATATTATGGTGAGTTAACGCTGTTAGCTATTCTTTTCCTTAAAGATTTATTGGATTCACTAACTTTTACTGGCACTTCATCCATGATTTTTCTCTTATTAATAAATAATAATAATAATCCTTTATTTATATAGCGCACACAGATTCCGCAGCGCTTTACACTCATATTGGTTCCTGTCCCCATTGGGGCTCACAATCTAAATTCACCTATCAGTATGTTTTTGGAGTGTAGGAGGAAACCGGAGTACCCGGAGGAAACCCACGCAAACACAGTGAGAACATACAAACTCATTGCAGATGTTGTCCTTGGTGGGATTTGAACCCAGGACCCCAGCGCTGCAAGGCAACAGTGCTAACCACTGAGCCACTGTGCTGCACTGTGTAGCACCTTTGACACATCCCACAAACAGAATGTCAGGTCCCAGTGGATCACTGCTGCTCAAACTGCATTCGACTTTTTGAAGCATTTCTTCACCACAGCTCAAGTACTAGCTCAACCGGACCACTGAACCTGTGCTGCCTGAAATGACCCCTGCCTGGACTTTAGAACACTGAATCTTTTTTACATGCCCTGACCGCTGCCTGCATCTTAGGCCAGTGAATCTGTACTGCCTGTCCTGACCTTTGCTTGGACTTCCAACCTCTCTTTTGGATCATCCTTACTGGTACTGTGCTACTGGACTTGTGTTTGCCCTTTGGAGTGCTTTATCTGTTTCTGGGTTCCTTTCTTGTTGCAGAGTCATCTGTGCTATTGCATAGTATTGCCAGCTGTCATCTTTCATAGCAATAGTATGCAATCATTTTAGGTGACTTGTTGATAGAGAAAGTCCTGGGAATCCTAGTAAATTACAAACTTGGAAACAGTGACCAGTGTGAAATACTAGTAGCAAAAGCAAACAAAGTCCTGTCTTGTATAAAAAGGGGTATTGAAGCAAGAGTGGATAACATCATTTTGCCATTTGTAAGACCTCACCTTGAATATGCAGTGCAGTTTTGGGCACCAGTTCTGAAAAAAGATATTCTAGACCTGGAGACAGTAAAGTGAAGAGCAACAAAATTAATCAAAGGAATGAAGGACTTGACGTATAAGGAATGACTAGACAACATTGGTTTATTTACTTTAGAGGAAACATGACTAAGAGGAGATCTTATCACAATGTACAAGTATATTAGAGGTCAATGCAAGGCTCTCTCTGGTGAGCTATTCATTTCAAGGCCTGAGCAAATAACCAGGGGCCACCCCTTGAAATTAGAGGAAAAGAGGTTTCAACTTCAGCAGAGGAAGGGTCTTTTTTTTTTACAGTGAGGACTGTTAAATTATGGAATTCCTTGCCCAAGGATGTGGTTATGGCAGATACAACCACCACTTCTTGCCCACTAATTTCATGTATTTATAAGCTTTTCTAACAGTTTCTTTTTTACTTTTCTCCTAATGGCCATTTGCTAAATATTCACTGCTACTTGTTGATGGGTATTATTTTTACTGTCAGAAACCGTATTTGGTAGAACATCTAAACCCTCTTTTTCTTTGACAACAAAACTAGAATGTGAATCGCTGCTGTCTTCAGTTTCTTAAAACCTTTATTACTACTTAGCTAGTGGTGGAACTTTTCATGTCAATTTTACAAACAGGACTGGGATTATCATAATGTATTTCTCAAGCTGGAGCAACCATGGCTGCAGGCTCTAGTATAATTGCTGGACATAATCAAAATAGTGTTGATTTTTACAGTAAAGTACACAGAACTATTTACATATTGAGTGATGTCTTTCCCTTCTCAAAATACTATATGATGTACATCTTTGTCTCTAGTATCTCCTACTGTTGGGCTCAGTCACAGCCTGTATCTGTCACCTATAAGTCAAAAGTATATTTTTGGTTTTTCAAACTAATCCTCTCTGCCACTGTCTAGTGGCTACAAGAAAAATAACATGCACACTTAAAATGTACAGTTTATGTACGGTATTAATAAATCCCCTTAGTGGTGTCTGCCATTATCAATGGCAGTGGCAGGAATAGGAGAAGACATATACCTCACTGGCCAATGCCTGATACACTGTGAGAAAATTTTAAACTGAGACTGCCTTTTTATATGGCCAGTCTCTGTTCAAAATGACTCATAGCCATTGGCTGGGAAGTGTGCTTACACACCTCCCAGCCAGTCATCTTCTAGCAGATTCCGTGATAACCATCCTAGGAGCTGGTGGGCTGGGAAGTGCTCAAGCAAACATCCCAGCCAATGGCTGTGAGTCATTTTGAAAAGAGACTGGCCATATAAAACAGGTAGTCTTAGTTTAAAATTCCCCAGACTCCCCATACACAGAGAACAACTGGTATTTCCCAAGACAAGCAAACGTTACCTCAAGCTCCACTCTCCTTGCTTAGCTCCTCTAGATGACAAATTATGCTAATTTCTCTCTCTCTCTCTCTCTCTCTCTCTCTCTCTCTCCCAAATACCAAATGACAGGATGTGGGAAACTCCTTTTATGCTTTCACAGTGGGAATATAAGTGAAACTTTCCATGTGATGTGGGCATTCATTCTTATCACTGATTTCAAAGCAACGATCAAGACAGGAAGTGACATTTTCTTGCCTGTTTTACTTTTGAAACATTTCTCTCATCCCCATAAGCAAGTTCTCCTGCTAAACAAATCAAGGACCACTTGTTATTAGTGTATAATTCTGTTTTAGTGAAAATTCCTGCTTTCTATAACATAGAAAACATTGTTTAACCATTTGAGTTCCAGAGGGGTACACAACGCATTGCTCAGCATTGCATTGCTTAACCTTCTGGCACTCAAAGTATTAATCCTTTGAGTGCCAGAGGGGTATGTAATGAATTGCAATGCCTTGACATTCAAATGTTTAAATATGCTCAGTTTACTAATATTAACACACATCAAAACCCTTTAACCCCTTAATGATCCATGGCGGTCCAGGACCGTCATGGGTGGAATTCAGTTAAGGACCCATGACGTTCCTGGACCATCATGGCTTAAATGATAGCAGCGTACCTCCGTGCATGCTGCTATCATTAATTCCAGGCTGAGACTGAATGCTCCGAGACCGGGGCATTCAGTCTCAGCCCTTCTTGCTTGTGCCGGGTCATGTGATCGCCATAGCAGTGATCACATGTACTGGCATTCTGAGTGATAGAGGCAGTACGCAAAGCATACTGCCTCTATGTCTCCTCTCTGCCTCTGTCTCCTTTACTATCAAAGTAAGGGAGATGGAAGCAGAGAGGAGACACCTAGTGGAAAAAGAAAATACAGCAGCTGGTGGTATTAACCCCTTCATGCTGGTGCTGGAGGCTGGCTAAATGCAGGTCAATTTCTGACCTGCAATGATACACTTTTTTTTTTTTGTTTAAAAAAAAAAAATACAACACACTTTTTTTTTTTACAAAAAATATTTTATTAAAAAAATATATATATATCAATAAACAAAACTTATACACACCCCAAATGTCATAGATAAAAAAGTGAGAAAATAGGGTGGGAAAAAGGGACATGGGGATTTTTACCCAGGGGGACAGTGGCCACTTTAAACTGCTCATTTTATAGGTATGACTGACCGGTCATACCTTTCATGCAGTCTCCATAAAAATGTAACCTTTTGCACCTAATTGATCCCAAGAGAAAAAACAAAAATGGTGGGGTTTTTTTTTTACATTTTTTTACCATGGGTTATCCATATAAGTGGAGTATCAAAGGAAAGCCCTATTTGTACGTAAAAAAACAATATATAATTTATGGGGGTGGAATAAAAGACTTAGAGGGATAACACTGTTGAACAAAGACATAGTCAAAAAGGTCTGAATTGCTCCGGTCCTTAAATGAAAACGACCTCAGATTTTCCCGGTCCTTAAGGGGTTAATCAACTGTCTGCTACATTTGCAATTACAAAGTTTGATTTTGATTCAATGTATTTTAACTCTTCAATTTTGTTTTTTTCTGTAAATACTAAATTAGTTTTATTTGAGTTATACCATTTTTTTTTTTTTTTTTTAAATGAACAGTCACATGACAATACAAGTATTTCAATAAAAACAGAAAAATACTCTTATTTTCGGTTGATGTTTTTTCTGATTATTCAAGAAAACTTTTTCCAGTACACATGGGAGTTTATTATAGTCACATGTAGCTGTTCCTAATAAATGCATATTCTTTTCTAAGATATTTACAGGAGGAACTGACAACATTAAAAAATAGACTTTCTAATATTCACAAATGTATTTACTGCTTAGAATTGAGTGAGTTTGTTGCATTGTGAATATTGAATATATTTTGATTAGGCATTGTTTTAACTGCATTAAAAAACAATTTAAAATAAAGTGCCCTTTCGGTTTCTACTTGTATCAGTGTTTTAAATAACAAAAGGGATTTTCTTTATAAAAAAAAGGATTAGCATTTAATTTCAATCAGTGAAACAATGATGTTCCAGTTGGTGTCTCAAAGATTGAGGATTTTATTAATATTCGAGAGATGCATTTGTGTTGCCTCTGGGTACACTGAAAAGCCACTTAAACTGCACTTAAAGCAGCACTACAGGATCAAATTGATGTGCATCAACCATTTACAATAAAACTTGATTATTATAAAGGCATACATATTTGCATAATTACATGTTTGATTTTTGTGATAATGCTTCATCCACTACAAAATGTTTAAAAAAAATCATCATAAAGCCCCATCTGCTGCACTGTTTACTGAACTACAGTAAAATTTAGAGAATGAACACATCCCTGACTTATATAAGTAAATCACAATAGTATTACAGAGAGAAGCTGACAATGAACTTTTCAGAAAATAATATTTTAATTTCTACAGTATTAAGACACATTAATGCATGCACAGAGCTAGGAATGATCCAACATGGCCACCAAAGTTCAGCTTCGTTGCATAGTTAAACAATATGCAGTTGCAAAAGAACCAGGATTCTTATGTCAGCTATAAAGCTTGCACTATATTGCATGGTGGACAGGTAAATTTGTCATTTTTGAATTGTTTCATTTATTCATCAGAGCCTTTTGAAAGGTCCTTTGAACTGAACTGTTCAGTGTCCACTTCTCCCACCTCTTCATAGAAATGCAGCTTGACTTTACAAATCAATATGGTATACATCATATGTCAAAATATATATAGCTTAAGAACTGCACATACAGGACTTACAAATGATGAGAAATCATACAATTTATTGTATCAACATTTTGGCCCCACTTTGCTGCACTGTTGCCAGAACTTCAGTAAAATTTAGAGAACAAACACATCCTTGACTTATATAACATACATAGTAACATAGTAACATAGTAAATTAGGTTGAAAAAAGACACAAGTCCATCAAGTTCAACCTTCGCCTCATACCTCAGTAACTGAGAATTTTATAGCTTTCCTGCTACCAATTAAATTAGTCTTTATCAGACCTTCCTGATCAGCCTACTGATAAACAGGATAACTCAGTATGTTCCCTTTTGAAAGAAATGTATCTAATCTTCTTTTAAATGTATCCATTGTATCTGCCTTAACTACCTCCCTGGGCAATGAATTCCACAATCTGACAGACCTTACCGTAAAAAAACCCTTCCTCTGCTGAAGTTTAAACCTCCTTTCCTCTAATCTCAAGGGGTGTCCCCTGGTCACCTGATCAGGCCTTGGAATAAATAGCTCACTGCAGAGATCCTTGTATTGACCTCTCATATACTTATACAATGTGATAAGGTCTCCTCTTAGTCGTCTTTTCTCTAGAGTAAATAAACCAAGTTTGTTTAGTCGTTCCTCATATGTCAAGTCCTCCATTCCCTTAATTAATTTTGTTGCTCTCCGCTGTACCCTCTCTAGTTCTAGTATATCCTTTTTCAGAACCGGTGCCCAAAATTGCACTGCATACTCAAGGTGAGGTCTTACCAATGATTTGTATAATGGCAAAATAATGTTATCCACTCTTGCTTCGATACCTCTTTTTATGCAAGACAGGACTTTGTTTGCCTTTGCTACTGCTGTTTGACACTGGTCACTGTTTCCAAGTTTGTAGTTGACAAGGATACCCAGGTCTTTTTCTAGCAACGAGTCACCTAAAATTATTCCATTAAGTTTATAAGTAGCCTTGGGATTGTTTCCTCCCAAATGCATGACTTTATACTTCCCCACATTAAACTTCATATTCCACATGTTTGCCCAATCTGACATTGTATGTAAGTGCCTCTGTAGAGAGAAAATATCCTGTTCTGAATTAATGACTTTGCATAATTTAGTATCATCTGCAAATATTTCCAGGTCATTTATAAACATGTTAAAAAGCAGCGGACCCAATACTGAACCCTGAGGTACTCCACTCTCCACTTTAACTGTACTGGAGAATTTTCCATTTACAACCACACACTGTTCTCTATCCTTCAGCCAGTTTTGTATCCAATTGCAAAGGTTATCTCCTAGCCCCAATTTCCTTATTTTATACACCAGCCTTCTGTGTGGCACTGTATCAAATGCCTTTGCAAAGTCTAGATATACTACATCTACTGCCTTGCCATTGTCTAGGTTGCTGCTTACCTCCTCATAGAATCTGAAAAGATTAGTTTGGCATGATCTATTCTTCATAAAACCATGTTGATTCGTGCTAATGATCTTATTTTTTGTGTTGTAATCCTGAATATAGTCCCTTATTATCCCTTCTAACAGTTTTCCCACTACAGAGGTCAAACTCACTGGTCTATAATTCCCAGGTTCTGTTTTAGTTCCCTTCTTAAATAGAGGCACTATGTTAGCTCTTCACCAATCCTGTGGCACTGAGCCTGTGGTAATAGAATCTTTAAAGAGTAAATATAGGGGTTTTGCTAACACTGCACTAAGTTCCTGAAGAACCCTTGGATGCATACCATCAGGACCCGGTGCTTTGCCGGTCTTAATTTTGTTCAGTCTTCCCATGACATCTCCTTGAGTTAACCCAATATCTATTAATTGTATTGTTTTATTTGTTACTTGCGGAGGCTCTTCTACCATTCCTTGCTCCCTTGTATATACTAATGCAAAGAAAGTGTTTAAAACATCAGCCTTTTCCTTATCCTCACTAACCAACTCACCCATCTCATTTTTGAATGGTCCAATGCACTCCTTCTTAAGCTTTTTCCTATTTATATATTTGAAATACTTTTTTGGATTAGTCTTGCTTTCCCTTGCAATTTGAGTTTCAATATATATTTTTTCTACCCTAATTGCCTTTTTGCAATCTTTGTTGCACTCCCTGTATTTTAAGAAAGATTGTTCAGTTCCTTCAGACTTGAATAATTTGAATGCGTTTTTTTTCTTTGCCATTTCCTTCTTTACATGTGCAGTTAACCACATTGGCTGTGACTTACTTCTTTTGCATTTGTTCCCCATTGGTATATACTGTTGGGTACATTTCTGCAACCTAAATTTGAATTCTGACCATTTTTCCTCAGTATTTTTGCCTTTAAAGGGATAGTAATACTTCATTTTAACTTTATTTTATTTTGTAGGCATTAAAAAAACATGAAGAATGATATAAGTCTTATCTCTGAAACCTTTATGGTTTAAGAGATATTCACAAACAAAGTATCCCCCCCCTGTTCAACCAGATAAGAAGGGAGATGCCCAGGTAGACTGCAGAGAGGGACAATCTTCAATTAAGATAATGGAAAAAGCTGAAAAACTTTTCAAGGGGGGAAGGGCTTTCATTTTTTTCATACAAAGAAAATTGTCCCCTTCTGTTATCTGTACTGTCATACAACCAGACTCACATCTGAGAAGAGATGGCTTACACTAGGAAAAAGGGGCGGGGAGGGGAACTTTGCTTGTGAATATCTCATAAACCATAAAGGTTTGAGAGATAAGACTTATATCATTCTTCATGTTTTTTTAATGCCTACAAAATAAAATAAAGTTAAAACGAAGTGTTACTATCCCTTTAAATAAAATATCCCAGTCTATGTGTTGCATTGAGGCCCTTAACAATTTGAAGTTCGCTTTTTTAAAATTAAGAGTTTTGGTTGAACCTATACATTTTTGCTTTGCCAGACTGATCTCAAATGTAACCATGTTGTGATCACCTTAATATTGGATACCATTTCTGTGTTATTAGTGATCACTATGTCCAATACATTGTTATTTCTTGTCGGCGTTTCCACCATTTGTGACATGCAGCTTTCACGAAGTGTGTTCAAAAACCTGCCACCCTTAGCACTCTGACAGGTCTCATTTTTCCAGTTGATATCTGGATAGTTAAAATCTCCCATAATTATAGTATGCCCAAACTGGGCAGCTTTCCTCATTTGCAATAGCAGTTGGGCCTCATCATTGTCATCGATATTTGGTGGTTTGTAGCATATGCCCACCAACAACTTTTTTTACCTTTCACACCACATTTAGTCTCGATTTCTACCCATATGGACTCCACAATTTCACCAGTTTCCTCACTAATATCACCTTGCAAAACTGGATTTAGCTCTGTTTTCAAATATAAGCACACACCTCCACCTTTTCTATTAATTCTGTCTCTTCTAAACAGGGAATAGCCCTCTATATTTACAGCCCAGTCATGTGCATCGTTCTACCATGTTTCTGTTATTCCAATTATGTCCAATTGCTCATTAACCGCCAGCAATTCTAGTTCTCCTATTTTATCTACCATACTTCTTACATTTGCTAGCATACAATTAATTTTGAAGTCTTTACATATATTAATCCCTACATGCCTTTTTTCTTCACCTTCATGTAAGAAAATCATAATAGTATTACAGGTGAAAGATGACAGTGAACTTTTTCAGAAAAATGTTTTTAATTTCTACAGTATTAATATACATAATGCATGCAGATATCTAGGAATGTGCCAACATGTCCACCAAAGTTCAGCTTCATTACACAGACAATATGTAGTTGCTAAAAACCAGGATTCTTATGTCAGCTAAAAAGCTTGGACTATATTGCATGGAAGACAGGTAAATTTGTCATTTTCAAATTGTTTCATTTATTCCTCTGAGCCTTGTGAAAAGTCTTGTGAACTGTTCGGTGTCCACTTCTCCCACCTCTGCATAGAAATACAGCTTGGCTTTAGAAATCAATATGTATACACCATCTGTCAATATCAATATATAGCAATTATATATATACACACACAGAGTTTGTTGTTCAAGATCTACACTCACAGGACTTCCAAATGATGAGAAATTGTCCAATTTATTGTATCAACCACTCTGGGGCCAAAACATTGACACAATATATTTCACAATTTCTCATTGTTTGGAAGTCCTGTGAGTGCGGTTCTTGAACTACAAACTGTATGTATACCTTATGGGATCAAGCAATGCAAAGGCGGCACCATTAGTCTTACAGGCTCATTATCAACTGACTCACCGAACGCCACGGTGATCCTCCTGGTGCAGTCTAGAGAGGTGGTTTCTCTCCAAATAAAATCCAAATTTACTATACGTATAGTGTGACATATGTGAGACATTGGTTCTCATCTACCCTGTTGTTTGCTGTCATGTTTGTATTGAATTGAAATAATTTGGATTTTACTTCATCAGCATTCATCCTTTCGAGTGCGTCTTCCTCTTTTACCTTATGGGATCTGACACCCAGGCCATTTTTTCATATTGACAAGGAGAGTGCACAGATTATTTGCTTTGTTCTCTCTTTCTCTCTCTCTCTCGCTCTCTCTCTCTCTCTCTCTATATATATATATATATATATATACACAGTATATAAAACATATATAATATAATAATGTGCAAGGGTGTAAAAAAATACTGTAAAGTAAGAATACTTTCAAAAATGGACATGTTAATAGTTTATGTTTATCAATTAAGAAAATGCATAGTGAACAGAAGAAAAATCTACTTAAAATCAATATTTGGTATGACCACCCTTTGCCTTCAAAACAGCATCAAGATAATGGTCTGTTGACCGAAATGTTGACCGTTGTTCCTGATTACTTATTTGGCCTAAAAAAACTCTATAATAAATCCTACAGATGCTGCCCTCTTTTCACTACTATGTACTGCTTATTTCTGGGAATGTGCACCTGGGCAATTACTCATTTGGGGTGATTGTTACCACCTATACTGTATACTAGGGATGGGCGAAACTTTCCGCCTCAAGCTGAAATCTGCGAAAAATGGCACTTTCCTCTTGGCAAAAAATTTCCTGCAAAAAGTGCCGATTTTCCAATTTTTTCACCCATTGAAATCACTGGGACCATAGAATTTACACACAACACATTACAAATAATATTTTATTTCCCAAAGGAATTGTATAAAAGGGGCATGATGGTGCCTATGTTGGTGGAGTATGGGGAAAGAATCAGTTGAACAGGGGATGGTTTTTTTGGGGGTTGTTTACTGGGATTGGGGGGCAGTTCATAAAAAATAAGTCTTAAATAAAATAAAAGAAAAACCATAAGACATGGTATAAAGGGGTCTGAGGAGGGTGTCTGTGTTAGTGAATTAATTAATCATTTCAACAGGGAATTTGTTTTGGGGGGCTTTCTTGACTGCTATTGGGGGGACAGTTAATATAAAATAAATAAAATAAGAAATTTGTATTTAAAGAGACAGGAACCCCCTGACATAAGCTGCCACTCGGGTGCACTGATACTTGACTTGATAGAGTATTTTGTAGAGGATGATTTGTTTGATTTGTTTTCAGAGGCCTTTGTAGGACTTAGACCTATTAGAGGCCCAAGCCCTGAATAAATATAGATTTTAGGACTTAAGCTAGTTTAGCACAAGCTCTAAGGAAACATTGATTTGTAGGACTTTGGCTTATTAGAAACAAACCCCCCCAAAAATTTTTATTTTTTTGTAGGACTAATTTTTTTTTATTTTTTATTTTTTTATCAAAACACAAGCCCTGAGAAAAAAATAAAAATACCCTACTGGCCTAATGCAAGCAGGTCATGTTGGCCAGTGGCCACTGTCAAATGTTGCAACTGCTGTTTGTATTGCTGTTTCTAAGTTGTTTAAGCAACAGGATGATTAGGTAGCTGAAAGGGAATGGGATGAACAATAGCAGTAACTTGGAAGATGGATGATGAAGGTTCCACTTGCCACGACTAGCTCCAGTGATGCGTCTGAGGAAGTAACAGCACAATAAATAGCCCCCAGTCTATGTGGAGAAAAGAAGAAGCTGGCCAATAATTCTTCTCCACCTGCCCCTCCTCCAAAATCATGGGTGTGTTGTTATTAGAATATACATTGTTCCCTTGAGAACAGAAAATGTGGCTTCCATCAGCAACTGCAATGTGCACAGTATGTGGTAAAGAACATCTGGGGGCACAACTGTATCCAAACACCATGATACCTGAAACCAAGTACTGCTGCTGTCACTATACCCCCTGTCCAGACCTGCTAAGTACACATGATAACTTGCTGACAGTTTAATAGTAGTGATGAACCCTCCCTGTCACCATCTTAGCATATTCTGCAGGATGGAATCTCCTCAGATGCCGCTTGATGCACTGATTGTGATTCTCCTCCTCCACACTGGCATGTGTGGTCAGTGCACCACACATTGTGCAATGGGTAGAGACGAACTGCCACATCCTAACATCAACATAGTGGCTATCATTTGGCGGGGGAGGTAATTAATGAGGAGGATTGGTAGAAGATGTAATTACCCTAGAAGGTGATGGAGAGCTAGTTGTTTCACTCATCCTGGATCTTCCAGTCTCTGCCCGGGTTGTTCTATTCCTCCTCCTCTTTGATCTCTGCCTTTCCTCTCATTGCCTTTCTAGTGAGTCAGCGACAGCAAAAGCAGTGCTTGATTTGTGTTTGGCTTTAACATGTTTGGAGTAAATGTCATGGTGTCTGTGTTTCATGTGTGATATGAGGGTGCTTGTGCCAAGGTGTGTTCCCTCCTTTCCTCTTTTCACTGACTTGTCACAAATTGTGCACAGTGCCATTGCTGATGACTGTACTGTGCCTGACCCAACAGAAAAATAGTCCCACACCCATGATGACTTCAGGGGGAAGGGGAAAAGTGGAGAAGAATGTCCTCTTTCTTCTTGTCCTCCACATTCCCCTTCATTATCTGTGGCAGCAGATAATGTTGCTGCTGTTGCTGCTACTGCCTTAGATTCAGTACTGCAACTAGGATCAGGAGTATTGCTACTGCTGGCAAGTGGAACCTGTCCTAGTCCCTCATCGCTTGTTTACCCCATTCCCACTGTGTCCATGGTGGTCTGTGGCACACTAACCTGCTCCTCAGCATCCTGCTGCCCTTGCATCTCAGCATCAGAAGTAATTAGAGCAGTAGCAAATTCCTCTAATTCCAAGATGTCCTTGCTAGTGGTGGTAGTGATGCCCATTCTTATTCCTGTCTCGCATTCCTTCTCAGTTTCTGCTAAATAGGCCATCAATGTCTCTTCCACACCAGCTTCTCCAGCATCATCACAACCACCACTAGTCCCTACATACTGTTGTTGCTGCTGCTGCTCTATTCCAGACATCTCACTGCTGCTTGGAGGAGGTGACGAGCAATGTGACAGAGGGTCCCCTAATGTCACACTTGCCATTGCCTTTTGACCTGAAGAAGGAAGACTAGCACTAACAGAAATAACAGCAGGCACAGGCAGCTGATCTGTGCTCCTGCTGGTGGTGGTGGTATTAATTCTTAGCCTGCTCTCCTCTCCCAACACCAGTTCTGGCCTCTTCGGATTCATGTTTCACCTGGACACTGTAGTCCCAGGGTCAGGAGAATGGTATGGGCTCCCTTGACTGCTAATCTGGATGCTGTAAATTGTTTCCCCCACCACTCCGGCTGCTTCACCATTACTGCTACTAGTACTAACACCAACCACATTAAGTTCATCTGCAGAGTCTTCCTCCTCAGTCTCACAGTCACTAGTAGTATCAGGATATTGTTGATTACCCCCTCCTTCACCTAGCACTGGCAGGACTGCTTGGGAATGGCAAGTGTGATTTAGGGTCCCTTGCTGTCACATTTGGCATCATTTTCTCCTTCCCCCCTTGAGTACTACAAGAAAAACTACCAGCAGGCAAAGTATTGGTGGCAGCAGGTTCAGAACTAGCAGCAGGTTCAGCACTGGCAGCAAGTTCAGCACTAGTGGCTGCAGATACAGCAATGGTGGCACTGGCAGCAGGGGCAGCACGTCTGGCAGCAGGTACAACACTAGGGCTGCAGGTACAGCAAAGGTGGCACTGGCAGCAGGGGCAGCATGTACAACACTAGTGGCAGCACGTCTGTCAGAAGGTACAACACTAATGGCAGCATGTCTGGCAGAAGGTACAACACTAGTGGCAGCACATCTGGCAGAAGGTACAACACTAGTGGCAGCACATCTGGAGCAGGTACAACTCTAGTGGCTTCAGGTACAGCAATGGTGGCACTGGCAGCAGGGGCAGCACGTCTTGCAGCAGGCACAGGCAGCTGACCTGTCCTGCTCTCACTAGTACTACCCTCCCTCCCTCCATTCCTTACCATTCCCTTTTCTCACTCCCTTCTCATTCAATTCCCCAAGATCCCTTGGGGTGATTTAGGGGGACCGGACAGCATTGGTTCAGTACTACTAGTCACATCCTCCTCCTCCTCCTCAGACTCAGTGGACACATAATAAGGGTCCTTCCAGTTCCTCTTTTTGCTGCACATAGTGATAGATGTCACTTTGAGCCTCTCCTGACTCAATTTTTGCAAAATGTCACAAGAGAACAGCACTGTAGCTGCTTCTATTCTGTCTGCCTTCAGTGAAAACGTCACGTTTATATAGCGTAAGTGCGAAAACAATGTAAATCGATGGGCGAAAACTTTTTAGCCATTGAAAAAAGGCAAAAGATTTTGTCCAATGGGAGAAAGATGCAAACATTAAAACCGCTAGTTTTAAAGCAGATTTTCCTGCGAAAAAGTGGATAACAACATGGTTTTCATTAAATTTCCCACAGTAACACAATGACAACTTTCGCTCACCCCTACTCTATACCTAGCTTGAGGAAGGTTGTGCAATGCAACTGAAATGTTGAATACACAATGCATTTCTTTTCACTTTTTTTCACAAACTTGAAGTCCTGAGAGTGCCTTACTATCTGTTCTAGTTGGAATATGTTCTCAGCCTTGTACATGGCACCCAGGCAAACATTCCTGTAAGCATGAGTGCCTTCTTTTCAAAGACACACACAAACACATATATATTGTTTTATATATCTAATCTATATTAGAGAAAGGAGGGGCAGCACCTCAAGATAAAGGTATCACGGTGCCCGTGATTCCAGCAAATTTTGACATGTTTACTTCCTGATGCCTCTTTATTGGCTGCGCTGTATAGCTCCTCCCAGTGAAAGCCTTTATATACCTTGGGCTGTCACTTACGGGTTGCCCTTTCATGGTGTATCTATTGCCTAGCGCTTGTTCCGTTTACTATTGATACCAGTGTATGACCCGGACTGATTGACTACTCTGCCAGTTACTGTTTTTGCTCTGTGTACCGACCCGGATTGGTTGACATTCCTGCTTCCTGTTCTGACCTGGCCTGGCTGGCATTCCTGCTCCGTGTACCGATTCAGCTTGTCTGGTGTTCCTTCTCCGTGTACTGATCCGGCGAGATTGGCGATCCTGCTCCGTGTACTGAATTGGCTTGGCTGACGTTCCTGCTCTGTGTACCGACCTGGCTGGGTAGAAGTTCCTGTGCTGTCCCTGATTGCTGATCCCTCTACGCTCGCTCTTGCTCATGCTTCCGTGGTCCTGCAGAACTCCGGTACTCCAGTTCCGCTTTGTACTCCAGTCTGTGATCCGCTCACTATTTGTGCCAGTGTTATCCTCCGATCATTCCTATAAGCACCACGATCGCTCGGTCTGCCGTTCCTGTGGTTGGGTTCAGTTGGGCACCTCGGGTTACTCTCCACCTACAGACCATAGCATTCGTTAACCCCTTCAGTGGCGGTGCTGGGCATACGTGCTGAGATTGTAGTCTCCGTTGGGCGTACGTTTCCTACGGCACTAAGCACGGACTCACATTGTTGGTAGTCTCTGGTGGGCATCCGCTCAGGCAGCCTTCCTCCCTGGTTGCCTTGCCAGACATCCGCTGGCATATCAGTTGCATACTGTCAGTCGCTGTTGTTACTCTCCTGTTCTGACCTGGCCTGGCTGACGTTCCTGCTCCGTGTACCGACTCGGCTTGTCTGGTGTTCCTTCTCCGTGTACTGACCCGGCGAGATTGGCGATCCTGCTCCGTGTACTGAATCGGCTTGGCTGACGTTCCTGCTCCATGTACCGACCCGGCTGGGTAGAAGTTCCTGTGCTGTTCCTGATTGCTGATCCCTCTACGCTCGCTCTTGCTCATGCTTCCGTGGTCCTGCAGAGCTCTGGTACTCCGGTTCCGCTTTGTACTCCAGTCTGTGATCCCTTCACTATTTGTGCCAGTGTTATCCTCTGTTCATTCCTATAAGCACCACGATCGCTCGGTCTGCCTTTCCTGTGGTTGGGTTCAGTTGGGCACCTCAGGTTACTCTCCACCTACAGACCATAGCATTCGTTAACCCCTTCAGTGGCGGTGCTGGGCATACGTGCTGAGATTGTAGTCTCCGTTGGGCGTACGTTTGCTACGGCACTAAGCACGGACTCACATTGTTGGTAGTCTCTGGTGGGCATCCGCTCAGGTAGCCTTCCTCCCTGGTTACCTTGCCAGACATCCGCTGGCATATCAGTTGCATACTGTCAGTCGTTGTTGTTACTCTCTGCGTAGAGAGTGACATTGGGCCTTCCATATATCAGGGCCGACTCAGTCATTGGCTCCACTGGCATCTCTTGTCGTTTTTACACTGTATCAATTGTGATTTACCTGACCTGTGTCAGTACTGTATTTTGTTCTACATACTGGACCCGTGTGGGTTAATCATTCCTGTGTAACCTGTCCTGTGTCAGTTACCGTTTCTCTGTATGCCGGACTCGCGAGGGTTACTGTTATTCATTGTGTGCAAATAAAATTGTGTTTTTACCAACACCTTCCATTTCTGAGTGTACTGAACCGTAACAAAAGGTCTGTTGACTGAAACATTGACCATTGTTCCTGACTGGATTTTCTGGATTTTTTTGTTATTCTGTCTCTCACTGTTCAAATAAACCTACCATTAAAATTATAGACTGATCATTTCTTTGTCAGTGGGGAAACGTAAAAAAATCAGCAGGGGATTAAATAATTTTTCCCTCACTGCAGATGTTTGTTGTGCCCTCACTTTTTCCCACAATGCAACCCTCCACTCGATCAATAAGCATATTTTGATATTCCTTGACAGAATCCGATTCCTCAGAGACTTGCTGATGATCATCACGACTCCTTGTTGTGACAAACTGCTGATCACCCTATGGCAGAAATTCTGAAATTTTGTGTTTTAAGTAGGGGTCCAGCAAAGTGGCAAGAATTATTCCTCATTGCTTTTAATAGACACTATGCAAGTATCGTGTGCAAAGCACGCTAACATATCATTTACAAGCTAGTGCATGTCTGTGTTGTCATTATGGCATGAATCCTCAGCCATGCTCCTCAATTGTTTCTGCAATAAAAATATCAGTGGTAGAATTTCACTAATTCCTGCCCCAGTGTGAATCATCAGCATGTTTGCCTCCTCAAAGGGTTTCAGCAGCTCACATACATTGCACATTAGTAGCCATAGGCCAGGTGACAAAGACTCCCTCCAAATCCTTCCAGTTTTGCATGGTGTACTCACTAATGACCTTATTCTGCTTGTACAGATTCACTAGTATGTATATTGTGGAATTCCACCTGGTAGGGACCTCAATTTTCAGCTGGTGATGGGGCAGGTTTTTATGCTCTTGTATGGAATATAGAGCATTGCGTGCACTGTAGGAGTGACTAAAATAGGCACGGGATTTTCTGCAATAGTAAGCATCTCTCTGAGAGTTTTGGGTTCTGCCAGGAATCTGATTACAACTAAATTTAGTAGATGGGCAAAGAAGAGCACATGCACCATATCACCTATTCTCAAAGAAGCGATTATGTTGGAGCCGTTATCAGCAGACACAAAACCAGCTTTTAAGAAGCGGGGTACAAGCAATTCCTCTATCACCTGATCTAGCTTACTTAAAACATCTACACCTTTTTTGGAAATGTCTCTGAAAACTCTGCATGCACAAGGTGGCATGACATTGATACGGGCTATCCTGCTGCTGCTGCTTTTTAATTGCACTGCCAGAACCAGAAGCATGATTACTGACTGTCACCTGATGCTGTAAGCTAGTGTTGTCACTGTTGGTGCTGGAAGGGAAATCCAGTGAGCAGTCACAGTCATATAGTCTGTGCTCTGCCCACTTGTCCACATATCTGTTAGGTGGATTTTCTTGCCATATGCACTTTTCAGCCCTTTACCCACGACACTACCCACCTGCTTGTACAATTCAGGCACAGCCATCCTGGAAAAATAACTGTGGCTTGGGATATTCCAGCGTGGAGCTACACATGACATCAGTTCTCCAAAACCTGTTTTCTAGCAAAGAATACGGTAGCAGGTCCACCAACAGCACCTTGGCAACCTTGCCATTCCACAGGCATACTTTGGGATTGTTTTTAAGTTGTTGACTCCTTCCTAGGAGCTCAGTCAATGTGGGTTGGCAGGACATGGCAGAAGAACCCTGGAACTTTACTGCTTTAACAACATGACTAGAGGAGGTGGTGGGGTAAAAGCAGCATTTGTGGGCAGTCTATGACTCTTGCATCTCCTACAACAAAGCCAGAGTCATCATACTCCTCTGCAGCAGGAACCATAGGTGTTATTTGGACTGAACTAACTGTTGCACTGGCAGTAACAAACTCTCTGACACATAAATAACTTCACAACTTCTTTTTTCTGCCCTAGAGCCCTGTGAACTTTTTAGAGTGCTTCTGCCGCAGCTAGTTGTGGCACATTTAGCCTGCGGATAGCTTGTCTCCCTGTCAGACCTGTGGTCGTGCTTCAGGGGGGATCTCATAGAGGAGGCACCAAGGTGTGAGCCTGCTTTCCCCCTGCTCACGTGCTTGTTGCACAGACAACAGATAGCAACCTGCTTAGGTTGAGGATCCTGAGTAAAGTATGTCACGTCCTTACCGGTGTCTTGCCACCGTTCCAGTCCTTTGTGACCCATTTCGGTGCTGTCCTCCTCCTCCGCTTCTATTTCCTTGTGGTGGCTGTCCTTGCCTCTTCTCCGGATTCTGTCCTGTCCCACCTTCTCCCCTGCTTTGCTCCCCGCCTGACTCCGGTCCTCTTGCATCCTCTCTGTCCCTTTTCTGTCGGCTCTAATGTCGACGGTCACCTTGTTTGTGCCCTTCTCACTGGGCATGCGCAGGAGTGGCTTCTGGCGCTTAGCCTTAAAGGGGCAGTGGCTGCACTCTACTGATGCGTTAGTATAGCATCCCTACTAGTGTTGCAGCCAGTTTATTTGTATATTCTTCTGTGTATGACCCTTGCTGTTTCTGACCTAGCCTCTGCTCTCCAATTCCAGTACTGTGATTCCCGTGTTGACCCTTGCTGTTCCTGACCCAGTCATTTGCCTGCCGATCCTTGCCCTGGATTTCCTGTGTATGACCTAGCCTGGCCTGACCTTGTCCTTGCCTGCTGATTTGGTACCTTCCTCTGTGATCCACCGTGCATGACCCAGCCTGTTGCTAGACCATTCTCCAGTCTCTGCTCCTGAGTGAGTATTTGATCTTGCTGGAGCCAGTTTCTCCCTTGGGATAGGGTTAGCATAGATTGTCCAGAGGAGGTTATCGGGGGAACCCTTCAGCTCAACCAGATGGGTCCAGTTTAGCTTTGTGGCTAGCACCTTTATCTGGCTAGACTGCGGCACAATCCCCTTAGGACAACCCACGTACCTGAGCATTGCACCCAAGCTTCTTGCTCCTCTATCCCTTGTTGGAGGTCACTTCTTCTAATCTATTCACTTGAGGAGATCTAGTAGGTGTGACAAAGTATCTCAATACTGTGGACTTTATGGACTGAGGGGTTCCTGAGGTGCTGCTGCTACTACTAATACTACTGGGGCTAGATGCTATTGCAATTCTACTGCTACTGCTAGGTGTGAAAGGTGCAGCACTTACAGCAGCAGCAGAGGCACTTGTCATATGTTACATTGTGGATGTTAATAACCTGTGTTGATGTTGTTGCTGCTGCTGGGTACTCAACACAAGTGTGTGTGGCTGGGTGGGACTTTGAAGAGGTGATGATGCTGATGATGACTGATAGGGTGACTGTGTACTTTTTGACATATTTGCTTGTCCAGCGTCAGACTTTGCAATGGTTTTCTCAAACAGTTTATAGACAGGTACAGCGCTCCTTTTCAGTGGTGGAAGATTCAGCCTTTGCCTTTCTGCTAACATTATTGCCATGTCATCATCCTCACTCTCAACTTCATCTGTGTCTGAACAAGAGAAGGATGCTGGAGGGATATATTCTGGATCTGCATAATCATCAGTCATCATTAGGTCATCTTCAGAATCATCATCATCACCAGACAACTATCTTTATATTCCTCCAAGCTTTTAGAGGTTTCAAACAATTTCTTTTTAGTTTTATTGTAACAAAGTTGACTACAACTTTGAGGACAGGTGTTTTGGTGCTTGATTGTCTCACTATCTGATGCAGTAGGCGGTTCAGCTGCTACACTTTCCTCTATTATGCTATTGCCATCATCAACACTTGAAGCGACTTGTTGTCATCTTCAGTGTTCTTCTTATATGGTTCTTTATTTGTACTGGCAGTGGTGATATAGGAGGTTTTGCTTGGACCTTGACAAACTGCATCCTCCCTTGGAGGAAGGGCATCATCATCATTTATTGCACATCATGCAGCAACCATTGCTGCAGTCAGTTTTTGAACTACTATTTTACTCTCACATCCCTGCAATGCTTGTATGTTTGCTGGACATTACTCATCTACTATATGTGTTAATAGTCTACAGTACACAACACAACTGATGGATTATGATGGTTTGCCTTAGCCCAGTCAGCTGTCTCCCACCTAATACATTTATTTATTTATATTTATTTATTTATTTATTTATTTATTAAGTTGTCCACCATGTCTTATCACAGTCTGAAAAACAAACTCAACAACATTTTTCCACAGCACAGAGACAATAATGGCAAGATCAGCAAGCAAATAGGTCCCCAGCTGCCAGTCAGTCACTTGGAATTTTAGAGTATTTGGGGTAGCCTTCTTCCTCCCTTCTTCTCTCCAGAGTGCCCCACTGACTCTCCTAATAAAGAACAAATGTCCTGCCTAAAAGATTCCCTAAACTAAACTTCAATTCCCCTATCTTCTCTAGCTCAAAAAACATGCTGTTTTCACAAACACAGAATGGCATGCTGTGAGAGCCTGACACCCTTTTATATAGCTGTAGAAAACCAGAGAAAACTTTCGTGTGGTGGAGAAAAATTTTTCTTCCACTTTCAATGCACAATGAACAGTAAATTATTCACCGGGCAGGAAGTGCCATTATTTGCCGATTTCAGTTTGAGTCAAATATTTTCACCCATCTCTAGTATTACTAACAGTGATGGTGAAGCAGCCTGTGGGACTACTGTTAGGAGCATGGTAGGGGAAGCAATTGAGAGCATCCAGACTGGCAGTTAAGGGAGCCCACACCATTCCCCTGTGCCTGGGAGTCCCCTTCCCCCACAGCACTGTCCATGTAGAACATGGGCCTGAAGATGTCAGGATTGTTACCACTGGAATAATACCACCACCACCAGGAGCCCAGATCAACTGTAAGGGACCAGGAACCAGACAGACACAAAAATGTAAAATGCAAAACACCTTTATTAAAGTAACCAAAACAAACAAAGCAGAATGGTGATCCAGGAGCGTAAATGAAAAGACAAGCCAGGGTCAGGAACCAAGGATGATACTCACATAAGTCGGAGTCAGAAATACAGAGGTTAGGGATGTCAGGAACAAGCCAGGAGTCAGGAGCTTTTATATGGCTGTAGAAGAGTAAAGAAAACTTTCATTTGGTGGAGAAAAATTTCTTCCCCTTTCAATGCACAATGAGCTAGGTGAAAAATGTGGGAAAAAGCGGAAAAACTGCACTTTCACAGGAAATTATT
Source organism: Rhinophrynus dorsalis (assembly GCA_037306005.1). Lineage (NCBI taxonomy): Eukaryota > Metazoa > Chordata > Amphibia > Anura > Rhinophrynidae > Rhinophrynus > Rhinophrynus dorsalis. The sequence goes on from CM074722.1 coordinate 182,842,756, forward strand.
CACCAGGCAGGAAGTGCCATTATTCACCAACTTCAGTTTGAGGCGAAATATTTTCACCCATCCCTAGTTATTAGTAGATGTAACAGTGATGGTGAAGCAGCCGGTGGGACTACTGTTAGGTGCGTGGTAGGGGAAGCAATTGAGAGCATCCAGACTGGCGGTCAAGGGAGCTCACACCATTCCCCTGACCCTGGGAGTCCCCTTCCCCCACGGCATTGTCCATATGGAACATGAGCCTGAAGATGGCAGAATTGTTACCACCGCCACCAGGAGCACAGACCAGCTGTTAGAGACCGGGAACCAGACAGACACAAAAATGTAAAATGCAAAACACCTTTATTAAAGTAACCAAAACAAACAAAGCAGAATGGTGATCCAGGAGCAAAACCAAAAGACAAGCCAGGGTCAGGAACCAAGGAGGGTACACAGACAATCCAGGGTCAGGAATACGGAGGTCAGTGATGTCAGGAACAAGCCAGGAGTCAGGAGCCAGAAGGGACATCAGAGTAAGTCAGATCATACACACATAATCAGGAGGATATGAGAACGCACTTGCAGCCATAAATAAACACAAGGGCAAGGAGGAGGTGAAACTAGCTGCTTTAAATAGGCTGGAAGGGGTTGGCTAATAAGTCAGGTGAGTAACCAGGGCAACAGAGAGGTCAAGGCAGGCTGTTAATCATCAGCTGAGTCCACCCAGTCAAGGATAGGCAGCAGTAATCAACAGCAGAGTGTTAGAGCAGCTCAGCCAAACATTGACATCAGCTGCCTATGCCTGCTGCTAGTGCTGCTAATCTGCCTTCTTCAAGTCACCAAGAAATGGCAACTGTGACATCAGGGGACCCTCTGTCACATTTCACATCACTTCCTCCAACCAGCAGTGAAATGTCTGTAACAGAGCAGCAGCAGCAGCATGGAGGGCCTAGTGGTGGTGGTGTTGATGATGGTGGAGAAGAGATATTGATGGCATTTTTAGGCTAAACTGAGAAGGAATGGGAGACAGGGATGGGGATGGGCATGACCATCACCAGCAGCAGTGGGCTTTTAGAATTTGCAGAATTTGCAACTGCTCTAATTCCTGCTGCTGCTGAGTTGCAAGGGCAGCAGGATGCCGAGGAGCAAGCTAGTGTGCCACAGACCACCGTGGACACAGTGGGAATGGGTTCAACAAGTGATAAGGGACTAGGACAGGTTCCACTTGCCAGCAGCAGCATTACCTCTGGTCCTAGTTGCAGTGATGATTCTGAGGCAGTAGCAGCAGCATCATCCACTGCCCCAGACAGTGAAAGGGAAGGTGGAGGACGAGAAGAAAGTGGCCATTCGTCTCTACCTTTCCCCTCTGAAGTCATGGGTGTGGGACTATTTTTCTCTTGGGGCAGGCGCAGTGCAGTCATCATGAATGGCACTGTGCACAATTTGTGGCAAGTCAGTGAGAAGAGGAAAGGAGGAAACACACCTTGGCACAACCACCCTGATAACACATATGAAAAACAGACACCATGACATTCAAGTGAAACATGATAATGCCAAACACCCACCACAGAAATTTACATCACTGTTGCAGTACCCCCTGACTCTCCAAAAAGACAAAAAGAGGTGAGGGATAGATCGCCTCATTCATCATTACCTCCCCCGACAAATAATAGCCACTCTGTAGATGGTAGGATGTGTCAGTTCGTGTCCACCCATTGCACACGGTGTGGTGCACTGATCACACATGGCAGTGTGGTGGAGGAGAATCACAAGCAGGGCATCAAACGGCATCTGAGGAGATTCCATCATGTAGAATATGCTAAGCTGGTGGCAGATTGGGTTCATCATTAGTAATACTATTAAACTGTCAGCAAGTTGTCATGTCTCCTTAGTGGGGGGGGGGTCGTTCAAGGGGTATAGTGACACCAGCAGTACTTGGTTTCTTGTGTCATGGTGTTAGACTACAGTTGTGCCAGGTGTTATTTAACACACACACACACACACACACACACACACACACACACAGACACTGTGTACATTGCAGTTGCTGATGAGAGGCACAATTCTTGCTCTCAAGGGAAAAAAAGTATATTCTAGTAAAAACACACCCATGATTTTTGGAGAAGGGGCAGGTGGAGAAGAATTGTTGGCCAGCTTCTTCTTTTCTCCATATATACTGTGGGCTACTTATTGTGCTGCTACTGCCTCAGGCGATTCACTGGAGCTAGTCATGGCATGTTACTGCTGTTGTTGATCCATTTTTCTTTGAGCTGCCTAATCATAATGCTGAAAGAAATGAAGAAAAGGTAGAAAAAAGCATACCATTTTGGAAAGAAGATAACCCAGAACTTCAAATGAGGGTAATTTGCCTTTCCATCGCTAGCCTGAGGTGAACAAATGCTTCCAGAATTTGGCAAAAATGAAAAAAGTGTTTTTTTTATATTTCTGCCATTTCAATCTATGGGATTTCCAACTATATTCATTAGCTACTGCTGTTACAAGAAAAATGCCATCCCTTTGGTATGACTTCACATACTGCAGGGCATGCCAAAAGCACAAAACTATACCTACTTGTTTGTACTAACATAGTCATAACTATCAGAGACATGAAGAAAATGTATGCAAGGGAAATCATTTTGGAAAGTAGATATTCACCCTCATCAAATGAGGGTTCACTTGCTGGAGTGCACAAATATTTCCATAAGGTATAGCTATAGGAACAAATGCATGTTTTTATTTTACATTTCCACCACTTCAAAGATACCAAAATCCTTGAAGACCATATAATTTCCTACTGTATTCAGTACCTGACACCCCATATGTGTAGGTTAGCTTACAATATGGGTGTACAATAAGAGAGGGGTAAAGTGAGACTGGTAGAGATGTTCAGCAAACCCTCATAGAAACTTGTAACCTATATGTTGTGAAGGACATTTAAAAGTAAACAAACCTGATATTTCCATTGCTTTTCCTGTTATCAGGTTGGTTCAGATGTCAAATGAAGCACAAAAATGAAACAAATGTTTCTGAAAATGTATTTTGGGTTTGTAGAAATAACATTTTTCATAAAAAATAATGATCTTACAGAATCATTTTGCTCATCAAAACTATTGAGCTGCAATAATAATAAGGTGAATGAACTATAAGGCATATCACATCAATAATATAAGGAAGTGTAGTGCATAAATTTAACCGAATGCAAACTCTACCAAAGGGTTTTTGGGACAAATTGCTACTTCCGTGGCAAACTGTATAGTGTAGATATACTTTGTCTATATTGGTAAATAAGGTAACTGTACCTCTCCATCATTTTTAACAATTTCAGGTTTCAAGTATGAACTTGTTTTGGCTGGCCTTTGACCCCTTGCTTTCTAAAGGCAACTCTAATACATTGTTTTACAATTGATTGGGGATGTCTCTAGCAATGAAGGGGTTAAGATGTATTGCATCTTGCTCAGCGTATGCATTTGTTTTTAGAAATCTATAAAATATAGAATAGTATCTTGATGACAGTATTATTATGCAAGATAGTACATTATCAAAACAGCTAACAAGTGGCCAAAGAAACAAAAGTATTATTGGTACTATAAGCGATGCATCTCACACTAAATTTGTTTTCATTAAGCTTGTACCTTATGGAATCATACTGATGTGTGCGTAGGCAATGACAAGCTATGAAAATGACATGTGATTATATATATATTTATCTTTTTAAGAACAAGTTAAGAATATACAAAAAAAAATCACATTCATGTCCTAAGGGAAACATGATAGAAAAGCAAACAATGATCATGCCATTGTTTGTTTGCACAGCAGGTGTTGTAAGGAAATTGAATTAGAACATTGGTTGTTCATGGCACCGAGCAAATAAATACATCCTAAGTGGGCCTCCTGGGCTTACTGGTGCAGTTCCAGATGCATTCTTATTTTTCTTAATCCAGGAAGGCAAAAAAACCCATATAAGTAATATTCATTTTTGTCCCAAGTGGATAAAAGATTGTCTCTTGATCTTGATTACTCCAAAAGGCAAACTGATATCTCTCTGGATCAACCTCCTCCATGCTTTGTAACTTACTGTCATAACTGTCTAGAGTGTCCTACACTAAAAGTATCAGAAGGAATGGGCAAAATATGCAGATTTAGGGCTCAATCCAAATGTTGGCATTAAAAATGCTGGTAGGGCAAAATGGATACCGACCGACAAAAGAAAATGTCTTGGTCGGTATTCAAATGTCCTACCGGCACTGTGCACAATGGACGTTAGGCCACAAAAATGGTCTTGTGGCCAAACATCCGTTTTGTGCTTTAAGTTCCCAAAACGCCTATAAATAATGGCAGTATTGGGAACTTAACAGTAAAAAAAGCTAATGATTGGTGCCTGACATACTGCCAAGCACCAATTGTTAACTCATACATCTTACACTTACCTGTCATCCACTGTCCTTCTTCTTCTTTCTTCTATGTTCTTTCTTCTCTTTCATCTGTCTTATGCCTGTAAAATAAAACAACAATATTATTACAAAGCGTTAACAATTATATAATTTAACCCTTTGAGTGGCAGAGGGGTACCTCACTGGCACTCAAAGGGTTACAATATTATTGTGCCATGAATATTCCATAACGTAAATGCCTCCATGTATTGCCAAACTGTGTAAAAATGCCATAGAAATAATATACATATACACCATGCTGAAATGTTATGCAGTAATGCTAAGTAAACTGACTTAGCTTATATCTTCATGTCTCTGCCGATTAGTGCGGCTGAGGAGGTGGCGGAGGAGACACAGATGAGCCGCACGGATACCCTCAGCCCTGAATGGGCCAATGCCTGTAGCACACTGAGGGAATTGGAAGTGAGCCTGCCTTTATATATGGGCAGTCTCACTTCCATTTCCCTCACAGCCATTGTCTGGGATGTTCTTACGCACATCCCAGCCAGTCAGTTTAAAGAACAGACGCTCAAATCTGATTGGCTGGGATGTGCATAGGAACATCCAAGCCAATGGTTGTGAGTGAAATGGAAGTGAGACTGCCCATATATAAAGGCAGGTTCACTTCCAATTCCCTCAGTGTGCTATAGGCATCGGCCCATTCTGGACTGAGGGCATCCGTGTGGCTCATCTGTGTCTCCATTGCCGCTGCAACAAATAGTGGAGACATTAAGATATGAGCTAAGTCAATTTACTTAGCATTTCTGCATAACATTTCTGCATGGTGTATATGTATATTATTTCTATGGCATTTTTACATGTTTTTAGGTATTAAAATAAGAAAATTATAATAAAAATACTATATAGGAAAAAGTATATATATATATATATATATATATATATATATATATATATATATATATATAAATATATATAAATATAGTAAAAAACTGTTATAAGAAAATTATAAAAAAAAAAGCAATAAAAAAACACACTTCACTAACTCTCTCTACAATACACACTTCACTGACCCTCGCTGTCTTAACACTAACTCAGACAAATGACTAACCCTCACTACCCTAATATTAACTCAGGCACACTTCACAAACTTCATTAATACCAAGTTTGCTTTGCAGACCTAAGCATCAAGGTGTTTGGTTGAAGTTGTTCCAGTTGTTTCATATGAGCGGAGATGTGTCAGTTGTTCCCAGTCCTTCCCCTATTTTAAAATTTTCCTTACACACACTGTGAACATTGCAGTTGCTGATGAAAGTCACAGTTCATTCCTGCTCTCAAGGGAACAGTTAGTATTCCAACACACAAATTATTTTGGAGGAGGTGCGAGAGAAGAAAAATTATTGGCAAACTCCTTTTCTCTCTCTATACCTGAAGTGATGGGGGCTAGTTGTGGTACTACTGCTGCCTCTGCATCACTAGAGCTACTGGCAAGTGTGACCATCATGATACCATCACCTGTTTCATATCACTGCTGCTGATCCCAGTCTCTTGGAGCATTCTAATCCTCCTGCTGCTTAGAAAACTCAGCTACAGCAATAATAGCAGTAGTAAATGTTAGAATGCCATTAGTGGCATTTGCCTACTCTAAACATATCATCATGAACTGCTGACTGTAGGCCAGTAGGACATTTTTTTCAGGAACTTTTTTTGGGAAAACACAAGACCTGCAAACCAATTTTCCCAAGGCTTGTGTTTGACAAATCTAGCTCCTGCTAGAAATCGGGTGGTTTAGGGGTTCTTCTATGTGCTTATAGAACAGCTCTATGATAGGATCCCCCTTCTGACTTGTAATCAAGTCCTCACTAGGTGAGTCTTGAATCCACTGTACTACCAAGGTGTCTGCTTCATTACGAGTTTGTTGCCTGGTAACAGCAGTTACGTGAATAGGAGCCAAGAGATGTGATATATTTAACGCTTCTCTATTAAGGGCACCTTCTTTAGCCAATAGATCGGCTAGATCATTTCCCTGTTTTTCAGGGCCTAGGATCTTGGAATGACCCTTGGTCTTTTTCCAATAGATGGTAAGGCCATTTGATGTCACGAGATTGTCAACCTTGCAAAACAGTTTACCATGTTTCACTGGTTTATTATTGGATCGTAGCATAAGGCTCCTTTTCCAGCCTGGGAGGTATTCTACAAAACTATGGCGAACATAATTAGAATCAGTGATAATGACAGATTCCTTAATTATATGCTCAATAGCTAATACGACTGTTTTATAGACTGCACATAGCTCTGCCACTTGGCTACTCTGTGCTCCTAAGCTATACCCTTTGGATATAATAGGGCACTCACCTGTCCAGGTAATCCCTATACCTGCCACCAGTTTCCTTTCGGTACCAGTCATGACATGGTATAAACAACCATCAATGTACACGGTTGGCAAGGTTGTACAATAATTTTTGTCAAATGCTTTATGGGGGAAAGCAATTGTTCCTCAAGGTAATCATCTCCACTGGTAGCAGTCTCCACGGGAAGTACTGAACAATCAAGGAGCTCGGCTAGTCCTTGAGCTACAGGATTCCTCCTGTTTTGCTTATAACTAATCTCTAATGGCCATCCCTGGAGGGATAAAGTCCAAGAGGTGATCATACTATTGTAGAGGTGTCCTTCCTTTATCCGATCACTTTGCAAATACTGCAAATACTTTGCAAATACTGCAAAGGCTGATGGAACGCCTTGTATTCTCCCGCTTAATCTCTTTTCTCAATCCAAACTCTCTTCTTGAACCTTTACAGTCAGTTTTCCGTTCCAACTATTCCTCCGAGACAGCCCTAACAAAAATTACAAATGATCTATACACAGCAAGGGACAAAGGACACTTTAGTATACTAATCCTACTAGATCTATCTGCTGTTTGCGACACTGTTGACCATGCACTCCTACTGGACTTACTGCATACCCTTGGCATCCGTGACACACCTCTAGAATGGATTTCCTACTATCTCTCTAAACTTACTTTCAGTGTTTCTTTTTCTAACACTTTCTCATCTCCCCTCCACCTCTCAGTAGGCGTACCTCAGAGATCAGTCCTGGGACCACTTCTTTATTCACTCTACACCCTCTCACTAGGTGACTTCATCTCATCTCTTGGATTTAATTACCATCTGTATGCAGATGACACACAAATCTATCTCTCTGTCCCTGACCTCACTCCAGCTGTGCAGGCTCAAGTCACTCAATGTCTCTCAGCCATTTCATCATGGATGGCCCACCACCACCTTAAACTTAATATTGCTAAGACAGAGCTGGTGGTGTTCCCACCTAAAACTCATCCACCAACCCCCTTCTCCATCACAATAGAAAACTGTGCTATACATTCAGTATCCAAAGCATGCTATCTTGGGGTCATACTTGATTCTAAATTAACCTTCTCCCCCCATATCCAAGCTGTCACTAGAACATGTCACTTCTTCATAAAAAACATTGCAAAAATATGTCTGTTCCTCTGCATATCAACGGCTAAAACACTATCTCAGGCACTTGTTCTTTCTAGACTTGACTACTGCAACATTCTACTCTCCTGTCTTCCTGCTTCTCATCTCTCTCCACTTCAATCTGTTATCAATTCAGCCACAAGAATCACCACATTTGCTCCCAGATACCTTCCATCTCATCTCCTCCTGAAATCCCTCAATTGGCTACCTATAAAGTATCGTATTTCTTACAAGATTCTCCTCCACTTCTGTAAGTCACTCTGTTCTTCAGCACCCACTTATATTTCTGCCCTTATCTCCCGCTACGCCCCTTCCCGTCCCCTACGTTCTTCTCAAGGGTTCTTCCTGTCCTCTCCCTACACAACTCAAGCCATCTCTCGACTACAAGCTTTCTCACTGGCTGCTCCTCGACTCTGGAATGCCCTCCCCATCACCATTCGTCAATCAACCACAATCATCACTTTCAAGCGTCTCCTCAAAAGCCACCTGCTCAGGGAGGCATCTCAATAGCAATGTCCTCCTTCTGCACACTGACAGTCACAGCAGAATCATTCTGCACTTCATTCACCACACCTTGTACCTGCACTTATAATCCTCATCCCACTGTCTCTGTTTGTCATTATGAATTCAGCTTAGATTGTAAGCTCCTTGGGGCAGGGTCCCTTTCTTAGTGTATGATTCCCTTGCTGCACTTTCCCTCACAAATAATGTAATGATTGTACTTAACCTTAATGCACTTAACCCAGTTCTGTCATTTTGTATTATATTATTTCAACTTCTGTTAAGCACTGTGTACATGTATGGTGCTATTTAAATAAAGATACATACTTACATACATACATCGGCTTGTCTGAGTACCTGCCTTGGTTCCTGACCCTGGCTTGTCTTTTTGTTTACGTTCCTGGATCATGATTTTGCTTTGTTTGCTTTGGTTATTTTAATAAAAAAAAATAAGCAGTGAGGCCGCAAAAAGAGCCAGCTAAGCGACCAAGACACAGGGGAGCACTGAGCAGCGAGGTCAAATGGGACTAAGCAAGTTTTGAGGCCGCAAAGCAGAAAACAGCAGGCTGCAGCAAATAAGAGCAACTAGGCTGCTGGCAAAGGGAGGCGGTGAGGCTGCAGAGGGCAAAAGCGGACAACCGTAAGGGACAAAATAAAAGGATAAGGAGGCAGGCAAAAAGAGAGAAAAGGGAAAAATAAATAAACAAGCTGAGCAGGACCGCTACCTGGCAAATATAAATCCAGAAAAAGGGGGTCCGTGGTCAGCTGCAGCCACAGGAAGGAGGAAAACAGGTAAGCCAGGCACCAGCAGGAAACAGCTTCAGAAGACTAACGGGGGCTCAAGGAAATAATCAAGCAAAGATGTCAAAATGGCAAAGCTAGATAAGGCAGAGCTAGCCAATGGACTGAAGGGGCGTGACAGTCCCCCCCTCCAAAGGAGAGCCCACCGGATGACCAAGCTTAGTAGGATGAGCAGCATGAAAATGGCGAATGAGGGAAGGAGTGTGAACAGCTAGCTTTGTGTTTGTTAAAGGGATAGTAATACCTAAAATGTAAAAAAAAAAATGTTGTAGGGTTTATCCCCCTGAGTAAAACAAGAGTACTCCCACTGCTGAAAGATGTTTCATTCAAAAGTTATTAATTTTCAAAGTTGAATTTTTTAGGTGCAATATCACAGTGGCCTGAAATTGTACAGTGGCGCTGTTGCTACACGATCCTATGGACAGCTCTGGTCTCAGGACCATAAATCTCCATAGGATCGTGTAGCAACAGCGCCACTGTAAAATTTCATGCCACTGTGATATTGCACCTAAAAAATTCAACTTTGAAAATTAATAACTTTTGAATGAAACATCTTTCAGCAGTGGGAGTACTCTTGTTTTACTCAGGGTGATAAACCCTACAGCATATTTTTTTTTACATTTTAGGTATTACTATCCCTTTAACAATAGCCCCACCATAATAACCTCCTTGTAAATAGCAGATATGGTGCATGGACCCTGCTTCACACATATCCTATATCTAATCATTACTCAGTTCTACAGAAGATACAAATCCCTCTAATAATTGGTAAATATCATCAGAAAAAAGTGCACTGATACATTTATTACAAAAAAAAGTGAAGAGCATTGCCATTGATTTTTTCAGTAATTACAGTACAAGCATGAACCAGCTATGCTTTGAAAAGGATCCTTGCATAAGCGTAAATAAAAGCAACAAGGAACATATTCTTGTTACATTTCTGGATCCTGCTCTAAATTCTGAATTTATGCCATAACGTTATCAGCAGCAACCTGAGTAATCAGATTCTGTGAAAGCATATACAAAATCCTTATAGATCAACTGGAATATTTAATTGTGGAGGATTAGTGAGCAAATGAAGGGGCAAAATGACTTGAAAGCATAACTGAAAGGAAGTAAACAAAACAACTATTCACTCGACATCAGCAACAACATCACAACAATTTGCAGAACACATGTGATTCTTATAGAAAGCAATTGATGCATCTCAGGGTGGCAGTCTAACATTTGTGGTAGTGATGATTATGGGGGCACTGACACCGCTCTATGGTGCTTGCTCCTAGAGCAAGGATAGTTAACTGACTCACATAAACACTATCTCCAAGGAGTGACTCCACTGCATGTGAGATGGTTACATCATACTTGCAGGATAATGATGTTCTAGGCTGAAATGATGACCACTTGAGTGCTGGCAAACAAAACAGTTTGTGTCACTAGCACTCATGCATGCTGCTATGAAAAATCTTAGCTGCTCTGCATGAATCATGCAGTCAGAGTGGGTTTAAATACAGGTGGTTATATAGTTAAGGACCACAGGAAATGTCTGTCCAGCAACAGTGCTGGAAGGCATACAGTTTTAAAAATGAACCAGGATCTATTAATATATGAGTATCATGTAGCAGAAGTGGAAAAAACACAAGAGAGAGAATCATATGGAACAGAAGGAGAGATATAAACAGTTACTGTGTCTGTGACAGTTGTGACCAACTATGAACATTGAAGAATGATTGATTAATAATGCAAGGTTATACCAGAATCATATATGATTCTGCATAAGTCTGTCTAACATTTCCTTCCTATTCATCATCATCATATATTCACCAATCACCACACCACCATCCACACCCACAAACTTAAAATAAACCTGTCATTTTTTAGTTATCTTTACATTGTTGTTGATTGATATTAATTAAAATTAGTGTCACTCATCACTGTGTATATATTTTTTGAATGTGATTTGTTTAAAGTTAAACTATCAGGGGTAATAGTGCATTTTGTTTCCATGTACACAGCATAAAGATTCAGTATTCATGCACATACATGTAATATTTATATTTCAAAGGAGGGACTGGGAGAACCTTCCAATTCCAGTTTATTATTTAAATCTATCATATTTGTCCTTTTTTCAGATGTTAAAATTACAATATCAAGAGTAATAGTATGTATTTTGCTTCAGAGATTGCATTATCAACTAATATTCCACAGTTACATGACATTCACACAGCAACTATGCCTTTTTTTAAAAAAAAAAACAGGCATACAGACCCATGGTGGTAGAGGGAGGACAGGTATACTATTAGTACTTGAGTAAGAAATGTTTGGCTACAGTCACCAGGTCTTTTAGACTTTTTTTTTTACAAATTGATCATACAAAAATTATAATGGTGGCTTATGCATTGGCTAGGTTAGTTGCCTTTGCAAAAATAATTATAACAGGTAAAACCTTTAGAAACAATTGTCAACATGGCTTAATACACACCAATGTATAGCATAAAATCATACCATAGCATAATAACATAGTAAATTAGGATGAAAAAAGGCACAAGTCCATCAAGTTCAACCCTTGCCTCAAAACACAGAGATATGAGAATTATATAGCTTTCTTCTTGCCAAATAATTTTCCCTATCAGAACTTCCTGTTTTGCCTACTAATACACAGTATGTATAACCCTATATGTCTCCTTTTGAAAGAAATGTATCTAATCGTCCCTTAAATGTATCCATTGTATCTGCCATAATCACATCCTTGGGCAAGGAATTCCATAATTTAACACACCTCACTGTAAAAAACCCTTCCCTCCACTGAAGTTGAAACCTCCTTTTCTCTAATCGCAAGGGGTGGCCGCTGGTTATTTGCTCAGGCCTTGGAATGAATAGCTTATCAGAGAGATCCCTGTATTGACCGCTCATATACTTGTACATTGTGATAAGATCTTCTCTTTGTCGTCTTCTCTGTAAATAAACCATGTTTGTCTAGTTGTTCCTCATACATCAAGTCCTCCAGTCCTTTAATTTAATTTTGTTGCTCTTCCCTGTACTATCTCCAGTTCTAGAATATTCTTTTTCAGAAATGGTGCCAAAACTGCACTGCATATTCGAGGTGAGGTCTCTCCAATGATTTGTACAAAGGCAAAATTATGTTATCCACTCTTGTTTCAATGCCCTTTTTTATGCAAGACAGGACTTTGTTTGCTTTTGCTACTGGTATTTGACACTGTCACTGTTTCCAAGTTTGTAATTGACAATGATTCCCAGGTCTTTCTCCATCAACGAGTCCCCTAAAATGATACATTTAGAAGAAATGGGATTTTTTTCCCCAAATGCATGACATATTAAACTACTAAACTACATATTCCATTTGTTTGCCCAAGCTGCAATTTTATGTAAATTCCTCTGTAGAGAACAAAAAATCCTGTTCTGAATTTATTGCCTTCATAATTTAGTGTCATCTGCAAATATTGATATTTTGCTTTCTATATCTATTTCCATGTCATTTATAAACATGTCAAAAAGCAGTGTCAAGCACTGAGCCGTGAGGTACTCCACTCTCAACTTTACCTATATACATACTATACATACTAATATACATACTATATATATATATACTACATCACAGCCACATACTGTTCCCTATCCTACACCCAGTTTTCTATTCATGTTCAAAGGTTATCCCCTAGCCCCCGTTACCTTATTTTATACCCCAGCCTTCTGTATGGCACTGTCAAATGCCTTTGCAAAATCTAGATATACTACATCAATTGCCTTGCCATTGTCTAGGTTACTACTTACTTATTTATAGAAGCTAAAAAGATTAGTTTGATATGATCTTTTCCTCATAAAACCATGTTGATTCCTGCTAATTTTCTGAGGTGTAATCCTGAATATAAGCCCTTATTATCCCTTTTAATAATTTTCCCACTACAGAGGTCAAACTCACTGGTCTATAATTCCCAGGTTCTGTTTTAGTTCCCTACTACATTGGCTTTACCCCAATCTTGTGGCATGGAGTTTTGTTAACAATGCACTGAGTTCTTGAAGAACCCTTGGATGTATACCATCAGGACCCGGTGCTTTGTCAGTCTTAATTTTATTCAGTCTTCCCATGACCTCCTCTTGTGTTAACCTAATATATGATCATAGTATGGTTGTATTTTTTACTTCTACATTCTGTTTAGTATTCTACTATACCCTTATTACCAAAAAATTGTTGGTGCACCACTCTTCTATTCTAAAATGTTAGCATAGCATACTATGGCAAGTTATCCTTAAGAAAATTTTAGCAGGCCTACTGCAATGTAAGCCTTGAAAATATATTTGGCAGGCCTAGTGGAAGATACGACTTGAAAATATATTTAACAAGCCATCAGCAAGATAAGCCTTGAGAAAATAGTTATCAGGCCTATCATAAGGTAAGCCAGCAGGAACATTATGCCACCAGTGATATTATGACGTTTTCTAATATAGTTCCTACTACTCATCTGAACATTAAATATCGCACAGAATCAGTGTGCAGTATCAACCATGCCCATGGGCAGTAGTACAAGAAATGGTGATGTGAGTGGGACTGAGAATATCATCCCCACAGACAGCAGGGGTGGTACCAGGAACAACGGTGACATGGGACTGATGGTGGTGTTTCATACTAGTCCCTAGGCTGAGTCAGCAGCAACACCCCCACTTCAGCTGCATCCAGGGAGGAGTCCAGTCTCCACACTCCTATTCCTTATCCATTTCAGTTGAAATCATTGTTCTAGGAATATTTTACATTAGGAGCAGAGAGGGACAGGGAATTTAGGTACATTGTATGAAAAGGTTATGAAGACAGGGTCGGATTGGAAGCAATTCCAGTCCAAGGGTCGGATTGGAAGCACACATTTTGGCACACTGGTCTAAATAAGTATGTTAACAATATTAAACAGTGCTCCAAAAAATAAGGGTGGTGGTAGTCACTATACCACTTGCCTGCTTATGGTTACTGTAATGTCAGTGACAGTAACAAGGAAGACCCTGGGGTGTTATTAACATGGCTCTGGACATAAGCAAAAGACAAAGACTCTCTGTCAGAGTTGTAGGCTGCTGGGGGTAGCTTCATGAGCTTTTCTGATGGATTTTTTTTTAGTCTACAATGACAAGCAAGGGTCGCAGTAACAATAAGCACCTGACTTTTTCTTGGGGGATGGTTACACTGTCAAGATGAACATCAGGTTGGTTATGCTACATAGGTTTTATTAGGGCAGATGTGCCAAGGTGTGTCCCCGTCTTCCTCCTCTTCACAATCTTGTTACATAGTGTTCACATTGAACTTGCGGACAATTGCACAGTCCTTTTATGTAATGAAAAGTATACCCACACCCATGATTTCAGGGGAGGAAGAAGTGAAGGATGTTAACTGCATATCTTCTACCTGAAAACACCTAACATAGCTTGTGCTAATACTGATGTCTCAGCACTTATAGCATGAATGTCCACCATCACCTGCCCGATCACTGCTAGTACTCCCACCACCACAGTCTATGGTGGGAACTACAATCCCCTCCCATCACTCCTACTAGCATCCAACAGCATGGTGGTGAAAATACCAGTCTTATTCATCTGTACATTTTATGAAGCTGGACTAGTGAGCCAAATGTTCCAAAGGCAGGAGGAACTGTTACATTTCCAGATAACGCAATGTCACTGGTGATGACCATTTTAAACAACTCTATCTCCCACTCATGTTTTTGTGAGCTAGGAATGTTCTCATGTCTAAATCACATTCACCACCACTACCCTCAGCAGCAGCACCACCACCAGATTTATCTTTCTCTCTTGCAGATGGTTGTAAAATACTCACAGTAGATTCAGGGCCAGGAAGCTACTTTAAGTTTGTGCTGTCATTGCTCCTCACAGACATCCGGGTGTGTGGGTGGGGGTGATATTGCCCTCTTTAGAATCATGCTATTCCAGGGTTTTGGGGATGTGGTAGGGGTGTTAGCCTTACAGATTACTGGTGATACTGCTGGGCTTTGAGTCCTATTGCTTCTTATGCTACAAGATTCATTCTTCAAAACATAAAAAGCAGCAGTCCTTCAATTCCACTTAATACTCATTTTTTAACAGAGTCCCTTAGTCCCTGCTTCACTATACAGTGCAGCAGGGACTATAGCTCTAGTATATTAAACCTTGCAGCATGGTAGAAAATTAAGAATTGTTATAGCCATAGAGCGAAAAAGAGAAATTGGCAAAGTTCTCATGAGATGTTCATGGTGAAAATACAGAAATTTCATGTTCTATTAGTTGGACTTTCAAAAAAAAAAAAATTCCTGTGAAAAAAAGTACTTTTCACCCTTCTGCATTCCCCTCTGTCCGTATTCTCATTGCTGTGGAATGTCATTCTGCTTCCATTATATTGTATAATTGTAATAGTACCGCAAACATTACCAGAGCTAGAAAATAACATATACATAAATAATAATTCAATAATGTATAGTTACTCTCAGCATGCTAGTCATTCTGTGTGTATGCTGCATTCATTTTACTTTATCTAAATATACAGAAGAGAAATAAAAATATCCTACTTATGGAATACAAATCAGAATACATTGCAATGTTTTAATATTTCATAGTATCAGAAAATTATACTTTTCTAAGCAATAGTTTGAATAATTCTGCTATAAACCATGAAATTGCTGTGGCCAAAAAAAAGACAATTCTGAATAAAGAATACACAGATGAATTGCAAGACAGAAGCCTGGAAAAACTACTGTAAATCTCTCTTTGGTCTTAAGGGAATTATAATTTATCACTTTTAATTCATTGTGAGTTTGGTGAATACTTCTACTGGAACACTGGGGAGGAGAAATAAGTATTGCCATTATATTTCTTCATTATCATACAGTGCTGGAAAACTGTCTTATAGAGTATGTGGTAAATACAAATTCAGATAAGTGACATCATTAGTGGTAATAGAGAAAAATGTAAATGTAACCCAGATTCTTATTGCAAAAATCCTGGTGTGTGATACACTGTAATATTTTTAAAAGGCGATACACAGACCAACATTTGTATGATTTAGGCAATAGCATACAATCACTACCTTTTAAAAATGCATATGCAGATTTACTATCATTAAAAAAAAAGGAAATGCTAAATATATTTGTTCCAAAAAGCCACTGATTTGTTGCATGGCAAATACAATGCATATTATTAACAATATATGTATTCCTCAAATGAGAAAAAAATTAGCTTCAAGCTCTATACTAATTCCTTGAGAAAATCAAAATTGCAAATTACACAGATAATACCGCCAATAAAATATTTATTGTTGCACAATGTTGTTAATCATTTTCACTTCTCTTTAGCAAGGTACTATGTAAATGAAACATTAACCACAGAATATAAAGCAGTTTAACATCCTACAACCTGTTTGGTAAGCATAACAAGTAGCTCTGGAACTGAAACCTAGGTCCTCAATATAGAGAGATTTCATTAAAGTGGATATTAGTGTTTCAAGGAAAACAATGAAAATATGACTGCATAATTTTTCTAGAGGTGAATGAAATCATAGGCCCTGTAGCCTGATATGTGATACATAATTTAACACCATTATAACAGAAACATTAAATGATTATATATATATATATATATATATATATATATATATATATATATATATATACATATATATATATATATATATATATATATATATATATATATGTAAAATAGCAAACAAAATAAGTATCTTGTAATACCTTTTTTATTGGACTAACAGAATTTTGGATTGACAAGCTTTCGGGAGAACCTCCCTTTCTCAAGTCAAAAGCATATACACACACATATATACACATACACACATATACATATATATATATATATATATATATATATATATATATATATATATATATATATGTATATGTGTGTATGTGTATATGTGTGTGTGTATATGTATATATATTTGTGTGTGTGTGTGTATGTGTGTGTGTATATGTATATATATTTGTATGTGTGTGTGTATGTGTGTGTGTGTATATGTATATATATATATATATATATGTATATATATATATATATATATATATATATATATATATAATCCAGAGAGGGAAGCACTCACGTTCAAAGAAGTCAATAGCCTGGGTGCTAATCTTCTGGCATAACATGTAATACTCCAAGATTAAAGTAAGCACACACAGGGCTTCAAAAAAATAGTGATAAATAAAGTGATTTAATTATTCAACGTTTCGGCTGTCAACCATGCAGCCTTCGTCAGGGTAAAATATATAATATTTGTATGTGTGTATGTGTGAGTATGTATGTACACATATGGGTGCATGTTGTATATAGGCCTGCATGCACATGCTAGATTGTTGGATGGCAATTCTAGCATGCTTAAAGGGATAGTAATACTTTGTTTTATCTTTATTTTATTTTGTAGGCATTAAAAAACATGAAGAACGATATAAGTCTTATCTCTCAAACCTTTATGGTTTAAGAGATATTCACAAGCAAAGTACCCCCCCCCCCCGTTCAACCAGATCAGAAGGGAGGTGCCCAGGTAGACTGCAGAGAGGGACAATCTTCAGATAAGATAAGGGAAAAAGCTGAAAAACTTGTCAAGGGGGGAAGGGCTTTCATTTGTTTCATACAAAGAAGATTGTCCCCTTCTGTTATCTGTCTGGTCATACAACCAGATTCACATCTGAGAAGAGATGGCTTACACTAGGTAAAAGGGCGGGAGGGGAAACTTTGCTTGTGAATATCTCTTAAACCATAAAGGTTTGAGAGATAAGACTTATATCATTCTTCATGTTTTTTTAATGCCTACAAAATAAAACAAAGTTAAAACAAAGTATTACTATCCCTTTAACATGTGCAAACTTTTTTAATTCTCCCCACTCCATAATATTTGTATGTGTGTATGTGTGCGTATGTATGTACACATATGGGCGCATGTTGTATATAGGCCTGCATGCACATGCTAGATTGTTGGATGGCAATTCTAGCACTCTTAACATGTGCAAACTTTTTTAATTCTCCCCACTCCATTACCATCTCCTGCATTCCCCCCCCCCAATCCTTACAAAAGGTATTTACGACCCTCTGCAAGAAAAGTGTAGATTCTCTTGTGTTATCTGTATTTATGTTTTCTTAACCCTACACACAGCTAAACTTTGAATTGTATGTATCACTATGAATTCTGTGTCCTTTTAGTCAGAAATGCTTTAGACTTGAGAAAGGGAGGTTCTCCCAAAAGCTTGTCAATCCAAAATTCTGTTAGTCCAATAAAAAAGGTATTACAAGATACTTATTTTGTTTGTTATTATTTTACATCTGCATCACTGGACTAATACAGCTACAATCTCCACTCTCTCTCTCTCTCTATATATATATATATATATACACTAGCAATGTGGGACGGTGTTGCCCGTCAGGATATATAGGGAATTAATGCACACACACACACGGATGTAAGACAAACACACACAGAGACACACACGCAAATGCACACGCATTCACTGAGATGCATAAAGATTGATACAGTCATACATACATACATACATACATACATGCAATGCACAACATGCAGGCACATATAGTGTGATACAGACATGCAACACACACAGTGAGGAACACACAGGCCCGTATGTGTGATTGAGTGAGAGTGTGTATGAGTGTGAGTGTGTATGAGTGTGAGTGAGAGAGTGTGAGTGAGAGAGTGTGTGAGTGTGATTGAGTGAGAGTGTGTGTGTGAGTGTGATTGAGTGAGAGTGTGTGTGATTGAGTGCGAGTGTGAGAGTGTGTGTGATTGAGTGCGAGTGTGTGGGACTGTGTGTGTGATTATGTGAGTGTGAGAATGTGAGTGTGTGAATTATTGTGTGTATGATTGAGTGTGTATGACTGAGTGTGAGTGAGAGTGTGTGAGAGAGTGTGAGTGTGTGGGATTGAGTGTGTGATTGAATGTGTGAGTGTGAGAATGTGAGTGTGTGAATTATTGTGTGTATGATTGAGTGTGTGGGATTGAGTGTGTATGACTGAGTGTGTGTGAGAATGTGTGTGAGAGTGTGTGTGTGTGATTGAGTGTGAGTTTTTTGACTGATGTGTTTGTGTCTGTGGTGTAGGAGTGAGTGGCAGCCATTTTGTTTTTTTCAGTTACTTAGATAGTGGTGGGTGGGCTGGATAGTGAGGGCAGGCCAGCTCCCTGCTTGATTTAAAGGGATAGTAATATTTCAGTATTACAAATCCCTATATTAAAGGCCTAGTAAAAAAAAAGTATTGCCCCCAGTGTCATCTCTCATATATATATATATATATATATATATATATATATATATATATATATATATATATATATACATACATACACACACACACATTGGAGTAGTGAAGCACACACACTTAACAAGGATAAATCTGCCTGGGTGCTGATATAAGTCTGGAATGCAGTAAAAATGCAATGCAACATGAACACTTTCAGGACATAAAGATATGAAAAGAGACAGGTGAAATTGTTTTACCTCAAAAGATAAATAGGATAAAAATGGCATTTCCTGTCAAGTAAGACATTTTTCATGAAAAGTGATGATTTTCTGCATTTTCCTGCTTAGCTCACTGCATTGAAGTCAGTATTAAGATTGACTCCTTCTATATGGCAAGTTTCACTTCTATTCCTGCAGGGTTCTTATAAAATGGATGTCAGGTTCCTAAAGCATGTCATTCTGTGTTTGTGAGAAATAGGTAAAGCACCATATTTTTGAGCTAGATAGAATAGGCACATAAAGAAAAGATGGAGTATAATTTAGGCGTTTTATCGGCAGGAAATGTGTTCTCTGTGTTTCAGGGGAGTCTGGAACACTCTGGGTGGGGTTGTTAGAAGGGAGAACCCAAAATACCCCAAAATCTTGGTTGACTGAGACAGGCAGCTGAGATCCAAGTTCCTTCCTGATCTGGCTGTTATCTCAGTGTTAGGGGAGTCTGGGGATGTGTGTGGATGGAGCAAAGGAGATTTACCCCAAATACCCACAGTCAGCTGTGATCCAAGTTCCTTCCATCTGACTGTTCTTTCTTTGTTAGGGCGGGATCTGGGGGAAGAACTAGTTGTACAGGGAGTGTGTTTTTTTTTCTTTTATTGTCATTGATTATAAAGACATAGTAAAAAAAAACTGGAAACAATTTAAAAAAGTAAAAACAAATTTATAATAGTTTGGTTGACAGTGACAAGGAATAACAAGGACTCGGATGTGAATTGTGACTGAGGCAGACAGATGCTAGAATGGCAAGACATCACACAAAAACAGTTATGTGGTATACCTCAGTATTAAAATACACACACTAATTTAATAATGTCCAGCAAATGTACTTGGGGAAGAGGGTGAAAGGAGTATCAGGGACGTTACTAAAGTGGTCGTCCAAAAAAAATACTGCAGTCATGGTTCCTGCAGAGTGTGCAGTAAATTATGGTGTTCCTTCTCCTGAGGGGGTTGTTTGTCAAAGTCCCATGAAAAGTTCCACCATCACCAGTAATCAAAGAACACCGAAGACAATGACGAGTCTAATTCTAGTTTTGATAGCATAATGGAAGAAAGTGTAGAAGCTCAACCAACTGCTGCATCTGACAGTGACATAAACATGTACAACACCTGTCCTAAAAGTAGTAGCAAACATTGTGAAAATTCCTGTAAGGGGAAAAGTTAAAATAAATTGTTTGAGACTTCAAAAAGCCTACTGGGAAGAAGTGACACAATGCAGAGGAAGACCTAATTACTGATGATGATGATTTAGAGTATATCGCTCCAGCAATCTCCTCTTCTTCAAACGCAGATGAAGTTGCGAGAGATAGATAGGATGACAAAACCATAAGTTAACTGAAATACAAAGGCTCAATCTTCTGTCACTGAAATGGAGCACTTTGCCTGTTGATAAACTGTTTGAGAAATCAAATGGAAAGTATGACTCTGAACAAGAAAAGATTCCAAAAATGCACAGTTATTTTCAGTTATTATCAGCATCATCTACATCCACAACCCTAGGTATGATGAGTGCCTCTGCTGCTATTTGAAGTGCAGCACATTTACACCTAGTAGAACAATTACAGCAGCATTTAGCCTCATTAGTAGTAGTAGTAGCATCCCCCACAGTTATGAACCACTCAGTCTCTGAAGTCCCTATGGAGATACTTCACTCACGACACCAGCCAAAAATGAATCAGGTTACCATCTGTTGTCTAAGAAGAATATATGAAGGTCTAATAAATAATACTATAGTGCTCAATGGCCTATCTCTGAGTAATGAAAGTCTTATAAATATGTATATACTTTCTCTCTATACAAGGAACCGGTATCTCTAATTGTAAAGATTGGATTACTTGCTAGTTACCTCCTTAGAGGTAATATTCACAGGTGTTCAAGGCAAATATATACATCACAATAAAAATTATGAACGCAAATATATAATTAATCTACATAAAAATAAAGTGGGCCATCCAGTAAAACTAAGTGTTAATAATAAGCCATCCTAAACCAGGTGGAACTGGAGAACAAATATAAATACACCAAGAGGCTAGGACGTCTGGAATCATAAAGGATTGCACAGATTAAACATAATTGTAAATAAATGAGCTACAAGAAAATGTTAGTAGATGTTCATGAAATAAAGTATATTAATAATTAATAAATAATGTGTGTGGTTTTACCGCACCTGGATAAAGTCTAATTGTCTATTGACAGCTCTGTATCTCTAAACAATGTATCTCTGTGACATAAAAGAGTATAACACAGTAAATAGATGTTCAGTTGTACATAGCACAATATTCTCACCTATCTATCCTTACTTGATGTCTTCTTTGTATGCAGGCTCATCAACCCAGCACTCAAGTGCCTTCAGTTTATCTCATTCCCCATGTTCTCAACTCCTGTCCTCAGGACCCACTAACAGGCCAGGATTTGATTATTTGATTTCCTTGTTAGAGCACAGGTGAGTTAATCAATGTGAATGAGCCTCTGATCACCACACCTGTGCTCTAGCAGAGAAATCCCTAATTCCTGGCCTGTTAGTTGGTTCTGAGGACAGGAGTTGAGAACCACTGCTCTAGATTCTCACTCCTCTATCCTCCGATTATCTGGACTCGGAATATGACAATCCAAACTCAATAGGACTATATTTAGTCATTTTGTTTTGTCTTACTTTATTCTGTCAGTAATCAGATTTGAGGAATTACCTGATCATTACACTAGACAATTATTTTGACTAATTTTATTCAATATTTTTAATTTTATTTCAATAAAAGTTAAGTATTGGTTACTTTCCCCTGATTTCTACTTGTTTTTATTCATATTCTGTGATGTAACTTATTGCCATTTTGTGCCCTCATTAAAATTTACTTTATTTTCCCTTCCTTTTTTTGGTATAATCATTTTGATTTAATGGTAAACTGAGATGCACAGCTGCAGGTTCTATAGCTATGAAAATTAACAGTTGAGATTATATTAATTTGTCAGTGACCCAGGTTCAATTTTTGTTGAGCTATAGCAAGACTCTTCGTGTGGAAGATGAGATATAGAAACTTAAGGACAAAAAAGTAGAAAGCATAATAAAACAGAAGCCAGCAAAGTGTTTTTATTATCAGCAGTATCAACAGTAACATCAACAAGAACATCCCAACATTTTTCTGAACATGTCACTGTTATCACAGAAAGCAAATTAATTGACTCAGGGGCATCAAGCTAGCACTGGTAGTTTTGGTGGGGTGGTGGTAATGGTACATCTCCAAGGGACTTTCTCCCATTGTTTGGATTGGTAACTGATACACATGAATGGGGATGGGCTAAAGATTTAGCCTGAAAAGTGTCTCATGAGACTTTTCACTGAGAGGCACATTTTTTGAGAAAAGTGCAATTTTTCTGCTTTTTTGCCTAACTCATTGCATTAAAATCAATGGGAAGACTGAATTTCTCCCCATCACATGGCAGGTTTCCCTTCTTTTCCAGTAGGAATACTATAAGAAGGGGGATCACATTCCCACAGTATGCAATTCTGTGTTTGTGAGAGGAAGAGAGAGCAGCAAATTTTCTGTAAGAGAAGATAGGCTAAGAAAAAGGAGTTGAAGTTTAGTTTAGGGAGTCTTGTAGGCAGGACATTTTTGCTTCTGTATTAGGGGAGTCTGGGACACTCTGGGGCAGAGGAAGGAGGAAAGGAGGATGAACGCAAATACCCCAAAATTCAGTGGAACTAACTGGCAAGACATGATCCAAGCTCCTTCCTGATCCAACTGTTATCTCTGTGCTGAGAGGGGGGGGTGAGAAGTGAGCAAAGGAGGTTAAACTCAAATAGCTGTGGTCCAGGTTCCTTCCTGATATGGCTGTTATTATCTCTGTGTTAGGCATGTCTGGGGCTGTGAGGAGGGAGCAAAGGAGGTTTACCCTAAATACCATAACATTTTGTGTGACTGACTGGAAAGAGACTGGCAGCTCTAGTCCAAGTCCTTCCTAATCTTGCTGTTATTATCTCTGTTCTTGGGGAGTCCAGGGAAAGAAGGAGTTGAACAGGGTTTTTTTTTACTGTGATAGGGATAGGAGGGACAAACAAAATTGATAGGTGACAGGGACCCTGAAGTGAGCTGTGTGACTGAGGCAGACTGATATTAGACAAGATTAACTATTTTGTAGAGAGCATGACAAGACATCACACTCTATCAGTTCTACTGTGTAATTTACAATAAAAACAAACACACACACACACACACAGAGTAGTTGATTAAGGTCCAGCAAATGCACAAGGGACAGGGGGAAGGAGAACGGACTGGGAACAGTGGAGGCATGTGTGAGTAAAGTGGTAGCCCAAAAGCTGACTGCAGCCATGGTTGCGGCAGCATGTTTATTAAATAATGGTGATCCCTCTCATACTGATGAGGATGCAGTTTGTCAATGTCCCAACAAAGGTTCCATCACCAACATCAGTACTATTACAAAAAAAACTGAAGACACTGAAGATGACAAAGAGTTGGATTCTAGTGATGATGGCATAATGGAAGAATGAGTAGCAATTCAACCAACTGCTACACCTGACAGTGAAACAAACAAGCACAAAACACCTGTCCTCAAAGTAATAACAAACATTGTGAAAGTAAGAGTAAAAAGAAATTGTCTGAGACTTATAAAAGCTTAGAGGAATATAAAGGAAGTGTGAAATAAGCAGTAGGCAATGCTGAGAATGACCTAACAATGACTGATGCTGTAGATCTAGAATATATTCCTCCAGTATCCTTCTCTTCTTCAGATACTAGACAAGTTGAGCATGATAGAGATGATGACATGGCCAGAAAGCTAGCTTAAAGGTAAATGCTCTAACTTCCACCACTGAAAATGAGCACTGTGCCTGATTTTAAACTGTTTGACAAGCAATTGGAAAGTCTGTCCCTGGAAAAGCAATGATGACCAAAAATACATCCTGTCAATCATCATCAGCATTGTCACCACTTCCAAGTCCAAGCCTCACTCAGCCACACACACACACACACACACACACACACACACACACACACACACACACACACACACACACACACACACACACACACACACACACACACACACACACACACTGGTGTTCAGTAACCAGCAGCAACAACAACACAGGTTAATAACATCTGATGAGTGCCTCTGCTGCTGCTGGAAGTGCTGCACCTTCAACACCCAGTAGTAGTACAACTGCATCAACATCTAGCCCCAGTAGTAGGGATGTGCAAACATTTCTGCCTCAAACTGAAATCGGCGAAAAATGGCACTTTCCGAAAAGTGCTGATTTTCCACTTTTTTCACCTAGCTCATTCCATTGAAAATCAATGGGAACATAGAAGTTACACAAAACACATAGTAAATATTATTTTTTTATTTCCCACAGGCACAGTATAAAAGGGTCATGAAGGGTGCCTGTGTTGGTGGGGTGTGGGGAAAGAATCAGTTGAACAGGGGATGATTTTGGGGGGTTGTTTACTGGAATTGGGGGGCACTTAATAAAAAAGAAATCCTAAATAAAATAGATACCATAAGACAGGGGTCTTGTGATGGTGCCTGAGGAGGGTGTCTGTGATGGTGAATGAATGAATTATTTGAACAGGGAATTTGTTTTGGGGGTGTTTCTTGACTGCTATTGGGGGGACAGTTAATTAAAAAAAAATAAAATAAGAAATTTGTATGTAAAGTGATAGAGACAGGAACCCCCTGACATAAGCTGCCAATGGAGTGGTCTGATACTTGACTTGATAGAGTATTTTGTAGGGGATGATTTGTTTGATTTGTTGTTAGACACCTTTGTAGGACTTAGACTTATTAGAGGCCCAGTCCCTGAAGAAACATTGATTTGTAGGACTTAGGTTTGTTAGAAATAAACCCCCCAAAATTGTTTTTTTTGTAGGACTAGTTTTTTTTTATTATTATTTATATATTTATTTTTTCAAAACACAAGCCCTGAGAAAAAAAATGCCCTACTAGCCTAATGCCAGCAGGTCATGTTGGCCAGTGGTCACTGTCAAACATCCTCCTGAGTTGCAACTGCTGTTCGTACTGCTTCTGCTAAGTTGTTTAAGCAGCAGGATGATTAGTGAGCTGAAAGGGAATGGATCAACAATAGCAGTAACACGGAAGATGGTTGATGAAGGTTCCACTTGCCACGACTGGCTCCAGTGATGCGCCTGAGGCAGTTGCAACAGAATAAATCTATGTGGAGAAAAGAAGAAGTTGGCCATTAAATCTTCCCTATCCCTCCTCCAAAATCATAGGTACGTTGTTATTAGAATATATATTTTCCCCTTGAACAGGAACTGTGGTTTCCATCCGCAACTGCAATGTTTACAGAATGTGTATGGAAAATAACATCTGGGGGCACAACCATGACACCAGAAACCAAGTAGTGCTGCTGTCACTGTAACCTTTTTCCAGACGCACTAAGGACACATGATAACTTGCTGACAGATTAATAGTAATGATGAACCCTCCCTGCCAGAATCCTAGCATATTTGGCAGGATGGAATCTCCTCAGATGCCACCTGATAACCTGGTATTGATTCTCCTCCACCACACTGGCATGTGTGGTCAGTGCACCACACAGTGTGCAATGGGTAGAGATGAATTGCCATATCCTAACATTAACAGAGTGGCTATCATATGGCAGGGGAGGTAACGATGAACGAGGTGGATTGGCAGGAGGTGTACTTGTTACCCTAGAGGAAGAAGGTGATGCTGATGGTGAGCTAGCTATTTCACTCATCATGGAACTTCCAGTGTCTGTATGCGTTTCTTTATCCTTCCTCCTCTTTGATCTCCACCTCTCCTCATGGTGCCTTTCTGGAGAGTCAGGGGTTACAGTAACAGCGGTGCTATATTTCTGTAATGGGTGTTTGACTTTAACATGTTTGACATAAATGACATGGCGTTTATGTTTCATGTTTGTTATCAGGTAGGTTGTGCCAAGGTGTGTTCCCTCCTTTCCCCTTCTCACTAACTTGTCACAAATTTTGCACTGTACAGTTGTTGATGATGACTGCACTGTGCCTGTCAGAAGAGAATAATAGTACCACACCCATGACTTCAGGGGGAAGGGATAGCGAACAGGTGGAGAAGAATGGCCTCTTTCTTCTTGTCGTCCACATTCCCCTTCACTTTCTGTGGCAGAGGATAATGTTGCTGTTGTTGCTGCTACTGCCTCAGATTCAGCACTGCAACTAGGATCAGGAGGAGTATTGCTACTGCTGTCAAGTGGAACCTGCCATAGTCCCACATCACTTGTTGACCCCATTCCTACTGTGTCCACGGTGGTCTGTGGCACACTAGCCTGCTCCTAAGCACCCTGCTTCCCTTTCATCTCAGCAGTAGCAGCAGAGATTAGAGCAGTTGCAATTTCCACAAATTCCAAAAGCTGACTGCTAGTGGTGGTGGGGATGCCCTTCCTCATCCCTGTCTCCCATTCCTTCTCAGTTTCTGATAAAAAGGCCATCAATGTCTCTTCCACTCCAGCTTCTCCACCACCACTAGTCCCTAAGTGCTGCTGCTGCTCTATTCCAGACATCTCACTGCTTCTTGGAGGAGGTGATGAGCAATGTGACAGAGGGTCCTCTGCTATCACACATGGCATAACCCCCCCCCCCGAGTTTTACAAGAAATACTAGCAGCAGGCAAAGCATTGGTGGCAGCAGGTTCAGCACTGGCAGCAGGTTCAGCACTAGTGGCAGCACCTCTGGCAGCAGGTACAACACTAGTGGCTGCCAGGAAAGCAATGGTGATACTGGAAGCAGGGGCAGCACGTCTTGCAGCAGGCTCAGGCAGCTGACCTGTCCTGCTCTCACTAGTACTACCCTTTTCTCCCTCCCTTCCCATTCCTTTTTTTTCCTGCTTTCCCATTCCCTTTTCTCCCTCCCTACCCATTAAATTCTCCAAGATCCCTTGGGGTGATTTAGGGGGGCTGGACAGCATTGGTTCAGTACTGGTCCCTTCCTCCTCCTCCTCAGACTCAGTGGACACATAAGAGTCCTTCCTGCTCCTCCACTGATTATTTTTTACCCTGCTTAGAGATAGCAGTCACTATGAGCCTCTTCTGCCTTACTTTTTGCAAAATATGAAAAGAGAACAGCACAGCACGTCTATCATGCTCCGTAGCTGCTTCTACTGTGTCTGCCTTCAGCGAAAACATCATGTTTTTATAGCGGAAGTGTGAAAACAACGTAAATCAATGGGTGAAAACTTTCTTGCCATTGAAAAAAGTGGCGAAAAATTTTGGCCAATAGGTGAAAAATGCAAAAATTTTAACCGTTAGTTTTAAAGCGGATTTTTCCACCAAAAAGCAGATAATGAGGTTTTCGCGAAATTTCTTGCAGGAACACTGCAACAATTTTTGCCCATCCCTACCCTGTAGTAGTAGAAGCAGCCCCTCAGGAACTATGAAGTCCACCGTATGGAGATACATCCCTCACAATCCAAAAGCTAAGCATGATGCTATCTGTTATCTGCATAAGAAGCATGTGAGCAGGGGGAAAACAGGCTCACACCTAAGCACCTCCTCAATGAGATCCCACCTAAAGCACAACCACAAGGTCTGCCTGTGCGACATACTATCAATATGTAAGAGGTGCCACAACTAGCAGCAGTAGACAAACTCCAAAAAGTCCATGGGACTTTGGGGCATGTGATGTCAGTGATATTTTTGATGTGTCAGAGATTGTGCCAATAGTTAGCACATTCCAAATAACACCTATGACTCCTACAAGAGCCATAGACTGCCAAAACATTCTGCCTCCACTTCTACCACTTGCAGTAGTCATGTTGTTAAAGCTATCAAGTTATAGGGTGATAATATGTGTGTGATTATTTGGCTACCATTTGGACAAAGTAACAAGGTAGTAATATAATTTATGTGGTTGAAAAAAGACAAGCGTCCATCAATTTCAAACTTTTCCACATCATCCTCTCATGCAGACAAGAGCATATCAAAATAAAGTAAAAACTTTGCTCACTGAAACGATTTACAAATATGCCTCATGTGGATAAAAAAAAAAAAACCTTCTTACACCAAAAGGCAGTTGGAAATCTTCCTGGATCATCATCCTTTATGCACTGAAAATTGTCATAATTATCTATATGGCTCTGAGCTAAAAAGAAAAATACTATTTATCTTTAAAGTAGCTATATTATCTCTCAATACATATCACATATTTTCTTCCCTTAGTATAAAAATCCATTTCTTTGTTTAAGTCAAAAGCACCTTTCTTCTAGTGTTAAAGAATGCCCCTTGTTTGTTGCTCAGCTCTTAAATAGTTCCCCAGGGAGTAGCTTGTATTGGCCTTGAATTTATTTGTAAATTACAATGACATCCTCCCTTAGATGTCTTTTCTCTAATGTAAACCAACCTAGATTGGCTAGTATTCCTTTATAACTTCAATATTTCAATCCCTTTATCAGTTCTATTGCACATTTCTGTATTTTTTTCCATTTCAATAATGTCTTGTTTTAAGAACAGGTAAACTGTACACCCTATTCTAGATGAGGTCGAATTATATTCCATTCCCATTCCATACATGATAGTACCCTTCTGGTTCTTGTGGCAGCTGAGTGACACTGCACACTGTTGTTTAGGGTATTGTCTCTAAGAGTTTAACTATCATAGTGGGTAGTAGTTTCCAATTTAGTGTATATGTAGCATGCTTGTTTCTGCAACTGAAACACGTAACCTTACATTTATCTGTATTAACCCTTTGAGTGCCAGAGATGTATCTAGTGCATTTTCTTAAATCATTTAGTGTCATCAGCAAGGATTGAGACACTTTCAATACCCACTTCAAGATCATTAATAAATTAAAAAGCACTGGACTCAGGACAGAACCCTGGGGCACTCCAATACAACTTTAGACCAGATTGAAAAAGGTTCACTTTACTAAAACTCTTCATTTTATCATATAGCAGTTTTATATGCATGCACAAATTATATCCCAAGCCAATCCTTTTCAGTTTCTAGAGTAATCTTGTGATTAGGCTTTTGCAAAATCACATTTACTCTTTCACAGAATGCAAGTAAATTAGTGTGACATGATCTATTCTTCATAAAACCATAATGATATTGTTGGTCAGCACACAATCCTGACCTGAATCTTATTCATTACGAAGTCTTCTTATAAATTGCCCACTATTATAGTTAAACTCTCTGATCTATAATTTGTTGTGTATGTTTTGCAGATTGCTTAATATAGAGTGTATGGACTAGTTTCTGTTGTTCTGTGGAGCCTAAGCACTAAGATTTCTCCAACTTTGGAGATCTTAATACATAGGCTCTATAGAATAACATAAGGACTGGAGAAGTGATAGCACTCTAGAAGTCATCTTCTATTTATCACCTCTTTATCATGCCTAAGTGCATAATCCCCTATATGAGGTCCCAGGAGGACACCATATTGTTTTGAGAACACTTTGACCACTTTCCAGTCTTTACTCTGATATGACCAGATTGGAGAGGACCCCCCCCCACATCCACACAAACACACACACACATTTTATTTAAGGCAATTTTAGCCTTAAATAAAATCAAATTTCATGGGGTTTTCTGAAAATTAACTCCCCCATTGCTGGCTGGCTAATGCAAACTTATCTAAGAGTTAATGTTTGCTCAAATTAGGATGGTGGGTAGTGTAATGTTTTAGTATGAAGTATTCAGTGCATTACTTGTACAATTAGACTATAATGTGGGAACCTGTATTTGTGGATAGGGTGGTACCGGAAGGGGGTCACTGTTGGATCTAAGAAGGAAACAAAGAAGATTTACCCCAAATATCCCAACATTTTGAGTTACTGACTGGGAGGACACAGGCAACCATGATCTAAGATTCTTACTGATCTGGCTAAGAATGTGAGAAGAGGGCAAAGGACTGAAGATTTAGACAAAAAATACCACAAAATCTTATGTGGATGATTGGTAAGACAAAGGCGGGCACCATGATCAAATTTCCTTCATGAACTGGATCTTATCTCTGTGTTAGGAGAGTCTAGGGGTATGAGAAGGGAACAAAGGAGGTTTAACCCCAAACCCCCAAATTTTGTGTGACTGACTAAGAACACACAGTCATCTGTTATCCAAGTTCCTTCCTGATATGACTGTTATTATATCATGTTAGGGGAGTCTGGGGAAAGAAACAGTTGATCAGTGAAGGTTTTTCTTTTGTTTTGGTTTTTTGACAGTGACAGGGAGAGTTAAAATACTGATACTAGAAGAGTTATAGTATTTTGTAAATAGCAAGATATCACATACATAATCAGGTCTGTTGTGTACTTCACCATTAAATAATGTCTAGCAAATGTACTAGGGGTAGGGTGAAGGGAGTAATATCAGTGCAGGGATGTGTTAGTAAATTAGCAGTCCAACAACTGACTGTAGCCATAGTTGCTGCAGCATGTGCAATAAATAATGATCATCCTGTTCCTGAGGAGGCAGTTTGTCAAAGTTTCATAAAAAGTTTCATCACCACTAGAAATATTAAAAAAATACTGAAGATGACAATGAATGACATTATAGTGTTGATGGTATGATGGACGAAGGTATAGTAGTTAAACCAGCTGCTGCATCTGACAGTGAAAAACACCAGTCTTCAAAGTAGCAGCACTGAGGAAGAGGAGAGTTGTTGGGATCACTACTAAGATCACTGATAAATGTTTATGAACAATCCTTTATAATAATTTGGTAAAACGTGTGTAACAATCAGTCACGCACAGTAGAGACTGCAGCGCATGCGCAGTAGAGACTGCCCTTGCCAGGGCTGGAGCATCCAGCTCTGTATCAGCCGCAGCGCAGGCAGTCTCTGCTGCGCATGAAAGCCCCGCGACCGGCTAG
Organism: Rhinophrynus dorsalis; assembly: GCA_037306005.1. NCBI lineage: Eukaryota > Metazoa > Chordata > Amphibia > Anura > Rhinophrynidae > Rhinophrynus > Rhinophrynus dorsalis. The sequence goes on from CM074722.1 coordinate 182,874,260, forward strand.
CAGTGGCACTGTTGCCTGTGTAACTGGCTCTTCAACTAGTATAGTAATAATGGAAGGTTAAATAGATTGATCCACAGGGAAATATCCCACTACCATTTGGAGTCAGGGAAGGAAATTTTTGGGAACACTTGGGGCTTCATTGGACATGGATTTCATGGCTCAACAGGTGTGATATGTCAAATGGATAAACATGCCATCTGTAAATAATATTTTAATTTGTCTCTTCATAAATTTTTATTTTCATAAATGGTGTCCTTTTTTAACCCTTTAATGTGTTGCATACCCCTCTGGCACTCATAGGGTTAAATTCAGCATATTAGTTATTTATATTATGTCATGCCATACAGTATATAATTGGTGGGACTTCAAACATATTAATATGTACCTGTTTTATTATATTTCCTTTGTTGAAAATAATAGGAGGACACAAGAAGGAGGAGTGTTTTATTGTTTTATACATGTGATAGTTGTAACTGTGATTTATACACTGTATTGTTTTCTTGTTTCACCCACAGTAGCCATAAAAATTGGCTTACTAAAATTACAGCTACAAATATAATTTGTTTGTATAATAGCCTACACAATGGTAAGCCAAGAAACATTATTTGGATGTGGGAAACTTAAAGCAAAATAAATGTATAACGTACACATTAAAAATAAGACTCAGCTCAGCTGCATGCACATTCATTATAAAAATAAATAAATAAATAAAATAATTCACCCTCACTGATAACAGGCACTCATATCCTGCAAGGTACATTTTTCTTATGTATATAAGCCCTGCATCCTGTTTGTCTCCACAGCATTACAGTGTATAGTCATGGCACAATATAGGGTGCAGTGTGTGAATTGCCATATTCATGTCTGCACATAATTGCTGTCTATAGGGGTAATGGCATTGGTAGAGGGATTTGAGACTGAATGGGAATACTTTGGATGGATTGGGACATGAGTCATTGTTGCTGTTGGCTACAAAGGCTGATTTCTAGATTGCTGATGTCTGATGGGGGGGTCTCTGCAGTCAATTTGGTCTCCATAGTGGAGATTTTCTTGTGTCCACATTTTTGTACTAGCACATGCTAGCAGAGTTAGTAGCAGCAGTAGCAGTGGCATGAGAGTGGGACTTTTTATTTATTTGTTTGCTTTTTGGCAAACACGTTGGTGTGCCTAAGCTGCATATGCTTAATTAATGCATTTGTGCCAAGGTGGGACCCCTGCTTTCCCCTCTTTACTGTTTTATCACACAAAGTGCATACAGCTTTTGCAGCTTCTTGCACTGTTCAAGAATCCAGAGAGAAATATTCCTACCTATGGTACTTCAGTGCAGGTGGAGGAGAAGATATGATGTGCCTGAAATATGTGTAGTAGACCCTGAGAGTGGTCCAACACATGATGAATATTTGGCTCTGCCTCTCTGATTCTCCTCCTCAACTGTTGTCACCAGTCCCACCACCACATCTTCAGGTTCACTCACAGAAACTGCTCTTCTTCTCACCCACTCACAGGAACCTATCCCTCTTGCTATGTATTCACAGCTAGAACCTCTTCTCCTGACCACTCAAAGGATCCTTCCCCATTTCTTGCCCACTTATAGTCAGAACCTGACCCCTCACAGGAACCTTCACTTCTTCTTTCTGTCCACTCACAGGATTCTTCAGTATATCCTCTTGCTTCCCACTCACGCAAGGATCTCCCTAACCTACTTTACTGGCCTCTAATTGTAGTCTTCTGAATCATCACTTCTCTGTTCCATCCCCTCTCTGTGCCACTCCTTGCTCGTTTTGAGAAGAAAGCTTTGGAGTGCACTGAAAGACACTGAGGAATCATCATCACTAGTATATAGCTTGCTTGGTGACATTGTTGGTGCACTTGGCATCACCACCATTGTTGGTGCAAGTGGCACTGGCTGAAGCTCCACTGCAGTGCTGCTGATGGTGGTAGCAGTAGCAATGGCACTGCTCCTTCCAGAGAAAGAACCCTGTTATAGGTGTGGCCTATTGTCCCCTGATGAGGATGATTCTTCAGTTCCACCCAGTCCCCTCCATTTCTTTTTGGTAGACATTGAGCATGTCTGAAAATTGATTTTAAAAATGATAAATAAAAATAAGCATTGAAAAAAATAATAAAAAATTATAGATGAAAAAAAATAATTAAACAAATGCTGGTGAGATGGCTCTGTTGGTTAATGTGCCAGCTGTAGAATTTGTTCAGACCACAAAGTCACAGGTTCTGGTCCTAGCAAGGTCAGCTCAGCTTTTCATCCTTATGAGATAGATCAAATGAGTATCATTAAACTGGGTAATAAAATCTATACCTCTATGACATACTTGAAAAAGAGAGACAATCTCAGTGTATCCTCTCTGGTAAAATACTTTGATATTATTTTTATTATAATGAAAAAAAAATGTGTTCACACTAGACACTTCACTCTTACTGCCCTAATATTAACTCACAAATCTGTAATGATCCTCACTGTCTATTACCACACTACTACCACCCTAACTTACACAATCTGAATGTCCCTCACTGCTCTAACATTAAGACTCACTTGACTGACTCTCAAATGCCAAACCCTAAGTCACACATACTTCATACACCTCAGAAATCACAAATTTTCTTTTTATCAGGTCTCTCCTCTACTAAATACCCTCTTCTCCACTGTAACTACTAGGGGTGGGTGAAAATTTCCGCCTGAAACTGAAATCGGCGAAAAATGGCACTTTCAGCTTGGTGAAAAATTTCCCGCGAAAAGTGCAGATTTTCCAGTTTTTTTTCCGCTTTTTTCGCCCATTGAAATCAATGGGAACATAGAAGTTACACACAACACGTTACAAATAATATTTTATTTCCCAAAGGCACAGTATAAAAAGGGCATGAGGATGCCTGTGTTGGTGGGGTGTGGGGAAAGAGTCAGTTGAACAGGGGATGATTTTTGGGGGTTGTTTACAGGGATTGGGGGCACTTAATAAAAATTAAATCCTAAATAAAATAAAAACCATAAGACATTGTATAAAGGGGTCTGAGAAGGGTGCCTGTGTTGATGAATGAATCATTTGAATAGGGAATTTGTTTTGGGGGGTTTCTTGAGTGCTATTGGGGGACAGTTAATACATAAATCAATAAAATAAGACATTTATATTTAAAGTGACAGAGACAGGAACCCCCTGGCATAAGCTCCCACTGGGGTGGACTGATACTTGACTTGACAGAGTATTTTGTAGAGAATGATTTGTTTGATTTGTTGTCAGAGGCCTTTGTAGGACTTAGAGGCCCAAGCCCTTAAGAAACAGTGATTTGTAGGACTTAAGCTAGTTTGGCACAAGCCCTAAGGAACCATTGCTTTGTAGGACTTAGGCTTGTTAGAAACAAACCCTCCAAAAATTGTTTAATTTTTGTAGGACTATTTTTTTTATTTTATTTTTCAAAAGACAAGCCCTGAGAAAAAAATAAAAATGCCCTACTGGCCTAATGCCAGCAGGTCATGTTGGCCAGTGGCCACTGTCAAATGTTCTCCTGAGTTCTGAGTTGCAACTGCTGTTCGTACTGCTGCTGCTGAGTTGTTTAAGCAACAATAGCAGCAAAATAAGTAGCCCCCTGTATTTGTGGAGAAAAGAACAAGTTGGCCATTAAATCTTCTCCACCTGATCCTACTCAAAAATCATCATGGGTGTGTTGTTATTAGAATGTATTTTTTTCCTTGAGAGCAGGATCAGTGGGTCTCCTCAGCAACTGCAATGTGCACAGTATGTGTGTGGTAAATAACATCTGGGGGCACAACTGTATCCAAACACCATGACACCGGAAACCAAGTAGTACCGCTGTCACTGTACCCCTTGTACAGACCCAGCTAAGGACACATGATAACTTGCTGGCAGTTTAATAGTAATGATGAACCCTCTCTACCAGAATCCTAGCATATTCTGCAGGATGAAATCTCTTCAGATGCCGCTTGATAGCCTGATATCAATTCTCCTCCACCACACTGGCATGTGTGGTAAGTGCACCACACAGTGTGTAATGGGTAGAGACGAACTGTCATATCCTAACATCAAAAGAGTGGCTATCATTTGGCAGGGGAGGTAACTATGAGCGAGGTGGAAATGTACTTGTTACCCTAGAGGAAGAAGGTGATGTTGATTGGAAGCTAGTTATTTCGCTCATCATGGAACTTCCAGTGTCTTTACGGATTTCTTTAGTCTTCCTCCTCTTTGCTCTCCACCTGTCTGGAGAGTCAGGGGGTACAGTATCAGCAGTGCTAGATTTCTGTAATGGGTGTTTGGCTTTAACATGTTTGACATAAATGTCATAGTGTATGTGTTTCTAGTGTGTTATCAGGGAAGTTGTGCAAAGGTGTGTTCCCTCCATTCCCCTTCTCACTAACTTGTCACAAATTTTGCACTATACCATTGTTGATGATGACTGCACTGTGCCTGCCGGAAGAGAATAATAGTGCCACACCCATGACTTCAAGGGGGAGTGATAGGGAACAGGTGGAGAAGAATGGACTCTTTCTTCTTGTCCTCCACATTCCCCTTCACTTTTTTGGCAGGTGATAATTTTGCTGCTACTGCCTCAGATTTAGCACTGCAACTAGGACCAGGAGTATTGCCAACGCTGGCAAGTAGAACCTGTCCTAGTCCTGCATTACTTGTTGACCCCATTCTTACTGTGTCCACGGTGGTCTGTGGCACACTAGCCTTATCCTCAGCACCCTGCTGCACTTTTATCTCAGAAATTAGAGCACTTTCAATTTCTGCTAATTACAAAAGCTTATTGCTAGTGGTGTTGGTGATGCCCATCCTTGTCCCTGTCTCCCATTCCTTCTCAGTTTCTGATAAAAAGGTCAACAATGTCTCTTCCATCTCAGATTCTCCAACACCACCACCACTAGTCCCTATGTACTGCTTCTCTATTCCAGACATTTCACTGCTGCTTGGAGGAGGTGACAAACAATGTGACAGAGGGTCCCCTGCTGTCACACATGGCATAATTTTCTCCTTCCCCCCCTGAGTACTACAAGAAACACTAGCAGCAGGTAAAGTATTGGTGGCAGCAGGTTCAGCACTGGCAACAGGTTCAGCACTGGCAGCAGGTTTAGCACCGGCAGAAGGTTCAGCACTGGCTGCAGGTTCAACACTACTGGCACCACATCTGACAGCAGGCACAACACTAGTGGCTGCAGGTACAGCAATGGTGGCACTGGCAGCAGGGGCAGCAAATCTTGCAGCAGGCACAGGCAGCTGATCTGTCCTGCTCTCACTAGTACTACCCTTTTCTCCCTATCTTCCCATTCCCTTTTCTCCTTTCCTTTCCATTAAACTCCCAAGATCCCTTGGAATGATTTAGGGGGACTGAACAGCAATGGTACAGTAGTGGTCCCTTCCTCCTCCTCCTCAGACTCAGTGGACACATAATGGTCCTTCCAGCTCCTCCATTGATTATTTTTTACCCTGCTCATAGTGATAGGAGTCACTATGAGCCTCTCCTGCCTCACTTTTTGCAAAATATCAAAAGAGAACAGCACAACACGTCTATCTCTCTCTGTAGCTGCTTCTATTGTGTCTGCCTTCAGAGAAAATGTCATGTTTTTATAGCAGAAGTGTGAATACAACATAAATCAATCGGCTGAAAACTTTCTAGCCATTGAAAAAATGGTGAAAAACTTTGGCCAATGGGCAAAAAATGCAAAAATTTTAACAGTTAGTTTTAAAGCAGATTTTCCTACGAAAAAGCAAATAACAACAAAATTTCACAAAATTTCCCCCACTCACACCCACCCCTACTCACTACTAACAAAACCCACTTTAAAATTCTGGGCTCTTATAATAGAAGTGTCACAATATCGCTCACCTGTGCCAGAGAAGTTCCCTCACCTTCATTCAATTGGCTGCTCTTACCTTTATGTACCTGTTCAGCCAGCAGGTAGACATTTCATCTTCGTGCCATGCCTGATATTGTGTCAGAGGTATTCTCCATGTGATCTCCAAGTCTTCGACCTTGCTCATCTACTCCCCTTGGATTATCCATTGACTGACTGGTTTCACCCTCGGGCTATGACCTCCAGCTCCCTTTTTCTGATCCATTGGCTTCAACATCTGGTTAGTCAACATCTGACTCCACTTGTCTGCTCCCATTGGTTTATCTGTTGACTAACTGGCTTCAACTTCTAGGAACGACCTCTGACTCTGCTTGTCTGCTCCCCATGGTTTATCATCTGATGAACTGGCTTTGTCCTCTAGAAAGTACCTCCGTTCCACCTGGTTTATCTGTTGACTGACTGGTTTCAACCTCTGGCTACTATCTGTGACTCCACTTTGTCTGCAACTTCTGGCTAGGTTACAGTGGAATCAATCACCCACACGGGTCCTGTATATATGTATAGCAAAATATAATACTGACACAGGTCAGGTTACAGTTCGTGTGAATCAGCGAGACAATGGAAAAATGGTGCTATTAGGCCAGGAGTACCTCATAGGCCCTAATAGCGGAAGGCCCACAGGACACTCACTATGCAGAGAGTGACACAATAGCGACTGTGGCCACCAAGGAGTAAGCGAGGCCCTGGATATGTGACTGACTACCGGAGCAATAGAGGATGACTGCAACCGGGAGTGCAGTGTAACGCCAAACTGAGACTGCAATAGACTGTGACCAAAGTGCAATGGCACCAACCCGCAAGGGGTTAACGAATGCTCAGACCTGAGGATGACTGCCAGATAGTAGAGACAGACTGAGGCTCCCAGGAGTAAACCAACCTCAGCTTGAAAGCAGTAAAACAGGCCAAGCGTACCGTGGTGCAACCAGTAATATCTCCTACACTGGTGTGTGGGAATTCAGGGCACAATAAGGTGACCAGGTCACAGTAACTGGACTGCCAGAGCAGTAACCAAGACAACCAGAGGGTCTGTCCGAGACAGAGAGAGAGCATCGGAATACAACCTCAAACTGGATAACCGGATGGAGTGGCAAACCGGGCCTGAGTGATACACAGGGCAGAATTGTCAGCCAATCCGGGTCGGTACTCAGAGCACGAACATTAGCCGGGCCGGATCGGTACCCAGAGCAGGAACGTTTTCCAAACCGGGTCAGTACACAAAGCAGGAACGTCAGCCAATTTGGGTCGGTACACAGAGCAGGAACGTAAACAGGCAGAGTAGTCAGGCAGTCCGGGTCATACACAGGATTCACATGAATAACGGAACAAGTGCTTAGCAACGGGAACACCATGAAAGGGCACTGCAGAAGTGACAGGGCTCAGTATTTAAGGGCTATCACTGGGTGGAGCAACACCACTTTAGCAAATAAAAAGGTATCAGGAAGTAGCACTGTCAAAATGTTGCCAGCAATAGCATGGGCACCATGATATACAGACAGCTATCTCCAGAGCGCTTGTTTGCTAGCAGCTGTGCTCCTACCTGTTTCAGTCCTATTCATGCAATGTCTGGTTGCAATGCAACCAGATTTCACTATTTAAAGGGACAGAGTTCTTTCTCGTGCTATTCTCTGTTTTCTTGATGTATGCTCATTACTGTCTGTAGTCTCTCAGCCTTCATTCTGAGAACTTTAACTGACTTTATTGAGTCTCTTCAGTTCCTTCCTCTTCCTCTGCAAATGAGCAAGGGGCAGGGGGAGGGGAAAAGGTGGATCAGTGCAGGGACACGGGAGTAAAGTGAAAGTTCAAAAAATGTAACATAGTAACATAGTAACATAGTAGACAAGGCTGAAAAAAGACATGCGTCCATCAAGTCCAGCCCATGCCAATAACACCCCTGTTGATCCAGAGGAAGGCAACAAAAAAGCCCTCTGGAGCAATTTCCAATGTAGGTGTGTAGGTGTGTGTGTGTGTGTGTGTGTGTGTGTGTGTGTGTGTAGGTGTGTAGGTGTGTGTGTGTGTGTGTGTGTGTGTGTCAAATAGTTCCCTGGATCAATATCCTATTTGCTTTGAAGCCATCTGTCATAACTGTCAATATTGTTCTGTGCTAGATAGGCATCCATTGCTTTTTTGAATGCAGTTACATTATCTGCAAGCACAACATCCCGAGGCAAAGAATTCCATAGCCTTACCGCCCTTACTGTAAAGAATCCCTGCCTGTGTTTTAGTCGAAAGCACCTTTCCTCAAGTCTTAATGGATGACCTCTTGTTCTTAGCTCAGCTCTTTGCATAAATAATTCATTGGATAGTTCTTTGTATTGACCTTGAATGTATTTGTAAATGGTAATCATATCACCCCTTAGATGTCTCTTTTCTAATGTAAACAAACCCAGTTTGGCTAGTCTCTCTTTGTAACTCAGATCCTCCAATCCCTTTATCAGTGTTGCACGTCTCTGCACCTTTTCCAGTTCAGTAATGTCTTTTTTTTTAGTACAGGCGCCCAAAATTGTACTCCATATTCTAGATGAGGCCTAACCAAGGATTTATACAGAGGTAGGATAATATTAGCATCTACACCTCTTTTTATGCAGGCTAGTACTCTATTTGCTCTTGCAGCAGCTGAGTGACTCTGCACACTGCTGTGAAGACTGCAGTCATGGTTGCTGCAGCATGTGCAACAAATGATGATAATCTCTCTTCTCCTGGGGAGGATGCAATTTGTCAAGGTCCCACCAAAAGTTCCACCACCACCAGCACCAGTACTATAAAAAACATGAAAGAAGAACACTGAAGATGATGAGTTGCATTCTAGTGATGATGATGGCATAATGGAGGAAGGTGTAGCAGCTCAACTAACTGCTGCATCTAACAGTGAGACAAACAAGCACCAAAACACTTTTCCTCAAAGTAGTAGAGAACTTTGTAAAAGTAAAAATAATTTTTTTCAGACCTCTAAAAGCTTAGAGGAATATAAAGGAAGTGGGCAAGAAGCAGAGGGTGATGCTGAGGAGGACCTAATGATGACTGATGATTACATAGATCTATATATATATATATATATATATATATATATATATATATATATATATATATTCCTCCAGCATCCTCCTCTCCTTCAGATACAGATGACGTTGAGAGTGAAAGAGATGATGACATGGTCAGAAACTTAGATGAAATTCAAAGTCTCAGTCTTCCTCCAGTGAAAAGGAGAACTGTGCCTGTCTATAAACTGTTTGAGAAAACCAATGGAAACTCTGACCCTGTAAGAGCAAAGATGCTTGTCAGTCATCATCACCACTTGCAAGTCAAAGCCCCACTCTGCTTCTCAGTCATTATCAACACTATTGTCCCAGTTTTTGATGAACACTCAGACAGAACAGTAAGGTTAAAATGACTTTATTGAGTAACGTACATACAAGGAATGAGGCCACAGGCCCACAAACGAAACCACACTATAAGGAGTATATATAGGCAGTAAGCAATGACTGTAAACAGAATGACTGAGACGGAATACAGGGAGTGGCGGTATCTTAGGCAGGCAACCCTCCACTAGAGAACCTGGAGAGATCAGACTACTGGACCCCGGCTGACAGCAGGACAGAGGATGGCAGCAAGTCCTGGAGATGGCAGTAGGCACAAGACCCAGACGCCTGGGTGACACAGAACCCACGGATGTAACAAGGCAATACTGACCACGGGACAGGGGTCCCAGAGTGACCGAAGCCACCACTTACAAGGGTAAACCCTAGAGCGCTAGGGGTGGATTGAAGTGAACACTGGAAGGCCACAGGTGTCCCCTCTAGGACAGTGGAACAAGAGCAAGTGCTGGCTCTAGGCCCTCAGGCCACTAGACAGGAATATGAGCTCAGGGTCTCTACACACCCAGTAGTGCTTGCCAATGTAGTGCTGGCCCTCACCCAGGCACTGCAACATGAAGGAGCACACGGGTAGCTTAGATATTGTTAGGCACTGAACAGTTAACAGGAGATGCCCAGAGATACTGTCACGGTTTATTATGACTCTCAGACACAAGTTTTAGGTAAAAAAAAATCAATTTTATTGAAATAATAAATGATAACTTAGGATGGCAATAACATACATAAATATATATACAGAATATAGCACAGACAGAAGGCAGACTCTACCGGTCCTGTCAATATACCGGACAGGACAGTCTTTAGGCTCTACCGGCCTTGCCAATACCGGGTAAGGCAACCTGCAGATGGAATAGCATAACGGTTTTACCGGCCTTACCAAATTACCGGGCAAGGCAGCCTCAATAGATACACAATGTAGGCTCTACCGGCCCTGCCAATACTGGGTAAGGCAACCTCAGATGGAATGTGGTAAAAGGTTCTACCGGCCTTACCAATACCGGGCAGGGCAGCCCAGAGATAATAGCAGCAGTCAGATGGAACTGGCAAATTAGCAGAATCGTTAAGCAGCAAGGCTTTGGAGCAAACCAGCGTCCGCACGCTGGAAACAACACTGAATAGTATAGCCGTAAGGCTTAGGAGCAAACCAGCGTCCGCACGCTGGGACCAACACAGATTAGTATAGCTGATAGGCTTTGGAGCAAACCAGTGACCGCACACTGGCGTAACAAGCGAGTTTGTATAGCCGCAAGGCTTAGGAGCAAACCAGCGTCCGCACGCTGGGACCAACACAGATTTGTATAGCTGAAAGGCTTTGGAGCAAACCAGTGACCGCACACTGGTGTAACAAGTGAGTTTGTATAGCCGCAAGGCTTAGGACCAAACCAGCGTCCGCACGCTGGGACCAACACAGAATTGTATAGCTGATAGGCTTTGGAGCAAACCAGTGACCGCACACTGGTGTAACAAGCGAGTTTGTATAGCCGCAAGGCTTAGGAGCAAACCAGCGTCCGCACGCTGGGACCAACACAGATTTGTATAGCTGATAGGCTTTGGAGCAAACCAGTGACCGCACACTGGTGTAACAAGCGAGTTTGTATAGCCGCAAGGCTTAGGAGCAAACCAGCGTCCGCACGCTGGGACCAACACAGATTTGTATAGCTGAAAGGCTTTGGAGCAAACCAGTGACCGCACACTGGTGTAACAAGTGAGTTTGTATAGCCGCAAGGCTTAGGAGCAAACCAGCGTCCGCACGCTGGGACCAACACAGATTTGTATAGCTGATAGGCTTTGGAGCAAACCAGTGACCGCACACTGGTGTAACAAGCGAGTTAGTATAGCCGCAAGGCTTTGGAGCAAACCAGCGTCCGCACGCTGGGACCAACACGGAATTGTAGCAATGTCACCAACGCGACCAGGCAGAAGGTCGCCAGGATACTGAAGACAGGTGATGAGATGACAGGAACCAGCAACGATCAGTCAGGTCAGAAAACAGCAGAGAAGTTCAGCAGGAACTGCAACACCAGAGACTAGGCCGGAACCAGGACTGGAAGTACTTCAGCATGCAGGAAACACTGGAACAGTAGAGATCAGGAACTCAGGAACACATGAGATCAGGAACTCAGGAACACTGGAACAGAGGCCCAGCTATCACTAGCATAGTGATAGCAAGAAGGTCAGAAACAACACGAAAGGGCACTCAAAGGGTGCCCAATCCAGGTTTAAATAGTCAATAAGAGGCGGGCTATCTGCAGACAGCCAATAGAAGCCCCCTACTGGTGACAGACAAGTAACTGCAGCAAATCACGGGCACCGTGATAGATACATAGGAACTCCCAAAGGGAGTGAGCCCAGCAGTAAGCACAGAGGGAGACACAGAGAGATCAGAGTAACTCAGTCAGCACTTGCTAGTACTGTACCGGTACTTCGCATGTACACACCTCCACAGGCAGTAGGAGTAAGTGGCTGTAGCATGAATGCTATGCCCAAGGTCTACAGAATAAGATTAGCGCCACACGGCGCACCCCAACAGGCAACAGGAAACCGTTGAATGTAATGCTGGCCAGTTAGACAACGGAGGAGGCACTACCATACACATATGGCAATGGAACAGTGGCTCAGCGGAACAGGTTACAAACCAACGGGAAGCACAGACTGATCGGGTGCACAGGCAAGGCTCAATAGCCAGGCAGACTGAGGCAACGGGGTATCACAGCCAGATCAGTACAGCAACGGAACGGGTTCTCAGCCAGATCAGTCGATAACGGAGTGGGTTCTCAGCCAGATCAGTCGATAACGGAGCAGGTTCTCAGCCAGATCAGTTCAGCAACAGAGCAGGTTCTCAGCCCGATCAGTCGGTAACGGAGCAGGTTCTCAGCCAGATCAGTTCAGCAACTGAGCGGGTTCTCTGCCAGATCAGTTCAGCAACGGAGCAGGTTCTCAGCCGGAACAGTCAGTAACGGAGCAATACACGGGAACACAGGAACGTTGTCAGGCAAGCCGGGTCATACACGAACAGCAACACAGTAGCAAACGACAGACTCAGATACACCCCGAAAGGGCACCTTAGACTGGATATGTCAGGATATAAAAAGGCAAGCCCTGGGTGGAGCAAAGATGACAGGCCAATGAGAAGGCAGTATGGAAATTAGGCACAGTAACAATGTCGCCGTTAGAGCAGGAACACGGGCCGTGATAACTATAAAGGTAAGAACCCCAAAAATAAAAGATACAGTTATTGCTAAAATCTAATCTAATCAGTCACATTTAGACTGTTATTGGCCCAAAGCATTGGAAGACAAGGTGGGGGTATTCACTAAAAGTCAATGCTGTGGCGATATGATTTTGTCGATATGTTCGAAGCACTTTGACATTTTGATGTACACACAAAACAATATTTTCACTAAAATTTAAGGATGCAAGAGGAGGGGAGGAGAAGGTCCTAATTAGCATACAGGATTGTCATACTGTTGTCCATGTGGAAGACATGCAATCCGTCACACATCACCAGCTCTACAACAATCCTGACGTCTCAGAGTGTACTCTCTGCTGCCCCACTTGTGACAAGATGAGTAGAGAGAATACTTTGAGCACCATGGGCAGCATCACTCCCTTATCCCTTTGAGTGCCATAGAGATTTGCATTGTTCACCCCTGTAAAACTCAAAAAAAAGTGCACCAAACACTACACAATTATCCCCTTAGCTCTCTATCAAATATGACACATGTTGTGCATTCCCAAGGGAACAAGGCTGGGGGTTAAGCAGCATCCATGGGGATTTGTGGCTTCCACTTGCCCCCCAGTCTTGTTCCCTTGCCCATTGGTAGCCATAGAACCCCATTTACACTGTCTGATCCTCTGCAGCCTTTTCCCCTTGTCTTCTGCTAGCCACAAATCCCCATGGGCACTGCCTGGGCAAGGGAATAAGGCTGGGAGTTGTCAGTCAGTGTATATGGGCTAACACATGGTGATGTTTCCCTACAATACTTATATCCAACATGTTGCCCCACAGTTCAGATTTGACATATTCTGACTCACCCATTAAAATACAACAAATGTTTCCCCTTATGTATGACATATGCTTCCTCCCCATTAATATCTGACAAATGTTGTCCCTCATGTACAACATATTCTGCCTCCCCATTAATATCTGATATTCAAATGTGACAAATGATGGCTCACACTGTTAACACTTTGACTGCCAGAGGGATATGCAACGCATTGCTTTGCAATGCATTACGTATCCCTCGGGCTCTCAGTTAATCTCTGTGTTGTATTATGTAAATATGTTTTTAACAAACTGTAGTGCAGAGTAATTAATTTTAAAATCAAACCAGACCTCATGTGGGGCATCAGAACTCCTCCTGATGCCCCCCAGCATTGAACATCAATCCAATAGGTGATCAATGCAGTGACCAGGAAGGTTATTTCTGCCTTTCTGTCCTTCCTACTTGAGCCTAATGCTTTTTTTCTCAATGACCGGCTTGAGTAGGTCTCCTCCTACTCAACCCGGTTATTTACATCAAGCCGGATCATTGTTTAATTCATGAAAAGCAGATCTGAGGAGTTCAACTCCGAGCTACATGAATAAATTAATTCAAGCAGCTTGTTGTGAAGAGTAGGAGGAGTCGCATTGATCACCTATCCTAAAGTAATATGTAAAATATAAAATAAAATATACAAAGTCATGTAGAGAAATGTATGATCAAAATTTTATATGATGTGATGTTTTAAATATCTCATACAAAAATCTCTATGGCTGGATTAATTAAAAACGCATATTATTGTTAAAACCTTAATATATATATATTCTTATAGAAGTATCATGCAGTGTCTCACTCAAGGGAAAGAATGATAATAGTCTATACATAACACCATATTCTTTATTCCGTCCCTTTGGTATTCTGCTAGACAGGGTAAAAATTCAGAAAACATCCCTTTGAAAAAGATTCCCTTGAAAATCACCAGCTAGAACAAACAACATACTTGCACTCCTCCATACAAAATTATCCAGATGTGTACCATGTGTAAAGCATATATAACACCACTGTTGATGCATTTGAGGTTTTCGTTGCATAGTTCTGTCAATATATGTTTAAGCTCGCTTACTACGTCACTGTATCTCAAGCAAGTCCTATCTAATACACATAACAATCCCTATTTAAGTTAAAAATTCCCCTGATTAATTCATGTAAATGAATGAGTAGGATTTAGTACCTAATTAAAAACAAATTATTCAAATGTGCACCCTATATAAAGCATATATAATACCACTGTTGAAAATTTGAGGTTTTCTGTTTGGCTTGCTGGGCCTCTGTCTTTGTGCAATCAAGGTAATATATAAACCCTATATGACTTGTGGGGGAAGGTGGAAAGACTTATAAAGGGGACTGATGGAGCTCCAGCTTTCTTGGGCGTCCACCTACTCACTGTAAGCCAGCCAGAGGCGTAACTAGAAGCCACCGGGCCCTGGCGGAAGAATTGCCATGGGTCCCCCCGACCACATTGGCCCCCTCCACATTTCCCCCCAATCTCCACATTGCCCCTTCATCTCCACAATGCCCCCTTCATCTCCACATTTCCCCTGCCACAATGCCCCTTCATCTCCACATTGCCCCTTCCACAATGCCCCCTTCATCTCCACAAAGCCCCCATCTCCACTTCATCTCCACATTGCTCCTTCATCCCCACATTGCCCCTTCCACAATGCCCTCCTCATCTCCACAATGCCCCTTCCACAATGCCCCCATCTCCAATTCATCTCCACATTTCCCCTTCCACAATGCCCCATCTCCACATTGCCCCCTTCATCTCCACAATGCCTCTTCCACAATGCCCCCATCTCCAATTCATCTCCACATTTCCCCTTCCACAATGCCCCATCTCCACATTGCCCCTTCATCTCCACATTGCCCCTTCCACAATACCCCTGGCCCTACCTCCAGTGGTGGTCTAGCAGGGTGGCTTGACAGCTCTGTGCCTCCTTCAGCACAGATCTCTAGAACTGAAGCTCCTGTCACTGCTCTCGTAATACAGAGGCTGGGAGATGATGTCATCTCCCAGCGCTCTGTATTACTAGAGAAGCACGCCAAGTGTGAGATCAGCTAAGCGACTGCTGCGGGCGAGGGCTAGCAGGGGGCGGCCAGGCCCCTGGAGTGACGGGCCCGGTCACAGGTGAATCCCCTGCAACCCCTATTGTTACGCCACTGAAGCCAGCACTGTTAGAAAGCAGATGAGTCTTATCCTAAAGATATTAGAAATTGTGTTTTTAAATAGTTTTAACTAGGTACTAAATCCTCCATGTTTATTTAAAAGAATTATTCAGAGGCATTTTTAACATAAATAGGAATGATTATGTGTGTTAGATAGGACTTGCTTGAAATTAGGGCACTGTGACATGATAAGTGAGATTAAACATATTTGGCAAAACGATGCAACGAAAACCTCAAAGTTACCAACAGTGGTATAATATATGCTTTACACAACATACACATTTGGATAATTTGTATGGAGGAGAACAGGCCTGTTTTTTTGTTCTAGCTTTTACTTTAGGCATTGTCCTAACTTTTGGGGGCCTGAAGAACCCCCTCATTCCTTGCTGCTCTCTATAGCTTATTCACTTGGGTTCTTATTTTCATTTGTATGTTATATGTGTATGTTATGGTGCGTTAAAGCTGTGAGTTTCTTTTCTTCTTTGTCCTTGATAATCACCACCCTTTCTATACACTGCAGAGAAACCTCTTAGAATTATGTTCAACGCAGAAATTTTGGGCAACACCAGTATTATAGTCTCTACAGTTAATATTATCATTTGTCCCCTAATTTGTTCTCTTAAACTACCACTTGTTTTCACTACATATTTTATATTGAGATAGTGCATGTTACCACACATATCCCATTTCTGGTCAAACAATATATATAATGTTTAACATAATACCTAATGCCCATAACAGTTGAGGAAAATTACTTTGATGGAACAATCCATCAGCAGCAACTGTACTTGCTGTTACCACACTTGTACATCCTCCACAGTGTCCTCTCAGATATGTACTTTATTTCTCTTTCTCTCAGATATGTGATTGGAAGTTAGTTTGCAAGTGTGGGAGAAAAAAGTTGTCATCCTCTGTAATATTAATTGCAATCACTTCTCTGCCATTGATGAGAAAGTATGACCATCCTGGTCCAGGTCTGGCACACCTGGCCCCATCTACTAATTATTGGTATCATGGTATCAATAATGTAAAAAAAGCACAAACTTTTCTGAGTAGCTGAATATTGTACAGCACAGTCTGACTTCTAATCAACATTACTATATGTCAGGGCTGTCTAAGTTCATTCCTCAAGGGCCACTAACAGGCAAGGATGTACAGATTTTCCTGATAAAGCACAGGTGAGTCAGTCAAAATGAATGAGCCACTGATTAACTCACTGGTGTTTAATGAGGGAATTCCTTAATTCATGGTCTGTTGGTGGCCCTTGAGGACTGAACTTTTACAATCCTAGGTAGATGTAATCAGCATGGAAGATATGACCATATAAATACTACTGTACATGGATTAACTACAGGTTCCCAAGTACTGATTATTTATATAAAATAAAGAATATCACTGTAGAACACATTTATCATGCAGGGAATTGCTGCGTAACTTGAAAATGTTCTATTTTTTTAAATCCTCAATTTCCCAAAGAAAACTACTAATAAAATATGCATTTTATACATACTAAAGTATTTGAGCAATTCTAATAAAATATTCAGCTTGAAAAACAGACCTGTCATGTGGCCTTGACACCTGAAAAGGGTATGATTCATATAAAACCATTATTCAAGTTGTCTTTTGAGACCAGCAGTCTATTCATCAAAGTCATGTTCTTAAATACTGGTTGTTTTTATTGCAAATATTATCCTTTTTAAATGTCCTGTATTTTTGTATGTTTTGCTGAATAAGTATAATATACAAACCTTTTTTTTTCCTTACTTCTCAGACAATGTATATTTTAGACCATCTGTTTCATTACACTTGGAATGGATAAAAAACTGTATTGGTTTGCTGAAAATGTAAAATTTTCATGAAGAAGGGTGTGGCCTGGCAGCCATACTGAGCGGACGCATTGTGGAGAGACTCCGCTGAATCCACTACCATCCCTCAACATCTGCTCTTTGTGTTGCCTCTGTTTCTTACCTGACTGCCAGATTCATACACACTGCACCCGGAGTTATCCGTGGATACCTTTTTTTTACACCGAGGCCATTGTTTGCTGCGACGTGGATTTGGGCCGCATAGCCGCGGCCTGCGCGCCAGCCCGGCCGGACAGAGGGCCGGGTTGGTGAAAGAGGAGGCGTAATCTGATTGCAGGTCCGGGGTGTTCTGTGAACTACACCTGGTGTTGGGGCTTGTGGTGGAGGCTGCGCATGGGACCGACAGAGGTTGATTACATTCATTTATCTGAAGCGGTGGGTGCGGAGCTGAGGACTGAATCGAGAGCCGCTGTGGCCTTGCTCCTCCTTGTTTGGAAAGTTGTGGGGGATGTATTGTATCCGGCTTCAGCTGCATTCTCTTACCTGCCCTGTGTGCTAACCCGACCCTAGATGCTGCATCGGGTCTGGAGTCGGTGCGAGCCCTGCCTTGGGGTGTCGCGGTTGTGATGCTATGACGGCGAGGCTGGAGTGAGCTTTCTACTGGACCAATTCTGCGACGTTGCTATGATTGATGAGTGCTTCTGCCGGGCACCTGTGCTGAATGATTGGCCTCTGTCCCCGCTGCCCCCGTTAGTGCGCCCTCCTGTTTTTTGTTTTTTTTCTCCTGTGTCCCATATCCCTACCCAGTAGGCCAACATAACCCACCTGGAAGCCCGCTGACTTGTTACTGCTGCCAATGCATCTTGGCAATGCCGTGGGCCTCTCCCTTTAGGGTGTCCTAATACTACCCTGTTGATACACAGATTGCTGCTGGGACTGCAGAAACAGCTGGAGGACAGATTGTTGCTGACATATCCTTTGAATACAGCACGGAATATAAAAGGCCATATATCAGTCTGAAACTTTTTTGGGTGCTGTGGATTCCCCTGTTTGTTCTCTCTCCTGTTTATGTTCCCTCTTCTGCCCCGTGTTTGAGAATTAATTACTCATTACTAGTGATGAGCGAGCACCCCAATGCTCGGATGTTCGGGTGCTCTGACCGAGCACCCCCTGAGGCTCGAGTGCTCGGCCGAGCACCCGAGCCCCATTGAAGTCAATGGGAGGACTCGAGCATTACACCAGGCACCCCCTGCTCTGATGAGGGGAGGGTGCCTGGTCCATAGGAAAAGGGCAGAAAAAGATGGAAACACTACAGAAATGGTTCAGGGACAGCATAGGGAGGATGTCTGGATGCACCTTGGACTCCAACATCGCTGCTGGGAACGATCTTTCGCCCGTAGTACGCCATTTTTACAGACTGACCGTAAAACACACAAAAAGGAAAATAAAAACGACTTTAGGCGAAAAATTGTTACCAAACAGTATTTGCTGTATATTTACTTGTATATCATCTGCAAATTCTCCCAAAAATTTCATCGATTTTCTGAAGTGAGGCCATGATTAAGAGGGAAACGTGCGCAGAGGCAAATTATCCCAAAAATTTCCTTGATTTTCAGAACTGAGGCCATGATTAAGAGGGAAACGTGCGCAGAGGCAAATTCTCCCAAAAATTTCCTTGATTTTCAGAACTGAGGCCATGATTAAGAGGGAAACGTGCGCAGAGGCAAATTATCCCAAAAATTTCCTTGATTTTCAGAACTGAGGCCATGATTAAGAGGGAAACGTGCGCAGAGGCAAATTCTCCCAAAAATTTCCTTGATTTTCAGAACTGAGGCCATGATTAAGAGGGAAACGTGCGCTGAGCTGACCATCTAAAACATTATGGGTGAGGGTCTGCTGCAGAGCTGACCATCCTAAACATTATATGCGAAGGCCCGCTAGTGAGCTGACGCTATAAAACATTATATGAGAGGGCCCGCTAGAGAGCTGACCCAATAAAACATTATATGAGAAGGCCCGCTGGTGAGCTGACCTATATAAAAATTGGCAAACAGGGCCCGCTGGTGAGCTGGCCCTATATAAAAATTATATCACAGGGCCCGCTGGTGAGCTGGCCCTATATAAAAATTATATCCCAGGGCACGCTGGTGAGCTGGCCCTATATAAAAATTATATCCCAGGGCATATGGAAGAGGAGGAGGAGGATGAGAACATTAAGAGTCAACCATATACCCGTTTTTGGGGTGGAAGGGGTGAATGGGAATACAGAGTATTCCCATCATTGTAAATAACATATATAAAGTGAGTTTATGTTCCCCCGGGGCTTTCCTCCAGTGGAGTGGAGAAGTCAGGGGAAATCCAGGCCTTGTTCATTTTTATAAGTGTCAACCTATCAGCATTGTCGGTGGAAAGGCGGATACGCTTATCTGTTATGATGCCACCAGCAGCACTAAATACCCGCTCAGACAGAACGCTGGCGGCAGGGCAGGCCAGCACCTCCAAGGCGTAGAGTGCCAGTTCATACCACGTGTCCAGCTTGGACACCCAGTAGTTGTAAGGCACAGAGGGATCATTGAGGACGCTGACACGGTCTGCTACGTACTCCTTCACCATCTTCCAAAACTTTTCCCTCCTTGTGACACTAGGCTGCGCATCAGGGTGAGGGTGCTGGCGGGGTGTCATGAAGGTGTCCCACGCCTTGGAGAGTGTTGCCCTGCCTTTGTCGGAACTGCTGTGTGCTCCCCTTTTCTCCCCTTCTCGGTTGGCCAAGGTAGCACGTACTCTGCCGCCAGCGTTGTCAGATGGAAAATTTTGGAGCAATTTTTCAACAAGAACCTTCTGGTATTGCACCATTTTGCTTGTCCTCTCCACCGGAGGAATGAGAGATGAGAAATTCTCTTTGTAGCGGGGGTCCAGAAGGGTGAACACCCAGTAATCCGTGTTGTCTAAAATGCGTACAACGCGTGGGTCACGGGAAAGGCAGCCTAACATAAAGTCAGCCATGTGTGCCAGAGTACCAACAGTCAAGATTTCGCTGTCCTCACCAGGAGGCTGACTCTCAATATCCTCATCCTCTTCCTCCTCTTCTGCCCACCCACGCTGAAGAGATGGAACTAAAGTTCCATGGCTACCCTCTGTAGCGGAGGCAACCGTGTCTTCCTCCTCCTCCTCCTCCTCCTCCTCCTCCTCCGCCTCCTCCAATTGTCGCTGAGAAGACGAAGTGAGGGTGCTCTGGCTATCACCTTGTGTAAGCTCTTCCTCCCCCATTTCCACCTCTTCCACATGCAAAGCGTCGGTTTTAATTGTGAGCAGCGAGCGTTTCAGTAGACACAGAAGTGGGATGGTTACACTGATAATAGCGTTATCGCCGCTCACCATCTGTGTCGATTCCTCAAAATTGCGTAAAACCTCGCAGAGGTCTGACATCCATTCCCACTCCTCACTTCTGATTACAGGAAGTTGAACGGAGAGGCGACGACCGTGTAACAGCTGGTACTCCACTACTGCCCTCTGCTGCTCACAAAGCCGGGCCAACATGTGGAAGGTGGAGTTCCAGCGCGTGCTCACGTCACACAGCAGCCGGTGAGCTGGCAATTGTAAGCGCTGCTGCAGCTTCAACAGGCCGGCCGAAGCTGTAGATGACTTACGGAAATGTGCACACACGCGGCGCACCTTGGTCAAGAGATCATGCACATTGGGGTAGGTTTTTAGAAATCGCTGCACCACTAAATTAAATACATGCGCTAGGCATGGTACGTGTGTGAGCTTGCCGAGCTCCAAAGCCGCCACCAAGTTACGCCCATTATCACACACAACCATGCCTGGTTGCAGGTTGAGTGGCGAGAGCCACTGCTCGGTCTGGTGACTAATCCCCTGCAACAGCTCTGAGGCCGTGTGCTGTTTGTCCCCAAGGCAGATCAGCTTCAGCACGGCCTGTTGACGCTTCCCCACTGCAGTGCTACACTGCTTCCAGCTACTGGCTGATGGGGGAGTGGCGGTGTGTGTAGAGAATTCGGAGGTGGAAACGGAGGAGGAGGAGCCAATAACGTAGGTGCTGGTGGAAACCCTGATGGAGGTAGGGCCCGCAATCCTCGGCGTGGGTAGCACCCGTGCCATCCCAGGGTCCGAGTCGCTCCCAGCCTCCACGACATTCACCCAGTGTGCCGTCAGGGAAATGTAGCGTCCCTGGCCACAAGCACTTGTCCATGTGTCAGTCGTTAAGTGGACCTTCCCAGTAACTGCGTTGGTCAGGGCACGGGTGATGTTACGGGACACATGGTGGTGTAATGCGGGGATGGCACACCGGGAAAAGTAGTGGCGGCTGGGGACCGCGTACCGAGGGACAGCTGCTGCCATCAGGCTGCGGAAGGACTCAGTGTCCACAAGCCTAAATGGCAGCATTTCGATGGCCAGTAATTTTGAAAGGTGTGAGGTTAGTGCTATGGCCTGTGGGTGGGTGGCTGGGTACTTTCTCTTGCGCTCAAATGCCTGGGGTAACGACATTTGGACGCTGTTCTGGGACAGGGAAGTGGATGTGGTCGCTGATGGTGCTTCAGATGGTACAGGTGCAGGGCGGGAGGTATGCGGGCCTGCGCCTTCGACAGGCGATTGGCCGGCACCGAAAACAGGGGAAGAGGAGGCAGTGGTGTGGCCTGCAGACACAGATGGGCGATCCAGGCGTTCCTCCCACTTACTACGGTGCTTGGATGCCATGTGTCGGATCATGCTGGTGGTGGTGAGGTTTCTAGTGTTCATGCCTCGGCTCATTCTGGTGTGGCACAGGTTGCAAACTACAATTCTTTTGTCGTCCGCACTTTCCTTAAAAAAACGCCATACCGCGGAACACCTACCCCTTGGCAAGGTAGATTTACGCAAGGGGGTGCTCCGTGGAACATTTGCGGGCCGGTTTGGTGCGGTCCGCCTTCTTTCTGTAGCCACACCACTGCCTCTTCCAGCCTGTTGCGGTGCTGCAGATGGCTCACCCTCAGGACTGCTGTCATCGCTCGGCTCTACACCTTCCCAGGTGGGGTCAGTCACCTCATCGTCCACCAAGTCCTCCTCCACTTCCTCACTCTGATCATCCTCCTCAAGTCTTGATCCCACCACATACTCAGTCATTGACAACTGTATAACATTCTCCTCAACAAGGTCTTGAGACGGAAATAGTGGTTGATTTAATGGCAACTGTGTCTCATCATCATCATCATCATCATCCACTACTTCCTTTGACCTTAAATGCCGTTCACATCTGTCATCTTCTTGTGATTGGGTAGCCTCTAGAGGTTGTGAATCAGGGCACAAGATGTCATGTTCCTCTGCAAGCGTGCTTGGAGAGAGGGTCAAATGAAGGATTGGTGATGAGACGAGCTCATCACTATATCCCAGTGTGGGATCACTTCTTTGACCAGACCGTGTATGGTGGGAGGAAGGATGATCAGAGTGAGGATTATGTTGACCAGACTCTTGGCTACTGAGAGTGGACTTGGTGGAAGACAGGGTGGTGCTTAACCGACTGGAAGCAGTATCAGCTGTCATCCAACCGACCACCTGTTCGCACTGGTCGGACCTCGAGAGTGATGTCCTGCGACGCCCTGTGAAATCAGACATGAAGCTAGGTATGGTGGATGTCTTTCTTTCTTGTGCTCTGGCACCAGGCACAGTTTCTCCGCGTCCTGACCCGCGCCCTGAACTTTCAGGATCACGTCCACTTCCCCGTCCCTTTTTACCCGCCTTCTTCATCTTACACGATATATATGACTTTAATATATATGAGTTTGAAAACTTAACAGTATTTCTTACTACTCTGCAACTCTGCAGAGTACACAGAATAGGCTGCTAAACTGCGGTGACACACACTGAATGGAATAAGTGACTTTAATATTTGAGTTTGAAAAATTAACAGTATTTCTTACTATTCTGCAACTCTGCAGAGTACACAGAATAGGCTGCTAAACTGCGGTGACACACACTGAATGGAATATGTGACTTTAATATTTGAGTTTGAAAACTTAACAGTATTTCTTACTATTCTGCAACTCTGCAGAGTACACAGAATAGGCTGTTAAACGGCGTTGAAACACACTGAATGGAATATGTGACTTTAATATTTGAGTTTGAAAACTTAACAGTATTTCTTATAATTCTGGAACTGTACAGAGTACACAGAATAGGCTGTTAAACGGCGGTGAAAGACACTGAATGGAATATGTGACTTTAATATTTGAGTTTGAAAACTTAACAGTATTTCTTATAATTCTGCAACTCTGCAGAGTACACAGAATAGGCTGTTAAACGGCGTTGAAACACACTGAATGGAATATGTGACTTTAATATTTGAGTTTGAAAACTTAACAGTATTTCTTATAATTCTGGAACTGTACAGAGTACACAGAATAGGCTGTTAAACGGCGGTGAAAGACACTGAATGGAATATGTGACTTTAATATTTGAGTTTGAAAAATTAACAGTATTTCTTACTATTCTACAACTCTGCAGAGTACACAGAATAGGCTGCTAAACTGCGGTGACACACACTGAATGGAATATGTGACTTTAATATTTGAGTTTGAAAACTTAACAGTATTTCTTACTATTCTGCAACTCTGCAGAGTACACAGAATAGGCTGTTAAACGGCGTTGAAACACACTGAATGGAATATGTGACTTTAATATTTGAGTTTGAAAACTTAACAGTATTTCTTATAATTCTGGAACTGTACAGAGTACACAGAATAGGCTGTTAAACGGCGGTGAAAGACACTGAATGGAATATGTGACTTTAATATTTGAGTTTGAAAACTTAACAGTATTTCTTATAATTCTGGAACTGTACAGAGTACACAGAATAGGCTGTTAAACGGCGGTGAAAGACACTGAATGGAATATGTGACTTTAATATTTGAGTTTGAAAACTTAACAGTATTTCTTATAATTCTGGAACTGTACAGAGTACACAGAATAGGCTGTTAAACGGCGGTGAAAGACACTGAATGGAATATGTGACTTTAATATTTGAGTTTGAAAACTTAACAGTATTTCTTATAATTCTGCAACTGTACAGAGTACACAGAATAGGCTGTTAAACGGCGGTGAAAGACACTGAATGGAATATGTGACTTTAATATTTGAGTTTGAAAACTTAACAGTATTTCTTATAATTCTGCAACTCTGCAGAGTACACAGAATAGGCTGTTAAACGGCGGTGAAAGACACTGAATGGAATATGTGACTTTGATATTTTAGTTTGAAGACTTAACAGTATTTCTTCCTATTCTGCAACTCTGCACAGTACACAGAATGTGCTGCTACACTGCGGCGAAGCACACTGAATGGAATATGTGACTTTGATATTTTAGTTTGAAGACTTAACAGTATTTCTTCCTATTCTGCAACTCTGCACAGTACACAGAATGTGCTGCTAAACTGCGGCGAAGCACACTGAATGGAATATGTGACTTTGATATTTTAGTTTGAAGACTTAACAGTATTTCTTCCTATTCTGCAACTCTGCACAGTACACAGAATGTGCTGCTAAACTGCGGCGAAGCACACTGAATGGAATATGTGACTTTGATATTTTAGTTTGAAGACTTAACAGTATTTCTTCCTATTCTGCAACTCTGCACAGTACACAGAATGTGCTGCTACACTGCGGCGAAGCACACTGAATGGAATATGTGACTTTGATATTTTAGTTTGAAGACTTAACAGTATTTCTTCCTATTCTGCAACTCTGCACAGTACACAGAATGTGCTGCTAAACTGCGGCGAAGCACACTGAATGGAATATGTGACTTTGATATTTGAGTTTGAAGACTTAACAGTATTTCTTCCTATTCTGCAACTCTGCACAGTACACAGAATGTGCTGCTAAACTGCGGCGAAGCACACTGAATGGAATATGTGACTTTGATATTTTAGTTTGAAGACTTAACAGTATTTCTTCCTATTCTGCAACTCTGCACAGTACTCAGAATGTGCTGCTAAACTGCGGCGACGCACACTGAATGGAATACGTGACTTTGATATTTTAGTTTGAAGACTTAACAGAATGTGCTCTAATCTGCAACTTTGCACACTAAACAGAATGTGCTCTAATCTGCAACTTTGCACACTAAACAGAATGTGCTCTAATCTGCAACTTTGCACACTAAACAGAATGTGCTCTAATCTGCAACTGTGCACACTAAACAGAATGTGCTCTAATCTGCAACTTTGCACACTAAACAGAATATATATATTTTTTTTTTTTTTTTTTTGTTTTTTTCCCCCCACACCAAATAACCTGCTGCCCCCACACACAGTAGTCCTAAAAAGGACTTTTGGTTCTTTTTTTTTCACAATTTTTGTTTTTTTCCTCCCTACACTGCCTTTCCCTTCCTATCCTCAGCTCTCCCTGGCTCAGACTGAGCCGAACTCGATGGTCAGGTGCTATACAGCACCTGACCACGGGTTCTGGCCAGCCAATCAGTGTAATGCCAGCAGCCAACATGGCTGCTGGCATTACACCGATGTCAGAGCCTCCCTGCACGTTTATTGGCTGCGCAGCAGCCGCAAAACGTGCGGGGAGGAGACCCGAACATGGCGGGCGAGCACATGCGGTACTCGTACGAGTACCGCCATGTGCCGAGCAGAGCGATGCTCGAGCCGATCCGAGCATCGGCCGAGCATGCTCGCTCAACACTACTCATTACCATCACTATATAGGATATTGAGTCAGGCTGTCTGCTATACATCAAAGATACAAAGGTGGCTGCGGAGTCTACTGATGATGTACTGTCCTCCAATTGTGGCCCATGCTTCTAGGTCTTATCTGTAAGCCTATCACTACCTTCAGTGGAGCAACTTTCCCCTGTTTGTTGCCTTTCCAATATAGGTTTTCCCCTTCTGTCCCATGTATCTCTGAGTTCTCACAACTGAACCTTGAGAGTCTCTAATTACCCTAGATTCCAGCAGTTCTTCACTTACTTCAGTTTGAATGTAAAAACATGAGACAAATTATGCGTGTCATTTGAATTTTGAGGGGTCCTGTCTGCACCTACTTGCCTCAGTAGCTACTGTCCACCCTACGCTGAATTTGACCTGCGTTGATCTGACCTACACTTGCTTTCTCAATCCCAGTATGGTTAAAAAGTCATCAGAATACAGGAAAAAATTAAGTAAATTTGCTAGGAGAGCTATGGCGGCAGAGGAGGTCACGGCCATGCTGAAGGCTCCTTCTGCAGTTGCCTCGCCGGCTCAGTCTTCAGCTTCTGAGGAAGATGACTCGAATTCCCAGTTTGCGGAAATAATATCTGCAATTGCTACCTGCCAGACAGTCTTGACCAACAAAATTGACACTGTGCAGGTAGAGATTAATCTCTTGCGTGCAGACCAACAAAATCTAAGTGAAAGCATCACCGAAGTTCGACAACGTATCTCTTCTGTGGAGGACACACTTCCTCCTGTGGTTACCACAGTGGATGAGTTAAAGAATCAAGTACGCTCTCTGCAATCCAAAGTAGATGATCTTGAAAACAGGTCTAGGCACAGTAATGTTCGTATAATTGGGCTGCCGGAGGACCGCGAGGGTCGTGCCCCTGTGCAATACATGGAGACCTGGATAAAGGAACATGTTGGCACAGAGGGTCTCTCATCGTCCTTCACTGTTGAAAGGGCACATCAATTGCCAACAGGCCCCAGACCCACCGGATCACCTCCCCGTCAGATGATTATCACACTCCTGAATTACAGGGATCGAAATGCCATACTTCACATGGTCAGGATGAAAGTTATCTTCGAAAATCACCAAATCTTCTTTTATCCGGACTTCTCGTCTGATGTCCAACGCCAGAGGCGTAGGTTTTTGGAGGTGAAGCACAAACATCGAGAGAAAAATATCACCTACTCTATGCTGTTTCCTGGTAGATTGAGAATTATCCATGACGGCAACACCATCTTTTTCACGTCAGATTCCAAGGCTAGAGAATGAGTGGACGCTCATTAAAGCCATTTCCTCACTTCATCATTTCATGACACTACTACCACGGTCTCAAAATCCTGTGCTTTCATTTATTTAATCTCTCTAGTCCATGGGGCTCCTGGGGTGGTCCCCGGTGGACATGGCAACCCTTCGGACTGATCCCTCCCTTGTTGATTTACCTGGATGGGAGTTGAATTCAGTAGGACATGACAACATGGCCCCGGCGTGAGGTGGATGTAGAACACTGTTGACACTGAGGTCCACTTCTCCACTGCTCACATCCTGTGATGAACTGCTCTGAGATCTCTACTGGAGTGATGAGGTTGGGGGAGGGATAACATGTTATAATGCTGTACACCTGCCTCAATGCCTGTTATATGCATATGTATATGTGTATGTTTTTGGGTGGGGGGGAGAAAGGAGAATTTTTTTTTCTTCTCTCTCCTCTCCCCATCATGTTGATATTGCGGACACTGTTCTGAATTATTTTACTATTTTGGTATTCTCTTGCACATCTTTGGCACTGGTTGGATGCCATATGGCCGTGATTTGGCAATTGGATTCTTTGTAGTTGTTAAGTTTTGTTCATCTAGTTCAGGGTGCCTCCGATCCGCCTAGAGGTGCTAAGACGGGGTGAATAGGCGGGAGACATAGCTAGTACCTTTGGGGAGATTTACTTTGCTACTGAGTTTTGACAATGCTATTGCCAGCTTGTACCTGTCTGTGTATGTATATGTTTATATATTTCTCTTTCGGACTATGGGTTACGATTCCAAACTAATATTATTAAGCTGGTCTCGTCTTACATGTTTTGGGCAGGGGTTAGACGCTATGTTGCCGTATTCCGGCACTTACACCCCTTGAAGCTGATGAAGTCTGCTCGTTTGATGACGCCTCCGATCTGCCTGAGAGATGCTAAGACGGGGAGGATGGGTATCACAGTTCCCGTGATTTTCTGTCACTCTCTGCTGTGGTGTGTTCCTATTGGTGGAGCTTGGTTATGCCCGCCCAGTGTGGCCTTCTTATACTGGGCCTCTGGCACCTGTCAGGTGCCCTTTCGTGATGTTCCAGTACCAGTGCTTCCGTTGCTGTGTTCCTGTGTACCGATTTGGCTTGTCTGACTATTCTACTGGTTCCTGCTCCGTGTATGACCCGGCCTGGCTGACGTTCCTGCTCCGTAATTGATCCGGCTTGTCTGAAGCTCCTGCTCCGTGTATGACCCGGCCTGGCTGACGTTCCTGCTTCGTGACTGGTTTCCTGTGATCCTGTTCCAGCGAGATCTCATCTATGTCGCTTGGCGACATTGTGAACTGTTTACAGTGAGCAGTATATGCTGACCTACCACTTGCTGAGCTTGTTGCCTCTGTTTCCGAGCCTGTCTGTTAACAGTTGCAGTGCTTGTTGCCTCAGATACTGGGCCTTTCCGTTAACACTTGCTGAGCTTGTCGCCTCCGTTACCGAGCCTGTCCGTTAACACTTGCAGGGCTTGCTGCCTCAGATACTGGGCCTATACGTTGACACTTGCTGAGCTTGTTGCCTTCTATACCGAGCCTCTCCGTTAACACTTGCTGTGCTGGTTGCCTTCATTACCGACCCTGTCCGCTATACTTGCAGAGCAGTTGTGGCTTACGTTTACTGTGATACCGATAGCTCTTGCAATACACTCGTTCCATTCACGCACTGGAAGGGTGCTACTGGCTCTGGTCCTACTCAGCTCTGGCAGTGTTGTGTATCCGTTAACGCACCAAGGGGTGCTACTGACTCTGGTCCCATTCAGCTCTTGCAGTGTCATTAACCCGTTCAGCACTGGAAGGGTGCCGTTGGATCTGGTCCCATTCAGCTCACACAGTGTGGTTCATCCCGTTACGTAAGGCAGAGTGCTCGTGGCTCTTGTACCATTTAGCTCTAGCACAAGTGGTTGGTCTTGCATATTGCCAGTCCTTTGAGGACTACTGTTTGAACTCACTACTAGGTGCTCTCCACCTCGCACCTCAGTCTCTGGCTGCTCTTGTCATCTACTGGGCGTTGTCTTTACACACCACATCAGAGACTGATTACTTGCATTGGACTTTAACCCTTGTTATACTGTACCCATTGTATTGTACAGTATTGCTCCTTATCCATACTGTGTCTGCTATACAACCATATTTGCCTTCAGTTACGTGTTATTACCTATTTCTGCCCTTAGGGGGCAGTGTTCCTCATTTGTTCTCAATAAAACTGTGTTTTATTTTTTACCTCTGGTCTGAGTGTCTGATAAAACCGTTACAATGAGTGGAAGAAATGCTGGGTTACAGCTGAGGGATTGACTTAATATTGAGCGGGAGATGTTGTGTTCTGGGGGAGGCTGTGGTGGTATGGTCAATAAGTTCTCCTTTATCCGCTGCTATGAAGTGGTGGTGTATTTACTGTTTGCTTTATATTCTTCTGTGGGGGGCGGGAGTGTAGATGGGAGCATACGTGATCTGTTGATCTCTAGTTAATTGGTTTATGTGTGTTGGGTGGGAGGGTGGGGGACGATGTTTTGGCTGCCAGGCCACGGGTATGGGTTGGTTATGGGATAAAATCTCTGTCAGGTTGGGGGTGACAGAGATAAGGTGGGATGTTTGGTTAGGGGTTAGGTTTCTGGGGTTCCTCTCTCTTCTGGGCCGGGCGATCCTCGCCCCCGGCACGCCCAGCCGTATAGCCAGGGATGTAGCATATAATCTCTATATCTGTAATGACAGCACTAAACTGTAATTTTTTGTCATTGAACGTGCGTGGCTTGAATGATGCCGTGAAACGATCTTTAGTCTTAAACCACATCAGAAAACAGACTCCAGGGGTGGTCATGTTGCAGGAGACACATCTCTCAGCAAGTAGAGTTCTGTCTCTTCGGAGGCAGTGGATACAAAGTCATTTTCATGCCACATACTCCACATATGCCAGAGGTGTTTCTATTCTTATTACTAAACTGGTTTAATTTGAATTCATCAACCTCAAGTCGGACCCCCAGGGATGTTACCTCTTTTTAACATGCAAATTGCAGGGAGTTCTGTTTGTTTTATTGAATGTTTATATCCTGCTGCCTTTTGACCCTTCAACCCTTGGAGACATACTTGTGTACATTTCTGACAAGCCACATCACCATATTGTCTGTATGGGAGACTTTAATATAGCTACTAATTCTGACTTGGACAGATTAGGTGGTTTGGCTGTCGACTCCAAATTGCATAGAGATTCCTTCCTCAGTCTCATAGGTGACATGGGATTCATAGATGTATGGAGGACTCTCCATCCGAAGACCCAGGAGTTCTCATGCCACTCTGCTACCTATAAAAAATTATCTAGAATTGATTATGCATTCGACAATCGGTTGACCTTTAATTTGGTTACATATTGTTGTTTTCTGAACAGGGTCACTTCCGACCACTCCCCGTTTTATTAACACTACAGCAAGACCGGAGACCTAGATCTGGGATGTGGAGGCTTAGTCCTGTCTGGTTGACTGATGCGCATCTGGTATCCAAACATAGGGAAGATCTGAATTAATATTTTGTTAATAAAGTTGACACTGCTGCTCAAGGCATTGTTTGGGAGGCTGCTAAGGCGACTGCAAGGGGCTCCTTGATCTCCCTTATATCTATGAAAAATAGGCTTGGGTCTAGAGAAGTGGAGGACTTGGAATCGGATGCTGCTGAGGCGGAAAAACAATTTGTAGAAAAAAGGGACTCGATATCTTATACTAACTTTGTTTCTTGCTCCTTAAAGTATTCCATAAAATTGTCTGACCTAAGTGCCCATCGCATTTTTTACTTGAAACAAAATATCTTTGAAAATGGAGATAAGGCAGGGAAACAAATGGCTCATTGATTCTCAAAACCAGGGGACTTCGTCGGTTTCCTTACTCCAGGACCCTGGG
This sequence comes from Rhinophrynus dorsalis, assembly GCA_037306005.1. NCBI lineage: Eukaryota > Metazoa > Chordata > Amphibia > Anura > Rhinophrynidae > Rhinophrynus > Rhinophrynus dorsalis. The sequence goes on from CM074722.1 coordinate 182,905,385, forward strand.
GGTGAACTGATTCTTGATCCACAGATGATTAATTCGCAATTTTGGTGCTTCTATTCTCGACTTTATAAATCTCGATTGACCCGCTCTGAGTCTCAGATCTCTTGTTTTATTGACCAGTGTGGCCTTCTGCAACTTTCCTTTGAGCATAAACAAATGCTGGATGCTCCTATTCTTCTGCGAGATGTGGTGGAGGCTATCCGTGGTTTGCCGGCGGGCAAGGCATCGGGTGTGGATGGTCTTCCTTCAGAATGGTATAAAGAATTTGTGGATGTCTTAGCCCCCCATTTGTTGAATACCTTCTATGCTGCTATTGATGACGGACACCTTCTGAATTCTATGAATAATGCTTCCATTATTGTATTGCCCAAACCAGGAAAAGATCTGGAGATATGTGATTCTTACAGGCCCATTTCCTTATTGACTACGGACGCCACAATTGTGGCAAAAATCCTAGCTACCAGATTAAATATGGTACTGGGAACCATAATACACGAAGATCAAAAAGGCTTTATGCCAGGTAAATCAACTTCACACAATCTTAGAAGGTTATTTATGCACCTGCAACTCTCTCATGATACTATGGGATCTCGGGTGATAGCATCTCTTGATGCATCTAAGGCCTTCGACTCTGTCGAGTGGCCTTATCTTTGGCATGTGCTCAGGGGATTTGGATTCGGCCCATCCTTTGTCAAATAGATACATATTTTATATAGCAATCCCAGTGCTTTGGTGGTGACGGGCGGACTGTGTTCACAGTCCTTCTCCTTGCATCGTGGCACCAGGCAGGGCTGTCCACTCTCGCCCGGCCTGTTCGCCTTGGCCTTGGAACCCCTGGCTTTTCTCATTCATGCAAATCCATTGATTAGGGGACTTAGGGTGGAAGGCAGAGAGGAAAAGCTTGCACTATACGCTGATAACATCCTGCTTTTTTTGGATGATGATGGGAACTCCTTGGAGACCACATTGAAATTGGTGGATGACTTTGGTACGTACTCTGGATTCCAAATAAATTGGACTAAGTCCTCCTTGCTTCCGATTGATGGTAAATCGCGGGAGTCTTCTCCGACTAATGTCCCGCTTACATATGTGGATGAGTGTACATACTTGGGGATTAGGGTGGCAGCAACGACGGACTCCTTTTTGGAAATTAATTTGATACCCAACATTCAATATTTTAACGATAAAACTATTGCATGGCTTCACCTGCCTTTAAATGTTATTGGTAGATCGAATCTTATTAAAAGGATTTTTTTGCTAAATTTTTGTATGTTTTTCAAAACACGCCGGTCCCTATACCGAAAAAATATTTCCAACAAATAGACAGAATTATCTCACGTTTCATATGGAGGGGGGGAAGGGCTAGAATTAGGGTGACTACCCTCATGAGACCTAAACATGAGGGGGGAATTGCTGAAATGTGGTGTCCAGGCTGGATTCTAGGTCTAAAACCCAAATAAAGTTTCACTGAAATGTGGTATCTTGACTTCTAGGTCCAACACACAAATAAACAATCATACACAGTTATGTGAAAGAAACAGTCAAATATATAACTAAATTGATATGTACAATATAAAATCAAAGTCAAAAACAAGATCTATGGCTATATAGAAGTGAATATATGTATAATAAACATTTTATTTGATGTGATGTTCTAAATATCTCAGACAAAAATCTCTCCATGGCTGGATTAATTAAAAAGGCATATTATTGTTAAAACCTTAATAAATCCAGGGCCTTGCTTTGCTGAAAATGTTACATTTTAATGAAGCAATAATGGTTAAAATCCCTCTCTTTTTTTTAGATAATATGGTTTTAAAATATATACCATTACAAATTTGAGGGGAACATTGGGCCTTGGATACAAAAGAAAAATAAAATTAACAATTCCAGAGTGATAATCTAGCTGCCTGGTCAGTATCTAAAACAATATAGAGTGCTAAAATTAGAAAGAAAAGAAAAAACAATTGTAAACATTACTGTACCCATACATATCTGATTCTCAAAGGGTATATAAAAAATCCCAAAAACTACTAAATCCCCCATATTCCTAATTCTTTATTCTGCATTTTTATACTTTATTCCTGTCAATTTTAAAGCCTGTTGAGAAACTGGTAAACATGTGCTCAGGATGCAGAGATTAGACCACTGAAGGTAAAGCATTATAGAGTATACAGACCCTAAGTGTAAATAATTTCTGTTCTGGGGTGGGCTAAAGGTCTCCATTGTGTTTCCATCAAAACAATCTGTGAAAACCATGTGGTTGTCCTCTTTTTCATGGAAATATCCACTTTAAATAAAGAGATTCCAATTTTCACTGTTTTTGTCCACTGCCAAAAAAAGTTTCACTATTTTTCAATAGCTACAACATTTTCAACCATTTACTTACATGTTATTTTGCCTTTTCTCTATAAAAATGTGACATTTTCCATGAAGTATAACACAACAGCTACAGAGTGAGAGGTACTAGGCTTTTGTGAAAATTTTAAACTGAAATCTGCAAATAATGGCACTTTTCTCTTGGTGAAAAATTTCCTGCAAAAAATGCAGTGTTTTTGCTTTTTTCTGCCTTTTACACCCATTGAAATCAATGGAAAGAAAAATATTTCTACACCACATAAAAGTTTTCTACAGCCATATAAAAGGCTGTCAGGCTCTCACAGCAACCATTCTGTGTTTGTGAGAGGAGAGAACAGCATGTTTTTGAGCTACAGAAGATAGGAAAATAAAGGGGAATTGAAGCTTAGATTAGAGAGTCATTTAGGTAGGACATTTGTTCTCTGTATTAGGGGAGTCTGGGGGCACTCTAGGGGATAAGAAGGAAAGAAGGAGGTTGTCCCCTAAATACTCCAAAATTCCATGTGACTGACAGGCAAGACACAGGCAACCTATTTGCTTGCTGATCTTGCTTTTATTGTCCCTGTGCTGGGTGGGGAAGTCTAGGGAAAGACAATGTTGATTTTCTTTTTAGTTATAATTTTTTTGTACAGTCTGTGATAAGACAACAGGGTGGACAACTTAAAAAAAAAAAAAGAAAATGAAATATCTTAGATGACAGTGACAGACAGCTGACTGGGCTTAGGCGAGGCATCATACAGCTCCATCAGTTGTGTTGTGTACTGTACAGTAAAAAAACACAGTGTAGTTGCAGAATGTCCAGCAAACGCACAAGGGGAAGGGGGTGGGGTGGAGCAGTGTAGGGATGTGAGAGTAAAGTAATAGTCCAAAAACCTACTGCAGCAATGGTTGTTGCAGCATGTGCAATAAATGATGATGATCCCTTTACTTCAAGAGAGGATGCAGTTAAGGTCCCAGCAAAACTAGGTCCAGCACCACCAGTGCCAGTAGAAATATAGAACCATATAAGAAGAACACTGAAGATGACAAGTCACATTCAAGTGTTGAAGATGCTGACAACAGCATAATAGAGGAGGGTATAGCAACTGAACTGCCTGCTGCATCACACAGTGAGACACTAAAACACCTGTCCTCAAACTAGTAGTGAATTTTGTTATAGTAAAAGTAAAAGGAAATTGTTTGAGACTAGGGGTGGGTGAAAGTTGTCACCGTGTTTCTGTGGGAAATTTTGCGAAAACCACATTGTTATCCACTTTTTCACAGGAAAATCCGCTTTAAAACTAGCAGTTAAAATTTTCATATTTTTCGCCCATTGGCCAAAATTTGTTGCCATTTTTTCAATGGCTAGAAAGTTTCCGCCCGTTGATTTATGTTGTTTTCACACTGCCGCTATAAAAACGTGACGTTTTCACTGAAGGCAGACACAATAGAAGTAGCTACAGAGTGAGATAGACGTGCTGTGCTGTGCTGTTCTCTTGTGATATTTTGCAAAAAGTGAGGCAGGAGAAGCTCATAGTGATTCTTATCACTATGAGTAGAGTAAAAAATGATCAATGGAGGAGCTGGAAGGACCATTATGTGTCCATTGAGTCTGAGGAGGAAGGGACCACTACTGTACCAATGCTGTCCAATCTGCCTAAATTACCCCAAGGGATCTTGGGGAATTTAATGGGAAGGGAGGGAGAAAAGGGAATGAGAAGGAAGCATAGGAATGCGAACGGGGTGTGCCGGGTGTGCCTAAGCACACCCTCACCACAGGGCCAGATTAATATAGGGGCTGAGGGAGCTGCAGCTCCAGACCCACAAATTAAAATAGGCCCAGGCAGCCTGGCATAAAAAGCCGCCCACTTGGACTCCCCCACCCGTGAGAACAATCACTGTGGCTGCCGGCAGCTAAGCGATGTTCCCTAAGTGCCATTGTCAGTGTCTGTCACTGACATTACGCTTCCCGTCATTGAGTCTATAGAGACTCAATGTGTAGGGAAGCTACTTGATAGCTGTGCATGTGTATGCAACCTTCAGGTCTGCATACCCTGCGCATGATGATGATAACACCATTGGGGGTGCGGGCACCAATAAACATGCTTGTCGCATGATCTGTGCGCCAGAACACCGGATTATGCACTTCTCTTGAATCGTCTCTTTGCTAGCAGCTTATGTCAGTGGCCTGTATCTGATGTGGGCAGTGTGTGGAGGACGGAGGTAGGCAGTGTGTGGAGATGGACACGGTGGGCAGTGTATTATGGAGGTGGGCAGTGGGCACAGAGTGTGGCAGTGGGCAGTGGGCACAGAGTGTGGAGGTGGACAATGGGCACAGCCACAGAGCGAGGAGGTGGACAATGGGCACAGAGTGTGGAGGGGGTCAGGATGGAGAAGGGTGGACAGTGTGCGGAGGGGGGACAATAGGGATCATGTGGAGTTGGGCAGGGTGTTGCAGGTGGACAGTATGTGGAGGTGGTGGGCACTGTGGAGGAGGACAGGGTGGACAGTGTGTAGAGAAGGACAGGGTGTGGAGGTTGACAGTGTGTGGAGGTGGGCAGTATGGAGACGGAGAGGGTGGACAGTTTGTGGAGATGGACAGGGTGGGCAGTCTTTTTACTGTTTTCTGTCTGTAAAATGCAGTTTGAAACAGTGGCATTAAAATTAATGTGCAGTGGCTAACCGTTCTCCCTCCCATAAAAGCATTCTAAATTACAATATATGCCAAAGTGGAGAGTTTTAAGCTCATAAAGGTAAATTTGACAACATCTGTTGGTCACATTGCATTGCACATTTGCTATTATATTTGTATGTTGTGTGCCCATTTGGTTCCCAGTCCAGATTAATACATTTATTCATTTATTTAGCACACACACACACACACACACACACACAAACATATATATATATATATATATATATATATATATATATATATATATATATATATACACACACACACGTGCACGTGCACACCCTAATGTAATTGGCTGCTCACGCCTATGGAAGGAAGGGAGAAAAGGGAATGGGAAGGGAAGGAGAAAAGGGTAGTACTAGTGAGAGCAGGACAGGTCAGCTGCCTGTGCCTGCTGCAAGATGTGCTGCCCCTGCTGCCACTGCCACCATTGCTGTACCTGCAGCCTCTAGTGTTGTACCTGCTGTCAGATATGCTGCCACTAGTGTTGAACGTGCTGCCAGTGCTGAACCTACTGCCAGTGCTAAACCTGCTACCAGTGCTGAACCTGCTGTCAGTGCTGAACCTGCTGCCACCAATACTTTGCCTGCTGCTAGTGTTTCTTGTAGTACTTGGGGGGAAGGAGAAAATTATGCCATGTGTGACAGCAGGGGACCCTCTGTCACATTGCTCGTCACCTCCTCCAAGCAGCAGTGAGATGTCTGGAATAGAGCAGCATCATATAGGGACTAGTGGTGGTGGTGGTGGTGTTGGAGAAGCTGAGGTGGAAGAGACATTGATGGCCTTTTTATCAGAAACTGAGATGGAATGGGAGACAGGGATGAGGATGGGCATCACCGCCACCACTAGTAATAAGCTTTTGGAGTTAGTGGAAATTGCAAGTGCTCTAATTTATGAGATGAAAGGACAGAAGGGTGCTGAGGATAAGGCTAGTGTGCCACAGACCACCATGGACACAGTAGGAATGGGGTCAACAAGTAATGCAGGACTAGGACAGGTTCAACTTGTCAGCACCAGCAATACTCCTGGTCCTAGTTGCAGTGCTAAATCTGAGGCAGTAGCAGCAAAATTATCAGCTACCACAAAAAGTGAAGGGGAATGTGGAGGACAAGAAAAAAGAGGCCATTCTTCTCCACCTGTTCCCTATCCCTCCCCCCAGAAGTCACGGGTGTGGGACTATTATTCTCTTCCAGCAGGCACAGTGCAGTCATCATCAACAATGGTACAGTAAAAAATTTGTGACAAGTTAGTGAGAAGGGGAAAGGAGGGAACACACCTTTGCACAACCTCCCTGATAACACACATGAAACGCAGACACCATGACATTTATGTCAAACATGTTAATGCCAAACACCCATTACAGAAATATAGCACCGCTGTTACTGTACCCCCTGACTCTCCAGAAAGGTGGAGATCAAAGAGGAGGAAGAATAAAGAAACTCAGACAGACACTGGAAATTCCATGAGGAGCGAAATTAGCTTGCCATCAACATCACCTTCTTCCTCTAGGGTAACAAGTACATCTCCTGCCAATCCACCTCATTCATCATTACCTCCCCTGCCAAATGAAAGCCACTCTTTTGATGTTAGGATATGGCAGTTCATCTCTACCCATTGCACACTGTGTGGTGCACTGACCACACATGCCAGTGTGGTGGAGGAGAATCGATATCAGGCCATCAAGTGGCATCTGAGGAGATTCCATCCCACAAAATATGCTAAGATGGAGGCAGGGAGGGTTCATCATTACTATTAAATTGTCAGCAAGTTGTCATGTGTCCTTAGTGCGGTCTGGACAAGGGGTACAGTGACAGTGGCAGTATGTGGTTTCGGGTGTCATGGTGTTTGGATACAGTTGTGCCACCACACACATACCGTGTACATTGCAGTTGCTGAGAAGACCCACTGATCCTGCTCTCAAGAGAAAAAATATATTCTAATAACAACACACCCATGATGAATTTGGAGGAGGTGCAGGTGGAGAAGATTTAATGGCCAACTTGTTCTTTTCTCCACAAATACTGGGAGCTACCTATTCTGCTGCTACTGCCTCAGGCGTATCACTGGGGCCAGTCATGGTAAATGGAACCTTCATCATCTATCTTCCATGTTACTGCTGTTGTTGATCCCATTCCCTTTCAGCTGCCTAATCATCCTGCTGCTTAAACAACTGAGCAGCAGCAGTACTAACAGCAGTTGCAGCTCAGAACTTAGGAGGACATTTGACAGTGGCCAGTGGCCAACATGACCTGCTGGCATTAGGCCAGTAAAGCATTTTTATTTTTTTCTCAGGTCTTGTGTTTAAAAAAAATAAATAAATAACAAGAATAAAATCTAGTGCTACAAAAAATAAACAAATTTTGGGGGGTTTGTTTCTAACGAGCCTAAGTCCTACAAATCAATGTTTCCTTATGGCTTGTGCCAAATAAGCTTAAAGAGGATGTGTCACTTATGGACAACATCCCTTAAATAGTTAGGCTATATATTAAAAACAATGAAAACAGTATTTATTTTGTATTTAAAGTTTTGATGTTTAATTTTAAGGAGGCAAATATGGTTTTTGATACCTTTTATTGGCTAACTAAGCAGATTTAAATGCAAGCTTTCAAGACCTTAGGTCTCCTCCTCAGGTATGTTATACAGATAAATATGAAAACATCTCTCTTAAATACAAGTACACATTGCATTGTTTAGCATGGAAATCAGATAAGAGAACTCAATCCAGATCCAGATATCTTTGATCAGTCAGTGGTAAATTGCACTCTTCCTCTGAGGCCTTAAAGGTATTTACGATGTTCTTGGGTCTGTTGGAAAGGTCAATCAACTAACTTGTAATGTGACAAAAACTCTTTATCTCTATTTAAACCACTACAAAGTGCATTAAATTTTAACATTAATTTTACCTTCCATACATTTCTGTCCCTCTGAGTGTGGAACCGTCCCATCAATACAGTTAAATTAATATCCCTGACACTGTGCCCATTTTGACAAAAATGTTCTCCCACTAGTATCTCTGTCTTTTTATTATTAACACTGGATATGTGGGAATTAAACCTCTTATGTAGCGCTTGTCCAGTTTCTCCCATATACAGAGCTTTTGGGCATTTTGCACATATGATAAGGTATATTAAATTGGATGATTTACAGGTGAAGGTACCAGTGATCTTATGGCGTAACTGGGTGTTTGGAATAGGTATCTTGTCTGTGGTGTAAATGTGTGCACAGGTTTCACATCTCTTTTGTAGGCAGGGAGATATGCCATTTTTTGTATTTTATTCAGGGCACTCCTCACCATCAGTTGTTTCAAATTGGGAGGCTGTCTGAAGGAGAGTAAGGGAGGCTGTGGAAATATGTTCTTAAGTCTTTCATCCATATGTAATTTCATTTGAAGTTCTCTTGATATTTTGTGTAGCACTTCAACATGGGGGTGGTAAGTGACCACCAGTGGCACCCAGTTTTCTTTATGTTGTTCTTTGTAGTGCAACAGATTTTTTTCTTGGTATTTAGGTAGCCTTCTGTATCTGACTGTCTATAAAACACGGTTACAGCGCAACTATTATTAAGTCTCCTCTGAGTTTCTGGAGGTGCTTCTCACGGTCTATCATGTCAGAACAGATGCTGTGGTATCTGATGGCCTGGCTGTATATGATGGAGTTCTTTGTGTGTTTTGGGTGGAAGCTATTGTTTTTCAGGTAGGTAAGTTATAAAGTCTGGGCTGCAGCTATTTCCACATAGACTGCAGCCCAACACTCTGCCTCTGCTCTACTCCTTTCTCAGATGACGGCAGCTTATGTCTGTAAGCTGGAGAGCTCTCATTGGCTAGATATTGATCTCTGCCAATGCAAGGAGCATTACCTGCTGCTTCTTGCCCATTGCCCTTATATTCTTCTAATCTTTTAGAGGTGTCAAACAATTTCTTTTTACTTTCACAAAGTTAACTACTACTTTGATGACAGGTGTTTTGGTGCTTGTTTCTCCCACTGTCATATGCAGCAGTTGGATCAGCTGCTACACCTTCTTCCATTATGTCATTGTCATCGTCAACACTAGAATGTAACTCGTTGTTGTCTACAGTGTTCTTCTTATATGGGTTTTCTATAGTACTGGTGTTGATGATGAAACTTTTGGTGGGACCTTGACAATATGTATCTTCTCCAGGGAGAGAGGGATCATCATCATGTATTGCACAAGCTACAGCAGCCATGGCTGCAGTCAGTTCTTGAACTATCACTTTACTCCCACATCCCTTTCACTGCTCCTACTTTCCCCTTCCCCCTGCCCTTGTGCATTTGCTGGACATTACTCAACAACTGTGTGTGTTTTTACTCTAAGAACACAAAGGAACTGATGGAATGTGATGTCTTGCCTTGGACCTCAACAAAATTCTAAATCTCATCTGCTATCTCTCAAATCTGCCTCAGTCATTCAGATCATGTCAGGGTCCCAGTCAGCTGTCTGTCACATAATGTTTTTATTTTATTTATTTTTACAGTTGCCCACCCAGTGTTATCACTGTCCAAAAAAATTCTAACTAAAAAATAAAATCTACAGTTTCTTTTCTCAGACTTCCCCAGCACAGATATAATAATAGCAAGATCAGCAAGGAAATTGCTTGGACTGCAGCTGCGTTTTTCTTTCAAATCAAATCAGTCAGACAGAATGTTGGGGTATTTGGGGTCAACCTCTTTTAGTCCCTTCTCACACTCCCAGGCACAGAGATAATAATTACAGCAAGACCAGCAAGGAAATTGGACCACAGCTGCCTGTGTCTTGCCAGTCAGTCACACCGACTCTTGCAGTATTTGGGGCCAATCTCCTGTCTCCCCTCTTCTCCCCCAGAGTGCCCTCAGACTCCCCCTAATTAGGGGTGGGTGAAAGTTGTTGCCGTGTTCCCATAGGAAATTTAGCCAAAACCACGTTGTTATCTGCTTTTTCCCAGGAAAATCCACTTTAAAACTAGCGGTTACAATTTTTGCATATTTTGCCCATTGGCCAAAATCTTTTGCCATTTTTTCAATGGCTAAAAAGTTTTTGCCCATTGATTTTCGCACTTCCGCTATAAAAACTTGATGTTTTCGCTTAAGGCAGACACAATAGAAGCAGCTACAGAGCAAGATAGACGTGCTGTGCTGTTCTCTTGTGATATTTAGCAAAAATTGAGGCAGGAGAGGCTCATAGTGACTCCTATCACTATGAGCAGCAAAAAGAGGAACTTGAAGGACCGTTATTATGTGTCCACTGAGTCTGAGGAGGAGGAGGAGGAAGTATCACGGTGCCCGTGCTCCTCTTGCGACATTCTGTCAGTCTACACTCTGCTTCACTCCTATTGGCTATACTGTGCTTGTCCCGCCCAGTATAGCCTTTATATGCTGGGTTCTGGCACCTCTCTGGTGCCCTTTCGTGTTTTTCCTGTACCAGTGCTTGTTTCTGCTCTCAGTATTCCCAGTGTACCCACCCGGCCTGCCTGACTACTCTGCATCTCGTCTCCTGCCTGTGAACCGAGCTGGACTGCCTGACTATTCTTGTTCTCCTGCTCCTGTGCACCGACCCAGCTTGGCTGATGTTCCTGCTCCGTGTACCGACCCGGCTTGGCTGACATTCCTGCTCCATGTACCGATCCGGCTTGGCTGACGTTCCTGCTCCGTGTACTTACCCGGCTTGGCTGACGTTCCTGCTCCGTGTACTGACCCGGCTTGGCTGATGTTCCTGCTTCGCAAGTGGCCTAGTCTCCGTTACTGCTACGGCAGTGTGCAAGTGGCTTTGTCTCCGTTACCGCTCCTGCAGAGTGCTAGTGGCCTAGTCTCCATTACTGCTACGGCAGTGTGCTAGTGGCCTTGTTTCCGTTACTGCTCCTGCAGAGTGCAAGTGGCCTTGTCTCTGTTTACTGCTACGGCAGAATACAAGTTGCCTGATCTCCGTTACTGCTACGGCAGTGATCCATGTTGCTCAGTCTCTGATACTGCTCTGACAGTTCACGTTTGTCTGCTAACCTGCTACTGGGCGTTACTCATCTTTATGCTCTCTATCCTAAGTGAGCTCCTTCACAGACCTCTCTTCACATGGGACTGTTTACACTTGCTGAAGGCCATTAACCCATGCAATACAGATACCCTGGGAAGCCTTTGTATTCTACCTGACCTGTGTCAGTATATTCTGTTATGGACTCTATGGTTATAATGGACCTGTGTAGGCATATGTATATGAAACCTGTCTTGTGTCTGCATTATTCTGATAAAATACTACAGGACCTGTGAGGGTTATTGTACTACTGTTCTTTCAATAAAACTGTGTTTTATCCTAAACCACTGTGTCTGTGTGTCGAACAAGCCATTACAGGAAGTGACTAGCAGTACAGAACCAATGCTGTCCAGTCTCGCTAAATCACCCCAAGGGATCTTGGGGAATTTAATAAGAAGGAAGGGAGAAAAGGGAAGGAAGGAGAAAAGGACAGTGAGAAGAGGACAGGTCAGCTGCCTGTGCCTGCTACAAGACGTATTGACCCTGCTGCCAGTGCCACCATTTCTGTAACTGCAACCACTAGTGTTGTACCTATTGCCAGATGTGCTGCCACTGCTGCCAGTGCCACCATTTCTGATCCTTCAGCCACTAGTGTTGTACCTGTTGCAAGATGTGCTGCCCCTGCTGCCAGTGCCACCATTTCTGATCCTGAAGCCACTAGTGTTGTACCTGTTGCCAGATGTGCTGCCCCTGCTTCCAGTGCTACCATTTTTAATCCTGCAGCCACTAGTGTTGTATCTGTTGCCAGACGTGCTGCCACTGGCCAAAATTTTCTGCTGGCATTAGGCCAGTAGGGCATTTTTATTTTTGTCTCATTTTTTGAGGGGTTTGTTTCTAACAAGTCTAAGTCCTACAAATCAATGTTTCCTTAGGGCTTGTACCAAACTAGTTTAAGTCCTACAAAGCAATGTTTCTTCAGGGCCTGGACCACTAATAAGTCTAAGTCCTACAAAGGCCTCTAACAACAAATCAAACAAATCATCCTCTATAAAATACTCTATCAAGTCAAGTATCAGTCCACCCCAGTGGTAGCTTGTGTCAGGGGGTTCCTGTCTCTGTCACTTTAAATATAAATGTCTATTTTTATTTATTGATTTATTTTTTTACTAACTGTCCCTCCAATAGCAGTCAAGAAAGCCCCACAAAACAAATTCCCTGTTCAAATGATTCATTCATTCACCAGCACAGGCATCCTCCACAGACCCCTTTATACCATATCTTATGGTTTTTATTTTATTTTATTTAGGATTTCTTTTTTTAGTAAGTGCCCCCCAATCCCAGTAAACAACCCCCCAAAAATCATCCCCTGTTCAACTGATTCTTTCTCCACACCCCACCAACACAGTCACCCTCATGCCCCTTCTGTGCCTTTGGGAAATAAAATATTATTTGTAATGTGTTGTGTGTAACTGCTATGTTCCCACTGATTTCATTGGACAAAAAAAGCGGAAAATCAGCACTTTTCACAGGAAATTTTTCACCAAGCGGAAAGTCCCATTTTCGCCGATTTCAGTTTGAGGTGTAATGTTTCGCCCATCCCTACCCCTAATACAGAGAAGAAATGTTCTACCTAAAAGGCTCCCTAAACTAAGCTTCAACTCCACTTTACTTGCCTATCTTCTCTGTCTCAAAATGTGTTGCTCTCTCACAAACACAGAATGGCATGCTGTGAAAGCCTGACACCCTTTTATATGCCTGCAGGAAAAGAAGAGAAAACTGCCATGTGGTGGGGAGAAATTCAGTCTTCCCATTGATTTCAATGCAATGAGTGAGGCAAAAAATCAGGAAAATTGCACTTTTCACAGGAAATTTTCCTCTAGGCGGGAAGTGTAATTTCTCAGCTATTTTGGTTTAAGGTGAAAATTTTTGCCTATCCCTCATGGTGAGACAAGAGGGAGAAAAAGCTTTACTGAGGGCTGAGGAGGCCGGGACACTGTTTTATATATATATATATATATATATATATATATATATATATAGTATATTTATAATAGTAGCAGCAATTAACCAAAAAGTGTTAGTTGGTATACAGATGCATTAATGTCCTATTTGGTACATATAAGATTTATATGCAGTGCTCAATAATAAAATTTACATTTTCTGCTCAGATCATATATTTAATCAATCACTAGTTTCATATTTAACCTAAGATATTAAACACAAAAAAAACAGCTTTTAAAATATGAAATTGTTTGTAATAACATGCACATATGTGGATGCGATCATTTATGTGAAGATAATTATATATGGCAGAAGAAAGAAATTTTTATATAAAAAAAAAACAACTCTACCTTTGAATGTGCGCTTGAATTCATTTACAACTGTTGCTGGTTTAAACACTTCAGGCAGAATAAGTGGATGGCACTAAACAGCTTAGCTGCAATTATTATAGAATGTCTGAGGTATAATTTCCCCTGCGGTTTTGTTAGGCGTACAGAATTCATAATTCTGATTTGTGGCAGGTAGTTATTACCTACCCATCACAGGTGGGTATATGCAAATATTATTTTGATAAGGCTGAACAAGTGAACAGCTTTTATTTCAGTATTCAGTTATTAATAAGATTTGTGATTCTGCTACTATGGAGCCATTTAATTAATTTGATAGTACAGATAAAATATAAATTGTTTTGTACATTACATAATTCTATTTTCCAGAGGATTATAAAGAGACTGGTTAAATGAACATACTTTGGATTGATAAGTCATTTCGCATTAAGAAGATATGAACTTTGTTAATTTCCCTCCTAATAATTTCTACTTATTAAAATTTCCATGTCCAAAAAGAGAATGACTGTTCTAAACAATACTTATAATTTTCTACTTATTTTTATTAAAAAGCTTTTGCTCAACACTGTTTATTTTACAACATTACACTTTCAATAGTTAAAGAAAGAAAGGATGTGTTAGTTCTGTAGTATAACTAAGAATTGAACATATCATATATGTTGTTGTATATTTTCTATTTAATTTAAAATGGACTTTCACTGAAAGCATTGAATTAGACCTCTCTCTTATTTGGAGATTATTAATAAGTTCAGCTATTTTATAGACACTTTGATACCTTTGACAAATAGAAGCATTAAGGGGAAGACGTAAGTAATCTTGAGAGTGTCTGTATAATGTTCTCAAAGTGATGTAAAGATATGGATACATTTTCCAGAACATTTTCACTAAGTACTAGCTCCAGTTAGTTGACTGTTTTGGAAAGTGGAGTAGAAATGGTCTTGTCCAAATAAGAACTGTGTCATAATGTATTGCAATGATCTGACAAACTAAGCACCCAATGTAAGCTGTGTGGTTGGACTCTGAAGTAGATTCCCTGCTATTTGATATAATAATATGTTAAGAGCACAACAGACAATTCTGCAAGGCAGGCCCCAGTGGGCCACCAGGGTCAAGACAGAAAGTAAGTCAGATCAAGAAAGGGCAGGCAACGCTTTACAAGGCAGAAGATGGTGGAGTAGTCCAACAATGGAACCAAAGTGGATAATGTACCAAATCTCAGAACAGAAGAGAATTCAAAGGACCAGGCTGTCCTAGGAAGGTCTGAATTCGGGAGCGCCTCGCTCCATATCAGCAGCGGCACAGGCAATCTGTCCTGCTCATGACTGCAGTGCACGCAGCCATCTCTACTGCACATGACAGCTTCTGACAAACATCCTTAGCGAATTATAATATAGAATATGGCGACTAGCTCGATAATATGTGTATTGCAGATTCTAAATAAATCTTTAATCTTTGGAGACTGTGGGCCAGGTTAGTGCAGTATGAGCACCTGCGCCATCAGTTCCTTCCGGTTACCTTGTGGCACACTGCAATGCTTCTTACAGAGACCGGGACTGACAGCACAGGTGCGCAGACAAGATGCCTGGCTTCCGGTCTCTGAAGATTAAAGATTTCTTTAGAATATGCCACTTTTGGTAAGTAATACACGTATAATCAAACTAGTTGCCATATGTTTAATGACTGAAGGGCAACTTATTAATATGTGAAAGTTCCGCTTTAACACCAGGTTTAACCTGTTTTTCATGGAAGTCTGTTGTGAGAGTTAGAATATCATAGTGATAGAATATTTTCAGAAAATATTCAGATATACATTTACAGACTTGAGTCACACACTTTAGGTACAGCTCTTAAACGAAAAGTGTATGTTCAAAAGAAAAGTGGAGCAGTTCTGGGGCAAACCATTGGCACTGTAGTGGAGAATGAAAATTAAAAAAAAATGCCCATTGATTTAAATTGGGATTTTAATGCCCTGAATGCTAGAGAGGTCTCCAGTGCATTCAAGGGTTTACAATCCACATACATCCATAGTTCTTCCCTATAGTGCTAATGGTTTGCCCCAGAACTCCTCGACTTTTCTTTTGAACATTTGGCCATAAGCAGTGGCGTAACTATAGGGGTCGCAACCGCGACCGAGCCCGTCACTCCAGGGGCCCAGCTGCCCCCTGCGACCCCCTCCTCCTGGCGCCGCAATCTCCCTCTGGCTCTCTAGTAATGCAGAACGCTGGCTACCACTCCACTGGACCACCATTGATTGGGAGGTAGGAAATGGAGGCATTGTGGAGGGCCCGGGGGCCAATGTGTTTGGGGGTTGGGGGGGCCCATGCAACTTCTTGCACTAGGGCCAGGAGCGTTCTAGTTACGCCTCTGGCCATAAGAATATTTTTTATACTTCTCCCCTTTGGCCCATACTTATAAAAGCAATCTGGAGTTGTTCTGAAGTAAACCAACTGTGCCATGGAGATACATAAAAAATCCTGTTAAATTAAATTGGGCTTTCAAACTCTTGCTAGAGAGGTCCCCAATGCATTGTAAAGCAAAGCACTGGAGACATCTCTAGCATTCAAGGGGTTACAAAGCATTAATTAAAGGCATGAGAATTTAGGAATGTTTATTGTCCACTATAGTGCAGCTGGTTTACTCCAGAATAACTCCAGTTTGCGTTAATAAATATGAGCCATTGGATTTAGAGAGTTTATTTGTACTGTGGATTTCATTATTTTATAAATTTAGATTGTGACTTTCGCAATAAAATGCTGTTCTCACTACAATAACTTGAAGCAAATCTTTGATAGTGATTTTAAAATATATTTCGGCTTTGGTTGTTGTATATATGAATTACTTTATTATGTTATATATAAAAATGAGGTATCATTAGTGATCAATTATCCATAGTTTTCGTATCTCTGTAAAGATTTTATCAAAGTGTTTCAAATGAATTTTAGTTGATATTACTGTTTATCCAGAGAGCTCTTCCACATATTGTGAAGCAATGAATTGAAGACTTCTGGCATACAAGGGATTCAATAAGGATAACATCATCATTAGTTGATATCAACATTTATGGTGAGTGAATTCATCTATGACAGATATGGTGTAGTCATCACAGGAACCTTATTATTATTAGCAAAGTCTATTTCAAAATGTGAAAAAATGCCAGTTTTAATATAAGTTCTAGCAAGTAAGCCCTCTTATGCTTCTGTGTTATGGTGTTATATCTGTACTGTCAGCAATTTCCTTTTGCTTGTATCCCTATTGTCTGTTGCTACAAATTATTCTAGCTCTTTATAAATAAATAATAATATTTTTGTAAACTTCGGTATCCATGCTTAGTCATCTGTTGCACTAAGTGACTAAACTAATGCAAATCCTTGTTTCAATTAAGGTAAATTTGTTCTCATCCTTTCTAACTTTACTATTATTCCAAATACAGATACTCAGTTAAAAATATATAAATATAACTTTTGTATAAGTTCCTATATTTAAAAGTAAAAAATAAAACAAACATGAACCTGGCAGGAACTAGGTACCATGAACAAAAGTACATGTTATATCTGAAAGCAAAAGAATAACATTTTTACATGTTATCAATCAACAATAGCATTCAAATTATTGTGCCTGTTAAACTCAATCACATATGTCTAAGTCAAAGCTAAAAACACATTAAACGAAGGATTTTTATACTGTCATGTGGCATGACACCGGACACCGGGGCATTTGATAAATGGCCAGTGGCCACTGTCCAGCTGTCATGGTAACCAATAATGAGCAAGGAGCCAGTACAGTAATGAAACACCACCTTTATTAAATGAGACACACGTAATCAAAGAGCAGTACCAGGTGATAACTTCAGAGCGTAGGGAGAGCCTAAACTGAATCAAGCAGTTCCTACCAGGAATAGGAGACTGCTCAGTAAATGTCTCAATAGGGGGAACCCGGGTAAAGACCACAGAACCGGGGATAGGACCCAGCCAGGTCCCTAGCAGGGACACGTCACAACAGATGGAGTGTAGCACAGGCACTGGGGTTAGTACCCATCTAAATCCCTAGTAGGGACAAGTTGTAACAGATGAAGTGTAGCACAGACACTGGGGTTAGGACCCAGCCAATTCCCTTAGCAGAGCCACAGGTCAAAACCAAGCGGGTAGTCAGACAAGCCAGGGGTCAGTACCAGAGTGGGTAGTCAGCCAGAGCCACAGGTCAAAACCAAGCGGGTAGTCAGACAAGCCAGGGATCAGTACCAGAGCGGGTAGTTAGCCAGAGCCACAGGTCGAAAACCAAGCGGGTAGTCAGAAAAGCAACAACATCTGGACACTGGATGCAACGAAGGACAAGCCAAGGGTCACACATGGATCACGAGCAAAAGGCACTGACTGCACTGGAACACTACGTAAGTGCAATTAAAGTAGTGTCCACGCAGTTTAAATAGGCACACACGAGCAAGGAGGTGGAGCATACAACTAGCTCCTATTGCTTTAAGATCTGAGCGCAAAGTCACTGGAGGAAGCCTCCAATGACACGCACCCGCTGTGCTGCTGCCCGGATGCAGAAGAACACGCATTGAAGACACGGCATGACAACCGCAAGGGAAGCCACCAGCCCATGAAACCGGCCACCCACAATGGAGCACTGAAACGCCTGGCTCTCCACTGCCGGCTGGTAAGTGCACAGTGCTGACACCAACACAACATGACCTTATAGCACTAGGCCACTAGGTATTTTTTCCTCTGGGCTTGTTCTTTAAAAAAAAAAAAAAAAAAAAAAAACAGTGGCGTACAAAAAATAAATAAACAATTTTTGAGGCCTTTTTCTAAGCTTAAGTCCTACAAATCAATATTTCCTTAGGGCTTGTGCCAAACACGTATAAGACCTACAAAGAGTAACCTCTAGTGTGATCAATACTGTGACAGGTTTTTCTACTATTTTTTATGTATGTGTTCAAATAAGTACATCATATTTTAGTTACTGAGGGGCGTACCATAGTTGCTACATATTCTCTTGGAACACTTACCATCTGGAATTTTTATACACTCACGCTACATTGATTGGAATTTTTTTCCACAGATACTCCC
This sequence comes from Rhinophrynus dorsalis, assembly GCA_037306005.1. Taxonomy (NCBI): domain Eukaryota; kingdom Metazoa; phylum Chordata; class Amphibia; order Anura; family Rhinophrynidae; genus Rhinophrynus; species Rhinophrynus dorsalis. Next base: position 182,923,789 of record CM074722.1, read on the forward strand.
TTTATTCCACCACCAAGTATACTCGTGCTAAGTCATTTCTCCCTGGAGAGTGCTTAATTACTGTAAGGATGTAAGCTTACTGAAGCCTATCTCTGGGTGGGAGGAGCCACCCAGAGATTAGCAGGAAGCTATATAATCTAAGATAAGCGAATAAGGAACCCAGAATGCAGGGAAACAGTAGATAGGCCAAGGGAAGCTTTATTTAGATAATGCAAGTCCAGAGTAACAAGCCAGAGGTCAGGGCAGGCTGAGATAATGCAAGTCCAGTGTAACAAGCCAGAGGTCAGGGCAGGCTGAGATGATGCAAGTCCAGTGTAACAAGCCAGAGGTCAGGGCAGGCTGAGGTAATGCAAGTCCAGTGTAACAAGCCAGAGGTCAGGGCAGGCTGAGATAATGCAAGTCCAGTGTAACAAGCCAGAGGTCAGGGCAGGCTGAGATAATGCAAGTCCAGTGTAACAAGCCAGAGGTCAGGGCAGGCTGAGATAATGCAAGTCCAGTGTAACAAGCCAGAGGTCAGGGCAGGCTGAGATAATGCAAGTCCAGTGTAACAAGCCAGAGGTCAGGGCAGGCTGAGATAATGCAAGTCCAGTGTAACAAGCCAGAGGTCAGTACAGGCTGAGATAATGCAAGTCCAGTGTAACAAGCCAGAGGTCAGTACCTGAGATCCAATACAAGGTCCAAGAGGAAGGTCTGTAGAGTGGCAGCTTGGCAGAAGATACAGGTTGGATAGGAGGACCACAGGAGAGAGCTGGCTGGAGAACCACAGGTGAAGGCTGGCAGGAGGACCCCAGGTGAAGGCTGGCTGGAGGACCCCAGGAGAAGGCTGGTTGGAAGACCCCAGGAGAAAGGCTGGCTGGAAGACCCCAGGAGAAAGCTGGCTGGCCTGGAGGACTGCAGGAGAAGGCTGGGCTGAAGAATGCAGAGCCTGGAAGCAGGAAGAGCTGGGAGGCGAAACTGTGGCAAGTAGACCGCCCGGGACTCAAGCGACAACTGAGCGCCGAGTCCCGGTTGCCGCCAGTTTTAAATAGAACGCCGGGCGCCCAATGGAATGACGTCGGTGCGACGACCGACATCAGGCCTCGCTACTGCGCATGCGCGAGGACGCGCGCATGCGCCCAGCCGTCCTGAAGCCAGTAGAGCTACTGGCAAGGACGGCGAGGGACCTGACAATTAATATTCTCCTTTTTAGACAATGTGATATTTATACTGTCCCAACCACAGTAGTCTTAAATTCTCTTAGTATACAGATCTCAAATGACTTTCACGGGCAGCTCCTCATCTCATCCATCAAGAAGCAATATATGAAAAAGAAACACAAGAGGGTGCCCAATAGTTCCTTATCAACAAAAATCCTAAATAAAAGAATACTCCAAAGTACTAACATATAAGGTGGCTGAAAGGGGGGTTATACCATCTAAGAACAAAATTCATATTCAGAGATCTTAAACCTGTCTCTGCTCAAGTATACAGGCAATTACTGGAATACAAGATGCTATTCCACCACTCCTGGTTGATTAAAAATATTAATTAAAAAAATATACCATAAACTATATACATGTTTCTCATTGGCCTGCTTTATCAAGACTAAATGCTAAAGTTACCAGAGAGGGAATACTCACAAATTACTCATTTAACAGACATGCAGCTCCCCTGTGTTGGCAGCAGCTTTGCCAGTCTGTCATTTACTGCTACCAGCATAAGAAAGCTGTATCCTGCCTCAGAGAATATATTTGTGGAGAGTGGTTTTCTCCTCTCTTTAATCCTGAAAGTGTGCAGAAATTTCCTGAGCGGAGACAGGTTATATTCCATGCTTATTGTGAAGTCACATTACTGTACATTGCACAAATCATACACTGCTTGGATAGCAAGCTCATGTCTTCTTCACTGTCATAGGTGGTAGCTTCTTGCGCATAGAGCAACTCCTTGCCCTATGCACAAGAAGCTACTGCCTATGACAGTGAAGAAGACATGAACTTGATAGAAGTATTCTCCTGGGCAGCTTACAAAATGTGAACTTGCTAAACTGTTTGTTTTTGTTTGTTTTTTATTTAATGTAGGCAAAATAAACAGCATTCAGGGCAAGCTAATCAAATTTTGGAGTATAGCAGTGTATGATTTGTGCAGTGTGCAGTTCATTAATTGTGTCTGGAAAAGAACAGATAGGGAAGTAGGAGCCAACATTATTAGATACTACATAACTATGTGTGACAAGCCAAGAACTGAAGCAGAATAAACATAGTACGCACTCCTAGTAGTGAGCTCATAAACTCAGCTGAGAAAAGGAATACATGCAGTCAAATGAATATTTTTAGGTAAAAGTGCTGAAAAAGTCACATGCACTATGCTGAGTAAAACTGTATGGAAAATATAAACATTTTTCAAATTACATTGAAAATCTCCTCTAGCACTGATGAGATCTGGGTCTCAGATACACATAGCCAGATGGGGGTGGTAGGGGTTCTATAATTGGAAAGGAAGACAGTGTAATCTGTCTCCAGGATTGTAACAATCAAATTGTTTGCAACCTCCCAGGTATAAAATGGTTGCAGATCAGGTAGATAACTTGAGCAGCCCCCAGCTGTCAAGTTACATGTTGGAACTAATGGTCAGTGGGAATTGGAGGTCCATTAAGAAGGATTTTAGGGATCTAGGTTATAAACTTAAGCACAGAGGACCTCTAAGGTAATATCCCATGGAGTATCCCATAGATACAGATTGCAGCCTAGTGAAAAGATGTCAACTGTGCTAGTTTTTAGGATGTTAGAGTGTTGGAGGAGACTTTAAACTAGGAAAGGGGGGAGGGTGATATAATACAGGTTGGGGGGAGCAGTGTAAATGAAGAAAGGGCATGGGGGGAGGGGAGATGGCCTACTTAATTTAGAAGGGAGGTGCCTATGTTACAGCCTGATAAAATGCAAATACATATTTCAAAGATTGCATTTCTTCAGAATGGCAGTAAAATAAAATGTATACATGTAAATAATTGTAATCTGGCTGGAAATATTGGGGAACCAGAACAGGTTGCAGTGAATGAGCAGTAGTATCTGATTGGTGTGATAGAAACATGGTTATATGCCCCTTCAGGGGCTTAGGCTGAAAAGCATATGTATTATAACCAAAAGGTCCTTGGTTCAATTCCAAGCAGGTACATCTGGGACTTGCAGCAGACATTCCTCTTTTTTTACTTCACTCAAAGGCTGCTAGGTAAGTGGAACAGACTACAAGCAGATGTTGTAGAGGTTAATACAGTGAGGGAATTTAAGCAAGCATGGAATAGGCATACGTATAGGTTTAAGGTGTCTATAGTAGGAAAAATTGGCAGACTAGATGGGACCAATGGTTCTTATAGGACATCAAATTATATGTTTCTACTTTCTGTGATACATGATTAGGCAGCCAATCCAGAGGGATACTAACTTTTTAGGATGAAGAGGGTAGTTTAAATAGGTGTGAGGGATATACTTATAAGTACAGTGTGCCTTAAAGCCTAGTATAAGAGATGATATTAACGAAGGGTTCAGTAAGAATTTAGGGGCCCTGCGGGTTGAAATACAAAATAAAAAAGGTGTTAACGACATTTAATACAAGCCATCTAATTCTGGGGAGATTGCAGGAGCCCAACTGCTACTGCAAATGCAAAAGGCTTCTCAGTCAGGAAATGCAATCATAATGGAAGATTCCAACAACCCTGAAACTGACTGCAGAAAAATGACTTATAGCACAAGGGGAAATAACTTGTATGGTTAATGGGTAGGGTTGGACAAAAGGTGTTGTCATGTTCCAGAAAAAATAAAATTCATAAAAACCACATAGGAAAATTCTCTTTAAATACAGTGATTAAAATATCCACCTTTTTTGCCCATTGGCAAAAATTCTTTGCTATATTTCCAATGGCTAGCAAGTTTTCACCCCTTTATTAACATGTATTTTGCCTTTTTGCTATAAAAACATGCAATTTTCCAGGAAGTGGAACACAATACAAGCTGCTACAGACCAAGAGAGAGGTACTAAGCTGCTGTATGCTAATAGCAAAATTGAAGCAGGAGAGGCTCTTAGTGACTGCTATCACTATGAGCAGGTTTTAATAACAATAAAAGGAGAACCAGGAAGGACCTTTATGCTTCCAATGAGCCTGAGGAAGAGGAATTGACCACTACCACCAACATGAAAGTGTCTGGATGCCCTGGTTCCTAAGACCCAGTGCTGGCCAGTCCCACTAAATCAACCATAGGGATCTTGGGGAAATTAATCTCATGGGTGGTAGAATAGGGTTGTAGTGTGAGCAGGACAGGTCAGCTGCGCCTGCTGCCAGTGCTAAACCTGTTGCTGGTGCTGCACCTGCTGCTAGTGCATCTTGTAATTCTCAAGAGGGGGGAGATGATACCAAGTGTGACAGCAGGGGGCCCTAAGTCACACTTGCCATCGTCAAGCTGTCCCGCCACTAGTACTACTACTAATAAGGTGCAGCAGCTTGAACAGAGTGTTAGGAGTGAAGGAGGGGGTGTTCATCATATTACTTCTGAGGAGGAGGACTCAGGAACTAAAATGGATGTGGTTGCTGTTAGTAGTAGTAACAGTGATGGTGAAGCAGCTGGTGGACCTACCGTTAGGGGAGTGGTTGGGGAAGTAATGCAGAGGGTCCAGACTAGCGGTCAAGGGAGCCCACAACATTCCTTGACCATGGGAGTCTCATTCCTCCCATGGCATTGTCCAGGTGGAATATGATCCTGAAAGAGGCAGAATTGTTGCCTAGCAGCAATATTACCACCACCACCACTATGAGCACAGCTCAGTTGCCTGTGACTGCTGCTAGTGCTGCCAGTCTGCCTTCTTAAGGTCAACCAGAAATGGCAAGTGTGACATTAGGGGACCCTCTGTCACATTTCTCATCACCTCCTCCAACCAGTGAGATATCTGTAATAGAAAAGCAGCAGCAGCAGCACAGAGTGGTGGTAATTACGATGATGATGATGGTGGAGAAGCTGGGGTGGTAGAAACAATGATGGTGTTTTTAGACCAACAGAGAAGGAATGGGAGACAGGGATGGACATCACCGCAACCACCAGCATTGAGTTTTTGGAATTTGAGAAGTTTGCAACTGTTCTTATATCTGCTGCTGCTGATTTGAAAAAGCAGCAGGATTCTGAGGAGCAGACTAGTTTGCCACAGACCACAGTGGACACAGTGGTTATGGGGTCAATAAGTGATGCGGGACTAGGACAGGTTCCACTTGCCAGCAACAGCAATACTCCTGGTCCTAGTTGCAGTGCTGATTCTGAGGCAGTTGCAGCAACAGCAGCAACATCATCCTCTGCCCCAGCCAGTGAAGGGGAATGTGGAGGAGAAGACAAAAGAGGCCATTCTTCTCCACCTTTCCCCTCCCCGTGAAGTCATGGGTGTGGGACATCAACAATGGCACTGTGCACAATTTATGGCATCAGTGAAAAGGGGAAACACAGACACCATGACATTTATGTGAAACATGTTAAAGCCAAACAACCACCAAATAAATTGGGCACTGCTGTTGCTATACCCCCTGACACTCCCCAAAGACAATGAGAGGTGAGGCTGAGATCAATGAGGAAGAAGAATAGAGAAACCCAGCCAGAGGCTGAAAGTTCGATGATGAGCGAAACACCTGGCTCAATATCACCTTCTTGCTCTAGGGTAACTACATCTTCTGCAAATCCAGCTCATTCATCATTACCTCCCCCCACCAAGTGATAGCCATTCTGTAGATGTCAGGATGTGGCAGTTTGTGTCACCCGTTGCACACTGTGTGGTGCACTGACCACAAATGGCAGTGTGATGGAGTAGAATCACAAACAGGGCATAAAGCAGCATCTGAAGAATTCCGTTCCACAGAATATGCTAAGCTGGTGGCAGGAAGGGTTCATCATTACTATTAATCTGTCTGCAAGTTGTCATGTGTCCTTAGCGCGGAGTGGACAAGGTTCATAGTGACAGGAGCAGTGCTAGGTTTCTGGTGGTGGGATTTCACATTTAGGACCATAAGTGTCATGGTGTTTGGACAGAATTGTGCCAGGTGTTTCATATGAGTGCAGATGTACTCAGTGTTCCCAGTCCTTCCCGTATTTACACTGTGCACATTGCAGTTGCTGATTTGAGAGGCACAGTTCTTGTTCTCAAGGGAAAAAATATATATTCTCACCATACCCATGATTTCGGAGGAGGGGCAGGTGGGCAAGCATTATTTGCCAACTTCTGTTTTTCTCCACATATACCTGAAGTGGGTGGGGACTAATTATGATGTTGCTACTGCCTCAAGCGCATCACTGGAGCTAGTCATATCAAGTGGAACCTTCATTATCCATCACCCATGTTACTGCTGTTGTCGATCCCATTCCTTTTGAGCTACCTAATCATCCTGCTGTTTAAACAACTCAGAAGTAGGGGTGGTCGAAAGTTGTCGCTGTGTTTCCACTGGAAAATTTTGTGAGAACCACATTGCTATCCACTTTTTCGAGGGAAAATCTGCTTTAAAACTAGCGGTTAAAATTTTTGCGTCTTTCGCCCATTGGCCAAAATCTTTCGCCATTTTTTCAATAGCTAAAAAGTTTTTGTCCATTGATTTACATTGATTTCGCACTTCCTCTATAAAAACTTGATGTTTTCGCTGAAGGCAGACACAATAGAAGCAGCTACAGAGCAAGATAGACGTGCTGTGCTGTTCTCTTGTGATATTTAGCAAAAATTGAGGCAGGAGAGGCTCATAGTGACTCCTATCACTATGAGCAGCAAAAAGAGGAACTGGAAGGACCCTTATTATGTGTCCACTGAGTCTGAGGAGGAGGAGGAGGAAGTGACTACCAGTACAGAACCAATGCTGTCCAGTCCCCCTAAATCACCCCAAGGGATCTTGGGGAATTTAATAAGAAGGAAGGGAGAAAAGGGAATGGGCAGGAAGGAGAAAAGGCTAGTGAGAACAGGACAGGTCAGCTGCCTGTGCCTGCTGCAAGACGTGCTGCCCCTGCTGCCAATGCTACCATTTCTGTAACTGCAGCCACTAGTGTTGTACCTGTTGCTTGTACTGAACCTGTTGCCAGTGCTGAACCTGCTGCCCCTAATACTTTGCCTGCTAGTGTTTCTTGTAGTATTCAGGGGGGAAGGAGAAAATTATGCCAAGTTTGACAGCAAGGTGACCCTAAATCACACTTGCCATTTCCAAGCAGTCCTGCCAGTGCTAGTACTACTGCTACTAAGATCCAGCAGCTTGTTAGCATTAGGAGTGAAGGAGGGGGTAATCAACAATATCCTCATATTACTAGTGACTGTGAGACTGAGGAGGAAGTCTCTGCAGCTAAACTTGATGTGGTTGGTGTTAGTAGTAGTAGCAGTAATGGTGAAGCAGCTGGAGTGGTAGAAGAAACATTTTAGAGTGTCCAGACTAGCGGTCAAGGGAGCACACCATTCCTCTGGCTCTGGGAGTCCCCTTCCCTTCACTACAATGTCCAAGTTGAACATGATCCTTAAGAGGCCAGAACTGGTGTTGAGGGAGGAGAGCAGGCTGAGAATTAATACCAACACCACCAGCAGGAGCACAGATCAGCTGCCTGTGCCTGCTGCTAATTCTGCTAGTGCTAGTCTGCCTTCTCCTTCAGGTCAAAAGGCAATGGCAAGTGTGACATTAGGGGACCCTCTGTCACATTGCTCGTCACCTCTTCCAAGCAGCAGTGAGATGTCTGGAATACAGCAGCAGCAACAACAGCATGTAGAGACTAATGGTGGTGGTGATGATGATGATAGAGAAGCTGGGGTGGAAGAGACATTGATGGCCTTTTTTGCAGAAACTGAGAAGGAATGGGAGACAGAAATGAGGATGGGCATCACCACCACCACCACTAGCAAGGACATCTTGGAATTAGAGGAATTTGCAACTGCTCTAATTCCTTCTGATGCTGGGATGCAAAGGCAGCAGGATGCTGAGGAGCAGGTTTGTGTGCCACAGACCACCATGGACACAGTGGGACTTGGGTCAACAAGCGATGCAGGACTAGGGCAGGTTACACTTGCCAGCAGTAGCAATACTCCTACTGATCCTAGTTGCATTGCTAAATCTGAGGCAGTAGCAGCAACATTATCCACTGCCACAGACAATGAAGGGGATTGTGGAGGACAAGAAGAAAGAGGCCATTCTTCTCCAACTTTCCCCTTCCCTCTGAGGTCATCATGGGTGTGGTACTATTTTTCTGTTGGGGCAGGCACAGTGCAGTCATTAGTAATGGCACTGTGCACAATTTGTGACAAATCAGTGAAAAGAGGAAAGGAGGGAACACACCTTGGCGCAGGCACCCTCATATCACACATGAAACACAGACACCATGACATTTACTCCAAACATGTTAAAGCCAGACACCTACCACAGAAATCAAGCACCGCTTTTGCTGTCCCTGACTCACCAGAAAGGCAACAAGAGGTGAGGTGGAGATCAAAGAGGAGGAGGAATAGAACAACCCAGGCAGAGACTAGATGTTCCAGGACGAGTGAAACAACTAGCTCGCCATCACCTTCTAGGGCAGCTACATCTTTTGCCAATCCTCCTCTTTCATTACCTCCCCCGCCAAATGATAGCAACTCTGTTGATGTTAGGATGTGGCAGTTCATCTCTACCCATTGCACACTGTGTGGTGCACTGAACACACATACCAGTGTGGAAGAGGAGAATCGCAATCAGTACATCAAGCGGCATCTGAGGAGATTCCATCCTGCAGAATATGCTAAGATGGTGGCAGAGAGGGTTCATCATTACTATTAAACTGTCAGCAAGTTGTCATGTGTCCTTAGCGGATCTGGAAAAGGGGTAAAGTGACAGTGGCAGTGCTTGGTTTCTGGTATCATGGTGTTTGGATACAGTTGTGCCCCCAGATGCTATTTACAACACATGCACTGTGCACATTGCAATTGCTTATGAGAGCCACAGTTCCTGCACTCAAGGGAAAAGAATATATTCTAATAACAACACACCCATGATTTTGGAGGAGGGGCAGGTGGAGAAGATTTCATGGCTAACTTCTTCTTTTCTCCACATAGACTGGATGCTACTTATACTGCTGCTACTGCCTCAGGCACATCACTGGAGTCAGTCGTGGCAAGTGGAAGCTTCATCATCTTCCATGTTACTGCTATTGTTGATCCCATTCCCTTTCAGCTGCCTAATCATCCTGCTGCTTAAACAACTCAGCAACAGCAGTACAAACAGCAGTTGCAACTCAGGACTGAGGAGGACGTTTGACAGTGGCCAATGGCCAACATGTCCTGCTGGCATTAGGCCAGTAGGGCATTTTTATTTTTTTCTCAGGGCTTGTGTTTTGAAAAAAAATAAATAAATAAAAGAAAAGAAAAAAAAATTAGTCCTTCAAAAACATAAACAATTTTGGGGTTTTTTTTCTAACAAGCCTAAGTCCTACAAATCAATGTTTCCTTAGGGCTTGTTCCAAGTTAGTCCTACAAATCAATGTTTCTTCAGGGCTTGGGCCTCTAATAAGTCTAAGTCCTACAAAGGCCTTTAACAACAAATCAAACAAATCACACAAAATACTCTATCAAGTCAAGTATCAATCCACCCCAGTGGCAGCTTATGTCAGAGGTTCCTGTATCTGTCACTTTAAATACAAATGTCTTATTTTATTTTATTGATTTATTTTTTTATTAACTGTCCCCCCAATAACAGCCAAGAAAGCCCCCCAAAACAAAGTCCCTGTTCAAATGATTCATTCATTCACCAACACAGGCACCCTCCTCAACCCCTTTGTACCATGTCTTATGGTTTTTATTTTCTTTTATTTTTTTTTAGGATTTCATTTTTATTAAGTGCCTCCCAATCCCAGTAAACAACCCCCCAAAAGTTAGTCCCTATTCAACTGATTCTTTCCCCACTCCCCACCAACACAGACACCCTCATGCCCCTTTTATACTGTGCCTTTGGGAAATAAAATATTATTTGTAATGTGTTGTGTGTAACTTCTATGTTCCCATTGATTTCTATGGGCGAAAAAAGCGGGAAAAAAGAGGGAAATCTGCACTTTTTGCGGGAAATGTTTCGCCAAGCGGAAAGTGCCATTTTTTGCCAATTTCAGTTTGACGTGGAAAGTTATCGCCCATCCCTACTCAGCAGCAGCATCTTGAACAGCAAATTCTGCAATTACATCAGGGCATTTGACAATGGCCACTGGACAACACGACATGACCTAGTAACATTGGCCAGTAGGGCATTTTTTTTCCTCAGGCCTTATTCTTAACAAAAAATTTTGTAATCCTATATAATAATTCGCTAAATCGTGTGTAACGCCGCGACATGCGCAGTAGACACTGCTGCGCATGCTGCAGTCATGTTCTACTGCACTGTGACTGATACAGAGCTGGGGGCTCCGATGGAACATCCAGCTCTGTATCAGCCGTGGCGCGGGCAGTCTGTACTGCGCGTGACTGCCCCGCGACCGGGTGGCAGTGGCACTGTGGCCCGTGTAACGGGCTGTTCAACTAGTTTCAATATAATGAGTTATGTGAAAAAAAAGCTGAAAAACGGCACTTTTCACAATAAATTATTCACCAAGTGATAAGTGCCATTATTCGCAAATTATGGTTTGAGTCAAAAATTTTCACCCATCCATATTAGTGGGAATTTCAAGTCCCACATTGTAGAGTTGCCAACTAGAAAAGAGGTCTTGCTAGACCTACTGGACTCAGACATTTCTGAAATGGTAAATAATATACAGGGAAGGGAACATTTTTTCAGCAGTGACCACAATATGGTAACCTTTGAAATTTGTTATGAAAAACCCATTGACAAGGTTTTACCAAAATATTCAACATTATAAAGGCTACTTTTTAATGCTAAAGGCTGCATTAAAGGACATTCAATGGGATATAATCTTCAAAGATAAAAGTTCAAAAGGAAGCAAGGAAGATGGAATATGTTTGAAATGTGCTTAGATAAATATGCACTTCTATATATACAGATGGGGAATAAATACAACAGGAGGAAATTAAACCTAATGTGGATTAATAAAGGGGTTTGCAGGAATATAAGATATAGTAAGCTGGCTTTTAGACTGTTTATGTCAGACTGGTCAGATACACCACTTAAAAATATAAATAATGTAATAAGATCTGCAATCAAGCAATTAGGCTAGCTAAAATGGAAAATGAGAAACTTATTACAAAACAGAGTAAAAAAAAACTGTAAACAATTATACAACTATATAAATGGAAAAAAGATTAAGGGTGATATTTTTCCTCTTAAAACCAAGACAGGTAAATCAGTTAGTGAGGTTAAGGCTATGACTGACACTTAAACACATTTTTATGTATATACAAAGGAAGCAACAATGGCAGGCAATGGGCAAACAGAGAAAATCACAATTTCCTCTATCATGTACATGGCTTACAGAGGATAAAGTCCAAAAGAGACTGGGGAGGTTTACGGTGAATAAAGCACCAGGACCTAATAGCATACACCCAAAGGTACTAACTGAACTTAGTTCAGTAATAGCAGGGCCCTTATACTTACTATTTATATTGCCCTGTGGTTGGAGGAAAGCAGATGTAGTAACAATATTCAAAAAGTGGGGCAGATCTAAACCAGGAAATTATAGATCTGAGAGCTTGACTTCCATATTGGTTAAGATATTAGAAGGATTATTAACTGTTAGTATTCAGGACTATGTGATGAACAACAACTTTATTAATAGGAGCCGACTGGGTTTAATGAAGAATAGATCATGTCAGACTAACTTATTTGCATTTTCTGAAAGGGTAAGCTGAAATTTTAACAAAGGTATTGCTGTTGATGTTGTTTTCTTGGATTTTGCAAAAGTGTTTGACACTGTGCCTTACAACAGGTTACTGAATAAATCAGGCGTCTGTTTGGATGGTGATATCCGTGCCTGGACAGAGAACTGGTGAAGTGATAGTTGGCAGAGAGTCATTGTAAATGGAACCTTTTCATGTTGGTATTAAGTTGTAAGTGGGGTACCACAGGGTTCATTAACTGGGCCAAATCTTTTTAACATGTTTATTAATGTTCTAGTAGTGGTATTAAAAGTAGTTGCTGATGACTCTAAGATGTGTAGAGAAATACATACAGAGCAGGATGTTTTTTTCTCTGATTAAACTATGTGAATGGGTGGAAAAAATGCAGATGAACGTTCCTATAGATAAGTTTAAGGTTATGTATTTGGGCTGCAGGAACAATCTAGCTACTTGGAGAATCTTTGTTAAGATTTAGGATAATTGTTTGACACTGAACACTACTGAGAAGTCTGATGTCTTAGCTGCTGCAAGAGCCATTAGGTTATAGGGAAAAGTACAAAAGTAGTAAATTAAGACCAATGGGGATTAATAAAGAGGTTTGCAAGGAAATGAGAACTAAGATACTTTTAAAGTATTTAGGTCAGGAGGGTCAAATGGATAATTTAAAAAACATAAAGATTATAATAAAGTCTGCAAACAATTTCGCTGGCTAATATGGAAAATGAGAAAAATATTGCAAAAACGAGCAAGAAAAATCCTAAACAATTCTACAAGTATATAAATAACAAAGAGATTAAGCTTGTTATTGGTTTTCTTAAGGCTAAGAGTAGTTAGTTGGTTAGTGAGGATAAGGCTATGGCTGACACCTTAAATACATTCTTTTCTTCTTTATATATATATATAAAGGAAGCAATGCCTTCTGTACCCCTCTGGCACTGAAGGGGTTAAGGAACTTAGTTTCCTTAATAGCAAGACCATTATACTTAAAGGGATAGTAACACTTCGTTTTAACTTTATTTTATTTTGTAGGCATTAAAAAAACATGAAGAATGATATAAGTCTTATCTCTCAAACCTTTATGGTTTATGAGATATTCACAAGCAAAGTTCCCCTCCCCGCCCCTTTTTCCTAGTGTAAGCCATCTCTTCTCAGATGTCAGTCTGGTTGTATGACAGTACAGATAACAGAAGGGGACAGTTTTCTTTGTATGAAAACAATGAAAGCCCTTCCCCCCTTGAAAAGTTTTTCAGCTTTTTCCATTATCTTAATTGAAGATTGTCCCTCTCTGCAGTCTACCTGGGCATCTCCCTTCTTATCTGGTTGAACAGGGGGGGGATACTTTGTTTGTGAATATCTCTTAAACCATAAAGGTTTCAGAGATAAGACTTATATCATTCTTCATGTTTTTTTAATGCCTACAAAATAAAATAAAGTTAAAATGAAGTATTACTATCCCTTTAATATTTATTGATATTCTTTAATCAGACATAGTGCTCTGTGACTGGAGTAAAGCTGATTTAGTATGATTATTCAAACAGGAGAAAGATCTAAACCAGGAAATTATAGACCTGGGAGCTTGACTTCCATAATGGGTAAGATATTTGAAGGGTTACTGATGGGCAGTATTCAGAACTATGTGATGAATAATAATAATTAGTAGTAGGAGCCAGCATGGTTTTATGAAGAATAGATCATGTCAAACAATTTTCTTGCATTTTATGAACTGGTAAGTAGTAATTTGGACAAAGGAATTGCTGTTGATGTATTATACTTGGATTTGGCAAAAGCATCTGTTACTGTCCTTCACAGCAGGTTACTACATAAATGAAAAAGCTTAGGTTTGGGAGGTGATATCTATGCATGGATAGAGAACTGATTAAATGATAGATAGCAGAGAGTCACTGTAAATTTTACCTTTTCAAGTTGGCCTAAAGTTATAATTGGGGTGCCACAGGGCTTAGTAATGGGCACAAAGCATTTTAATTTGTTTATTAAAGTCCAACCCATGCCAAAACACCCCTGTTGATCCTAAGGAAGGCAAAAATAACCAAAGAAAACTGAAAAAAATACTGAAGCCATTTCCATTTAAGCCCCAAGTGGAAAAAAATAATCCATCCTGGCTCCAAATGGCAGTCAGATATTTAATATTGATCCCTGGATCAACAACCTATCAGCATTGAAGCCATCTGTCATAGTTCTCAATATTTGTCTGTGCTAGATAGATATCCATTGCTTTTTTTAAAATAGTTACGGTATCTGCAAGCACAATATCCAGAGGCAAAGAATTCCATAACTGTACCTCCCTTAATATAAAAAATCCCTGCCTTTCTACTAGTCTTAATGGATGACCTTTCCTTCTTAGCTTGGATGTAAATAATTCCACCAGCTTATACTGTGGGTAAGGTAATTCCCTGCTCATCTCTTCTGTTGGGGTTCTCTATGCTCTGTGGTTTGTCCCAGTATGGCAAGAGTCATGGTTTGACATTACCAGGGGTATTGCTGTGCTCTAGAAATGTCCAGTGGAGCTGAACTCTAGCTTACACTCTCCCCCACAGGAGAATTAGTGCTTCTCTTGGTAGATTATCCTGAGCAGACCACTAGCTCCTCAGGTGGATGCTATCCAGCCTTGCAGCTGACAACTTAGTTTGGCTTCATCCACAGCAAAACCCAGGCATGAGTAGCCCATGCCCTTAAGCTCTGCTCTCTAGCATCTATTACTAGCCATCAAAGTCCATCCTTTCAGGTTTCTATTGGCGCTCTACTGCATCTCCGTCTTTCCGTTTTTCTTATTGGTCACCTTATCTTTTTAAACTGGCCATTAAATAAATGGGAAATTTAATTTCTCCACTAAGGTGAAGTTGGTTTGCCCCAGTATGTCTGTCTCTACATGGAAGGAATGCTCTCTTTATTTTTAACACTTTTGTGTCCTTCCTTTCTTTCACCACAGTCTCTCTTTATTTCTTCTCCTGTCCATCTCTCCCATTCTCCGTTACCCCCTCCAGGTCTCCATCTCCCTTCCTCTCTTGCTCTCCCCCTCTCCCTACAATTTCTTCATGATCCATCCCAAATCACTGTGAATAGAAAATACATTTTGCTGAATTATTCTAAAAAACAGTTTGCAGAATGTCTGCATATATCTAGTTAAATGTTTCATTTAAAACAATAGGAAGTTTTATTTAATACACATGGTACGCTTGTTTTATTCCCAAGTGGTTCCACCATAGACTTTATAGTTATACCCATCACTGGCTAATTCACTATTGATATCTGATGACAGAGTTTGTTTATGATGCATGATGGATGCTTTTCAGAATAATGGAAAGGCTAGACACAGTATTTTGCATATCTTGTGTACATGCAATTTAATGTAAAATAATATATATGATAAACACTGGAGTGATATCTTTATAATGTATAGTAGCACAGAGTGGCTGGAAGCAGAAGATTAGAGGGAGTGGGTAATGCCAGCCAGAGAACAAAGGTGCAGATTGATATGAGTGAACACAAGATGGAGAGCGGTGAAGCCAAGACCTGACAATAGGAACAATCCACACATCTGGAGGAAATTAATTGATGTCTTGAAGCAGGAATGCAAAGGTAGTTGCCTTCAGTGGCAGGAGTTTAATGTCATTGAGTTCTGCAATAAAAAAAGTTTCTGCCTTAGTGGAAAGTATATTTTGCATTAAATATTAATTTTGGAGAGCCAGTCTACACAGAATTGATTCAAAGTGACTACTATGATTTTTTTGCTCATATTAAGATAAGTAGGCATTTATTTTAGGTGCTGTTAGTGTTCATTTAACTGTATAAGAACTACAGGAACATATTACAGCAATGAAACTGAAATGCAAAACTTGGAAGTATTGCAGTTCAGGTTTCAGAGGCTGCAAATGATAAATCCAGTGGATTAAATCAAAGGAAAATTAATCTTTGGACCACCTGTATGGAACCACAACTCAAATCATCCCCAAACAGCCATTGGACACCTGGCATCTCAATTATACTGAACTTAAGCCATTACTAAGTACAAAGGAACATATTCTGACCTCCTGAAAAGTGGGTAAAATGTGTTGTTTTGAGGCTTCACTTGGCATGCTATGGCTTTTCACCAGGCCCTAAGTGCTTAAGGAAAAATGGGAGCAATTCTGGAGTAAACTAAAGGTTAATATGCACTCTCCCAGCTCTCCATATAAACTATAACCTCCGCTCCACTACTTATATCTCCCTGAGTATACTAAACTACAAGAAAGAAGTGGGTCAATCTGCCTTCTCCTTTAGAGCACTGAAAGCCTGGAATAACCTGCCAGAAAAAAATCAGATCTTCTCCCAGTCTAAAATCCTTAAAAAAGAACTGGTTCTTTATATCTAAAACAATATGTAATGGTACAGATGTATGTTTGTGAGTATATTATAATGTTTCTCTGTTTGTATATATATGTAACGTTTTACTGTGAAAACAAGATACATCTCAATTGTTCCTCGTAAAACATTTTCTAAATAAATAAATAAGTAAATAAAATAAATAAATAAAATATAATATATTCCTTCAGTGGTTAGAGTTTAAGGTTTTTGAGTTCTGTAATGCAGAATCATCCGTGCCTCTATGATTTCTTGTGCTAAAGATTAGTTTTGGGAATCAATGCATACAGAATTTACTGTGACTATTAGGCTTTCGTGTACATGTTCAGATAAGCAGGTATTTCTGCTTAGAAATTGTGAGCATTTCTTTAACTTAATGAGTTCCGAAGGAAAACATTAAAACAATGAAACGGAACAACTAGGACACTATTTTATAGATTTGAAATATCACAGTGCAGCTTAAACTTTTCCTGTACTTCAATTATTAAAATTAATTTGCTCCAGAGTTTATTACCTCCCCATAAGTACGTTTTGTGGAAAACAAATTTGAAGATGCAGAGAGACATGTTTGTGTATCTTCTCGCAGTCAGACCTCAATAATGAATGAATGAATGAATGAATGGGTTCCTGAAGTCAAATATACATTTTTGCACCTGGTGCTGATTGAAACAATGCAAGGTTTAGATGCAGGAGTTAAAGAGAAGGCTTCTAATAGAACAGCCTTTAGAGAGAGAGAGAAGATTCAGGGAACATTCTTCACAAATTTTAAATGGGTTTCCAGAGAGGGACGACAGGAGAATTTGCTGGTCTTAGCATTTTAATAGATCTGTTTTTTTCTTTTTTTTATTACTTTACGACCAGCGAAGGGCCATCCCAGGATGCTTTCTAAAGCTAAAACTTGAACCTGGAGTGTGCTAGGGCCTGAGTCTTTGTGAACCACATCTGTAAGGAATTCTAAAATGCTTTGAATGAAAGGATGTTGTATTCTCAGTCCTTCACTTAGGCCAGGAAAAGAACATCTTTCAGGTTCTATTAAAATAATCAGATTTACTGTTTTTCCTGGAACTGAGAAGTGGATCAACTTTGATCACTTTAGATTTTGCTCTCATCAGCCAAGACACCAGATTCAGTTTAAATGATTCAATATGCAATATTGGACCTTAATATAAAAGGTTCTTCTTCACTGGGGAAATGGTGGAATCTTTCTCTGAGAGGTTATTAAGGATGGTAACACACAACACTGTTGATTTTCAATGCATACTCTTCTTCAATGCAAGAGGAATGAGATTCAGAAGTGGAAAAATACAGGACAACTGAAAGTTCCACTACTGTAATAGGAATTCACCACCTCTGGGTAATCCTGGAGGAAATGAGGAATACATTTGTAACCCTTATAGTTTTTCTTTTCTTCATCAGATCTCTCTGAGGCATGCTTCATCTCTCTGTCAAATAGTTGAAGACCTGATTGAAAGCCTGTTCTTTCTGTTCAGTGTAGATGGCCCTGCTGATGTGAACTGCTAAGCAGGATTGTAGTTTGGCCTCTGTCCACTAACATATCTTTTTCTGTCTTGTGAACAAGAACCCTACTTCTTGTGCCTTCTTGCTTGGAGAAATAGGAAACAACTGTAATGTTGTTTGATGTGATATTTACTGCTTACCATTTGATGAAATGTGTTTCCTTTTTCAGCATCATCCATACAGCTACAAGCTTAAAGGAATAGTAATACTTTGTTTTATCTTTATTTTATTTTGTAGGCATTAAAAAAACATGAAGAACGATATAAGTCTTATCTCTCAAACCTTTATGGTTTGAGAGATATTCGCAAGCAAAGTTTCCCCTCCCGCCCCTTTTACCTAGTGTAAGCCATCTCTTCTCAGACATGGACTCTGGTTGTAAGACCAGACAGATAACAGAAGGGGACAATCTTCTTCCTATGAGAACAATGAAATCCCTGCCCCCCTTGACAAGTTTTTCAGGTTTTTCCCTTATCTTAATTGAAGATTGTCCCTCTCTGCAATCTACCTAGGCACCTCCCTTCTGCTCTGGCTGAACAGTGTTAATTTAGTATAAGGGCAGGAGGGGGATACTTTGTCATTGAATTACTCTTGAACTACAACTCTGGCAGAATTGAAATAACACTCTCCAAAGTCCAAATACTATGATGATTAATTAGAGCTGCTTTTATTATAAAACATTATCCCCTTATGTTGACTGAAATGAGTATATATATGAACAGAGGAATGATCCACCAAAACTGTGTTTGCTTGCATATGTTGTGATGACTTTAGAATGCACCATCTTTGACAGCTTGACTTGAGATGATATGCACACACTTGATTATTGAGAGACTTGTTTTTGTTGTCCCGTTTCTTGAAAAAAACCTGTTGTAATCACCTTATATGCAGTGGATCCCACAACACTGCCTTTATATCTAAACCATCAGTACCAATATGGACATCAGGTGTCCCAGGGACATAGTTGATTCTTGCTTGATCATGCTGACTTGTCCTTCTATGGAGGAACAAAATTCTTACCAAGAGTTATTCCAATAAACTTCCTTGGAGCTGCAGAGAGGTTTGACTTCCTTGTATTGCTCAACCAGACCAGAGATTAAAGTTATAAAATCACTATCTGAAAGTGATAGATGTGGAATAATGTCAATGCCTTTCATTCTTTAAGTGTACTGCTACCACTTTTGAAAATGCTCTTGGAGATGACGACAAGTTGAACAGAAGGAATGTGAATTGTACATGTTGATACTTCCTTCCATCTTTAATATTGTCACTGAAAGATGTAAGCATGGTATCATAAAGGAGAAATGCATTTTAACATATTTTTTCCACGCATGTCCCATTCCATTTAATTACTGTATTAAATGTCATTATGAACAGGAAAGGTTTAATGGTATCTTGGCATATCATTTAGCCTTTGGCACAGAAATATCATCCAATTTCATATTGGTAAAAAGAAATACGACCAGGAAGTCAATATTGTCAGCTGCAAAAACTATATGTCTTTCCTGCTACCCTCCTTAGAAGACTAGTCAAAATCTGATCAGAGACTAAGGGCCAAATTTAAAGGTCTGAGCTAAAACTGTAGCTAAGTGAAAAAGGCCAGCAAATAATAAAAGATTTACATCAGATTCGACAGGTATTCTACAAGAATAGCTAAAGAGCGTAGGCACAACAAAAGCAAGTAACATAAAAACCTGCTTTGCACCTTTTTTGCATCACCGTGCATCCTAATCACCCGGTAAAACATGTCTTAAGTCAAGATGTAATATAATGGCTGACATTGACTAGCAACCCTGATTGATGCACAAACAAATTAAAACCTACAGCCAATCCCAACACCCCAAAGTATCAAATATGTTCAAAATAGAGGAAACTAGGGATACTATTGAAATCCATTTTGTCAGTAGCCAGAACCTTAACCTCACTGTTTTACAGATGCCTGACACCAATGCTGAAAATATGGAAGATGACCTCTCCAACAAGGTGTTACCAGAACAGATTCAAAATGTGAAGTTAGAGGGCGATGTATTAACCATCTCTCTACACAGGTCACCCTCTGAACCAACAGATCCAGAGAATCATTCTCAATATCTGACGTCCATTGACAATACAGGGGGTGAGTTGTTTGTTTCTTTAGAGGATAAAGATTTGGGGAGGATCAAACAGGCCAAACTGAATCTGAAATTAGAAAATAGTTACATCAGTAACAGTCTACTAATCGAGGTAAGAAATCCTATCCATATTAAGTATCTGGGGCCATATGATAATTTGGTACATGACCTAGATGATGATTCTATAAGTTATAACGTTGTTGCTAGAAGTCTGTTATCTATATCTCTAGGTGATAGGTCTGCAAAACACATGTTTCTTGTAGTGGAGGAACACCAACACCAGATCTATATAGGCAATGATTTAATACATTGTTTTGCCTCCCTGATTGATCTGGGGAATAATAACCTGTGGACTAGGTTAGAAGGGAACCCTTGTGGATTTCAGGATGACTTAAAAGCCCTGAAGTCATGCCATCTGTTGCCATATGCGGTTAAATTATGGGTAGCTAATGAGATCACTATACCTGGTGGGGCAAGTCAGGTCCCCATATCCTTGCAGGTTCATAGTGGTCAGAACCTTGAGAATCCTGATGCATTAATATGCCTCTCAAATAAGAGGCAACAATTAGTAATTTCTGTGTCACACACCCCTATGGTGAGTATTCATAGAACACCAGTCCACATCATGGTAAATAATATAACCCCACACAGTATTACCTTAGAGAAGGGGACTGTAATAGGTTATGCTCTGGATTCAGTATACT
Organism: Rhinophrynus dorsalis; assembly: GCA_037306005.1. Classification (NCBI taxonomy): domain Eukaryota; kingdom Metazoa; phylum Chordata; class Amphibia; order Anura; family Rhinophrynidae; genus Rhinophrynus; species Rhinophrynus dorsalis. Next base: position 182,944,250 of record CM074722.1, read on the forward strand.
ATACCTTTGGGTTTCAGAATCAAGTAATTGGCCTACTGTCTGATAATTATCTGTCTGAGGAGCAACTAGTTGAGCAAATGTTTTACTCCCTCCCATAGGGACTGTTTTCCATTCAATCTGTGTATCTATATAGCCCTGATACAGGTACATGCCGGATTGAGGAATCCTCCCTGGTATTTGAACACCAGATGGAGGAACCAGAGTCCCAAGAATAGCAGGAGGCTGTGGATAAGGTAAGAGGAAATGTTCATGATTTATCTACACAGCTTGAGGAAACCTATGAGCTAGGTAGGCCTGAAGCATTTCCAGGGTTCAGTGGTCTAGTAGAGGAGCAAATCTCTCTAGCTGATGCATGCTCTGATGACTCTGAACGACAACAGCTAAGGGAAATCCTTATGGAATTCCAAGAGCTGTTTGCCAAGGATTCATATGATTGTGATTTAACAAACATACATGTCGCCCGCATACAGACTGACCCTAAATTACATCCTGTATATGTCAAACAGTACCATCTTCCACTTGCGTCCTATTACTAATTGGCGGAGATCATAAGGAATCTCAAAGAGAGGGGCATTATACGGCCAGTGCACAGCTCATATAATAACCCCATCTTGGGAATCCTTAAACCCAGTGGTCAATGACATCTGTGTGCTGACTTAAGGCAACTGAACAAACGTGTATATATGTCCGGCTAGCCGGTACCTTATATAGATCAGTGTTTAGTTCAGATGCAGGGGTCTAAGTTCTTTACGGCGATTGACTGCATCAAAGGGTACTGGACCATTGAAGTCAGTGAGGAAGACAAATATAAGCTCACTTTCACTTTTGGAGGAGTACAATACGCCTGGGTTAGGATGCCTTTTGGATATATCAACTCAGGTCATGAATTTGCAGTATTCATGCACAAGGCTAAGCCTGATGCTATGGCTAGGGGGACTCTCTGCTATGTGGATGATGTCCTGATTAAAAGTACTATCTTTCAAAAGCATATCACAGAGATTAAATATGTATTTAATCAGCTAAAGGAAGCTGGGATTAAACTGTTGCTCAAAAAGGCACTGATGTGCCGCACCAAAGTTAGCTTTCTTGATCATGAGGTGACCACCGAAGAGGTAAACCCGCAAAGAAAGAAGGTTGAAGCGATAGTCAAATCCAAAACACCCACTAATCTCAATGAATTGAGATCCTTCCTAGGCATGATGAATTATTCCCGGAAGCTCATTGATAATTATTCAGAAATAACCAAACCATTGTTGTTATTATTGAAGAAAGATCAACCGTGGCTCTGGGGTGCAGCTCAGGAACATGCTGCATCTGAGCTCAAGAGTAAACTCACCCAGGCTCCTTGTCTGGCCTATCCAGAAGGAGGTAAGCCATTTTATCTTGAGACAGTATTCACTAATCTTAGTCTCAGTGGGGTTTTAAATCAAAAGCAGGACAACCTGAATAAGTTTATTGCTTATGCCAGTAAATCCCTGTCTTCTGTGGAAATCAAGTTCAATAACTGTGAGAAAGCTTTATTGGCTACTGCCTGGCCATTACAGAACTTTCATAGTTTTAGTCAGGGTGAGAAAATCATAATTGAAACCGCTCATGTATGTATGTGTGTATCTTTATTTATATAACAGATGAGAGTTGGTACCGTGTTAGCCGTATAAATACAGGAGGCAAATATAGTTTTTGATACCTTTTATTGGCTAACTAAGCAGATTTAAATGCAAGCTTTCAAGACCTTAGGTCTCTTCCTCAGGCATGTTATACAGATAAATATGAAAACATCTCTCTTAAATACAAGTACACATCACATTGTTTAGCATGGAAATCAGATAACAGAATGCAGTCCAGATCCAGATATCTTTGATCAGTCAATGGTAAATTGCACTCTTCCTCTGAGGCTTTAGAGGTATTCACAATGCTCTTGGGTCTGTGGAAAGGTCAGTCAACTAAATTATATTTTGCAGGGTCAGGCCTGGTTAGCACTTGGATGGGAGACCGCCTGGGACTACCAGGTGCTGTAGGCTTTTGCTTAGAAATTATATTTTGTCATAATTCCTTATCCCTGTTCAACCCACTACAAATTGCATTAAATTTTAACATTAATTTTACCTCCCATACCTTTCTGTCCCTCTGAGTGCGAAACAGTCCCATCAATACAGTTAATTTAATATCCTTGACACTGTGCCCATTTAATATACCTTATCATGTGTGCAAAATGCCCAACAGCTCTGTATGTGGGAGAAACTGGACAAGCACTACATAGGAGATTTAATTCCCACAGATCCAGTGTTAATAACAAAAAGACAGAGACACCAGTGGGAGAACATTTTTGCCAAAATGGGCACAGTGTCAAGGATATTAAATTAACTGTATTGATGGGACTGTTTCGCACTCAGAGGGACAGAAAGGTATGGGAGGTAAAATTAATGTTAAAATTTAATGCAATTTGTAGTGGGTTGAACAGGGATAAGGAATTTATGACAAAATATAATTTCTAAGCAAAAGCCTACAGCACCTGGTAGTCCCAGGCGGTCTCCCATCCAAGTGCTAACCAGGCCTGACCCTACAAAATATAATTTAGTTGACTGACCTTTCCACAGACCCAAGAGCATCGTAAATACCTCTAAAGCCTCAGAGGAAGAGTGCAATTTACCATCGACTGATCAAAGATATCTGGATCTGGACTGCATTCTGTTATCTGATTTCCATGCTAAACAATGTGATGTGTACTTGTATTTAAGAGAGATGTTTTCATATTTATCTGTATAACATGCCTGAGGAAGAGACCTAAGGTCTTGAAAGCTTGCATTTAAATCTGCTTAGTTAGCCAATAAAAGGTATCAAAAACTATATTTGCCTCCTGTCTTTATTTATATAGCGCCATACATGTGCACAGCGCTTAACAAAAGTTGAAATAATATAATACAAAACTACAGAACTGGGTTAAGAACATTAAGGTTAAGTACAATCATTACATTATTTGTGAGGGAAAGTGCAGCAAGGGAATCATACACTAGGAGAGGGACCCTGCCCCAAGGAGCTTACAATCTAAGCTGAATTCAGCACATTGGCTCAGTGGTTAGCACTGTTGCCTTGCAGCGCTGAGGTCCTGGGTTCAAATCCCACCAAGGACAACATCTGCAATGAGTTTGTATGTTCTCACTGTGTTTGCATGGGTTTCCTCCGGGTACTCCGGTTTCCTCCCACACTCCAAAAAAACATACTGATAGGTGAATTTAGATTGTGAGCCCCAATGGGGACAGGAACCAATATGAGTGTAAATATATATATAAATAAAAGGATTATTATTATAATGACAAACAGACAGTGGGATGAGGATTATAAGTGCAGGTACAAGGTGTGGTAAAAGAAGTGCAGAAGGATTCTGCTGTGACTGTCAGTGTGCAGAAGGAGGACATTGCTATTGAGATGCCTCCCTGAACAGGTGTGTTTTGAGGAGACGCTTGAAAGTGATGATTGTGGATGTTTGACAAATGGTGATGGGGAGGGCATTCCAGAGTCGAGGAGCAGCCAGTGAGAAATCTTGTAGTTGAGAGATGGCTCGAGTTGTGTAGGGAGAGGACAGGAAAGACCATGAGAAGAACGTAGGGGACGGGAAGAGTGACTTACAGGAGTGGAGGAGAATCTTGTAAGAAATACAATACTTTATAGGTAGCCAGTTGAGGAATTTCAGGAGGAGATGAGATGGAAGGTATCTGGGAGCAAATGTGGTGATTCTTGTGGCTGAATTGATAACGGATTGAAGTGAAGAGAGATGAGAAGCAGGAAGACCGGAGAGTAGAATGTTGCAGTAGTCAAGTCTAGAGAGAACAAGTGCCTGAGATAGTGTTTTAGCCGTTGATATGCAGAGGAATGTACGTATTTTTGCAATATTTTTTAGCAAGAAATGACACGTTCTAGTGACAGCTTGGATATGGGGGGAGAAGGTTAATTTAGAATCAAGTATGACCCCAAGAGAGTGTGCTTTAGATACTGAGTGTATAGCAAAGTTTTCTATTGTGATGGAGAAGGGGGTTGGTGGATGGGTTTTAGGAGGGAACACCACCAGCTCTGTCTTAGCCATATTAAGTTTAAGGTGGTGGTGGGCCATCCACGATGAAATGGCTGAGAGACATTGAGTGACTTGAGTCTGCACAGCTGGCGTGAGATCAGGGACAGAGAAATAGATTAGTATGTCATCTGCATACAGATGGTAATTAAATCCAAGAGGTGAGATAAAGTCACCAAGTGAGAGGGTGTAGAGTGAAAAAAGAAGTGGTCCCAGGACTGATCCCTGAGGTATACCTACTGAGAGGTGGAGGGGAGATGAGAAAGTGTTAGAAAAAGAAACCACTGAAAGTACGTTTAGAGAGATAGGAGGAAATCCATTCTAGAGGTGTGTCACAGATGCCAAGGGTATGCAGTGTGTCCAGTAGGAGTGCATTGTCAACAGTGTTGAAAGCAGCAGATAGATCTAGTATTATTAGTATACTAAAGTGTCCTTTGTCCCTTGCTGTGTATAGGTCACTTGTAATTTTTGTTAGGGCTGTCTCGGTGGAATCATTGGAATGGAAACCTGACTGTAAAGGGTCAAGAAGAGAGTTTTTATTGAGAAAAGAGATTAAGCGGGAGAATACAAGGCGTTTTATCAGCCTTTGCTGTATTTGCAAAGTGATCAGATAAAGGAAGGACACCTCTCGAATAGTAGGATCACCGCTTGGACTTTATCCCTCCAGGGATGGCCACTAGAGATTAGTTATAAGCAAAACAGGAGGAATCCTGTAGCTGAAGGACTAGCTGAGCTCCATGATTGTTCACCACTTCCCGTGGAGACTGCTACCAGTGAAGACGATTACCTTGAGGAACAATTGCTTTCCCCCTATAAGGCATTTGACGAAAATTATTGTACAACCTTGCCAACCGTGTACATTGACGGTTGTTCATATCATGTCATGACTGGGACCGAAAGGAAACTGTTGGCAAGTATAGGGATTACCTGGACAGGTGAGTGCCCTATTATATCCAAAGGGTATAGCTTAGGACCACAGAGTAGCCAAGTGGCATAGCTCTGTGCAGTCTATAAAACAGTCCTATTAGCTATTGAGCATATAATTAAGGAATCTGTCATTATCACTGATTCTAATTATGGTTATTTCTTTTAGACCAAAGAGTTCTTAAAAGCTTGCGGTCGGTTGACAAATGCCATTGTTATGGACATCAAGACCAAGGATGTGAGGTGGATCATCCTTCTTCAGTGACAGGAGTTCCTGCCAAAGCCAAGCCGTGATGTGGATCATCCTTCTTCTGTGACAGGAGTTCCAGACAAGCGTGGTTCCAGTGCCTTTATCAAGAACCACTGGGCAAGAGATGCCAGAATACATCCTAACAGAGAAGAATTTATATCCAAGAGGAGTTTTGTCAACATGTTCCCAAGATCACCATCAAAGAAGAAATTTGATATGTCTCCCAACACCAGTCTCTAAAATTGGGAGTCTGATATGACATGCATGTCTTGTTAGCTCAAGCCAAAACTAAGGAGATGTTTGAGCAGGCCAAGCAACTATTCATATTAGATACAACGTCTCACTATCAACCAATTTGGTCTATTGGTTTCCTATTTGGAAATATTGTTTTATCTATTGAAGAGAAAAATAAGTACTTCATATTTTGGAAACAAGCCTGTGCCATTGTCTAGTTGATGGACTGAAGCGAACTGTGATAACTTCAGGGACGATCCCAGTCAGGTCTCTTCCAGTTTTAGCAATAATATTTTAGAACTTTAATCAAGTTAGAAAAATTTTGCTAAAAAGGGGGATTACGTCAGAGACATTGCCATGATGGGGAGGAAATGGTTAATTTTTCTTTTAAACCAAATTCTCTAAAAATCTGTGTTTAAAATTTGTTTAAATTAGCTCATTCTTCTGGACAAAAGGGGCCTCTATTTACCTAGATGGGAGTGAAAAATATCTAGGTGACTTTTATGGTGATTGATATCGAATTGCAGACAACCACAGTCTCAAGCAGTATTATTATTATCTTATGAGAAAATCTCAAAGTCTAAAACAGAGATATACTCCCCTATAGGAAGTCTGGCAAGATTACATATTTATGTGACGTAGGATTAAGGTTCACATTCCTATTTTTTTTTATAGAATACAGACCAGGAATTGTTTTAGGTGTGAATTTTAGTGTAGACTAATAGTGCCATCTACAGGATATACAGCGTTATTACCAGTGTTTTGAAGAATTTGCAAAAATCATGGTAATTTTATACTGATGTCACTTCATAATGAGATGGCTCTTTAACCAATCAGAGCAGATTTTGATCAGAGTAAATTCACATCCTATATAATAATTCGCTAAAACGTGTGTACCGACGCAGTCATGCACAGTAGAAACTGCTGCTCGTTCTGCAGTCTTGCTCAGTAGAGACTGTCTGCTCCGCGGCTGATACAGAGCTGGATGCTCCGAAGTAGCATCCAGCTCTGTATCAGCCACGGCACGGGCAGTCTCTACTACTCATGACTGCCCCGCTACCGGCTGGCAGTGGCGCTGTGGCTCGTGTAACGTGCTTTTCAACTAGTTATAAATATGCAAGTTTTGAGAGAGAAAGGGTTTTTTTTCCTCTTGGGTCTTGGCTGGTTTTTCCTTTCGTGTGGTTCCTGGTTCTGGCTGACTGATAAGAGGTACAAAGAAACACCTGATTGACTGGTAACTATATATTTTCTTATTTAAATGTTGTAAAATTTCAGAATCAATTACATATTTCTTCTATATTTGAAGAAACCTAATTTTCTTATAATTTGTCTTAAATGGACTGGTCAGCCATTTGGGATCAATTATAATAAGCTATATTAGCTACAGAAATTCTGAAATTAAACAGAATTCATTTATTATTGATAAACTGTAATATTTTGCCAGATAAGAGTAAAATAGGTTATAGCAGTGAGATATATAGATCCTTGTTATATATTAGTTAAACAGCTAAATATTTGATCTGGGGAATTTTTTGAATTAATTTATTAACCCTTTAACTTCAATTTGTCTATTTACTTTGTGGTGTTTATTTGATTTCTTTGTGTTGGTTTTGGATCTAAACTTTTGTACAGTGAAAAGTTTTAAATATCTCACAAAACAAAAGAAGTAGCCATCTTGGGTGTGGCATCCTAAATTTTACTAGTGATTTAACCCTTGGAGTAACCTATAGGTTTTACATAGGACTGTTATATTTGTGATATATGTTGCACAAAGTTAAATATACTGTCTAGACATATATTATTGGATTGATTCTAAGTATATTCTTGGTATAATCTATTATCGTCTATATTAATTACAATTTATATGTTTTATTCAGAAGATATGCAATATTTGAAATCAGTACATAATTATATTATAGTGCTCTATATATGGAATTTTATTCCAGTTAGTCTCTAAATTTGGTTATTATATATGGTATAAGGGAATTGTCAGAGGACCTGGCTTAACCCCTTAGGGACCCTTGACGTACCAGGACCGTCACGGTACTTGAACTACTCAAGGACCGATGACGGTCATGGTACGTCACATACTTTTTACTTACAGCGCTCTACCGGGAGCTCTGTAAGAAAAAATAGGGCATGAAATAGACCGCTACAAGATCGGAGCGATCTCTTTCAAGCCCCATAGTGACGCGCCGATACACGTGACAGGTCACGTGTACCTGCGCATCAACATGCCCCTATGCGGTCGTTATGGGACGGAAATGTCCCATAACCTCCGGTCCTTAAGGGGTTAATAATAAAGTTTATTCATTTGACAATATACCTTAAACCTCAATTAGCATAGTTTATACAGTTTCTGGGCACAGGTATTCATATACACTGCTGCCAGTTATATTTTATTAATTGTAGGGATTAATTATACTTTTTTTATGCTGCTGAGTTCAAGTATTGTAATCTAATATCTCTGAATATACCTATGTGTGGTTAACCCTTTAATTGCTGGTAATCCTAATGGTGATAATTATGGTTTGAGTTACTGTATATCTTTTGTAATTGCTGGTCACTCATTTATATAATTGTTGTTTACACTTTATATATAGTATATTGTATTTAATAAATTATATATATTTTTGCACAAATATGCGGGATTGATTATTTTTATCAATTCTTTACTGTGAAGTAACGAGTCAATACCTAATATAGTGTAAAGTTCTCAAATTTAATTTTATCTATTTATATGAAGATATCCAACCTAACTGGTTCTCTTGTTTAACCCTTTCTTGGATACTTTCGACACTATATGGTCATAAATCATGTAAAAGAAAAAGAATGGGGGGCACCACAATAGTGTAATATTGTACCAATAATAAAACAGTAAAAAACAGAATTGCACTCACATGAAGTGATGGTCAGCGGAGGAGTATACCAAAAGCTGACTCTACAAGAAAATCCCCCATTTCCATTTGGGTATCTGCAAATCAGGGATATCAGATGAGAAGGACCCACTCTCAAAATATATAAATCAAATATAAACTTAATACAAATATATACAGGTATATCATATTTATAAAAAATGTAATTGTATAATTATAAGTGAGATAGCACGCTAATGTATTTTACAATGAAAACCTCTTTATCAAAGTGTGTAACTATATACATATGCTCCTTCTTAGGTGTACAGGGTGTGCCTTATAAATTATGCATTATTAAAGTGACTATTTTACACCAATTTAGGTTCATAGAGTGTGCCCATTTAGGTGCACAAAGTGCTCTCAGCATTTTATGAAATGGGGCCTACACATTGCAATGTCCTGACATGAAACTTCTCCTTTTTTATAATAAAAAGAGGATGATAACACCTGGTACTTCTGCAGCAGTTGCTCTATTCGTGGGGGGGGGGGCAACTGATATAGAAAATAATTGACTCTCAGATATTTATTACTCTGTGATTGTTTGTCTGTTAAGTGTGCCCTTAACAAGGACCTGCACAGAAATATACAGGAAGTCCTGCTTTATTCCTGCAACATGTACACACATGCACACAGCTTATGGGTATGTTCTGCCTACTGACTAAGATGCAGCAGCTGCCAAAAACTCCTACTCTAACATAATGCACCAGCCAAAACCTGGCATGTGAAAACTGTGTCATACTAGTACAAATTCTTGTACGCATTCATGAGTTAATAGAAGCAAGAACATTACTGGCTACTGGATGAGGTTGCTCAATTATTGTGCCTAATGTTTAAAACTCAGACCTCTTTGTTTGCTCAGGACATTTAATGATGTAATGTTTTGTTGCCATCCCACAAGTTCTCCAGTCTCATGTTTGTAAAGTAAAATAACTATAATTTCAACTGATTTTTTAATTGCTAAAAAATATGATTCACATTCAAAATTAATCTAAATCTAATATTTTAAATAAGCAAACAGATGTAATATAAAACAAAGGCAAAATGAATCACATTAAAAAATGCAACTAGTGTACACAGTTAATTTGAAAACTAAAGCATTTTTATGAGGTTACATTAAAGTGACAGTCAACCTTCTTTTTCACTTTATGTACTCTGCAAGTGTATAATTTGTAAAGTCCCATTGCCTATAGTTACTATTATTTTTTTCCACTTTTATGTTTCTGACAGAGAGCTTTCTGAATCTTTGCTTCTGGATGTTACAGACACGTTTGCTGTTGATATGCTGCCCATCATGGTTGTGCCACAACTTCCCCTTCTCAGTCTAGAATCTGTGACCTTGTGGCTGTGAGGATTTTCATCAGGTTTCCAGTGGCAGCATTGTTCTAAGTTCTTGGAGTTGTATCTACCTTCTTGAACCTTCCCTGCCTCAGGATTGTCAGCTGTCTGCTGTAGAGGTGTTTAGCTCAACCTTCCTGAACACTCAGTGATCTGTTGTCTTGGCTATTATCAAAGACTTTGCTTCATGATTCTGTGCATTTACCTGTATGACCTTGGATAGTTCTGATATCCTTGTCAGGCCTTCCAGCACCTAACATCCAGCTCAGGCCTTCTAGAACCTGATCTCCATTTCAGGCCTTCCAGTACATGACTTCCAGCCTCAGGCCTCCTAGCAACTGACCTTCCAGTAATTGGCACCGAGCCTATGGCCTAGTGCACCAGGCCTCTCTGACTCTGGCCTTCAGCGCTTGGCCTTCTAGCTTCTGCCTCTAGCAATTAGCCTTCCAGTCTGTCTCCAGTTCCTGACTTCTAGCTTCTGGTCATCAGCTCCTGGACTCCAGACTTTAGCCTTCAGACCACTGTCAATCTGCACCAGGCTTCCTACCTCATTGGAAACCTGACCTAAGTGTGGATACTCATAGCAGGGGGCTCTGTCTCCATTTCAGGCCCTCTGCTAGTACATGTTGCATGGGTATAGGCCTCTTTACAATTGGACTCCATCCCCAGCTCCAGCCCAGCTTTCAAGTACACCCTTACACCAAAAAGCTTTCTAACAGGGGCTGTGGAAGCAGGGATAGTGATACAATGTATAACTACCTGTTCTTTCAAAATCACTGACAGAATGGTTATTATTATTATTTCTTATAATTATTATTATCATTATAGACTTGCAGACTATGTAAAGTGAAAAAGGAGCTTGATATCCCACAGTTTAGGAAGGGTAGCTTCGGAGTATATACAGGTTTGACTTCGACTAATAAAGAGTGTCTGCCAGAGGCTCAGTCCCTGTTCTTATCTAGGGCTAGCAGCATCTCTTGATCACTCATCAGAGATAGAGGAAGGAGTAGGGGACTGTGAATGTTATACTATTGTATATTTTGCTGTGTTTCACTGTGTATATAGTATACTGGTACCCAGATATAAGCTGGTCATGGAACAACAACAAAGGACTAGCTGGAATCCTAATTGTCTCCTTATGAGAAAACTAAATATTTCTAGGAACTAGTCTTGCTAAGCATTTTCAACATGGCTTGGAAAGGCATTTTCTACATGGTTTGGAAAGGGGGGAATCTAATTGGATACTAAAGCACAGTTCCCTGTTGCTGTCCCTGGGCTTCCCATGATCGAACAATTGTGTCAACAGAGTCTCGAGCCCTTATTTAACTATTATAAACACAGATAACATCTGGCTTTATATAAAAAAAACAGCCCCTACTAATAAAGCCAATTCTGTTCTACCCTTTTTACTAAAGGTCCTGACTAAATTTCTAGAGGTGAATTAGCTGGGGAATCTCACACCAGCCCCTGCAAGAACTAAATGACTTGCTTTGATGGTCTGCCTATGGGTAACCTCAGGGGATCTTGCTTTGGCTTGTGCAGATGAATCACTAGTTATGTATGCTGGTGAGCAGCAGCATACTAGTCTGTTGAGGCAAGAATGATCCAGGGAAAAAGATGACCTGGAGCGTGCAACAAATGGTACGCTCCAGCTAGAAGAGAACAGGTTCCATCAGTCACTTTAACGGTTATGTTCAATGAGAAAAAGCAGAATAATTCTGGAACAAATCAACCACACTAATAGAGAACAAATTAACATTTCAAAAAACATAAATTAAGCTATTAACCCTTTGTTTGACAGATAGGTTTCCTAAACATTGGTCTGCAATATATTTAATAGCATTGACTGCACTGTGTAGGATACCCCTCTACTATACAAGATTTTAAAACTCCCCCCTTATGGTGCAGTTGGTTTGCTCCAGAATTGCACCTCTTTAGCTTCCCAAATATGCCCCTAATGATCTTATGCACAAAGTTAAAATGGAGCAATTCTGCAGCAACACATTTATGTGGCACAAAATATCTCAATATCCCCACTGATTTAAACAGCACTTTTAACCCCATGAATGCTAGAGACTCAACTGGTTAAAAGATCCATTTAAGTAAATGTGATTTTTTATTTCTATCATGTTCACAGGGTTAGGCATCTGGGGAACCTTTCTGTGTCATCTTTAAGGCAGTGGTGGGCAACATGAAACCCTCCAGCTGTTGCCAGTCCATTTGTTGTTGTTGGCTTGCAAGGGATGTTCTTAGCTGTAGTCACATATATTGTCCATGCTTCCTTTAAGGGTTGCTTACTTTTTATTTCAATGGAAATGTATTTCATTTTAGTATCCAGTGATGCCTCTGATAGACATCTGGCTTATAAAAACTAATCCATTTTTTTCCACGGATCTTGATATTCAGATCAGAAATCACATGCAGTCTCTGATGGTGGTCAGAAAGAACACAAAAGACAAATTGTATCGCAGTCAGGTTGCTTGTCAATGACTTTTCTTTTTATTCTAATGCTTTTGTCATATATATATAAAAGTCATTATGTAGTTTAGAAAACAGGAGATAAAGTGAAAAAGAAGAGCAGGAACTGGAGAGGCATTAATATTCTACTAGCATCAAAGCTATTTCCCTTGAGGGGCTTCCACAGGCCACACTGTTATTACAGCGCCTATCCATTATCTTGTGCTGTACTTGATATTAAGAAAATAATGGAGAGAATAGGATTATGTACCAATGATAGGAAATGTGAAGGCAATTCTGCTAGATAGGAAATGAATGGAAACATGATTCTTTCATCCAACAAAGGGATAGTTTAGCATAGGTTTGGGAAAAGATAAACAAAGCAAAATGAAATCTTTGCAGGTTAGACAGGGGCAGAATGAATGTTTTCATGTAATCCTATGTATTTAACCTTTTATTCCTCCAGAATGTCATAGTGATTCTTTATATCATCCAGGTGAATGTGCCTAGAATGAAGACCTATTATTAATATTTTTTATCTGCTTGGTACAAAGAATTGAAAAGTTATGTCTGTTACTAATTCAAAAAAATTGTTAAAAAAAATGAAAAACTTCTAAAATCCACTTGCAGGAAATAAAACTCTTATAATGAAAATGTCAGTGACCATGAAAAGGAAACACAGCAAGCATTATTTAACCCCTTGAGGACAAGAGGGATATGCAAGGCATTGCTTTGCATTGCCATGCACACCCCTCTCACCTTTAAGGGGTTAACAGTATGCAAACATAAGCCTAGATTACAATGTAGTTGAGTGGTTATCTATGATGTGTTGGAAATGGTGCCCCTTTGTGAAAGGTTCTATTTTGGTCTATGGTTCTTTTTAAACAGTGTAAAAGAAAAACAAAGAAGTCGCTCCTAGTATAATATCTTCAGTATAGATATACCCTTCCCTTGGAACCCACGCAATTGTACTCACACTTAGTAGTGTCCAGTGAGGCACTTATGTGCCCACTGGAATATCAAGCTGATGGGATTTTTAAACGACTGACCCCACAACAGTACACCCAGGATCTTGGGTTTCAAAGATAAGATGGGCTGCTCCTTTAAACCATCCAGCCTGTGGACATCTCCTGGGTGGAATCCTGAGGTTAAATTTCCCTTCATTCTTTTATGCTGGTTTTGACATAAGCCATATACCAGCCACTTCAAAGTGTGAGTACCATTCTTCTTATTATTAATAACGTTAGTGCCTAGAAGTTTAACAGGCACCATTGGGGCACCCTTTGTTGTGCTTTCTGTTTCTTTTTAAACAGGTGATTATTGCTTCATGTGAATGCTTCATCTTTACTGTGTTCACACAGGAATGCAGAAAAAATAAAGTACTGAAGGTCTATAGCAGTGCTCAGTGTCTATTAAATGGTCGACCCAAGTGGATGCCAGCAAGTAATACTGGCTGGCAGTCACAGGAGCTGGCTGTAAGATTTGCCTCTAAAGCTTCTGGTGGTGGAACACAGAAAGTGAGTGAAAGCACACAGGTGACAGAACTAACTTATTATGCTAACAAAAGGATGTGATTTTTTTACTAAATTGCACCATACAATGACAGAGATGCTGATACAAGAATAAGAATTGGGGAATAATGGGCATATCATCTGTACTACTGGGAACACATTCAAACTGATTTAAATAGGACTTTTTACTACTGGAATGTTTGAAAGGTCGTCACATTGCTTTACAATGTATTGGAGACCTGTCTAAGTTTCAAGGGCTTAAAAACCTCATTTAAAATATCTGTCCCCTATGGTGGAAGATGCAGTTGGTGTGGCCCTTCATTTTAGTGAATATTCCTAATATCAGCATCTCTCCATTAAAAAGAGCTGAGCAGAAGACGACTCATTTCACAAGACAAAGCAATTTAAGCCTGGATACCATTGTAGATGATAGCTTTTGTTTTGGTTTTATATACAAAGTGCTCTATAGACATCAATAAGAATCTGTGAAGTAAAGCAAGATATAATGTTTAGCACCTGCAATGTAATCTAGATGTAAGCAAGTTAAGGATTTGCTTATTTTGGTATACCCTGGCAGGGATGCAAGCTTACCATACTTATGAAACAACAACTAGCTTTAATACAACCATTATAAAGGCAATGTGCAGCAGTATATAACATTTATTTTGAGTAAATACATTTTTTTAACCAATACCCTGTATTTTTATAAATCGTAATTTTGCCTTTAATGAGAAATATCTATTGGTTTTCTTCAAAAAGTCTCTTTATTGAGCCAGCTGGAATTCACAGCATATTTAACACTTTTAGTGCCAGGGGTATGCAACACTCTGTAGTAGCAGATCTAAATCTGGCAGCCAATGAACGAGAACCATTGCAAAACAAAAAACATACAATTTCTCAAAATGTTCGGAGCTCTAAGGAAATGGGTATAGATGGGAATGAATTTCTAAGAGAATTTTAATTTGCATTAATATCGAAATATTTTAATGATACACAATGCATAGTGTGCGTTCACGAATGAGATTAAAATTAGAAGGAATTTAGAAAATACCTAAAAAAATATAACAATAAATTATAACAAATTTTCTTGTCCAATATATATATATATATATATATATATATATATATACATATATATATATAGTGTATTTGTACCAAATTATTATTTACTTATGGTTCATTTGGTTTGCTCCAGTATTATTCCACCTCCGCTTAGATATCAGACTCAGTGTATAAGATCATGATTTCATCAGCATCACTGAAATATTGAGAAGGTTTTTTTTTTCTTACTTGGGCCATGGAGAGTGTTGTTTCAGTACTGTCAGAGCTGTAGTTCAAGAATAATTGAATGATAAAGTATCCCCCTCCTGTCCCTATTACCTAGTGTAAGCCACCTGCCTTCAGATGTGGAATCTGGTCTCTTGACCAGACAATTCGCAGCAAGGGACAATCTTCTTACTGAGAGCATAAGGAAAACCCTGCCCCCATTGACAGGTTTTTCCTTATGCTCACTGAAGATTGTTTCTTACTGTGATCCATCCAGACAGTTTTGCTGCTCTGAGGTGAGCAGTGTTACATCAGTAAAAGTGACGGGAGGGGATAACTTAGCATTCAATTACTCTTGAACTACAACTCTGACAGTATTGAAATAACTCTCACCATGGCCCAAATACTATGCAGATTAATCGGAGTTGCTTTCTTCGTGAAACATTACTATCCCTTTTTAAGCCACAGCTAACACAGTACCACCCTTTATCTATATGGACATTTTGGGCATTTGGGTCATCTGCTTCTTAGAAGGCATAGGTGGAATGAGTCCAAATTTCATAATTTTCCTGCTCATACTTTAGAGACCATTAAAACCATAATGATGGCAGACTGTTGACAATGGTATGATGTAAGGCAAGTCATCTTACTTGCACATACCCAAAGGTGCTGTAGCATGATTTTTAGCTAACACAAAATTGAAGAAAATGAACTATGCTGGAGGTTTCATACATTCCCGCAACGTATCAAAGCTGTATGCTAAACTCTAAATGAATGAAAACACCTCCTACTGAATGTGATTGATCTTCTTACTATTATAATAGACTGCAGTGCCTGATCAGTTGGGAATATTTATGTATCCTTCAATTTGCTTAATAATAACACATTTTTGTGAAACCTAAGCCCGAGTTCACTTTTTTTACAAAACACTTTTGCCAATTGAGTGCTAGTGTAAGCAATGTTTGAGCACTCATTTGGAACTCAAAAAGTTAACTCTTTGAGTGCCAGAAAGGTATCCAATGCAAGTTCACTTCATAGATCTCATATTAAAACCAGTTTTTAGAACCATATGTGCCTTCTGTTCTCCAATGTTTTAGTGTAATGCACCTAATTCAATTATTGTATAGCTCTGTTTAAATTTAGCTTTATCAAATATATGATCTTCATAAATCCTGCATTTCATGTTTCAAACTATTAGTTTTTCATTATTATTTACACTATTTTGGTTGTAATCACTTTTAACAATTTATGTGTGCTCTGATTCTGAGAATCCCAGTGGTAAGTATAGTCACTCTGAGACAACAATTTATAGATTTATATTATTTTTTTTTGTAATATCATTTTTATCGAAGAAAATTTTTCATAATGAGATAATACAAAAGAAACAGACGAACAATCCAGGCATATCTCATATGGTACATAGGATACAAATCCAAGAAAATGGGCATGTCGTAAAACATATAATGGGGTATACAGTATTACAGATAATCATATAACTCGTTCTCAAGGGCCGAACTCCCATACACAAAGGAGTGTCAATGCAACCATAAACAAATTATACAATCAACTACCAAAGGGCGCAATCAAAAGTAGACAGCTAGAGGTGGAAAACCTGCATAGGTCCAGCTAGAGTAAAAAAAGATAAAGAAAAGCATATACCAGGGAAATAGAAAACGAAATGACAGAAGAAAATAGCAAACAAAAGACAGGTGAAGAAAAGAGGGGTGGAGTCGAAAAAATTAGACAAGACAGCACACACTGACAGTAGTAGTGGGGGTGAGGGGGAATGGGAATCGTCTAAGACAAGGTAAAGGAAGGGAAAACAGAAGGAGGGTGAGAGCGAAAATCTACGGTGAACTACAGTACGCTGTCCACGGAACACAAACCAAGTCATGGATATCTAGTCGTGTGATGGCGGAATAGTGCATTGTCTCCATCTGTAGAATACGTATAATTAACTGGAGAAAGGCCATAACTGTTGGCACGACTGCTGACTTCCAATTGCGATCCAGCAAGGTCTTTGCTGCTAGGAGTAGCTGACCCATCAGTATCTGCACAGGAATAGGGAGGTCACTTGGAAAGACATGAAAAAGAGCCATGATAGGATCTTCATGAAATCGAATCAATGTCACTTTGGATAACATATTAAAGACCATAGCCCAGTACTCATGTATTTTTGGGCATGACCACCAAACATGCTCCATTGTACCCACCCCAGAGCACTACATTCAACAAAAATGGGACAAAGCAGGGTATATATGAGCTAGACGAGTAGGAACAAGGTAATATTTGTATACATTTTTTCTAGATAATTCAATATGATTTGTGCAAGGTGTGAATTTAAAAGGATTTGTTATCGCAGCTGCCCATTGTGGGGGTGAGAACGTAATCCCCAGTTCACTCTCCAATGACATCATAAAAA
Source organism: Rhinophrynus dorsalis (assembly GCA_037306005.1). Taxonomy (NCBI): domain Eukaryota; kingdom Metazoa; phylum Chordata; class Amphibia; order Anura; family Rhinophrynidae; genus Rhinophrynus; species Rhinophrynus dorsalis. The sequence continues at coordinate 182,961,630 of CM074722.1, forward strand.
GACATTTCTGGGGTAACACGGAACTGAGTATAGTCTCATAGCAAAGAGATAGCAGTTTTGGAAAGAATAACGGTTGAAGACCTGCTATAATCAGACGATGAGTAGAATGTGGTGGTCTAGACAAGGAAGCTAGGGAAGAGAAAATAGAGTGTTGCATTTGGAGGTATTTATAAAAATCCCTACTGGGACGGTTAAAGGTAGACCATAAATCCTCAAAGGTTCGAAGGTCACCCCCAACAAATAATTGGCCTAAAGTAGCAATCTCCACCATATTCCACGTTTTATAATTTAAATCAGGGATAATAAAGTGTAACAACAGCAAAGGAGTAGCCAAAGACAGATCACTCAATTCTTGCATACGGGATGAGAATTGTGACAAAATAAGTACCGAGAGATTGGTGCTTGTGAAAAACCTAGTAGTACTCGATCTTAATCTATGCGGTAGCCAAAGGATATCGCATATCCTAGCTGATGAGATCTGTACATCCTCCATAGCTACCCACGCCACCTTCCCTGGGGAGACGTGAAAGAGTAGAGTCTGGGCCATTCTAGCCACCTTAAAATAATGGATCAGGGATGGAATCGCCAAACCACCCCACCTAGTAGGTGCAATCAACCACCTATTAGAAACTCTCAAAGTGCACGAGCCATGAATAAAACACTGAATATTGGTCTGCATTTCCAACATCATAGACAACGGGACCTGCACCGGCAGGGCTCTAAACTGATGCAGCAATTTAGGCAAGACATTCATTTTTATTGCGGCTATCCTGCCAAACCAGGACAACATGCGTTTCAACCAAGCCCGCAGATCCTGTTCGATCGATGTCCAGAGAGCCCCTAAATTCACTGGCACTAGATCATTTCGATGGCTAGTCAGCTGAACACTGAGGTCTGAGTTGATCTGATCTCCAATCAAAAGAGTAAGCAGAACGTAAATTAGCAACAGAAGTCTTGCTCAAATGTAACACCAATGCTTGTGTTTTAGTCGTGTTCACTTTATGGTAAGAGACTGCACTGTAATCGGCCAAATTTTCCATCAAATGGGGGAGAGAGGCCAACGGGTCGGTGAGAGTGATCAGAATATCGTCCACGAATAAACCCAGCTTCACTTCCATATGTCCATACATAAAGCCTCTCACTGACGTGTCCTCCCTGAGAAGGGCATCCAAAGGTTCCTGCGCTAATACATACGAAAGTGGCGGGCAGCCTTGACGGCATCCATTAGCAATAGGAAACGAGTTAGACAAGAATCCAGCATAAGATACTTTAGCTGCTGGTGCAGAATAGAGAGAAAATATAGCTCCGATGAACTCTGGAGGGAATTGAAATTTCTCTAAAGTCTCACGCAAGTATCCCCAGTGCAAAAGGTCAAACGCCTTTTCAGCTTCAACCACCAGCAAAGGGCACCCTGTCTCTGAATTATCTGCTGCCTCAATGACATTTAAGATTTTCCTAATGCTATCCGTCGCCTGCCTGCCTTTCGTGATCCCCACCTGATCATAGTGTAACAGGGCTGGAAGAATAGATTACAGCCAGGATGCTAACAGAACTTCATGTACAATTTTACATCTGTAGTAAGCAAAGAAATGGGTCTAAAATTTGGGCAGTGAGTAAGAGGCTTAACTGGTTTAGGTAGTGTAGAGATCTAACAACACTGAAGAAGGAAATCATCCTCTGGAGCTACAAAATCGAAAGAGATTCAGCAGATGTGGAGACAAGAGTGATTGAAATGTCTCATAATAACAACCTGTAAAGCCATCAGGTCCCAGGGCCTTGTAAGATGGAAGGGATTTAATCAGTCTCTGAACCTCTTCCAATTCAATCGGAGCTTGCAATAAACCAACCTGAGCTGGACTCAAAGTTGGCAGTTTAACACGGTCTAAAAAAGTCGAGATTACCTGAGTTGTCAGTTGGGAAACAGTAGCATCTGAAAATAAGTTATATAACCTTGAATAATAAGCAGTAAATGCCTCTGGAATCAAGGCTGGATTCATTACCTTGGTTCCAACAGGTGATATAATATAAGGGAGGACACGTTTAGCCTCTTGCTTCTTAAGCCGCTGAGCAAGAAGGGCACCAGCCTTATTGCTATGTGTGTAGAACCTTTGTTTCAATTTGTCAAGCATGAGTTGGGTATGGTACAACTGCAAGGAAGATATCTCCCATTTAAGTGCTTCCATTCTGGCTAGCTGTCGCTTATTGGAGGTGGCCTTCACCTGGGTCTCTACAGTGGACAAGGACAACTGCAACTGGCGTAATTTAGCATCCCTCCGGCGTTCCTCATACGTGGCGTATGCAATAAAATGTCCTCGGATGACAGCTTTGTGGGCTTCCCATAATATTTTGGGAGATACTTCATTAAAGGTGAAATAGTCCTGCAGGTTTTGTGCAATATGAATGGAAGCGTCTTTCCTACCCAGGAGATGGTCATTCAATCTCCACTGACCGGATCCCCGAAAGTGGAATTGTTCAGAAAATAGTAATGTAACTGGAGCATGGTCTGACCACTGATTTATCCCAATAGTACAATCACGCACCCTCTGAAGAACCTCCTTATCTACCCAGTAAAAATCAAGACGTGTAAACAACTGATGAACTGGAGAGAAAAATGAGTAATCTCTGCCAGATATGTTCAAAACCCTCCAAACATCCAATAACTTCTCTTCCTGCATGGTCCGAAGTAAAATCCTACTTTGAGAGACTGTGGCTCTCTGATGAGAACCAGAAGGAGTAGTGGACGTATCAAGAAGAGGGTCAGATATCACACTGAAATCTCCACCAACGATATGTGATCCTTAGATATAATGTGTCAACTTAAAGATGGTAGAATTGGAATTAGGTACATAGATATTTAACAGGGAATACAACACATTATTAATGGTCAATACCAATAAAAGGAACCTTCCTCTGGGGTCACTTTTAATGAAATGCACCGTAACAGCCAACGAGTTGTGAAACCAAATAGAAACTCCAGCTTTTTTGGTGGTGAAGAATGATAAACAGTGGGAAACACTTTAGAAATCAAATAGGGAATCTACCCAGCAGCAAAGTGTGTTTTCTGGATATACAATACTTGAGAGCCAGATTTAACGGCCTCCTGAAACAGCAGGCAATGTTTTTGAGGGTATTTAAACCCTTCACGTTCATAGGTAAAAGTTTAAGACTAATCAGTGAAGGTGTAACCGTATCTCCAGGCTGCAATAGTATTCACTAAGAAAAGAGCCAAACAGGCATATAGGAAACCTAGACCTGCTAGGAGACAAGGCCATCCAAAAAAGTCTTCAAGTTGAACCCACCAGAGGAAATTCCACCACCACAAGACCAGAGTATGACATCCACATACTGTTCATCTCAGGGATCCGAACAAAACCTAAGGGAAAGGAGGATAGAGGGCGCTGAAACAAACATGACAAGATAGGGGAAAAGGTAGGGGAGGGCTACAAAGTTACACACAAGGAGGACCAGGTAAAAAACACAGTAAAGAAGCAAAAGGAAATAGAAGTAAAGAAAGAATTTTGCCCGAGTGGGCAATTTGAAAATAGTGTATCATAAAACATAACCGACAACAGTAGCAGGATAACTAGCACACAGCTCATACCCAGATGAGATGGGGGTAGAAAGAACAAGTAAAAGAAAAAGTTTAGGCAATAGAATGAAGAACCAGTCACCTACCCCGGGGATAAAGTGCATAATGCGCTTAGTATTGAGGGCTGGAATGCCAAAAAGAGGACTGGTCAGAAGGCCACCAGGGAGAGCGGAGGGTAACTCCGACAGGTGGGGGCATGTATAAGGCTAGAAAACAGTAGGGTGCAACATAGCAAAGACCCATCTGGATATGTGCTGTGGACTCAACAGTGTATTGTTACATAAGAAGCAGATCTGACGTACAATGGAAACAGCAGACAGCATTGCAAAAAAGCAGGTAAATTGACATTTTGAGTGCCAGAGGGGTACAGAATGCATTGCAGGGTAATGCATTCTGTTCCCCTTTAGCACTCAAAGGGTTAATCCCAGACAAACTGTAAAGAAAACAGGCTATCTTAGTGAGGTCGTGTCCACCCCCAGCTGGAATAGAGGGACAACACTGCGTCAGGGCCACACAGAGCATATATAGTAATAATTTATAATAATATATATATATTTTTTGTTAATTCTTTGCGGCATGAAGCCTAAGAAGCAGTGCTGCCCCACATCAATAGATGTAAGCGTCCCAAAGGCGTGACACTCCAGCCGACTTTGTCGGAGCAAAAAGGCTACTGTGTAGATATACTATTTTTTATTTTCTTACATCTCTCAAACCATAACGGTTTGAGAGATGGGAATAAGGGCATTACATGTTTTTTTTTTATTAGTCCTATCAATTCACCAACATTTTTTGGGGGGTTTACTATCCCTTTAAGTCAAACCAAATTTTTACCCCCCCCCCCCACCAGGGCACAGTTGGCTTGCACCAGAAGTGGCTGTTTTTTGCTTTCTGTTGAAAGCCCCAAACAATATTGCAGAATTGCCTTTATCTCCTCCATTACGTTTATCCAGAAATGCATTGACATTTTTTCATTGTTTCTTACTCTTACAGTAAAATATGTGAGAGTGAAATATAAAAATGTTTCATATATTTGCAACTACAATATACTGATTATTTGCAGACATCTGGAAAGAACTAGATGTCTCCACGTGGATTAACAAAGAAACTATCACTGTACATTGTGTCCCAATGCTTATTCAGTCTCAGACAAACACATCCATTACACAATAAGACATATCAAAGGCAGCTGCAGTGTTTCTTTTTTATTATTATTTTAAATATTAAAGACAAGGGATCATCATCTGTGGTTTGTCTTATGACAGCCTATATCTTTACACAAAGTTCTATATTTTCCCATGGAACATGATACACATTATAAATACAAATTAAGCAGGATTAGACATTTTCAGACTCTAAGCAGTGAATGGTTATTGTATGTGCTACCACAGGAAATACATGATTTCTTTCCAACTTTGCCAAGTTTGTCAGTTCAGCTAAATGTATTTGGTATTAGAGGTTTCATAAAATTCCACATAGCCTCAAGTATATAAATGAAATATTTTCTACCAAAAAACACTTTTATTATCCAGAACCAAAACACTTAAGTAACTTCTGCAAGCCGGATATATTAGAAGAAATTGAAAAATTCTGGATCAAACCAAGTACACCATAAGTGAAAGATAAAACATTCACCAAATTAATTTATCTAACTCAGAATTTAGGGTGGAATGCAGGAAACATGAGCAACTGCTCTTTTCAGTGTGAAAACCACTAGCGAATAGGTTTGAGTATGATTTTGTTAACTTGCGCATGAAAAATCAAGATTAGCGAACAGCTACGCATATTTATTTTTGTGGGAGTGGTCAGAATTAACAAATATGACTGAGTGAAATTGCAAATGTGCCTAATACAAGAAGTGCTTTTGTGAACTATTTTATACGTCTGTGTAGTTGTGTTGTAAAAGCTAATTTTTCATTGGCAATTCAAGAAGCGTTCGGTATATGGCTGTGACGGAACTGGGGCGACCATGGGAGATATTGGTGTGTTAGGGATATGGGATCTCATGTCTTCAGTTCCTTGGGATAAGCCGAATCCCACCGCTGCCACCAGCAGCTGTAACATGACGCCTTGTATCATAAGCTGGATACCTCTTTTATAGTTACTTTCTCCCTCAGAATAACACTCCAATAGTAAACTGACCCTCCTGTTCCCAAACATCAGCCGAGACTTGATGAAGGGAAGAACTCTCTTTTATTGACTCAAACACACAGCTTATATACACTACAGAGACTCTTATCTAGATCAGCATGCAAACGAATACTTGGGACAGTGTTTCTATGCTTGACCAATCAGTCACCAACACCCTTATCATGATAAGAATGCAGATTAAGACTTGAAATCATACATTCTTAACTGGTTCATCAATAACCTCCTCTGATTGGTCAAGGAAGCACAGCAGGAATCAATTAACATTCCTTAGCACAGAACTGTAGTATAGTGGAAGCCAAGCCCAACCACCATCTCTGCATTCCAGCAATGTATTGAAAGCAACTATGGTTCAGCTCAGTCTATGGTTGTCTTTTGGGTAGAAATAGTCTGAAGACATGAGATCCCATATCCCTAACACACCAATATCTCCCATGGTCGCCCCAGTTCCGTCACAATGGCTTCCTGGAATAGAGCATGCGCAAGATGTATCTGTGCATGAAAAATGCTTTTAACACATGCAAATGTTTCTTGCATTCCTGCCCATAGATCCCTCGAATGCTAGAATGCTATTTTTACATATTGCAGGAAAGCGATCATGTGATACTGGAAAAAAAAATCAGGTGTGAGTCCTGGGGCTCAATTCTGCTCTAAAACCGTCATTACAAGAAAAACAAGCAACATGAATTTTGCACACATGTGCTACATCGGTATTCTGTTGCAAAACCACAGTAAAACAAAACTGGCATAGACAGCACATTTCAAAGTACTAACAAAATTGGCACTGTCTGCTTTTATTCGACTACCACCTAAAAAACGTGCAAAATGTCAAAGTCCAAGGAAATAGGCATACATTTGACGACAGAAAGATCACGGTTAGTATCACATGTGTTCCTCACATTAACAAAATCCGACATAGAGTGCCCCCTTCAACATATTAATATCGCATTTTAAAATTCGACTTACAGTGCTTTGTTTCACCACTTTAATTTGACGAATATTGTTCACATTCCACATTTTAACCCTTTCACTTCAAAATTCGACTTACATAGCTTTCTTTCATCACATTAATTTGACAAATATTGTACATTCAACATTTTAATGCTCCCCCTTGAAAATTCGACTTATAGGACTTTCTTTCATCATTTTAATTCAACAAATATTGTTCACATTCGACATTTTAATCCTTCCCCTTGTAGTGTTCCTATAACCTTCTTTCTTCATTGTAATTCGAATAATGTTGTTCCCATTTGACACTGTTTATTCTCCAGTTTTGCTGCAAAATACAGACTCTTTATGGGTTACAGTGATTCCTGTTCAACAATGTGTAACTTGCCACTCTAAGGGCTCGATCCAAATGTTGGCGTCGCCAGAAAAAACTGGAGACGCTGGTTTTAACGTCAATTGAGCAATGCAAATGTTCTACTAGAAACAAGCGACACCAGTTCTGAAACAGACATCGCCTGTCGCCAGAACAGCAAGATCTCACCCATAGAGGATAATGTACAAAGGACGCCAAAAGCTATTCAAATGTTGGAGTTAGGGCTAACTCGCGTTAAATTGCAACATTTCTCTCCAGAAATCTAACGCCTATTTTTTTTGGAGTACAGTCCACAAGTAAGAGTAGAAAACCAACGTCTCCAGTTCTGAACAGCATTCTCTGTGCTTTTCCCTACCCAGCCACTAGGGGAACACAGAGAAGGCTTTCAGCACCATGGACAGCTTTGAATGCCATAGGGATGTGCACTGCTCACCCCTGTGGCATTCAAAGGGTTAAAATCAATAAAACTAGTACACCAAGCACTACACAATGCCCCCTTCCACATCCCCCCCTTAGTATGTCACATATATTGCATATATGGAACATACTAACCCCATCCACATCCACCTCATGGACTTCCATGTAGTGGACAAATCTGCCTTTTATTCCACAATTAACCCTTTGAGTACCAGAGAGGTAGGAAAGCATTGCTTAGCATGTTTCCTACCCCTCTGGTACCCAAAGGGTTAATAGGCAACGTATGGACTACATACCTTGCCTATATATATATGTGTGTGTTTGTGTGTGTTTTAAACTTTTTTTTAATTAAAATAGTATTATTAGACAGTTTAACTTAGATCTCATTTATTGTTAACCCCCTACCTCCTGTGTCCCATTGCTATTAGTACTTTTGCTCCACTCTTCTTCAAACTGAGAGTGGAGCAAAAGTACTAAAAGCAAAGGGACACAGTAAGTATGGCATCATTAATGGTTGAGATCTAAGTTAACCCTTTGGGTGCCAGAGTGGTTCGCAACGCATTGCAAAGCAATGCGTTGAGTACCACTCTGGCACTCAAAGGGTTAACATACAACTGAGGGAGCAGCCTGCACTGTGAATGCAGGGCTTCCCTCAGTTTTAATTATACATTCGTTAAGTTTTAATACTGTATTTATTGTTCATATTTTTTAAAGATGAATTATTTATTTATTTCCTTGCTGCGGGCGGCTGTGAAGCCCGCAGCATAATAAACCGTTGTGCAGAGAGGCATTGGCGACAGCGGGAGGAGGGGACAGAGACATTGGAGGAAGCGGGTGGTAGGCTTGTACTTGCTGCCCGCTTCCTCCAATACCTCTCCTCTAGCGGTGGCATTGTGCCAGGCTGCCTGATCGCCTTGTGCAATTCGTCCCTTTGCACAAGGCGTTGTACAATGTACAATGCTAAAAATAGACTAGTTCTGCACTTTCCAAATGTCCCTTTCAAGTACAGAATAAAAATTCACCTTTATTAGTTTATTTAAAATGGTAACCAACCAAAAAGAAACTCCTATTTGTTGGAGGTCCACAAAATATAAAAATAAAAGTGGAACTAAGTCTACTGGATAAATGGGGGAATTATATTATAGAATGGATACCCTATTAATTGATTTGCAGCCAACTAGGCTTTATTTCTGTAACGATGTACCATTGTATGCTTCAGTGTAAGTACGTGAATAGGATCATTAAATCAATGAGGCTCCACAATAGCACCTAAGAATTATTTGTCTTGTCTTTATTGTTGTATTGAGTACTTAGGAAATAACCAAGTGGACTGTTTTTTCTTCTTTTTGGTTTTGGTCCTTTTCCGGTATTGTTATGTAAATCCAGTCACACTTATTCAGTAGCCTTCCTCACAACAGTAAAGGAGGGGTTAATATCACTTCTAAATTAAAATGAAGAAAGAAGGTTATAGGAACACTATAAGTCGAATTTTTAAGGGGAAGGGTTAAAATGTTGAATGTCAACAATATTTGTTGAATTAAAGTGGTGAAAGAAAGCACTGTAAGTCGAATTTTAAAAGGGGGGGTTAATATGTCAAAGGGGGACACTCTATGTCGAATTTCTATGATGTATACTGTACTCTACACTGCTTTTGTTTGAACAAAGATGGTTTTAAAACTGTTATTGTGGCTTTTACTCCTTAACCTCTGAGGAGCAGAATTCCTGACTTAAAACGTAACCACAAAACAGGGGCTAATACTGAGCATGGGTAATAGAATGCTATTTGCTCGTTGTTTTTAGTTGTTTCCTAGGGGCTTTTTTTTGACTGGCAGTATGTATAATTACTGCTGATTTTGTTTTCACAAGTCGGGGTAATAGGATACTAAAACCTTACTTAAAAAAACACAACGCCTGTTTTTTTTTAGCGCTGGTAATAGAATCGAGCCCAAGGTCAGATATCTGAACAAGGCACGAGAGTTTCTTTGGTAGGTTAGTAAGCAAGTGCTTATGTAAGAATACTAGTGCTCACTGACCCAAGAAGAACTCTGTGGGTGGAAAGGAAACAAATGGTAACAAAACAGTATGCATTGCACACCCTGTGGCATTCAAAGGGTTAAGAACCCAGTGCAAGCGTAGGAATGCATTTAAGAAAAATTAAAAGATATTGCAAGGAAAGTCAGAGCATGAGTGTAATAATGACACTATAATACAGTTCCATAAAATAGATAAACTCAGATGACAAGAAGTTATACTAGATGGCTTAATAGTGGTCAGCTTGCAAAAGTCTAATCAATAAACCCAGAGTGTATGCAATCAGTGTTCATACCATGGGTCCCAAAATACAGAATAAAAAATCCGGTGGGGGTCCAGTCAAACACATAGAAAATACAGCATTAGATCTAAGAATAAGAGCTGGCAGAATGGCTTCTAAGTGAAGTCAGGTGAAGGATCTGTCACTTATGGACAGGAACGCCTCAGCAGCAATTGCCAGGGATGTCATTGATTTTTCTATTTGAACATGGGCTAAAGTTTATTTGTTCTCTACGGTGCAGTCAGCTCCACAATTGCTCCAAGTCTTTGTGCATACTGCTGTTAGTTTCTCAATCTCTAATGTTCATGTTTCCTAGAACTGTTCCTTTCAAGCTCAGTGCCTTTTAATTTGTCCGCTATTGGTTTCCTCCATTTTTATCCTTCTCTCTCAAAAAATGTCCCCATTCCCTGCCCTTCCTCCATGCCACGAGTTTGCTGATGAACATAGGTACAGTGAATCACAGAGTACACTGAGAACCACACCAGCTGCAGAACATGCTACTACCGCTGACCGACACAATGGAGTTGGCAAGGCAAACAGCATAACACTTGACATGGCATGGGCAGCAATAGGTACTTGGGCCTTCCTGGGGTGGACACTGAAGTGCTGCGGCTAGTGTGGTACCCAAAGGACTTGGTCATAAGTGCTTTACTGTACCTATGTTCATCAGTTAAGGATCTGTATTAAGACATGCATTTTATTGTTTGTCTTTGCACATGAATGCTACACTTAGCGTACTTTTCTAGCACTCTTATTTTTTTCTTTTATATATTTCTGCACTTACACTGTGCACTTAAGTCTTTGAGTGATGCAGAGGTGTGCAATGAACATCCCTATAGCACTGAATGGGTTAAAGGAGGACAGCTGCTGTATCTGCGCTGCAGTCCATAGTGAGCTATAGGAAAAGGTCCCGTTAGTGATGTTGGGGTTGTGAACTTCGACATCAAAGGCTGCCATCAGTGCTTAGTGCATGTTGCGAACAGCCACATTTGACATATAAACACACCAGCATGAATACAACAATTGCTCGTTAACCTGCATTTCCATATGTGTAAAGTGCAAAATCGTGAACCTGTCAAATGCATGGCAATGATGATGAATTTTGGTGGATTGGTGGCAGATTGATGGGTATATGATGGCAAAGACGTGTTAGTACATATTGACGATGTGCCTTTGACTTAGATCTGACACAACATCACCAACCCTGGCCCCTTATTGCCTCTTAGTGCATCTCTCCCTGCAAGCTTTCCTTCAAAGAATGTCCTTGTCTATGAAGACTAAAACCTTCCAACTTTTTGGATGCTTGCAATAGCTCCAGTGCAGAAACGTCTATCACCCAAGGATAATGTAACCAGATCACCTTTTTAAATGTAGAACTTTCTGGAATAAAAAAACATACTGAAGAGCTTCTTTAATCCTACAGCATCCCTGTTCCGTGTATGTTTCATAAATGTCTCCAGTTCAAGGTAGAGTTGCCAGATCATAACTTTAAAATGAAAAATGCTTTCTACAGAACTTCAGTGATTACTGCGTTTCAATGATTCCCATGTAGCCCTGTAGTATGCTATTTTCTTGAGTTTTTTCTTAAAAGGATGATTTAGCAACCATGGAAAAAGGGGACAGTTGAACTTAGGTGACCTCATATACATTTAAATCAGGGACACTTCTAAAAAGTCACACTGATTCCCATGTAGTCCTGCAGAATGAAAGCTTTATAAGTTTCACTCATTTAAAATGATAGGTGGTCTCCTTAATGTCATGTTTATCAGGTAATAATACATTTTCACATTTCTTATTCCAGTTATTCTCAGCTCCAGTGCTCAGGAGACCCCAGCAGTTCAAGAACTATACTATCCCTAAATAAGCACAGGTAGATCAATCAAAAAGTCTGAGCAACAGTCATCAAGAAGGAAAATGTGACCGGTTGGTGTGTTCTAAAGACTAACATTAAGAATTACTGCCTTAATCTGTAAAAAAAAATCATAACAGCTTCTATGTGTCAGAGCCACTAAGATTAGTGTAATTTAAAAAATGTTTCAGAGATAAGAAACACAGACAATCTATGCTAACAGGCAGCATTTTAAAAACAACATTATTTACAGTTTTGTATAAAGAAACCTAAGCACTTTAAAGGGATAGTAATACTTCATTTTAACTTTATTTTATTTTGTAGGCATTAAGAAAACATGAAGATTGATATAAGTCTTATCTCTCAATCCTTTATGGTTTATGAGATATTCACAAGCAAAGTTCCCCTCCTGCCCCTTTTATCTAGTGTAAGCCATCTCTTCTCAGATGTGAATCTGGTTGTAAGACCAGACAGAAAACAGAAGGGGACAATTTTCTTTGTATGAAAAGAATGAAAGCCCTTCCCCCCTTAACAAGTTTTTCAGCTTTTTCCCTTATCTTAATTGAAGATTGTCCCTCTCTGCAGTCTACCTGGGCACCTCCCTTTTGATCTGGTTGAACGGGGGGGGATACTTTGTTTGTGAATATCTCTTAAACCATAAAGGTTTGAGAGATAAGACTTATATCATTCTTCATGTTTTTTTAATGCCTACAAAATAAAATAAAGTTAAAACAAAGCATTACTATCCCTTTAATCATGGACATATGTATAAAGTTTTGTGTATTTTGATAATTTAATGATATCAAAGCAACCCTGTAGAATGCATTTTGCAGTCTGGTAAGCCTAGTTTAACTCCTTGAATGCTAGAAATCTCCCCAAAGCATTGCAAAGGCCAGTAACATACTTAAAATATATACATTTTTGATGTATTGGCTTCGATTTATGATCTCATGTGAAACCTTGCATTTTGCTGAAATACGGCTTCACAAACAATTTGGGGCATATATATAAAGTAATGTGACCGGATCAGGGGTGTACTTACAGGGGGCACAGTTGTTACCTGGCCCAGCATCCAAGGGGGTCCATCAGAAGCAGGGCCAAGCAGGTTTTAATTCTGGTCCATGGACAATATTTTTGTCAGGGCCCTGCAATGACTAGTTATGCCCCTTGACTATACCACAATTTTAACAATGGGAGCTAATGGAATACATTTCAGCTTGTTCTTGTTCCTGGGCAGCCCTGTCCAATGAAAATTTTATTAGTATGCCGTACTGACATATAGATCTGGTCAAATTAGGATAAAGCCAAAATTAGAGCTATTCTGGGGTAAACCAAGTGTACAACAGGGAGCAGCTACAAATTGCTATTGATTTATATTGCGCTTTTATATTTATATATATATTTTATATTGGTTTTTAACCTTTAATTCTAGAAAGATCTCAAAACATTGTGACAAATCAATGGAAAATGCTTACTTGTTCCCATTGGGGCATTTTATTTTGCACCACTTTTATTTTATATATGTTAACCCTATGAGTTATACTCGGTTACTGCCTGTAATAATACATATCTTTACCTATTACAATTCTGGGCTAACCAAACTAACATATTAACCCATTAAGGATCAAAGGGGTGTGCAACTCATTGCTTTGTTGAGATTAGGTTTAAAATAAAAGTGTAAATATATTAACAGTGAGGAAAGAACATCAGAAGCACATAGTGTTTAATTAAATTGAAGGTTTGCATGTATTTGTCAAGCTCAATTTACTAATTGCATTCTCAATGTTTTCACACTCATTTGCATGCACCATGAGGCTGTGCTACAGGCAACTTTTCAGAAGTTTACTTTTAAAAGCCCGAGTACTATATATGTGAATAACCCTCATGTCTTTTGTTAAAGACTTATACCTTTGTCAAGGTCACACATGGCTTGTAACAGTTCTCATACCAATCTACTTTTTAAAGGGATAGTAATACTTTAAATGTAAAAAAATATGTTGTAGGGTTTACCCCCCTGAGTAAAACAAGAGTACTCCCACTGCTAAGAGGTGTTTTATTCAAAAGTTGTTAATTTTCAAAGTTGAATTTTTTAGGTGCAATATCACAGTGGCCTGAAATTGTACAGTGGCGCTGTTGCTACACCATCCTATGGTCCCAGGACCAGAGCTGTCCATAGGATGATGTAGCAACAGCGCCACTGTACAATTTCAGGCCACTGTGATATTGCACCTAAAAAATTCAACTTTGAAAATTAATAACTTTTGAATGAAACTCCTTTCAGCAGTGGGAGTACTCTTGTTTTACTCGGGGGATAAACCCTACAACATATTTTTTTTACATTTTAAGTATTACTATCCCTTTAAAAGATGAACATAAAACATGAGAAGTGGCATGTTTAAAATATATTATGAGTTAAAGTAATACAGATCTCAGGTCCATAGCTAACATGGGGTTGTGCAACTTGAGACCACAAAGCCGTTATTAGATTATGATCATTGTCAGATAGCCAACAGTCTTGTGGGAGTCCAACTACAACTGGATGGCCTCAGTAAGCAGACAATAGAGAATATTTAAACCAATTTCATTAAAATTGTCATTTATGATGTTAACTAGTATTAAAAGTAACTTTCTGCTGGAGTCAGGAAGTAATTTTTTAGCCACTTAAGGCTCAACTGGAAATGGCTTCAGGGTTTATTTATTTTATTTTTGTTTTGCCTTCCTCTGGATCAACAGGGCTGTTTTGGTATGGGTTGGTCTTGATGGACACATGCCTTTTTTCAGCCTCATCAACTATGTTACTATGTAAAAGTTTACTGCAAAATATGTTGGCACTAATAATAGGTAAACTTTCCTCAGACCTACAAGTAGGGGTCCCTTGATCCCTTTAAAGTTGAACACAAGTAAAACTTGCACATTGAAGTGGTTACTAAAAGGCTGACATGGTGAACATACAACCCTGCAGCATGCAGTTTTCATATGAATTTACATTTAAATCAATGATATAAAGGTTTTGTTTTATTCTTTAACAATGAATTGCACATTTTCTAAGCTGATCAGATCTCCCTTTATCTGGGAACCCATGAAATATGCATATTTCATGCCTACACTAAAATCAGAGTTGACCTGCAGTATGCATTTTTCATATGTCCTTGGGTGAGGTATGGCCAGCCTTATAACTGTAGTCTTCTTCCACCTGCTAACATATATCTGTACATAAGATAGTGTTGCATAAGGTGACCAGACTTCCCCTTTTAATATGGGACACATAAAAATTGAATTCTGCATAACTGCACAAAAGTCACTGCAACTAAGGTGACAGCTTCATCAGGGACACTTAATAAAACTTAATTCTGCAATGCACAGGAATTGGTGCAACTTAGCAGTCTGTGTCAAGTGTCCCTGATTTAAGATGTGTTGACTTTAATTGAAACCCTGCATCATTGGCCTTATTAATAAAACTAAAGATGCGCAATTCTGGAGCAAATCAATTCACCATAACATTTACTTGAAAATTGTCAATTTTTATTGATTTAAATTAGATTTTAACCTCTTGATTGTGAAGCAATGCAATGGTGACCTCTTTTGCATTTAAGGGGTAAAAAGCCCTATTTAAATCAATAACGCCTTATGCCACAATGAAAAGGCTCTACCTTGAAATGAGTTGGTAGGTAGTGCTCAACATTTTCTAAAAGGTCTTATTAGCCCAATATGCATTGTATTTTAAAAAATACATTTACATGTACATTTCCACATAGACACTGATATAAAAGAAGAAGCATAAAATGGTACTAAGTATAGTACATCAGGGAATTAAATAGTAGGTACAATCTTTATTATGACACAAAATGGTATATAGATCCCACATATATATATATATATATATATATATATATATATATATATATATCATAAAATATACAAAATACATATAGGTGGGAGAGTGTCTCTTGGAAAAAGGTAATTATATAATGATCAATGCAGAAAGTGATAAAATCACAATAAAGGGATTGATGAACTCTGTGCTAATCAACAATACTGTAACAGTAAATCAATATGAGCAGTATGAGATATTGTATCCAAAACAGATATGCAACAGCAATTCAAAGGGTGCTGCAATGATACAATTGATATTGATATATATATATATACTAGCAATGTGGGATGGCGCTGCCCGTCAGGCTATATAGGGAATTAATGCACACACACGGATGCAAGACACACACGCACTGAAAGACACACGCAAATGCACACGTATGCACTGAGATGCATAAAGAGCGACACAGTCATACACACATACATGCAATGCACAACATGCAGACACATACAGTGTGATACAGACATGCAACACACACAGTGAGAAACACTCAAGCACACACAGAGACACACACACACACAGAAGTGAGTCATAAGGGGGTGACTTATATGTCATTGTAATGAGTTTGTATTTGTACATATGTCTCCACTGCGGCATTCATTCATATAGTTGAAATGCATGTGGTAATTGCACATACTATGGTGGAAGGTGGATCGTGCTGGCTCCTGGGGTGTGAGTAAGTGTAAATGAGTGTGTGTGAATGTGAGTGATTGCATGTGAGTGATTGCATGTGTGTGTGAGTGTTTGTGAGTGAGTGTGATTGAGTGAGAGTGTGTGAGTGTGAGAGAGTGTGAGTGAGAGGGTGTATGAGTGTGAGAGTGTGAGAGAGAGTGAGAGTGTGAGTGAGAGAGTGAGAGTGTGTGTGATTGAGTCTGAGTGTGTGTGATTGAGTCTGTGAGTGAGAGTGTGTGAGTGAGAGTGTGTGTGAGAGAGTGTGAGTGTGATTGTGTGTGATTGAGTGTGTGAGTGTGTTTGAGTGTGTGTGAGTGTGTGATTGAGTGTATGTGATTGAGTGTGTGTGAGTGAGAGTGTGAAGTGTGAGTGAGAGTGTGAGTGAGTGATTGAGTGTGTGTATGATTGAGTGTGAGTGAGAGTGTGTGAGTGAGAGAGTGTGAGTGAGTGTGAGTGTGTGTTTGTGGCTGATGTGTTTGTGACTGATGTGTTTGTGACTGATGTGTTTGTGTCTCATGTGTTTGTGTCTGTGGTGTAGGAGCGAGTGGCAGCCATTTTGTTTTTTTCAGTCACTTGGATAGTGGTGGGCAGGCTGGATAGTGGGGGCAGGCCAACTGCCTGCATGATTTAAATCACTCCCCCATTGAATCACCCAGTTGGAGCAGTAACTCCTCCTTACTTAAGCTGAGGTAACATAGCAATATAACACACGGTGGCTCTTCAGTTGAGGCAACGTAGCAATATGCTGAGGGAACAAATAGAAAGTGGTGTTTGAGGCTTTCCCTCTGTAACATACAGCAAAGCATCTCTTTCCCTTTAAGGAGAAAGGGAGGGAAGCAGGAAGCAGGAAGTGGAGGAGTGACAGTTGAAAACAGACAGTTAGTGAGGTTGACTGAAGAGATGAAAAGAGTTAAATAAAAGAGTTGCTATTAAGTTGATCCCTGAGTTTGTATTTTATGGAAAAATTACACCCTCGTACTGAAGCAGAGTGAATGGAGGGTTACAATTATCTGTGGGAGGTAAAACAGTGTGTTTGTGGGGTCATAATCCTGAGTGAGAGTGTGAGTGGACTGGGAGAAATTATTGGTATCCCCTACTTCAGGAGCGAGTGGCAGCTATATATTTTTTTTGTCAGTTGGATAGTGGTGGGCGGGCTGGAGGGGGCGGGCCAACTCCCTGTATGATAAACATGCCCCCACTGAATCACCCAATGGGAGCAGTAATGTCCCCATTGAATCACCCAATGGGAGTTGTGTCTCCTGATGAGATATAAATTATGTAATGAGGCATTCTGTGCAATGTGTGTGTGTTTTCTGAGGAGACAAAAATTATGTTCTGTGTGTGAGGAACCATAAATTATGCAACGAGGCTTATTTTTTTACATGTATAAATATATACATATATACACTCTCTGTACTTCATTAATACTATATGATATATATAGTATTCTTAATATTCTTAATAAATTGGTAGACATTCCATCAAACCTAGTGACCCACTGACAGCTAGGGATCAAGCGTTGGTTCTATTTCTATTATACTAAAACAGTGCAGGTCATATTCAAGCCAGTCAGTGTTCTGACACTTGCCAGGTCAACAGTGGATGTGTTTTTTTCCATATTTCATTAACATTTTATTAATAAAGCTCACTCATCAATCTGGTTATTTTCTGGCTTTTCCTGTTCATCTCTTCTAGGGGAACAACATCCATCTGAGGAGCAGGTAAGAATATTTTTATATCTGAGTGGAGACAGGCCCAATATCTTCCATAGGCTGTTGTATAAATTTAGTGTGGCCATTATAAAATGTGAATATATTCAATCAAGTATTTCTAGTTCTGAAAGCCAAGCAGTATCACCCTCAGAGATGTCCTCTTTGTTGTTTCTTGTTTATTTTTTTCCCATTTAGAACAAATATAGTTGTAATTTCCTAATCTATTGTACAGTTTGTTTGCTTCAGAACTGCACCTCTTTATTTTGATGGATATGGTCCCATGAGTCCTGCATTAAAGGTAATTATACTCTTAAAATAGGGTTGCCTGGCTACCCTTTTAAAAAGGGATGCATGCGAAAACTTGATGCTGCATTGGTACATGAGAACCACTGAAGACCGGTCATAATAACGGCCACCCTGCAGCATGCATTTTTCTTACAGTATGTGTCCCTTTTAAAGGCATGATCTGGCAACCCTATTGAAGAACAAAATGAAATTTACTTCCATAGGTTTAGATGAAGATGGAAAATGTGTAACTTATACTGCATTCTAATGCAAATAACATTTGACCTTTTGAACGTCAGAGAATTGTCCAACTTTGCAATGCGGTGGATACACCTCTGGCACTCAAAGTGTTAATAATGCAAAACTGATGCTGTGTAGACTTCCCATAAACAGTGGGTGCTTATAAATATTACAACTTGCAGTTTTAGATTTCAACCAATGCAGCCCTGTAGTAAGCATTTTTAAACTTTGCTACCTTTAACTCATTGAATGCTAACAACAACATCTGAAATGATTCTACAAACTTTGAGTATGACTGTGACAAGTTTTAATATGGAATGGTGAATAAATCATTTGTCAATTTAAAAAAATCTATTAATTGATAACTGAATTTGACAATCCAGAGATCTCAGATTAGGTAAACTGCACAGCAGCCAGTTTATTCTTGGATACAGGTATAGACTAAATTGGATTTCATAAACAATGATGAATATGAATATTTAAATTTGAAATTAATTGGGCAGATCCCATAATAATCACAATGACTAGGCTTTGATCAGTTCAACTTATATGTTTATAATCTTACAGTTAAGTGCATTAGATTCTAGGGATGGGCAATAATTTTCACCTCATACAAAAATTAGCGAAAAATGGCACTGCCTGCCTAGCAGAAAATTTCAAGCGAAAAGTTCAGTTTTCCCGCTTTTTTGCCTAGCTCATTGCATTGAAATTAAATGGAAGAATTTCTTCCCACCACATGGCAGTTTTCTCTTCTTTCCTGCAGCCATATAAAAGGGTGTCAGGCTCTCACAGCATGCCATTCTGTGTTTGTAAGAGGAAGAGGGAGCAGCTTAGTTTAACAGGGCTTTTAGATAGGACATTTGTTCTCTGTATTAGGGCAGCCTGGGGGAAAAGAAGGGAGACACTTTTTTTATTGTTTTTTCTATCAACCCCCCAGGGACAAGGGCTTGACAAAGCAACAAAACACAGTCCCATACAACATACCCCAGCACAACAGGGGTTAACACATAGCAACACATATGTACAAACTACACAAGATGCACACATGTCAATCTCAAAGCAACCCAAGATCACCTGTGCAACATCACCAGCCAATAGAGACCCAAGGTGCACCTCACAACGTCACACACATACCTGACGGGTACACAGCAATTTCAACAGATCAGACAAACAATAAGAGGCACACCAGCTCAATTCAGGAGGAGCTCTTCAATATGCATCAGGCAAGGCATGCAACATCATTCTAGCATGTGCAATACTACACAACATGGACGATGAGCCACTACCCATTGTGGAGGTACCTGTTCCATGTGCATGTCATGAGGAGACCTTGAGAGGGGTGCAGATACAAGACAGGATCATCAGGGACCACTTTACCCTTGAGTATAACACAGAAACAAACACAATCCATGTATGTTCACTATCAGCCTTGGGGAATAATGTGCAAACCACACATGACTGACATACACAACCCTGATATTGCCTTCTACAACATCACAACCACGTAATTGCTACAGTATATAGCCCATGCAGCAGCTATTTCATGGATGTGTTATATCGAGGGTGTGAATTCAACTAGCATTTGCCATTCCCTCAGCCATGATGACATTGCCAGTGCCACTTCATGGAAATCATACATCCCCCTCAGAACAAAGGTACACCACATTGCCAGTGTCCATCATATCCCTGAGTTGAACTGACAGCAAACAACATAGATTGAGTTGAACAAAGCCATATTAATCATGGAACCCTTGGAGCGATAGAGGGATATCTAATGCAATGCATCTGATACCACTCTGTCACTCCAGGGGTTAAGGGGGTATTGGAGTTAGCATGAAAATAGTAGTTGTGCAAAGCCTAAAGGAGCAGCATAGGGATGGATATACTGTGTTAGTGTTTTCTACAACATTGTAGTAACTATATGGGAGTCAAGTTGCAAGGCCCACCATGCGACCTGTGTGAGTGTGCAGCACAAAGTCATTGGCACTCCATCACCCTCTGTTACATGGGGCTCTGTACACATACTTGTTGATGTGTTGATCCAATGTCCTGGTCACATATTCATATGGCTGGTTGGCCTCACCTTCTTACTAACCTAATGGGTTCCAGAGGGGTAGACAACCCACTGCAAAGCAATGGGTTCTGTACTCCCCTGGAACGTAAAAGGTTAATGGGATAAAGATGCTGTATCCTTTGTATCACAGACAGACAATGCATTTGAAAATCCTATCATCCCTTTCCACAGACATCGATAGTATGACCCATAATGGAACAGAGGAATGTCCACTTGACCCTTCTGAAGTGTTTACTCCACGTCCATGAAGCTCACGCCTTGATTTTTCTACTGCTGGTGCTGATGCAATGTGAAACTTGAAGCTGATAGCAACCTCTACAGAACATTTCACATTAACAAAATGCTCAAGTATATGTGTATGTGTTGCTTAAGATTAAAGTGGAAAACCTGTATGAATACTGCTCTTCCCAAGAGTTCAAATACCTTTTAGAGAACCCATGAGCAGCTAGGCTGTGTTTCTTCAGTAGTCAGTAGTCAGTTTTTATGTTAAATGTACCTTTTGGATGCTTCTAGAAGTCTTCAATGAATTTTGGTACAGTACAAACATGTTTATGCTTCAATTAGTGATGATCGAGCACCCCAATGCTCGGGTGTTCGGGTGCTCTGACCGAGCGCCCCCGGAGGCTCGAGTGCTCGGCCGAGCACCCGAGCCCCATTGAAGTCAATGGGAGGACTCGAGCATTACACCAGGCACCCCCTGCTCTGATGAGGGGAGGGTGCCTGGTCCATAGGAAAAGGGCAGAAAATGATGGAAACACCACAGAAATGGTTCAGGGACAGCATAGGGAGGATGTCTGGATGCATCTTGGACTCCAACATCGCTGCTGGGAACGATCTTTCGCCCGTAGTACGCCATTTTTACAGACTGACCGTAAAACACACAAAAAGGAAGATAAAAACGACTTTAGGCGAAAAATTGTTACCAAACAGTATTTGCTGTATATTTACTTGTATATCATCTGCAAATTCTGCAAAAAATTTCATCGATTTTTCGGAACAGGGGCCATGATTAAGTGGGAAACGTGCGCAGAGGCAAATTCTGCAAAAAATGTCCTCGATTTTTCGGAACTGGGGCCATGATTAAGAGGGAAACGTGCGCAGAAGCAAATTCTCCCAAAAATTTCCTCGATTTTTCTGAACTGGGGCCATGATTAAGAGGGAAACGTGCGCAGAGGCAAATTCTCCCAAAAATTTCCTCGATTTTTCTGAACTGGGGCCATGATTAAGAGGGAAACGTGCGCTGAGCCGACCATCTAAAACATTATGGGTGAGGGTCTGCTGCGGAGCTGACCATCCTAAACATTATATGCGAAGGCCCGCTAGTGAGCTGACGCTATAAAACATTATATGAGAGGGCCCGCTAGAGAGCTGACCCAATAAAACATTATATGAGAAGGCCCGCTGGTGAGCTGACCTATACAAAAATTGTCAAACAGCGCCCGCTGGTGAGCTGGCCCTATATAAAAATTATATCACAGGGCCCGCTGGTGAGCTGGCCCTATATAAAAATTATATCCCAGGGTATATGGAAGAGAGTCAACCATATACCCATTTTTTGGGTGGAAGGGGTGAATGGGAATACAGAGTATTCCCATCATTGTAAATAACATATATAAAGTGACTTTATGTTCACCCGGGGCTTTCCTCCAGTGGAGTGGAGAAGTCAGGGGAAATCCAGGCCTTGTTCATTTTTATAAGTGTCAACCTATCAGCATTTTCGGTGGAAAGGCGGATACGCTTATCTGTTATGATGCCACCAGCAGCACTAAATACCCGTTCAGACAGAACGCTGGCGGCAGGGCAGGCCAGCACCTCCAAGGCGTAGAGTGCCAGTTCATACCACGTGTCCAGCTTGGACACCCAGTAGTTGTAAGGCACAGAGGGATCATTGAGGACGCTGACACGGTCTGCTACGTACTCCTTCACCATCTTCCAAAACTTTTCCCTCCTTGTGACACTAGGCTGCGCATCAGGGTGAGGGTGCTGGCGGGGTGTCATGAAGGTGTCCCACGCCTTGGAGAGTGTTGCCCTGCCTTTGTCGGAACTGCTGTGTGCTCCCCTTTTCTCCCCTTCTCGGTTGGCCAAGGTAGCACGTACTCTGCCGCCAGCGTTGTCAGATGGAAAATTTTGGAGCAATTTTTCAACAAGAACCTTCTGGTATTGCACCATTTTGCTTGTCCTCTCCACCGGAGGAATGAGAGATGAGAAATTCTCTTTGTAGCGGGGGTCCAGAAGGGTGAACACCCAGTAATCCGTGTTGTCTAAAATGCGTGTAACGCGTGGGTCACGGGAAAGGCAGCCTAACATAAAGTCAGCCATGTGTGCCAGAGTACCAACAGGCAAGATTTCGCTGTCCTCACCAGGAGGATGACTCTCAATCTCCTCATCCTCTTCCTCCTCTTCTGCCCACCCACGCTGAAGAGATGGAACTAAAGTTCCATGGCTACCCTCTGTAGCGGAGGCAACCGTGTCTTCCTCCTCCTCCTCCTCCTCCTCCTCCAATTGTCGCTGAGAAGACGAAGTGAGGGTGCTCTGGTTATCACCTTGTGTAAGCTCTTCCTCCCGCATTTCCACCTCTTCCACATGCAAAGCGTCGGTTTTAATTGTGAGCAGCGAGCGTTTCAGTAGACACAGAAGTGGGATGGTTACACTGATAATAGCGTTATCGCCGCTCACCATCTGTGTCGATTCCTCAAAATTGCGTAAAACCTCACAGAGGTCTGACATCCATTCCCACTCCTCACTTCTGATTAGAGGAAGTTGAACGGAGAGGCGACGACCGTGTAACAGCTGGTACTCCACTACTGCCCTCTGCTGCTCACAAAGCCGGGCCAACATGTGGAAGGTGGAGTTCCAGCGCGTGCTCACGTCACACAGCAGCCGGTGAGCTGGCAATTGTAAGCGCTGCTGCAGCTTCAACAGGCCGGCTGAAGCTGTTGATGACTTACGGAAATGTGCACACACGCGGCGCACCTTGGTCAAGAGATCATGCACATTGGGGTAGGTTTTTAGAAATCACTGAACCTCTAAATTAAATACATGCGCTAGGCATGGTACGTGTGTGAGCTTGCCGAGCTCCAAAGCCGCCACCAAGTTACGCCCATTATCACACACACAACCATGCCTGGTTGCAGGTTGAGTGGCGAGAGCCATTGCTCGGTCTGGTGACTAATCCCCTGCAACAGCTCTGAGGCCGTGTGCTGTTTGTCCCCAAGGCAGATCAGCTTCAGCACGGCCTGTTGACGCTTCCCCACTGCAGTGCTACACTGCTTCCAGCTACCGGCTGATGGGTGAGTGGCGCTGCGTGCAGAGAATTCGGAGGTGGAAACGGAGGAGGAGGAGCCAATAACGTAGGTGCTGGCAGAAACCCTGATGGAGGTAGGGCCCGCAATCCTCGGCGTGGGTAGCACCTGTGCCATCCCAGGGTCCGAGTCGCTCCCAGCCTCCACGACATTCACCCAGTGTGCCGTCAGGGAAATGTAGCGTCCCTGGCCACAAGCACTTGTCCATGTGTCAGTCGTTAAGTGGACCTTCCCAGTAACTGCGTTGGTCAGGGCACGGGTGATGTTACGGGACACATGGTGGTGTAAGGCGGGGACGGCACACCGGGAAAAGTAGTGGCGGCTGGGGACTGTGTACCGAGGGACAGCTGCTGCCATCAGGCTGCGGAAGGACTCAGTCTCCACAAGCCTAAATGGCAGCATTTCGATGGCCAGTAATTTGGAAAGGTGTGAGGTTAGTGCTATGGCCTGTGGGTGGGTGGCTGGGTATTTTCGCTTGCGCTCAAATGCCTGGGGTAACGACATTTGGACGCTGCGCTGGGACAGGGAAGTGGATGTGGTCGCTGATGGTGCTTCAGATGGTACAGGTGCAGGGCGGGAGGTATGCGGGCCTGCGCCTTCGACAGGCGATTGGCCGGCACCGAAAACAGGGGAAGAGGAGGCAGTGGTGTGGCCTGCAGACACAGATTGGCGATCCGGGCGTTCCTCCCACTTATTACGGTGCTTGGATGCCATGTGTCGGATCATGCTGGTGGTGGTGAGGTTTCTAGTGTTCATGCCTCGGCTCATTCTGGTGTGGCACAGGTTGCAAACTATAATTCTTTTTGTGTCCGCACTTTCCTTAAAAAAACGCCATACCGCGGAACACCTACCCCTTGGCAAGGGAGATTTACGCAAGGGGGTGCTCCGTGGAACATTTGCGGGCCGGTTTGGTGCGGTCCGCCTTCTTTCTGTAGCCACACCACTGCCTCTTCCAGCCTGTTGCGGTGCTGCAGATGGCTCACCCTCAGGACTGCTGTCATCGCTCGGCTCTCCACCTTCCCAGGTGGGGTCAGTCACCTCATCGTCCACCAAGTCCTCCTCCACTTCCTCACTCTGATCATCCTCCTCATGTCTTGATCCCACCACATACTCAGTCATTGACAACTGTATATCATCCTCCTCATCAAGGTCTTGAGACAGTAAAAGTGGTTGATTTGATGGCAACTGTGTCTCATCATCATCATCATCCACTTCCTTTGACCTTAAATGCCGTTCCCCTCTGTCATCTTCTTGTGATTGGGTACCCTCTAGAGGTTGTGAATCAGGGCACAAGATTTCATGTTCCTCTGCAAGCGTGCTTGAAGAGAGGTTAAAATGAAGGATTGGTGATGAGACGAGCTCCTCACTATATCCCAGTGTGGGATCACTTCTTTGACCAGACCCTCTATGGTGGGAGGAAGGATGATCAGGGTGAGGATTATGTTGACCAGACTCTTGGCTACTGAGAGTGGACTTGGTGGAAGACAGGGTGGTGCTTAACCGACTGGAAGCAGTATCAGCTGAAATCCAACCGACCACCTGTTCGCAGTGGTCTGACCTCGAGAGTGATGTCCTGCGACGCCCTGTAAACTGAGACATGAAGCTAGGTATGGTGGATGTCTTTCTTTCTTGGGCTCTGGCACCAGGCACAGTTTCTACGCGTCCTGACCCGCGCCCTGAACTATCAGGATCACGTCCACTTCCCCGTCCCTTTTTACCCGCCTTCTTCATAGTACACGGAATATGTGCTGCAAATCTGCAACTTTGCACACTAAACAGAATATGCTGCTTATCTGCGGCTAGGATCAGTGAACGTAATAAGTGACTTTTAATTTTTACACTTTACACACTAAACTGAATGTGCTGATAATCTGCAACTTTGCACACTAAACAGAATATGCTGCTTATCTGCGGCTAGGCACAGTGAATGGAATATGTGACTTTCAGTTTTTACACTTTGCACACTAAACAGAATGTTCTGCTAATCTGCAACTTTGCACACTAAACAGAATGTGCTGCTTATCTGCGGCTAGGATCAGTGAACGTAAAAAGTGACTTTTAATTTTTACACTTTACACACTAAACTGAATGTGCTGATAATCTGCAACTTTGCACACTAAACAGAATATGCTGCTTATCTGCGGCTAGGATCAGTGAACGGAATAAGTGACTTTTAATTTTTACACTTTACACACTAAACTGAATGTGCTGATAATCTGCAACTTTGCACACTAAACAGAATATGCTGCTTATCTGCGGCTAGGATCAGTGAACGGAATAAGTGACTTTTAATTTTTAAACTTTGCACACTAAAAAGAATGTGCTGCTAATCTGCAACTTTGCACACTGAACAGAATGTGCTGCTAATCTCCAACTTTGCACACTAAACAGAATGTGCTGCTAATCTGCAACTTTGCACACTAAAAAGAATGTGCTGCTAATCTCCAACTTTGCACACTAAACAGAATGTGCTGCTAATCTGAAACTTTGCACACTAAACAGAATGTGCTGCTAATCTGCGGCTAGGCACAGTGAACGGAATATGTGACTTTTTTTTTTTAAACTCTGCCCCCCAAAACAAAATATATCTGCTGCCCCCACACACAGTAGTCCTAAAAAGGACTTTTGGTTCTTTTTTTTTTTTTTCAAACTCGCTTTTCTTCTCCCTACACTGACTTTCCCTTCCTATCCTCATCTCTCCCTGTCTAAGACTGAGCCGAACTCGCTGGTCAGGTGCTATACAGCACCCGATCACGGGTTCTGGCCAGCCAATCAGTGTAATGCCAGCAGCCAACATGGCTGCTGGCATTACACTGATGTCAGAGCCTCCCCGCACGTTTATTGGCTGCGCAGCAGCCGCGAAACGTGCGGGGAGGAGACCCGAACATGGCTGGCGAGCACATGCGGTACTCGTATGAGTACCGCCATGTGCCGAGCAGAGCGATGCTCGAGCCGAACCGAGCTTCGGCCGAGCATGCTCGCTCATCACTAGCTTCAATGTATTGTTAGACATATTAAAGGAAGCCCATACTTATCCAATATGTGTCTGTTAATACTGATGTTGTATTAGCCATATCTCCAGATGGAACTATAGTTTTGGGTTCTGTATCTGTTATACTTTGGAAGGCATGGCCCTAATCACAGGAGTCTACTGATTTAATGGGGACTAAAAAGATGATAGTGGAGATTCACTAAGATTTGATGAGGAGTGATACATAGGTGATTATTCAGTGATATCACTTTTCCAGTTCCTATGTTATTCTCTGGAGCCTATGAACTGAGATTGCGTTGATCATAGTGATTGCTTTAGTTTGATCTTAGTGATACAATACATTAAAACCAAGTAATATGTGCAGGAGTTGTGTTCACTGCATTGCTTTGCAATGCATTGGAAACATCTCTGCCACTTAACTTGTTAGGAAACAGAAACATTCTCAGACATACATAAATGTGAAAAATATATGCCTTTTTGTTTGGCGGAAAAATCACAATTGGGGCTTTTTTATTTTTTTGGGGGGTGCTTTTGAAGGTGCTGCAGGGTTGGATAACCTCAGCGACTGTCTGGTCACTCTTGAGGTTCTGGGGGTTGGTGTAGGGGTCACATTGGTGGGGGATGTTATTGCTGTTGACCCCTCCATGTATTGCTGCTCTCTTTCCCTCTGCAGGTTCTCTTTTCTATCTGTTTCCCTCATTTTGTCCAGCATCTGTCTCAACATCTCCATAATCCCTTTCCTGCACTGGCAGTTCTTGTTTCTCAATATTGTCTGCTGGGCTTCTAATACACAGAGGATGGCAGTGTTTCTTTGTGCATCCCTCTGCAACCTCTTCAAGTACCAATTTGTTTGGCTTGGCTGGACTCCCTGAGCTGCCTTCTTTGGCTGTGCAGGACCTCCTCATTTGTCTCCATGGTCTGGCTCCCTGTGCCAGGGGAAGTGGCTGTAGAGGCTGGAGTCAAAGGAGGTGGGGATGGCTCTACAACTTCATGTGCCTGTTCCATTTTGGAATTGGGCTCAACTATGCCTGCCTCTGATTCTGGTGATGGTGGTGAGGTTTCTTGCAGGGCAGGTGTCAGGGGGCCAGCATGCACAGTCTGCAGGGATCCTTGTTCCCCCCACCACATCACTCCTCACTCCTTACAGATGTGTCTCCCCCTGGTTGAGTCTGTGGTGGGGGTCTGAATTCCTCAAGGGGTTGATAGTGCTGTAGCTCTCCAATCAGTCCCTGGTGCTCTTAGTCCAGTGGCCATGGCCACTGGTAGCTGGTTCCCTCCCACCAGGGTTTGGGGTCGTATCTGAGCCCATAGTGCTGCTGCATCCAGGTGGCTGGCTGTGGCCATGGTGTGGGCCCATATGGTGGAGTGCTGACAGTACTGGGCATCCAGTGCCAGCCCAGAGGTAGTGGTGCTGGTGGTGGTGCCGTCCAATGCTGGCCTTTTGTGGTGGTGGGCATCCAACTCCCAGGAGACTGGTGGTGGTAGCCTAGACTCAGATGCTGGTGGTAGTAGCCTAGACTTAGAGGATGTTGGTAGTGGTGGTGATGGAGACCTCCTGCTTCTCCCCTCTTTTGGCTCCTCAAGGGGTAAATCACTGGGAGGGATGTCATATGCCTCCTCCTCACTGTCCTCCTGCTGTGCTGCAGGCATGTATGCTGTGTGGGGGAATGAGATGGTGTGATTAATCATATGAGCTATGACACGGGATGCAAGACAATGACTTTGACATTTCAACCCTTGAGGGGCATCATGGGATACCATCCTGGCACTCATTGATTGATAAGACTGACAATATTCTGTACATTAACGTAAGCAACCTACAATGGTTCAGCTTTGGTTATTATATGTATCCTGAAGAGTGGTGATGGCAAGGAATACATCCTTACTATCCCCACTCTTAGACATCACAGTTCAACTGAGGCAAATTGATTGCATGTACAACACTTAGTCCTTGAACACTAAAACGCTAGTGCCTTGAAACTCACACATATTCCCCTCCTTGCCATCTACACTCCTCAGGATACGTATGATAACCAAGACATTTTTTCAACTTAGTTGTCATTGTTTTTTCAAATGTACATTAATTAGTTTTGGGGCCCTGATGTTTTTGAGATCAAGACCTGTTGTAGATGCAATAAGTTTGTATCAATAGAATTGTGTTGTCTGAACTGAAGCTGTGGACTAGTGTTGAGCGAGCACCCCGATGCTCGGGGGTTCGGGTGCTCTGACCGAGCACCCCCTGAGGCTCGAGTGCTCGGCCGAGCACCCGAACCCCATTGCATTACATGGGAGGACTCGAGCATTACACCAGGCACCCCCTGCTCTGATGAGGGGAGGGTGCCTGGTCAATGCCCCCCTTAATCTCCACAATGCCCCTCTTCCACAATGTCCCCCTTCCACAATGTCCCCCTTCCACAATGTCCCCCTTCATCTCCGCAATGTCCCCCTTCATCTCCGCAATGCCCCCTTCATCTCCGCAATGCCCCCCTTCCACAATGTCCCCCTTCCACAATGTCCCCCTTCCACAATGTCCCCCTTCATCTCCGCAATGTCCCCCTTCATCTCCGCAATGCCCCCTTCATCTCCGCAATGCCCCCCTTCCACAATGTCCCCCTTCCACAATGTCCCCCTTCATCTCCACAATGTCCCCCTTCATCTCCGCAATGCCCCCTTCATCTCCGCAATGCCCCCTACCTCCAGTCCCTGGTGGTCCAGTGGAGCGTCTGCAAGATCTGTGCCTCCTCCGGCACAGATCCCTGCCACCCGAACATGGCGGGCGAGCACATGGCGGTACTCGTACGAGTACCGCCATGTGCCGAGCAGAGCGATGCTCGAGCCGATCTGAGCATCGGCCGAGCATGTTCGCTCAACACTACTGTGGACCTGTGCACTATAACCCTGTTGTGTTGTGTCTATCCTCTGTTAACCCTTTTAGTGCCAGAGGGGTATCCAGCACATATTAGAACAATGCATTTCTTATCCCTCTAGCAATCAAGGGCTTAGGTGTTGTTCTCACTTTGGCTCCATGTTTAACATTGTAGAGGAACATAACAGATATTTCTATGACAACGTGATAGCAAGAATTGTTTGTATGGAGTAGGTATGAAGAGAGGGTTAAACGGCGACTTGGACAGGATTTGGCCTGGATGAGCCTTTACATTTCTTTTCAGCTTGTCCAGTATTCTGTCCTTGCTTTAACCCTCTCAGCACTGTGTTGGTGCAGTTATGTGGATCAGAGCTGGCTATGTGTTCAGCTGTCACTGTGTTGGGCTGTAGTAGGTATGTGTGGTGTCTAGTTATGTAAATAAGCACTTAACGGTAGTCTGGAGGGTGCTGTTGTCTCCAGTGTCAGATTGTGCATCAGGATCTCCTTCCAGGTGCTGAAGGAGATGTCGAGTGGGGGCCCACCTCCGGAGTCTCAGATGTGCATGCCAAGTTGTCCCATCTTGTTTTTTACCCACCTCTTACAGTAACCACATGGCTTTTTGATGGACTGCAGGGTCCTCTTGCAACTGGACACTGCATTAACAATGCTGAGTTCTTGTCACCAGGTGGCCTTCTTCTTAGCACCCAGGCCACTTACCCTCTCTCTTGAGTACAGGATACTCTCTCTCTCCATAATGCTTTGGATGAGGGTCCTGTACTCTTCGTAGGTGTACCTGGGGTCCCGCAGTCTCTCATCATCACCACCAGCCTGGGATGTTATAGAGCTATGCCTATCATACCCTGCCTGTGTTGACCCTAACTGTGTGGGGTGCTCCCCAGGATCTACCTCTCATCCCTCTGACACAGCTGTCCCTGTCTTTTTTGTGCTTCTCCTTCCTTGGGACCCCATCCTTCCAGCTGGTCTCCCTCGCCCACTCCTTCCGTGACTATGGATGCCTTCCTGACCTTCTGTAATGGTTTGTTCGACACACAGACACAGTGGTTTAGGATAAAACACAGTTTTATTGAAATCACAATAATATAATAACCCTCACAGGTGCTGTAGTATTTAAGCAGAATAATACAGACACACGACAGGTTACATATACATATGCCTACACAGGTCCAGTATAACCATAAAGTCCATAACAGTCTATACTGACACAGGTCAGGCAGAATATGTTGAATTCCCAGAAGAAAGGTACTCCATGGGTTAATGGTCTTCATTGAGTGTAAACAGTCCCATGTGCGGAGAGGTCTGTGATGGAGCTCTCTTCATATAGAGAGTTTAAGGATACGTAAAACCCAGAAACAGGTTATCAGAACAAACGTGAACTGCCAGAGTAATATCAGGAATTGAGCTACGTAGGACACTGCCGTAGCAGTAACGGAGACCAGACCACTCGCACTCTGCCGGAGCAGTAACGGAGATAAGACCAATGGCGCACTGCCATAGCAGTAACGGAGACAGGCCACTTGCACTCTGCAGAAGCAGTAACGGAGATAAGACCAATGGCACACTGCCGTAGCAGTAATGGAGGCAGACACTTGCACTCTGCAGGAGCAGTAACGGAGACTAGGCCAATGGCACACTGCCGTAGCAGTAACAGAGGCAGACACTTGCACTCTGCAGGAGCAGTAATGGAGACTAGGCCAATGGCACACTGCTGTAGCAGTAACGGAGACAGACACTTGCACTCTGCATAAGCAGTAACAGAGACTAAGCCAATGACACACTGCCGTAGCAGTAACAGAGACTGACACTTGCACTCTGCAGAAACAGTAATGGAGACTGGATTGCCTGAAGGATCAGAATGTCGCCAAGGCGACACAGAGGCAGCCAGAGCAGGAACACCAATCAAGCCAGGTCGAATCAAGGAGCAGGAACGTAAGCCAAGCCGGGTCGAATCACGGAGCAGGAACGTCAGCCAAGCCGGATCGGAACACAGGACCAGGAACATCAGCCAAGCCGGGTCAGTACACAGGAGCAGGAGCAGAAGAGTAGTAGTACACAGGCAGGAGACAAGATGCAGAGTAGTCAGGAAGGCCATATCGGTACACTGGGAATCAGTGAGCAGAAATAAGCACTGGTACAGGAACACCACTAAAGGGCACCGGATGGGTGCCAGAGCCCAGTATATAAAGGCCATACTGGGAGGGACAAACACAGGACAGCCAATGGGAGCAGTCACAGTGTAGACTGACAGGAAAATAACAAGAGGAGCACGGGCACTGTGATACCTTCCTCCTCTCCTGCTCCTCTCCCATTCCCTCTCTCCTCCTCTCCTCACTCACCGACTCTCACTCAGGCACTCACACAGGCCCTCACAGACAGACTAAGTCAGACTCACTCTCTGTCACTCCCTTGCACTCACTGAATCACACTTTCAAATAAAAGATTAAGTTGTGTTTGTATCTATATATGGAATATGTGTAAATGGTATATTTTGTGTTGCCATTGGTGTACCAGCTCTCTCCCCTCGCAACTCCTACCTCGCTTGAATGAATGGTCCTCTCTCACTCTATCACTATCCTCCGCTCCTGGGTCCTGTGCTCTAGCTGGCCAAAACTTGAAACACAGACAAGGTATGTCAGTTATTTTGGAGTGTATATATAGGTATATTTGAATGTATTTGCTGTGTTCTGATTGGCTGTGAGTTTGAACCTGTGTCTACAAGTTCAGTGTTGCTAGATGACATCATTTGTTCTTTACCTTTGCATTAGAAGTATCGTACAATAATTATGTGATAATTTGGACACACAGTGAGGTCTAAAATCTTGCAAAGCAGGTTTTGGAGCTACATGGATTATTGGGGCTATACTCGTTAGCCATACTGGTAGAAATGGCTAATGATCATTGGACTCTTTTGCCTTTCCGGCAGTTTTACTGTGCATAATTGAATGCAATACACATATCACTTAGAGTTGCAGCTTTTCTGAATGTTGAATGGATGCGTACAGTAACGGTATAGCCAATAAGATTTTTATGCACGTTTTTATAGTTCTGGATATAAAATTTAATATAAGAAGGAGAAATAGTTACATTTAAAGGAGCATGTTATGAATTTGTTTGTTTTAAATCCAAATACATAGTATGTGATTTTCCTTTCAATAGTGTGTTTGCATAATTGTCTATACTTATGCTGAATGCCTCTAATTTTCTTATTTTGACAATCCTCATTTGTAAAGGTTTCAAAAGGCAAACTTGGCAATAACACTTATAATCTTGAATAAGCGTACAACAATCATAGTCCACAAATAGGATAAGCTTATTTATGGAAAATTAATTTGCCTTTAGAACTACTCTTATCTATACTAAATAACTTTGCAGGTGTTAAATTGCATACAGTAAAGAAAGTAGGTACACAACAAGACACAATTTGGTTCAAATATCACAAAATAATTAAAGAGACTATGGAGACATAAAAGAATAAAACAAATGATCATCTCATTCATAGCAAGCAGATTCTGCATAACTATATTACATCTCTGAAGAAGATAATATCTATGGTTAACAGAAGGGGTGGGTGAAAGCTCCCATCGTGTTTGCACGAAAACCATGTGGCGTCTACTTTTTCAAGGGAAAATCCCCTTTAAGTAAAGCGATTAAAATTTTCGCCGTTTTGCCCCATGGCATAAATTGCTATTTTTTCTCTACAAAATCATACAGTTTTCCAGGAACTGAAACACAATACAAGCAGCTATAGAAAGAGAGAGATGTGCTAGGCTGTTGTGCTGTATGTTAATAGCAAAATTGAGGCAGGAGAGGCTTATGGTGACGGCTATCACTATGCGCAAGATTAATAATAATAAAAGGAGGAGCTGGAAGGAGCGTTATGCATCCAGTGAGTCTGAGGAGGAGGACGTGACCACTAAGAGCATTGAAGGGTCTGGACCCAATGATTGCCAGTCCCCATACATCCCCTCGGAGAAATTTGTCTCATGGGAGGAAGAAAAGGGTAGTAGTAGTGTAAGCAGGACAGGTCAGCTACCTGTGATGATGCCAGTGCTGCACCGGCTGCCAGTGTGTCTAGTGATTCTAGCAGTCAAGGGAGCCCACAACATTCTCATGACCCTGGGAGTCACTTCTCCCCCCCACGGCATTGTCCAGGTGGAACATGATCCTGAAGAAGGCAGAATTGTTGCCTAGCAGCAATAATACCACTACCAACAGGAGCACAGATCAGCTGCATGTGCCTGCTTCTAGTGCTGCCAGTTTTCCTTCTTAAGGTCAACAAAAAATGGCAGGTGTGACATTAGGGGACCCTCTGTCACATTTCTCATCACCTCCTCCAACCGGTGAGATGTCTGTAAAAGAGCTACAGCAAGGACTGGTGGTAGTGGTGATGATGGCAGAGAAGCTGGGGTGGAAGAGACGTTAATGGCCTTTTTAGCCCAAACTGAGAAGGAATGGGAGACAGGGATAGGGATGGACATCACCACCACCACCAGCAGTGACCTTTTGGAATTTGCTACTGCTCTATTCCTACTGCTGCTGAGTTGCAAGGGCAGCAGGATGCTATTGTGCCACAGACCACCCTGGGCACAGTGGGAATGGGGTTCAGAGATGAGGGACTAGGCCAGGTTCCACTTGGCAGCAGTAATATTCCTGGTCCTAGTTGGAGTGCTTATTCTGAGACAGTAGCAGCAACATCATCCTCTGCCTCAGACAGTGAACGGGAACGTGGAGTACAAGAAGAAAGAGGCCATTCTTCTCTACCTTTCCCCTCCCCGCTGAAGTCCTGGGTGTGAGACCATTTTTCTCTTGGAGCAGGTAAGGTGCAGTCATTAGCAATGGCACTGTGCACAATTTATCACAAGTCAGTGAAATGGGGAAAGGAGGGAAAGCACCTTGGCACAACTACCCTGATAACACACATGAAACACAGACATCATGACATTTATGTGAAACATGTGAAAGCCAAACCCCAACCCACTGTTGCTGTACCCCAGCATAAAAATCCATTACAGCACATTGGTAAATATAAACTATTATCATGTCTATTTTTTTAAGCATTCTTTCTTTATTATCAGATGCCTAAGACTTTTGCACAGTATTGAATAAATAAACAGAGATAAAGAGCTAATGATGCAATAAATCTAACAAATAAGTATAAATGTTGGTGGCCAAATGCCTACTCATGGTATTATAGAGAACAATTATCCACACCTACCTAAAACTTTTGCACATTACTGTGTATATATATATATTGTTCTCTATAATACCATGAGTAGGCATTTGGCCACCAACATTTATACTAATTTGTTAGATTTATTCCAACATTATCTCTTTATCTCTGTTTATTTATACAATACTGTGCAAAAGTCTTAGGCAGGTGTGAAAAAATGCTATAAAGAATGAATGCTTAAACAAATAGACATGATAATAGTTTACATTTACCAATTAACAAAATGCATAGTGAGTGAACAGAAGAAAAGTCTAAATTAAATCAATATTTGGTGTGACCACCCTTTGCCTTCAAAACAGCACCAATTCTTACAGGGACAGTTGCACACAGTTTTTTAAGGAACTCGACAGGTAGGTTGTTCCAAACATTGGAGAGCTAACCACAGATCATCTGTGGATTTAGGCAGCCTCAGTTTGCTTCTCTCCCACTATGTAATCCCAGACTGACCTAATGATGTTGCGATCAAGGTTCTGTGGGGGCCATACCATCACTTACAGGACTCCTTGTTCTTCTTTATGCTGAAGATAGTTCATAATGTCTTTGGCTGTATGTTTTGGGTCATCATGCTTCAGAATAAATTTGGGGCCAATCAGATGCCTTCCTTATGGTATTGCAAGATGGATAAGTATCTTACTGTAGTTCTCAGCATTGAAGATACCTATCACGGTGCACGTGCTTTTTCCTGTCAGTCTGTATGTGTTGCTCTCCCATTGGCTGAGCTTGGTTTGGCTCGCCCAGTATAGCCTTTTTATACTGGGCCTCTGGCACCTGTCTGGTGCCCTTTCGTGGTGTTCCTGTACCAGTGCTTACTTGTGTTGCTGTGTTCCCTTGTACCATCTTGGCCCGTCTGACTACTCCGCTTCTGGTTCCTGCTACGTGATTCGACCCGGCCTGGGCGACGTTCCTGCTCCGTGACCTGACCCGGCTTGTCTGACGTTCCTGCTCCGTGATTCGACCCAGCCTGGCTGACGTTCCTGCTCCTTGACCTGAACCGGCTTGTCTGATGTTCCTGCTCCGAGATTCGGCCCAGCTCTCCAGTTCCTGCTCATCGTGTCACCTGGGCGACATTCTGAATTCCGCCTAGTCTGGGCCTGCCAGACAGAGAGCCACTGTTGCCTCCGTTACTGCTGAGCCTTCCGTTAACTCTTGCAGAGCTATTGTTACCTCCGTTACTGCTGAGCCTTCCGTTAACCCCTGCAGAGCTATTATTGCCTTTATTACTGCTCCGGCAGTGTGCTCGTGGTGGCGTTCCATTCAGCTCTTGCAGAATACTGTTGCCAACGTTACTGCACTGGCAGGGTGCCTTTGGCTCATTTCTATCCGCTCTCGCAGAGTACTGTTGCCTCTGTGACGGCACCGGTCGGGTACCACTGGCTCAACTTAACTAAGCTCGTGCAGAGTACTGTTGCCAACATTACTGCACCGGTCGGGTGCCCGTGGCTCAAGTCCGTTCAGCTCTTGCAGAGTATTGTGTGGCCTCCGTTACTGCTACGGCAGAGGGTATAAGTCTCAGCTCTGCTCTGGAGATCTAGGTGCTTGTCTCCATTCTCGCACCACAGTCTCCTGATAGCTGTTATCCATCATACTGGGCGTTACTGAACACACCTCATCAGAGACTGATTATATCATTGGACTTTAACCCATGCTGTGCTGAGTTGCCTTGCTATGCCTGACCTGTGACAGTATCTGTACGATCCAATATTGTATACTGGGCCTGTGTGGGCATATGTCTACGACCTATATATTCCTGTCTATTCCACTGTGATACTCTATAGCCCGCTAAGGGTATTTTCATTGTGTCTTTTAATAAAACTGTGTTTTATTCTAACCTAGTGTGTCTGAGTGTCGTACAAACCATTACAGTACGAAAGGGCCATGACCTCAGACAATAAAGGTGAAGGTAGTTCACAGAACATTCACTGGAGGATGGATGTGCATGAACAACGCCTGGACCAGTTGGCACTGGCCTTGCAGACATTACTTGAGTTTATGGTACACCTTGATAAACCCAGTCAGAATCTGGTGGTCCCTCCAGTTTTGACACCGGAGAATCATTCCGTGATTTCTGCTGCACCAACTAGAGGATTAACGGTGGTGGTGCCGTTACCGCTCAGATATAATGGCGAACCTACCTTATGCAGAGGGTTTATTAATCAATTAGAGATATTCTTGGAACTAACGCATCATGCCTTCCCAAACGACCGGAGCAAGGTCGGGTTCATGATATCATTGCTAACGGGCAGGGCCCTGGCTTGGGCAAATCCTCTGTGGGAGAATGCCAAACCCTGCACTCAGGACTTCAGGGAGTTCGTACGAATGTTCCGAAGAGTGTTTGAGGTCCCTGGTAGAGCTGCCTCTGCTGCCAAAAGATTGATGGAGGCACAACAGGGTAATCGTGGACGATTATGCCATAGAATTTCGTACATTGGCAGCAGAGGTAGGATGGAATAACGAGGCGTTAGTGGCAGCTTTTTCCCAAGGTCTGGCTGACCATATCAAAGATGAAATAGCTGCGAGAGATGTACCCAATGACTTGTACGAATAAATTGATTATGTCATGCTAATTGATTCACGTATTAGTGAAAGACACATGGCCAAAGATCAGAGGCCGAGGTCTAGAAACTATGGGCAAAGCAGCCTTTTAAACCCATCCATGCCTCCCTCGCCTCCCATGCCTCCTGACCGTTTACCCGAGTCCAGCGAACCAATGCAACTCGGGTTCACCAAACTCACAATGGAGGAACGGGCACACCGCAGGAGGCAGGGTCTATGTTTATACTGTGGCAAGGCTGGGCACCTACTACGCACTTGTCCTGTACGGCCAGAAAACGAACACACCTAGGGTACCTTGGGGGACAGGCCCTAGGTGATGTACAGCAGTCCTAGATCCAAGTACACAGAAACCCACTATCCAGGTGGTATTTTCATGGGCAGAACAGCCAGTTGAGGTTCTGGCCCTGGTGGATTCTGGCGCAGCCGGTTACTTTATGGATTGTTCATTTGCCGAGTTACATAAAATCCCTTTGGTCAAAAGGGATTCCCCCTTAGCCATTGAAGCCATTGACGGCAGACCATTGGAACCAGCGCTGATTACAATGGAAACTATTCCTATTACCATGTATATTGAGGCCCTCCACAAGGAGGAATTGCATTTCCAGATAATTCATTCCCCTCATCATGTGGTCATTCTGGGGTTCCCATGGCTACATCTGCATAATCCTCAGTTTGACTGGCAGAGATGTGAAGTCAGATCGTGGTCTGAGTATTGTATGGAGCACTGTTTGTTGCACCCAGTTAAGATTTTATGTACCTCTCCCTCCGTGCCAGCTGAATACCGCAAATTCAGTGATGTATTCAGTAAGGGAGAGGCTAGCGCATTGCGTCAGCACAGAACTTATGATTGCGCTATTGATTTGCCTCCGGGCGTGGTGCCTCCCAGGGGTCTCACGTACCCACTGTCGTGCGATGAGAATAAGGCTATGGAGGACTACATCGATGAGGCCCTTAAAAGAGGGATTATACGCAAATCTGCTTCTCTGGCTGGCACCAGTTTCTTTTTTGCGAAAAAGAAAAATGGTGAATTAACCTTGTATTGATTACTGCGGGCTGAATAAACTCATGTCTAAGAATGCCTACCCCATACCACTTATTACGGAACTATTTGACAGGTTAAAAGGATCCTCCATTTTTACGAAACTTGATCTAGGGGCTGTTTATAACCTGATCAGAATTAAAGCTGGAGATGAGTGGAAAACGGCATTTAATACCAGGTCTGGGCATTACAAATACCTAGTTATGCCTTTTGGCCTCTGTAACGCATCTGCGGTATTACAAGAGTTTATCAATGACATCCTCCGTGACATGCTTCAGTCGTGTGCTGTCGTATACCTTGATGACATACTTATAAATTCTGCTAATCTAGCCCAACACATCAAGGATGTGTCCAAGGTCTTGCTTTGTTTACGCAAAAATAAACTATTTTGTAAATTGGAAAAATGCGAGTTTCACAGGTCCAAAAGTGCCTTTCCTGGGTTTCATGATCTCTAAAGATGGCATTGCCATGGACCAGGAGAAACTCGCAGCTGTGTTACAATGGCCACGTCCCAAGGGGTTAAAAGCTATTCAACGCTTTCTTGGCTTTGCCAATTATTATAGGAAATTTATCCAGAACTTTTCCACGATTGTTAAGCCTCTGTCTGACCTTACGCACAAGGGTGGTTTTCCATCTCAATGGTCTGAGGCAGCTGAAAACGCTTTTGAGACATTGAAGTCTGCTTTTGCATCTGCTCCTGTACTGTTCCACCCCAACCCTGCTCTGCCTTTTACATTGGAAGTTGATGCTTCCGAAATAGGGGTAGGGGCAGTACTGTCCCAGCGCCCAGTTGCGGGTGGCACCTTGAGACCTTGTGGGTTCTTCTCAAAGAAGCTTTCGAGTGCCCAAAGGCATTATGAAATTGGTGACAAAGAACTCCTGGCTATTATTCTCGCGTTGAAGGAATGGCGTCACCTGCTGGAGGGCACTAGAACTCTTGTGTTAATTTTAACTGACCACAAGAACCTGACTTATCTCTCAGAAGCGAAAAGGTTGTCCTCCTGCCAGTCTAGATGGGCACTGTTTCTATCCCGATTTAATTTTGTAGTATCCTACCTGCCGGGCTCTAAAAACATTAGGGCGGATGACCTGTCTAGACAATTAGGGCCAGAGGTAGAGAAGGATGAGCCTCCCATGCCTATCATTCAGCCTGATCGTATTCTGGCTACTGTACGTACTAGTATCACTTCGCCACTAGGGGAAGAGATTTTGGCTACCCAGGCTACGGCACCTCCAAAAACCCCAGTTGGCAAGTGTTTTGTGGATGAGCCATTCCATACCCGTCTGCTTGAGACATATCACTCATCTAAGGCTGCTGGGCATATTGGGAGGGATCAATTAATATGATCTCTCACAAGTATTTTGGTGGCCCTCCCTTAGAGCCGATTGCTCCGCATTCACTGCAGCCTGTGCCACCTGTCCTTGTGTCAAAACCCCCTCCCAGTGGGCTTACTTCAACCTGTACCTAATGGCAAACGCCCATGGTCCCACATATCCATTGATTTCCTAGGAGAACTGCCAGTGTCCAGGGGGTATACATTTATCTTGATGGTGGTTGACAGATTCTCTAAGATGGCTCATTTCGTATCCCTTTCTGGTCTTCCTTCAGCCCAGGAACTGGCAGTGGTTTTTGCTAGAGAAGTGTTCCGCTTGCATGTGGTTCCCAGAGTTGTGGTGTCCGACCGGGGGAGCCAATTCGTGTCTAGGTTTTGGAGGGCATTCTGTAGCCAGATAGGCATCCAATTGTCCTTTTCCTCCACCTACCATCCCCAGACCAATGGGGCCTCTGAGCATGCCAATCAGGGACTGGAGCAGTTCCTGACTGTTTTGTGACTGATCATCACGACAATTGGGCTGACCTGTTGCCGTGGGCAGAGTTCACCAGGAATTGTGCAGTTAATTCATCGTCCGGGAGCTTCCCGTTCCTCATCAACTACGGGTTTCAGCCATGCCTGCTCCCGGACTCATTCCAGTCGCAGCAGATTCCAGCTGGACGAGCATATTGAGCAACTCCGCCCCACTTGGGCACAGGTTCAAAGGACCCTCAGACAGTCATTTCAATGACATCAGGGACATGCCAATCGTAGATGGCTTCCAGCGGTCTCCTTCCAGCTTGGGGACAGGGTATGGCTCTCCTCCAGTAACCTTAATTTGCAAGTTCCATCCAATAAGCTGGGTCCCCGGTTCATTGGTCCCTTCAGGGTGATCCGCAAAATTAATCCTGTTTCTTATGCATTGGAACTCCCAGCATCTATGCGCATACATAACGTGTTCCAAGTGTCCCTGTTAAAACCTTTGGTATGCAACCGCTACACTACCACTCCGGTGGTTCCTGGGCCTGTGGATGTTCAAGGCC
This sequence comes from Rhinophrynus dorsalis, assembly GCA_037306005.1. NCBI lineage: Eukaryota > Metazoa > Chordata > Amphibia > Anura > Rhinophrynidae > Rhinophrynus > Rhinophrynus dorsalis. The sequence continues at coordinate 183,002,475 of CM074722.1, forward strand.
AAGAGGAGTACGAAGTTCAAAGCATAATTGATTCACAGAGATTTAGAGGAAAATTGCAATATTTGGTCCATTGGAAGGCCTATGGCCCTGAAGAGTGTTCATGGGTCGATCAGAAGGACCTTCATGCCCCTAGGTTATTGTGCAATTTTCATTCTAAATATCCTCAGAAACCAGGACCCTCTGCCAGGAGAGGTGGTCTTTGAGAGGGGGGTACTATCACGGTGCCCGTGCTTTTTCCTGTCAGTCTCTGTGTGTTGCGCTCCCATTGGCTGAGCTTGGTTTGGCCCGCCCAGTATGGCCTTTTTATACTGGGCCTCTTGCACCTGATTGGTGTGCTTTAGTGGTGTTCCTGTACCAGTGCTTACTTGTGTTGCTGTGTTTCCGTGTACCGACTTGGCCCATCTGACTACTCCGCTTCTGGTACCTGCTCCGTGATTCGTCCCGGCTTGGCTGACCTTCCTGCTCCGTGACCTGACCTGGCTTGTCTGATGTTCCTGCTCCGTGATTCGACCTGGCCTGGATGATGTTCCTGCTCCGTGACCTGACCCGGCTTGTTTGACGTTCCTGCTCATCGTGTCGCCTGGGCGACATTCTGACTTCCGCCTAGTCTGGACCTTCCAGATAGAGAGTGTTACCTCCGTTACTGCTGAGCCTTCCGTTAACCCCTGCAGAGCTATTGTTGCCTTCGTTACTGCTCCGGCAGTGTGCCCGTGGTGGCGTTCCATTCAGCTCTTGCAAAATACTGTTGCCTCCGTTACGGCACCGGTCGGGTACCACTGGCTCAACTTAACTAAGCTCGTGCAGAGTACTGTTGCCTCTGTGACGGCACCGGTCGGGTGCCATTGATTCAAATTAACTAAGCTCGTGCAGAGTACTGTTGCCAACGTTACTGCACCGGTCGGGTGCCTGTGGCTCAAGTCCGTTCAGCTCTTGCAGAGTATTGTGTGGCCTCCGTTACTGCTACGGCAGAGGGTATAAGTCTCAGCTCTGCTCTGCAGATCTAGATGCTTGTCTCCATTCTCGCACCACAGTCTCCTGATAGCTGTTATCCATCATACTGGGCGTTACTGAACACACCTTATCAGAGACTGATTATATCATTGGACTTTAACCCATGCTGTGCTGAGTTGCCTTGCTATGCCTGACCTGTGACAGTATCTGTACCATCCAATATTGTATACTGGGCCTGTGTTGGCATATGTCTATGACCTATATATTCTTGTCTTTTCCACTGTGATACGCTATAGCCCGCTAAACTGTGTTTTATTCTAGCCTACTGTGTCTGAGTGTTGTACAAACCGTTACAATACCATTAATTCTGACCAAATCCCCAACTCCATTTGCAGAAATGCAGCCCTAAACTTGCAAGGAACCTCCACCATGCTTTACTGTTGCCTGAAGACACTCACTCTTGTGAACAAACTGCCTTCTGCTACAAGTAAATATTTCAGATTTTGACATATCCGTCCAGAGCACCTGCTGCCATTTTTCTATACCCCAGTTTCTGTGTTTTTGTTCATGGTTGAGTCACTTGGCCTTGTTTCCACATCTGAGGTATGCCTTTTGGCTGCAAATCTTCCACGAAGACTACTTATGACCAGACTTCTCCGGACAGTAGATAGGTGTTCCAGGGTCCCACTGCTTTCTGTCAAATCTGAGCTGATGGCACTCATGGACATCTTCTGATTGTGAAGGGAATTAAGCATAATGTGTGTTTCATCTGCTGCACTAAGCTTCCTTGGACAACCACTGCATCTATAGTCCTCAACATTGCCCATTTCTTTGTGCTTCTTCAAAAGAGCATGTGTCTTCTTGCTGTGCTCAGGCTTGCCATGGTGTATGACTTTTGACATTAAAGTGTCTTCAGCAATCTCACCTTGTTAGCTGAGTTTGGCTGTTCCTCACCCAGTTTTATTCCTCCTCCATGATTCAGTTAATGATTGTGTTTCAACCTACATATGAAATTGATGATTATTAGCACCTGTTTGGTATAATTGTTTAATCATACACCTGACTATGTGCCTAGCAAAATCCCTGAATTTGTGCAAGAATTGATGCTGTTTTGAAGGCAAAGAGTGGTCACACCAAATATCGATTTGATTTAGATTTTTCTTCTGTTCGCTCAATATGCATTTTGTTAATTAATGAATATAAACTATTAACATGTCTATTTTTTAAAAGTATTCATACTTTTGCTTTTGCACAGTACTGTATAGCTAAACAAACAGAGATAAAGAGATAATGTTGCAAAAAAAACAAACAAGTATAGATGTTGGTGGCCAAATGCCTACTCACAGTATAAGAGAACAATTATTCTCAACTCCAATACTCAGGACATACCAGCAGGTCAGTTTTCAGGTAACCATACTTAAGCACAGGTGAATTGATCACAATCTCTGAGATACTAACTACACACGTGATCAGGCAGGAGTATCTTGAAAACATGTTCTGTGTGTACTGCGGGCTAATGTTTGAATCACTGGTATAGTATATTCTTACATAGCCCATATAGAAGGATGGGGAATGATCTAATCTACCTGGATAGTTCCCTACTGCTCAGGCATTGTCTTTTGGTCCTGGATGCTCTGCAAAGACAACCAGCCAGCTTCAGTAATAGACCAGAGGTCCTTCATCTCCTCACTAACCCTCCACTTACCTCCTGATCCTATGAGGACTAATTCCAGATTTATACAGGTAAAAAACTGCTTTTCAGTATTTTATAAAACCCACTGAGTTTAAGAACTTCAGTTATCACATGAGCAAACCCTGCTTTAGGATTAAAAATTATACTCTCTCTCTCTTTTGGATGTTACTGTGATAATCCGGCATTGGATGAGAGATACATCTCCAAAACATTGAGAAGCAATGTGTTGGAGACATCTGTAACACCAAGGGTTTACATTTTCCTCTGAATCACATCTTTTGCATATACCACAACACAAGAGTCAGAAAACTATATTCGACCTGCTCCTTATAATTATGAGTCAGCATGTGCGTACATTTTTGACAACATTGGCTCTCATCTGCATCCTCTCTGGTAATCTTTTTTATTTTGTCAGTACCTTTTTAGAATCCCTCACACTTCATTACATTCGGAAATGGCCCTGGATACTGGAATTATCTCTGTTTTAGAAGTTATTTTGCTGTAGAAGTCAGCCCATTATCCCAATTTTTATAACCTAAAATTATGCCATTGATGTAATATCTAGAGCATTTCTAATCCCTAGTGGCATGAAGTAACTTGTTCTCAGGGCTTTTTGTGCTAATGGTAAATGGTTACCTATCTGTCTGTCTGTTTTCAGATAATTTTGTCAAAAACAAAAGCATACCCAAATGCAGCATAACTCCTAAGCTATTTAAATGTTATATGAATTCAGTCAACAATTCTTTACATAACTCAGCTGAGCTAAAATTAGACATCCTTGATATACCTGATCCATGAGACTGAGTTCCATATACTTTTCTAAATGCGACTATTTAGTTTGAGCTGTTATAATTTTTTAATAAAATATCTCTCAGCAGTGTGAGTGTTCTTGTTTTATTCGAGGACATTGTCACGGTCACTCAGAGCACTCAGGAGTCAGAATGTATAAAATAAAACAACCTTTATTCAAAGCACAGAACGAGGTATAAACAGCGGACAATAGGAACAGGCAGTAGGTCAACAGATAAGCTAGCACTACTACCAGGAATAGTAGACCACCTAGAAGAGACCTTGTAACGGATCCTACCCGTTACTGAGCCCTTGTCTGGACCACAAACTATTTACTTAAAAACTATGGACCTTGTTGCCCTGCTTGGATGTAGCTGTGGGTTCTGGCATACGAACTGGCCAGCTATTGCCAGGAACAAAGACTTATAGTTAAGAACATTGGTTTGTGTATTAAGTTTGGTTTTATGTATTTTAAAATATTGTATGTGTTTAATTGTACTTGTCCAATTTGAAGGTTTGTGCAATCACCAACTACCAGGTATGCAAATATCTTCCTTAGCTTAACCTGGGAAGTGGTAGACAGACCAGTGATTGATCAAAGTTGGGGCAGGGCAGTCAAAATAGTCAATCAAAGGCTCCAACCTTGGGCCACTGTCCCTAAGATGTGGATTATAGCAACTCCAGCCATTCACTATGTTGACCCCCTGCCATGTGGTAATTAGTTCACGCCCTCAAGTCTTTGTTCAATCAAACCCCTGTGTATCTGAAATGTAACCCTGTCTGAGTCATTGTATCTGTTAAGACCAGCTGTTGCTGGCTTTTGTCTGATGTGCTATGATTTAATCATGTCCCCTATTGTATCAGTTTCTCCATGTGATCCAATGCACTGTACTGTATATAAATATCTGTAGTTTGTGTCAATAAAATGAGTTCTGTTTTGGAGTGAACAAGGAGTCCTGGAGTCTTGTATTGCTTATGGTCTAAAGTATCCACTCTGATACCCATCTGAGCCAAGTATCCTGAATCGCCGACCGCCTGCTGCCAGTTTCCTGCGACCTAACTTCGTGGACTGTCAGGCAGCGACGTGGACTCTTCTCTGCTTCCCTGCTTCGAGCGATCCTGCGGCTGTTTCCAGTGACTGTTCATACTCCAACTGGTGCATCCGACGGCGCTTATCTGCGGCGAGAAGGAGAGACCCAGGAACGACGGCGGAAGGCGACGCGGTCCCTTCTTACCTTCCGTTACAGACCTCATTGCTGATACTAGGCCGAAGCCACTGGTAGTCTCTGCCAGAACTTGGACTGGAACAGGAACAGAATCAGCTACTGATGATCTTCTGCTGGAACACAAACTGGAACTGGAATGGTATAACTTTGACCAGGAACAAACAAGTAGATACTGACTCACACCTGCAGGCAGTCTAGCGGGAAAGGATAGCTGACTCATGCCTGCATTCAGTACAGATGGTAGTCCACCAGAGCCCCAGGTCTGTTCCAGATGGATGTCCATGGGAGAGAGACAACACAGAGGGCAAGCCGGACAGAGCCACAGAACAGCACCAGATAGGATAGTCAGACAAGCCAGGTCATACACGGAGTGGTTAGTCAGCCAGAGCCTCAGGTCTGCATCAGATTGGTTGTCGGACAAGCCTAGGGTCATACACGGAGCGGATAGTCAGACAGAGCCACAGGTCAGCACCAGATCGGGTAGTCAGACAAGCCAGGTCATACACAGAGAGGTTAGTCAGCCAGAGCTGCAGGTCTGCACCAGAATGTTTGTCGGACAAGCCAAGTGTCATACACAGAGCGGATAGTCAGACAGAGCCACAGGTCAGCACCAGATGAGGTAGTCAGACAAACCAGGAAAATGGTACTGTATCTATTTAAAAAAGCCGGGTATCAACATCACTAAGGGAATCCCTTGTGATGCGCGCCCGACTCTCTGCCTACAAGGCAACACAACAGATGTGACAGGAACTGCAAGGGGAAGCAGCAAGGAGACCGGTCGCCCAGACAAGTACCAAGGCGCACCGGTTCTCCCAGCGAGACAGAACGAGGTAACCCTGCAAGGCAGTCACAAGAGAGCGACAGCATAGCGGTATCTGGCGGCCGTCTCTAACACAGGAAAGTGTAACGCTTACAGACATAAACCCTACAACATATATTTTTTACATCTTAAGTATTACTATACCTTTAATGCAGTTTAATAGTACTGCTCTCTGACAGACAACACTTGATTAATATGTATATGCTTGTTTACTTGAGATAAGTAAACTATATTTTACAACTCCAATATACTCTATGCCAGTGCTTTCCAAACTGTGTGTCGCGACACGTTAGTGTGTCGGCTGTAGTGTGCAGGTGTGTCACAGGCAAAGGTGGCGTCTATACAGAGCGAGATTGTCATTCATCCCAAGCACGAGCTACACTGGGAGCTGTGATAAAACACTACTACATAATGGTTGCATTTACACAGCGGGAGATTGCCTCCGTGTGCTGCATACAGCTGGAGCTCCACAAAAGATTTGTAACAGCTGGAGTGCCTCCATGTGCTCATACATAATATGTATGCAGCACATAGAAGCACTCCAGCTGTTACAAACCTTTAGGTGCTTCAGCTGTTAAAATCGTTTGAGATGCCATCTCCTCTACACCTCTGCCCTCTCCTTGGGCTGCCAGGCTAGAGTGTCCCTGTGCGCCGAGGCTGCCTGTCACATGGCTGCTGCTTCTGCTTGTGGCGCCGATGAGACAAGAAAGACGGACAGTACTTCTAAAATCAGTTATGCGCTATTTAATAATGCGACATGAGAATCTTGCGCTTATATGTAGCGCAACATTCTCATGTCACCCTTTTAAAAACCACACAACATGATTAATGCCTCCACAGTATGAATGAAAGGAATTCATGAGTTATGTTGTGTCCTCATACACCTTCTTATTACAATTTATGTGTGTCTCCTTATCTCTTATAAGGGATTATTAGTTTAACCTCCGGTTTGCTAGAAAAACTGAATTACTGTGTCACGAAATTATGCATGTCTAAAAGGTGTGTCACCAACATGAAAAGTTTGGAAAGCTCTGCTCTATGCAAGTCCTCACTGACACACACACTCTCACACACACATCTCTATGGTACATGTGATACATGACAGTTTTCAGATTTTCTCAATTACTTAAACTTTCACTAATAGTTGTCTGCACAATCAGCAATATCATCTAATTATTTAAATTAAGTAAAAACCTTGACCATTAATTTTGATATTGCAAGCAAGAAGTCTGTATATTTCTATATTCTTTGCTTTTATATAATAGTCTATTTTAGTTAAATGTAGTGTGAATTTTCAAACTAAATTGCAGTTGAATTTCTAGTGCATTAAAAATTCATACCATTTCCCTCATTCCGCTAAAGAAGAATTTCTGAATTGATCTTTGCCCTTTCCAGCCTATGCTTTCTTTAGTTCAGATAATTCCTACCCTATTACTATACATGTCCAAAACTTTCAGCCATTCTGCAAGGCGAAGTTGATATGAAGAGAGCTGTAGAAACAGAGAACTATAGGAGAGAGAAGAAAAATACATTTGGAATAGTTATATAGTAAGATGGCATTAGAACACCAGTACACTTTCTGCTACTGTTGCCCACTATACTGTGTGTGTGGGGAAAAAGCAAGGGGATTTTGAGGAATTTTGATGTGGAGGACTCCAGTAGTAGCAGCAGCAGTCTGAGTAGTAGCAGTGGTCAGCAGCAAAGCCAATCAGATAGTGGTGCTGCCACCAATACCGCATCCCCTATGACTGAAAAGTGCCAGAGCTCTGAAGCTGCAAATTGTGTTTACACCACCCCACCCCACCGCATCCTCTGCCGTGACTAAGACACCAGGTCCCTCCAGCACATAGTGCTGCTGCCACAGAACTACCACCACATCCCCTGTGATTCACAGCCAACCAGCAGCACCAGAAATTGTTGCATTTGCTCCCACTATCTCAGGGCCATGTGGTTAATTTCTGAAAGCTTTCTTGGCTTATGCAAATCAGAAGTGGGTGAGAATGGGTCTCGCCACCAGCACTGGCCTAATTTTGTTTGGTAACATATTTTTTGTGTTTAGAATAAAGCCCTCAATCAAACACCTGATCAGTGGTAATATAATACTTACCACATATGTATACATATATATACACACACATACACTTCTGCTGTTCCTAAAAAAACATATTTAGTATTACTGGTGTTGCTGAGATCTGAAGTCACATATACAGTATGAGTTGCTGTCACTGTTGCTGAGAACTGTTTCAGTACATTACACTCTTCTTGGAATAGATTAATGTTAAAATAATATTAACCACTATATTGCAGTGGTAATTATTCCTAATTATTTACAGGTTGCAGAATCAGCATCATAAAACACATGCTACATAGATACCACAACATTTGTTAAGCATGTGAAAGCCAATCCCCCCCAATAAAACAAATCGAGAGCCACTGTCACTGTGCCCCTTGTTCCTCCCCAAGCACACAAAGATTGGAGGCAAAAATTTCAGAGGCAGTCAAGAGAAACCCAGCCTGGAAGATAGATGCAGAGCTTAACACATCATCTTCTTAGGTTAGGGTCTGGGTATGGGAAAATGTACCCGTTGTTTCTGCCCCAACACCCACAGGGCCCTCTACCTCCTCCTCTTCTGTACCACCTTTGCCTCCAACCATCACCTCCTCCCCCAGTTGGTAGTGATTCTATAGATTTGAGGATCAGGCAATTTGTGTCCATTCACTGCACAATATATGGTACACTGACAACTCAAGGCAATGTGGTAGAGAGCAATCAAATGCAGGGTATCAAGGAGCATCTGTGGATATTCCATCCCACTGAATAAGCTATGCTAGTAGCAGGAGGATTTATTATTTTTATTACATCTTTTTGTCATCATGTGCCTTAGAGGAGCAGACAAAGGCCATAATGACAGCAGTATTTTAGTTCTTGGGGATTTTTTTACATTGCCTCCCTAAGTGTCAAGTTGCAACAAGAAGGAGAATGGCAATCACCCAGTCAGTGATATTCACCAAAATGTATTTATTGTAGAAAAAAAATTGTGGTACGTAGACACAGGACACCTTAGAAAGTTGGTAATAGATTTAAATTCCTTCAAACTTATAGTAGGTATTCTAGGAGTATCAACTGAGTTTTATTATCTGGTTTATATTACAGTGATTCTACCATTGAGCATCTATTTAAAGACAAAACATGTATAACATCCAGGAGATCAAGAAATATGAGGAATAGGGTTGTAAAAGCAGAAAGGGTACATTTGGTTTATCTAATAAAGTGTCCCTGTGGGTTGGGATATGTGGGTAAAACTACAGGCTCACGTAGGGAGAGGATATGAAAACACAAATAAGATATACAAACAGGAAAAGACACTTCAGTGTCATAATATTTTGTTGGAATGAGCCATCAGATCTCACAAATGAGAGATAGACAGTTATTGCAAAAGGAGGCAAGATGGACATATAGGTTGAATATTTTAACACATTCTGGAAAGAATGGAATACAGGTGGTTTTATTAGTGGGACAAGAATAGGAAGAGAGTCGAACTTGATGGACACAAGTCTTTTTTCAACCTAAACTACTATGTAACTTTGTAACTATTTAATATATGAGGGAAGATATGTACGGGTGGTAAGCAATGTGGAGAGCATTCAAAATAAGAATAAGGAATTTTTAGGTGATGCTTTGCTTAATAGGGAGCCATGTCAGATGTCTAAGGTAAGGACGTCTAATGATGTGAGCAGGTTCAGTTTTTGGGGGAGTGTGTGGAGATTCATGCAGCTGAGCTTAACACAGGAGAAAGATGGAAAGCTGGGAGACCAGTTAGTAGGACATTACAATAGTCTAAGCGGGACAGAATGAGGGCATGAACAAGAGTTTTAATAGTTTTTTGGGAATGGGTGGATTTTAGCAATGTTGTGGAGAAAGAAGTGACATGTTCTAGCCACGGAGTTAATGTGAGAGTAGAAGGAAAGGAAGGAATCAAATATGACCCCAAGGCAGTGTGCTGAGTTGACCGGATCCATGTCATCTTTGAATCCAATTTAAGGTTGCATTGTTACCATATTATTTCAAAACCTTATTCAGTGCTCATATCAGTAACCCCAACAGTGACTGATGGTAGTAACACTTCAAATCCCTCTTTCTCATCTTCAGTGCTGCTTTTACTAGAATATGTTGTGGGTTTTCCTGTCTTGTGTAGTTTTTCCATATTTGCTACCAGACACTCTGATGGTATTTGATTCTGGTTCATTTTTAGAAATGTAAGTCTCCCAACATTGCTGCTTGATAGCCATGTTCTAATGTCATAAAAGTATAACCAGCAGCACTGCAAACTAGACTGAATTAGACTGAATGCTTGCTGCTGGGCAACTAAGGATTTCCAGGGCAGTACAGGAAAAAAAGTGGTACCATGTTAGCCAATAGAGTAAATGGTATTCACTGTACTTTTGTAACAAATAATTATAATGTGACACATTTTAATGGCTGAGGACATGAAAAGTACACACTTTCAGGACACAGGTCCCACCTTCAGGCATGGGTTAACAAATAAAGCTGGTATAGTACCGCATTTATATTTACAGAGTATAACATACATTTGGAACACATTATATGAGTAAACAGTTGAGGGGGTAACTTAGTAAACACCCAGTCCTTCAAAGACATAAACATGGCAATACATGTCAATGTTGGCCACACACACACACACACTATTTTACAGTAGTCAGTGGGGTTATAGTTTCTGCCTAGAACGTGGCTATCCTGCTAGTATGCTGTAACTATATCACATGAAGTGGGACCACTCCTAGAAGCTACATTGTGTTCATGTGTATCCATTACAAACCTATTGTCACACTCCTCTCTATACAAGGAAGCAAGGTAGAAGCACAAAACACTAGTACTGCAAAATGAGCTGGAAATAGAGACTCCTCCAACAAGAATCAGTAATACAGAAGCTAGGGTTTGACGCTAGGGAGCGGAGCTCGGGAATGTGGGTTACTTTCAAGATTGTCTTGCTGTGGCCTAAGCTGTATAAAGTTGCTAGCCTCGAAGCCAGGTACCTCAGATAACCCCTTAAAAATAATCTATGCACCACTGACCCCACAGAGGAACACAATCTCCAACAGGAGCAAAACTGACTTGCTGTGATTCAGAGGATCAGGAATCACATGCAAACCGGACGTCAGCAACAGGCAGTACTCAGGAACAGAGATAGGTAAACTGCAGGAAGAAGAATGCTCAGGCTGCCAGAGGTCATACACATCTGGGCAATACAGGCTGGAATCAACAGGCAAAAGGATAGTCAATGGTAAGATTGCAGAGGTCATATATGGCTGGACAATAAACAGAAGTATGGTCAGGCTGGCAAAGGTCATATATGGCTGGGCAAAACAGGCTGAAATTGGCAGCAAGAGGAAGGTAGCATAGAAGCTGGCAACAATGAAGATGAATCTCTAGACAAAATGCTTAGTTGGTGCACAGAGCATCTTGCCAGCAGCGTTTAAATAGCGTAGAACCCAAGTGGATGCCAGAAGGGTCGCCCCATAGGAGCATCATGGAGGCACCAAGTGACTGGGCATGCATGAGAAAGTGGCTGCACAAACACTGCCGACACACTGCAAGGGGGCGAGACTGCAGAGGAGAGAGGCATCCATAGCTAGCCAGATGGAGCAGTGCCTGAATGCGACACCCATACTCAGGAAGCAAGTCCCATAGATATGTGACAACACTTCCACCACTACCAACAATGTTAGCCTGACATCCCTCAGTCACTTGACTTGCTTTGTGTGATAATGTTACGGTTCAGTACACTCAGAAATGGAAGGTTTTGGTAACAACACAATTTTATTTGCACACAATGAATAACAGTAACCCTCACGGGTCCAGCATACAGAAATATGGTAAACTGACACAGGACAGGTTACAATTGCATGATTAACCCACACGGGTCCAGTATGTAGAACAATTATACAGTACTGACACAGGTCAGGTAAATCACAGTTGATAAATAAATATGACCAATAGAAGTAAATTAGGTCAATGACAGAATTGACCTCAATGTTGGAAGGCCCAGTGCAACCCTCTACGCAGATAGTCACAACAGTGACTGACATGTATGCAATGGGTTAAGCCAGTGCAAGTCTGGCTAAGGCAACATAGGAGGAAGGCTGCCAGAGTGAACTCCCACCGGAGACTACAAACAAGTGTGAGTCAGTGTTTAGTGCAGTAGGATAATATGCGCCCAACTGAGACTTCAGACTCATATACAAATGCCCAGCACCTTCCCTGAAGGGGTTAACGAACACTCCGGTCTGCACCTGAGGCACCCAACTATACCCAACCTCAGTAATGGCAGAAACAAACCAAGCAATCGTGGTGCGAATCGGAATCTACCAGAGGGTCACACAGGGCACAGTGTGCAAATGGATAGAGGACTGGACTACAATGCGGAACCGGATCACCGGAGCTCTGGCAAGACCACTGAGCATGAGCAACAGCGAGAGTGGAGTGGCTAGCGAGCAGAAACAGAACTGGAGCAGGATCTTCAACCCAGCCGAGTCGGTACACGGAGCAGGAACGTCAGCCAAGCCGATTCAGTACACGGAGCAGGATCGCCAATCACGCCGGGTCGGTACACAGAGCAGGTTCTCCAGACAAGCCGAGTCGGTACACGGAGCAGGAACGTCAGACAGACCGGGTCAATACAGTAAACAAGAACGTCAGCCAATCCGGGTCGGTACACAGAGCAGGAACGGTAAACAGGCAGAGTAGTCAAACAGTCCGGGTCATACATTGGTATCAATAGGAGTAAACGGAACTAGCACTAGGCAACGGATACACCACGAAAGGGCAACCCCCAAGTGCCAGCCCAAGGTATTTAAAGGCTGTCCCTGGGAGGAGCTAGACAGCGCAGCCAATAACAAGACATCAGGAAGAAAACATGTCAAAAATGTCGCAGAATCACGGGCACCATGATAGATAACTAGGGATGGGCAAAAATGTTCTCCTCAAACTGAAATAGGTGAATAATGGCACTTTCCGCTTCATGAATAATTTCCCGCGGAAAGTGCACTTTTCACGGGAAATTATTTGCCAAGCAGAAAGTGCCATTATTCGCCAGGAGAACATTTTCACCCATCCCTAGACGTGAGAGTAAAGTAGTAGTTCAAAAACTGACTGCAGCAATGGTTGCTGCGGCGAGTGCAATCAATGATGATGATCCCTCTACTCCAAGGGAGGATCCCAGAAAAACTAGTTCCAGACAGCTCTCACAGCATGCCATTCTGTGTTTGTGAGAGGAGAGAACGGCATGTTTTTGAGCTAGAGATGATAGGAAAATAAAGGGGAATTGAAGCTTAGTTTTAGGGAGTCATTTAGGTAGGACATTTGTTCTCTGAAGAAGGGAGGAAGGAGGTTGACCAAGCTGGGGTCCAAATTGTTTGCTGCTTTTACTTTTATTGTCTCTGTGCTGGGGAAGTCTGGGAGAGAAGTTGTTTTTTTAGTTATATATATTTTTGGGGGATTAACTGTGATAAGATATGGTAGACAACTTAAAAAAATAAATAAATAAAACAAAAAATATAAAACATAAATAATTAAACAAATAAATATGTTAGACAGCTGACTGGGAGCTCTGTGACTGAGGCAGACTTGACAGACTGCAGACAACATTGAGAATTTTTTTGAGGACCAAGGCAAGACATCACACTCCATCGTGTACTGTAGAGAGAAAAACACACGCAGTAGTTGAGTAATTTCTAGCAAATGCGCAAGCAGAAAGGAGAAGGGTGGAGCAATGTAGGGATGTGGGAGTAAAGTGGTAGTACAAAAACTGACTGCAGCAATTGTTGCTGCACCATGTGCAGTAAATGATGATGATCCCTCTCCTCCCAGGGTGGATGCAATTTTCCAAGGTCCCACCAATCACACCACGTCAGTCCCCCACCACCACTACCATACACATCGGCCACATTGTAGGTTGTACTTTATTTATTTTTTAATCACTTGACATCATCATGAATATGTGCCAGTGTCACTTTAGCAGGAAGTTAGTGTTGAGGGCAAAGGACAAATGCACTCTGCATGCTAACACATTTTTCAAGGTATATGTTGCTGTAGGACTCACAGCTTTGTCTTGCAGCTACTTATTTCTCCACTACAACTCTCAGAAGAAGTAATATTGTGCTGGGAAATGTTGCACCATATTAAGCATAGCAAAAAATGTGTTGAAATGGTGTTGGAATAGGAAAAAATGCATTGGAATAGGAGAAAAAATGTGTCGAATAGGTGAAAAATGTGTTAAATTAGGTGAAAAATGTGTTATAATAGGAGAATAATGTGTTGGAATAGGCAAAAAATTTGCTGGAATGGGCGAAAAGGAGGAAAATTTTGCATTAGAGAAAAAGAGAAAACTTTTGTGAAAAAAGCGAAAAATCAACCTTTTTTCTAAAAGTCACGAGGGAAATTTTTCTCACTTTTCACCCACCCCTAGTAATAACAATGACATGTTCAGATATGTGTTTGGATGTTCTTGTTGATATTGCTGCTGCTGATGGTATAAACCCTTTACTGACTTCTATTTCTCTTTGCTTTCAACAAGTTTTTTGGCCCTAACTTTCTCTCGCTCACCCTCCACTCAATCTATAAGCACATCTTTATATTTTTGACATGATCTGATTCTTCATGGAGATGCTAATGATAGTGACACCTCAGCACCAATTGATCACTCTTTGGCAGAAATTCATAAATGTTATTTTTAAAGGAGGGGGTCCAGCAAGATAGCAACAATGTACTTTTCATTGCTTATAATGTATACTATGTGAGGATCATGCTCAAAGCTATCATGTTCTTCACTAACTGATGCATATGTATGTTTTTATTTTTGCAAGATTTGTCATCCATACTCCTTATCTTTTTGTTCTGCAGGAAATATATCAGTGGTTGAATTTCTCTTCCTGCCCCTACATGACTAGCCAAAAGATTTCAACAGTTTGCATAGGTCACATATGCTTGTACAATTCTGGAACAGCTATCTTTGAAAAATAACTGATGCTTGGGGTATGCCAGTGGGGTGCAACAAATGACATCAGTTCTTTAAAACCTTTGTTTCATTTTGAAGAATTAGGTAGCATGTCAATTGCCAACTTGGCAACTTTGCCATTCCACAAATGTACTTTGGGATGTGTTGTGAAGCTTTTGACTCCTTCTCAAGAACTTACTAAATGTGGGCAGTAGATGGCACAAGAACTGTGCAATTTCATTTCTTTAAAAACATAATGTGTGGAAGTGGTGGGGGTTCATGCAGCAGCATGTGTGGGCTATTTAAATATCTTGTCATCTCCTACAACAAACTCAGTCATACTCCTCTGCAGCAGGAGTCATCGGTGTTATTTCCACTTAAGAATGAAATCTTGAAACACTCTCGGACATATAGAAATATTTTGTGTCCCAGGCCCCTGAGAATTTTCAAGAATGATTCTGCTACTGCTAGTTGTGGCACCTCTGACAAGTTATTCTGTGTCTCCCCATCAGACATGTGGTTATGCTTCATGTGGGATCTCAATAAGGAGGTGCCTAGTTGAGCCCCCTTCCCACCCTGCTCACACGCTTCTTGCACAGACAACAGATAGGAACATGTTTAGGTTTTGTATCATGAATGAAGTATCTCTATACTCTAGACTTCATAGACTAAGGGGATCCTGAGGGGCTACTACTACTACTACTACTACTGGGGTTAGATCTTGCTGCAATTGTTGTAGCGGTAGATTTTAGTGCTGCTGCAATTCCAACAACAGCAGAAGCAACCATTATAGCTATGGCTGTATCATATGTTGATGACCTGTGTTGCTGGTAGTTACGCAACACTAGTGTGTATGGCTGGGTGGAGGTTGGTCTTGTAAGCGGTAACCAACAAGACGACTGTGTATTTTTGGCAACTTTACTTGTCCAGAGTCAGACTTTACAATGTTTTCAAGACAGTTTATAAACAGGAACAGTACTTCTTTTCAATGGTGGAAGATTGAACTGTTGCATTTTAGCTTATTTTCAGGCCATGTCACCATCTCTCTCACTCTCAATTTCACCTGTATCTGATGAAGAGGAGTTGCTGGAGGGAAATATTTTCAATCAACATCATAATCAGAAATTGGGTCATCCACATCATCACCCTTCTTCTTACCCACTACTGTTATATTTTTCCTAGACTTTTTGAAGTCTCAAACAATGTCTTTATATTTTTCCCATTTCAGGCCAGGTGTTGTACTTGTTTGGTCCACTCTCAGAGGCAGCAGTTGGTTCAACTGCACCAACTTCAGTGTCCTTATCTGATTTATAAATGTTGTTGGTGGTGGAACTTATAATGGGACTTTATCAAATAGCCTCCTCATAATCAGAAGTAGAGGGATTGTAATAATTTATTTCACACACTACAGGAACCAAGACTGTAGTCAGTTTTTGGACTACCACTTTGCTAACATATCCTACTCCTAATCCTTTTGCCCCACCCCCCTGCCCCTAGTATGTTTTCTGGACATCATTAAACCAGTGGGTGTGTCTTTACAGTGAAGTACACAACAGAACTGATTTTGTGTGTTGTGATGTCTTTCCCATTCTTCATGTGGTATCACTCTTAGGAATGATCTTTATTTTAATCACAGGTTACACTCACTTTATAATGATTGTTATGCAGTATCATTTGTTCAGGTGATGTGTATCTATTCAGAAGTTCCTATTTGCTTTTGTGTCGATCTACGCTGCTTTTGGAACAGGGATGACTTGCAGTCATTTCCTAGAGATGCTCACAATCACTCACTTGATTAAGTACAATAGGATCACTTTCATCTATAGCCACATTGTTACACACGAACATACATTATTTACATTGTGTGGGTGCATGTTCCCCCTGGGGTTCTCTGCTCATCTCGCTTGTCAATCTTCACCTTTCTTTCACCGGATACCAAGCACATACCGGTATGCATGTTTCATTATTTGCCATGGGATGCACTTTAGGAAGCACGCCAGGGAGTCATTTACATGATTGAGTATGTATTGCACTGTTTGTTACTTTTTCATTTTGTTCTTGATAAAGGTCCCTACTGGACTGAAATATTGGAAAGCATTAAATTAAATGAATATTTTAAGTCCTGTGAGTGCTCACCTTTTCTAGTTCTATATTTGTTTTGCGAAGCACCCAGGCAGGTTAATTGGATGATGTGAGTGCCAACCCTGAACTAATTATTATATATATATATATATATATATATATATATATATATATATTTATATTTATTTTTTTTTTTTTAATTAACTGTCCTTTTCATCAAAAACAACAAAATATATTCCCTCTGCAACTGCTTCTTCCCAAAGTCTCCCCTAATACAGAGGAAACAACCAGCTGGGAGGAGCTTGGATCACAGCTGCCTATGAGACCCATGAGATTCTTTTCTTCCTTCACACACCTCCAGACTTCCCTAACACAGAAATGGACTTGCATCATAGCTGCCTGTGTCTTCTCAGTCACACAAAATGTTGGGGTATATGGGGTTAATTTCCTTAGCTCTGTTCATACCCCTCAACACAGAAATAACAGCCAGATCAGGAAGAAAGCTCGCTGTCTCCATCAACCAAGATTCTGGAATATTTTGGGTAAACTTTCTTTCTCCCTTTACATTCCCCCTCCCAGACTCTCTAAACACAGAGAACAAATTTTCTTCCTACAAGACTCCTTATACTAGACTCCAACTTTGCCTTATTTGCCTATCCTAACTAGCTCAAAAATGTGGTGCTTTCTCTATATGTCACAAACACAGGATGACATGCTGCAGGAACCTGACACACTTTTTATACTATCCATTCCACCTGAAAGGGACAAGGTTCAGTCTTACCATTACGTGAAAAAATAAGTCACTATCGGTGGGAAGTGCCATTTTCATCTGTTTGCTTTTGAAACAATAAGTTCTGCCCATCCCTAGTTGCACCCCAGTAGCATATTCCCAGACACATTTATTTTCCAAGGATGACTGTGCTAGAGTTGAGCAATCAGATTGCTAGTGTGATGTTTAGGGGATGGAAACACCAAATGGCAAGAAAGTTCACCTGATCACAGATATTTACAAGTAGCCAGAGTAAATACTGTATGATTGCTATGGCTCAATGGGTAGCTTTCCCATCAGTGGACAACAAGCACAGCATGTAGCATCAGGTCACTGTCAATGTTACATCTGGCTTTGGCACTACTAGCAAAAGCCCAGTGCAGAATATCCCAATGTCTAAATGTATCAAAGAAACTGCAACAGGTCATAGATGAATGGTTTGTTCCCTGTTGCTTCAAACATTATTATTATTATTATTATGATTATTATTATTCTTTATTTATATAGCGCCAACTAATTCTGCAGCGCTGTACAATTGGGAATAGACATACATAGTAGATAGATAAGGCTGAAAAAAGACATCCGTCCATCAAGTCCAGCCCATGCCAATAACACCCCTGTTGATCCAGAGGAAGGCAACAAAAAAGCCCTCTGGAGCAATTTCCAGTGTAGGGGTGTGTGTGTGTGTGTGTGTGTGTGTGTGTGTGTGTGTGTGTGTGTGTGTGTGTGTGTGTGTGTGTGTGTGTGTGTGTGTGTGTGTGTGTGTGTGTGTGTGTGTGTGTGTGTGTGTGTGTGTGTGTGTGTGTGTGTGTGTGTGTGTGTGTGTGTGTGTGTGTGTGTCAAATAGTTCCCCGGCTCAATATCCTAATTGCTTTGAAGCCATCTGTCATAACTGTCAATATTGTTCTGTGAATGCAGAATGCAGTTACATTATCTGCAAGCACAACATCCCCAGGCAAAGAATTCCATAGCCTTACCGCCCTTACTGTAAAGAATGCCTGCCTGTGTTTTAGTCGAAAGTGCCTTTCCTCAAGTCTTAATGGATGACCTCTTGTTCTTAGCTCAGCTCTTTGCATAAATAATTCATTGGATAGTTCTTTGTATTGACCTTGAATGTATTTGTAAATGGTAATCATATCACCCCTTAGATGTCTCTTTTCTAATGTAAACAAACCCAGTTTGGCTAGTCTCTCTTTGTAACTCAGATCCTCCAATCCCCTTATCAGTTTTTTTGCACTTCTCTGCACCTTTTCCAGTTCAGTAATGTCTTTTTTTAGAACAGGCGCCCAAATACAGAGGTATTAAATAGTACAATCAGATGTGGAGAACAGGAGGATCAGAGGGCCCTGCTCGTGAGAGCTTACAGTCTAGAGGAAGGTAGGTTTGATACAGAAGGAGTAAGTGCATTGTGTTTAAGTGCCTCCTGCCACATGAACTGCCAGTCAGTGAGTGGGTGTGAGAAGTGCCGTTGAGTGCAGTAGTCCGTGCAAGGGGTGAATCTTGGTGATGATGTTTATGGAGGCAGTTGATAGGCCTCCCTGAAGAGGTGAGTCTTCAGGGAGCGTCTGAAGATTTGAGGGCTGGGGGAGAGTCTGATGGGGCGGGGGAGGGAATTCCACAGCTCAGGTGCAGCACAGGAGAAGTCCTGTAGGCGGGAGTGGGAGGATGTGATAAGAGCTGTGGAGAGCAGAAGGTCATGTGCAGAGCGAAGATGGCGGGCGGGAGTATATTTGGAAATGACAGATGAAATATAGGGGGGTGCAGTGTTAGTGAGGGCTCTATAAGTTAGCACTAGAGTTTTGAATTTTACTCTGTATGCTAATGGGAGCCAGTGTAGTGACTGACAGAGGGGTGTGGTGTTAGAGAAGCGATGAGTGAGGTAGATTAGTCTTGCAGCAGAGTTCATTATGGACTGTAGTGGGGTTAGTCGGGTGAGAGGCAGGCCAATTAGTAAAGAGTTACAGTAGTCAAGACGGGACATGATGAGTGTTTGGATTAGAATTTTGGTAGTGTCTTCTGTGAGAAAGGGTTGGATTCTAGAGATGTTGCGGAGGTGGAGGCGGCATGAGTTGGAGATTGCCTGGATGTGAGGAATGAAGGATAGGGCAGAGTCAAATGTGACCCCCAGGCAGCGTGCTGTAGGGGTTGGTGTGATGGAAGTGTTGTTAATGGTGAGGGTAATATTTGGGATAAGGCTGGTTGTAGATGGAGGGAAGAGAATTAGTTCAGTTTTGCCAAGGTTAAGTTTGAGTTGATGGGAGGACATCCAGGAAGACACAGCAGACAGACAGTCAGACACTCGGGACAGGAGGGAAGGGGAGAGGTCTGGGGAGGAAAGATATATTTGGGTGTCATCAGCATAGAGATGATGGTGAAACACAAAGGAGTTTATTAGTTTTCCAAGGGAAGCAGTGTAGATTGAGAAGAGCAAGGGTCACAGTACTGATCCTTGAGGCACACCAACAGACAGTGGGAGGGGTGGGGAAGTGGAGCCGGAGTAGGAAACACTGAAGGAGCGGTTGCAGAGATAAGATGAAAACTAGGAGAGTGCAGTGCCGCAGAGACCTAGGGAGTGGAGGGCTTGGAGGAGGAGTGGGTGATCAACTGTGTCAAAGGCGGCTGACAGGTCCAAAAGAATGAGTAGGGAGTAGTGACCTTTTGACTTGGCTGAGAGCAAGTCATTGGCCACTTTAGTGA
Organism: Rhinophrynus dorsalis; assembly: GCA_037306005.1. Lineage (NCBI taxonomy): Eukaryota > Metazoa > Chordata > Amphibia > Anura > Rhinophrynidae > Rhinophrynus > Rhinophrynus dorsalis. Next base: position 183,022,516 of record CM074722.1, read on the forward strand.
GGGCAGTCTCAGTGGAGTGATGAGGGCGGAATCCGGATTTCAAGGGATCTAGCAGGGAATGGGAGCAGAGGAATTTAGTGAGCCGGTTATATGCAAGGCGCTCGAGAAGCTTGGAGGCGAACGGGAGTAGGGAAATTGGCCGGTAATTTGACAGTGAGTTTGCGTCCAGGGAGGGTTTTTTTAGGATGGGAGTGATTAGTGCATGTTTGAAAGAGGATGGGAAGGTGCCGGTTGACAAAGAGAGGTTGAATAAGTGAGTAAGGATTGGAATTAGTAGAGGGGAGAGTTCTTGGGTGAGCTGAGATGGGATTGGGTCGAGAGGGCATGTGGTTAGGTTTGAGCGAGTGAGGAGAAGGGAGACTTCATCCTCAGTGACAGGTGGGAAGGGGCTTAGTGTGTATGTGGGAGAGGCAACAGGGCTGGGCTGGCTGGGTGGGGGTGGTAGTGATGAAATGTCATGTCTGATAGATTCAATCTTGTTCTTGAAGTGGTTGGCGAGATCTTGGGCAGAGAAGTTAGTGGAAGGTGTTTGTGTTGGTGGGTTTAGAAGAGATGTGAAGGTTGAGAAAAGGCGTTTGGGGTTGGAGGAAAGATTAGAAATTAGAGAGGAGAAGAATGACTGTTTAGCCAGGGAAAGGGCAGAGCTATACGAACGGAGAATGAATTTGCAGTGTGTGAAGTCAGCTGTGGAGCGCGATTTCCTCCAGTGCCTTTCAGCAGTGCGTGAGCACCTTTGGAGGTATCGCGTTAGTCTTGTGTGCCAGGGTTGTAGTGGGGTTGTGCGTGGGTGGCATGGAGTTGCAGGTGCAGCGATGTCAAGGGCTGAAGTGAGAGTGCTGTTGTAGAGAGCAGTAGTTTTGTCTGGGCAAGTAAGTGGGAGGATGGGGTTGAGAAGAGGCTGCAGGGAGGTGGAAAATTGTTGCTTATCAAGAGTATGCAAATTTCTCCGCATGTGCTTGATTGTGGCAGGGGTGATGGGCTTGCGTGGTATGATGAGGTTACCGGTGAGGAGGTGGTGGTCAGAGAGGGGAAAGGGGACATTAGAGAAGTTGGAGACCGAGCAGAGGTTAGTGAAGATCAAGTAGAGGGAGTGACCATCACTGTGTGTGGGAGAGCTGGTCCACTGCGATAAGCCTAAGGAGGTTGTTAAGGAGAGGAGCTTGAGGGCAGGGGGGTGTTGTGATTATCTATAGGGATATTGAAGTCACCCATGATGAGAGTAGGGACATCAGAGGACATGAAGTGAGGGAGCCAGGAGGTGAAGTGATCAAGGAATTGTGCAGTGGGACCAGGTGGCCTGTATATGACAGCAACACGCAGGGGGAAGGGAGAGAAGAGGCGAAGTGTGTGAGCTTCAAATGTAGGGAAGGAGAGAGAAGGAACAGTGGGGAGTACCTGAAATATATGGTTAGGGGGCAGCAGGATGCCTACTCCCCCTCCATGTCTGTTGCCAGGCCTCGGTGTGTGTGTGAATTGAAGGCCTCCATATGAGAGTGCGGCAGTGGAGGCAGTGTCTGATGATGTGAGCCAAGTTTCAGTGATGGCAAGGAGGTTTAGGGAGTGAGAAATGAACAGATCGTGAACAGCTGTTAGTTTGTTACACACAGAGCGGGCGTTCCAGAGACCAAAACAAAAGGGGGGGGAGGAGGTTAGGTAACGGGGTATGGTTATTAGGTTGTGAGTGTTGCACGTGTGAGTGGGTTCTGTGGTACAAGAGAGAATGGATGGGGGGCCTGGGTTAGGTGAGATGTCACCTGCAGCAAGTAGGAGGAGAAGGGACAGGGACATAAGATGAGAGTGAGATTTAAAGCAGTGGGGCTTTTTTGCAGGGGTAGAAGGAGATGGTGGTGATAGGGAGCGGAGGAATGAAAAAAGTTCATGGGAGCAGAGAAGTGGTGAGTGAAGAATTGAGGGTGCAATGTGAATGGCGTGACACAGGAGGACAGTCTTATGCAGGTGAGAATGGCGATCACAAAGCAAGGAGCTAATTTGCCCATAGTGGGGTTAATGAATGGGGCAGTAGAGAAACATGGCTTTGTGTCTGCTGACAATGGCTTCAATATAATTGCTCATATCCTAAATCTGTTACTTGATTCATCTCAGAATCTGACAACCTCAAATAAATGCTAATTATTATTTTGTTGAACAATCTTGAGATTATAATGTCATCACTGTTTATTAATATAATTTTAAAATGACACAATCAATAGTAATAATGCCACTGATTTTGATTCAGATAGCACATTCATATGACATACACAGCTGGTATGTCTTTCCAAAAACTATAGTAGGCCTACAGCAATATCATGGTGGTGAAGGGAAGAGTGTAGGTATATTGTCGAGCAGCAACTTGCTGGCTAAGACATAATAAAAATTAAGATGATTTTTTTTAACCAAACGTATGCTCCATACAAATTGAGATGCATTTACAGAAGGGTTCACAACTAGGAGTGGTCGAAAGATCCTGTTGTGTTCCAGCAAAAAAATCTGCTAAAATCACCTTAAAGAAAGCCCTTAAAATCATCACCATTTTCACCTACTGCCAAAATGTTGTTGCTCTTTTTTTCAGTGGATACAAACTTCCTGCCCCTTTTACTTACTTGTAGTTCACATTTTTATGCCAAAAACCTGATGTTTTCAAGAAGTGACACACAAAACCAAGGAGCTAGAGAGAAATAGAGAGGGTGCTAGGCTATTTTGAAGCTATGTATTTTGCAAAATTAAGGCAACATAGGCTCAGACTGTTGGTTAACAGGATGAGCACCCATGAGAAAAAAGGAGGATCTGGAATATGGGAGATGCATCCAGTGATTTGGAGGAAGTAGTAACCACCACCAGCATAGAAGGGTCTGGAAGCCCTGATTCCCCAGATCCAATGTAAACCAGTCCCCCAACGTTGTCTCTTGGGATCTGAGGGGAAAATAGTCTCATCTTCAGCAAAGGCACATGAAGAAGTGGGTAGCAGTGTGAGCAGGAAAGGTCAGCTACTTATCCCTGTTGCTACTGTTGCCAGTGTGCCTTCTGATACTCAGGAGGAGGAGATGATGGCAGGTGTGACCCTAAGTCACATTTGCCATCCGCTAGCAGTCCCACTACTACCATGCAGCAGCTAGAGAGTGTTTAAGTTTCTTCAGGGCTCCTCTACAAAATACTTTATCCTGTCAAATATCAGTCTGCCCCAATCGCAGCTTATATCAGGAGGGTCCCTGTCTTTGTCATGTTACATACCAATTTTTTATTTTATTTATTCATATATTTATGTATTTTTATTGTGTCCTTCTAATCCCAGTCAACACCCCCCCCCAAAAAAAATGCCCTGTTCAACTGACTCAACCAACACAGGCACCCTCAGACCACTTTTATACCATGTCTGTAGAATATAACATAAAATTAGCTATATGTTATGTGTAAATTCAGTCTTTCCATTAATTTCAATGCAATGAAATTTGTGAAAAAATGGAAAATTTGCACTTTTGGCAGGAAATTTCCTGTTAGGTGAGAAGTGCCATTTTTCACCTATTTTGGTTTGAAGCTAACATTTTCACCCATCCTTATTCACAACTACAACAGGCCCTTGAAAGCATGCTTTTATTTACAGCTGACTTACAAGTAACTTTCTAAAAATTTGAACAGTGACATAGACATTGGTTATGAATGTTATCATGTGAAACACTAAACTGGACAATTCTGCAGCAAGAACTTGAGAAACTGCATATTTATATTTTGCCTACTCCTGACTTGTATAAGCCAGGAAAGCTCTCTAGTCAGCCAGCCTTAGCAGAAGCATCAGCAGCATTACCACCACATTCTTCCTCCATCTTGGTAGGTGGTGCACCTGGTTTCACATGCCCAGACACAGCAGCAGGAAGCTCAGAAACCTGCAGCAAATCTGTGCTGCTGCCTACAGTGACATGAGAAATAATTTTCCCCCTTAAAAATTCACCACATCTCCAGGAAATTTCATGTCAGCACTATCTTCTGGAGTTCTGGTAAGTGAATCAATATTTCAAGCTTCTTGTGGGTTCTGAGTCACAGGGGATGTGATGTGTGCAGCAGAAGCACTGTCTGCTTGACGGATCTGGTGTCTGAGTCACAGCAGGCGATGTGGTTGAGCTAATAGCAACAATTTGCTTTTGCTGAATTTTAATTTCAAACTTATGTTTATTTGCTCCAGAATTGCACCTATTTGGCTTGATGAATAAGTCCCTGTTGCTGCTTTCCTGTTTGGCTAAAGCTATAGTATTACTTAATATTGAGAGATGTTTTATTAAAAAGTTATTGCATCTCAAACTTGCATTTTTTTGGGTGCATTACTTTTATGGTTGGAAATGTTATGGTAGTGGTGTTGTAGATACACATGGGATAATGTTTGTTGTTGTAGTCTATGAACAGCTATTAGGCACAGTACAAGAGCACTCAACAGGAATGTCTAAGCATCAGAGACCAGATAATAAGCCTATGATTAAGTGATACTTTGTTTCACGAAATGCGTTAGGTGAATCACCTATGTGTTTTGTCCTCTGATGTACCAATAATTTTAAATGAGAAATAAAATACCAGTTTTTTATATTGGTGAATTATCTGGTCCCTGATGCTTAGGCATTTCCGTTGAGCGCTCTTGTACTGTGCCTTCTAGTTTGCTGGATCTTGCTGAGATTCTCAGGAGTTGCTCCGAGACACCAAACTACAGGTGACGGGGTGAGTGTTTGGATACATTGTTTTCATTTTCGATTTATGAACAGCCGCTAAGTAGCTACCGGATCAATATAATTTCTGTTGTATATGAGCAGCTATTATCAGTGAGAATAATTCTCCATTGACTGTCTAGTAACAGCAGTACTATAATATTTCTGGTCATGAATGTACTTCATCCAAAAAATAGCTCTAATAACTAATGAATAAAACATATCTCAACAAGATAAATGCTACAGTATTTATTTTTACAATATTACATAATACTGTCCCTTTGTCTTACTGATGCAGTAAAAGCACCCAATACATTAAAATTTGAAGTGGTAATAAGACACACCACTCCCTAAATTTCTACTTTACATATAACATGGAAAAAGTTATGTCTTCCAATTCCCTAGCTGATAAAGTGAATTTTCAATCTTAACAAGACAGCAAACAGATGTGCAGCCGTGATGAACTCAACATTAACATTTCAACAGTTTCATAGACAAAATGAAACTTCTGCAATTCAACATATGTATTTCAGCGCACAAGTGTTCTTTTATATGACATTCAAAAAGAAACTGTGTTTGGCTCGCCACTCATATTAAAATGACTTGTAGCTGCTTTTTTATTATAATACATTTCTGCATTCTTTCCTACATTGCTCTATTTCTTTATATAAAATATTGTTTTCATCACATAGCTCAGCTGTAATAGCACATGATGAACAGAGCAGGTATTTCAATTCAGCAGTTAACATTTTAACATCCATTTTGCCAGTTACTGTACTGTATATTGATGTACATATCAATTTAAAATATGATGTTTAGGTTTTTATTGAGCCTCAGGGAACAATCAACATAGTGATACACATTTTGGCTAAGAATTCCATAGTACATTTATTTGCACTAGTTTATATTTATTTCAGTGTCTTGAAATTCATTTCGACAGTGGAAGTAGCTTATATACTGTAAACTGAGACATAAAAATAATTTAGTATATTATGATGTTGACCTTGTATTTAAAAACACATTTAAATGGTGTTAGTTCTTTTCATCCAAAGTAATACATGATTAGACTAAGGGCCTATGTTCAAAATATATTGGACACAATTCTTGGGCAAATGAACTACATCCTAACGGAAAATGTTAAAAATCCCTATATTTATTTTAATTTAAATTAGACCTTTAACCCCTTGAAAGTTTGGTTACTTATGCATTTCAGTATACTAAAGGTGAGATAAGTTCTTTAAAGAAGAAATTGTCCAATATTTATGTTTTACTATGGAGCATATGCAGTAAGGTATCTTGCTAGAGTTTATCTGACTGTTGTTACACCTTTATCCACATGGTGTCATGAGAAAAATATCACTCAGATATTGCCCTATTGGAGATCTGAAAGCAGATCTGCCAGTGAAGCCAGGGCTGATTTGTAAGCCCCAATGGACCAACAGGGCAGCACGAGGGATTCTGAAAAGAGAAACATGGGACTCTCATTTTGGACCTGTGAGAAGAAACTGAACTACAAGACTGAAGTCTCACATTTCAGTCTCTTGACCTGCAAGAAGTAGTTCCCACTGTCCCACTCTATTGGGAGGCTGCCCATGCAATCCATGAAGTTAGTGGCTGAGAGTGACATCCTTTTTGGAGGCATTCATTCAGGCCAAGTGGTTCAGCTTTCTGCCTCCCACCAAACAGATGATAGGAGACATTTTGGAGTGGCATAGTGCAGTTCTATGCCTTTTACTAAGTAACAATAACATAGTAAATTATGTTGAAAGAAGACACAATTCTATCAAGTTCAACCTTTGCCTCATAATCCAGAAAAAAAATATATATAAACTTTCCTGGCCCCAAAATGAGTCTGTCTATTTACTGGAACGTCCTTTTTTACCTACTAATACACAGTATAATCCTGTATGTTCGCTCTTAACAGAAATGCACCTGGCCTTCTCTTAAATGTATCTACTGTATCTGACATTACCACATTTTTTGGGTAATGAATTCCATAAGAGCAGACTTAGTAAAAACATAACTGCAGTTTAAGACTGCATTATAATGATCAGGAATTTGATCCACTGTAGTGATTCTCAACCAGGGTGAATGTAAAAAACATGATAATTATCTTTTAAGACAGCAACATAATCAAAAGAAATCGAATTTACTGTAGTATTTCTCATCTAGGGTGCAGTGGCATATTGGTGTGCCAAGGATATGCACTTAAGGTGCCCCTTGTTTTCAATAATGTCATTCAGAAAAATATGTAAATGTTGAGTTTCAGATGGATGTTGATGGAAATTGTGATGCAAAATAAGTATTTTTTTTTTATTCTGATTGTAAGCTATATATTTATTTCTACTCTCTCTTAAACCCTTGACACACAACATAGAAAATGCCAGGAGTGGTTTTCTTTTTAATTCACGACTGCATGTTAGAGCTGCCTTGAGGGGGAAAAAATGAGTGCTAGTAAACCGCTGAAACCTTAAAGGAGCAGTAAACTTTTTTAATGAAAAAATATATATTGTAGAGATTTTCCTATTGAGTAAAATAAGGGTACTCCCACTGCTGATAGATTTATATTTCCAGAGTTATTACAGTTTAAACCCATGTTTTTTTACATTAGCAGTGCCCTCTAGTGGTCAAATTCTAATTAGATTTCCTGTTAGAGTCTTATGGAAGGGAAAGTCAGAAAAGGGGGAGGGATACAGTTCTCCATAGAATGTGATAGAAACTGCCTGTCACTTCCTGTCAGTTAGAACTATTAGGAAGTAAACACAGTAAATTAACTTCCTGATTATTTAAACTGCTATAATTTTTATTAAAACATCTGACAGCAATGGGAGTGGCCTTGCTTTATTCAGCAGGAAATGCTCTGTAAAATATTTGTTTTCATAAAAAAAAGTTTACTGCTCCTTTAACCTTCCTTCATAAGCCTCAATTCAATTGAAGCCAATGCCCCCAAAAAAAATCAGCCTGCATTCTTTCAAGCACATTCAATTACCAGTGCTATGAAAAAATACCAGCAGAAACAAACACCTCGAAAGCTAAAGTTAGCACCCATTTAAACCCATTGAAACACATTAAAACAACAACCATTTTCCAATTCAGTTTCATCCGTAAGGCCTTAACATGCATTAGAGACACACTCTAACAGCTGAAAACCTGCACCGAGATTTTTGGGGCTCAGATTCCCTTAACACATGTTTAGTCCTGTCGACGCCGGAATTGAAAGGGAAAAAAGGCCCCAAAAAACCTAAATGACCAGAGGATCTATTGATATATCAATACATCCAAAATATAAAAAAATTAGTAAAATGTTAGTAAAATTACACCTACAAGTTCCAGTGGGGTATGCACAGGGTTAATACGACTAAGTTTAAAAACATCCCCTGAAAATAAACACTCTTGCTGTAATCCTGATGTCCAGTGGGGTCTTCAGGACCCTGGTCAGCCACTGTTTGTCTTTTTCTTCAATCTTTTATCTTCCTTCTTCTTTCTCCTCATTTTCTGTATTCTCTTCTATCTTTGTTTGTTGTTGAAGAAGTCCCTGTAAAAATGAAAAAAGTCCACATTAGACATATGTAGTAAGGTAATGTATATGTTACACTGTGCCAGCATTACAATCCTAATTAGCAATATGAGGCCCGATGCACAAAATTGTGTGCAAATCCATATAGAATAATATTGTTCATGAATAATAATATTGTATATGAATAAAGTAGTTGAGCCAGTCTATTGTTACAAATATCCCCCTGGCAGTTACATTTTCAAAGATGCTGCCTCCACCACCGCTGTCACTGGCTGTGGAGACAGGATTGCATGGCAACAATCCACCCCTTGCTACCTTTTGGGCCATTGCCAGAGCAACTCTGTAAGAAACTTAAACAGCGACTGGCTATTTATATGGCCAGTCTCTGTTCAAAATCATTTCCAGGCTACAAATGGCTGGGATATATGCTTACACACATCCCAGCCAATCAGCTTCTAATGGGTTCCGTCATCCCCCACAGAAGCTGATTGGCTGGGATGTGCATAAGTACGCATCCAAGCCAATGGTAGGCTAGAAACCATTTTAAACAGAGATTTGCCAAATGTCCTTTGTGGTTTCAGTTGGGAGGGAAATTGAATAGCTCCGTTAGCACTTTTTGCTAACAGGCTGTTAGTCTATTTTGCCCTACCGGCTATTTTACTTGCCACAACTGAATTGAGGCCACAATGTGTTGCATATCCCCCTGACTCTCAAAGGGTCAAGGCTAGGTTATGGCAGCCTCAGTTTGTGCTCTATGCAATTGCTTTCATAATAGATAGGTAGATAGATACAGACACACACACACACACACACACACACACACACACATACACACACACATACACACACACATACACACACATACACACACACACACATACACACACATATATATATACACATATATATATATATATATATATATATATACACACACACACACACATATTTCTGTTAATCCTTTTCTTTCCAGAGGTATTCAAACCATTGCATTCTATACTTCATTGGCACTCAGTGGGTTAATCCCAGTTTCAATTAATTTTCTACTGGCCATAATCCAAGGTTTCGGTACTTTATTCTATGATTTTAATATAACATCCTAATACTGGCCAAACTTCACTTTTGCTTCTCTCAGCCTGTATAAGTGATGTTATATCACTAAACAAAAGTATGTGGAATTCACCTCAATCCCTCTGTTTCCCCTCTTTACCCTGAATACGGGATGCATCATAAAGCAGTCTTCATGTATTAAATTTCCCTTATAGTGAACCAGCTGGCCACGTAAAGTCAGTGTCTCAGCCCCTGAAGATGAGTGGGTTTTTGGCTGAAGACAGTGGCTGACTGTACCGAGAAGAAGGTACAATTCTGAGGCAAACCAACTGTACCAAAATGAAAAAATAAAAATGTCCATTGATTTAAATGGGATTTTAATTGCCTGAATGTTCCCAAAGCACAGGAGACCTCTTTAGAAATCAAAAGGTTAAAAGCCCCATTTAAAGAAGTAGGGATTTGAGGAATGTTTATTTGTTCTATATAGTGCAGCTGGTTTGCTCCTAAATTGCACAAGATTTTCAATAATACATCAACCTCACAGGACCATCTTTCTATGGAAATTCTTAAAGATGTCAATGATCATTGGGTTCCATCAGCTTAAAGTTTTTAAATTGACACCAACAACAATAATATGGGGCAATGTTCAGGAAGCTGAGGAGGTGCTAATCTAGAGCAAACCATCTGCATTACATGAAATAAATTTATAGTCCCATTGTTCTAAATGGGTCTTTTAGCCACTTCAATTTTAGAGAGGACACCAACACATTGATTCTTAACCCTTTGAGTGCCAGAGGGGTACACAACGCAATGTGTAGGGTTGTTTGAATTAGAGGACTATGTAGCATTCAAGGGATTAGAAGCCCCACTGCTTTGAAATGTGTTGGACAATTGTCTAGGCCATCGAAAGGTTAATTCAGTAAGAATTTGGGGATTTCTTTTTGCAGTTGCTTTTTAGCAGCCCAAATATAGTACAATAAAAGCTTACTGTTGCCTGAATATGGTTATAAATATCCCAGATAATATATGTAAAAGTTCACATTTTAATTTAAGTTGCAGTATGATATTGCATTTGTTGTTTTTCTTCAGACTGAAGAAATCAATTTTCCCTACACTCATCAGATCTGTATCCTACATTGTAAAGAGCAGCCTCTTAAAAAGTAGTGAGGTGAAGAGAAAATAAAGATTGCCAGAATTCACTTACATCTAAGTGGAGCTGTATTCCATTGAATCCTAGAGTGGTCTGCAATGTACTGGTTTGCATATTTGAAGACCTTTGTAGCATTCAAAGCATTAAACATCTGAGCACCAGAGGGGTCTGCAATGCATCGTTTTGCAATGCATTGTGCACCACATCTGGCATTCACAGTGTTAAAAGCCTCATTTTAATAAATGAAAATGTTTATTTATCTCCTGTGGTTCTGTGGGTTTGCATATTGTTTGATAAAAATGCAATGTACAGAAGCAAAGGCCTGCCTTTGAATGGAACACATAATGTTTGTGGCTTATATACATCCCTAGAGTCCAAAATCAGTAGATTTGTGCATTCACTTCAGATAATGAGATTTAGATTAAAATTACATACTATGCGGAAGGTGTATGAAGTATCAGAATAACAAACTGCGATTTCTGCATATTTGTTGAAACCAATTCATTCATTTATTTGCGTCCTTTCAGTGGGGAAAGTGGGAAGGGACTGTAAGAAAAATAGAGAGAAGATTTGATTGATACCCAGAACAGCCAATATGATCCTGGCTGTAATTGATGGTTGCATCAGCCTACGAATCTCTCTACAAGCAGTGTGGCTTGTGATCAGCATTCAGCTCAGCAGCATCTCATCTCTCTGCAGTCTGCAGTGCAGTGCATTGTTGGAAGAAACAAAAACACACAGTCTCTTTCTTTTGATTCTTTTAATGTTAGATGTAGTACTAGAGTTAGGTTAGTGAATTTAAGAATATAGGTTAGGAGGAGTTAGGTTAGTTAGTAATTAATTCATTCGGATTATAACTTCACTGTCTAACTGTGTGTCATGCAACCCTTTGTGTTCTGAGTAAGTGGACAACCCATTGTTTTGCAATGAGTTGTCTACCCCTCATGAACCCATAAGGCTGGGAACATGGGAATGCTAAGCAGTCATATGGCTATATGCCAGAGACATTGGATCAACATTTCAATGAGTATGTGAGCACAGCACCATAAAACAGGGGTTGTTTGCATGCCTAGATCATTGTGCTGCACACACATACCTACACGTCAGCATGGTGGACCTTTCAACATGACTACATTAGGATTACTCCGTTGCTGTAAGAAAAACTAGCACAGTAGATCCATCACTTTGCTGCTCCTTTAGGATTTACACAACTGATGTTCTAATGATAACTCAAATAAAAATTTCACCCCTGTAATGACAGAGTGGTATATAATGCATTGCATGGGATGTTCCTCTCTCGCTACCATGCCATGGATGATAAGGCTATTGACCACCACATCATTGTTGTTAACTATCATCAGTTGAACCCAACAATGTGGTGAACATGTGCAATGTGTTGTACCTTAGTTCGCATGGGAGATGCATGATATCCTTGAAGTGGTAAAGTCAATGTGGACAATGGAATCTCAGATGTCTGTTGACTTCTCAACATGAATGTGACACGCCCATGGAATATTAGCTGCATGGGTTATATACTGCAGGCAATCTCTGGGCTGTGACTGTCATTCATCTTGTGGGGTAAAACAGAACATTGTGTGTGGTGTGGTTAGTGTGTTTGCACAGATTCTCAGAGGCTGATCATGGACATACAAGGATTGTGTTAGTGTCAGTGTTGAAGTTGTCCCTGATGAGCCTGTCTTGTATTTGCACCCCTTTGAGGGCCTCCTCATGACATGCCTGTAGAACAGGGACCTCCACAATGTGTACTGGATCATCATCATCCACAAGACACGTCCATGGCTATTTTGTGGAGGATTTCACAGGCTAGGATTATGTTGTGTGCCTTTCTGGGTGCATACTGCAGGGTCCCACCTGGATGATCCGGTCAACATAATCATGATTTCAGCAGGCTGAATGTGCCCTCTATTATATTCCTTGTTCTGGTGTGAGCCTCATTATAGACCTCCTGTGCAGGTGTGTGGATTGTTTTGTGCTGTGAGTTGACATGGCTTGCAGCCATAGCCAGCATCTACTGTGTACAGAGAGTGACAAGATAAGACAAGGAGCACGTTATGTGTACGGTGTACTTGTTGTGTATCATGACCATGCTACGCTGTGTTTCCATAAGTTGTATTAGTGCATCTATGTCTGTGGTGTGATGTCTGTGTTGACTCACCTAATAGCCATCCACCCATATGGGTCCCATTCTGAAAGTCCCTGTGTGTGAGGATATAGGAATCATGACAGCTGCCTGGATATTTGGCACGCACATGGATTATCCTCATAGTGGTATCACAGACCATCTGTACATTGATGGAGTGGAAGTTCTTCCTATTCATGTACATATGGCCCTCTTGTGTTGGAGCTTTTATTCTCACATGTGTACAGTCTTTGGTACCCGTGACCCTAGGCATGCCTCCCCTTGTGTAGAACTGCTGTTTCACAAGTGTCCACTCCATGTTGGTGGTGGGTAAGTGGCTATAGGTCCTGGCCTTCTTCTTGAGGGCTGCTATAACCTGCACAGGTGCCCTTGAACATGTGAGCTGTGACATTCCTGATGCAAACCCTTCTATGGACTGAAACAATCTACTTGCCATGAAATAGATGGCTTCTGGAATCTGGTTAGGGCACAGTTGATGTGGAATATGGGGTTGATGTCATCCTTGATCACCTCATACAACTGGATGATGCTACTGGAAGTCAACCTGTACCTATCTGTGACTTAATCATCTGTCATACCCAGGAGTGTGACCCTTGTGCTTAATATCTTGGCTCTATGCAGACAGCTGTCATCCTTATGTTGCTCCATAGGTCCCTGTAACAGCTGTGGGAGATCTGGTTGTGGCAGCTGTGGTACTGCTGCCTGGTGTGGTTCTCCAGGTGGAGATGGACTTATGTCTGTCTGGCCAGAGCATCAGCATCAAAGGTGTGCTTGGGGTAGCTCACTCACACCTTTGTCTCCGCTGTCGTTGCAGAAATTGGTATGCAAACATACTTCTGATCTCTCTGTATCTCTGTCTCTTTCTGTCTCTGAGTGGTCTCACTGTCAACACGCCATGTCTAAGGATGGGGAGATGTCCCTTTAAAACAGTGGAGGGGTGTTGTCCAGGTGCAGTCATGGAGTCGGGAATGACCAATGGGAGGGTTTGTGTTGTCCAGGTAGATGTATCACGGTTCCCGTGATCTTTTGTAACGGTTTTACAGAACACTCAGACCAGCAGGTTAGAATAAAACACAGTTTTATTAAAACAAAACAAGAAAGACCGCCCTCTATAGGCAATACAGAATAATAGAGAGATAGTGGCTTACAGATGCCTTCTCAGGCCCAGTATACTGATGCAATGAATATACATATACTGTCACAGGACAGGCATAGAAACATAAGGGTACTCAATGGTTAAAGTACATGTAATTCAATCAGTCTCTGTTGTGGTGTTTGACACGCCCAAGGTGGTAATGAAGCAGCAAGTGGTGCTAGATGTAAATACACCGTCAGTCTATTGACCAGAGGTAGCTGCTTAGGCTGAGCAGGAACTGAGGCCAGAACACTGCAGAGTTGAGCTAGAGCCAATAGCCCCCGCGGGCTAGCAATGGAGACAGACTATACTGCAAGAGATTGAGCTAATAACCCCCACGGGCGTAGTAACGGAGACAGAATACACTGCAATAGCTTGAGCCAATAGCCCCCACGTGTGTAGTAACGGAGACAAACTACACTGCAAGAGTTTGAGCCAATAGCCCCCACCGGGCGTGTAAAGGAGAACAAACACTGTACAAGCTAGAGCCAATAGTGCCTCCCGCGGGCGCGGTAACAGAGACCGACTACACTGCAAGATTGACAGGATGAGCCGCCACCTATACAACGCTCTGAAACGTAACTGGCTCAGCAAGTGTAGTGGAATGTCAGCAACGGCTCTGCAAGTGTTAATGGAGGCTCAGTGAATGAAGACAGCAGCTCTGAAAGTGTACAGGAGGCTCAGTGAACGGAGACAACGGCTCTGCAGGTGTTAACGGAGGCTAAGGGAACGGACACACAGCTCTGCAAGTGTAAACGGAGGCTCAGGGAAAGGACACACAGCTCTGCAAGTGTATACGGAGGCTCAGGGAATGGACACACTGAGGCTCAGCAAACAGAGGGACGGCTCTGCAAGGGTTAATGGAGGCTATGAAATGATCAGCCCTGCCACAAGCACAGCGGAAGTCAGAATGTCGCCTTGGCGACACCAAACAGCAGGAAGCAGGAACGGTGGCAGGGTCAGCAGTATGCCGGTTCAGGTCACGGAGCAGGAAGTCAACCAGACCAGGTCAGATCACGTAGCAGGGTTCTCAGACAAGCCAGATCAAGTCACAAGCAGGAACGTCAGCCAGGCCGGTCAGATCACGGAGCAGGAAACCAGGAGCGTCGTCAAAACAGGCCAAATCGGTACACAGGAATCAGGAACACGAACACAGAAACAGCAACACTGGCTCAGGAACACCACGAAAGGGCACCTGACAGGTGCCAAAGGCCAGCTATAAAAAGGCCACAATGGGCGGGTTAAACAGGCTCAGCCAATGGGACCGCCCACAACCGAGAGTGACAGAATAACTGGCACCGTGATAGTACCCCCCTCTCAAAGACCCCCCTCCCAGCAGGAGGTCTAGGTTTCTGGGGATATTTAGAGTGGAAATTGTGCAACAATATAGGCGCATGGAGGTCCTTCTGATCCACCCAAGAACGTTCCTCAGGGCCATAGCCCTTCCAATGGAACAAATATTGCAATTTCCCCCTAAATCTCCTAGAATCAGAAATACTCTGGACTTCATACTCCTCTTGGCCTTGAACGTCCACAGGCCCAGGAACCACTGGAGTGGTAGTGTAGCGATTGCAAACCAAGGGTTTTAACAGTGATACATGGAACACATTATGTATGCGCATAGAAGCTGGGAGCTCCAATGGGTATGAGACGGGATTCACTCTGCGAATAACTTTGAATGGGCCAATGAACCAGGGAGCCAACTTATTGGAAGGCACCTGCAGGTTGAGATTTCTGGAGGATAGCCATACCCTATCCCCAACCTGGAAGGAGACCGCTGGCAGCCGTCTACGATTGGCATGCCTCTGATGTCGCTGAAATGACTGACTGAGGGTCCTCTGAACCTGTGCCCAAGTGGAGCGAAGCTGCTCAATATGCTCGTCCAAAGCTGGAATCTGCTGCGACTGAAATGAGACCGGGAGCAGGCACGGCTGGAACCCGTAATTGATGAGAAACGGGGAATTAACAACACAATTCCTGGCGAACTCTGCCCATGGCAACAGGTCGGCCCAATTGTCATGATGATCGGTCACAAAACAACGCAGGAACTGCTTCAGTCCCTGATTGGCACATTCAGCGGCCCCATTGGTCTGGGGATGGTAGGCAGAGGAAAAGGACAATTGATTGCCCATATGTCCACAGAATGCTCTCCAGAATCTCAACACGAACTGGCTCCCACGGTCAGACACCACCACTCTGGTTACCTCATGCAAGCGGAACACTTCTCTGGCAAAAACTATCGCCAATTCCTGGGCCAATGGAAGGCCAGCGAGGGGCACAAAATGAGCCATCTTAGAGAACCTGTGGACCACCATAAGGATTAACGTGTACCCCCTAGATACTGGCAGTTCTCCCAGGAAGTCAATCGATCTGTGGGACCATGGACGTTCACCATTAGGCACAGGTTGGAGTAGGCCCACTGGGAGGTGCCTGGGGGTCTTGGCATGAGCACAGGTGGCACAGGCTGCAGTAAAAGCTGAGCAATAGGCACTATTGCAAGGCCACCAAAATAACTGTGATAGAGACCATATTAGCTGATCCCTCCCGATATGCCCAGAAGCCTTAGAAGAATGGTATGTCTCCAATAGACGGGTATGGAATGGCTCATCCACAAAACACTTGCCAACTGGGGTTTCTGGGGGAGCCCTTGCCTGAGATGCCAAAATCTCTTCCCCCAGTGGCAAAGTGATGCTAGTACGCACCGTTGCCAGGATACGATCTGGCTGAATAATAGGTGCTGGTTCTTCATCCCTCTCAAAGTCCGATGCAAACTGTCTGGACAGAGCATCTGCCCTAACATTCTTAGAGCCTGGTAGATAGGACACTACAAAATTGAACCGAGACAGAAAAAGTGCCCACCTAGCTTGTCGGGAGGACAGCCTTTTTGCTTCAGAGAGATAAGTCAAATTTTTGTGGTCAGTTAGGATTAACACTGGGGTTCTGGTAACTTCCAATAGGTGACGCCATTCTTTAAGTGCCAGAATAATAGCCAGAAGCTCTCTGTCGCCAATTTCATAGTGGCTTTGGGCACTGGAGAGGCCATTGTAGGACTGCTGCCAGTTTCTCCTGGTCCATAGCAATGCCATCTTTAGAAATTATGAACCCCAGGAATTGTACTTGGGACCTATGAAACTCACGTTTCTCTAATTTACGAACAGTTTATTTTTACGTAATCGAAGCAAAACCTCAGAGACATCCTTAATATGCTGGGTCAGGTTGGCAGAGTGAATCAATATATCATCGAGGTATACCACCACACGAGACTGAAGCATGTCAAAAATTGACTGCAGCCATGTTTGCATTCAGATCCCACTATCCTATTTATTAGGCATTTGCAGGACTAGTGCTATCTCCCAATGTCAAAAATATCTATTTACATTCTAATGACCACAACTATTAAATCAATCTTCCACTTTTGTTTGACCAAATAAAATCCCTCCAAAATGCAATGGTTTAACAAAACAATTAAAATAGTGCATGCAGAATGCATAGTAAGTGAAATAAGAATGGGAGCTATACCACTCTTTCCCGAAGAACCCAATTATTCAATTGTGTTATAAATTAGAAACAAGTAGAACTCATTAGAACCTATTAAGTGTTTTTTTAATTGTAGTCAGATCTTCCAGCATAACAATGTCGATTGAGTAATAACCATATGTCCCTTAATGCCCTGACAAAAGTAGTCAGGGAGAGATGTGTAATGAAGGTAAACCTGAAATGAGGCCAAGAAGGACTAAAATATAACCAAAAAATCTTTATTGAAACATTGACTGAAAAGGATAACATGGTATCACCCTGTAAGAGCACGTGGAGCGGACTTGATTTCAAGGGCTGGGTTATATATGTACCATGAGTAGCAATTGGATTTCCAGCGACCAAGTTTTTGGACTGTATGTGTGGGTACTTTCTGCCTTGAGGCCGCTGTAGCGGCACCGATGCAAAAAGAATGACCAGAAAAATTTTGTGCGTTCATACCCAGCCGGGATAGCTGGGGTACTGAGAGGGGCTCCAGCCATTGGTAGGAGAGGATATTGAATAGGTTTATTCTGTAGAATAGAGGTGAGAGAATGGAGTGCTTGTACAGCACACCATTGATCTTGAGTGGTGTGATAAGTGATTTTTGTGCCTATGCCTAATTGATCTGATTTGGAGCATGGCAGACACAGAGTGGAAAAATCGTGACCAAAAGTCATGTGCCCTAAGTTTAGGTAGTTAGTGGTTGGAGCTGAAACTATGACTTCCCCTGACCTTAGAAAACCGAAAAAGGCCAGGTGAATAGCAGAAAGAGTAACGTGATTGGTGATAAATTCGAAAGACTGAGAGTGAAGAAAATTAACCAACTTTTTGAAAATGTCACCGTCAATAGGGAGACGAGTTCTAGGAGGTCTATTCTGCAATTTTGCTAGAGCTTTCAGGAATAATTTAACCTTATAAGAGGAAAAGATAGAGATATAGTTTGGTAATAAGATGCCTAGATGGTGTGTGACAGTTTAAGATTCGTTGAACAATAAGAGGCAAAGGCCAAAATGATTTCAATGCTATACAGATGGGTAGGTTTTAATGAGGAGGTGAAATTGTAGAAGATTTGCCAAGCTCTAGCATAGTTTTTTTTTTGTGTTATGAGCAAGGGCTTTGTTGATAATTACTTCTAAATCTGAGATGTGACGTCTTAGTTCATGATTAGTTCCTGTAAATGAGGAGGTGAACAAGGCTGAGGATTTGCATGAGGTATGACCTGAAAAAATTGCTGAATTTTTAAATGTGATAATAGATCGGCAGCCTGATTATGTTCGCCTGGAATAAATGAGCATGTGATATGGAAGTCAAACTTGAAAGCCAACAAGGTTAGCTTACATAAAAACATCATGATATTCTGATTGTTAGAGCGACATTTTTGCATAATGTGGCAGAGAGCCAAATTGTCAGTATAGAACGTGACCAATTTTCATGACCATAGATGACCCCACAATACTGCGGCTGCCACCACTGGATACATTTCGATTAAAGATGAGGTAGTAAAGAACTCAGGGATCTCTTTCGCCTCCCCTGGCCAAGGCTCCATGAACCATTCTGAATTATGTATGGCAGTGAAGCCCAGACCAGCTGAAGCATCCAAAAACACCTGGGGGAATTGGGGTCTTTTGTGGGGGGGAACATAGACCGTCCGTTCCAGTATAGCAAAAAATGGTTCCACATCATGAGATCAGAGTTCCCCACCTGGTCTGTTTTAATGGATCCAGTGTTACCAGGATTTTTAAGTAGTGACAAAAGGTGGGAGGTAAAAGATGTACCTTATTTTAGTGGCAAAAGTGAGATGACCTAACACTGATTGCAGTTCCAGTAGTGTACATGTTTGTTTGTTACAAAATTTATGTATCGTATGCCTGATTCTATGTAATTTTGTGTCGGGCAATCTAGCTTCCATTAGAGATGAGTCCAAAATAATGTCCAGAAATTATGCTGGTGGTTGGACCTAGTGTTTTGTTAGTGGCAATAGGAATGTTTAAATCTGAGAATAGCTGAATTGGCTGTCCTGCTTTGATCCCGCCCAGTATGGCCTTTATATACTGGGCTCCAGCACCCACACGGTGCCCTTTCATTTTGTTCCTGTTCCAGTGCTAGTTTTCTGCTCAGTGTTTCCCAGTGTACCGACTTGGCCTGCCTGACTACTCTGCATCTGTTCTCCTGCTCCTGTGTACCGACCCGGATTGCCTGATTATTCTTCAGTGCCTGCTCCTGTGTACTGACCTGGCCTGGCTGACGTTCCTGCTCTGGTGTACCGACCCGGCTTGGCTAACGTTCCTGTTCCTGTGTACCGACCCGACTTGGCTGACGTTCCTGCTCTGTGATTCGACCTGGCTTGGCTGACGTTTCTGCTCTGTGATTCGACCCGGCTTGGTTGGCGTTCCTGCTTGACAGCTTATTGTCACCTTGGCGACATTCTTATTCTCCAGGCTATCCAGTTCCCATTTGCTCAACAGAGTGCGAGAGTCAGTTTCCGTTACTGCTACGGCAGTGTGTCATTGGCCTAGTCCTCCATTACTGCTCCTGCAGGTTGCAAGTGTCTGCCTCCATTACTGCTCCTGCAGTGTGTCATTGGCCTAGTCCTCCATTACTGCACCTGCCGGTTGCAAGTGCCTGCCTCCGTTACTGCTCCGGCAGTGTGCCATTGGCTTGTCCTCCGTTACTGCTCCTGCAGGTTGCAAGTGTCTGCCTCCATTACTGCTCCGGCAGTGTGCCATTGGCTTGTCCTCCGTTACTGCTCCTGCAGGTTGCAAGTGTCTGCCTCCGTTACTGCTCTGGCAGTGTGCCATTGGCTTGTCCTCCGTTACTGCTCCTGCAGAGTGCAAGAATTTGCCTCCGTTACTGCTACGGCAGTGAGTCATTGGTCTAGTTTCCGTTACTGCTCCGGCAGTGTGCATGTGTCAGTCTCCGTTACTGCTACTGCAGTACTCTCTACATGCTATTTCTGTTGTACTCTGGCAGTTCACGTTTGTTCTGCTAGCATTAAGCATCCAGAAGCTCTTTATATGGGAAGAGCTATCTCAGAACTTTCCACACATGGGACTGTTAACACTCCTTGAAGAACTTTAACCCTTGCAGTACCTTACTCCTGGGAAACCAACATATTTTGCCTGACCTGTGTCAGTATAGACTGCTTTTACTTTATGTTTGTACTGGACCTGTGTGGGCATTTATATTGTTAACCTGTCGTGTGTCTGTATTATACTGCCTGTATACTACAGGACCTGTGAGGGTTCTTATTTTATTGTTTTCAAAAAAACTGTGTTTTTATCCTAAACCACTGTGTCTGTGTGTCAAACAAACCGTTACAGGGATAGACAGTTTAAGTGTCAACCTTTGGTTCTTAGCCTTCGGAGACCAATAGAAGTGCTGCCAGGTTTACATCTTTGCCTTCTAAAATATCCTTACATAGGTGTTGAGGCACCATGTGAGCTGGTGTAATACGTGGCAGCATAATCATGTTACCTTGGGTCTGGCTGGCGAGGGGGAGCAAGGGATCGATCTGCGTAACTTGGTGAGGTGTTTCCAGAACCGAAAGTCTGGTCTGGATATTGCTGACTGCGGATGTAATGCCCGTGAATAGATGATTGACCTTATGTTGCTGTTCGGGGGGGGGATAGATGGAGTTGGAGATTGAATGGGAAAGAGTATGGGGGGAAGGTGCCTCCAAAGGACCTGGAGAGGCTGGTATTGGAGAAGCAGAATTATTTGCACATAATAATCTATACAGTTCCGCTTTCCTGGCTGAAGCCACGTAAGGAATATCCCTACAAGTGAGCTCTGTCAGGAGTTTTGCTCCAGTCCAAGCCCTGAGTGCTTGGATGGTCCGGATGCACTGGTAGAGCGTGTTCTGGTTGAACGTGTAGCCCTTCTTGGAGTTTCAGACTCATGCATTGCTTGTGCTGTGGAATCTTCCATACCGACAATGATACCTGTAAAAAATGTAGATTACCTGCAGAATGTTTTTTTTTTTTTTTTTTAATAAACCAATACCTTCGACCTCCATTAGGAGATAAGGTTTGCTTCCTTCAGTCTCTTGATGAGGTAAGGATTATAAATTATGGTCTGACGAGATAAGATTTGTTCTACCTTCGATCTCTGAAGTGAGGTAAGGAGAATATATATACATATATATATATATATATATATATATAAATATTTTTTTTTAACTTAACTTTTTTGAGGAAACGAAAGCTGGATCTATGGAGCCTTCAGCCTCTCCGAAGAGGTAAGGTCCAGTGACTGAAACTAAAAATGGTGCAGCTGAACCTGTAGGTGCTAGATAAACAACATGACTGTGAAAGTGAACATAGTAATAATAGAAGTGCTTTGAATTTTGATCAAGACTCCGTGACTACTGGTCCCATACGAATTATAGAAAACTGGCAATCGCTTAGTCCTGGATTAAGTGAGTGAGTACAGTTCCCTTGACCTGAAAACACGAGGGAAGGTGAAATGTTTTGGTTGGAGTGTGAAAAAATCCCTCGGCCTTGATAAGGTAAGGAAGTGATACTTAACTGTAACATAAGGTGACCTTTGGCCTCTACGAAGAGGTAAGGTATAAGGGAATAAACAAAACATTTATAAAACGTATGTACTACTATCTAATCTATTCTTGTGGAATTGAATCAACCTAAAAGGAGAGAAATAATTATTTTTTTTGAAGCCAGAAGACTGCTTGCCTAGGAAAAAAGACTAGAGATAGAGGCTTACTTTATAAGTAAGCCGTGCCATTTATTATTATTATTATTATTATTCTTTATTTATATAGCGCCAACTAATTCCGCAGCGCTGTACAATTGGGAATAGACATACAGAAGTATTAAATAGTACAATCAGATGTGGAGAACAGGAGGATCAGAGGGCCCTGCTCGCGAGAGCTTACAGTCTAGAGCATTTAGATAACGAACATGGAGAAAGAAAATTTTTGAGTAGACAGAGAAAGAGTGATTGGCTTCAGTATATATATAGAGATTAAAACCTGTGACCAGTTGATGTTTAGTATACTAGACATTGTGTATATGTGAAGCTGTGCATAGCTACTTAACTAAGAATAGACTCACCGTGCTCGTGATAATAAAACTAGGACTAAATACTGACTATATAGAGCTGATCTTGAAGAATCGAGTAACTAAAATTGATGTACAACATAGTATATAAGGCGTGTGTTAAGTTGAATTAAATACTAGAGTTAAAAAGAAAGACAAAGTACCTTAAATGATGTATATCTTTCTTGGTAGTCATATGGAGTATATTCGTGAAAACGTTTATCGATTGATACAACATATAAGTAAGATAATGGTAAATAAGGGTTTTGAATGCTAACCTGTATAGACTTGGTGTTATTCTATTTCCATGGAACCCTGGTTTTGATTTTGGGGAAAAAGAAGAGTCTCCTAATGAGTAAAGACATGATAGTATAGTGATATGCAGAATGTTGAAACAGACTGTATTGATTATTACAAAAGATACTATGCTGCAGCTTGAATTTGAGGTACAACTTTGGTATAAAGTCCTAGTATCAGTAGATCTGCTTATATGATAATATAGACTCATATAATTAACATGTGAACTTAAAATATGCTATGTGAAAACAGTACTTAAACTTCCTATAATTTAGCCTTTGTGTAGTAGCCCATTATAGCACACTAAAAAGTAAGTAAACGGATACATCTAAAAAGGACATGCAACGTGTAAAGCCATTTTCTAGTACTTAGTAGGAAAGTGTAGAACTCAGACATAATTAAACATAACTTATCCATAAGAATATTTAACTGGGTGAAAAAGTACTCAGAAAGATGACCTACTTAGTATTAGCTGTGAATAGGGGCTCCAAAGACGTGCAGCTGCACCGAAGCTCGATGCCGGCGGAATACCTCGATCGAGAGACGTGGCCTGATTACATCACTTCCATTATGGCTCAACTGGCCAGCGCTGAATAGAAGCGTGTAAGGTGGAACGGTAGGGAGACGGAATGATACGAGGGTCACGTAACAAGTATTTAGAGACAACATAAGAAATATGCAATTAAGCCATGTTTAAGAAAAACCTACTTATTTTCGTTTTTAAATGAGCAACGTCAATGTGCTGGGAATAGAATGATCTACCAGAGCAGAGGCTTATGGGAAGGGCTGGAGGACTTAAATAGACCTCCAGCTCCTCCCACAAATACAGGCCCTGCCTTACACTTGTTATTTTTAGATAAAATGTCGTTATACTTTTATTATCATTTTGTTTTATTATCCAAACCATACTGGGTTAGCTTCAGGTCAGGAGAAGAGTTTGCTGTGATGGTGGGTTTACGTCCTTGCATGCTACTATAACGGCTTGAGATTGGGTTTACATCTACATGTAAATTTTATATTCCTTCACTTCATTGTTTTTTTTATTACTGATATTTGCTTCTGCCCCATCTACTTTTGTCAATTCGAAAGGATAAAATGCTGAGTCAGCCTGGCCCTGGACAGAACATTCAACCCTAAAGTTTGAACAGGTACTACAGATGGTGTATTAAAAATAAAAATAGATGTTCTACACTCTATTTTGCACAACTGAAGTCAAGTCATGGCTTTTGTTATGTTTCTTTAAAATCTGACATATACAAATAAAGCTGGATGATGGAACAGAAATTCAGAATCATGGGTCTGCAAAGTCTAATACATCTGTACAGTAAGTTTCATACCATCATCCAAAAAATGTGCAATTCAATGTGACTAAAGACAAAAATTTACTTCAAGCGTTGTTAGTACTTTCTCCTTGTGGGAAACAATATTTATTGTACTTACTTAAAGTTCAATAAACAACTTTAATCAGTCTTGAATGAGAAATATACTATTAAGATTTAACAAAAATAGAAGAGATAATAATGCTGTACATTAGGACAGATAATCAATACAATGTCTTTTTCATCAAGGGAAAGAAAATTATTTTATAGTATATGAAGTAATACCTACTGTCATGAGAAATAGCTGCAATAAAGTTGCTGTGCGCATGAAGACAGCTTCAAATAAGCCCAGATTTGCTATGACCCAATGAAAACTGTAACAGTGAAATATTACAATAAGAATCTTTCTTACATTTTATTTCCTATGACAATACCTAATCCCTGTGATGTGATTAATACGGAGCATTCAAAAACAATGCAAGCTAGAAATCATAAGTAGTAATCATAGCTGCACCTCAGTGGTTTCCATAGCAACATGGTTAAAACCTGTGTACCAAAACCATTCCCTGCAATCGATACAGATGCAGATCAGAGAAAAGGGTTCATGCAGAAAATCTGAGTAAACAAATAACACTTGTTACATACAGGGAAACATTTATCAATATTTGTGTGTTTTCTTGAGGACACATTCACCAACCACATTTTTTGATTTGCATGTAATTCTATGAATATATAAGAGTATATCTTGCATACTTATGTTGGTAAATTACTTCTGTAAGGTTATTGAAGGATTTAATGGTGAAAAACACAGGGAAATACATTTCCTTCTTATAGCTGACATTTCTGTACTGTGGCTTTGATTTACTTAAAAAAATATGAAGGTTTCAATGAAAATCACATATAGAAACCAACACTACAACCTATACAGCAACCCTCCATAGGTGGTAGAGACAGAATAGTAATATTATTTCTCAAAATGTACATGGAGAGAAGCCTGTATTTATTAATATATTTATATTGTTCTTCTGTTGCATTCCCAAAGAGTTGCAGTGCTGCTGATCCTGTATGTCTTATAATCTCCAAGGCATGGAAGTCATGTAAGAATAGGAAAAGGGGAGGGTAATAAATTCGGAATATATTTGTTCTCTACAGGGGGATTTACATAACATGGCAGCTTGGCCAAATTGAAAATTCATGCAGTGGCAAGAAAATATCCCAATGCTACTTATTAACCTAATGGAATCATTTTAGGGGACCTGGAAATAGTTCTAAACTACAAACTTGGAAGCAGTGA
Organism: Rhinophrynus dorsalis; assembly: GCA_037306005.1. Taxonomy (NCBI): domain Eukaryota; kingdom Metazoa; phylum Chordata; class Amphibia; order Anura; family Rhinophrynidae; genus Rhinophrynus; species Rhinophrynus dorsalis. The sequence goes on from CM074722.1 coordinate 183,047,697, forward strand.
CCCATGTAAATTAGCAGTAGCAAAAAGCAAACAAAGTTCTGTCTTGCATAAAAAGGGTTATTGAAGCAAGAGTGGATAACATCATTTTGCCTCTGTACAGATTGTTAGTAAGACCTCACATGGAATATGAAGTGCAGTTTTGGACACCAGTTCTGAAAAAGGATATTCTAGAACTGGAGTACAGTGAAGAGCAACAAAATGAATTAAGGGAATGAAAGACATAATGTATGAGGAATGTCTTAGGGATGGGTGAAAAGTTAGACAAAATTTCCTGCATGACTTGTGGCAAAAAAGCAGATAATTTGGGGTTTCTATTACGGTTCAGTACACTCAGACAAGGAGGTATAGATAAAAATACACCTTTACTGAAACACACACTGAACAAGGTAACCCTTATGGGTCCAGTATAGCATGCTGACAGAAGACAGGTTACAAATGGTTAACCCACACAGGTCCAGTATAGTGAACACACAATACTGACACAGGTCAGGTAGGTAATAGATACAATGTATGACGCCCACTTAACTAGTGAAGTGCTGGTCGCAACACTCTACAGGCTTAATGTCGCCTGAAATACAGGAGGCCACAGGAACGGGCTGCCAACTCAGGCTCTGGACGCCTGTGAATGTGACCAATGGTGGACGCCCACCAACGACTAACGGAAAGGTCAGAACTCGTGTTTAATGGAGGCCCTACTGAAATAACCCAGCTCCGTGTGCACGCACTACCTGACAGGGTTAATGGACTATGGTATATATGGATGGCCACAGGAAGCACCCTACTCGACAGGGGGGATACCAAGCTCAAACAATACTACCCAACGGAACCCAATAACGAGGCCCTTCCCCCGGGGTTAATGCGCTGTGGTCTGTACAACGGAATGTATCGGAGACGCCCTAGTGAACCAACACAGACCAAGCGAGTGCAACACGGAGTGGAAGCAACGAGACTCTGACAATGGAGGAGAGTGTGCAGACAACGGGCTCAGCACTTAGACCAGACACAGGATTGGTGCCCAACCGGGAGGCTGGCAACAGCAACACAAATCACCAACTGGAACAGCAGAACAGGAACCTCGTCCGGATGGGCGATAGAGAGATCAGGAACGTCAGCCAGGCCAAGTCGCACACAGAGCAGGATCCTCAGACGTGTTGGTTCGGTACACAGAGCAGGGTCGTCAATCACGCCGGGTCGGTACACAGAGCAGGAACGTCAGCCGGGCCAGCTCAGAACAGGAAGCAGGAACATCAGCCAATCCGAATTGGTGCACAGCAACAGCAGGAACGAGACTAGAAAGTGGTCAGACAGTCCTGGGTCATACACTGGATCAGAACAACGATACTAGCGCCAGGCATCAGGTACACCACGAAAGGGCACTCGCAGAGTGACAGCCCAGGGTATAAAAAGGCTGTCACTAGGAGGAGCAGTGCAGGCAGCCAATAGGAGAATAGAATCAGCCATGATGGACAGAATGTCGCCTAGATCATGGGTGCCGTGATAGTTTCTTTTAATGAAAGTTTCCTCCTTTTCACTCATGCAAAATTTTACTCCTTTTTGACAATTCTAACAAATTAGAAGGTTTAGCAACTTGTAAAATTCCAAGCTGCAAAGTTTGTAAAAAGAAAATGCAGTTTTACTTGCTGTGAGCAAGAAGTGCAGAGCAGAGCAGTGCCACAGAGCAGGACTTGAAAAGATTGGCTAAACCTCTGCTATTTTTGTTAGTTTAGAACTTTGAAGTAGAAGGGGGAACTAATAAAAGTAATGTTAGTGTTTAGATTGAGCTAGGTTTTTACTTGTAGTGTTTTGAATTTGTTTTGTAAACCACTGCCTGATGATTGTTATTGATGCAATGTCAAAATAAACCTGCAAATCTTTTTTAGGAACTGTGGACTTTGCATTATACCCAAGAAGACTGTGCTTACTGTCCACCCAGGGGCAGCGAGCTTATGGTTTATCACTGTGTGTTTTGTGCATGTGTGTTGTACGTGTGTGCGTTGTGGTGTATTGTGTGTGTGTGTTGTGCGTGTGTTTTTTGTGTGTATTATCTGTGTGTTGTGGTGTGTGTGTGTTTTTGTGTGTTGAATGTGTAGGCGTTTATTGTGTGTGTACTGTGTGTTTGTGTTTTGCATGTCTATGGCGTGTGTATGTTTTTTGTGTGTTGGGTGTGTATTGCATGTGTGTGTATTGTTTGTCTGTTGTGTGTGTTTTGCGCATGTGTGTATGTTGTACATATGTATTGTGTTGTGCATGTGTATATATTGTGTGTGTTTGTGTTCTATGTATTGTGTTGTGTGTTTGTACTGTGAATATGTATTGCATGTGTGTGTTGTACATGTGTGTCTATGTGTATTGTTTGTGTGTTTGTGTATTGCGTGTGCTGTGCATGTGATTTTTGTGTATGTGTGTTGTGTGTGTATTATGTGTGTGTTGTGTGTGTGTGTGTTTTTGTGTGTGTATTTTCTGTGTTTTACATGTATATTGCACATATGTGTTGTGTGTGGTACATGTGTGTGTATTGTCTGTGTATGTGTTGTGCAAATGTATTGCATGTGTGTTGTGTGTGTGTGTGTGTATTTATTGTGTGTGTGGTGCATGTATGTGTGTTGCCTATGTGTGTTGTGCATATGTATTGCATGTGTGTTGTGCATGTGTATGTATTGTGGAGTGTGTGTATTGCGTGAGTGTATGTCTTGTTAGTGTGTTGTATGTGTTGTGTTGTGTATGTGTGTATTGAAGGCCCCTGCAATTTCAGAGATTATCAGAAGTGGCAAGGGGTTGAAAGGGCATGTTTGTTTATTGAAAGAGGAGATAGTGGGGAGGGTCAACTCTTTGCAGAGAAAATAAGGCCTCCCTGTATGTCCTGGACATGCAGTATAGAGGAGATTTGAATATCTCCTCCTTACTGTCTCCCCTGAGTCCGTATGTATGCCAGGCACGCAGGTATCTTCATACGTATGCATAGATATATATGTATACACACAGTAATGTGCAAAAGTTTTAGGCAGGTGTGAAAAAATGCTGTAAAGTAAGAATGCTTTCAAAAATAGACGTTAATATTTTATATTTATCAATTAACAAACATCAATGGGAAAATCCCTTCAGTATGTAAAATGCCCAGCACATTTCCCAGCCTCCCGCTGCTTCATCGGGGACCTAATATAATATCTTGTTATGATTAGTTGTTACTTTAGTCATAGTATGTAGATAAATATACATTGCATTTAACCCTTTGAGTGCCAGAGTGGTACACAAGGCATTGTTGTTCAGGGTTACAGTACGCAATTCATGTGTGATCTGTTGACGGAAAACAATGTGAGTATCAGTTAAAATTAACTTGGAATATAAGCGCTAGTGAGGCTATTATGTTATTGGAGTGTGCGCTACTGGAATAATATAAAGTCATATATGAACATTTGGAGCATATGCATCATTTTGGATTATCTGAATGATTTTTAACATCTATTTCTTTCACAATCAATTGTTTGTTTTATTTTTATTGTTTATTTTGTTAGATGTCTTAGTATTTTATAGAGCAGAGGGATATAGTGAGTAGAGGGACCTTTATTGGTTCTGTTTCTCCCACTCACTGTATTGGTCGAGCCACAGGTGTACTGTGTCTGGAGAATTTTCTCAGGCTTAGGACACACAGGTTTTTTTTCTTTTTTGACCAGCAGGCCTATTTTGACTGTATTAACAGAATTATATTTTGATTAAAGGCAATTGTCACTTGTTATACATCACAGTTTTTACTGTGAGTGTTCTTAACTTAGAATATATATTGGGTGCATGCTTGCACTACCCAAGAACAATTTTGGATGAGATGGCATCACTATACTTCCATCATATATTACAATATCATGTCTGAACATCTTCCTAGATATTAGTGTGCTTGGATCATGGACGTATGATTAAGAGGACACAATATGTTTTATATTCATTAACTTATAGTTTATTGTACTTTGCATTGTATTCAATCTATAAGGTAAATTCATATTTTTGCCATTGGGAGCGCCTGATTGATTTATTGTAGATTTCATTCTATGACATCTTCTGCAGCAGGATCCATAGGTGTTATTTGGAATGAGTTAAATGTTAGCAGTGGCACACTCTCTGACACATCAATAGAACCACTATTTCTGTTATATGCCCCAGAGCCCTGGGAACTTTTTGGAGTGCTTCTGATTGTGCTAGTTGTGGCACCTCTGACCTGCTGATAGGGTGTTTCCCAGTCAGACCTGTGGTTGTGATGCGATCTCATAGAGGAGTTGCCTAGGTGGAAGCCTGCTTTCCCCCTGCTCACATGCTTTTTGCACAGATAGTATCTCTGTACTGTGCTTGCCCACAGTCAGAGCTTCCAATGGTTTTATCAAACAGTTAATAGACAGATACAGTGGGTTTCTTGTTGCCTTTGGGTAAAGTCAGGGGGTACAGCAGCAGATGTGCCCAATTTCTTTAGTGAGGGTTTTGTTTCACAATAAATGTCACGGTATTCATCCAAGATGCGTCCTCTCGTTTCCCTTTTCATTAACATCACAAATTGTGCATGGTGCTGTTGCTGATGCAATGTGCCTGCCCCAAGAGAAAAATATTCCCACACCCAGGACCTCAGAGGAGAGGGGAAAGGTGGAGAAGAATGGCCTATTTCTTCTTCTCCTCCACAATCTCCTGCAGTAGCTGGGGCAGATGTTGCTGCTGCAGCTGCTGCTGCTGTCTTAGATTCAGCACTACAACTAGGGCCAATAGGAGTACTGCTGCTGGCAAGTGGAACCTGTCCTAGACCAACATCACTACTGCTGGACCTGTGTCCAAAGTGGTCTGTGGCACACTAGCCTGCTTGTCATCATACTGCTTCCCTTGCAACTCAGCAGCAAGAATTACAGCAACAGCAAACACCACAATGTTGTCACTGCTGCTTGTAGTGGTGATGCCCATCCATTTGTATCTCATTCCTTCTTATTTTGGCTAAAAAGTTTCCCCTTCTGTCACACTTGCCATTTATAGAGGTGAAGAAGGCAGACTAGCGGTACTAGCATCAGGAATAGGCAGCTGATCTGTGCTCATGATGGTATTACTGCTGATAGTTATAGTCTGCCTTCCTCAGTATCATGTCCCAGAGGCACAATGCTGGGGGGAAGGGGAATCACAGGGTCAGGGGGATCAGGGACAGGGCTCCTTTGTCTTCTAGACTGGCTTCTCAGCTTCACTTCCCCTTTCACGTCAGCAGGACGATTAACAACAGTAACGCTAGTCCCACCAGTGGATTCACTAACAGTAACAACATCTACTTCAGAATCAGATTTATCGCCATCACCCCCTCACTCACTCCCAACACTGAGTCTCCAGCTGATGCATTGCAGTAGTAGTGGGACTGCTTGGGAATGGCAAGTGTGTCTTAAGGTGCCCTGCTGTCACATTTCTCATCATCTCCTCCACCCTCCTGACTATCACAACAAGGTATACTGACAGCAGTAGCAGCAGACACAGTTATCTGACCTCTACTGCTCACACTGCTATCCAATTCTTCCTGTGCCTGTGACACTATTTTCCCCCAGATCCCAAGAGATGGTGGTGTCCATCTGGGCATCATTGGGCCTGGGGAATCATAGTTCTATAGTAGTTTAGGTTCAAAAAAAGACTTGTGTCTATCAAGCCCAACCCTTTTCCTATTCTTGTTTACCGCTGTTGATCCAAAAGAAGGCAAAAAAACCTTATTTCAGCAATTTAAAATTTTGCTTTGAATGGGGGAATAATTTCCTTCTTGAATACAAATGGCAATTAGATTTCTTCTTGGATCAACAAGCACTAAATAAATATTAAACCCAATACTAACATCCATAGCCCTCTATATTCTGCTCTTTTAAAAAATATCCAGGCCCTTTATAAAGGCATCTAATGTATTTGATAGCACCACCTCTTCAGGCAGTGAATTCCATACCTTTATTGTCCTTACCATAAAGAATCCCTTCCGCTGTTATGGATGAAATCTCCATTCCTCAAGTCTTAGCGGGTGACCCCCTTGTCCTTTGCACTGTTCTGTTAATGAACAGGTCTTTGGAGAGCCCTTTGTATGGGCCCTGAACATATTTACAGTATATAATGTTATCATATCCCCTCTAAGACGCTGTTTCTCTAGTGTGTACATGTTTAACTTTTCTAGCCTTTCTTCATAACTAAAATGTTCCATTCCTCTTATTGGTTTTGTAGCCCTCCGCTGCACTTTCTCCAGTTCCATAATGTCCTTTTTCAGAAAAGGCGCCCAGGATTGAACTACATGTTTTTAATACATGCCAATATCTTATTGGCCTTTGCAGCCGCCAGCTGGCACTGCACACTAAGTCTATTGTCTACCATTACTCCAAAATCCTTTTCATTAGTAGCTTTCCCCAAAGAAACACTATTTAAACTGTAGATTGAATTTTTATTATTATACCTAAAATGCATAACTTTACACTTGTCTATATTGAATCTCATTTGCCATTTGCCTGCCCAATTACCCAATTTGTCCAAATCCTCTGATAATGAAGACACATCCAGTTCAGATTGTACTACCCTACTTAAATTTGTGTCATTGGGAAACACTGATACATGGCTGCTTATGCCCACTGGGAGATCATTAATTAACAAATTAAAAAGAAGAGATCCCAGGACAGATCCCTGAAAATCACCTTTATTAGTATAATATATGCAGTATGGCTCAGGAAGGAGCAGAGGGTAACTGGAGAGGCTAGTAACTCTATCAGGAATAGAAGGCTCCCTTGAAGTCTACCACACTGCACGAGACTAGGCCTAAGCCAATGGTAGTCTCAGTAGCACCAGGAAGTCACAGAACAGAACACTAAAGGTCTCCCAAAAGGGATGGCAAAAAGGGAGACTACTGACTCACGCCTGCAGTCAGAAAAGTAGGTAGTCAGCCAGAGCCACAGGTCTGCACCAGATTGGATATCCAATAAGTAAGGGAGCGCACAGAGAGGATAGTCAGACAGAGCCACAGCTCTGCACAAGAATGAATGGTCAGACAAGCCAGGGTCATACACAGAGCGGATAGTCAGCCAGAGCCACAGGTCTGCACCAGATTGGATGTCCGATAAGTAAGGCAGTGCACAGAGAGGCTAGTCAGACAGAGCCACAGGTCAGCACCAGAATGGATGGTCAGACAAGCCAGGGTCATACACGGAGTGGGTAGTCAGCCAAAGCCACAGCTCTGCACCAGATTAGATGTCCAAAGGTCAGGGAACGCACAGAGAGGATAGTCAGACAGAGCTACAGGTCAGCACCAGAATGGATGGTCAGACAAGCCGGGGTCATACACAGGAGAACAGGATACAAACAACTGAGAAGTGCACTGGACAAAAACAGTGAGAAACCAGTTCCCTTTTAAAAGCCAGCCAGGAAGTAGGTGGGTGGAGACTACAGGACCCAAATGCCTAAAGGTTAGGCCTGTGTCAATACGCAGCCTCGCACCTGAAACGTGATGCAATGGAATAGAGATGCGTCGCATAGTGCCTCCAACTCTGCCTTAAACCGAGCCGCCGTGTCGCTACGGACAAAGACATGGAACATCGCTGGGGGCACCAGATGCAACCAGGCCAAAAGCCAGGCACAACATGCAAAATGATGCCAAATCGTTATTCCAGGCTCCAGGTTCCAAGCGTCGCCTGATCTGGTGGTGCTGGGACTAAGGTACACGCTGTGACACTGAGGTACTCCACTTATCACGTTTTTCCAGTTTGAGAACTTTCCATTTATCACCACTCTGCATTCTGTCTTTCAGCCAATTTCCAACCCACGGACAAACATTTGCTCCTAAGCCTATTTCAGTCAATTTGTATAGTAACCTTTTGTGTGGGACCTTAGCAAAGTCTAAATAGATCACATTAACTGCAGCACCCTAATCTATATTTTTACTCACTTTTTCATAAAATGCAATTAAGTTAGTTTGACAAGACCTATCTTTCACAAAGCCATATTGGCTACTGCTAATAATAATCCTGTTCAAGATGGTTTCTTGAATATATTCCCTTAGCAACCCTTCAAACAGGTTCCCCACCACAGATGTCAATCTTACAGGTCTGTAATTGCCTGGATGACACTTTGATCCCTGTTTAAATATGGGCACCACATCTGCTTTACGCCAATCCATGCGCACCATACCTGAAATAAAAGAATCCCTGAAAATCAAAAATAATGGTCTAGCCAGTCACTGGCATAGCTCTTTAAGTACCCGTGGGTGTATCCCATCTGGCCCCGGGACATTGACTACCTTAACACCATTTGATTGTTTAAACACTTTATCTTGTGTCAGCCAGTCACATGCTTGCTGTGACTGCTCTGAAAAGTAGTTTGCAGATTCTTGTCCATCGGGTCTTCCTTGGTAAAATTAGAAGAAAATAAATTATTTAAAATATCTGTTTTCTCTCTGTTCCCACTATCTATCTCACTCATTTCAGATAACAAAGACCCAACGTTATCAGACTTTAATTTTTTGCCATTAATGTATTTAAATAATTTTTTGGGATTGCTCTTGCTCTCCTTAGCAGTTATTTTTTCATTCTCTGATTTAGCTAATTAAGTGCCTTTTTTACAGGCTTTGTTGGCATCTTTCCATTTTGCAAATGCCTCTGCTGATCTCTCGGCTTTATAATGTTTTAATTCTACTTTCTTATTATTAATTTCATGAATTACTTTACTGGTTAGCTACATTGGTTTTAATTTCGTTCTTTTGTATTTGTTTCCAAAGGGTATAAATTTATTTGTATATTTTTGTAATGTTATTTTGAAGGTATCCACTTACCTTCTTTGTTTTTTCCAGAAAATATTGCATCCCAGTCAATGAGACCAAGGGATGCATTAAACCTGCTAAAGTTGGCCTTTTTTAAATTCAGTGTTGTGGTGGAACCCCTACCAAATTGCTCTTTTGAATTAATCTCAAATGATACCATGTTATGGTTGCTATAACCCAAGTGCTCCCTTACTTGAATGTTGGAGATAAGCTCTTCATTGATAGTCATTACCAGATTCCCCTTTGGTTGAGGTCTGTACTAGTTGAGACAAAAAATTGTTATTCAACAATTTCAGAAACATACTACTTTTAGCATAATTAGTTGTTTCATTATTCAAATCTATTTCTGGATAATTAACCCCCCCCATGATTATAGTTCTCCCTATTTGAGAAACCTTTTCTATTTGCTTTAATAGCTGTGATTATTCAAGGTCACCAACGTTTGGTTGTTTGTAACAAATATCCACTAATATTTTCTGACCAGTTTTACCCCATTGACTATTTCAACCCACAAAGATTCCACATGTTCCTTACTGTTATCACATATATCTTCCTGCAAATGTGGCAATAATGCCAGTTTGACATACAGACAGAGCCCACTGTCTGCCATTCAAGGCATAGTTTTTGATTTTAGCTCCAACTCCAATTCCCCTATTTTAACAGTTAAACTTCTGGCATTTGCAAGCATATAATTAATGCCACTGCCATGTTCCATTTGTGATTTAATTTTGATGTGTTTTATAGGCTTCGCCCTATTATCTGTGCTAACCAAGCCACTAGATTCACCCACCTGGGTACTAAGTTGCCTTCCCTTTCTATACTGTCTAACCCAGTATTTATTGGCCCATCCCCCCTTTCCTAGTTTAAAATCTCCTCCATCCGTCTAGCCATCCTCTCCCAAAAGCACATGAGACCCTCTTATAATCAGGTGCAATCCATCCAGACTATAGAGATTGTACCCAAAGCAAAATCAGTCCAGTGCTCTAAAAACCCAAATCCCTCCTTCTTACACCAAGACTTCAGCCATGCAATAAGCTCCCTAATCTCCCACTGTCTCTCTGGTGTAGCATATGGCACATGTAGTATCTCTAAGAATACTACCTTGGAGGTTCATTTCCTAATCTTACTACCTAAATCCCTAAAATTACCTATTTGGACTCTCCATCTTCCTCTTACTTTGTCATTGGTACCAATATACACCAAGGCAGATGGATCCTCTCAATCCCCTCCCAATTATCTGACCACTCTGTCTGCAACATGACGAACCCTGGTACCCAGGAGACAGCAAACCATCCGGTTGCTGAGATCAGAGGCACAGATTACCCTAGCTGTTCTCTTAATAATGGAGTTCCCTACCACTTCAACCTGCCTAGGCGTCTCTTTCTTCTGAATCCCCTCTATGCTAGAGGAGCTGTTTTCCTGGCTGTTAGAGAGAACAATTTTCTCCAGCAATTCCACTTCACAGTCTGCCATTCCAACATCTTCACTAAAATGTGAAAGTTTGTTGGGATAGAAAAACTCAGGACTGGATGCCCTCTTCTTTTTTCCTACCCCATTGCAACTACATCTATCACCCAACTATGCACCTGGTTCCTTTCTGGCTAATCTCCTCCCTCTCTGCTAGGTGACCCAGCTAAACTCTGCTCAGTGAGTAAGAGACTCCTCTCAAGGTTGTCAATATCTCTCAGTGTTGCAATATGGGTCTCCAGATCTTCAATCTGAGCTTCAAGAGAGGCCACTTGCTCACACTTGCCACAGCTATATGGACCCTGGAACTGCTGCTCCAAGCATGCATATATATGACAAGATGTGCACTGAGAGATCTCCAAGCTTGAGTACTTAAAAAAGTGAAACAATTAATTTAACTTTGTTTCTCTAACTCATGTGTTACACTAACTGCTGTTATGCACCAACTGATTACTTATATGAAAAAGCACCTTTGAAAGAAGCTTACTGTGTTCCCCTGGTTATCCCCTGCTGTTTAAATTTCAATGGAATGAGCTAGGTGAAAAAAGCAGTAAAAAGCAGAAAATTGGCACTTTTTGCGTGAAATTATTTGCCAAGGTTAAAGTGCCATTTTTCACCTATTTCAGTTTGAAAAGTTTTGCCCATCCCTACTTGGGACCACTGCTATGAGTGACAAATAATGTGTGTCAATAATATGAGAAGGAGGATAGTGATTTGACGCATACATGACAATAGGTAAAACTATATACATACACAAATCTCACCATACCAGCCAGTCCACAACCATTACCACTACAATACACATCTGCCACATTGTAGGATGTATTTTTTTTTTCATCTCTTGACATCACCATGAATATGCATCAATTTCACATAAGAAGAAGTTAGTGTTGTGAGCAAAGGACAAATATGTTGCTGTAGGACTCCCAACTCTGACTTTCAACCACTTATTTCTACAGCCCTCAGTAGAAGTAATATTGCAGTGGGAAATGTAGTACCTATAGGAAATATTGGCAAAAATGTGTTAAAATAGGCAAAAAGGAGGAACATTTTACATAGGCAAAAAGGAGAAAACATTCGCGAAAAAAGCGAATATTCGGCAAGTTTTCGCAAAAAGTCATGTGGGAAATTTTTCCCACTTTTTGGCCACCCCTACTGATGGAGTTTGATGTCATTTTTTTTTTTTTTACAGTTGTCCACCCAATCTTATCAATGTCCAACAACAACAAAAAATGTATAACTAAAGAACAAAATCAACAACTTCTTTCCCTAGTTTTCCCCAGCACATAGATAATAACAGCAGGATCAGCAAGAAAATTGCTTGGATCACAGTTGCCTGTCTCTTTCAAATCAGTCAGACAGAATGTTTGGGTATTTGGGGTCAAGCCCCTTTGCTCCCTTCTCAAACTGTCAGACTCTCCCAACAAAGAGATAACTGCCAGATCAGAAAGGAATTGAATCACGGCTCCTTGTGTCTTGCCAGTCAGTTACACTAAATTTTGAGATATTTAGGATCAACCTCCGTTCTCCCTTCTTCTCCCCAGGGTGCCCCAGACTCCCTTAATACAGAGAAACAATTTTCTACCTAAAAAACTCCCTAAACCAAGCTTCAACACTTTATTTGCCTATCTTCTCTAGCTAAATTGTGCTCTCACAAACACAGAATGGCATGCTGTGAGAGTCAGAAACCCTTTTATATGCCTGCAGGAAAAGAAGAGAAAACTGGCATGTGGCTTCCAACTTATTTCAATGCAATGAGCTAGGTGAAAAAAAATGGGAAAACTGCACGCTCTGGAAATGTTTTGTCAATCATGAAGTGCAATTTTTCACCTATTTTGTTTTGAGGCAAAAATGTTCACCCATCCCTACTCCTTTTGGGTTTTGTACTAATATATTCTGCCATACCTAGTATATTACAGTAGTTTTTACTGCATAGTAGACAATACATAAAATGTTCTTCCTTTTGCCACTGCCAATAAGTTTCCTGTGAGAACTTTGCCATTTCTCGCTTGTGTTTTCTATGAGTGTAAGATTTCCAGCCACACTGAGAGCTGAAGTGGAAAATAAATAGCTGAATGTAAAAGTTTTGAGTACTACAGATACATATGCCATGACATTTTTTTAGCAGGCTGAGTGCATTTGACAACAACACTAACTTCCTGCTTAATTAACACTGGCACAACTACAGCTTGGGATATTCCATCAGGGTGCAAAACATGACATGAGATCTTTAAAGCCTGTGTTTTCAACAAAAGAAAAGGGCAGCATGTCAACCACTGTTAGCTGCCTCTATGCTGACTCTGTGCAGAATAGGACAACACAAAGACTGGCAGATAGCTGGGTTATTCTGTAGAATAAAGATGCTGAATGAGACAGCAGGCCACAGACCCCTGATCTAAACTGAAAGTGAAGGAACTGACAAGGGGCAGACAAAGGGGCAGAGGAGGTTCTTGAGTGAATAATACAAAGCTGAGGTCAAGGCAGACTGAGGACAAAGGGAGGACCATAAGATCATAGCCGGAGTCAAAAACCAAGGAAAACAATGAGTGTGATAAGATCAGAGTTCACTGGAAGTGAACGCGAGTGAAGCCCAACAACAAAGTGAGGATGTCTGAGTGCTGTGGGTTTATATAGGCCTCAGATGTTCCAGATGTCATGACTTCTGACGTCAGTACACCTGGAAATAGCTGCCGAACTAACCAAACATACGTGAGCAGGTGGATATTCCGGAGGAGGCATCGATAGCAGCCACAGAGATATAGAAAGCAGCAACAATCTCTAAAATTTTGGTAAGTTCACAGGTGTACTTTTGGATCACTTATGTGTGGGTTTTGACTTCTTTCTAAGAACTTAGTAAGTGCACAATGGTAATATATAGTAGAAGAACTGTGTTACTTTAATGCTTTAACAAAATGACTTGTGTAAGTGGTGGGGATGGTGGCAGTACGTAGGTACTCTATTACTCTTATCATCTCCAATAACAAACTCAAAGTCATACTCCTCTTCAGCAGGAAAAGAATAAAAGAATATCTTGTTATACTCTCTGACACATCACAATCACTTCTATTATGTACCCAGAGACCCAGGAATGTTTAGGAGTGCTTCTGCTGCTGACCTGTTAATGGCATGTCTCAGATTTTTGGCTGTGCTTCAGGTGTGATCTCATTGAGGAAGTGCCTAGATGTGAGTCTGCTTTCCCCCTTTCATGTGCTTTCTACATAGACAACCGATAACAACATACAGTACTTCGCTTTTGGATTGTTAGTGACTTATCTCCATACTGTAGACTTCATAGACTGACTGGGTTCCTGAGGGGCTGCTGCTACTATTACTGGGGCTAGGTGTAGCAATTGTACTACTACTATGTGTCAAAGATGCTGTTCATTGACAGGCACAGTGCTCCGTTTCAGTGGTGGAAGAGTGAGCTTTTGCCTTTCAGCTAACTTTCATGCCATGTCATCCCTCTCAGCTTCAACTATATATGAAGAAGAGGAGGATGCTGGAGGGAAATATTTTAGATCCACATCATCAGTCATCAGGTCATCCTTAGCATCACCTGTCACTTCTTCCCAACTACTTTATATTCCTCTAGGCTTTTAGAGGTCTCAAACAATTTCTCTTTACTTTTCAACTTTGATGGATTTTCACAACATTTGCTATTACTTTCAGGATGAGTGTTTTTGTGCTTGTTTGTCTCACTGTCAGATGGAGCAGTTGCTTGAGTTGCTACACCTTGCCCTATACCAATGTGACTCATTGTAGTCTTCAGTGATTTAGATTGTTTATTAAAAGCACTGGTCATAGTGGAACTTTTGGTGGGAATTTGAGAAGCTACATCTTCATTGGGAGAAGAGGGATCACCTTAATTTATTGCACAAGCTGCAACAACCATGGCTTCAGTCAGTTTTTGGACTACCATTTAACTCACACATCCCTGCAATACACCTAATTGTTTCATCATCTCCATACCCTGTGTGTTTTATGGACATTGCTCAGTTACTCTGTGTGTTTTAACTGTAAAATACAGAATAGAACTGATTATGTGTGATGTCTTGCCTTGGATCTCTACTAACTACTCTATGTGGTCCAATATCAGTCTACCTTAGTCACAGCTCCCATTAGGGTCCCTGTCTCTGTCACCATATTTTTTATGTTTAAATTGTATTTATTTATTCATTTATTTATTGATTTGAATTAACTGTTCCCCATCCCTATCACTGTCAACAAAAAAACACTGGGGCTAGATGTTGATGCAATTGTACTAATACTAGGTGTCAGATGTACTAATACTAGGTTTCAGAGGTGCTGTACTTTCAGGAGCAGCGGAAGCACTCATCAAAGTTAAGGCTGTAGAGGCTTATGATAACCTGTGTTGCTCATTACTCAACACTTAGTGTTTGAGTTGGACTTGGAAGCGGTTATACTACACTACTGCACTCATCAAAGTTAAGGCTGTAGAGGCTTATGATAACCTGTGTTGCTCATTACTCAACACTTGTGTTTGAGTTGGACTTGGAAGTGGTTATACTACACCTTCTTGCACCATGCCATCAACACTGGAATGTGACTCATTTCTATCTTCAGTGTTTTTGGATGGTTTATTAATAGTACTGGTGGTGGTGGTGGAACATTTGGTGTGACAAACTGAGTTTATCTGGAGGAGGTGAACTGCTGCTGCTACTATCTAGTAACCACCTTTTCAATATATTTCTCCAGATTCCTGGAGAAGATGTTGGGGTTTGGGGCTCACAAGTGCAGAGATAATTGGGCATACATGCATTCAACAGGTGTTTAGTTTGTAACCAGGCATCTTCCCAGCAACTATTTTTTTTCTCATTGGCACTTATGAAATCTTTCTTTACTGCAATACTGTTATGTTATTTAACCCATTGAGTGCCAGGGTAGATTACAATGCATCACTTTCCAACGTGTTGCTTACCCCACTCGCACTCAAAGGGTTGACTGAGTGCTTCTGTTGTTCTTGGTCCTGAAGGGTCAGGTTAAAGATTTAGATTTGACAAAGTTGAGACGGTTTTTAAATTTTTGATAATTTTTTTCTAGCTGTGGTGGTTTCAATTGCAAACTGCATCAAACCACAAACCGGTTTTCCATTTCTACTTTCTGATATGTAAAGAGACAGCATTTCATTCCACCATTTTTTCCACCACTGGTGACATGTTTGGCATGATCTTATATACCTAGATCATACCTTATAAACTAGTTATTCTTTTGCTTTGGTCATTGTACCAGGTCATAAATATAGAGCTTCTTTTAATATCACCATTTATTTAAACAGGAAGTGTATCCTCTTGAATGCTAGAAAAGTTCCTACTCCCCAATGCATAAAGCATTTATATTTTGCATTTGTGATTTGTGATATGTCAGTATATTTACAATGTGAATCATATTTTCATACAATATATGGCAGTCCTCACTAATATGTAGCAAGAGGACAATGATTTGTTATCCAGTTTACATGTTGTGAGTTTTTGACATCAGCCTCATAGAATATTCATCACATTAATATACAATGAATATTCAATAAACCAACATCAATATTTCTAAATTGATGAAACCGAGTTCTACCAAGAGCAGCTTGAGGCATTTAGGGATGTCAATGCATGCCATGTTACACTGTAAATGGTGAAAGTAGTGAACTATATCAGGCACCAATGACAAAATCATTATAAAAAGAATCTTAGCAGTACAATATAAAAATTATCTTTACCGATAAGACACAGGTATGGATCAAACTACAGAAAAAGAAGAGGGATTGCAAAGGCAATAAATCTGGAAGAGCTCAGATTGATAATTGAAGATAGTGTTAGTTATTAAAAAAATTACTAAAAAAATTGCACTTGCTCTGCTATCTATAATGTACTTTAATAGTTACTATAATCATATTAAAAACCAAAACATCCACTATGGCTGTATCCATATAAAGAAGGCAACCAAGAGTTCCCCAAGGGTTCACACCCAGATATACAAACCACTATTTCTTTGACAGTCAGTGGTTCATAAATAATAAAAATGAAATCTATTATTAAATAGAAATTGCTTCTGAAAAGGTGAGAAAAAAACATTTACTTGAGCCCTATCGATGAAACCAAAAAAGTGGGATATATAATACATAAAAAGCTATATCTTATATCCATAAATACATAGACAGATGGATATACATACACATGGATACACATCAAGCAATCCCAGTATTCAGATACAATGATTGCAGGTGAAATATTTCAAAACACCTTGTCTATGTCCCAATTACATAAGTATAGATAGTGTCTTATTACATTTTTCTTCACACAGAACAGGTTGTTTTATATGTGCAGAGAGATTTATATAAACTGAGTGAATAGACATAAAGGTGGCTGATGAGGTTCAACAAAGATTAAATATAAGAAACTACCAGGGTAGTCTTTGTTAAAAAAAAAAAAAAAAAAATACTTGTAGACAATAGACATTAAAACGGTGTGCAGTGACACTTACCTGCTGCAAGAGACAGTTGAATACTATCCTATATTAAGAGTGGTATAAATGCATGGATTGATACTATAATTGACCTCTCTATAATCATTGGTAAGATCTCAGCTTGAATACAAATTTATTTTTGGGACACCTGCTCTTAAAGGGGTTTGAATAGGAAAAAGTACAAAAACACTTTCCAAAATTGCGAAACCACTTGGAAGAGTTTACTTAAAAAGAAAGACTAGACAAACAGTTTGTTTATATATGTACTAACAAATCCTGCATTTTGGAACTTCAAATCTGATGCAGTCTCCTGCTACAATTTTAAAGCTTCGTGGTATGTCCTAACAAATTCTGCATTTTGGAACTTGAAATCTGATGCAGTCTCCCTCTACAATTTTAGCCCCTTGTAGTATGTACTAACAAATCTTGCATTTTGGAACTTCAAATCTGATGAAGTCTCACTATACAATTTTAACCCCTTGTGGTATGTATTAACAAATCCTGAATTTTGGAACTTCAAATCTGAAGCAGTCTCCCTCTACAATTTTAACACCTTGTGGTATGTACTAACCATTAGGCCATTACAACACCCTGTTCCAGTCTCCTTATTGCCTGCCTTCCCCATTCCTCTCCTGCATCTGTTTCTTATCAGATGTTTTAATGATGTCACACCTGAGTGCACTCAGGGCACTCCCAGTGCAAAACAATTTGTAATTTGGAATCCCTTAGTCAGTCAGTCTTCTTTAGGACTCCAACTAGTATAAATTCAGGGCCAGTTAGGGGTGTCATTATGCAGTGGTGCCATTTGCTAGGGTTATTGGCACCTTATCAAGTACACCTTATCAAACTATGGAGAGTTAGACAAGAGAGTTGGTCAGGAGAGAGACAGCTGACGCAATATAAGTACTGAAAGACAACAGGCAAGTAAACAATAAAGGGATGCAGTGGAATAGGAGGGAAAAGATTAAATAAGAGTTACAAATGTTAATTTGTCTTACTAAACAATCTTAGTTATATATTATATTTCACCTATTTTCTGACAACCTGTTTCTCTTACCCCACACTATCTTTTTGCATAACAAAATGAACATATTACTACTATCTGTTCTAACTCTGCCACTATTAATACAGTTTTCCTCATATCCCCACAATCCTGCTCCTCACTTGTACTATAACATAATAATTCACCATGGACTACTGCATACATGTGCGCTACCCTCTGAGTGCTGGTGGAGAGTACTAAAAACAAGCTCACCCAGCCCAAGTTTCTATAGCAACAGACACACACTTTCACTATGTGCTCATGGGAAACAACTCTCCAAATTTTTATGCATTTTACTACTTGTATTGGCAAATGACATAGAAACCAACCCTAGCCCTCAAACAACAATAAATGGCAAGTTCACCTTTAAAAAAAGGTCTCTCTTTTGTGTACTGCAACATACACAGCATACTACCCAAAATAGACAAACTAAAAATGTGGTGTTATGTGTGCAAGCCAAAAATTCTCATAGTCACTGAATACTGGCTAAGCACTAAAATACCAGATACTGCTGTTGCAATTGAAGGATACTCATATTTTAGGAAGGACCAAGAAAAGTGAGGAGGAGGCATAATCATATACACCCAAGAGTCTATAAACTCTACACTTATAACCCTGTTTCATATGAATACATTGCAGGAAAAATTATTCTTCCCTTCTGTTACAGTACCTAGTGACGTGCAGGACGTTCCTGGTGATACGGCACCCAGACCCTGAGTACAAATGGCGCTGGCCCATTGTGGACTTCCTGCAGGAAGCCTGGCTGTAAACTACTGCTGGTTCGATGGCGACCATGCCCACGAGCTGGGCTGTAATATCGCTGGACCTCTGCCTGCGGGTTAACTGGCATAGCGTCATGCGCCAAACTGTGTTGCCTGTGTTAGTTTTATACCTGTTGCTGCTTAGCACCACCTTGCTACTTCCTGCTCTCAGGGGTTAAAGGGCAGCTTCAACATAGCCAATCTGCCCTTGCGTTGGTGTATATTATGGTAGTTGCCACTTACTGTATACCTATTTGGCTGAGAGAACCGCTCTGTGTATGACCAGTTTGGCTGCAAACCCACTCTGTGTATGACCAAGTTTGGCTGCGAACTCACTCTGTGTATGACCCGTTTCTGGCTACGAACTTTGTGTATGACCCAGTTTGGCTGCGAACCCTCGCTGTGTATGACTCGTTGCTGCGTAACTTACTTGTGGTACGAACACACTGGCTGGTCTATATTGTGGCTGCCTACCTCGTAATAACCACAGTGTGTATACCTGGGCATCCGTATCTAACCTAGAGGGTTCTGTAACGTCCTGTGTGTCCTAGCATGAGGGTCCCAAATCTGACTGCAGCAAGAGTCAGAGGGTTCTGTAACCTCCTGTGTGTCCAAACCTGAGGGTCCCGTGTCTGACTGCAGCGTTAGTCTGAGGGTTCTGGGTCCTATTGTATTCTAGCCTAGGGGTTCTCACCTGGCGGCAGTTGTGTGAGGGGTTCCTTGTTGCACGTTATAAGCCTAAGGGTTCTCGCTAGACTGCAGCTTATTGCCTATTTCTTTGTTTGTTTATTTCAATAAACTTGATTTACTATAACGCACTGAGTCTGAGCATCCTTGAGCAGCCGTGACACCTTCTATAACCAAATCATAATTGTTGGCATCTACAGGTCTCCAAATACACCAACACAGTCACTTACATACCCACCACCTCAATGAGATTGCCACCCATAATAAGAAAAGTGAACTATTGGTTCTTGGAGACGTTAATATTACATAGTAACATAGTAACATAGCAATTTAGGTTGAAAAAAGACTTGCGTCCATCTAGTTCAACCCTTTTTCTATTCCTGTTTACCATCGTTGATCCAAAAGAAGAGATTTCTCCCTGGATCAACAAGCCCTAACTAAATATTAATCCCAATACTAACGTACATAGCCCTCTATGTTATGCTCTTTTAAATAAGTATCCAGGCCCCTTTTAAAGGCATCTAATGTATTTGATAGCACCACCTCCTCAGGAAGTGAATTCCATACATTTATTGTTCTTACTGTAAAGAAACCCTTCCGCTGTTGTAGATTAAATCTCCTTTCCTCAAGTCTAAGCGGGTGGCCCCTTGTCCTGTGTACTGTTCTGTTAATGAACAGGTCTTTGGAGAGCCCTTTATATGGACCTTGAACATACTTATATAGTGTTATCATATCCCTTCTAAGACGCCGTTTCTCTAGTGTGTACAAGTTTAATTTTTCTAGCCTCTCTTCATAACTAAAACTTTCCATTCCCCTTACTAGTTTTTTAGCCCTTCTCTGCACTCACTCTAGTTCCATAATGTCCTTTTTCAGAAAGGGCGCCCAGAATTGAACAGCATATTCTAGGTGGGGTCTTACCATGGACCTGTAAAGAGGCATAATTATATCTTCCTCCCTTGAGTCAATACCCCTTTTAATACATGCCAATATCTTATTGGCCTTTGCAGCTGCCAGCTGGCACTGCACGCTACAGCTAAGTCTATTGTCTACCATTACTCCCAAATCCTTTTCATTAGTAGATTTCCCCAGAGAAACACCATTTAAACTATATGTTGCATTTTTATTATTATACCCAAAATGCATAACTTTACACTTGTCTATATTGGATCTCATTTGCCATTTGCCTGCCCAGTTACTCAATTTGTCCAAATCCTCTTGTAATGAAGACACATCCAGTTCAGACTTTACTACCTTACTTAATTTTGTGTCATCGGCAAACACTGATACATGGCTCCCTATGCCCTCTGGGAGGTCATTAATAAAGAAGAGGACCCAGGACAGATCCCTGAGGTACTCCACTTATCAAGTTTATCCAACTGGAGGACTTGCCATTTACTACCACTCTTTGCATTCTATCTTTCAGCCAATTTCCGATCCACACACAAACATTTTCCCCTAGGCCTATTTCATTCAATTTGTATAGTAACCTCTTGTGTGGAACTGTATCAAATGCCTTGGCAAAGTCTAAATAGATCACATCAACTGCCGCTCCCTCATCTATATTATTACTCACTTTTTCATAAAATGCGATCAAGTTCGTTTGACAAGACCTGTCTTTCACAAAGCCATGTTGGTTGTTGCTAATGATATTCCTGTTCCAGCAGAATTCTTGAATATACTCCCTTAGCAACCTTTCAAACAGCTTCCCTACCACAGATGTCAAGCTTACAGGTCTGTAATTTCCTGGCTGTGACTTTGATCCCTTTTTAAATATGGGCACCACATCTGCTTTACGCCAATCCATGGGCACCGTACCTGAAATAAATGAATCACTGAAAATCAAATACAACGGTCTGGTCAGGGTCTGGCTTAGCTCTTTAAGTACTCGTGGGTGTATACCATCTGGCCCCGGAGCTTTGTCTACCTTAACACTATTCAATTGTTTTAACACCTTTTCTTGTGTTAGCCAGTCCCATGCTTGCTGTGACTGTTCTGTAAAAGTAGCTTGCAGATTCTTGTCCATTGGGTCTTCCTTGGTAAAAACAGAAGAAAAGAAATTATTTAAAATATCTGCCTTCTCTCTGTCCCCTTTGACCATCTCACCCGTTTCAGATAACAAGGACCCAACATTATCAGACTTTAATTTTTTGCCATAAATGTATTTAAATAATTTTTTGGGTTGCTTTTGCTCTCCTTAGCAATGTTTTTTTCATTCTCCAGTCTAGCTAATTTAATAGCCTTTTTACAGTTTTTGTTGACATTTTTGTATTCTGCAGATGCCTCTGCTGATCCCTCAGCTTTGTAATGTTTAAATGCCGCTTTCTTATTATTTATTTCATGAATTACTTTACTGGTTAGCCACATTGGTTTTAATTGCTTCTTTTGTATTTGTTTCCTACAGGGATAAATTTATGTGTGTATTCTTGCAATGCTATTTTGAAGGCATTCCACTTACCTTCTGTGTTTTTTCCTGAAAATATTTTATCCCAGTCAACGAGACCAAGGGATGCATTAAATCTGCTAAAGTTGGCCTTTTTAAAATTCAGTGTTTTGGTGGAACCCATACCAAATTGCTTTTTTGAATTAGTCTCAAAAGATACCATGTTATGGTAACTATTCCCCAAGTGCTCCCTAACTTGGATGTTAGAGATAAGTTCTTCATTGTCAGTTATTACCAAATCCAAACATGCATTCCCTCTGGTTGAGGTCTGCACTAGTTGTGACAAAAAATTGTCATTCAACAAGTTCAGAAACTTGCTGCTTTTAGCAGAATAAGCTGTTCCATTTTTCCAGTCTATTTCTGGATAATTAAAATCCCCCATAATTATAGTTCTACCTAATTGAGAAGCCTTTTCTATTTGCATTAATAGCTTTGATTCTTCAAGGTCACCAATGTTTGGTGGTTTAGAACAAATACCCACTAATATTTTCTGGGCAGTTTTATCCCCAGTGACTATTTCAACCCACAGGGATTCCACATGTTCACTACTGTCATCACATATATCTTCCCGCAATTGAGGCAATAATGCTGGTTTGACATACAGACAGACTCCACCACCTCTTTTGTTTGACCTATCTTTTCTAAATAACATGTAACCCTCCAAATTGATTGACCAATCATGTGTGTCATCCCACCATGTTTCTGTTATGCCTATCAAGTCATAGTTTTCAATTTCAGCTACCAGCTCCAGTTCCCCTATTTTACCAGTTAAACTTCTGGCATTTGCAAGCATACAATTTATGCCACTGCTGTGTTCCATTTGTGATTTAGTTTTGATGTGGTTTATATGCTTCTTCCTATCATCTGTACTAACCCCGCCCCCAGATCCTCCCACTTGGTTATTAACTATAACGCCTTCCCTTTCTATACTATCTATCCCAGTATTTATTGGCCCCTCCCCCCCTTCCTAGTTTAAAATCTCCTCCAACCGTCTAGTAATCCTCTCCCCAAGCACTTGAGACCCTTTTGCATTCAGGTGCAATCCATCCCTGCTATAGAGATTGTACCCCAAAGCAAAATCAGCCCAGTGCTCTAAAAACCCAAAACCCTCCTTCTTACACCAAGACTTCAGCCATGCATTGAGCTCCCTAATCTCCTGCTGTCTCTCTGGCGTAGCGCATGGCACAGGTAGTATCTCTGAGAATACTACCCTGGAGGTCCAGTTCCTAATCTTACTGCCTAAATCCCTAAAATTAACTTTTAGAACTCTCCACCTTCCTCTTACTTTGTCATTGGTACCAATATGCACCAAGACAGCTGGATCCTCTCCAGCCCCTCCCAATAATCCGTCCACCCTGTCTGCAACATGCCGAACCCGGGCACCCGGGAGACAGCAAACCATTCGGTTGCCGCGATCAGAGCCACAGATTACCCTATCTGTTCTCCTAATTATGGAGTCCCCTACCACCACATCCTGCCTTGGCTTTACTTTCCTCTGGATCCCCTCTGTGCTAGAGGAGCTGTTCTCCCAGCTGTTAGGGAGAACAGTCTTCTCCAGCAATTCCACTTCTGGGTTTGCCTCCCCAACATCTTCACTTAAATGAGCAAATTTGTTGGGATGGAAAAACTCAGGACTGGCTGCCCTCTTCCTCTTCCCTCCCCCACTGCAACCACTTCTAACTGTCACCCAGCTATGTGCCTGGTTTCCTTCTAGCTGATATCCTCCCTCTTTGCTAGGTGACCCAGCTAGACTCTGCTCAGTTAGCAAGAGACTCCTCTCAAGGTTGTCAATGTCTCTCAGTGTTGCAATATGACTCCAATCTGAGCTTCCAGAAGGGCCACTTGCTCACATTTGCAACAGCGGTATGGACCCTGGAACTGCTGTTCCAAGCATGCATACATATGGCAGGATGTGCACTGAGTGAGATCTCCAAACTTGCTCATCATGTATGGTGCAAATGTGAGTTCTTACAAAATGTAAACAATTAATTTACCCTTGTTCCTCTAACTCCTGTGTTGCACTAACTGATGTGTTTCACCAACTGCACACTTATTCCAGAGCACTTAATAAAGAGCACACTCTATTTGTGAGCAAACTCTGTGACTCCTGTACCTAGATTTATACAGGCCTACACAGGGGATAGTTCACAAACCCCACCCTTAATTAACTAATCACACTCTCAGAAAAAAACACAACCTTTTACACTTTAACCCTTTAACCTTCTTACTGCAGGTTAGGATGTAAACACATAAAAACACTTTTTCAATGCTGGGATGACCAAACTGTTCTCTTAATCCAGAGCACACTTCAATTTGTGAGTCAAATATTAATTGGCTAGACTCCAGGAATGAAAAACTATGTTCGTTGTTAAAGACATCAAACATATCACAGCTAATCTCCTCCCCTAATCTCCTCCCATACTCTGCTAGACTGGATCCTTTCATCCTGCCCAAGCAGAATTCAAGATTCAGGCGTACTAGCAAATGTGTTTAGCAATCACTCCATAGTCTACTGTGTTCGCAAAATAAAACCAATCAAATCATGTCAAAATTACTAGATCATTTTAAAAATGTAATCTCTAGTCTTTCCTAAATGACTTAAGAAATTGCCCATGGTATAGAATATACCTTATACCTGATCTTGACCCAGCAATTGACTTTTTGACTCAGAATTCTTACAAGTCTGTAATACCCATGCCCCTCTAAGGAAGATTAGGGTAAGGGGTACCCACCTACCCTGGGTCTTTGCTGACCTGCTTGAATTATAAAGTTTCAGAGATGCATTATGGACAAAATTTAAAAAAACTGGCTCCGCTAATGATAAAACTTCATACAAGCAATTACGGAATGCTTGCACAAAGCAAACAAAACTAGCAAAACCTCTATATTTTTATGACAACTTGAACAATTACATTTCAAAACCAACCAATTTCTGGAAGTTTATTAAAAACCTCTACAACCCTGCTAACCACTCTTACCCATCAACTATAACCACAGGCAAAGAAACAATAAAGTGCTCCTTAGCCATAGCTAATGCATTTAACAACTACTTTGTTGGATGTTCCACCACTCTGATTACACAAAACAAAAGTAATTCTGAAGCAGAAACATGCAAAGATCAGCTTATGTCACCTGCTACCTGGTCCAATGATGCTAATGAATTTAATTTCATGTCGGTAAATGACAGCGAAATATGACCACCTCCTTAACCAAAAAATGAAATCACAATCTGGCCCTGACCATCTACCAGCAATGTTATTAAAGCTCAGTGCCTCAGTCACTGCCCACCCTATTACAACCCTAATTAATGCCTCCCTGTCATCTGGGTATATGCCCATGTCCTGGAAAGTAGCTAGATTTGTGCCTATCCACAAAAGTGGGGATAAAAATGTAGTATCAAATTACAGACCAATATCTTCCCACATTGGCTAGAATCCTAGAGAAATGCGTCCACATGCAACTATATAAGTATTACTGGCTGACCCGTTTTTTCACTCCCCCTTCAGTCTTTCTTTCAAATCACTCTATAATCACGGCCCTCCTAAAAGTAACCAATGATATCCAGACTAGTATGGAAAATGGTGGAATCAGTGGATCTATTTTCCTAGATTTTGCAAAGGCATTTGATACTGTAGACCATAGTATTTATTCTGATAAGTAAACTCCGAAGTTCAGGATTGGGTAATCATTCTCTAAACTGGTTCTGATCCTATTTATCAGACAGAATGCAATATGTGTCTATTGCTGACAATACCTCCTTTCCGCTCAAAGTTACAAGTGGGGTTCCCCAAGACTTCATCCTTGGCCCTCTTCTATTGTCCCTGTTTATAAATGATCTGCCCATGGTTTGCAAAGCATTTTCTGTGCATAAGTATGCAGATGACACTATAATATATGTTAAAAATTCAAACGTATCACAACTGGAGGCTGTATTACAGCATGATTTCTCTGAAGTTGAAAGATGGATAGCAAAGAACCAACTATTCCTAAACACTGACAAAACGGTCACAAAGTTATGTGGTACAAAGCATAAATTGTGTAATGTCTGCATTATTAATCTATCCATTGGAACAGAGTCTAATCGTAAATTGGCCACAGTGGACTACAAATATCTTGGTATGTGGCGTGACCTCAACCTCACTTTTCATCTTCAAATTAATGAATTAATGTCCAAATTTTATCCCAAAATAGGTGCTCTGTTTAGAAATAAATCTTGTTTAAATCCCCTGGTAAGAAGATGATAATGTCAGTCATAGACTATGGGGACGTAGTATATGCTCCCGCTCCACAAATCCATCTTTCTAAAATTGACACTGTATAAATCATTATGCCACTTTATCCTTCAATGTAACCACACAACCCATCATTGTGATATGTATGAAGAACTAAACTGGATAACACTCAAATCTAGATGTGCCCTTCACCTCTCTTGCATGCTTCATAACCACTTCTCTAGAAAACTACCAGACTACCTGAGCAGTATGCTCACTCCAGCTCTCCATACTAGCTATAACCTTCACTCCACTGCTAGCAACTCACTCATTAAAAAAGCTGGTCGATCTGCCTTTTCCTTCAGAGCTCTGAAAGTCTGGAATAACCTACCTGAAAAAATCATAGTAACATAGTAAATTAGGTTGAATAAAGACACAAGTCCATCAAGTTCAACCTTCTCCTCATACCCCAGTAACTGAGAATTTTATAGCTTTCCTGCTACCAAATAAATTAGCAGATCTTCTCCCAGTCTAAAATCCTTTAGAATATATGTGTATATATGCAGTATATATATATGTGTGTGTGTGTGTGTATGTATATATATTTTATCTCTGTATTTGTGCGAATACACAACTCTTTGCTGTAAACATTCAAGGACATACTTGAAAACAAGAGAAATCTCAATGTATTCTTCCTGGTAAAAACATTTTCTAAATAAATAAATTCTAAATAAATAAATTGTTAGGGATAGAGGGATATTATTAGTTTTTACAAATGTAGTCAGATATTTAAAAAAAAAAAAAAAACTCATCGAATCTTATTAAAATGATTTTTTTGCCCAAATTTCTGTATATCTTTCAAAATACGCCGTCCCTATACCTAAAAAATATTTCCGACAAATAGATAAAATTATTTTACATTTTCTATGACAAGGGGGTCGGGCTAGGATCAGGCTGACTACCCTCATGAGATCTGAACGTGAGGGGGGAATTGCTTTACCCAACTTCTATAGGTACTATTTAGCAGCGCATTGCCGATATGCATTGGATTTCGTTTCTTCCCAGCCCCGATACCAGACTACTAAGACTGATACATTATTGTTGCGACCTGCCTATGCGCTGTCTCAGTACTTGCACGGAGGCCCTGCGGTTTTTAAAATTCGAACACAGCTGGCGGCAGCCTTATACGAGGCATGGGTGGAGGTGAAGAGACTGTTGGGGCATGTCACAATGGACCCTGATACCCCCTTGTGGGGCGCCGCGGGGCTACATCACTTATCTAATTGCGACTTTGGCCCCTTGTGGGCCACATTCGGGATTACTAATATTGGACACTTGTACCAGGATAGTCGGCTGAAGTCTTTTGCACAATTCTATGACGAATACCATATACCACATACTCTTTTTTTATTCATATTTGTGTGTTAGACATGCCCTTAGTGCTCAGTGGGGTGATCGGACTCCGATGATCTCTACCTTCCCGCTTCTTGCCAGATTGCTGCTTCTGGAGCCTTCAAGACCTCTTTCCTTCATTTATCAGTGGGTGGAATCTCATGTAGGGTGTCAGGAGTTCCCTTCCCGGAATAAATGGGAAATGGACTTGGGTCCGTTAGAGGACTGGGAATGGGATATGGCCAAGGTAGGACCAGCAATGGTGGCAACGTCGACTAGACACCAGATGATACAGTTGAATATCCTACATTGAATTTATTATACGCCGGTCAGACTGCATAGAATGGGGAATTCTGGTACCGACAGTTATCTCCGGTGTGATAATGTTCCGGGCACATACCTTCATATGATTTGGGATTGTCCTGCAGTTGGGAGATTTTGGAAAGAAATCATGCATGTTGTGGTCCTGGTGCTGGGGAGACCTGTTCCTGTGACTCCGAAACTTTGTTTCTTGTCTATCTTCCCTGATGAGATTGAGGATGCAGCTGACAGATCCCTGCTAAGAGAGCTCTTGGTGTTGGCAAGAAAGGTGGTGGCCATGAACTGGATGTCGAACGGTGCTCCCAATTGCAGGGCATGGATTAATTTAGTTCTACAGTGCATTCCACACTATAGGTTGGTTTACTTGCATCGGGGCAATCCAAACAAGTTTGACAAGATATGGGGACGTTGGCAGAACTGTTAGATGCATAGTGCTGATTCTCATCTGGCACTTGATGCTGTACATCTTGATGGCAATGAATGATTTGGGTCATGCTGGCTGGTTGCATGCGTGGCTGTGTGGCGTGGTCGATGTGTGACGCTGTGTTTGAGCCCTGTATTTATTGAGATCCTGCGGCTTTGTTGGCGGGCGGGTGGGGGGGGGTGCTGCGGGCTCGGGGGAGAGAGGACTCGGGGATGGGGTAGGGGAGTTTAACAGAAGTTAAGTTAGGTTAGTTCTTTTGGGGGATTTGGTTTTACATAACAATAAAACCTCAGGTTGGCTCTGTACAATCTATTGATATGCTTATGTTCTTTTCATTGTTACATATACCTGTATATGTTTCCTGTATCTGAATGATTTTATATGTATTTCTCTTTATTTGTGATTTGTATGGAGCAATCTGATAATAAAATATATTTAAAAAAAGAAAAAAACTCCTTGGGGAGCTTTTTACACAAAGATCTTATTTTGCAAAATAACCATAGGGGTATCCATTCAATTTTAAATAAGAATAACTTAAATCAACAACAAATACTAGTGGAATAAAGCTAAGTTTTAATAGGATATAAGTTCATTTAATAGGCGTCAAACATTATTTATATCTTCCAGCAAGTGGGATCAAACTGTTGGCAAATCCCAAATAAGATTCCAAAGCAGTAGAGACATGGCATTAATTTATCAAGTGTTGTAAACCTTCAGTATCTCATTTGAAGACTGTATTGAATTCCAAAGTCAGAGAACTAAGCTTTCAGAAACCCAAAAGGATATATTAGATAAGGTAATGCTATTATGAATCCCTTTTCTCAGATAGAAGACATTGCAACGATAATTACAATGAAAAGGGTAATAGAAAAGATAAGGGAAGTGAAAGTTGCAAAGAATTAACTGGAAAGGCAGATTTGGCATGTAATGAAATATCCTGTGATGCAATTAAACACCAAGAATGATATTGAATTAGAGTGTGTACATAGAAGGTTCACTTAGATTGATCTGATACATTCCTGTACATTTTAACTCATTTGATGCTAGAAAGAGCTCAATACAGAGTACTATAGCATCTGGAAAAGGGTGTGACAGTCTGGAAAGGGTATGAGCTAATTTTCCCTCTACATCTGGTATAGCTGCTTTGGACTACAATTCTTAAAATCCTTAATTGGCCAACATTCAGCCGAGAATGACAGTACATTCAATACAACAAAAACGGGAGGGCTGCAGGTTTCCATCCCCTAGACTACACTGTTGTGTAATTACTTGTGGTATTTTATATTCTATATGCACTACACAAATATTGTGTGCAAGAAATTATTAAACTATGTGAACTTTAATTGAGAAACGATGTTACTTGTAGATAGAGAATTTGTTTTAGCTTGTTTGTGCCTGTAGCCAATCTGATTTAGGTGTCTGAGTAGTGAAGCTTATCCTTTCCAACATTTCACAAACGGAAATGGCACACTAAAAGCCACTGTCAACATATAACTGCTAAAACACAGATTCCCTGCCTATACTGATCTGTTAATGGCCAGACAAATCAAATAATAGTGATGTGCATGGAATGGTTATAGATTTCATAATGTGATTTTCTTTATACAGCATAATATTTTCTGTCCTGTAAATTAATTCCTAGTGTGTTATATGTCTGTGATCACTCCTGTGCCTGAGTTTCTTTCTGTTACTTGCAGAATTAAACCAGTAGAGCCCCCCATTTCCTTCTGTGCTCTAAAAAAATGACGAATTGCTTGTGCAATGCATTGGAAACATTACTAACTTTCAACGGCTTTTGTCTCTATTATTGTAGAAATGTAGGGATAGCTCAGTAGGAGTGTTATTTACTAAAAAATAAAAACCTATTTTATAAAATGGAATGATGAAATTTGCTAAGCACATTAAAATGAATCATTTTATAATAGTAAAATGTTTAAATGTTTTTGCTTCCAAAAATGCCTTTCTCAGAAGAAAAAATGCATCAAAACCTTTCACAAAAATTTCACATTAGCGAATGTTCTTACATTTAGTACAAATGATAGTAGAAACACATATCTCTTTGGAAATTATGAAATATTTTCATAAATTCCATGAATGGGAAAACGGTGGGAAAAATTTCACATAGCGTTAAATTGTGCAAGAATGATAATTTGATCTTTAGTACATTTTGCTGTATGGTGGTGTAAGGCAATTTGAATTCAGAAAAGACTGATAAATTCAAACCTTTCAGAGCTAGACTCTTGGTCCATGTATAGTATTTTGGAGGACACATTTTCAGCATTTGGTATCCATCTGTTTAAAGAAGAAACATCATAAGAAATCTAATGTGGTATTGCAACATCATACAATCTCAGCACACATCATAGACATTTTAGTTCATTTTGATACAAATCGCTATTTTTATTTAGTTTTATATGCGCTATATTATCACTCAACAGCCTTCACCCCCCTTACTGCCATAAAGCCTAGTGTGGTAGATCTAATTTACAGGCTAGTTATATAATACTGCTACCCTCTGAGACCCCAATGAAAACTGATAATTCAGTCACCATCACTTCATGCAAAGTGAAGCTATTCTAGGGCAAGCTAGTTGTAGTTGAATGGAACAGCTAAACATTCCCAAAATTTTGGGGGTAAATGTTTCTTTTAACCCCTTGAATTCTATAGGTCTCCAACACATTGCAAAGCAATCTCAGAAATATGTACATTAAGGAGTATGAGGACTGAGAGGGAGCTGGACGAAGAGGTATTTCTCAAAGGAGACACAAACTTCCTGCTCAAAATGCTGGACTATCAGAGATGTGGCTCACTCCTGTCCCAGGAAAGGTAGGCAAGTGGGAGGGAAGCTCAGGGAAGAGAGGTGAGACTGTGGGAGCGAGAATGAGGGAAGTGGGAGAGAAAGAGAAGGAATACACTGAGGGATTGAAAGAGAGGGAAGGGTAGAAAAGCTTTCAGAGATAGATATTGAAAGACAGGAGAAATAGAATGGGGTAAAATACTGGGGGAGAAGATTAGTGAAGAGGCATATGTGGTTCAGTGATTACTAGTGGACAATGGAAGGAGGCTGGGTGTCAGTGTATATATCTCTCTGTGACTACCAGTAGACAGTGGGACAAGGCTGAGGTATCAGAGGTGAAACATTTCAGTTCTGTAATTACCAGTGGAATAATGCTGGCATGTCAGACAATGTATGTGAGATTTTTTGAGACTACAAGTGGACAGAAGGATCAGGCTGAGAGGTCAGTGTATGTGTGGTTCTGTGAACCCCAGTGAAACATGGCTGGGGGTTTCAGACAGTGTTAATCAGAGGAGGGGGACTAGGATGGGGGCTAAAAACTAGGTGAGAGGGTAGCTCAGGGAGACAGACAAGACTGGGGAGGAAAAAACAAGAGATAAGTGGAAAGGGGGAATCACAAAAAGAGGTTAGAGAAGGGGGACTGGGAGAGGGGGATAAAGCAGAGAGCAGAACAGAAAGGGGGTTGAGGGAGGAAAAAAAATGAGTGAAAGATTAGAACATTATAGGAGT
Organism: Rhinophrynus dorsalis; assembly: GCA_037306005.1. NCBI lineage: Eukaryota > Metazoa > Chordata > Amphibia > Anura > Rhinophrynidae > Rhinophrynus > Rhinophrynus dorsalis. The sequence goes on from CM074722.1 coordinate 183,079,221, forward strand.
AGAGGGGTGAGAGATGGAGATAGAAAGGGGGAAGAAGACTGGGGCAGGTAAAGAGTAGATAATAGACCAGGGAGAGGGAAAAAAGACTGGGTGGAGGAGCTGTTGGCATTATGGAATGGTATATTTCCATAATTTAATAGTGTATTACCCTGCTGAACTCCTGTAAAAGTATATTGCCTTTCTAGACATATGTAGTAGCGTATTGCCATGCTGTACTCCTATAATGGTAATTTCACTGCTGATATCCTATAATAATTATACTTATAGTCTCCACTAACGACAACTGTTTGCTGATCTCGTGTTTTGGTAATTGTCCTCCTGGTGTCTTGCAATGGTTCAGTATCTGATGATCTCCTATAATTGTAATTACCTTCTGGTCTCCTATAACACTATATTGTCTTTTTGGTTATCGCTAATGGTGTTTGACTGCATTAAATAAGACAAACACACAGTTATTTTGTATAATTACTGAAACATTGTCCTTATGACAAGCTGTTGATGCTTACATATTGCAATAATGTAACACCTGCATGACTCAATTACAAGTGTGTGTGTGTATATATATATATATATATATATATATAGATAGATATAGATATATAGATATATATAGATATATATAATGTGTTGAACTCTGTAAAAAAAAAAAAAAAAAAAACAGGACTTGACTGGATGCCAGCCACAGATAGTACTTATAATGCAGAAGAAACAACTGTACTCCCAGGACTTGCTTGAAGATCAAAGAGATGCAAGTTTATTAATCAACATTTCACACCCACTTTGGAGCCTTTGTCAAGACTGCAGATTTTTCAAGATTGCAGAACACGTGAAAAGTATTAAATATCCTAAAGTGATAAAACACTAGGGATACACCATAGGAATAAATAAAATTTTCCATTTATTTCACTGGGTCTTTTAATTCATCCATTGGGTTTAAATCAGTGGGCATTTTAATTTGTCCCCTGTGAGTGCTGTTGATTTGAATCTGAATTGCTTCTCTTTAGCTTTCGGCTAACTCTCCTAGTTGAGCTACCAGAGCTACAAATGGGTGAGTGCCTCTGTTATTACTGGTTATTCTTTAGGGATGTCAGAGACTTTGTCCTGGGGGACCATACAGGGATAATTCTAATTGTAGAAATTAGCTGAAATTCTGTTTAAAATGTGTTCAAATGACCTCATATGTGAACAATGGACTATTGGTCCAAGGTAGGGAGTGAAAATAACTAACCGACATTTATGGTGATAAAGTGGGTTTTGCCAGACATTCTTAGTGTCTTATCTTATGAGAAAAACAATCCCCTATGAGAACGTCTAGGAAATGACAAATTTATATGACGTTTCATGCCCTCTTACATACATCATTGATGACATAAAAGCTGATTATATGTAAGAAATTTAAGTAGAGTAAGAGCTCCACTTAGAGTCTTGAGAGCATTATAACTGGGATTATCCACATTCCTTGAATAATTAGGGATATATTAATATCCAATCAGGGCAGACCGGTGATGTCACGGTATAATGAGATGGATCTTTGTCCAATCATTAGAAAAAGGTGGGGATAACTGATAAGGAAAAATTTGTCAATATAATGCAAATGCTCTTGGTTAAGGGGTCTTTTTGACTTCCTAAAAAAGGGTCCCTGACTTCACCTCCTGAAATAGAAAAGACTTCACTTCCTGAGAGAAAATTTTGAGTTCCTGGGTTCTCTTGGCTGATGATCAAATTCCTGACCACACCTTATAACTTCAAGAATCCACACTGATTGACCTGGTAATTATATTTTATTTATTCTAATTCTGCCTAATTTCAAAATAAGTATATTTCCTCGATAATTGAGGAAAATTATATATATACATATTTGTCCATAAAAGCCTGGCCAGTTTTATGGAAAATATTATAATCTGCTATATATTTAGCATAGTCATTAAGAAATTATGCAGAATTAATTAATTAATTTATTGTTATAAATTACCAGAGAGATCATAAAATAGAGATAGCAGTGAGATATATTTATCCTTGTTTATATTGGTTAATATAATTTTGAGTATGTCTAGAATATTGGGTTTCTGGTAAAATTATAATAGCTGATATTTAATCAAGGGAATTCTTGGAATTCATTATTAACTCTCTAACTGCTGTTTGTCTATTTATTTGTGGTGTGCATTCTAAAGTTCTTTGTATATGTGCCAGGCTTACATTTTGTAATTGAAGGTATTATCTCAATAGACAAAATAACTTCTGGGTGTGGCATCTGTTTTAAAAGTGTGGATTAACCCTTGGAGTGCCTGTAGGTTTGATATAGGTTGCTATTGTCATAATATATGTTGCCTGAAGTTGGTTACTTTATAGACATATGTTACTGGATTAATTCTGGGTATTTATATAATCTTTGTCTGACTATATTAATTGCAATTTATATATTTTATTCAGAGGTATTTAATATTGAATTCAGTAGATAATTAAATTATAGAGATTTAAATCTGGGATTCTATTCCAGTTATTCCCTAAATTTAATTATTATTTATATATGATACAAGGAATTGTTTGAGGAATTATTTAATTCATCTCACAATACCCCTTACATCATAATTGGCATAGTCTATACAGTTTCTGGGGCAGAGGTATTAAGAGACCCTGCAGCCAACTGTATTATATTAATTGTAACAATCAATTAACCTATTCTATGCTGCTGAATGCAATTATTGTTATTATACCCCTGAATATACTTATGTGTGGTTAACCCTTGCACCGCTGGTAATCTTTATGATAAATAGTGTGGTTTGATTTTCTGTGTACCTATTATAATTGCTAGTCACTTATATATTTCATTGCTGCTGATACTTGTATATATATTGTATTTTAATAAAATATATATTTTTGCACAAATATGAAGGATTGATTCTTGTGATCAATTCGTTACTGTGAAGTAGCGTGTCAATACATATTAAAGATAAAGTTCTCGAATTATTTTATTGTCAATTGCCTATTTAAGTGAAGAAATCCAACCTAAGTGATTCTCTGTTTTAACCCTTTGGATTCCTTCATATAAATAGCCCAACAGGGATTATAGGATGATGTGAACAGAAAAGGGCACCCGCAAGCTATATTTTGATCTCTTAAGAGTTCAATCCCCCTCACAGTTTAATTATCATGTTCTATTTTATATGTATCACCCTCACAGTTGAACATCTTGGACATTTCACTTGTGATACATTGGATGAGTGTGAAGCTGTAATAGTGCAGGAAGCACCATCCAGTCCCTGGATCTCTGGTGTGAGGGCTGGTATTGCAGATATCTGGGGCTCACTTCATTGACCTGCTCTAAAGTAAATTGGTGTTAATGGAGGTCTACATTTCCCTATATGCTACTCAATTACCCATCTTCAATAGAACGTTGCAGATCATTGAATTGCTCAATGAGTCTACTGACACTTAGAGCACAGAAAATTAATAAATTTTTTCTGTATATTTCAGACCATCAACTCACTGTCTATAGTCCACTAGACTTGCTAAATAAATTTAAGAAACCATACAAGCCTAAAACTAACGCCTGTCACATTCTCACTGAGGGGAGAAAAAGCTCAGCCAAGCAAGATAAATCCTTTCCACACCACACAAACTCACAAACTATCAGAACACCAAAAAATGCTACTACAAAACACCTGCACAAACAACGTAGAACCAAACAAGCCCCAAACACCCTTATACAAAAGAACAAACACACCTGTAACATCACATGCACCTCTACCTAGCAGGACACAACATGCTCCTGGACACCTAACAATGCCAAGGCAGCATTTCCCGAAACATCACTTACATGCATGACAACTATCAGACATTCACAAGAGATGCACTCTATTCACTCACCAAACCCATATATTCTTAACTTGCTACTGCTATTGTTGATGAGACAAAACAGAGCACAGGTTCTGGGTAAGGTCACTCACTGTGAGAATCATGGCCATGCTGGTAAACTACCTTATCCCACATCATAGCACTATGCTTATCTACAAACTCAACATGTTACCTTATTGTTTGCATAGAACATATTGGATCAGACTGTCATGTACACCTCTGAACCAGGTACTGACTTAGCTGCTGCTGTATCACCCAGGATTGCGGCTCCAGCCATCCAGCAGTCACAAGTGCCAAATCAGGGAAGCAACCATAGCAAACCAGGCACACTTTGTAATATTTGTTTCTACATTCCTCTATTTCGGCTCTGCTGAAGAGCCTCCATTTGGTCGTGTGACCAGAATCTCCATCTGGCAGCTATACAGCTCATCTCAGAAAAAGGGGAGGGACAGTGGAACTTTATCTTCCTATATCTCTGAAACCATAAAGTTTTGAGAGATGGAACATTTATTGCTTAGTTTAATATTGTAATAGCTACACTATCGGAGTTTAACCCTTTCAGTGATGGAGGCTCGGGCCATTTCCTGTACCCTGCAGGCCAGACACATTTTCAGCATTTTTGCTATCCTTCTGTTTAGGCTTGATTTACTCTGGGAATTTCTAGTTACATATGGAAAACTATATATTGTTTTTTTCAGAAAGAATTGAGCTTTCTCATGGTACCTTACATGAAGATAATTTTGCATCATGCAAAAAGCTATGATGTCATAATGACAAAAAAGTTAAAATTTACTCATTTTGCTAAAATCACATACTATGTATCAAAAACATGTACCTTGATTGAAAAAGTTTCAATTATTTGAAAAAGCCCTGAGTCCCCCGAGTAAAAGAATACCAAAATTGTATAGTTTTACCTAGGTCCATGGCTAGTGTAGAGCCCTAATCACCAGCAGCGCAAAATGACATTTTCAACTTTGAGTTAATACGCACATTCTAGAGTTTTTGTGGTAAATCTACCCTAAAACAGTGGAATAACTATATAAAACTACATATTTCTAGAAAGAAGACAACCTGCTGCATCTAATGAGGCATGACATGCGTTCGTACCCCAAGCTTGTTGTGCACAAATGCCCCCAGAAGGTGGCGCTAATGAAAAAAAAGGCATTTTCTTACATTTCTGCCCCTTCAAATGTACTGAAATTTGTAAAAGAAACATGGAATTTCCAACTGTATCCATTTGCTAGTGCTCTTAGGAGAAAAATGACACCCCGTTGGCATGAGTTGACCTACCTCAGGGTGCGCTATAAGTGCAAAACTACACCTACTACAACTTTAAATTTTTCTAACATTTTCTCAAACATTACTTGTCTGTACACAAATGGTTATAACAACTACAGAAGTGAAGAAAGGGTCACAAACTATGCCATTTTGGAAAGAAGACAACGTGCTGCATATAATGAGTGCTGACTTGCCTTCTTACCCCAAGTCTGGTGTGCATAAATGCCTCCAGAAGGTGGCATTAATGAAAAAAAAGCATTTTCTTACATTTTTGTCCCTTCAAATGTACTGAAATCTGTAAAAACCATGGAATTTCCAACTGTACCCATTAGCTTGTGCTCTTAGGAGAAAAATGACACCCCATTGGCATGAGTTGACCTACCTCAGGGTGCGCTATAAGTGCAAAACTACACCTACTACAACTTAAAATTTTTCTAACATTTTCTCAAACATTACTTGTCTATACAAAAATGGTTATAACAACTAGAGAAGTGAAGAAAGGGTACACAAACTATGCCATTTTGGAAAGAAGACAACCTGCCGCATCTAATGAGGGCTGACTTGTCTTCTCACCCCAAGTCTGGTGTGCACGAATGCCTCCAGAAGGTGGAGCTAGTGAATAAAAAGGCATTTTCCTACATTTCTGCCCCTTGAAATGTATTGAAATCTGTGAAAACCATACAATTTTCAACTGTATTCATTAGGTAGTGCTCTTAGGAGTAATATGACACCCCATTGTTGTTTGAGCAGCAGGATGATTAGGCATCTGAAAGGGAATGGGATCAACAATAATAGTAACATGGGAGTGTTTCAGTTTTTATGTAGACTCAGAAGCGGAAGGTTTTGGTAAAACACAGTTTTATTAGCACGCACAGAATAACAGTAACCCTCATGGGTCCGGCATACAGATAAATATAAAACTGACACAGGACAGGTTACAAAGATATGAATAACCCACACAGGTCCAGTATGTAAGAACAATATACAATACTGACACAGGGCAAGTACAGTTCATATGATACAGTGTGAATATGGCAGAATGATACTATTAGGCCAGGAACAGTGGATAGACCCTAATAGTGGAAGGCCCACAGTATACTCTCTACGCAGAGGGTGACAATAGTGACTGTAGTCACAGAGGAGCAAGTGAAGCCAGGACATGCGACTGGCTACTGGGCACCAGAGGAAGGCGGCAACCAGCGGTATCATGAACGCCAAACTGGGACTGCAATGTTTCGTGACCCAAGTGCACAGCACCGGATGGTGCAACATAATGCCAAACAGAGACAGCAATGGATAATGACCCAAGTGCACAGCACCATAAAGAGCAATGTAATGCCAAACTGAGACTACTGTGGATATTGATCCAAGTGCACTGTATCACTCCGCAAGGGGTTAACGAACGCTCCGGTCTGAGACAACTGCTAGTTGTAAAGATAGCCTGAGGTGCCCAACAGTAACCCAACCTCAGGGGAAGCAGTAAACAGACCAAGAGATCGTGGTGCAACCGGAACACTCTATCGGAGTGTGAGCAAATAGGCACTATGGAGAGAACGGGTCACAGATAGGACTATTTACACAGTAACCGAGGCAACCGGAGGTCTGGTACAGACCAAGAGAGAGTGTGTGTGTGTAATTCTGGCTGCACAGCAGGAGGAGGATGTCCTCCAAGTTGGAACAGTACACGGAGCAGGAACTTCAGCCAAGCCGGGTCAGTACACGGAACAGGAACTTCAGCCAAGCCGGGTCGATACACAGAGCAGGAACATCAGCTAATCTGGGTCAGTACACAGAGCAGGAACGTAAACAGGCAGAATAGCAGGCAGTCCGGGTCATACACTGATATCACACGAAATAACGGAACAAGCGCTAGGCAACGGAAACACCACAAAAGGGCAGCGCATAAGTGACAGCACTGAGTATTTAAAGGCTGTCACTGGGAGGAGCAAAACATCGTAGCAAATAAAAGGTATCAGGAAGTAACGTGTCAAAATATCGCCCGTATAGCATGGGCACCATGATAGGGAGATGGATGATGATGATGGTTCTACTTGCCACGACTAGCTCCAGTGATGCGTCTGAGGCAGTAACAGCACAATAAGTCTCCCCAGTACATGTGGAGAAAATAAGAAGTTGGCCAATAATTCTTCTCCACCTGCCCCTCCTACAAAATCATGGGTGTTATTAGAATATACATTTTTGCCTCAAGAGCAGGAACTGTGGCTCTCATCAGCAACTGCAATGTGCACAGTGTGAGTGGTAAATAACATCTGGGGGCACAAGTGTATCCAAACACCATGAACCAGTACTGCCGCTGTCACTATACCCTTTGTCCACAACTGGCTAAGGACACATGACAACTTGCTGACAGTTTAATAGTAATGATGAACCCTCCCTGCCACCATCTTAGCATAGACTATGGGATGGAATCTCTTCAGATGCCGCTTGATGCCCTGCTTGTCACTCTCCTCCACCACACTGGCATGTGTGGTCAGTGCACCACAGTGTGCAATGGGTGGAGACTAACTGACACATCCTAATATCAGCAGAGTGGCTATCATTTATTGGGGGACGTAACGGTGAATGAGGTGGATTGGCAGAAGATATAGTTACCCTAGAGGAAGAAGGTGATGGTGATGGAAAAGCTAGTTGTTTCGCTCGTCATGGAACTTCCAGTCTCTTCATGGATTTCTCTATTCTTCCTTCTCTTTGATCTCTACCTCACCTCTTGTTGCCTTTCTGGAGAGTCAGGGGTATAGTAACAGCAGTGCTTGATTTCTGTGGTTGGTGTTTGTCTTTTACATGTTTGACATAAATGTCATGGTGTCTGTTTTTCATGTGTGATATCAGGGCGGTTGTGCCAAGGTGCATTCCCTCCTTTCCCCTTCTCACTAACTTGTCACAAATAGTGCACAGTGCCATTGGTGATGACTGCACTATGCCTGCCCCAAGAAAAAATAGTCCCACACCCATGACTTCAGGGGATAAGGATAGTGAACAGGTGGAGAAGGACGGCCACTTTCTTCTTCTCCGCCACATTCCGCTTCACTGTCTGTTCTGGTTGTGGATGATATTTTGCTGCTGCTGTTGCTACTGCCTCAGATTCAGCACTGCAACTAGGATCAGGAGTATTGCTACTGCTGGCAAGTGGAACCTGTCCTAGTCCCACATCACTTGTTGACCCCATTCTCACTGTGTCCATGGTAGTCTGAGGCACACTAGCCTGCTCCGCAACATCCTGCTGCTCTTGCAACTCAGAAGCAGAAGGAATTAGAGCAGTTGCAAATTCTGGCAGATTCCAAAAGCTCGTAGCTAGTGGTGGTGATGCCCATCCTTTTCCCTGTCTCCCATTCCTTCTCAGTTTATGATAAAAAGGTAATCAATGTCAATGTCAATATACCAGGCAAGGCAGCCTTAGGACTGGCAAAACGAGTGAGTAGGCTGTACCGGCCTTGCCAATATACCGGGCAAGGCAGCCTAACAAGGACTCAGTGTAGGCAAGTACTGGTACATAATAAAGGTGGTCTCAGCGACTGGTGAAGAGGTGGAGCAAACCAGTTGCAAGTGCTGGACAACAAGGAGACCTACCGCTGCTGTATAGGAATCAGCAAGCAGCCGGTGAATAGGAGCAACCAGTACCTGCGTACTGGACTAAAGGGAAACACAATCGGTGCTGTAAAGGAGCAAACCAGTACCCGCCTACTGGACTACACGGAGGCAAAACTAGTGCTGTATAGGTGGCAATAAGCAGCCGGAAAACATAGGAGTGAACCAGTACCCGTGTACTGGACTAACACAACCGGTGCTGTAAATGAGCAAACCAATACCCGCGTATGGTACTTCACGGAGATGCTACCGGTGCTAAGAGGTGGCAGTAAGCAACCGGAATACATTGGAGCGAATCAGTACCCGCGTACTGGACTAACACAACCGGTGCTGTAAATGAGCAAACCAATACCCGCGTATTGGACTACACGGAGACTCTACCTGTGCAGAGAGGTGGCAGTAAGCAACCGGAATACATTACAGCGAACCAGTACCCGCGTACTGGACTACACAACCGGTGCTGTAAATGAGCAAAATAATACCCGCGTATTGGACTGCACGGAGATGCTACCGGTGCAGAGAGGTGGCAGTAAGCAACCGGAATACATTGGAGCGAACCAGTACCCGCGTACTGGACTACACAACTGGTGCTGTAAAGGAGCAAACCAGTACCCGCGTACTGAACTACACAGAATACGCCCAGAGATCAGAATGTCACCAAAGCGACCATGATAACGGAGAATATCCAAGACGATCCAGGAGCAGGAGGGACAGCCAGGCCGGGACAGGAAGCTGGAATAGTAACGGCAGTCAACCGGAGTAGGAACAGAAGCAGGAACGTCAGCCCAAACCGGATCAGGAACGGAGGCAGGAACCACTTCAGCAGAGAAGGCTGTCAGTCAGGTAGGCAGACAGACACTGGAGAGTAGAGAATTCAACCAAGGCCCATGGAAAACAGGAAACAAATGCAGGTGGCTACTGACATAGAGACAACACGAAAGGGCAACCAAAGGGTGCCAGAACCCAGTCTATATACGCACTACTGGGCGGACTAAAGACAGGCAGCCAATGGGAAAACCTCACAGATAACTGACAGGAAAAGGCAGCAATCATGGGCACCGTGATAAATTGCCAACAGCTCTCTGTCCCCAATCTCTTAATGACTCTGGGCGCTGGATAACTTCTTAGAGAAAAACCCACACGGTCTTAGACCACTCCCAGGGTCCAGACGTTGTGACAACACTGCCCCTACCCCAGCTTCAGAGGCATCGACCTCTAAAGTGAATGGAAGGGAAGGGTTAGGGTGGGACAGTACAGGAGCAGAAGCAAATGCGGATTTCAGTGACTCGAAGCAAGTTCAGCTGTCTGAGACCACTGGGAGGGGTTAGCACCCTTGTGTGTGAGATCGGACAGTGGCTTTACAATGGTGGAAAAATTCCGAATGAATTTCCAATAATAGTTGGCAAAGCCAAGAAAACATTGGATAGCCTTGAGACCCTTAGGACGTGGCCACTGCAGGACCGCTGCCAGCTTCTGCTTGTCCATTGCAATGCCATCTTTGGAGATCACAAGGCCTAGAAAAGGGACCATATTCCAATTAGTGGAATCTTGTGTAATTCTTCAAAAGAGCTGTCCATAAAATACCCAGCTGCTCCGGAATCCACTAGGTCCAGAACCTCCACCGAGAATTCTGTCCAAGAAATCACAGCTTGAACAGTAGGCTTTTGATTAGCCAGATCTAGAGACGTCTGAACGCCACCGAGGACCTGTTCCCCAAGGTACCCTAGGTGCGTTCATTTCCCGGCCGTGTAGGGCAGGAACGTAACACATGCCCAGCTAGGCCACAGTACAGACAGAGGCCCTGTCTGCGGCGATGAGCCCTCTCCTCCTTGGTCAACCTAGTGAACCCTAACTGCATAGGTTCACTGCTCTCACGATTACATTCAGGAGGCATGGGAGGTATGGGTGGGGAATTTTGTCTTGGCCGTCCCCATTCTCTGGCCCTTTGTCTACGGTCTTTGGCCGCCATTCTCTCCCTAATGCGGGAATCAATTAGAATAGAAAAGTCAATAAACTCGTCCAAATCACTCGGCAAGTCTCTGGCAGCTATCTCATCTTTGATACGGTCACAGAGACCCTGTGCAAATGCTGCCACGAGCGCCTCATCATTCCAGCCCACCTTTGCTGCCAATGTGCGAAATTCAATAGCGTATTCTGCAATGGTACGAGATCCCTGCTGGATCTCCAACAATCTTTTGGCAGCAGAGGCGGCTCTTCCAGGGAATTCGAATACTCTACGAAATGCTCTTAAGAACTCATTAAATTTATTAGTACATGGTTTTGCTGCTTCCCACGAGGGGTTTGTCCACGCCAGTGCTCTGCCCGTTAGCAAAGAAATCATGAGCCCGACCTGACTTCGGTCACTGGGAAAGGCTTGAGGAGTTAACTCTAGGAAAATCTCCAACTGGTTTATGAACCCTCTGCACAAGGTAGGTTCACCATCGTATCTAAGAGGTAAAGGAGCCATAGCAGTTAACCCTCTATTCAAGTTTTCTTGTGTCACAGATTGGGCATCCGGTGTCGTGACTGGGGGGACCACCGAGGCCTGTACTGGTTTATCTAAGTTAGCGGTATGCTCTAGTAAGGATTGCATGGCCAGTGCCATCTGGTCCATGCGCTGTTCGTGTATATCCATCCTCCAGTGGATAGTTTGTGTATTACCATCACCTGTACCGTCTGAAGACATGGCCCTTTCATACTGTAACGGTTTTCAGTACGCTCAGAGGCAGGAAATTTGGTAAAACACAGTTTTATTGAAACCAGACAGAATAAAGTAACCCTTGCGGATCCAGCAACAGAAAAAACAGTACTGACACAGGACAGGTTACTAAATAACATTAACCCACACGGGTTCAGCACACATATATCAGAGAGCAATACATATACTGACACAGGTCAGGAACAGTTCGTGTGATATAGTGAGACACTGATGGTAAATGCTATTAGGCCAGGAGGCTGGGAGGCCCTAATAGCGGGGCCCAAGAAGCACTCTCTGTGGATAAGTGCCAAAATAGAGACTAGGCCCAGGAAGGGTGAGCGAGGCCCAGATGGATCACGACTACCAGTAGTACTGCACCCGGAGGAACAACAGAACACCCAGAAATACACACAGACTGCGACCCAAGGTAACAGTACCGTACAATAGATGTAATAACGCTAGGCTCGATGGCAACTGCCAGGTAACAGAGCCTACTGAGGCGCCCTGGAGACCAACCTCAATAATGGAGTTGTGACTAGCCAGCGTATAATGTGCCAAAAAATAGCTCCTACCCAGGTGAGTACCGGACGGCCCTGGTAACAGGCGCTTGGCTTGTTGGCGACTGACAAGAGCGGAGACTAACTGTGGCGCCCAGGAGAACAACCACAGTGCTAACAATAACAAGCCAAACAGGCCGTGTCGGTACACGGAGCAAGAACGTCAGCCAATCCAAGTCGATACTCGGAGCAGGAACGTCAGCCAGGACGGGTAGGTACAAGGAGCAGGAACGTCTGCCAATCCAAGTCGGTACACTTAGCAGGAACGTCAGCCAGACCGGGTCGGTACATGGAGCAGGAACAGGATCAGAGAGAGTAGTCAGGCAGTCCGGGTCATACACAGGATATCACACGTTAACGGCAGCAAGCTCTAAGCAACGGGAACACCACGAAAGGGCCCTGTATGAGTGACAGGGCACAGTACTTTAAGACTACCACTGGGTGGAGTAATCACATGCTAGCCAATAAGAAAGCATCAGAAATTATGTGTCAAAATTTCACCAGCAATACATGGGCACAGTGATAGGTAATCAACAATAGGATTCTGTAGGCTTGATCCGTGGACAGGTACAGGAACAAGTAGAACCACAACAGCCCCACACTGCAACTAGGTGAGAAAGGGTGATGGGTGACTGCAGGGCAACTCCCTAGGAGGCTAGGGATAGCAGAGGCAACATAGGCAGGACACTGGCAGTGATCAATTCCTAGTATGTGTCACGGTTTTTTGATGAACACTCAGACCATATTGGTAAGGTAAAAATGACTTTAAGATAAAGTACACACACGTAGTTAGGCCCTTAGACCCACACAAACAGAACATAAATATATACAGGTAGATGAGGTAATAGCAAGCCAGCAATAGAAATGTATGATGGAATGAAAACAATCACTGGCAATGGAGGTTCTGGCTTGAGCTGGACAGGCAGCAGGCATCGCAGTCCGAGAATTGACCACAGGACCTTGGTGACAGATGGTCCAGGAGTAGATGGCTGGCACAACCCAGATGCCTGGGAGGCACAGAACCCAGAGGAGCGAGGCAACACTACTGGCACAACCCAGACGCCTGGGAGGCACAGAACCCAGAGGAGCGAGGCAACACTGACCCTGGCACTGGATACAAATGGACCGAGGCAACTCTCACAAGCAACCCTAGAATGTTAGGGGTGGATCGAAATAATAATATATAGATGGAGGCAACCAGTGTCCCCTCACTCTGAGGATGGTAACAACGCTGGCTCTTGAGCCCAAGGCTACTGCAGAGAGGATTATGCACAACCCTACCTGGAAGATCCAGGCACACAAAGGGTCAACCGGTAACGCCCAGTGATATACTGCAACTCCCAAAGGGAGAGAGCCCAGCGCTGTAAAGGAGATGGACACAGAGAGATCAGAGTAACGCAGTCAGTGCTATGAACACTGTACCGGTGCTTCCCGTGTGTACACCGCCTGAGGAAGTTAAGAGAGTAGCTAAAGCACGAATGCTTAGCCAACGGTTGACTGAACAATAGCACCACACGGCACACACTGACTAGCGTAACAGCAAAGTCACAGCAAGTGTAGCTGGACCAAACGGAGCCAACCAAGCAGTAAGCTAGGCACAGGTGGCAACAGAGCGGTAAATACGCTAGACTCAGACTGTAATGGAATAGGTACTCAGCCAGTTACGGTCAGTAACGGAGCGGGTTCTCAGCCAGACACAGTCAACAACAGAGCGGGATCTCAGCCAGATATAGTCAGCAATGGAGCGGGTTCTCAACCAGATATGGTCAGCAACGAAGTGTGTTCTCAGCCAGATACAGTCAGCAATGGGGCATCAGGAAACTCAGGAACATTGTCAGGCAGGCCAGGTCATACACGATCAGCATACACCATAGTGTAGACATGACAGAGGTTATAAAGGCTATCACTGGGCAGCGACAAAGATACTTGGCCAATCAGAATGAGATAAGGAAATAGAAGAATCAGAATGTCGCCGCCTGCAGCCAGGAGCACGGGCACCGTGATAGTATGCTAGGGATAACGGAGGCAACACAGACAGGACTCTGGCAGTGACCTGACCCTAGAATGCTAGGGTTAACGGAGGCAACACAGACAGGACTCTGGCAGTGACCTGGCCCTAGTATGCTAGGGTTAACGGAGGCAACACAGACAGGACTCTGGCATTGACCAATCCCTAGCACGCTAGGGTTAACGGAGGCAACATAGACACTGGCAAGTGACCAGACTCCCACAGACCCCTGGTGACTACGGGGATAGACAGGCCAGGCAGGCACTGTATAGTATAGCAAGTGAGAGTAGGTGGAATGGGATACAGGGTGCGCACCCTGACAGATCAGATGCCAGCATTGCCCCAATCTGTACACACGGAGGTAGTCAGCCAGTCCAGTCAGAAACGGAACTGGATACACAGCCAGTCCTAATCAGCAATGGATTCGGATACTCAGCCAAGCCAGGTCGGTACACACGGAGTTAGTCAGCCAGTCCTAGTCAGTAAGGGAATCGAATACTTAGCCAAGCCAGGTCAGTGCACACGGAGTTAGTCAGCCAGTCCTAGTCGGTAAAGGAATCGGATACTCAGCCAAGCCAGGTCGGTACACACGGAGTTAGTCAACCAGTCCTAGTCGGTAACGGAATCGGATACTCAGCCAAGCCAGGTTGGTACACATGGAGTTAGTCAGCCAGTCCTAAGTCCGCAACGGAATCAGATCACAGGAGCATCAGGAACCAGGAGCGTAGTCAGACGAGCTGGGTCATACATGGAACAGGAACAAGCAGTAAACAAAAGCTAGGCACGGGTACACCACGAAAGGGCACTGTAAAGATGACAGGAGTGAGTTTATAAAGTCAAGCCCTGGGAGGAGCCTGAGTCCCAAAGCCAATAAGAATAAGGCAATGGTAAACCCGAAAGTAACAATGTCGCCCAGCAGCTGGAATCACGGGCACCGTGATATAACCCTAACAAGCTGCTGGACCTTCTTAGGCATCAGGAACCAGAAGCTTAGTCAGACGAGCCGGGTCATACATGGAACAGGAACAAGCAGTAAACAAAAGCTAGGCATGGGTACACCACGAAAGGGCACTGTAAAGATGACAGGAGTGAATTTATAAAGTCAAGCCCTGGGAGGAGCCTGAGTCCCAAAGCCAATAAGAATAAGGCAATGGTAAACCCGAAAGTAACAATGTCGCCCAGCAGCTGGAATCACGGGCACCGTGATATAACCCTAACAAGCTGCTGGACCTTCTTAGGTCTAGCACTGGTGGGACTGCTTGGGGATGGCAAGGGTGACTTAGGGTCCTCTGCTGTCATACTTGATGTCATCTTCTACTTCCCCTCTCCTGAGTATTACAAGACACACTAGCAGCAGGTTCAGCACTAGTGGCAGCAGGTTCAGCACTGGCAGCAGTCACAGCACTGGTGACAGCAGGGGCAGCATGTCTGACAGTAGGCATAGTATTGGTGGCAACAGGGGCAGCATATCTGACAGCAGGTACAATACTGGTGGCAGCAGGTTCAGCACTGGCAGCAGGCATGGCACTGGTTGCAACAGGGGCAGCACATGTGGCAGAAGGGGCAGCAATGGTGGCAGCAGGGGCAGCACGTCTAGCAGCAGGCGCAGGTGCTGACCTGTCCTGATGTCACTAGTACTACCCTTTTCTCCCTCCCTTCCCATTAAATTTGCCAAGATCCCTAGGGTGATTTAGGGGTACTGGACAGCATTGTTTCAGTTGTGCTCACTTCCTCCTCCTCCTCAGACTCAGTGGACACATAAGGGTCCTTCCAGTTCCTCCTTTGATTATTTTTAAACTTGCTCATAGTGACAGCAGTCACTATGAGCCTCTCCTGCCTCAATTTTGCTTCAGAACATTAAGTCTACCTTGTTCTGTTGCCATTGGGTGAAAAATGTAATCACTGGATTTAAAGCGGATTTTCCAGCGAAATAGCGGACAACAATGTGGTTTTCACAGAATTTCTCGAGGGAACACGGTGAGAGATTTCGCACACCACTTCCCCTGACACAGAGAGAGCAGCCAGATCAGGAAAAAAATTGGATCATACCTGCCTGTCTCAGTCATCCAAGATTTTGTAGTATTTTGGGTAAATATAATTTCTTTCTTCACACTCCCCCACCAAAATGCTCCCAGACTCCCCAAACATAGAAGAAATGTCCTGCCTCCAAGACTCCCTAAACTATACTCCAACATTTCTTTATCTGCCTTTCCTAAATGGCTGAAAAGTTGTGCAGTTTTTCTCTTGCTAACAAACATAGAATGGCTTGCTGCAGGAACCCAACACCGTTTTTATACTATGCCTGCAGCAAAAGAAGGGAAATTACTACTGATTTCAATGTAATGAGATAAGTGGGAAAAATCAGAAAATTGGCACTTTTCACAAAAAAATTCCCTCAATGAATTCCATTTTTTTCCTATTTTGCTTTTGAGGTGAAAGGTTTTGCCCATCCCTAGACTGCAGATGTACCCTGATACCCTGCACTTAATTGCTCTTCACCATATTACCATGCATGATTAGTGAACAACACAGTCCGCAGTGGGCGGACATGAAATTCCAGATCATAACATGTACAGACTCCCTATCACCTGGTGGGGGAGGTAACACTGGCAAAGGGGGTATACCGGAGGAGGATAATGAGGATGCTGAGAGTGCCGGGGTGGAGACAATGGGTACATTTTCTCATACTCAACCCTAGCACATGGATATTATGATGACTTGTATCACACTCATCATCAAATTTCCAGGATATGTTTCTCTTGTCTTTCTCTGAGATTTTAGCCCCCATGCTTTGTGTCATTGTTGAGGGAAAGTGGACACAGTGACAACAGCTCCAAATTTCTTTTTCTTTTTTTGGGGGGATTTCACACTCTTAACATAGACGTTGTGGTGATATGATTAATGAGGGCAGATGTGCTAAGGTGTCCCCCCTCCTTTCCCCTTTTCAGTACCATATCATGCACAGTGCACAGTGCAGTACAGCAGAGCTGGGACCAGGAATATTGGTGGCAAATGGAGCCTGTCCTAGTCAAATATCACTACTTGAAGAACTCAGTCCCTTGATGGCCGCAGTGGTCTGTGGCACACTAGCATGCTCATCATCATCCTGCTGATGGTATAGCAACAAACTCCACAATGCCAACATTGGTGGTGTTGATGATGCCCATCCCCCTTTGCATATCTTTTTCACGTCCCTTATCACTTTCAATCAAAAACACTCATATTCTAGTCCACAGAAGTTGATCCACCCTCACCCTCACTCTCATCTCCACCATCCCCAGTCCTTGGTGCCCTTTGGTACTGGTTGAGGATGACAAGTGTGACAGAGAGTCCCTTGTTGTCATGCTTGCCACCACCTCAGAAAAAGGCAAACTGGAGCAGCAGCAGCAAGCACAGGCAGCTGACATTTGCTGTTCATACTGATAAATAGTTCTCCCTCTTCTTCAATATAGTTCCTGACATCACAAGAGATGAAGTCGGGGGACTGGGCAATATTGGGTCAGGAGTATATGGTCTTCCTTTACTGCTGGTGCTACTGCCTCATTCACCTCTGCATCAACAGCATCAGTGTACAACCAGCTTATCCTGCTGGTCATAATGCTAGACAGCACTTCTTAGAGCTGTATTTTTATTTTAACTTTTATTTTTATTTCTCTATCACTCGCAATCTCTTTGTCTGCTTCCACACTCTTTGTCTCTTAACTATGCCAAACTACAAGCTGGTAAATTCTGTGTTTTATAGTATGGAGGCAGGAAGTTTCACTGCCACTGAAGAACATAGGCCTAACTCATGGAAAATTATGTGGTGGAAAATCTATGGGTTTCTCTAAAGGTGGGAATTCCCATGGGAAAAGTGGAAAATCATGCTTTTTCCACAAAAATTCCTGAGGGAACAAAATAGGACTTTTTTACCTACGTGTGCAGAGAATATGCTTTGTGGAGCCCCAATACTTACTTTCAATAGAAGGGAAATATTGTCAACAACAGACACATATTGTGTTTTGTCTGATAAATAGTATCCAAACCAGGTCAGAAAATGATTAGTCATTTGAGCTTATTTATAAGACATTATGGTATACTGTACCAATGGCTTTTGCAAAGTAAAGGAAAATAGCTGCAGTAAGTTCACCATTTTCCATGACACTCTGGATGTCATTACACACTTTTAGTAGGGCAAAGCCTGTTGAGTGATTTGAATGAAAGCCTGACTGAAGTGGGGTGAATAGGCTGAACTGTTGGTAATATTTATTTAGAAAATGTTATACCAGTTAAAGTACATATAGATTTCTCTTGTTTTCAAGTATTTCCTGGAGAGCTTTTTACAGTAAAAGTCACATATTTACACATATAGTTGCATAACTGCACGTGGACACGTTTTTACAGGACTTTAGATAATGTGTAACGTAAGGATATTGGTCTTTATCTTGATAACACATTTTTTACACATTTTCTGGCATAGCTAGCCTCATTCAGGTTTTGGGAATATACCTTGATGAAAAGGAGGCATTAATTAGAGATGCAATAGGATGGGCAGTGACCAAGGCACTTAGCTTTAGTAACATTGAGGGCTGTTGGTCAGGCCTAGTTGGTTTAAAAGGTGGTCATATATTTCGCTATATCAGTGATGGCAAACGTTTTAAGGCCTGAGTGCACAAATTTCTGCCGGGCGACTAGGTTGGATATATTGAAGTGCCAGTGCAGAGAATGTAGCATGGAGATGTGATATCTTTGTGTAAAACATATGTAAAAAGACAACTGTACATAACTGAGTGCTCATTATGTTATCAGACAGATCTGCACTGTTTTTTCTAAGAATAAAAACACATAAAACCAATTTTTTTTGCTGATTAATTTTTACTGAGACCAATAACACAGTCATTGCATCAAAAATGTAAAGATAAAAGAAGAACCCCATGGACATATTCTGCATACTAAGTAGCATGTGCACACCACTGCTTAACTCCCACCTGTCTCTGTGAGATGGCAGGATCAGGAATTTAATCAGCAGCCAAGAGAGTCCAGGAACCCAGAAGTTTCTTATTCAGGAAGTGAAGGCTTTTCTTTTTCAGGAGGTGCAGTCCCCTGAACTCATAGTATCTTGCATTATATTGACAATTTTTGCCTTATCAGTAATCCCCACCTTTTTCTAATGATTGGACAAAGATCCATCTCATTATACTGTGACATCACCAGTCAGACCTGATTGGATACTCATATCTTATGCTAATCAAATAGAAACAAAAACATTTTGAGTATTTTTAAAATATAAAGGCTGCAGGTGGCGCTATTACTCTATATTAGAATTTTACATGTGGCAGATCAGATGGCTTTCATCAGAATTAAGAAAGTTGAAAGTTTATCAGAGATCCCATAAACATGTCATTTTGCTATGTCTTTCACATAAAGGAGTCCGTCTTTCTCAGCCATTTTGTCTCCAACTGACTATCAATCTGCCATTCAGTTATTTTCACTCCCTACCTTGGACCAATGGCCCATTGTTCAAACATGAGGTAATTTGAACATCTCCTCAACAGAATTTCAGTTAAATTCTAGTATTAGAATTAACCCTGTATGCTCCCCCAGGACAAAGTCTCTGACATGCTATACTGTAGTCCAGTACATGGTACTGGTTAACCCTTTATTTACCGGTTGCTGCTGCCTCCATTATTGCACTGATTTGGCCTCCCTGGTTGTATTAGTGGTTTGCTCCACTGTTCCATCTTATGCTGCTGTTCCATCTATTCAGCATTAGTGGAGCTGTCCTCCTGTCCTCCTGGCTGCCTTGCCCGGTATATTGGCAAGGCCGGTAGAGCCACATTCAGATTGTTGTTACCCTCAAGGCTGCCTTGCCCGGCATATTGGCAAGGCCGGTAGAGCCTGTCTCCATTCCACAGTGCCATCTTTCAGGCTGCCTTGCCCGGTATATTGGCAAGGCCGGTAGAGCCACATTCAGATTGTCGTGTTACCCTGCAGGGTGCCTTGCCCGGTATATTGGCAAGGCCGGTAGAGCCACATTCAGATTGTTGTTACCCTCCAGGCTGCCTTGCCCGGTATATTGGCAAGGCCGGTAGAGCCTGTCTCCATTCCACAGTGCCATCTTTCAGGCTGCCTTGCCCGGTATATTGGCAAGGCCGGTAGAGCAACATTCAGATTGTCGGGTTACCCTGCAGGGTGCTTTGCCCGGTATATTGGCAAGGCCGGTAGAGCCACATTCAGATTATTGTGTTACCCTCCAGGCTGCCTTGCCTGGTATATTGGCAAGGCAGGTAGAGCCTACCATTCTGTATTTTGCAAAAACTACTGTTTGAACCCATTATGTACTTGTGATATATGTGATATGTTCAGGACCCGTGAGGGTTCCCATTAAACTTTTCAATAAAGTTTGATTTTTATCTTACTCTGAGTCAAAACAAACCGTGACAGGTGTACAGAGCAATTCACTATTTGTTCCAGCTAATTTAGACTATGACTGACTCGCTGCTCGACCACTGCCATGGGCTACTCGACTTGGCTCTAGAGTTTCGACAACTTGCCTGTTGGACTCGCTCGACTCGGTGTTGAGACTCAGAAGTGAAGCCGCGGAGTTAGTCGATGCAACTGGTTCCCTGGTACCATCCAGTTCCACTGTTTCCAGCCAACCTCGGAGAACTCGGTTACAATGGCCCAGGACTTCCCAGCGTCTTGGGTTTCCATTATATTCCTGTCATCCTGAGTCCGCCCTGCACCAGTCATCCTCAGTTTTGTAGTCTCTTCTAACAAAAGTCTGCTGTATCTATCTACTGAGTCCTGCACCAGTGCAATTTGCTGCTGGCTACAGTGTTCCTGTCATCCTGAGTCCACCATGCACCAATCATCCTCAGTCTTCCTTCTTCCTTGGAATTTCATTTATTTGTTCATTTATGCTTGTAGCTTGCTAGCTACATCCATACTTCACCTATCCATAGTACCATAAGGCTAAAGCTCCACCTTACCCTGTTACGCCATCTTCATTTAGACACCGGAAATGGTTCCATTTATTTTTATTTATTTAATTTTCATTTTTTATTGTATATTTTAAAGTATTTTAAATTCAGCCGAATAATTCTTACTATAGACGAATTTTGTCCGTGTTGAACAGGACTAGTCCAAAATGAGGATCCTCTGAATGGAAAAAAAAATGTGTCCCAAATTGAATTTTACCATTTTTTTTTGCCATGCACAAGTCTACCTCTGGGTAATTATGAAGCCAGAACTGGCTAGCATTATGAGCCGCAGCACATACCAGCTGTCTGTGTTTGCTGCTACTACTGCCAGTATGCCTTCTTCTACTGAGGAGGAGATAGCCACTGTAACAGTAAGGGACTCTGTCATACTTGTCATCACCACCAAAAATTCCCACTCCCATACAGCAGCAAGAATCTTGTGTTGGTGTTGGTACTGAGAATAAGAGTGTTTGTACAGCAGCTGGTGTGGAGTAGAGCATAAGGGCATTTTTGGCAGAAAGCTAAAAGGAATGCAAGAAATAGATGCAAACTGGGATGGGCATCACAGAGACCACCAGCAGTGACACTGCATAATTTGTTGCTGCTGAGTAATCAGAGACAGCCATTCATCTGTCTTAGTAGCAGGGTGGTGATCAGAGGGCTAGTTTGCTCCAGACTTGCTTCTTCAAGCTGTGATATGGAAACAGGGCCTGCTCCACTTGCCACCAATACCCTGATCCTAGCTCCATTGATTATGTTGGGGCAGCAGCAGCATCTGTCCCAGCCAGTAAAGATGATTAGGGAGAAGAAAAGGGTAATTCTTCTCCACCCCTACCCTCAC
Organism: Rhinophrynus dorsalis; assembly: GCA_037306005.1. Classification (NCBI taxonomy): domain Eukaryota; kingdom Metazoa; phylum Chordata; class Amphibia; order Anura; family Rhinophrynidae; genus Rhinophrynus; species Rhinophrynus dorsalis. Next base: position 183,101,026 of record CM074722.1, read on the forward strand.
TGAAATAATGGGTGTGGGAATTTTTTTCCAAGCCTGAGTCCTGGAAAAAAAATTTCTCAAGGCATGTATGTTGCAATCCTGATTCCTGCAAAAAAAAATCCCCATACAACAATTTTTTTTTCATCTCAGGGCTTGTTTTTTGTAAGATTATGTCCTGTAGGACATGAATGAAACTATACCACATGCAGTGGTAGAACTCCTAGAAACTACATTGTGTTCCTGGGTATCAGTTACCCAACCATACTCTGGGACCAAGTCCCAGAGAGATGTGTCGCCGCCACTACCACCATTACAAAATGTTTGATTTTCACAGAAATATGTTGGGAATGAGATGTTGCTGCTCCTGATGTAATAACCCTTTGAGTGCCAGAGGGGTGTGCTATGCATTGCTCTGCGATGTATTGCATACCCCTCTGGCACTCAAAAGGATAAACCATTTGCTTCCTTGCTTTTCACTACGCTTTCTAGCAGTTGTTTTGGCCCTAACTTTCTCTCTCTCATCCTCCACAATGCAACCCTACATCTTTATATGAAATATTTATATTCTTTGACAGAATCAGATTTCTCAAAGAGAAGCTGCTGTCAATCATGACTCCCTGTTGTGACAAACTGATCATGCTTGGCACGAAATTCTGAAATTTTGTGTGGGGTCAATCACAGTGACAAAAATGTTTCTGATTGTTTTTAACCCTTTAAATGCCAGTGGGGGGGTCTAAAGCATTTCTTTGTAATGCATTGAACAACCCTTCTGACACTCAAAGGGTTAATGGACACTAACACACATTAGCTTCCATTGTCCAGGTGACATAGAGGCTCCCTCCAAAGCCTTCCAATTTTGCATTGTGAGTTGCCTTGTTCTGCTTGTAAAAATGTTCTAGTGTACAAAGTGGAATTCCACCCGGTAGGGACCTCCATTTTCAGCCAATGATTGGGCATGAATGTCTGGAATATAATGCAAGCACTGTAGGAACAGCTAAAATGGGCACAGAACTTGCAAGCAATATTCAGCATACCTCTGATGGTTTTAAATTCTGCCAGGATTCTGGTCTCAATTAAATTAAGGACATGGGTAAATCTGGTTAAATGCATACATTCTCAAGGCAGCTATTATGTTGGAGTCATTATCACCACACACAAAACCAGCTTTCACAGGTCGGGGTACAAGCCATTCCTCTATCACCTGCTCTGACATAGTGTCTAGCACATTAAAATTGAAGCTCTTATGGAGCATAATGGCAACTGTGCTATGCTTCGAGGATGCAGGGCTATGATATTGGTATTGATAGAGGCTGCTATAAAGTTTAGGCATTTGGGAAGAGGCATAGTGAGTCTCTTGTACAAAGTATACACAGCCTCTGAGGTGGATGCATTCTCGATACAAGAAAGATCTGTTTTAGGGAGTGTATTGATAGTTATTGCCTTAAAGGGATAGTAATGTTTCATAATAAAAGCAGCTCTAATTAATCTTCATAGTATTTAGGCCATGGAGAGTGTTATTTCAGTTCTGTCAGAGTTGTAGTTCAAGAGTAATGGAATGATAAAATATCCCCCTCCCACCCTTCTACTGATGTAACACTGCTCAGCTTAGAGCAGCAGGGAGTGTCGATGTAGATTGCAGAGAGGGACAATCTTTAATTAAGATAAGGGAAAAACCTGTCAAGGGGGGGCAGGGTTTTCACTGTTCTCACAGTAAGAATATTGACCCTTGATGTGAGCTGTCTGGTCTATGGACTGGATTCCACATCTGAGGAGTGGGGGTTACACTAGGTAAAAGGGGCGGGAGGGGGAAACTTTATCATTCAATTACTCTTGAACTACAATGCTCAAAGTAATGAAATAACATTCTATATGGCTCAAATACTATGAAGATTATTTGGAGCTGCTGTTTTTGTGAAACATTACTATCACTTTAAATCTGTAAGCCATCATAAAGGGGAAAAAGAGCACATTAAGCCCAGTAGTCCAGCATGTTAGTGACAAAGGGGGGGGGTCAGGAACTGCTCATCAGGGAGAATAAGGGTCATGGGGATGGGAGGGGGAAGCCGGAATGAGAGAGAGAAGAAACAAAAAAGAGAAACCAGGCTTGACAGAACCAGGTATGCAAAGAAGACATGGTCATTAGCCAACAGCTTACAACTTCAAGTAGAGCAATCAGAATAACAATGTAAGAACAATATTGGCAGCCAAGGGGGGCAAAATCATGATGGGAATGAAGGAGCCCATCCAAACAGTAACAGCATCATAAGCTGAATGGAAGTGGTGAAAGTGGGATAGAGAGAAGATATAGAAAAGGAGGAACAGAAAAGGAGAAAGAGAGGGCTCAAAAGAGTAAGTTCAAGGGGGTAGAAAAGAGACAAAAAGAAATGGGAGAAGGGAAAGAAAGCAGTAGAAGGAAGGGAAGAGAAGGAGAGAGGAGCCATACAGGAAACGGACAGAAGAAAGGGGGAAGGAAGAAGAGAAAGTGACAGTCCCCAGCACAGAGAAGAAAAGGAACAGCAAAAGGGGATGCAGTTAGGAAACAAATAAGGCTACCAAGAAATTAAATCATGTCAAGATAAACTGACAACTGTTATAGTATTAGGAACCCTGGGAGCGTGCCTGGCAGAGGCATGTGATCAATTCTTCGGGCGGCAGGGAGGCCAGGAGGCTTGAGGTTACAGCCTGAAATAGGGGACAGAGAAGAAAAATAAGGTTGCCGGCCTCTGCCGCCTCTCTGCTGGCCTTTGTGTCACGAGCGCATGTCATTGACGTCTCTCTCGCTGTTTTGTAGCCTTCGGCACTAATTGGCCAATTGTTTCCCGCCTTCTCCTTTGGCCTTATATACTGCCTGAATACTGGGCTCAGTTGCCCTTTTGTGATGTACCTGTGTGTTACTACTGTGTGTGCTCTTGTTTGACCCTTGCTTGGCTTCCATTGATTCTCCGATTCGATCCTTGGCTTTGTCTGACAATCCGCTCTGGTATTGACCAGTGGTTCTGTCTGACTACCTGCTCAGTGTATGACCTAGTCCTTGCCTGACTACCCATTCCGATCTGACCTTGATTCTGGCTGACTACCCGCTCCATGAGTTCTGTGGCTCTGACTGGCTACCTGATCGGGTTTTGACCCGTGTATCACGGTGCCCGTGCTTTGCTGGTGACATTTTGACAAGCTCTACTTCCTGATACCTTTTTATTGGCTAACGTTAAGTTGCTCCTCTCAGTGACAGCCCTTAAATACTCAGCCCTGTCATTTCTGCAGTGCCTTTTCATGGTGTTCCCGTTGCTAGCGCTTGTTCCATTATGCTCGTATGATTCCTATGTATGACCCGGACTGCCTGACTGCTCTGCTTGTTTATGTTCCTGCTCTGTGTACCGACTCGGCTTGGCTGACTTCCTGCTCTGTGTACTGACTCGGCTTGGCTGACATTCCTGCTCCGTGTACCGACCCGGATTGGCTCTGTTCTTGCTCTGTGTTACTGCCCGGTTCGCTGTCATTCCGGTATCCAGTTTGGGGGCTTTAGCTGGTGCTCTCTCTACCCATCTGTCAAGACCTCCGGTTGCCTTGGTTACTGCTCAGGCAGTTCTACTGTGACCCGATCACTCCTGTGCCTAGTCATCTATCTCTTGTATCTCCGCACAAGACTTCAGGGTGGGAGGGGAAAAGTGGAGAAGAATGGCCTCTTTCTTCTTCTCCTCCACATTCCCCTTCACTGGCTGGGATAGAGGATGATGTTACTGCTTTTGCTGCTACTGCCACAGAATTCAACTAGGACCAGGAGTATTGCTGCTGAGAAGTGGAAACTGTCCTATTCCCACATCACTGGACCCTATTCCCACTCTTTCCACAGTGGTCTGTGGAACACTAACCTGCTCCTCAGCATCCTGTTGCCCTTGCAACTCAGCAGCAGCAGGAATTACCTCAGCATCAAACTCTACAAATCCCAAAATATCCCTCCTGCTGGTGGTGATGCCCATCCCCATCCTTGCCTCCCATTCCTTATCGGTTTGGGCTAAAAATGCCATTAATGTCTCCTCCACCCCAGCTTCTCCACCATCAGCATCACCACCACCACTCCCTCCTTGCTGCTGCTCTATTACAGAGGTCTTATCAGTTGGAGGTGATGATAAATGTGGCAGATGGTTCCCTGCTGTCACACTTGCCATCTCTTGTTTAGCTGAAGAAGGCAGACTGGCAGCATTAGCAGCAGGCACAGGCAGCTGATTTGTGCTCATGGTGGTGGTGTTACTATTGCTGCTAGGCAACAATTCTGCCTTCTTCAGGATAATGTTCCATCTGGACAATGCCATGGGGGTAAGGGAGCTCCCAGGGTCAGGGGAATGTTGTGGTCTCCCTTGACCGCTGTCCACTCTGCATTACTTCCTATACCACCTTACTACTAACACCAAACACATCAATTTCAACCTTACTACTAACACCAAACACATTAATTGCAGTCCCTGAGTTTTCCTCCTCACTAATAGCTTGATGATTACCCCCTCCCTCACTCCTAACACTCTGGGTCTGTAGCTGCTGAATGTTCTTAGTAGTAGTAGTGGTAGGATTGCTTGGGGATGGCAAGCATGACTTAGAGTCCCCTGCTGTCACAACTGGTATCATCTCCTCCTTCCCCCTCCTCCTGAAAATCATATGAGACATTAGATGCATAACAGTCCTTCAAGCTCCTCCTTTTATTATTATTTCAGTTGCTCATAGTGATAACGGTCACTATGAGCCCCTCCCACCTCAATTTTGCTAAACAACTCACAGCACAACAGCCTAGCACACTTTATCTCTCTGTAGCTGCTTGTATTGTGTTTCACTTCCTGGAAAATGTAACATTTTTAAAGTGAAAATGGGAAAAACATGTAACTAAAGGGCCCAAAAGTTTGTAGCCACTTAAAAAACAGAGAAAAAATTTTGACAATGGGAGAAAATGTTGAAAAAGCAGATAGTGACATGGTTTTCACTGATTTGTTTTCACTGGAACACTACTGGACCTTTCACCCACCCCTAGTCATCATCTCTCTCTCTCATCTTCATCTGTATCTGAAGAAGAAGAGGATGCTTGAGGGATATATTCTAAATCTACATCATCATCATCAGTAATTAGGTCATCCTCCACATCGCCTGCCACTTCTTCCCTACTTCTTTAATATTTATCTAAGCTTTAAGAGTTCTCAAACAATTTCTTTTTACAATTCCCCTTTGAGGAATTTTCACAATTTGCTATTACTTTAAAGACAGGTGTTTCTAACTGTTAGATGCAGCAGTTGATTGAGCTTCTACACCTTCTTCCACTATGCCATCAACATTAGAATGTGACTCATCATCTTCAATGTTTTGGATGGTTTATTAATAGAACTAGTGCTGGTGGTCGTGGTGGAACTTTTGGTGGGACTTTGACAAGCGGCATCCTCCTCAAGAAAGGATCACCATAATGTATTGCACATGCAGAAGCAACCATAGCTGCAATCAGTTTTTTGACTATCAATTTACTCATATATCCCCACACTGTTTCTAATCCTTTCTTCCTTCCCCTTGTGCATTTGCTGGACTTTACTCAAATACTGTAAAATACAAAATAGAACTGATTGTGTTGATGTCTAGCCTTGGCCATCTACAAAATACTTTACTTCATCTAGTATTAGTCTGCCTCAGTCACAGCTGAAGTCAGAATCCAAACAAAAAAACACACACACTCCCTATTCAACTGTTTCTTTCCCCAGACTCCCCTTACCCTTGCATAAGATAACAGCCAGATCAGGAAGAAAACTGGATCACCTCTGCCTATGTATCCCCAGTCACAAATAATTTTGGTGTATATGGGGTAATTATTCTTTGCTCTCTTCTTACACCCCTTGACTCCCCTAAGACAGGAAGAAAAGCCAGATCAGGATGAAACTTGGATCATGGATGTGTGTTTCCAATCAGTCACACAACATTTTGAGGATTTGGGGGTATATCTCCTTTGCTGTCTTCTCACACTCCCAGACTCCAATAGCACAGAGATAATAACAGCAAGATAATGAAGACATTTGTTTCAAAGCTGCCTGTATCTTCCAAGCCAGTCATATAAAACTTTGGGATATTTGGGGTCAACCCTCATTCTCCCTTTCTGTCCCACAGACTCCCCTAATGCAGAGAACAAATGATCTGCCTACAAGACTCGATAAACTCCCACTCTACTTTATTAACCTGTCTTCTCTAGCTCTTCCTCTCACAAACACAGAATGGTATGTTGTGGGAATGTGACACACGTTTTATACTAAGACTGCAGGAAAGGAAAATAAACTTGCCAAGTGATGGGTAGAAGTTCAGTCTTCCCATTGATTTAAATGCAATGAGCTAGACAAAAAAGTGAAAAAAAAAACTTTTCTCAAAAAATGTTACTACTCGGTAAATAGTGCAATTTTCTCCTGTTTCTCTTTTGAGGCAAAAACTTTTCCCTACCTACCCATACCCTAGATGGTTGCCAGTACATTTGATTGTTTAATTATGCAACCTATCCCCATTAATTTCAGTTATACCATCATATGTAGGCACTTGCCAATCCTTTTGAACTATGCAGGTTCACCATCAGGAATAAATAGCTCACAGGTATACCGTTCATGTGTATCAATAGAGTACTATCTCCAGTAGCTTTGCAAGGAGATTCAGAAGTTTCCCAGCTATTTACGTTAACAAATTAAAATACTCTCTACTTCATAGATCCTATTTACCTCCAACACTAGCTAGTAGGCCTGAGTCAAACTGACTGCTGTCCAAAGTATAGACATAGGGGAAAGGGGAGAGAACAGTGCATAAGTAGTACCTAAGTGTAGTACGATATATTTAGTCACAAAATATGTATGTACAATGAATGTACAATATTTAAAAACAAGATAAAAAAAGACAACATAAATATATATTTATGGACCTGAAAAGGAAATCAAGATATGTGGCTACTATATTTAAGAACAAAAGATCCCTCATGAGATCTTCCAAAACATTAAAAATAACATATATATATAGATAGAAGTAAATTGATGTACCCAGATTATATATTATAAGTGCATTGGGGGAATACCAACAAAGGAGACACACACAGTAAGGCTGATGGTACAGATGTACCCTTACTTTAAAAGTTCTTGTGCTAAGTCACGTCAAACAGACAGAAGATTGTGATATCTCTCTGCATTCTCCCAGATTGTCATTCTGCCATTTGTCTCCACTTAAGGTCTAGGTCGGCCTCCCTTCTCCAGGTAGTTCTGTCTTAGGAGTCAAGTCAGTTTCCTGCAGTAAGGTAGTAGCCCTCCAATGGTCCTTCTGTGCTGTATAGCTTCCAACGCGTTGCTGTGTGCTTCTATGCCTTCATCAAGGAGATAATACATGCCATAATGATGTCAATTGGGCATATTAGGATTAGTTAAACTTACACCTAATTAATGTCTTCACCTTACTCAAAGGAGGCATACAATTATTAAGATTACAAGGACTCTAGTATCACACCAACCACATTTTTACATATATTCAACAATAAACGTTCCCTGTATCTGGTTGGTACTTATTATGATACAATAAATGATGATAAATACATTAATAAAATCATTATTAATAAAAATTATTATAATAGGTGATTTAATAGTAGGGGTGGGAGAAAAGTGTGAAAAATTTCCCACATGACTTTTCTTGAAAATTTGCTGATTTTTTTGTTTTTCCCGCAAAAGATTTCGCCTTTCTGCCAATGCAAAAATGTCCTTCTTTTTGCCTATTTTACCAAATTTTTCAACTATTTTAACACATTTTTCACCTATATTTCCTATAGGTACTACATTTCCCACTGTAATGTTACTTCTTCTGAGGGCTGAAGTTTAGAAATAAGTGGCTGAAAGTCAAAGTTGTGAGTCCTACAGCAACATATAGTTAAAAAAATGTGTTCGCATTCAGAATGCATTTGTCCTTTGTCCACAACACTAACTTCCTGCTTAAGTAACACTGGCACATATTCATGATGCTGTCAAGTAATAAAAAATAAAGTACAACCTAAAACGTGGCAGATGTGTATGGTAGTGGTGGTGGTGGGGACTGGCATGTTGTGATTTGTGTATGTATTTTTACCATCGTCATACGCTATCCTTCTTGTCAGATTATTGACACACATTACTTATTGGTCATAGCTGTGGTCCCAAGTGGGGTAAATGGTAGTAACCTTTCTTCACATTCCTCCTCCACCTCCTCATCTATGCAGCTGTTAATATATTTGTCCTGGCTTTGTCTGTCATGTGTGGTTTTTGCTACCTGATACTCAGATGGTATGGATGTTGGTTCATTTTTAAGAATGTTAGTCTCCCAACATTGTTGCTTGATGACTGATAGGGTGATTTTGTGCTTTTTGACATCTGTGCTTGTCCAGGGTCAGACTTTCCAATGGCTTTCTTAAACAGTTTATAGAGTACACATTGCTCCTTAGAAGTGGTGGAAGATTCAGCCTTTGACTTTCTTGTCATCATCCTCACTCTCAACTTCATCTGTATCTGAACAAGAGAAGGATGCTGGAGGGATATATTCTAGATCTGCATCATCAGGTCATCCTCAGCAGCATCAGCATCACCTGACAATTCTTGACCACTACCCTTATATTCCTCTAAGCTTTTAGAGATCTCAAACAATTTATTTTTACGTTTACTGTAACAAAGTTCCCTGCTACTTTGAGGATGGTCGTTTTGGTGCTTGTTTGTCTCACTATCTGATGCAGCAGGCAGTTCAGTTGCTACACTGCTATTGCCAGAATCATAAACACTTGAATGTGACTTGTTGTCATCTTCAGTGTTCTTCTTATATGGTTCTTTATTTCTATTCACACTGGTGGTGCTGGAACTAGTTTTGCTGGGACCTTAACAAACTGCATCCTTCCTTGGAGCAGAGGGTTCATCATCATTGATTGCACACGCTGCAGCAACCATTGCTGCAGTCAGTTTTTGAACTACTACTTTACTTTCACTGCTCCACCCCTCCCCCTTCCACTTCCCCTTGTGCGTTTGTTACGCAACTACACTGTGTTTTTTTACTGTACGGTACACAACACAACTGATGGACCAGTATGATGCCTTGTCTAAGCCCAGTCAGCTGTATGTCACTGTCACCTAATATATATATATATATTTATTTATTTATTTATTTATTTATTTTTATTTTTTTAAGTTGCCCACCCTGTTGTCTTATCACAGTCTGTCAAAAAAAAAAATATAACTGAAAAACAAACTTCTTTCCCCAGACTTCCCCACCCAGCACAGAGACAATAACCGCAAGATCAGCAAGCACATAGGTCCTTAGCTTCCTTTGTCTTGCCAGTCAGTCACATGGAATTTTGGAGTATTTGTGGTCAACCTCCTTCCTCCCTTCTTCTCCCCAGACTGCCCTACTGACTCTGCTAATGCACAGTTACACAGAACAAATGTCCTATTAAAAGAATCCCTAAACTTCAATTCCCCTCTCTGTTTTCTCCGGTCCTTAAGTGCAATCCACCCCTGATTTTCCCTGTCCTTAAGGGGTTAAACTACTCAGTAGCAAGAACAGCAGTTGCAAATTCTGCAATTATGGACTCAGACTCAGGAGGACATTTGACAATGGCCAGTGGCCACTGGCCAATATGACCTGCTGGCACTAGGCCAGTAGGGCAGTTTTTTTTCTTTTGCTTTAAAAAAATAAAAATTAAAAAAAATAAAAACATAGTCCTACAAAAAATTAAACAATTTTTGAGGATTTGTTTCTAACAAGCTTAAGTCCTACAAATCAATGTTTCCTTAGGGCTTGGGCCTCTAACAACAAATCTAACAAATCATCCTCTACAAAATACTCAATCACATCAAGTATCAGTCTTCCCCAGTGGCAGCTTATGTCAGGGGATTCCTGTCGCCATCACTTTACATACAATTTTTTTTTATTAACTGTCCCCCAATACCAGTCACCAAAACCCCCAAAACAAATTTCCTGCTCAACTGATTCATTCCCCAGACTCCACCCACCAACACATGCCACTTCCTCACTCCCCTTTATACCATGTCTTATGGGGTTTTTTAATTGTGTTTAGAATTTATTTTTTTTATTATCTACCCCTAATCACAGAACCCCCCCCCAAAAAAAAAAAAATCCCTGTTCAACTGATTCTTACCCCACACCCCACCAACACAGGCACCCTCATGCCCTTTTATACTATGACTTTTGGGAAATAAAGTAATATTTGCAATGTTTTGTGTATAACTTCAATGTTCCCATTGATTTTAATGGAATGAGCTAGGTGAAAAAAGTGGGAAAAAGCAGAAAATCTGCACGTTTCAAAGGAAATTATTCGCTATGCAGAAAGTGCCATTTTTTGCCGATTTCTGTTTGAGGCAGAAATTTTCGCCCATCCCTAACAAACATGCATCCTTATTCTTTTTGACAATCTTGACAAAATCCAACTTTATGGGGTATCATGAGACTACTTTGTGATGACAAATATGACAAAGGGTCCCCTGCTGTCACCCTGCTATCACCTCAGAATTCACACTGACAGCGGTAGGAGCAGACAGCTGACCTGTGTTACTGATGATACTGCTATCCCATGATTTCTTTTATTATCTGTCCTCAGATAAACAGGGAAACTATTGGGGATGTTTTGGGCAGAGAAAAGTTTTCCCTTTACTGTAGCTGCTACTGGATTAAAGCAGCATCAGTGGCCCTTCAGCTTCTCTGGCTTCTCATTTCATGCTAGTCAGAACTATAAACAACTTTATTTATGTATTTATTTGTTTTCTTGTTCTCTGTCTCTGCTTACTATTTTATTCCCTCCTATTCTAGAATATATTGCATGGTGGGAAGTTCCAAGTTTTATATAATATGGGGTGGGAACTTTCACCACCTTTGAAAAGACAGGTGGAACTATTATCTTGGGAAAATCTGTGATGTAAGCAAAATGGCAGAAAATATAAGAATTTCTGTCATGCTGTCTTGGGCACATACCTGTTCTGTCAGCCTCTGCCTCTTTCTCTCTCCCCATCGGCTTATTATTTCTCTAGAGAATTGCCTTTCCTTCAAGCTAACCTATTGCAAGATAACTTTTTGTCATCTCTTCAGCTTTCTGTTTCTACCTGGCCTGTGTTTGTCTATGTATTATACTCTGATCCTTTGGTGCCGCAATAGCCTGTCTTCCATTGTTTCAACAAAGCAGAAGATCAAATTGTCATTTTCTTCTTATTCCAAAGACACAGGAACTGGACTTTTCACCCATCCTTGTCACTGAGGAATGGTCCTTAGACTTGGTTGTAAGAGTTAATTTAAAAATCTGTAGAGAGAACAGTGTATCAATTTTTCTGCCCTCAATTATGGTTACGTTAATAATAACCTTTGAGCATTTAACGATGTCCGATTTCTTTCCTGTGTAGCATAAGTGAAGGGAGAGGTAGGGGAACATTTTTTAGGTATGTTTAAAAGAGGATAGAAAATCCTATTGGCAAGTTAGAGGTTAAAAAGTGAGGTGTGGTGGGATAGAATAGGGAAGACCGTGTATAAATAAGATGAGAAGGAACCGGGTTAAGGAAACATATTGGTAGAATGGAGGATTAGATGAGAGTAGATTTTGACACTTTTGTCATATCTCTTAACCATCAAATGGAGACTCAAAGAGACAATAGACTAATGTTACATCTAGAGAGAGAGAGAGAGAGAAAATCTAAGGGTCTTTACAAGTTGAGATATTGGGTACATTGTTTATTATATATGATGAGTGTATTGTCGCTTTAATTTCAACTTTAGTTAGATTTGCAGAGGATATTTTAGCATACAATGTTATTTCTTTGTATTTTTGAATGGACTTTACTATGTTAACAGCTGTATGATCCCATTTGTTCCACATGATGGGATAGGAATCAATGTTGGCCAACTGTGTGTATGTTTCAAAAATATATATTTTGACAACTCAATATCCAGTTAGACCAGTTCTAAATACCCTCCCTAAAGTACACAAACCACTCATAAAACCACCTGGTAGGCCTATAATGTTGCCCATTGGCTCCTTACTATACCCACATAGAACAATATATCAATTTGTACCTTCAATCTTGCATACAGAATTCACCTTTCTATTTGAATAATTTAATGAATTCAAATAAGTTATTTGTATCAGACTACAAGACAGGTTACTTTATCCTGCACACCATGTATGTGAAGTCATTGTATACTATAATTTCACATGACGAATTGAGGCAACATGTACATCGATAACTGATAATGACAAATACCAGGGTCCGCCAATTGATTTTTTATTTCATTGCTGAAATTATGTTTATCCAAGAACTACTTCATTTAAAGGTGACTTTTATTTATATAAACCAAGACAGCCATGGGAGCATCGATGGACCCAGCATATGCCAATGTGTATATGTATATACAAACTAGATATGTTTAGTAAACGCAAATTGTTCACTGAAAATTCTTTGTTGTATACTAGATACATTGACATGTTCATGTCGAGCAACGGCAGTTCAGATGATCTGGAAACTCTTGTAGTCAACTTAAATACTTTGCACTCACGCATAAATTAACATTAGCATACAGTTCATTCAAGATTACATTTCTAGTTGTATTATTAAAAACCAAGTTGAAAATTTACATACCACCATGTACATGAAACTGAAAGATAGAAACAATCTCCTCCACTGCAACAGCCATCATCCAGTACATTTGAAGAAGAGTTTACCTCATTCATAGGTGCTCAGATTTAGATGCATCATCAGTAGTAATGAGACTCTCATATACAAACTGAATAAGTTGAGCAACATGTTTGTGGAGAGGGGATGTGATGATGTCAATTGTTTTGCAAAATATAAAACAGGGATTGGACAAATGACAGGAGAGGATGCTTTACAAAAGAACGCCAATGAAGCATTGGAATGCACAACTTTATATAAAACAAATATTGCATCTTCTAACATGATTAAACAGAGTGTATGCAAAAAGAGGTACATTGTCTCTACGGATAATCAGCTCATTAATTATTGCATAATCATCTAATGTTTTGTTATAAAAGAGGTCACAATCTTAAAGACTTGTTGATAAAAACAGAAACACAGAAATGCTATAGTAAAGTAACCAAGACCCTAAAACCTGGTTGTTTCAAATGTGTTTCTTGTACGACCTATAATTATCTATTAACAGGAACATACTTCAGACATCCACAAAGGGATTCAAAATCCAAATCAGGCACCACTTAAGATGTAATGGGAACCACTGCTGGGCAATAAAAGATGCTATAAAATCAGCAGCAAATTCTGGTAAAAAATACCCATCAATGATTAAGGATCAACCTCCTGCCAAGCTAAAAAGTTTCTAAAAATGAGGCTAAATGGATTTAATTTCTTGATTCTGTATCCCGTAGGGACTAAATAAACAATTATTATTAAATTCAAAACGTAATTTGATGTCTGGCTGGTTGGCGCCATGTATTGCCACTATCATCACAGGATAGTATTTAGTATGTTAAGAAATTTTTTTAGTTTCTAATTTTTCTTGAGTAACCCAAATGGAGTGCATGTGAATATATGTCAGTGAGCATATAGGTTCCGTGTTGTGTGATAACATATGGGCTATGAGGTCATCTGAAAGACTGGAGGAACTCTGAGCGTATTACCTTCAACATTTATTTTCAATAACAACTTTGCAACTTCTCTATTGTCTTTTATAAAGAAAATTGAATTAATGGAGTTGTTATTTTAATACATTTATCTTACTTAAATGTCACTGAAAACATATAATAATAATGATGACTCCATACCACTGACTCTAGAAATATACAAAAGATTTTAATAAGGTGTCCACATCACCTCACCTCACATATACTCAACATGACAAAACATTTCAAACGTGTCCACTAAGGACCACTATACCACAGTTCAATGGAATTTCCCAAAAGAGATTGAAAAGGGAGAGTAACGACCACATTCTCCTTAATGGCCAAATACCAAATCAAGTCAACAATTTGTAAATCCACCAACTGAACCTCGGCAATGTGCTTTGTGCCAATCTGCCCTTTCTCAAGTTAATATTATTTGTCTTTAGGGGTGAAGGAGTAGCTTCCTTGACTCAAGCACTCTGATTTGTTTTTGGTTTTGTCTTTGTTTTTTAGTTTATTTACTTTTACAATGGGTATGTGCTTAAATATAAGGATAAGCAAAATATTATTATGTTAAAATAAAGAGGTCATTTTTAAGACTATTATTGGATTCAGCACTTTGGAACTCTTGTTGGTTAAGTGATTATTTTCTCTGTTATAGTTCTCTGTGTGTCTGTTAAACTACAGCGCGTGTTGAGTCAATTGTTAATGCACATATGAAAGAGGATCTCTAAAATGCTTTATGTGGATAAGCATTATATTCAACACTGCTTTGGTTGGGAAAGTGCATCAATGTAACTGGGATGTTCCTCGGGCACTGGGGTGGACTCTGATGTGCTCACACAATGAGATGCCACATATCATATCTCTGGAAAAGGGCTAAATGGATCCATTTATCATCATCATAGTAAAATGGCAATTCAGCATTGGATAAGAGCTCAATCAAGGCATTATGGATGGAAGTTTCCCTGCAATCAATCTCATGTGTCTGTTATACTACACGCGGCAAGCCAAGGCTTAATGAAAGTATTATTGATGGATGAATATCACTCTTATGACACCAATATTGGACCAAATTCATGAAAGCTCTTTTGAGTACCTTAATATCCACTCATTGAAAAAATAGGGGTTATGTGTCTGTTAAGATACAGCACACTGCAAACAGAGGATTATTGAAAGGAGTATGAATAGACCAATACCTTGATGGACATTAATATATCTGAATTTAAATATGGAATAATAGGAGGACAAATAATTATATTTCTGCTTTCACAAAGTGTTATATGATAAATTGGTTTGGAGAAATATTATAGTTTATCATTCATACCATTACACTTTACAAATATCCCTATTTTGATGTATTAAACTATATATTGGACTGATGGATATATGCCTCATTAGTTCTATGAAGTACAGTTTGGACACCTTTTTGTTTTTCTTCAGATGCATTTACAGGGTTAGGAATGTTTTTTTATCTCTTTATATCTTATATATATCTTGTGTGTATATGTTTCCTGTTCTTTTCTGCTCTGTTTATGTTACAGTTCAGCACTTGTATTTATGAAGATAATTCTGGGAGTTAACAACACTACTCTGTGCGTACACTTGAGACTGACATTACCTGTCAGTCAGTTACATCCCTTCCTTTCAAAGCAGGGTATTTTTGTTTTTGCATGTTACACTGTATATATGGTGACTGCCAATTGAGTTTTCTTGAGAAAGGCTGATTAAGGGGCCTAAACATTGATCAGAATCTTGAAGTAGACCTATCCACTTGAATTGTCTTTACATATTTGAAAACTTTATTTAACCTGCCTAGGTGTTATGTTAACCAAGATGCCAGCATGTATGGTTTAGGAGATATTCACACTTATATTTATGGGAAGTGAACATTTCATGGTACTGTGCAGAGCTTCATTACCAAATAAAATGTCACTGAAAACATATAATAATAATGACTCCATACCACTGACTAGAAATATACAAAAGATTTTAATAAGGTGTCCACATCATCTCCCTCCCACCAGTACAACAGACGTTATCTCAACGTGACAAAACATCTCAAACGTGTCCACTAAGGACCACTATACCACAGTTAAACAAATTTCCCACAAGAAATCCAAAAGGGGGAGTAACCACCACATTCTCCTTAATGGCCAAATCACAGATGAAGTCAACAATTTGTAAATCCACCAACTCGGCAATGTGCTTTGGGCCAATATACCCTTTCTCAAGTTATATAATTTGTCTTTAGGGTTGAAGGAGAGGCTTCCTTGAATCAAGCACTCTGATTTATTTTTGGTTTTGTGCTTGTTTTTTTTTTTTTGTTTATTTACTTTTAGAATGTGAGGTGATACCTGAAAACATTTATTAACATATGAAATGTCACTGAAAAGGCTTCATTAGCATATGAAACATCACTGGTACCATATGTGTACCACAATTACCATACATTAGCATATGGTAACAAGTACGTATATCTCCTTAACTAGGGCTGTCCATGTTCAGTCCTCAAGGGCCACCAACAGAATGTAAGGATTTCTCTGATTAAGCCCAGGTGAGTCAGTCAAAATGAATAAGACACTGATTAACTCACCTGGGCTTAATCAGGGAAATCCTTATAGCCTGGTCTGTTGGTGACCCTTAAGAACTGAACTTGGACAGCCATGTCCTTAACTGTACATTTGCTGGTCTTTGGCTAATATGACACATAGGCAGTTTTTAATTCAGTTTTCAAATTTCAAACTTGAATTAAGGTGAAAGTCACAATTTTAACAACTGTCTTCACAAGAAAATAAGACCTATGAGTGCTTGCTTTTAGATGATGTATAAACACTGTAACTTTGCTATGAACTGTTTTGCTTAAGCACAAAGGCAAGAATCAAATTACTAGGAGTGCCTGCTACCTACCAGTTTATATATATCATTTTCAGCTGTTGTCAATCTACTGCAAGATGAAGGCCTCCTCAGTAAGACTCTTTCAACAATTTCCTGGACCTTTGTTTGTTGACAAATCTAACAGTAGATTTTTCTGTCTCTTTTTGCTACTTTTAGAATTCACTGCTCTATACTTCTCTGTATAAACTTAAGTTTTTGTATGGCATTGGCATTCAGTGTCCATGTTTCACAGTCATACGTAAGGACTGGGAGGATACATTGGTCAAAAACCTTTCACCTGAGGCAGAGTGGTAAATTTGACAGTACCACTAAGTTTTCCAATTTTATTAGTTGGTCAGTTTCCATCATGGTGTTTTCCTCTTTTGACATTTCTTACCCAAAGTAAACATACTAGAGAAGATAGGGGAATTGAAGTTCAGTTTAGGGAATCTCTTCGGTAGGACATTTGTTCTGTGTATTAAGAGAGTCAGTGGGGCACTCTGGAGAGAAGAAGGTAGTAAGGAAGTTAACCCCAAATACTCCAAAATTCCATGTGACTGACTGGCAAGGCACAGGCATCTGGGGACTTATTTGCTTGCTGATCTTGCTGTTATTGTCTCTGTGCTGGGTGGGGAAGTCTGGGGAAATAAGTTGTTGCTTTTGTTTTTCAGTTTTAATTTTTTTTGGACAGACTGTGATAAGACAACAGGGTGGACAACTTAAAAAAAAAGAAAAAAAAGAATAAAGAACTAAATATATTAGGTGACAGTGACAGGCAGCTGACTGGGATTAGGCAAGGCATCATACAGATCCATCAGTTGTGTTGTGTACTTTAGAGTAAAAGAACAGTGTAGTTGAGTAATGTCCAGCAAACTCACAAGGGGATGGGGAAGGGGGACGGGTTGAGCAGTGCAGGGACTTGAGAGTAAAGTAGTAGTAGTTCAAGAACTGACTGCAACAATGGTTGCTGCAGTGTGTGCAATCCCCCAAGGGAGGATGCAATTTGTCAAGGTCCCAGAAAAACTATTTCCAGCACCACCAGTGCCAATAGAAATAAAGAACCAAATGAGAAGAACACGGGAGATGACAATAATTCACATTCAAGTATTGATGATGCTGGCAATAGCATAATGGAGAAAGGTGTAGAAGCTGTACCGCCTGCTGCATCAGATAGTGAGACAAACAAGCACCAAAACATCCATCCTCAAAGTAGTTGGGAATTTTGTTACAGTAAAAGTAAAAATAAATTGTTTGAGACCTCTAAAAGCTTAAAAGAATATAAGGGTAGTGGGCAAGAATTGTCAGGTGATGCTGATGCAGCTGAGGATGACCTAATGATGATGATGCAGTTCTAGAAGATATCCCCCCAGCATCCTTCTCTTTTTCAGATACAGATGAAGTTGAGAGTGAGGATGATTACATGGTTATAAGGTTAACAGAAAGTCAAAGGCTAAATCTTCCACCACTTTTAAGGAGCACTGTGCCTTTCTATAAATTGTTTGAGAAAGCCATTGGAAAGTCTGACCATGGACAGGCACATATGTCAAAAAGCACATAGTCACCCTATCAGTCATCAAGCAGCAGTGTTGGGAACCTAACATTCTTAAAAATGAACCAACATCTCATACGATCTGAGTATCAGGTAGCAGAAACCATACATGACAGACAAACCCAGGACAAATATACTTACAGAAGCACAGATGAGGAGGTGGAGGAGGGATGTGAAGAAGGGTTGTCACCATCTATCCTACTTGGTACCACTGCTATGACCGATAAGTAATGTGTGTCAAAAATCTGAGAAGGCAGATAGAGTATGACAATGGTAAAAATAAATATACAAATCATACCATGCCAGTCCCCCACCACTACAATACACATCTGCAACATTGTAGGTTGTACTTTATTTTGTTTATTATTTGACATCATCATGAATATGTGCCAGTGTAACTTAAGCAGGAAGTTAGTGTTGTGGGAAAAGGACAAATGCATTCTGCATGCTAACACATTTTTCAAGCCATATGTTGCTGTAGGACTCACAACTTTGACTTTCAGCCACATTGCTAAACTTCAGCCCCCAGAAGAAGTAATATTACAGTGGAAAATGTAGACCTATAAGAAATATAGGAGAAAAATGTGTTAAAATAGGTCAAGAATGTGTTAAAATAGGTGAAAAGGAGGACATTTTTGTAAAAACTTTCAAGGAAAAAGCAAAAAATTGTCAAGTTTTCAAGAAAAGTCATGTGGGAAATTTTTCACACTTTTCGCCCACCTTTAGTAGTATGGAGTGGCAACTATTAAACATAACAAACTGAAAAACACATCAGCGAATTTGTCAGGAAACAAAGGTCAATGACGTCATTGAAACTGTAAAGCACTAGGGATGGGCAAAACTTTTCACCTCAAACTGAGTTCAGTGAAAAATGGCACTTTTTCCCTTTTTCCCACTTTTTCTGCCTAGCTCATTCCATCAAAATCAATAGGAACATTGAAGTTACACACAACATAAAACAAATTTTATTTCCCAAAGGCAAGGTATAAAAGGGGATTGTGCCTGTGTTGGTAGGGGGTGAGAAAAGAATCCTTTGAACAGGGGATGATTTTTGGGGGGTTGTTTACTAGGATTGGGGGGGCAGTTAATAAAATAGAAATCCTAAATAAAAAAAAACATAAGACATGGTATAAAAGGGGTCTGAGGGGTCTGTGTTGGTGGGTGGAGTCTGGGGAATGAATCAGTTGAAAAGGCAATTTGTTTTGGGGGGTTTCTTGACTGCTATTAGGGGTGCAGTTAATAAAAAATAAATAAATAAATAAATAAATAAAATAAGACATTTGTATGTAAAGTGATAGAGACAGGAACCCCCTGATATAAGCTTCGACTTGACTTGACAGAGTATTTTGTAGAGGATGATTTGTTAGATTTGTTGTTAGAGGCCCGAGTCCTGAGGAAACATTGATTCCTAGGACTTAGGCTTGTTAGAAACAACCCCCAAGGACTATGTTTTTTTTTTTTCTTTCAAAGCCCTGAGAGAAAAAAACAAAGGTCATGTTGGCCAGTGGCCACTGGCCATTGTCTAATGTCCTCCTCCATCCTGAGTCTGATTCCATAATTAGGGAATGTGCAACGGCTGTTCTTGCTGCTGCTGAGATGTTTAAGCAGCAGGATGATTAGGCAGCTGAAAGGTAATGGGATCAACAATAGCAGTAACAAGTTTGATTGATGATGAAGGTTCCACTTGCCACAACTATCTCCAGTGATGTGCCTGAGGCAGTAGCAGCACAATAAGTAGCCCCCAGTCTATGTGGAGAAAAGAAGAAGTTGGCCAATAGTTCTTCTCCACCTGCCCCTCCTCCAAAATCATGGGTGTGTTGTTGTTAGAATATAATTATTTCCCTTGAGAACAGGAACTGTGCCTCTCATCAGCAACTGCAGTGTGCACAGTGTGTGTGATACATAACATCTGGGGGAAAAACTGTATCCAAATACCATGACACCCGAAAGCAAATACTGCCGCTGCCACTATACCTCTTGTCTAGAACCCGCTAAGGACACATGACAGCTTGCTGACAGTGTAATGGTAATGATGAGCCCTCCCTGCCAGCATCCTAGCATATTCTACGGGATAGAATCTCCTCAGATGCCGCTTGATGACCTGGTATCAATTCTCCTTCACCACATTGGCATGAGTGGTCAGCGCACCACACAGTGTGCAATGGGTAGAGACGAACTGCCATATCCTATCATTAACAAAGTAGCTATCATTTGGTGGGAGAGGTAACAATGAAAGAGGTGGACTGGCAGAAGATGTAGTTACTACCCTGAAGGACGAAGGTGATGTTGATGGTGAGTTAGTTGTTTCACTTGTCATGGAACTTCCAGTATCTGTCTGGGTTTCTTTATCCTTCCTCCTCTTTGATCTGCACCTCGCCTCTTGTTGCCTTTCTGGAGAGTCAGGAGGTACAGTAACACCGGTGCTAGATTTCTGTAGTGTGTGTTTGGCTTTAATGTGTTTGACATAAATTGTTGTGGTGTCTGTGTTTCATGTGTGATATCAGGGAATTGTGCCAAGGTGTGTTCCCTCCTTTCCCCTTCTCATTGACTGGTCACAAATTTTGCACAGTGCCATTGGTGATGATGACTGCACTGTGTCTGCCCCAAGAGAAAAATAGTCCCACACCCATGACTTCCAGGGGGAGGGAACAGGTGGAGAAGAATGGCCTTTTTCTTCTTGTCTTCCACATCCCCCTTCACTGTCTATGCTGGCAGCAATTGTTGCTGCTGTTGCTGCTATTGCCTCAGAATCAGCACTGCAACTAGGAATATTGCTGGCGCTGGTGAGTGGAATCTGTCCTAGTCCCGCATCACTTGTTGACACCATTCCCACTGTGTTCACGTTGGTCTGTGGCACACTAGCCTGCTCCTCAGCATCCTGCTGCCCTTGCATCTCAGCTGCAGCAGGAATTAGAGCAGTTGCAAATTCCGCAAATTCAAAAAGCTTATTGCTAGTGGTGGTGACCCTATCCTCACACCTGTCTCCCATTCCTTCTCAATTTCTGATAAAAAGGCCATGAATGCTTCTCTACCATCATCATCATCATCACCACCACCACTAGCCTCTAAGTGCTACTGCTTTATCACAGACATCTCACTACTGCTTAGAGGAGGTGACGAGCAATGTGACAGAGGATCCTTTTCACCTGAAGAACAAGGCAGACTGGCAGCTGTAGCAGCAGGAACAGGCAGCAGATCTGTGCTCCTGGTCGTGGTTTTGGTATTAATTCTGGACCTGCTCTCCCCCAACACCAGCTAAGGATCATGTTCAACTTGAACACTGTAGTGAAGGGAAGGGGACACCCAGAGCCAGAGGAATTGTGTGGGCTCCCTTGACCACTAGTCTGGACGCTCTCACATGCTTCTCCTACCACTTCTCTAACACTAGTCCCAACTTGCTGCTTCACCATGGGATGACAAATGTGACTTAGGGTCCCCTGCTGTCACACTTGGCATCATCTTCTCCTTACCCCCTCCTGAGTATTAAAGACACACTAGCAGCTTCAGCACTGGTGGCAGCAGTTTCAACACTGGCAGCAGGCACAGCACTGGTTTCAACAGGGACAGCAACGGTGTCAGCAGAGGAAGCACGTCTAGCAGCAGGCACAGGTAGCTGACCTGTTCTTCTCTCACTAGTACTAACCTTTTCTCCATCCCTTCCCATTCCCTTTTCTCCTTCCCTTCCCATTCATCCCTTCCCTTTTCTCCCTCCCTTCCCATTCCCTTTTCTCTCTCCCTTTCCATTAAATTCCCCAAGATCCCTTGGGGTGATTTAGGGGGACTGGACAGCATTGGTTCAGTAGTGTTCACTTCCTCTTCCTCAGACTCAGAGGACACATAAGGGTCCATCCAGCTACTCCACTGATTATTTTTCAACTCTGTCATGGTGATAGCAGTCACTATAAGCTTTTCCTGCCTCAATTTTGCCAAATATTATCACAGCAGAACAGCACATCACATTTACCTCACACTGTAGCTGCTTCTATTGTGTTTGATTTCCACAAATACATCATGTTTTTATAGTGAAAAGGTGAAAACAATGTAAATCAATGGGTGGAAACTTTGTAGCCATTGAAAAAATGGCAAACAATTTTGCCCATCCCTATAAAGCACCAGAAATGGGCAAGTAACATAGTAAGAAGACCTGATAGCAAATGGACAAAACAGATTTTGGAATGGATTCCACTTTATACTAATGCAAAAGAAGAAGACTAAAGACAAGATGGGTAGAGGAAATTACCAAATTTGTTGGTACACAATGGCAACAAAAGGCACATGACTGAAGTTGTTGGAGGCTTGCTGAGTAGGCCTTCATCCTGCAGTGGATCTATAGCAGATGATGATGATGATATGATATGATAGATAGACAGATGTATACTCCCTTTCATTTCTTCAGCCAATGCCCCTCCCTTCTGTCTCCTCCAGCCAACTATCTTCTCATTGATGTCTTTGGCCTGCTACCTTCCATGTCCATCAGTAGCACTGAGGTGCCCCAGAACTGTTCCTTGTATCTCTTGTGTATAAGACCCATAACATTACGTAAAAAGATGAGTACAAATGACAATAAATTGCTTTCTGGAAATTTATGATTTAATGTAATAAAACAAAAGTAAAAAGGTAGCCCAAGTTATATTTTTCTTGCCAAAGATTCAAAATTGCAACTTGGATTGGCTTCATGAGATATAGTCTCCATGCTTTGCAGTTATAAAACAAATGTACTGTATTATTTTCCAGTTGCCTTTAATGGCCAGGGTGGTTTAAAAGGTCACCTGTGTATTGCTTCTTCCACAGTTTATTTTGATAAACAGACTATTCTTGTGACTTGGAGTTCCGTAGGGCTACAAAATGGCTATTGCTATTTTTGCACCAATTTGTTTGACAAACTTAAAAAAAAAATCTTATTATTGCATGAATAATTATCCATAGACATTATTTCTCACACCTCTACTAGCTAGGAATTAATTAAGGGCATTTATCCATTCTCCCATGCTTATTTTTTATTTTTTAATTCTAAATCTAAATCAATGCTCTTTGCTTACCATGTACAAATGGAACATACAAACAAAACTTCAATTACATTTAATAGCTAGAAACTATTACTGTAATGGCTTGTGAAATACCTAAGAGAATTTACTTCAATAGTTCATCTGAGAAAGTGCTGAATATTAAGCAAATGCAACCTCCCTCTGGGTCTTATTTTAACCCCCTAAGTAGTTTTGTAGGATGTATTTAAATGATGAAAGCTTCTAGGAATAGATTGGTGATCTCTCTGGATATGTGCCTCAGATAAGTATTTTATCATGACAATCACAAATGCCTTTTCATCCTCCATTATCTTTTCAAGCATGTCACAAAGTGCACACACTAAAATGAGATTTAGATACTTCATCTGATTCTGGTTGAAAGTATTGAATGGTTTATTCACAAATGATTGATTTTATACTGTCAATTCATTTTTAATATTACACTATACAGTATTTATGATATTTAAAACTACATACTGAAGTCAATTAGGCCATTTATTTTCAGTTTCTTTTATTTTGTTTCTCTTGCAAAATGAAATTTAATAGAAAAAAATTCTAAGACATTTGTAACACATTGGGACATATCCTACAGAGTTGTCATCTATGCTAAAGATTATATTAAAGGTGTTTAGGCTTCAAGTCCTATAGATCTGAAAGTAGTATTTATAAAACAGTCAACAGTCCAGATTTCACATCTTAAAACATATACTATCCCAAGCTCAATCATTCTGTTTACTTATGCTAAAAAGTATATTACTTTAACCACCAAGGGTAAACTAGAACACAACCAAGTTTGAGAGTCTGAGATTTTATTGAAATTGTTAATCCGGAGGCATTAAAAAGTTACAATATGGCCTTCAATTCCATGGATGCTGGAAAGGGTGTTAAAAACCTCTGTAGCATCCAAAGGGTTGCTAGAAATATATACTTGTTTTACTTTGAATCCGTTACACTTTTGAAAGATATTTACTGAAGTGATACTTAAAAATAAAACAAAGGTTAGCACATTGAATCCAAACCCTGAATATTCTCTTGTGCCTTTTTGATACCACTCTACCACATCTATCTCAGTACCTATTCCTCACCTAATACCTAATAAACATACATGCCTTGACCACTGGACTGCAGTGCACTTTTATCTCCCATCCACTTACCTGGCAATTCCTGTGGGCTCCACTTACACCCTGTAGCACTTACACCTTTTGAGTTCCAGTTTATATTCAGCTAGATTGTAAGCTGTCATGAGCAGGACCCTTTGGTCATTTTGTATTGTATGTTCTAATTGTATTCTCATAAGCTTTAGTATGACTATTCCCTATTGTATTACACTATGAATAAGTTGGTGCTTTATTAATACATAATAATAATGGGGCAGTTGGTTTGCTCCAGAGTTATACTGCTGAAGCTTCAGGTAAATTTTATTTTTTTAGATTTTATTTATTTAGAAAATGTTTTACCGGAAAAAATGCATTGATATTTATCTTGTTTTCAGGTATGTCCTGGAAAGCTTTTATAGTAAAAGTCTCATATTTATACCAATAGAAAAACAATATATATACACACATACATATACACATAACCATACATAAGAAAAACACGTATTTACAATAGCATGTTAAAAAGAAACATTTTTTAAGGATTTTAGACTGGGAGAAGATCTGATTTTTTTTCAGGTAGGTTATTCCAGGCTCTGAAGGAGAAAGCAGATTGACAGGCTTCTTTCTTGTAGTGTGGAATACTCAGTGAGTTATTAGCAGTGAATTGGAGGTTATAGTTAGTATGGAGAGCTGGAGTGAGCATACTGTTCAGGCAGTATGGTAGCTTTCTGGAAAAGTAGTTATAAACTAGGCAAGAGAGGTGAAGGTTATGTCTAGATTAGAGTGTTTAGCCACAAATAAAGTAGAAAAACAGACGTTAAGCTAAAATGATTTAAACAGTGTACAAGCATGCCCTCTGTCCCCAAATATGAGCATTCTACAATCCAAACAATATTATTGTGCAGAAATCTATAATGTAACAGACAAAAAATAGAACAATAGGAGAGTGCTATATAGATAAATCCAGCTAAAATTGTAACATATAAGCACTGAGCCATAAAACATTCAACAGTAGAACAAAAGGGATCAATAAAGTATAATATATATATATATTATTACTAAATACCCAAATAAAATTGGTTACAATTATAGCACCTTATCATACAGTGAGTACCATTTGAATAATATAATTTAATGTAATCATCAGTCAGTGTAAGTCCAAAGAATAAGAAATGGGAAATGGTTAAACTATGCTGAATATTGCTGGATAAAAGTACTTCATTATATACTCTGTTATTGGATAAGAGATAACATCTGATTATATAGATGTATATATCTATATCTATCTATCTGTCTATCTATCTATCTATCTATCTATCTATCTATCTATCTATCTATCTATCTCTATCTATCATATATAATGGTTACTTCTCCCGTCTATATGCGATGGTATGGGTGTGGCTTGGCTTCCATGTCTCTTGTCCTCCGCCTTTCCCTGATGGATGTTCAAGGTAAGAACCACTAGTTACAACTGGAAACGATCTGTTATTCAGTATGAATTTCCTTGTGTAGTGAATCCCAACTGGATCTCAGCTCAGTAGACAGCACTTCAATCAGATATGAAAGGAAAACAGGCAGAAGTTAGTAGCACTCCCCACTCTTAACACAAAATGGACTGCTAGCGGGTAGAGGTCCCCTCAGTTAATTATAAATCCTGACTGTGGTCGCTTGACTAGCTTCACTGAGTGTACTGCTAGTACTGGATCTCTACTAATAAACCAGTTCTCCAACTGAATACACTTGAATGTCTCCTGGAGGGCAATATGGAGCTGATGAGCATTGTGAAGGTGTCCAGTGGGGTTGGCAAATCGGGGGGGGGGGCTTCAGAATTCTGTGCCTACAGGGTCCTGAGATGTAAATCCGGCCCTGCCTGTAGAGCAGCATGGGGAGCATCACCATTGTGTGTGAGACCCAGATACCCTGCCTGACACCCCGCCTGACACCCCCTGCCTTGTTCCCTTGCCCAGGCAGTGCCCATGGGTATTTGTGGCTACCTGTAGGCAAGGAAACAAGGCTGGGGAGGTCAGACAGTGTACATGAGGTTCTGTGGCTACCAGTGGACAAGGCTGGGGGGCAGCTGATAGCCACAAGGATGTTGCCTGAACCCCACCCTTGTTCTCTTGGGGGTCCACAACAAGTATGAAATAAATATGATACCAAGCCGAGGGGATAATAATAACCCTTTGAGTGCCACAAGGGTGAGCAATGCACATCCCTATGGCACTCAAAGGAATAAGAAAGTGATGCTATCTATGGTGCTGAAAGTATCCTCTCCAATCCCCTACTGGCCAAGTGGGGAAGCAGAGAGAGAATGCTGTCAGACTTCAGATTTGTCTACTGCTGGTGATGTGTGAGGGAGAGCATCACTTCCGCAAAGACAGCAGTTCACAACCCTCCCTGTTCTGATTGACTGAGAGAAGTTACTGCATAGCAAACCACAGGAAGATTCCAACTATGCCAGCCTCAGTTAAGTGAAGTTGAGTCTGTCAACTCCGACAGCAGAGTCTGCTATCAGAGTTTAGTGAATGTGGTGAAGTGCCACATTAACATATAAACCCCCTTGGATATGATAATGGCTCATAATCCTGCATTCCATATGAAAATGAGTCATTATACTTGTTTTCTATATGGAAATAGCTCATTTAAAAACAAGTAAGCCAGCAGCATAGGGGTTAATGCCACCATACAACTCAAAAGCAAGTAAAAGCACACATATTCTTTACTGAAGTCAATTCTTCATTTAAAATGCTTGACAATCATTGCAACCCAATATCAAGAGCTAGGAAAGACTTACATTTGGTTACCAGTCAGGTGAAACAGACCATAGCTTCAGATCAACGCGTTTCACGCATACAGCGCTTACTCATGATCAAAGACCTTTCCTATCTCTTGATATTGGGTTGCAACGATTGTCAAGCATTTTAAATGAAGAATTTACTTCAATAAAGAATATGTGTGCTTTTACTTGCTTTTGAGTTGTATGGTGGCATTAACCCCTGTGATGCTGGCTTACTTGTTTTGAAACCGACATATTGCTTTAATCTTGGGAGACATTAAAGCTAGCACACGTGGTTGCTGTGAAACATGGAAAAATTGTGTATGTCTTTGACCGGTGGAGTTTGTGATAGAATCATTTGATCTTTATTTTGATCATGATCTCCATATAAAGGCTTAAATAGAGCTGCTCGACTTTTCTGTGAATATATATTCTATATGGAAATAGGCCATTGTCGATGTGATGACTGAAAATTCACAAACCTGGTAAATGCATGTTGACTGGATGTCAATATGGGATGATTTTTTGGACTGATTTGGAGGTGATGTCGAAGACACTTTAGTGCATACTGTCAATGTACCTTCACCACTGCTCCGACAGGACACCAACATTTTGAGCCCTCTTTGACCTTTAGTGAACTCCCCCAACATATGCTGTGTTGCATGTAATGTGATGCCTTATTTGACATACATTTCCTTGACTACTTACATGGACTGATTACATGGATGGATCACATTACATTATATTATCCAAATGGTACTTACTATATGATAAGGTGTTTCAATTTTTTATCCAATTTTATTTGTGTACCAGATATTTAGTAAAGTATATGCATTTTAAAAATTGTATTTAAAAATATCACAATGACGAGTAGTTAATTTACACACCAAGATGGATTTGTGATACAGAAGCATATACTACATCCCTATAGTCTGACTAGCATTAAAATTGTTGACTATTTTAGGATAAAGTTTGAATGTTAATTTATCAGTCTCTTTTAAATTATCAATTTAAGAATAACTTGCCTATTTTAGGATATGTCTGAATGCCTATTTTAGGATAATGTTTCAATGTTATTTTATCAGTCTGAAGATCAAAAGTGAGGTTGAGATCAAGCCATATACCAAGATATTTATAGGAGTCGACCACGGCCAAGTTCCAATTAGACTTTGTTGTGATGGTTAATTAGTATTATGGAGTTTAAGAAGTTTGTGCTTTGTATTAAATATAATTGTGACTGTTTTATCATTATTTAAGAACAGCTTGGTTTTAGCTATCCACCTTTCTTCTTCAAAAAAGTCATCCTGTCAAACTGACTCAGATTGGGATGTTTGGATTTTTAGTGTAGATTCTAGTGCCATCTGCAAACATGTTCACAGAAGATTCATTATAGATCATTTATACATAGGGGAAATAGAAGAGGGCCAAGAATGGAGCCTTGAAGAACCCAACATGTTACTGTAAGCAGAAGGGAATCAATGCCAGCAATAGACACATGTTGTGTCTGATACATAGGATTGGGACCAGTTTAGGGAATGATTAGTTCTCAATGTCTCAATGAGCTTTATTATCAGAATAGTATGATCTGCTGTATCAACAGAATTTTTAAAATCAAGGAAAATAGCTCAAGTAAGCTCATCATTTTCCATGCCAGACTAGATATCAATGGATACTTTTAGGAGGGCAGTGACTAATGAGTGACTTGAACCAAAGCCTGACTGAAGTAGAGTGAAAAATAATATTTATAGAGTTGCATTGGGACACGTTTTTCCAGGACTTTGGATAATGAGGGGAGCAAGGATATTGGTCTGTAATTCATTACCACATTTTTATCCCCACTTTTATAGATAGGCACAACTCCAACTACTATTCAGGCTTTAGGAATACATGACAAGGAGACATTAATTATTGATGTAATGGGATGGGAAGTGACTGAAACACTCAGGTTTAGCAGCATTGCAGGCAGCTGGTCAGGACCAGTCTTCAATTTCATTTTTTAGTTGAGGAGGTGGTCATATATTTCACTAATGGATGCTAGCATGAAATGGAATTCAGCAGTGCTGTTGGATCAGGGGGGAGGTGATAGACACTGTGTAATTCAATTTTCTACTTCAGCATTGCTTCTGTTTTATGTAATCAGGGAGGTGGCACATCCAACACAGTAGTTGTTGAATGCATGAGCTATTGCTATGGGGCATTGTATTTTTTAATTGCTTTTTTTTACAGCTAAGCTGTGAGAATAGTTAGGGGGGTTGTCAAAATTTTTAATAACCTTGAAGAAGTTGGCTAGATATATTACTGTTCAAATAATGAGTAAAATATTGAGCTTTGGTTAGTTTTGTTTGCTTTGTGCCAGTATTCTGCAATTATCTGTAAGCATTGTGATCATAAATTAAGCAAGTTTGTTTAAATGTTGTTCATAAGAGATTTCTAAAACTGTATAACTCACAGAAACACAGAAACATAGAATTTGACGATAGATAAGTACCATACGGCCCTTCTAGTCTGCCCATTTTCCTACTGTAAAAACCTCAAACCTTATTTGGTCCTTGGTCTTTTCTTATATTAAGGACAGCTTTATGCCTATCCCATGCATACTTAAATTCTGTCACTGTATTAACTTTCTACCACCTCTGCTGGTAGGCTATTCCAGGTATCTACTACTTATACTACCGCTAAACCTGTGTCCCTCTAGGTTTAGACTATGGCCTCTTGTCTTAACATTTTTACTCCTTTGAAATGTACTTCCATCCTGCACTTTGAATGCTTCTATCATATCTCCTCTCTCTCTTCTCTACTCCAAGCTATACATGTTCAGATCCTTTAGTTGATCCTGATATTTCTTTTCCTGTAAACCAGTCACCATTTTAGTAGCCCTTCTCTGAATTTTCTCTATAGTGTCTATATCCTTCTGGAGATGGGGTCTTCAGTACTGTACACAATACTCTAGGTGAGGTCTAACTAGAGACCTGTAGAGTGGCGTGACCACTTCTCTTTTTCTGATACTAATGCCCCTAGCTATACAACCCAGCACCCTGCTTGCCCTCCCTCATGTAGGACTGAGAGAGATGGGCCCCCTTTACCCTGGCCTTCTTTAGAGGGGCATGGTTATTACAGACCTGCAGGAACTCAGAGGAAAAAATAGTTATTTACGGAGTCTAGGCCATCTATTAAATTTATGCTATACCACAGACAAGTTCTTAGATCATTTAGGAAAGACTAGAAATTTCATTACATAAATGATCTAGTAACTATTACTTTGGGACAAGATGTGATTGCTTTAATTTTGCAAAAGCGGTAGGCTCTAGAGTGCTTGCTAAACACATTTGTTAATAAGCCTGAATCTTCTGCTTAGGCAGGATTAAAGGATCCAGTCTAGGACAGCAAGATTGGACCTTTTGTTATTTGTACGAGTAGGGGAGGAGATTAGTTGTGATATGTTCAATATCTTGAACAGTATCTGTCATTACCTGGCTCCTGCCAAATAACATTCCATTCTCTAAAATGTAATAAAACATGTAAATATTTATGAGTGGAAGCTCTTATATAAGCATTTTATGATAAACCAGCTATACTAACATCTATTTATAACTGGATGGGTTTTCCTGCATTTTCTATTATTATTAAACTTAAACAAAATACATTTTCAAAAGTAACACTTTTTAATCTAGGTTAATTATTTGTTATCAGTTTTCATTCCTTTTCATGGGAGTTGCAAGTGTTTAAATTGATAGAGTATGGAAGTACAACATGATTGTAGCTGTAAGAGTCACAGATGTGGAATACCTCATAGAAAACAATTATATCTATTCCATATAACTTTTTACAAATAAGTTGATGCATCAAAATCCCCCATGTGAACTAGACCTTAAAGGTATAGACGATACCACCATAAACATAATGGAGAGTTTACTAACCTACCAATAGTTATTAGATAACAGTTTTATTTTACTACCACTTAGAAATCTCAGGGAGAGTTCTGTACACTATAAGGATGCAACAGTCACGTCTCTTACAAACTAACTTTACCCCAAGAATAACAAAGTATTTCATTTTTCAACTTGACAGCGAGATTATAACAAATGTGACAGACAGGAAACGATAAAATGCATTATCATTATATGAATTTATTTATGTGTTCATCCATCTACTTACTAGCTTTTATTGCAAATCATGCAATATACAGTCCTAGACAGGGCTGGATTTCCCATTAGAAAGGGTAGGCAACTGCCTACAGCTCCAAATTTTGATGGTTACTTCAGCTGTGTTGGCCATATCCACATTCTGTATTGTGGGTGTGCCCAGGGCAATCTAAATGTCCCTGGACCAGTTTTATTCACCCTCACATTGTACTATTCAGAACACTGGATGCTAGAGTGATTTCCAATGCATTGTGAAGCAATGTTCTGGATATCTTCCTAGCAACTAAGGTGTTAAAGACTTTTTTCAAGGGTATTTTCTGTGCCAGGAAACAGTGGAGCTGGGGGAGTGGCCATGTGAGGCAGTGTGGCTATAAATGGAGCTAAGGGTGCCAAGAATACCTTGACTAACAGCACCTCAGTTGTAAATCTGTCCTGGTCCATGGGCCCTATCCTCAAAAGAAAAATGGAGTAGTACAGGGGCAAACTAACTTTGCTATAGGGGACAAACAGAAATACTAATTGATTTAAATAGTGCTTTTGACCCTTTCAATGCCATAGAGGCCTCCAACAGATTGTAAATCTTTACAATGGAGCTCTATCTTGCATTAAAGTGGTTAAAAGCAGCATTTAACCCTTTGAGTGCCAGAGGGGTACGCAACGCATTGCTTTGCAATGCGTTGCGTACCCCTCTGGCACTCAAAGGGTTAAAACAATGGCAATTTCGATTTGTCCCCTATGGCTTGGTTGGTTTGCCCTAATATTACTCCACTTCTCTTTTGTGCTTAAATACCTTAACCCTTTGCGTGCTAGAGGTTTATCAGTGCACGATGTTGCAATGTATTGGATACCAGTCTGACACTCAAATAGGGATGATTGAATGTTTCTTCCTCAAAAGCGAAAAAAGGAGAAAAATGGCAGTTCTTGCCTTGCAGGAAATTTTCAGCAAAAAGTACCGTTTTCCTACTTTTTTACCTAGCTCATTACATTGAAATCAATGGGAAGACTGAATTTCTACCTAGCACATAGCACGTTTCCCTTATTTTCTCAAGGGCATAGTATAAAAGGGGTGGCGCATTTCCACAGCATGCCAATCTGTGATTGGGAGATGAAGAGAGAGCAGTTCATTTTTCAACTAGAGGAGATAGTGGAATTGGGAGTCTTGCAGACAGGACAGTTGTTCTCTGTATCAGGGGAGTTTGGGGGGAGTAGGTTGGCCCAGATACCCCAAAATTCCATCTGACCAATTTGATTTGAAAGTTACAGGCAGATCTTGCTGTTATTTTCTCTGTATTAGACGTGTGTGGATGTGAGAAGGGAGCAAAGGAGGTTGACCCCAAATACCCGAACATTCTTTCTGACTGATTTGATTTGAAAGACACAGGTGGCTGTGGTCCAAGTTCCTTGCTCATCTTGCTTTATCATTGTATTAGATGTGTCTGGGGGTGTGAGTGAGAAGGGAGCAAAGGAGGTTGACCCCAAATATCCCAACATTGTGTCTGACCAATTTGATTTGAAACACACAGGCAGCTGCAGCCAAATTTCCTTTCTGATCTTGGACGTGATGTCCCTTCAATGAATGTTAACGTTATAGTGCTTCATTGTGCAATGGTTAACCTTCTTTACACGTACTGACACAGATTTAAACTTTGTATTATAACCTTTTAAGACAGATTTTATATCAACAAACACGATTTTTGTTTTAGTTCATAATGTGAGCACAAAAATTACAGATATTACATGCGGGGCTACTTTGTGTTCACCTGTGTCCACAAATATATCCTCATGTTTGTTTATGGTTAGATTTTGTTGCTGATATATTTTTTTGTTTTTTTTTGGATGCAAGTGAACATCAGGAGCTCCACATAATGAGGTTGAAAAAACAGTATCCTATGCACATATTGGGGTTAAACCTTAGACAAACCTCTAGTTTTTATGATAATCTAAATATACATAGTGGTGGATGATGTTAAACTGCTGTGAGGACTAGCCTAAATATATTAGAGATAACTTAATGTTGAAATGGATTAGGTAGTTAAAAGAGGACAGTTGGTATCAACAATCACTACTCAAATATGAATCTCTACTTGTAATATAGATCTGTAGCCTATTTTAAGGTAGACTCTTTGAATTTCTAATAATTTATTTCTGCTATTTTAACTGATTATATTAAAGTAAAACTGAAAATTATATATTATAATATTCCTGGAATTTTTTTGTGTATGATTAGTTTGTGTTAGATTTTCTTATTCAGGTTTGTGTTCCTCTCAAAAGCACCGTAAGTCCATTTCTTCATTTAGACCCTTAGAGGTTATGGTTTGTAACTTAAAAATCCAAAAAGTCTCTGTTTGTGCCAGTCTTCTGAAGCGTTTCCCTCCTCTTGAGTGTGAGGGGATATAGTCTATGACTTGTATTTTGATGCTATGTAGGTTGTTTATGTGGTATGTTCTATAATGCCTTGTGAGTGGATGAATGTTTCAAAATTTTATTTCTATGTTCCCAAAATCTATCTTTCACTGATCTTTTAGTCCTACTGACATATTGTTTCTTGCAAGGGCATTCCAGTAGATAGATTATATATGTAGTGTTGCAGTTAGCAAAGTGTGCTATTGGAAAGGTTTCCTGGGTGATGTAAGATTGAAAAATTGCTTTAGTGATGTCCATATATTGACAGGTAATACACCTGGTATGTCCACACAGAAAGTTTCACTTGATTGATGTGTTTGTATTGGAAGCTTCATTGTCGGTCATTTTGGGTTTTCTCAAGGTGCTAGGTGCTAATTTCTTTTTTAAATTTTCTGCCTTTCTATATACTATCTTGGGTTTTTCTGGAAGTTTGTCTCTCAGGTATCTGTCTCCTTTTAAAATATTCCAATGTTTTCTAATAATTCCACTTATTTTTTCAGATCCACTAGCATATTTGGTGATGAACGGTAATTTAGGTTTTTTGAGTTGATTTTTGTTTTTGCTTTTTTTCTGCATCCTAGTTCTGGTAATAATTATTTCCTTTTAAGTCCTCTTACCTTCTGGGTAGCCCCATCTATTATTTCTGTTCTGTAGCCTTTCTCTTTGAATTTGAGTTGTAATTCTCCTGCTTGCTTCTCGAATACTTCCTCCTTACTACAGTTCATTTTTATTTGTTGGAACTGTCCTAGGAGTACATAATTTAGCCACTGTTTTCTGTGATTGCTAGTTGCTTGAATATAACTATTAGCTTCTACTTTTTTTGTAATGTGTTTTGGTTTCTATTTCCAGATTTTCCCCTATACTGATGTCAAGGTCCAAAAAGATTATGGAGGTTTTACTATATGTAGATGTAAAAGATAAGTCTAGATAATTTTTGTTGATGTTGTCCAGGAACTGTAGTAATGTTTCATCATCTCATTTACATTTCATGAAGACATCATCTATAATCTCATGTAGGATACCAGATGTTCCGAATACTTGGTCCAGATGTAAAACTTCTCCCAGTAGCCCATAAATAGATTTGCATAACTGGGAGCGAAATAAGTTCCCGTCATTGTCCCACAGATCTGTATGTGATGTTCTTCCTCAAATGTAAAGTTGTTATGGAATAGGATAAATCTTATCCCTTCTAGTATGAATTTCTGTTGTTTCTCTATCATACTCTCACTTTGTTCCAGGAAATGCAAGACCGCTTGTAAACCTAATTTGTGGGCATGTTTGTATAGAGAGATGTGACATCACAAGTCACTAAGAAGTAGTTCTCATGCCATTTGATTTGTTGCAATTTTTCTAATACGTCTCTTGAATCTTTTATGTAGGATGGTAGTTGGATGACACTTTTATTGAAACTTTTATGAAACTAGTGTTATCGGACATCCAAAATGAATTAAAAAAACCTATGAAATTCAAGAAGAATCTAACTAGGAAGGAAGAACAAAGTCTGAAAAAACTCATGAACAATACGGAACTAGTCTTCAGAGAGGCAGATAAAGGAGGCTCTTTAATTGTTCAAACCAGGCAGCAATATTTAACTGAAGCTAAAAGAATTCTAGGAGATACCCAATTCTACAAAAAGGTGTCATACAATCCGATGTTGGCATTTCAAGAAGAATATTCAGGCTTCATCAAGATCGCATTGGAGGAATCAGTCATCACCAAACAAGAATATACTTTTTTGAAAAATGATCATCCAACAGTACCTATTTACTATCATATACCCAAAATTCATAAAAATGTCACTAACCCTCCTAGCAGACCAATAATTTCAGGAATAAATTCATTAACAAGCAGTTTATCACATGTCATCCTCAATCAGCCTCGCACCAGTCATCCTCAGTTGCTATCCATCTACTAACTGAGTCCTGACTGCAGTGTTCTGCAGTTCTGGCTACATCTCCAGTGTTGCTGTCATCCTGAGTCTGCCAGTCGGTTCCCTTTTGAAACGAGCTGAGCAACGCAAGGTATGAATGCTGGGAGTTGCGGCCAGTACATAGCGACGGTCAATGATGCAACATGACAATCTAGCATTTTTATGCAGCGCGAGGTCTTCAAGTCGCTATTTTAAACACTGTGACATGGTTAATGCGGCTTCTAGCTGCGCAATATTTTTCTTTGCAACGTTTCAAAAGGATACCGCACCAGTCATCCTCACTTTTGCTTCTTCCTTCTAATTTAGCTACATCCATATGTTGTATATAACACCTCTGCCGCATATAGTAAATGACATATGCTACATATTGTGTATTACCTTTGCTACAGATGGTAAATGACAGATGCTCATGCTACACATATATTGTATTTCACCTCTACAACAGAAATGGCAACAGACAATATTAAAAATATTGGGAATAATTTGTCTGAATAATTCCAGAGTGAATCATCAGCCAGTCTGACAGTTGTATAGGCAGGCAGGGCGCCTTATTTCTACCGCAAGGGAGAGACACCTGTGTTCCTTTTCAGTAACATATTAAAAATGTAAGTCATTTGTTTAAATAATTTTCAGAGTTACATATCAGCCAGTCTGACAGTTGTATAGGCAGGCAGGGTGCCTTATTGCCACAGCAAGGGAGAGTCACCTTTGTCCCTGTGTAAAATTAAATATTAAAAATAAAAATAATTTGTTTAAACAATTTTCAGAGTGACACAGACAGTGTCAGAGTTGTTTAGACAGGCAGGGTGCCACAACCTGTTCCACAGTCTTCATTTAGACCCTGGAAATGGTTCCATTTATTTTTATTAAATTTTCATTTTTTATTGTATTTTTTAAAGCATTTTAAAGTTGCCGAATATTTCGGAATGTCGTTGACTTTTGTCCGAGTCGAATGCCTCTGACCCGAAATGTTGAGTCAACGAATGGAAAAAAAAAATTTGTCCAAATGAGAATTTTACCAAAACGTTTTGTCATGCACAAGTCTAATAGTATGGATGCGCCTTACTCTTATAGATATGATCCATATCAGAATAGCTAAAAATGTGCATATGACAGAATTAGTACAAAGTGTATAATATATAAATGACTGTTGTATAAACTTCTATATCTGGGGAATGCCTCATAGATGTAGAAGAGTATGTATAACCAACATAAAATTAACTGTAGTGTTGAAATGTCCCATAGAGGGTGACTTAAGAATACAGCGCCTTGCAAAAGTATTCATCCCCTTTAGCATTTTTCCTATTTTGCTGCATTACAGCCTGGAATTAAAATAGATTTTAATTTGGATTTCCTGTAATGGACATGAACAAAATAGTCCAAACTGGTGATGTGAAATTAAGAAAATAACTTGTTTTACATAGTAACATAGTAAATTAGGTTGATTAAAAACACAAGTCCATCAAGTTCAACCTTCTCCTCATACCCCAGTGACTGAGAATTTTAAAGCTTCCTGCTACCAATTAAGTTAGTCTTTATCAAACCTTTTGTTTGCCTTTGTTACTGCTGTTTGTCACTGTTTCCAAGTTTGTAGTTGAAAAGGATACCCAGGTCATTCTCTAGCAAATAGTCCCCTAAAATGATTCCATAAAGTAGCCTTTGGATTATTTCCTCCCAAATGCATGACTTTATACTTCCCCACATTAAACTTCATATTGCATTTGTTTGTCCAGTCTGACAATGTATGTAAATCCCTCTGTAGAGAGAAAATATCCTGTTCTGAATTAATTACCCTGCATAATTTAGTGTCATCTGCAAATATTGATATTTTGCTTTCTATATCTATTTCCAGGTCATTTATAAACATGTTAAAAAGCAGCGGCTCTAATACCGAACCCTGAGGTACTCCACTCTCCACTTTAACTGTAGTGTGTATTGGAGAATTGTCCATTTACAACCACACACTGTTCCCTATCCTTTAACCAGTTTTGCATCCAATTGCAAAGGTTATCTCCTAGCCCCAATTTCCTTATTTTATACACCAGCCTTCTGTGTGGCACTGTATCAAATGCCTCTGCAAAGTCTAGATATACTACATCTACTGCCTTGCCATTATCAAGGTTGCTGCTTACTTCCACATAAAAGCTGAAAAGATTAGTTTGGCATGATCTGTTCTTTATAAAACCATGGTGATTCATGCTAATGATCTTATTTTTTGTGTTGTAATCCTGAATATAGTCCCTTATTATCCCTTCTAGCAGTTTTCCCACTACAGAGGTCAAACTCACAAGTCTATAATTCCCAGGTTCTGTTTTAGTTCCCTTCTTAAACAGAGGCACTATGTTGGCTCTTCGCCAATCCTGTGGCACTGAGCCTGTGGTGATAGAATCTTTAAAGTGTAAATATAGGGGTTTTGCTAACACTGCACTAAGTTCCTGAAGAACCCTTGGATGTATACCATCAGGACCCGGTGCTTTGTTGGTCTTAATTTTGTTCAGTCTTCCCATGACATCTTCTTGAGTTAACCCAATATCTGATAATTGTATTGTTTTATTTGTTACTTGTTGAGGCTCTTCTGCCATTCCTTGCTCCCTTGTATATACTGATGCAAAGAAAGTGTTTAAAACTGCCTTTTCCTTATCCTCACTAACCAACTCACTCATCTCATTTTTGAATGGTCTAATGCACTCCCTTTTAAGTTTTTTGCTATTTATTTATTTATTTGAAAACACTTTTTTGGATTAGTCTGCTTTCCCTTGAAATTCGAGTTTTATTATCTATTTTTGCTATTCTAATTGCCTTTTTGCAATCTTTGTTGCACGCCCTGTATTTTAAGAAAGATTGTACAGTTCCTTCAGACTTAAATAATTTGAATGCTTTTTTTTCCTTGCCATTTCCTTCTTTACATGTGCAGTTAACCACATTGGCTGTGACTTACTTCTTTTGCATTAGTTCCCCCTTGTATATACTGTTGGGTATATTTCTGCAACCTAAATTTGAATTCTGACCATTTTTCCTCAATATTTTTGCCTTTAAATTAAATATCCCAGTCTACGTGTTGCATTGAACCTATACAGTTTTGCTTTGCCAGACTAATCTCAAATGTAGCCATTTTGTGATCACTGTTTCCCAAATGTTATCTTACCTTAATGTTGGATACCATTTCTGCGTTATTCTCTATCACTAGGTCCAATACATTGTTCTTTCTTGTCGGCACTTGCACCATTTGTGACATGTAGTTTTCCCAAAGCATGCTCACAAACCTGCTGTAACAGTTTGTTTGACTCACAGACACAGAGTTAAGATAAAAACACAGTTTTATTGAAATCAATAATACATAAAGAACCCTCACAGGTCCTGTAGTATATTACATATAGTACAGACACACAACAGGTTATTTATGCCCACATAGGTCCAGCATGAATATATAGAAGGTAAACAGTTATGCTGACACAGGTCAGGCAATGCAGGATACAGGTTCCAGTAATGCAGGAGTTAATGTCCACAGACTAGGAGAAC
The DNA here is from genome assembly GCA_037306005.1 of Rhinophrynus dorsalis. Taxonomy (NCBI): domain Eukaryota; kingdom Metazoa; phylum Chordata; class Amphibia; order Anura; family Rhinophrynidae; genus Rhinophrynus; species Rhinophrynus dorsalis. Next base: position 183,139,952 of record CM074722.1, read on the forward strand.
AGTTCAAAGAGTTTGGGCGACCAGCTGCATCAGGAGACGCCACAATTATAGTCCACCATATACAAGCCACTGAAGGCCACAGTAGGGCTACCGGTACTAAAACGGAGGCAACAATAGCAACCGGTTTTGACAAGGAGGAGCGCAACCAATGGAAGTATACCGGTGCAATAACGGAGACAGCACTTGCAACCGGGTAAATATAGTGGAGCTAACCAGTGCACTATACCGGTGCAATCACGTAGGCAACACTTGCAACCAGGTATGGTAGAGTGGAGCGAACCAGAGCACTATACCAGTGCAATCACGGAGGCAACACTTGCAACCGGGTTTGGTAGAGTGGAGCGAACCAGTGCACGATACCGGTGCAATCACGGAGGCAACACAGCAACCGGTTAAATAGGGTGGAGCGAACCAGTGCACTATACCGGTGCAATCACGGAGCAACACAGCAACCGGTTAAACAGAATGGAGCGAACCAGTGCACTATCCCGGTGCAATCATGGAGGCAACACTTGCAACCGGGTTGGGTAGAGTGGAGCGAACCAGTGCACTATACCGGTGCAATCACGGAGGCAACACAGCAACCGGTTAACAGAGAGGAGCGAACCAGTGCACTATACCGGTGCAATCACGGAGGCAACACAGCAACCGGTTAAACAGAGAGGAGCGAACCAGTGCACTATACCGGTGCAATCACGGAGGCAACACAGCAACCGGTTAACAGAGAGGCGCGAACCAGTGCACTATACCGGTGCAATCACGGAGGCAACACATGCAACCGGGTTTGGTAGAGTGGAGCGAACCAGTGCACTGTACCGGTGCAATAACGGAGGCAACACTTGCAACTGGGTAGGTCTGGGACTAGGCCAGAAGCGCTCTGCGTAACGGGAGACAGGCCAGCCTGATATACAAGGATGCCAGCAGAAAGGCAATGGAGTCAAAAAGTCACTAAGGCAACTAGTACACAATGGGCACTGCCAAGTCAGGATCCAGGAGCTGGAACGTTAGCCAATCCGGGTTGGTACACAGGAGCAGGAACGTCAGCCAATCCGGGTCGGTACACAGGAGCAGGAACGTCAGCCAGGCCAGGTCGGTACACAGGAAACAATCACTGGAGAGTAGTCAGGCAGTCCGGGTCGTTACACAGGTGCAGGAACAGGAGAGTAGTCAGGCAGGCCAAGTCGCTGCACTGGAACCACAGGACAAATGTAGAACTGGCACAGGAACACCGCGAAAGGGCAGCCATAAGATGCAGGAGCCCAGTATATAAAGGCAATACTGGGCGGGCTAAACACAGGGCAACCAATGAGGGCCTCCTACCGGATAACTGACAGGAAAGGAATCACAGGAACCATGATACCTGCTTCCCTTAGCACTCTGACAGGTCTCATTTTTACAGCTGATATCTGGATAATTAAAATCTCCCATAATTATAGTATGCCTAAGCTGGGCAGCTTTCCTCATTTGCAATAGCAGTTGGGCCTCAACATTGTCATCAATATTTGGTGGTTTGTAGCATATGCCCACCACCACCTTTTTTTACCTTTTACACCACATTAAGTCTCAATTTCTACCCACAAGGACTCCACAATTTTGGCAGTTTCCTTACAAATATCACCCCTCAAAACTGGATTTAACTCTGGTTTCAAATATAAGCACACACCTCCCCCTTTTCTATTAATCCGGTTTCTTCTAAACAGGGATTATTATTATTAATATATTTACAGCCTAGTCATGTGAATCATTCCACCATGTTTCTGTTATACCAGTTATGTCCAATTATTCATTAACCGCCAGCAATTCTAGTTCTCCTATTTTATCTACCATACTTCTTGCATTTGCTAACATACAATTAATTTTGAAGTCTTTATATATATTACTCCCTACATGCCTTTTTTCTACATCTTCATTTACATCTTCATTTCCTCCCTATTGACTAAATTTATCCCCACCCTTACGTAAAAAATAAAAAAATGGAAAAGTGGTGAGTATATATGTATTCACCTCCTTTGCTATGAAGCCCTCTTAATAAGATCTGGTGCAACCAATTACCTTCAGAAGTCACATAATTAGTTAAATAAAGTCCACCTGTGTGCAATCTAAGTGTCACATGATCGGTCTCATGAAGTCAGAATATATACACCGGTTCTCAAAGGCCCCAGAGTCTGCAACACCACCAAGCAAGCAGCACCAAGGAGCTCTCCAAACAAGTCAGGGACAAAGTTGTGAAGAAGTTCAGATCACGGTTGGGTTATAAAAAAGTATCCCAAACTTTGAACATCCCACAGAGCACCAGTAAATACATTATTAAAAATTGGAAAGAATATGGCACCGCAAACCTGCCAAGAGAGGGCCGCCCACCAAAACTCATGGACCAGGCAAGGAGGGCATTAATCAGAGAGGCAACAAAGAGACCAAAGATAACCCTGAAGGAGCTGCAAAGTTCCACAGCAGACATTGTAGTATCTGACCATAGGACCACTTTAAGCCGTACACTCCACAGAGCTGGTCTTCATGAAAGAGTGGCCAGGAGAAAGCCATTGCTTAAAGAAAAAAATAAGCAAACACATTTGCTGTTCACCAAAAGGCCTGTGGGAGACTCCCCAAACATATGGAAGAACGTACTCTGGTCAGATGAGACTAAAACTGAGCTTTTTGGCCATCAAGGAAAACGCTATGTCTGACGCAGACACAACACCTCTCATGACTCCGTGAACACCATCCCCACAATGAAGCATGGTGGTGACAGCATCATGCTGTGGGGATGTTTTTCATTGTCAGGGACTGGGAAACTGGTCAGAACTGAAGGAATGATTGATGGTGCTAAATACAGGGAAATTCTTGAGGGAAACCTGTTTCAGTCTTCCAGAAATTTGAGACTGGGATGGAGGTTCACCTTTCAGCAGGACAATGACCCTAAGCATACTGCTAAAGCAAAACTTGAGTGGTTTAAGGATAAACATTTAAATGTTTTGGAATGACCTAGTCAAAGCCCAGACCTTAATCCAATTGAGAATCTATGGTTTGACTTAAAGATTGCTGTACACTAGCGGAACCCATCCAACTTGAAGGAGCTGGGCAAAACTCCCAGTGGCTAGATGTGCCAAGCTTATAGAGATGTACCCCAAGAGACTTGCAGCTGTAATTGCTGCAACAGGAGGCTCTAAAAAGTATTGACTTGGGGGGGGGTGAATAGTTATGCACGTTCAAGTTTTTCTGTTTTTGTGTCTTATTTCTTGTTTGTTTCACAATAAAAAATATTTTGCATCTTCAAAGTAGTAGGCATGTTGTGTAAACTAAATGATACAAACCCCCCCAAAATCAATTTTAATTCCAGGTTGTAATGCAACAAAACAGGAAAAATGCCAAGGGGGGGGGGTGAATACTTTTGCAAGGTACTATATATAAACTAGCCCTATGTTGAGTGAAATAAATAACAAATGTCCCGTAGGTGGTGAAATGAACAAAATAATAATGTAAATATATATTATAAGGCAGATGGATATGTGTAATTACCTGAAGTGAGACAAATCTGAGAGAAGAAATGTATATATGACACTATAACTATTAGAATACATCAACTGAGACAAATCAGAGGTTGGGATCCACCATACCCATGTTGCATGCAAAGATGAGATACATGTTCAAAGGCACCATAAGTCAGGCTCCTCATTTATCCCAAGACTGCTCTTCAAATAGAACTATCACCACTTTGGTGACATATTTGTTCTACTTGGAGTTCCTGAGGAAGGGGTATTATTGCCCCGAAATGCGTCAAATTAAACCAAGTTATCAATTTCATTCATCTTCACGAACTCTACAATTAGTGATTTTGAGACCTGAAAGAGCTGAGCATGGAGTACTAAATAAGTGTAACAAGCATGGGAACAGACTGCACTGTACGCTAGAACATGTCTCCATCACATTGCACAGCGTATCTGATGGACTAACTCACAAGGGAACCCACAGTACAGAGGGATAGCAAGCACACTGGTGATTTTGCATCAAAGACTACCCAATATGCAATCCTCAAAGAAGTTATCTGGCAAGTAGATTTCAGTGATCGGTTTGTGCTTTATTACCTCTAAACGGTCCTGCTGTTTTGAAAAAGTTGTCTGGTTCTGGCTAACACTCTAGATGCACATTCCCATACTATCAGTGGGTTCTTGATGCTCTGGAAGGCTGTTATGCCATAAAGATACCTATACTCCTTGGACTACTTATCAGATCCTATAGAGAGAGACCTGGGTATCCTTGTCAACTACAAACTTGGAAACAGTGACCAATGTCAAATAGCAGTAGCAAAGACAAACAAAATCCTGTCTTGCATAAAAAGAGGTATTGAAGCAAGAGTTGGTAACATTATTTTGCCATTGTACAAATCATTGGTAAGACCTCACCTTGAGTATGCAGTGCAGTTTTGGGCACCAGTTCTGAAAAAAGATAAACTAGAACTAGACAGGGTACAGAGAAGAGTAACAAAATTAATCAAGGGAATGGAGGACTCGACGTATGAGGAATGACTAGACAAACTTGGTTTATTTACTCTAGAGAAAAGATGACTAAGAGGAGACCTTATCACATTGTACAAGTATATGAGAGGTCAATACAAGGATCTCTGCAGTGAGCTGTTTATTCCAAGGCCTGATAAGGTGACCAGGGGACACCAGTTGAGATTAGAGGAAAGGAGGTTTAGACATACAGAACATACAGAGTTATGCTGTTTAGTATTAAGGCAGATCAGGAAGGTCTGATAAAGACTAACTTATCTGGCAGCAAGCTATAAAATTCTCATTCACTAGGGTATGAGGCAAAGGTTGAACTTGATGGACTTGTGTCTTTATTCAACCTAATTTACTATGTTACTCACTAGTTTGAGATAGGAGCCCAGAAGCAGGATGTCACACTTGCTAGAGCTGTACACTGGAAAAGCATTGGTAGATAGAGCACAGACCCTCCCCCAGAGTGGACTGCAAGCACGGGTAACCAGGAGGGTAAGAGGCAAACCAATGCTGAGACAGGGTGTGTTGGCATTCAATCCCTGTCCCCATCTGCAAACAGTTATGTTATGTAAGCTTTGGTATGGCATTATATTAATCTTTAGAATGTTTCATTATCAAGCCCTTTGTCTGTTAGCATGTGCCAGTTGCCCTAATTCTTTGAACTAGTTTTTAAACCACTGGTCGCACATATCCATCCTAATGATCAGAGTCAAAGGTATCATTATTAACCTGGAAGAATATAAGTTAGTGTTGTATGCAGATGATGCACTCTTATTTCTATCATACATTTCAAAATCTATTACTAATGTTCTTCAAGAGATTCATCAATATAGTGTTATATCCAACTTGAAAATAAACAATTATAAAACCAAAACATTGAATACCAAGTACACCAATCTTACTGTTAGTGCTCTCAAAATAGCAATGCCTTTTTCCAGTGGGGTTCTTTAAATGTATACATATTTGGTGTCTTTCTTTACTATTTCAACATTTGTGATCGATACAGAAAGCCACCAATGTTTTTTTTTAAATTCAAATTTCAATCCTGGCAGTTCCCAACTTTGTTTTGCAAAATGGTACTCAGAACCTTGTATATCATGCACATTCTTCCTCTGAAATTACCCTCAATATAAAAAAAAAATTGCAAAAACTGATTAACACTTATATATGGAAAAATGATCTTCAAAGAAAATATTTATTCCATTCTGGGTAGGAAAAGGGAGTAGAATGGGGGTCACAGTCAGTTATAGATATTATATATCAGTTATAATTAACTGGCTTTCTGGCTATTTCAGGAACACTGACAGTCCAGGTATTCACATTGAACAAAGCCATTCAAGATTTATCTCTCCTGCTTGATTACCTTGGTTAGGCTGAACTTCAAGGCCTTCCATTATTTCTTAACATTTGACTATTTTAGTACTAAATCTATGCACCCCACCACTTTATATCTCCACTCTCACTTTAACTACCTTCTGGTTAACCCAGAGTTTCTTCCTCACTAGGGAAATAAGGCCCTTTTTATTGAAGAATGATAGAAAAAGAACTATGGGCCTGCCAGCTGGCCTTAGGTAGTGTGGTCATTCCATCAGAATAGCTTAAGATACTCTTAATAAATCCGATTATTGGACGTATCCCAGATAACACATTATATATTATTACTATTATTATACAAGATAAATACTCAGTTCTCTATTTATAGAAAGCACAGATGGTAATCATATGACTCTTTGAACCTCTACACATTCCCCTACCTTTTTTTTTACTTATTTACTTGTTTGTTTATGTGTGGGAGGGTGTTGAGAACGTAGTGTTGAAATTGATGCGAAGATTAGGCCACCAAGACAACTCTTTGATATATATTGATGTCTAAGAGTTTGATTGCAACTGTTAATTTAATATCTCCACTACAGATGCATTTGGCATTATAGATGTACATTTAAAATATTTTGTGCGCTACTTTTCCATGTTTGTGCCATTTTGCATATTTTACATATTTGCCCTTGTTCATTTGCACAAATGACTTTTTAACAGGGAATATATATTTTTGCAATTATTTATTTTTGACCTTTCTTCAAGTGAAGTATGGTTTCAGGTTAGAATTATTATGTTAACATAGAGGTGATTTTTACACCAGCCATAATGATTAGCTCTCCTGGAAACAGTCTAATTCCAGTTTCCATATGTGTATTGAGCAGTGGAAATCCCACTAGCATTAGAAACGGAATGACAATATAAAGAAAATGATGCATAAACATAATACCTTACAAGGATGTGATGTAACAATTCTCTAGAGTCAAACAGGGAAGCTGCAGCTCTGGGAAAACTTCTGATCCCTAATGAAAGTTGTTTTTCGCCTTGTGCAATAATGTAGAGAGATCAAACTCACTTTGGAGACAGCACTGTGAAAAGTGATGTATGGGCTTTGAATTTGTTGAAGCTGATGTTCTAAGATGAACTGGAGAAATTCTGGAGAAAACCAATTGCACCCTCAGGGAAACATTTTTCCAAATGTCCCATTGCTTTAAATAGGGACATTAAAGAAGTGGTAAACTTTTTTCTTAAAATACATGAGTAAACATACTAACTAAAACAAAGGCACTTCCACTGTTAGGAGCTGCTTTATTCAACAGTTATTATAGATCAACCTAGTGTTTACTGATGTTAGCAACAGTGCCACCTGTTGTCCATATTCTATTGCATTCTATGGGAGAGATGAGCCACCGGGTACAGGTCACCAAGGAATGTGATAATTAGGCATGGGCGAAAATTTTCACCTCAAACCAAAATCGGCAAATAATGGCACTTCCCGCTTGATGAAAAAGTTCCTGCAAAAAGTGCAGTTTTTTGCCTAATTCATTCCATTGAAATCAATGGGAACATTTAATTTACACACAAAATAACATTTGCTATATGTTATTTTCCAAAAGCCTAGTATAAAAGTGGTATGAGGGTACCTGTGTTGGTGGAGTGTGTGAAAAGAATCAATTGAACAGGGAATGCTTTTTGGGGGTTTGTTTACTGGGATAGGAGGGGAGCATTTAATAAATATAAATACTAAATACAATTAAAAAACCCATAAGACATGGCATAAAAGGGGTCTGAGGAGGGTGCCTGTGTTGGTGGGTGGAGTCTGGGGAAAGAAGCAGTTGAACAGGGAATTTGTTTTGGAGGGGTTTCTTGAATGGTATTGGGGACAGTTAAAAATAAATAAATAAAATAAGAAATTTGTATGTAACATGATAGAGACAGGGACCTCCTGAAGTAAGCTGCCACTGGGGTAGACTGATACTTGACATGAAAGAGTATTTTGTAGAGGATCATTTGTAAGATTTGTTGTTAGAGGCCCAGCAACAGAAGTGAGGAAACATTGCTTTGTAGAACTTAGACTTATTAGAGGCACAAGCCCTGAGAAAACATTGATTTGTAGGATTTAGACTTGTAGAAACAAGCAACCAAAAATTAATTTTTTTTGTAGGCCTATTTTTTTTTAAAGTAAAAGCCCTGAGAAAAAACATGTCCTACTGGACTAGTACCAGCAGGTCATGTCATGTTGGCCAGTGTCCACTGGCCATTGTTAAATGCCCTGATGTAGAAGTGGAATTTGCGACTGCTGTTCTTACTGCTGTTGAGTTGTTTAAACAGCAGTATGATTAGCCAGCTCAAAGGGAATGGGATCAACAACAACAGTAATATGGGTGATAATGACCATGGTTCCACTTACCATTACTAGATCCAGTGATGTGTCTGAGGCAATAGCAGAACCACAACTTGTCCAATGCCTCCACCACTTCAGGCATATGTGAAGAAAAGAAGTTGGCCAATAATTCTTCTCCACCAGCCCCTCCTCCAAATCATGGATGTGTTGTTACTAGAATAGAGCTTTTTCCCTTGAGAGCAGGAACTGTGCCTCTCATCAGCAATTGCAATGTGCACAGTGTGTGGTAAATAACACCTGGCACAACTCTATCCAAACATCATGACACCAGAAACCAAGTACTGCTGCTGTCACTATACCCCTTGTCCATACCCCCCTAAAGACAAATGACAACCTGCTGACAATTTAATAGTAATGATGGACCCTCCCTGCCACAGCTTAGCATACTCTGTAGGATGGAATCTCCTAAGATGCTGCTTGATGCCCTGCTTATGATTCTCCTCCATCACACTGCCATGTTTGGTCAGTGCACCACCCAGTGTGCAATCGCAGGACACGAACTGCCATATCCTAACATCTACAGAGTGGCTATCACTTGGTGGGGTAGGTAACAATGAATGAGGTGGATTGGCAGAAGATGTAGTTACCCTAGAGCAAGAAGGTGATGGCGAGCTAATTGTTTCATTCGTCATCGAACTTCCACCATTTTCGTGGGTATCTCGATTTTTCTTCCTCTTTGATCTCCACCTAGCCTCTCGTTGCCTTTCTGGAGAGTCAGGGGGTGCAGCAACAGAAGTGCTCAATTTCTGTGTTGGTGGTGTTTGGCTTTAACATGTTTGACATAAATGTCATGGTGTCTGTATTTATTGTGTGTTATCAGGGCAGTTGCATGTTCCCTCCTTTCCCTTCTCACTGACTTGTCACAAATTGTGCACTGTGCTATCATTGATGACTGCACTGTGCCTGCCTCAAGAGAAAAAATAGTCCCACACCAATGAAATCCACATTCCCCTTCACTGGTTGGGGCAGGGGATGATATTGCAGCTGTTGCTGCTACTGCCTCAGAATCAAAACTGCAACTAGGACCAGGATTATTTCAGCTGCTGGCAAGTGGAACCTGTCCTAGCCCCACATTACTTGTTTATCCCATTCCCACTGTGTCTATGGCACACTAGCCTGCTCCTCAGCATTCTGCTGCCCTTGCAGCTCAGCAGCGGCAGGAATTAGAGCAGTTGCAAATTCTGCAAATTCCAAAAGCTCACCTCTGGTGGTGGTGATACCCATCCCCATACCTGTCTCTCATTCCTTCTCAGTTTGGGCCATCAGTATCTCTTCCAACCAGGATTCTCCACCATCATCATCTCCACCACCACCAGTCCCTCCGTGCTGCTGCTGCTCTATTACAGACATCTCATTGCTGGTTGGAGGAAATGACGAGAAATGTGACAGAGGGTCCCCTGATGTCATACTTCAAATTTCTTGGTGACCTGCAGAAGGCAGACTGGCTGCACTAGCAGCAGGCACAGGCAGCTGATCCGTGTTCCTGGTAATGGTGGTATTATTGCTGCTAGATAACAATTCATCCTTCTTCAGGATCATGTTCCATCTGGACAATGTCAAGAGGGGAATGGGACTCCCAGGGTCAGGGGAATTGTGTGGGCTCCCTTGACCACTAGTCTGGATGCTCTCAATTGCTTTCCCTACCAATCCCCTAACACTAGTCCCACCAGCTGCTTCACCATCATTGTTACTAGTACTACCACTAACACCAACCACATCCATTTCAGTCTCTGAGTCTTCCTCCTCATAGTCTCTAGTAATATGATGATCACCCCCTCCTTCACTCCTAACACTAACAAGCTGCTGGACCTTCTTAGTAGTAGTACTAGCACTGTTGGGACTACTTGGGGATGGCAAGTGTGACTTAGGTTCCCCTACTGTCACTCTTGGCATCATTTTCTCCTTCCCTCCCTCCTGAGAATTACAAGACACACTGGAAGCAGCAGGTTCAACACTGGCAGCAGGCACAGAACTGGTGGCAGCAGGGGCAGCACTGTCAGCAGGCACAGTACTGGTGACAGCATAGACACCATGTCTGACTTCAGACAAAGCACTGGTGAAAGCAGGGACAACATGTCTGTCATCAGGCACAGCATGCCTGGCAGCAGGCACAAGCAGCTGGCCTGTCCTGCTCTCACTACTACCTCCTTCTTCCTTCCTTGATATTAATGTCCCCAAGTTCTCTAGGGCTGATTTAGGGGGACTGGCCAGCCTTGGGTCTGTAGTGATCACTTCCTACTCCTCCTCATACTCAGTGGACACATAAGGGTCCTTACAGCTCCTCCTTTTATTATTTTTAAACTTGCTCAAAGTGATAGCAATCACTATAAGCCTCTCATGCCTCAATATAAAGATCACAACAGAACAGCACAGCACGACACTCTCTCACTTCTTGCAAAACATCACCCTTTTATAGTGAAAAGGCAATGTTAATCAATGGGCGAAAACTTTCCAGACACTGAAAAAATGGTAAAGAATTTTTGTCAATAGGCAAAAAAGATTTTAATAGCTGTTTTCAAAGTGGATTTTCCCGTGAAAAAGCAGTCAACAACATGGTTTTCGCAGAACATGAAGGGACCTTTCGCCCACCTCTAGTGATAATACATTGAATCGTAATAGCTTCTGAACAAAGTATCTGCCATCAGTGGGAATATCCTTCCTGTACTCAGCAGTAAATACGCTAAAATTTTACTGATACTTTAACCCCAAGAATTTCCAATGTATTTCAAATGGTTTAATGGCATCATTTGAAATTGTATGATTACCCTATGATGCAGGAGGTTTGCACCATCATTGCTCTAGTTCTTTTTAGTTCATCAGCCTTCCTTAGGTGAATATATGAATCTGCAATGGCAGCTCCACAAAGGTTAGTCTCTAATGCCAGTAGGTGCAATTTGTGCTATGCACTAGAGTGAAAGATCTATGTAGTGCATACCTACTGACACATCCAACCATTGGTACCACCTTATGGCCAGAAAGCCCTTTACATTCTCTATAGAATGCTCAGGAAATTTATTTTATTTCAGCATTTCATCTGTACCTTATTTAATATATGGTGTCAAATAACATACAGAGATAAGGAATGCTAGAAATGCCCGGACACTGCCTCATTGTCCTCCTCTTGGCACAAGTAGCATCATTTTCATTGGCTGGTTTTGAGTAAATCCATCTTTGTACATTCTTTCCCCAGATTCCCCTGGAGAATGATTTTAATTTGACTGCAATGTGGCTGTAGGCAAATGCCAGAATTACTCTACTTCCTCTTTGTACACTATGCTATGTAAAAGTAGAGCAGTATTCCTCAACATTAGTCCTCAAGGCATGGCACCAGTTCATGTTTTCAGGATATCCATGCTTAATCACAGTGGATAATCAGTAGCTTTATGCCTTGATTGATCTACTTATGCTTAATCAGGGATATCCTTAACCTTCTGAGCGCCATGCTTTGGATACCCCTCTGGCAACCAGAGGGTTAAACATAACATGTTAGTGTGCCCCGACGACCAGAACTGTGAACCACTGATGCAGAGCACTGCTACAGCACCTCATGTACCAATGAATAAGTATAAATGGAATTAGGAGGCAAAATTGTATGAATATTGCATTTTTTTATATTCTGATTTTATTAAGATCAGAATTACACAGAACACTCAAAAACAGAAACAAGAAATGACACCCTCAACAATTTTGTACACATTTATTCAGAAGCATATTTGCACTCTTACACACATTCACAACAAGTATAAAACTTATCTTGATTTTTTAGGTCCAGTGATGTCCTCGCCACCCTGGTCCTCCAGCATCTATACCTAAAAATTAAAAAAAAAAAATCCTACTCTCCCGCTGCCACCATCCCCCCCCCCCACTGTTTCCTGCAATAAACAAATACCCACTATCTTGTTTGATCCATTGCCTGAGTCAAATATTAACAGGGAATGGCTTTGATATGACCATTCCTATTCAAATAAGTTCCCAAGCTCCCATTTGCTGTGATTGTGGGGTTACACAGAGCTCAGAACCTACCCTGAAGTAACCTTACCTCCCAAACACGTGTAACGTTACCCCTCCAGCTAGCCAATCATATCTGTGGCCCCCTTCAAGTAGATGCTAATAGGTTGGGAGGTGATGTTACTGCAGTGCACATTTTGTGTTCTCTGTAACCCCAGAGTCCCAGCCAGGGGGAGTGTGGGAACTTATTTGAGCAGGGCTGATCATATAAAAGCCATTCACTGAAAGGGAAGGATGAAGAATGCATGTGAGGAAGGATGGGCAGAGCTTCTTTGGAGCGCTCCAGAGCAGGCATTAGCATTGTGTTTGTGGAGGTGATGCTGTGTAGCATTGAGACCAGCGGGCTGGAGGCGGACTTGCGTGTTTGAGTGGGTTGGTGCTGGTGGCTGTGCACTCTGCGCTGGAGGGCTGTACTTTTGCACATCTTCCATCTCTGTGCTGTGTCGGGAGGCTCTGCTGAGAGCGCAACCTGGCGTGTCGCTGCAGAAGAGGCTGATAACAGCAGAGAAGATGCAAAAGTCATCACTTATGAAAGTGGGGAGATTTTGAGGACTGCAGAGGATGGACTTGAGAAGTTAAGCTGAAGTAGTACTCTCCACTGAAGGGGCACTCTACACATTAGAGTGAGTCCCAATGGAAAATCGGCAAATTGAGCAGACAGACTTAAGCATCAATACTGAAGCCTTAAGTGTTCAGACCTATGGATGATGAACACCACTCGATTCCAAATGAAAGGCATAAAGTAGACACCAGCCCACCTTCACCTGAACTAGCTGTTACTGGAGGGGTATGAGTAAAATTGCTTTATACTCCTATATACTCTGTGATACACCTTCTGTGCTAATCTACACGCACGCCGTTACCTGCTTTTGTGGTATACTGTAGATATAAAAGTGTATTATTATACTTCACATAAGAAGGCTACTATGAGGGGTGAGGCCTAACAATTTTATCCTTAGTTAAAGGAAAATCTAATTCTGCTTATTAAGGGATATTGGCATTTTTAAAGTAAGACAGATTTTTGAATATGTCCCCTAAAGGAGATAAAGCTAGAAGACAAGAAAAGGAAAAGGCTGATAAGCCTAACATGTAGCCCATTAGCACTTTTTATTCTCCAAGTTTACAGGCAAATACCTCTGGATTAGCTAATAAATCTAATAAATCCTCCCAGGATCAGACTTTGGAGCTTAGCATTCTAGAATCCTCGAATATGATATCTAGTATGCATTTAAATCAAGCACTTGAGAACTTATATACAAGAATTAAAATGGACTTGAAAAAGAAATTAAATGATTTTAAGGAAGAAAGATCTCAAATTCGTAAATCCTTGGGCCAAAAGGTTTCGCAATTAATGCAGAAAAACATTGATTTACAATCTCAAAATGACTCATTGAAAATACAGTTGAATAGTCTTGGACAAATGTATTGACATGGAGGATAGAATAAGAAGACCAAACATTAAAATTTGAGGATGTGGCCAATTTAGATGATTATTTAATGGACCTCCTTAAATCTTTTCTGGAGCCCAAGATTATTGGGGAAGTTCCAATAGAAAGAGCACACAAATTGCCTAAACCATTGAATATGACTCAGGGGTCTAGAGATGTTATTATGCGATTTAACAACTGTAGACTTAAAGACTTGTTCTTAAGAGAATTTATAAAGAATTGTAAAAAGAAAGAATAATATACCTCTTTATCTATTTTTGCGGATACATCTGCGGCACAAGAGCAACTAGAAGAACATATAACAAAGTCACGACCTGTCTTCGGGAGAATGATATCCCATGTAGATGGGGCTTTCCTATGAAACTATATATAGTATATAGAGACTCTTCTCATCTTTGCTCGAGTCCGATTCAGGCAAAGAAGAAACTGATTAGTTGAGGCTTGTGGAAGGAATAAAGGATGGCATTTTCTATTTGTGAAGGGAGGATAAGAGTTCTGGCATAAGAAATAGTACTGTTTTAGAAGTATTAAGGGAAAGTTCAGAGTGTGAAGTGTATATTTGATTAACTGGCTCGTAATACACAGTAATGTATAGAAGATAGGCTTGTTTTTTGTTTTTTGTTTCTCTCTCTCCATAGATATAGTAGCATGTCTTGGGGAGGGAGAATAAGCGGTTCTGGTATAAGAAATAGTATACCACGAGAATTACTAGGATAACTTTAGACTTAAAGTAAATCTTGGACAAATGTGTTAGAAATGTATACTGTCACGAAGAATGGAAGGAAATAAGCTAAGTCACTTTTAAAAAGAAAGATAAAGGGGAAGTTTTTTGGGTTTTTTTTGTTTTTTTTCCCTTCCCTACATATAGATAAGGTAATATGTGTTATATACTTATAGGCAGCACTTTAGTAGTATTTAGAATACAGGACATGAAGAGAATAGTTTGTTTATGATGGTGGTACATTAATGGTGGGATGTAGATGGGTTAAAATAATAATATAGAAAGAGATTTACCTTTAATTGGAGAGAGTAGGTTAGGATAGTATTGGGATTACGAAGTGCAGGGTGTATTAATCACTTTTCGAGTACTGGTAGACCTAGATTTAAAGCGGGGTGGTTCATTTTAATAAACGTTTAGGATAATTATGGTTGTGTTCTTGTGTATATGGGTGTGGTTGCACGTGTGTGTGTATGCACGTACATGTGCATGTAAAGTTTTTTGTTTTTTTTTTTGCAAATGTACGATCTTGCTCCATGGAGGCTTCGGCCCATAATAATCCCTGGTGGTATTGGGGATATTTCTTCTCTACTTGATGGAGGACGAGACAGGAGTCTGAATGTTAATGTTATTTGTGTTTTATGCTGTCTAGGTATTTTAGATAAGAATGTGAAATAAGCAATGATTTGATTAACAGATGTTTTTTATGATATATGAGTTCTCAGTTCCAACCATGTTTGTTCATGTTTATGTATGTATTCTCAAAAAAAAAAAGTTTCCTGTTACCTCATTCTGGCTCAAGCAATGGCCAGGGCAGAATGAGGGGGACCTCCACCATCAATGTAAGTTTTATCACTTGGTGGGTGACTTAGAATTATGGTGAACGAATTTTGTTTAATAAACAAAAATCTTCACCAAAATTCAGACTAACTGAATGGAGAGTCACCGGCATTTGTCTAATCAAATTACCAAATCATTTGGATGAAACTATTTTTTTGCTTTGAACATTGAAAATTTTCTGCGTCTGGTACAATTGTTCTGCTCCTCATTTATTAAACTTAAGACTTGATAGATGTGCATCATTATGCTAGGACTGAAGATTCTTTTTTGAGGACAAAGTATGAGGATGATTCTTATTTCTTGCTGTAATATGTCTACTAGAGTTATGTCATCATCCCCTTTTACTGGATCAATGTAAGAGTAAAATACTTTTGTAATACTATTTTAACAAATAAGATTGAAAGATGATACATTTAATGGCTAACTCAGAGAAAGGATATTGCAGTGTCTCAGGACACTAAGGTCCATTCTTCAGGCAGATAGCTATAAATAAATCTGAGTCATGTCTTACATACAGTCAAAATTACGTAAACAAGGGCAGGCTGATAAGTGAATATGACAAAGATGTCAGGTTTTCTCTTATTGCTTCTGACCACACAGCTGTATAGGCAATGTAGCAGATCTGTGTCTATCTGCACTATTAGATTGGTAAATATTGTGGTAAAAGGCAACATCTAACCACTGCATGGTAACCTTGAAGTAGTATTTTTTCAGTAGACTACAACTGCTTTTTGTGTAAAGCCAGACAGACCCAAAGACAACATCAAATAAGCCCACGGGACAGAGTTTTGCCCATCCCTGATGTCAACAGACACAAAGAAAAGGGTCTTTTACATGTCTATGTGTCTATGGCACACTAGCCTGCTCCTCAGCATTCTGCTGCCCTTGCAGCTCAGCAGCGGCAGGAATTAGAGCAGTTGCAAATTCTGCAAATTCCAAAAGCTCACCTCTGGTGGTGGTGGTGGTGATACCCATCCCCATACCTGTCTCTCATTCCTTCTCAGTTTGGGCCATCAGTATCTCTTCCAACCAGGATTCTCCACCATCATCATCTCCACCACCACCAGTCCCTCCGTGCTGCTGCTGCACTATTACAGACATCTCATTGCTGGTTGGAGGAAATGACGAGAAATGTGACAGAGGGTCCCCTGATGTCATACTTCAAATTTCTTGGTGACCTGCAGAAGGCAGACTGGCTGCACTAGCAGCAGGCACAGGCAGCTGATCCGTGTTCCTGGTAATGGTGGTATTATTGCTGCTAGATAACAATTCATCCTTCTTCAGGATCATGTTCCATCTGGACAATGTCAAGAGGGGAATGGGACTCCCAGGGTCAGGGGAATTGTGTGGGCTCCCTTGACCACTAGTCTGGATGCTCTCAATTGCTTTCCCTACCAATCCCCTAACACTAGTCCCACCAGCTGCTTCACCATCATTGTTACTAGTACTACCACTAACACCAACCACATCCATTTCAGTCTCTGAGTCTTCCTCCTCATAGTCTCTAGTAATATGATGATCACCCCCTCCTTCACTCCTAACACTAACAAGCTGCTGGACCTTCTTAGTAGTAGTACTAGCACTGTTGGGACTACTTGGGGATGGCAAGTGTGACTTAGGTTCCCCTACTGTCACTCTTGGCATCATTTTCTCCTTCCCTCCCTCCTGAGAATTACAAGACACACTGGAAGCAGCAGGTTCAACACTGGCAGCAGGCACAGAACTGGTGGCAGCAGGGGCAGCACTGTCAGCAGGCACAGTACTGGTGACAGCATAGACACCATGTCTGACTTCAGACAAAGCACTGGTGAAAGCAGGGACAACATGTCTGTCATCAGGCACAGCATGCCTGGCAGCAGGCACAAGCAGCTGGCCTGTCCTGCTCTCACTACTACCTCCTTCTTCCTTCCTTGATATTAATGTCCCCAAGTTCTCTAGGGCTGATTTAGGGGGACTGGCCAGCCTTGGGTCTGTAGTGATCACTTCCTACTCCTCCTCATACTCAGTGGACACATAAGGGTCCTTACAGCTCCTCCTTTTATTATTTTTAAACTTGCTCAAAGTGATAGCAATCACTATAAGCCTCTCATGCCTCAATATAAAGATCACAACAGAACAGCACAGCACGACACTCTCTCACTTCTTGCAAAACATCACCCTTTTATAGTGAAAAGGCAATGTTAATCAATGGGCGAAAACTTTCCAGACACTGAAAAAATGGTAAAGAATTTTTGTCAATAGGCAAAAAAGATTTTAATAGCTGTTTTCAAAGTGGATTTTCCCGTGAAAAAGCAGTCAACAACATGGTTTTCGCAGAACATGAAGGGACCTTTCGCCCACCTCTAGTGATAATACATTGAATCGTAATAGCTTCTGAACAAAGTATCTGCCATCAGTGGGAATATCCTTCCTGTACTCAGCAGTAAATACGCTAAAATTTTACTGATACTTTAACCCCAAGAATTTCCAATGTATTTCAAATGGTTTAATGGCATCATTTGAAATTGTATGATTACCCTATGATGCAGGAGGTTTGCACCATCATTGCTCTAGTTCTTTTTAGTTCATCAGCCTTCCTTAGGTGAATATATGAATCTGCAATGGCAGCTCCACAAAGGTTAGTCTCTAATGCCAGTAGGTGCAATTTGTGCTATGCACTAGAGTGAAAGATCTATGTAGTGCATACCTACTGACACATCCAACCATTGGTACCACCTTATGGCCAGAAAGCCCTTTACATTCTCTATAGAATGCTCAGGAAATTTATTTTATTTCAGCATTTCATCTGTACCTTATTTAATATATGGTGTCAAATAACATACAGAGATAAGGAATGCTAGAAATGCCCGGACACTGCCTCATTGTCCTCCTCTTGGCACAAGTAGCATCATTTTCATTGGCTGGTTTTGAGTAAATCCATCTTTGTACATTCTTTCCCCAGATTCCCCTGGAGAATGATTTTAATTTGACTGCAATGTGGCTGTAGGCAAATGCCAGAATTACTCTACTTCCTCTTTGTACACTATGCTATGTAAAAGTAGAGCAGTATTCCTCAACATTAGTCCTCAAGGCATGGCACCAGTTCATGTTTTCAGGATATCCATGCTTAATCACAGTGGATAATCAGTAGCTTTATGCCTTGATTGATCTACTTATGCTTAATCAGGGATATCCTTAACCTTCTGAGCGCCATGCTTTGGATACCCCTCTGGCAACCAGAGGGTTAAACATAACATGTTAGTGTGCCCCGACGACCAGAACTGTGAACCACTGATGCAGAGCACTGCTACAGCACCTCATGTACCAATGAATAAGTATAAATGGAATTAGGAGGCAAAATTGTATGAATATTGCATTTTTTTATATTCTGATTTTATTAAGATCAGAATTACACAGAACACTCAAAAACAGAAACAAGAAATGACACCCTCAACAATTTTGTACACATTTATTCAGAAGCATATTTGCACTCTTACACACATTCACAACAAGTATAAAACTTATCTTGATTTTTTAGGTCCAGTGATGTCCTCGCCACCCTGGTCCTCCAGCATCTATACCTAAAAATTAAAAAAAAAAAATCCTACTCTCCCGCTGCCACCATCCCCCCCCCCCACTGTTTCCTGCAATAAACAAATACCCACTATCTTGTTTGATCCATTGCCTGAGTCAAATATTAACAGGGAATGGCTTTGATATGACCATTCCTATTCAAATAAGTTCCCAAGCTCCCATTTGCTGTGATTGTGGGGTTACACAGAGCTCAGAACCTACCCTGAAGTAACCTTACCTCCCAAACACGTGTAACGTTACCCCTCCAGCTAGCCAATCATATCTGTGGCCCCCTTCAAGTAGATGCTAATAGGTTGGGAGGTGATGTTACTGCAGTGCACATTTTGTGTCCTCTGTAACCCCAGAGTCCCAGCCAGGGGGAGTGTGGGAACTTATTTGAGCAGGGCTGATCATATAAAAGCCATTCACTGAAAGGGAAGGATGAAGAATGCATGTGAGGAAGGATGGGCAGAGCTTCTTTGGAGCGCTCCAGAGCAGGCATTAGCATTGTGTTTGTGGAGGTGATGCTGTGTAGCATTGAGACCAGCGGGCTGGAGGCGGACTTGCGTGTTTGAGTGGGTTGGTGCTGGTGGCTGTGCACTCTGCGCTGGAGGGCTGTACTTTTGCACATCTTCCATCTCTGTGCTGTGTCGGGAGGCTCTGCTGAGAGCGCAACCTGGCGTGTCGCTGCAGAAGAGGCTGATAACAGCAGAGAAGATGCAAAAGTCATCACTTATGAAAGTGGGGAGATTTTGAGGACTGCAGAGGATGGACTTGAGAAGTTAAGCTGAAGTAGTACTCTCCACTGAAGGGGCACTCTACACATTAGAGTGAGTCCCAATGGAAAATCGGCAAATTGAGCAGACAGACTTAAGCATCAATACTGAAGCCTTAAGTGTTCAGACCTATGGATGATGAACACCACTCGATTCCAAATGAAAGGCATAAAGTAGACACCAGCCCACCTTCACCTGAACTAGCTGTTACTGGAGGGGTATGAGTAAAATTGCTTTATACTCCTATATACTCTGTGATACACCTTCTGTGCTAATCTACACACACGCCGTTACCTGCTTTTGTGGTATACTGTAGATATAAAAGTGTATTATTATACTTCACATAAGAAGGCTACTATGAGGGGTGAGGCCTAACAATTTTATCCTTAGTTAAAGGAAAATCTAATTCTGCTTATTAAGGGATATTGGCATTTTTAAAGTAAGACAGATTTTTGAATATGTCCCCTAAAGGAGATAAAGCTAGAAGACAAGAAAAGGAAAAGGCTGATAAGCCTAACATGTAGCCCATTAGCACTTTTTATTCTCCAAGTTTACAGGCAAATACCTCTGGATTAGCTAATAAATCTAATAAATCCTCCCAGGATCAGACTTTGGAGCTTAGCATTCTAGAATCCTCGAATATGATATCTAGTATGCATTTAAATCAAGCACTTGAGAACTTATATACAAGAATTAAAATGGACTTGAAAAAGAAATTAAATGATTTTAAGGAAGAAAGATCTCAAATTCGTAAATCCTTGGGCCAAAAGGTTTCGCAATTAATGCAGAAAAACATTGATTTACAATCTCAAAATGACTCATTGAAAATACAGTTGAATAGTCTTGGACAAATGTATTGACATGGAGGATAGAATAAGAAGACCAAACATTAAAATTTGAGGATGTGGCCAATTTAGATGATTATTTAATGGACCTCCTTAAATCTTTTCTGGAGCCCAAGATTATTGGGGAAGTTCCAATAGAAAGAGCACACAAATTGCCTAAACCATTGAATATGACTCAGGGGTCTAGAGATGTTATTATGCGATTTAACAACTGTAGACTTAAAGACTTGTTCTTAAGAGAATTTATAAAGAATTGTAAAAAGAAAGAATAATATACCTCTTTATCTATTTTTGCGGATACATCTGCGGCACAAGAGCAACTAGAAGAACATATAACAAAGTCACGACCTGTCTTCGGGAGAATGATATCCCATGTAGATGGGGCTTTCCTATGAAACTATATATAGTATATAGAGACTCTTCTCATCTTTGCTCGAGTCCGATTCAGGCAAAGAAGAAACTGATTAGTTGAGGCTTGTGGAAGGAATAAAGGATGGCATTTTCTATTTGTGAAGGGAGGATAAGAGTTCTGGCATAAGAAATAGTACTGTTTTAGAAGTATTAAGGGAAAGTTCAGAGTGTGAAGTGTATATTTGATTAACTGGCTCGTAATACACAGTAATGTATAGAAGATAGGCTTGTTTTTTGTTTTTTGTTTCTCTCTCTCCATAGATATAGTAGCATGTCTTGGGGAGGGAGAATAAGCGGTTCTGGTATAAGAAATAGTATACCACGAGAATTACTAGGATAACTTTAGACTTAAAGTAAATCTTGGACAAATGTGTTAGAAATGTATACTGTCACGAAGAATGGAAGGAAATAAGCTAAGTCACTTTTAAAAAGAAAGATAAAGGGGAAGTTTTTTGGGTTTTTTTTGTTTTTTTTCCCTTCCCTACATATAGATAAGGTAATATGTGTTATATACTTATAGGCAGCACTTTAGTAGTATTTAGAATACAGGACATGAAGAGAATAGTTTGTTTATGATGGTGGTACATTAATGGTGGGATGTAGATGGGTTAAAATAATAATATAGAAAGAGATTTACCTTTAATTGGAGAGAGTAGGTTAGGATAGTATTGGGATTACGAAGTGCAGGGTGTATTAATCACTTTTCGAGTACTGGTAGACCTAGATTTAAAGCGGGGTGGTTCATTTTAATAAACGTTTAGGATAATTATGGTTGTGTTCTTGTGTATATGGGTGTGGTTGCACGTGTGTGTGTATGCACGTACATGTGCATGTAAAGTTTTTTTTTTTTTTTTTTGCAAATGTACGATCTTGCTCCATGGAGGCTTCGGCCCATAATAATCCCTGGTGGTATTGGGGATATTTCTTCTCTACTTGATGGAGGACGAGACAGGAGTCTGAATGTTAATGTTATTTGTGTTTTATGCTGTCTAGGTATTTTAGATAAGAATGTGAAATAAGCAATGATTTGATTAACAGATGTTTTTTATGATATATGAGTTCTCAGTTCCAACCATGTTTGTTCATGTTTATGTATGTATTCTCAAAAAAAAAAAGTTTCCTGTTACCTCATTCTGGCTCAAGCAATGGCCAGGGCAGAATGAGGGGGACCTCCACCATCAATGTAAGTTTTATCACTTGGTGGGTGACTTAGAATTATGGTGAACGAATTTTGTTTAATAAACAAAAATCTTCACCAAAATTCAGACTAACTGAATGGAGAGTCACCGGCATTTGTCTAATCAAATTACCAAATCATTTGGATGAAACTATTTTTTTGCTTTGAACATTGAAAATTTTCTGCGCCTGGTACAATTGTTCTGCTCCTCATTTATTAAACTTAAGACTTGATAGATGTGCATCATTATGCTAGGACTGAAGATTCTTTTTTGAGGACAAAGTATGAGGATGATTCTTATTTCTTGCTGTAATATGTCTACTAGAGTTATGTCATCATCCCCTTTTACTGGATCAATGTAAGAGTAAAATACTTTTGTAATACTATTTTAACAAATAAGATTGAAAGATGATACATTTAATGGCTAACTCAGAGAAAGGATATTGCAGTATCTCAGGACACTAAGGTCCATTCTTCAGGCAGATAGCTATAAATAAATCTGAGTCATGTCTTACATACAGTCAAGATTACGTAAACAAGGGCAGGCTGATAAGTGAATATGACAAAGATGTCAGGTTTTCTCTTATTGCTTCTGACCACACAGCTGTATAGGCAATGTAGCAGGTCTGTGTCTATCTGCACTATTAGATTGGTAAATATTGTGGTAAAAGGCAACATCTAACCACTGCATGGTAACCTTGAAGTAGTATTTTTTCAGTAGACTACAACTGCTTTTTGTGTAAAGCCAGACAGACCCAAAGACAACATCAAATAAGCCCACGGGACAGAGTTTTGCCCATCCCTGATGTCAACAGACACAAAGAAAAGGGTCTTTTACATAAAATGTAGAATTGAGCTATTTTGGAGAAAAATGAGCTATAAAAATGGCCCAAATTCACATTGCTTCTCATTGTGTGGGAGACATATCTAACACTGAATGGATTAAAGCCCCATTAAAATAATTTTGTCATCTATGCTACACCACAGTTTTCTCTGAAATTACTCTATTTTCTGTTCCTATATAAGGCTCATTGTGCAGGGAAAATTCAGGGAAAATCATGAGGCTAGGATGAAATAGAATCAAACAGGGGTGATGAAAATTAGGTAATGCAAAGGTGATTAAAAAAGGGAACAGAAAATAAATGGATGTTAGTGTCTGTTGATGGGTAACATAGATGCATGATGGGTAGAATGTTGGCAGATATGCAGAATATTTTTGCAGTAAGTTATGCTGGATGCAAATATCCTATATAATAATTTGCTTGGATGTTTGTCAGAATCCGTCATGCGCAGTAGAGACTGCACACGTTCGGGCAGTCTCTACTGTGCAAGACTGCATCACATGGAGCAGTGTGGTAGCGGCTGCTTAACATTACCCGGACCTTGGCCCATGTACAAGGGCTTTTATACTAGTAGATAATATTTTAATGTACTGAGGCAATCCTTTCTCTGTATTAGAATAATAAAATACTTTTCCTTCCCTAAATATTTTGCAGCATATGTCACCCTAACCCACTGGTGCTGTTTAAAAACATAAAATGCTTTAAATCTTTGAATATTATATGATGACAGTCTTTTTGTATTTCATTAACACTTTAAGAACAAATGGGGTGTGTAGTGCATTGTATACCATTCTGGTCCTTATAGCGATAACCCTTTAAGTGCCAGAGAGGTACACAAGGCATTGCAAAGCAATGCGTTGTGTGACCCTCTGGCACTCAAAGTGTTAAAGGGATAGTAATGTTTCAAAATAAAAACAGCTCCAATTAATCTTCATAGCATTTGGGACATGGAGAGTGTTATTTCAATACAGTCAGAGTTGTAGTTCAAGAGTAATTGAATGAGAAATTATCCCCCTCCCGCCCCATTTATGATGTAACACTACTCACCACAGAACAGAAAGGTTGTGTCCAGATGGACTGCAGAGAGGGACAATCTTCAATTAGCATAAGAAAAAACCTGAAAAACCTGTCAAGTGGGGCAGGGTTTTCATTGTTCTCACAGTAAAAAGATTGTCCCTTGCTGTGAGCTGCCTGTCCTTAAGATCAGATTCCATATCTGAGGGGAAGTAGCTTACACTAGGCAATAGGGTCAATTTATCATTGAATTACTCTTGAACTACAACTCTGACAGTATTGAAATAACACTCTCCGTTGTCCAAATACTATGAAGATTAATTGGAGCTGCTTTTATTTTGTAACATTACTATCCCTTTAAGGCTTACCTGTAATATTTGAATCCCTTGAATACTAAATATGTATTCAATTCATTGCTTCTTATCATGTTAGAGAAGTATCAATCATCCAAGGGGTTAAAACAGGTAACTGCTATAATAGCCCCTTGCATTGTAAAGAGGTCTCCAGATCCAAGCACAGCAATGTGTTGGAGACATCTTTAACATCCAAGCAGTTAAATATGCAATATTGCACATTTAGCAGTAGATTTGATTTCTTTTCATTGTCCAGCAATAGAATAAGTAGCAGGTGCATTGTCAACACTGTGACTCTCAATACTGGCCCATGAGTGTTATGTTGACTGACAGCATTGGTTATTAGTTTATAGATATGTGCAAGTGAAGAAATTTACAAGCATGATTAATTCTGCCCCATAGATCTTGTCATCTAATTTAGGTTATGAAGACACATAAGGAGGAAGTTGCCTGCTCAGGGTCATTCATTCCCTGTTTTCCACTACTTCATCCCTTAGGGTGGGATGTTTTCACAATGCTTCAACACCAAGAGCCTTGTCATTATTTTTAATCGAGTGAATATAACAGAACTCTCAACACTGTTTTGTAGGTAAAATTCATTTATATTTTACTTGTCATTCCCTTAGAGTAAGTTTATCCTAGAATCTAGCTCTTAAATTGGTAGCATTGGGAAGCACACTGTTTGTTTATAATGACTTACAAATGGATAATATGATGTTTGCCCAAATATAATGATTGGAAATACTTCGTAATTATTTTTATACAATTAATGATGTAATCACTGTAATAATTTGAACATATAACAGTTATTATGTAAAGTGTATTATCGAGCTCTTTATCATTTTTATTAATGGTCACTTGATCAGAACTGATTACATGATACATGTAACAGTACAACTTCAGGTAAAATGAATTTCCTTTGGTAATCCACAGTTGCTATCATTCCTAGACAGGAGAATAAAAGAAATAAGACAGCAAGGAGTCCAGCTATCACTGTCATAAGGGTCCCAGTCATTGCTACATCTGACACAATCATAAGCACACTACAAAGATTAAATGACAATGTACAAATACCATGCCATGTCAAAAGCAAATATATACACAACACAATGGAAGTAGGTATGTATAGAATCTATAGACACAGATTATAAATCAGTAATAATCAGAAAATAAAAAGCTTCTTACTTCATTAAAACAATAATTATAGAAGACTTAGATCTTGTTCAGTTTGAAAACTGTTGCCTTAAAAAGGTTGAGACAATATTCTATCCTTTTTTATTTCACATTTTTTGTAAATGGTTTTAAATTATTCTAAAGAACCATCACATTCTAAAGATGTATAATTGTAGACTGGAGGCTCTAATAAGAAGGTCTTATCATGTGCCTCAGTCTGCATGCTATAGGTCATGATGTTTATACTATAAGACTAAAAGCAATACCTTTATTGGGTAACTGAGCAGTTTTAGAATTCAAGCTTTCAAGACAACTTCGATCTCTTCATCAGGCTTGTTTAAAATAGCCCTAAGTTGTCTTGAAAGCTTGCATTCTACAGCTACTCAGCCAATAGAGGTATCACGTTTACTGTACCAGTCTCCTGCTTTTTTTATGGCTAAAACGGTACCAACTTTTATCTATAATGTTTCTATTGTATCTCTCCTTTTGTACAAAAACAGTACTCCAATAAAAGAAAATAAAAATGCAAGCCATAAAGAAACTTGAAATAGAACTAAAATATATTTGTGTAGTAATAAACCCCATTGTTTAAATAAACTAATTAAACTTCAATGTGGCTTCTGGCTGCAACCAACTCCTCTCTTTTAGACTAAGCTAACTTATGTTTAAACTTAAAAGGGCAGCTAAATTATGTTTTACTTAGCTCCATGCCTGTTTGTACACAGTGTTTCTTGTGATGTAACCTGTGATTTACTACAGATAATAAACAGTGATGTTTAGAAAATGTTGTTTCCAAAGCCTGTGCAGCTTGCCTACCATGTCAACACACCTCAGATTGGGCAAGTCCCTATATGCCTCAAATCTGTAATGAAGCTTTATTTAGGATTCTGTCACAAAAAAAGCAGTGGTACTGTCTTACCTCTACTGTGGGCAAAACCCTAGTGAGGGGGAACATGTTTCAGTTTATTATGTAGCGTGAGTAGCATAGGCTGACCATACCTCCCCTTTAAAAAGGGACACATAGGAAATAGGCATATTTCTGGAGTGCACCAAAATCAAAGCAACCCTGTAGTATGCATTTTTCATGTGTGTCCCTTTTTATAGGTGACGTATGGTCAGCCTAGAGTAGCAGGTTATTTATTGTTAACCTTTTCAGTGCCCAAGCAGCATGCAGTGCATTGCAAAGCAGTGAGTAGTGCAACCCTCTGACAGAAATGGTTAAATGTTAGTATCTGTTGAGTAGGGATGAGTGAAAATTGCCTCAAACCAAAATCGGAGAAAAATGGCACTTTCCGCTTGGTGAAAAGCTTCCTGTGAAAAGTGCCATTTTCCTGCTTTTTTGCCTATCTCATTGCATTGAAATCATTGTGAAGACTGAATTTCTCCCAACCACATGGCAGTTTTCTCTTCTTTTCCTGCATGCATATAAAAGGATGTCAGGCTCTCAAAGCATGCCATTTTGTGTTTGTGAGAGGAGAAAGCAGAATGTGCTTGAATTAGAGAAGATAAGTTAATAAAGGGGAATTGAAGCTTAGTTTATGGAGTCTTTTAGGTAGGATATTTGTTCTCTGTACTAGGGGAGTCTGGGGGCACTCTGGGGGAGAAGAAGGGAGGAAGGAGATTGACCCCAAATACCCCAACATTCAGTGTAACTGACTGGCAGGACACAGGCAGCCTGGGTCCAATTTGCTTGGTGTTATTATCACTGTGTTGAACGTGTCTGGGGGTGTAAGAAGGAAGCAAAGGAGGTTGACACGAAATACCCCAAAATTCTGTCTGACTGATTTGATTAGAAAGACACAGCCAACTGCGGTTCAAGCAATTTCCTGATGGAGCTTGCTGTTATCATCACTGTGTTGGACATGTCTGTGGTTGTGAGAAGGGAGCAAAGGAGGTTGACCTCAAATACCCCAAATTTTGTTTGACCAATTTGAGTAGAAAGACACATGCAGCTGTGGTCAAAGCAATTTCCTTTGTGATCTTGCTGTTTTTTTCTGTGTTGGGGAAGTCTGGAGAAAAAAGTTGTTCATTTTGTTTTTAGTTACATATTTTGCTTTGTTTTGGACAGACTGTGATAACATAGGGTGGACAGCTTTAAATATAAAAATAAATAATAGTAAATAAATATATTAGGTGACAGACAGCTGAGTGGGAGCCTGACATTAGTTGTGTGACAGATAATGACTTGATAGCAAATGAATCTGAGAATTTTGTTGAGGGCTAAAGCAAGACATCACACTCAATCGGTTGTGTTGTGTACTGTAAAGTAAAAAAAACACACACACGGTAGTTGAGTAATGTCCAGCAAACACACAAGGGCCAGGGGGAGGGGAAAAGGTGGGAGTGCAGGGAGGTGGGAGTAAAGTGGTAGTTAAAAAACTAACTGCAGCCATGCTGCTGCAGCATATGCAATAAATGATGATGATTCATCTCCTTCCGGGGAAGATGCAGTTCTTCAATGTCTCACCAAAAGTTCCACCAGCACCAGTAAAAAAAAAATATAAGAAAAACACTGAAGATGAAAAAGAGTTGAATGCTAGTGTTGATAATGGCATAATGGAGGAAGGTGTAGCAGCTGAACCAATTGCTGCATCTGACGGTGAGACAAACAAGCATCAAAATACCTGCCTTCAAAGTAGTAGTGAACTGTGTGAAAGTAAAAAGACATTGTTTGACACATCTAAAAGTTTAGAGGAATATAAAGGTTGTGGGCAAGAAGGAGCAGGCAACGCTGAGGATGACCTAATGATGACTGATGATGATGATGCAGATCTAGAATATATCCTGCCAGCATCCTCTTCTTCAGATACAGATTAAGTTGAGAGTGAGAGAGATTATGAAATTGCCAGAAAGTTAGCAGAAAGGCAAAGGCTCAATCTTCCACCACTGAAAAGGAGCACTGTACCTATCTATAAACTGTTTGAGAAAACCATTGGAAACTTTGACCCTGGACAAGAAAAGATGGCAAAAAGTACACAGTCATCATCATCACTTCCAAGTCCAAGTCCCACTCAGCCAGACACACTTGTGTTGAGTAACCAGCAGCAACAACATCAGTACAGGTTATTAACATCCACAACCTTAGCTATGATGAGTGTCGCTGCTGCTGGAATTGCAGCACCTTTGACACCTAGTAGGAGTATAGTAGAACTGCATCAACATCTAGCCCCAGTAGAAGTACCAACCTCTAAGGAACCCCTCAGTCCATGAAGTCCACGGTATGTTGTTACTTCACCCAGGATCCAAAAACTAAGCATGTTGCTTAGCTTATATATATTTATATATAAATGTCAGAAAAAAGAGCACTCACAGGTCTTTGTAGAGGTCTTTGTGCTGCTTTATTCCACCATGCAAGGAATTGTGAGTGCTTTCTTTTTTTCTTCCATTTTGTTACATGATTATTTTGAGGATTGATACCCAGGCATATATTTGCACCTTTAACCCCTTAAGGACCGGAGGTTATGGGACATTTCCATCCCATAACGACTGCATAGGGGCACATTGACGCGCCGGTACACGTGACCTGTCACTTGTATCAGCGCGTCACTGTGGGGCTTGAAAGAGATCGCTCCGATCTTGGAGCGGTCTATTTCATGCCCTATTTTTACTTACAGCGCTCCCGGTAGAGCGCTGTAAGTAAAAAGTACGTGACGTACCATGACCGTCATCGGTCCTTGAGTAGTTCAAGGACCGTGACGGTCCTGGTACGTCAAGGGTCCCTAAGGGGTTAAGTGAGCGTACTTCTTGTGAAATATTTATATATATATATATATATATATATATATTTTTTTTTTTATATATATTTTTATATATATATATATATATATATATATATTACACATCAATCACATAACATAGTTGATAAGGCTGAAAAAAGATGTGTCCATAAAGCCCAGCCCATGCCAAATCACCCCTGTTGATCCAGAGGAAGGCAAAAAAAAAAAAAAAAAAACATTGAAGCAATTTCCGATTAAGCCCTAATGGGTAAAAAACAATTACTTCCTGACTCCAAGTGACAGTTAGATAGTTCCCTGGATCAACAACATATCTACATTGAAGCCATCTGTCTTAATTCTCAATATTGTTCTGTTCTAGATCCATTGCTTTTTTGAAAGCAGTTACAGTATCTGCAAGCACAATATCCTGAGGCAAAGAATTCCATAGCTTTACCCCTACTGTAAAAATTCCCTGCATTTGTCTTAGTTGAAAGTACCTTTCCTCTAGTCTTAATAGATGACTTCTCGTTCTTAGCTTAGCTCTTTGCGTAAATAATTCATTTAAACAAACCCAGTTTGGCTAGTCTATCTTGATAACTCAGATCCTCCTATCCCTTTATCAGTTTTGTTGCATGTCTCCACACTTTTTCCAATTCAATAATGTATTTTTTAATAACTGGCACCCAAAACTGTACTCCGTATTGTAGATGAGGCCTCACGAAGGATTCATACAGAGGTAGAATAATATTAGCATCCCGAGCATCTATGCCTCTTTTTATGCATGATAGTATCCCATTTGCTCTTGCAGCAGCTGAGTGACTCTGTACACTGCTGTGAAGTCTATTGTCTATCAGTACTCCTAAATATTTCTATAATGAGGATTCCCCAAGTTGTTTCCCATTTAGTATATATGTAGCATATACGTTTCTACAGCCCAGATACATTATCTTTTCTGCCACTTTTCTACCCATACACTCAGTTTATCTAAATCCTTCTGCAGAGTAAAAACATTCAGCTTAGTGTCATCAGCAAAGATTGAGACTCTACTTTCAGTTCCCACTTATAGATCATTAATAAACACTATAAACAGCATTGGGCCCGGGGCTGAACCCTGTGGCACCCTACTTACAACTTTAGACCAACAACTTTCTGCCATCTATCATTTAACCAGTTCTTATTCCATGTACAGATATCACCTCCCAAACTGAAGCCTTTGAATTTATGCAGTAACCCAATATGAGGCATTGTATCAAAGGCGTTTGCAAAATCCAAGTATACTACATCAACAGCAATTTCCTTGTCCCTTGTCCCTTTTGTAAAATGCAAGTTAAACCGACATGATCTAGTGTTCATAACACCATGCTGAAGCCTATTAATAATATTGATTGTTTTCACATAGTTCTGAATACTGTAAGTTCGTAACATTTCTAATATCTTACCCACTATGTAATTTCCTGGTTTGGTTCTTGCCCCATTGACATCTCTTGACATCATCATAAATATGTGCCAGTGTCACTTAAGCAGGAAATTATTGTTGTGGGCAAAGGGCACTCTGCATGCAAACAAAGGCATGTTGCTATAGGACTCACAACTTTGACTTTCAGCTGCTTATTTTAGCACTACAGCGCTTAGAAGAAGTAATATTGTGGTAGGAAATGTTTCATCATAGGAAACATAGGTGACAATTTGTTGGCTCTGGGAAAAAGGAGGAAAATTTTGCATTGGCCAAATGCAGAAAACTTTCATGCTAAAAGTGAAAAATCGTCCATTTTTCACAAAGTCATGCGGACATTTTTCTGACTTTTCAACCACCCTTACTGATGAACACACAAACCTTTCCTAAGGAGAAATATTCCCTAAGTAAAAGTAGTTCTTATATTTAATGAAGACATTATCTGAATAAGATTAATTGTAACAGTAGTTGCTTGTATCTAATGAGCTCCATTTTAGTTTGTCTTTAGAGCTAGGAAATATTTTTTCAGATATCAAAATACTTCTGTACAGCTATAGACTGTAGGCCCAATCCCAAAACACATTTACAGACATGCTGCATGATAGTTCCTTCCTATGTACATCCTTCTGTTAACTAAATTAAGGTTTTCTTATTTCTTTGGTATATTCCTTTTTAAACTAAGAAATATGATTTATTTAATTTTAATAAACAATACATAGCAGTTTACTAGTCATTTAGTATTACAGAACAGAATGATGAATATATACTAAGAAGAACGACAGCAATTCTGGAACAAACCAACTATAACATAAGGATACATTAAATGTTCCCCTTGATTTTAATTGGGCTTTTAACCCCTTGAATGATAGACAGTTCCCAAATACATTGTATGCAATATAATCAAGACTTCTCTAGCATTCAAGTCCCATTTAATGAACAAAAAAACATTTATTGCTCAAGGTTTGTATTTATTTGTTTGCATGTGTTTGCTCCATTTCTTCTGCTTCTTCTTAAATCCACGCCTAACCTACTTAGTTACTGAAAAGTTTTTCTTAAATGAATATTTTATTTTCACCTCTTAATAAAGCTATACCTAAGTTGTACCCATATGTCATTTCAAACAATCCTGTTCACAAAGCAGTAAAAAAGAAAGTTGGTTGTATTTGATGATATGTTTCATAGGCCGTCTTAGCAGCTCTTCATAAAGTACAGAGATCTGACACTTCAAAGTATTTTTGTACTACAAATAAAAAGCAAACCACTAAGGTATGCTAGTTTCTCTCTGTTTACATGTGGTAAGTTCATGCAGTCCTATCTAGATGCATAAAAAGCCTTGAGAATACTAGTGTTAAAAAATTAGCATTCAGTGTCTACATGCTTCTTGGCCTCAGAAGACCAGGAACAAAATTGCTTTTCTGTTGCATAAAGTATCTTTCAAATTCAATTGCTTATCTCCTCATTCATTCAAGAAAGAAATACCTCAGATTTACAGGAACCACAGTCCATAATACAAATATAGAGTATTAAACATACTGGAGACAGCTTCTGAAAAATAAGGAAATTAATCTCCTATATCAAGGGTATTCTCCTGTGGTCACAACTGTATTGAGGCTATGAGAAATTCCAATTATTTGAATTTCTATATATGGGATAAGCATTTAGTTATCAACATCCACCATAAAACATATTTGGTTGTTATTAAAGTACCATTACTGTGGAATTGAATGAAGGCTGGCAGGTTCAATTTGATGAAATTATCTCTGTCTACTTGCATAGAGCAGTGTATAATATTGAAGTCTTGTGCTAGAGATAGTAAGAAACAAAATGACTCATTTCATTGATTTTTTCTGTTTGTTAAAACATTATGTATTTTAATCTATATTACTAAATAATACATCAGTGCCATCTGACATCAAAAAATAATAGTAGCTCTCTCATAGGAAATATAAAGACACTGACTTAAGTCTTAATATTTATGGTTCCACTGTGGAAAAAAATTACTACAAAGCTGAAAACCTAAAGCCAATTAAATAATGCTAAAGGGCCTATAAAGCAAAAAAAAGAAAATAATTGTTCCACTTAATAAATAAAAACCTCACAGAATGTAAAATTAGAAGTGAGAGAACTGAGCAGTTATGTTTTTATAATGTAGAATATAATATTGAGACTGATGTGCTAAGGAAAAGTGTCACCCTTCTGGGGCAAATCAAGTTTACCATAAGAAAAAATACAAATTCTCTAAATTCCCATTGACTTAAATGGGCTTTCATCTCCTTGAATGCTAGATAGGTCTCCAACGCATTGAGAGGCAATAGGGGAGATTCACTAAGTTGTGATAAAGAGGTGATAAAGTATAGATAACTTCTCCAGTGATATTACTTCTCCAATTTCTATGTTATTCAATGGAACCTATGTGCTAAGAGATCTTGGGCTGGATAAAAAAAATTTCCTTTTGAAGTCTATGGGGATACCTGGAGATATAGGGCTGGCTTCAAAATGCATGTACTAATTTTATCTCTGCGTTTATCTCCAGGTATCCTCATAGATTTCAATAGGAACATTTTTGATAAAATGGGAGGTGACACTTATCTACTGTATTTAAATCCAGCCCAAAAGCAGATATAAAATTATCACCTGTATTTGAATCCAGCCCCTTAGTACATAGTCTCCATGAAATAATATAGGAATTGGAGAAGTGATGTCACTGGAGAAGTCATCTCCACCTTATCTCCTCTTTATCACAACTTAGTGCATCCTCCCCAATGTGTTGGAGAAATCTTTACTATATTTTTAAAAATGGGATTTTTATATTTTTCCCCTATGGCGCAGTTGTTCTGAGCCAGAATTGCACAGTTTCCTTAGTACATGAGCCTCAGTGTGTATCTTACACATCCCATCAAATGGCTGACAATTTACACTAGTAAGTTTCACAATTGTTATTGCTGGTGTATCATTTTAGCTGTATACCACTTTATATTTTGTTTCAAAATCTGTTTTTAAGATAGCTAGACTGTGCTTAGACATTATTATCTGTATAAATCAGGAGCACACATATCATATCATGGTTTGTAGAGGACATTTCAATCAATCAAGCTAGTCAATTGAACACCAGGATTCAGGTATAAGATGTCTTGGGAGGGACACAGAAGGAAACTAGAACTTTAGGAATGGTGAGGCTTTTCTTGAAGGGATAGTAATGTTTCACAATAAAAGCAGCTCCAATTAATCTTCATAGTATATGAGCCATGGAGAGTGTTATTTCAATACTGTCAGAGTTGTAGTTCAAGAGTAACTGAATGATAAAGTTTCCCCCTCCTGCCCCTTTTACCTAGTGTAAGCCCCCTCTCCTCAGATGTGGAATCTGGTCCATAGACCAGACAGCTCACAGCAAGGAACAATCTTATTACTGTGAGAACAATGAAAACCCTGCCCCCCTTGGCAGGTTTTTCAGCTTTTTCCCTTATCTTAATTGAAGATTGTCCCTCTCTGCAATCTACCTGGAAACACCCTGCTGCTCTGAGCTGAGCAGTGTTACATCAGTAATAGGGGCGGGAGGGGGATACTTTATCATTCAATTACTCTTGAACTACAACTCTGAGATAATACTCTCCAAGACCCAAATACTATGATGATTAATTAGA
The DNA here is from genome assembly GCA_037306005.1 of Rhinophrynus dorsalis. Taxonomy (NCBI): domain Eukaryota; kingdom Metazoa; phylum Chordata; class Amphibia; order Anura; family Rhinophrynidae; genus Rhinophrynus; species Rhinophrynus dorsalis. The sequence goes on from CM074722.1 coordinate 183,174,139, forward strand.
GCTGCTTTTGCTATGAAATATTACTATCCCTTTAACCCTTTTGAGTGCCAGAGGGGTACACAACACATTGCAGAACAATTGTCAGGTTTCTTTAAGTCTGCTCCTAGCTTCTTTGATACATTATCCTATGTGAGTGTAGTTTGATATCCCCAAATTTCCTCCATGTGCATTGATTTAAATTATGCTTTTCGTATTTTCTACAATCCTATTTAAATCAACAGTAATTTTACTTATTCCTATGGTGCAATTGCTTTTATGCATATTAAGATCCAGTAAACCCACCTTCCCCCCAAAAAATAAAAAAATGAAACATCCTATAAGACCATTACACTTTACTAAAAAAATGCAACCACCATGACTTCAAGTGGTAGTCATGGGTGAAACAGTAGATATAGCCTACTTGGATGATAGTAAAGCTTTTGAAACTGCTTCATAAGATGCATAGTTTGGGTGTGAACTCAGGGCTAGTGGATTGGATAAACATTTGGCTGAAGGACAGGAAAGTGTCATAATCAAGTTGTATGTATCCTGAGTAAGAATGGGCTGCTAGTGGAATGCCACATGGCTGAGTGCTAGGGCGTGTTTCTCATTAATATCTTCATTAGTGATATTACTGGGGGGTTTTTTCAAGTTAAGGTGTGCCTTATGGTTTGAGAGATATTCACAAGCAAAGTTTCCCCTCCTGCCCCTTTTACCTAGTGTAAGCCACCTCTTCTCAGATGTGGAATCTGGTTGTAAGACCAGACAAATAACAGAAGGGGACAATCTTCTTCCTATGAGAACAATGAAAGCCCTGCCCCGCTTGACAAGTTTTTCAGGTTTTTCCCTTATCTTAATTGAAGATTGTCCCTCTCTGCAGTGTACCTGGGCACCTCCCTTCTGATCTGACTGAACAGTGTTACATCAGTAAAAGGGGTGGAAGGGGTGGAAGGGGGATACTTTGTAATTGAATTACTCTTGAACTACAACTCTGACAGAATTCAAATAACATCTCCAAAGTCCAAATACTATGATGATTAATTAGAGCTGCGTTTATTATGAAACATTACTATCCTTTTAAGTATCTATGCCATGTAGACAGATCACTGCATCCCCTTAGAAAGGTCTCAGAGGGATCTATTTCTGTTACCAGCTGGTCATTCTTTGCTCCATAATCATTGATGCTCAGAAGAGCTTGATAAAAAAAGAAGATTCACTTATTCCTATGGTACAGTTCTCCTTTACACAAGAACATTTTGGCCTTGATTCAATTCCCCCGATCCAAAAACAAACAAACAGCCAATGGCATTATTTCAGGCATGGTAAGCTATTCAATTATCTGTGCTATGAAAAAAATGCCAGATAAAAAAACAAGCACGTTGGGCATTAAGTGTGAAGGCGTTTTCGTCCATAAAAAAAAAAAAACGGAAATATGCAATCCTATTCCATGCGTTAGGCACTAAGGTCCGTTAAGGGACCCACTTTGTGTGAAAATCTGCACCCAGTTTTTCTGGGTTCAGGATCAAAAAAGTGCTAATGCAGTAATTGAAAGTAAAAAGAAAGGGTTAATTGCAGTGTGGTATATCATTTAAATATAATACTTAGTCATTCCGTTTTAAAATAAATATGTAATATCTTTTGTTTTCATAATTAAAAAGGCATTCTCATGCTGAAAGATAACTCTGCCACCGCCGCCTCCCCTGGCTCTGTTGGCGGTGGCAGCAGTGTCTAGTGGCACAGACCCCCTTCTATACCTTCTGGGCCATTGCCCAATGTGTCACACTCCAGGCAGGTAATACTGGACAAAATAGGCTAAGACAAGCAAAATAACACAATAAAGAAGGAATAGTAAGGCTCCTCCAACAAGAGTTGGTAGGGTGGAGGCTTGCGTGCGGTGCAAGAGTTCAGTTGAGCAGAAGAAGGCCCAGCGTAACCCACTATAGCAAGGTTTAATGCTACCAACCCCAGGGAGAATGTATCCAAATAAGTAATGAGTAGGAGACTCACTAATAGATGTGCAGATTCCAGTAACTGGCAAGGAGAGTGCTGGCTGGCAACACAATTAACAACAGCAGGCTGAAGAGACATCAGGACCAAGCAGAGTTAAACACAGGCTGGCAGTGAGGTATCAGAATCAGCAGGCACAAAAGTGGTCAGTAACAGGCAGGGTCAGGTAACAGGCTGGCAATGGTATCAGAATTAGTAGGCTAGAACAGGGTCAAGCAAGAAAGTTAGGCAACGGGAGGTCTTCAGATTACAAATATTTAGTCTGGAATTGGACTCTGCAAGGTACAAGGAGATAAAAGACACAGGCTCCAAGTCTAGGAACGCTATAATCATGCACCGGAGAGACCAGCGTGTGTTCTATTAAAGGCCCCAGCCAGAAGTTCAGCTTTAGAGCAAGGCTGGAAGCTGCGTCAATGGCTTATAGATCACAGAGTCTGCAGAAGCCATAGAGAAGATGATGCAGCGAAGACACCGAGAGCACCATGACACTATGATGAAATGTTTAACTGAGACTTTTTGCATGACTAGTCTCTGTTGAAAATGGATGCCATCCTCCAATTGGCTGTTATGTGTGCTTACTCACCTCCCAGCCAATCAGCTTCCAGGGATAGGTGACAAAACCTGCTAAAAGCTGATTGGCTGGGAGGAGTATAAACACATATCCCAGCCAATTGAAGGCTGGCATCCATTTTCAACATAGACTGGCCATATAAAAGCCAGTCTCTGTTCAAACTTCCCTCACTGGGACTCGTGTAACGGCCCGGAAGATATGGTTACAGATCTGGGTGTCAGGCTAGTGTTAGGGTAGTATTGTTGCACTTTACTGTTAGGAGTAGTGTAGGGTGACTCTGTGTTTGAGCTAATGATCTATGCTTGACAGTATGTCAGGCACCAATTGCTAGCTTTTTTCCTATGATGTTCCCATTATTCACTCTATTTAGCGTGCATTTTGGGAACATAACACACAAAAAGGATGTTTGACCACAAGTCCTTTTCTGTAACCTAATGTCTGTTGTGGTTTCAGCTGGTACGGCAATTGAATTTGCCCTGTTAGTACTGTTTCCTAACAGTACTATCGGCTGTTTTACCGGCATTCATTGAATCGAAGTCTTTGGCTCTGCACACCTCTTATAAGCAGATATAATTGGTTAATATGTACAAAGAATTGGAGCAATTCTGGGGCAAACCAGCTGTACCATTCAGGACGACTGAAAATTCCCATTGACTTATACGATAATTATATATATATTTTGTATGTGTGGTGTGTATAAATAAAATAAAATATACATGTAAGATGGCCAACCACAGATTATACTAGTGGTGACAAAATGATGATAAAAAAGATGAATGATTCTGCAGTTCAACCTAGCAACATAATTAATGAAATGTGTATACAAAATTCTTTACGCAAATGTTTTCCAATCCTGTCCTGAAGGGAGTCGGGATTAATGTGTTTTATCTGACTTATCTTTTAAAGCAGCAGCCTTGATGCCTTTGTGTTACCATAAGCTCCAAAGCACTGGACAAACAAGTACATTTGTTTATCTTTATCACCCTTTCCTCACTAAAGAACGTTGTTTTATTAAAGAGATCAATCACCCATATACAGCTTAATAGCCCAAGCTGTGCATGTAAGGTAAATGAGACCTGCTTTACAATCCAAAGCCTAAAGCATTGGAGCAGCTGCAAAACCACATCTTACTTTAATAAAAGTAACATTTTTAACTAGGCCAGAACAGTTTCTCTTGGAATAGTGCTATTTCAGAGAACAAATACGAAGCAAACAATATTCTCATTTGTCTGTCTGCAGTCAATTATCTTTTATTATTTTGTGAAAACCTCATGATTTCATTCTACTACTGGAAAAAGCACTTATCTAGAATATTGAGCTTAATAATTATTAAGTCATACTGTGGCGCCAATCATTTGAGACTTGTGGCAAAGTAGCACAGTACAATAAGAGAATCGCTCTTCTTAATGAGAAGTTCACACACTACAGGCCAAAGTACAGAAATCTTAATGGAAGATATAACATCTATAAATGAGAGACTGTTAAAATGTCTTTGTTCAGTATCTGAGAAAGATGCATTCTACAATATTACTCTACAATTCCTAATGCCATTAAGCATCAAAAATACATTCAGCAAAAATGTTCCTCTCCTGTCATCTGGCTTTGGTTGTCCTATGTTTACGTCATTTAAACACTTTTGACTTCCTTTCCTGTTTTATATTTTTAAAATTCTGATTGATTTCTCTGGGACAATCTAAGGTTGTTTTTTATCCTGATATTTGATATACACATGAAGTGGTAAAATTACTATTAGTGCAGCAGGTGTAATGTACCAGTTGGGGCCCAAAAATATTTTCACATTTTTTACCCATTTTTAAGAGCCAGCACCAAATTCTCATATTAATCATCATTTGGATCCCTATAAGGCTGTGTCACAAAAAAGAGAAACATAGCTATTACATCTATAACTGTAATTATAATCCATAAATGTACCACTGGTATGTGTCCCATGGGTTCAGTTTCCAGAAAGTCATGCAATTATTTTTTGCGTACTAGAGAGGTCTCAGTACATTGCTTAAAAATGTTTTAGAAGAACATCTGGAATCCAGCGGCCAAATGCATGCATCTATTAGCAAGCTTCTTTATCTTATTTCATTGCATGATAACTTACCACTACATAGTAAGGATAGGTTACATAAAGATTTAGCAACTTCGCATACATCTAGAGACAAGAAGGTTGTCTCCCTAGTTACATTTTTCTGCAAAGATGGTGATTGTCTCAATAGTTTAATTTTACCACAAACATTTCACACACCTAGGCATCTGGCACATAATACATTTATTACAAAACTGAAACTTACTGAGAAATGCAAAAAAAGGACAAAAGAGTATGAAAATCTTTTATTTTACAGCACTTGAGGAAAATGGAATATTGTCCCTGTTACATACAATGACAAACCCGTTTTGTTTATCTTTTGATGTTTTAACCAATCAGATCGCAGTAAAAGCAATCATAAAATAAAAAAAGCAGTTTCACTTCTCTTCAGATTAAGTCACTCATCTAAGCATGATAGAGATGTTTTAGTGGTCTACTACTAGGTAGGCGGGACTCTTTCGCTCTTCCCTGTTTTATTTCTCTACCTCTTCCCTACCATTTATCTCCTTATCCATCTCTCTCAGCTTCTTCCATATCCTGTCTCTCCCCTTCTCCGTCTCTCCCATTCTTTCTCTCCAATTTTCTTGTAGCCTCTCAGACTCTCCCATATATGCTCTCTGTCCATAAATGATTTGTTCTGAACTGATTCAGTCATAAACATAATTTTCTCAAAATCCTCCATATCTATGTATAATAAATGGGTGAAATTGAAATGATTTACTAACAAGCACTTTGAGCATGGGAAGTATTCTTGATCTTCTTAGGCTTAAAAGAACACTAACACTACTAACACTATTAATAATAAGCCATCAGTAGGGCATAACATTTTAATGGTCACTATGAATCTATTCTGAGAGGTCTGACCCTTTAATTAGTATGTAGGGAAGAAACTATCATTCTTTATTGCAGGGCTCCAGAACATCAGACTCCAGCCACTGGAATATTCCCAGTGAGAATTCGGTGGGAGTAATTTGGGGTCCTAAGGAAAAAATAATGTCTGCCTCTCTGAACATGATATCTGCTACTATAATTAGCACTCCTTGATTTGGTTCATGGTGGATATTAGGATTTTCTATATTAAGATTAGTGGAGATGTATCTGTCACCCAATTGCAGGAATCCGGAGTGCTGGGTAGCGTCGCTTGGGTACGGTGCTGGTCGAACATAGGCTATCTACTGTCAGGTTTTGCTGCGGCTACAGCCGGATAAAGTTGTCAGCCGCAAGGCTGAATGGAAAACTCCAGAGGAGTTGGAAGTGAGCCCGGGATAGCCAGACAATAAGCAGCACATTATCTCCTGCAGGGGAGAGTGCTGGCTTGGGAGCGAGGAGTGGGGTGTGTGGATGGAGAGCGTAGGCACAGATTAGACTAAAGGTTTGAATCACCTACGTTGCAGTTAGTAGATGATTTTGGTACATACTCTGGGTTTCAAATAAATTGGACTAAATCCTCTTTGATTCCGATTGACGGTGGTCAGCGGGACTCTCCTCCAACTGACATCCCGCTCTCTTATGTGTCTGAGTATTCATATCTAAGGATTTGGGTGGCAAATGCGACGGACTCCTTTTTGGAGTTGAATTTGGTACCTACTATCCAATAGTTTAGCGAAAAAACAATGGCATGGCTTCAATTGCCCTTAAATGTTATTGGAAGATCAAATCTTAAACAATATTTCCGGCAGATAGATAAAATTATTTTGTGATTTATATGGCGGGGGAATCGGACTAGGTTCAAACTAACTACACTCATGAGATCAAAACGGGAGGGAGGAATTGCCTTACCTGATTTTTATAGGTACTACTTGGCAGCGCAATGTCGTTATGCGATTGATTTTGTCTCTTCCCGACCTCGTTACCAGACTACTCAAATAGATCCACTTCTATTACAGCCTGCCTATAGGCTATCCCAGTTTCTGCATGGTGGACCCGCTGTTTTTAAAACTCGACTTCCTTTAGCAACAGCCCTGTACGGGGCATGGATGGAGCTGAAAAAGTTGCTGGGATATATAGCCATGGATCTGGATACCCCCCTGTGGGGCGCTGCAGGGATACGCAATCTACTCGGTAGTGAGTTTGGCCCTTTGTGGGCTAGATTTGGGGTTGATTCTCTTGGACAATTGTATCACGATAACCAATTGAAATCTTTTGAACAACTACATGAGGAGTATCATATACCACATAATCTTTTTTATTCGTATCTATGTATCAGACATGCTCTAAGAGCTCAGTGGGGTGACCGTGTTCCTACGATCTCTACGTTTCCGCTTCTTACTAGATTGATGGCTCTTGAACCGCCGAGGCCTCTTTCTTTCATCTATCAGTGGTAAGATTCTCATATGGGGTGACAGGAGTTTCCTTCCAAGACTAAATGGGAAATGGATGTTGGTCCAATGGAAGATTGGGAATGGGATTTGGCTAAGGCGGGGCCAGCTCTGGTGGTGACATCAACTAGACATCAAATGATTCAGTTGAATATTTTACATAGAATCTATTACACACTGGTCAGACTGTTTAAAATGAGAGGTTCTGGATCCGATCATTGTCTTCGATGTGATACTGCTCAAGGTACATACTTGCATATGATTTGGGAATGCCCTGGAGTCAGGGGTTTTGGAATGAGGTAGTGTGCACTGTGGCCCTGGTATTGGGAAGACCTGTTCCTGTGACCCCAAAGATCTGTTTACTGTCTGTTTTCCCTGATGAGATTGAGGATGCAAATGATAGGAGTCTCTTGAGTGAGCTCTTGGTGATGGCGAGGAAGATGGTGGCCCTGCACTGGATGTCAGACAGAGCTCCCAACTGTAGAGTGGATAAATCTGGTTTCACAGTGTTTTCCACATTATAAATTTGTTTATTTACACCGAGGTACTCTGGCTAAGTTTGATAAGATGTGGGGGCGATGGCAGACCTGGTGGACAGCTAGAGCAGATGCTACTGAAACTCCCGACGATATGCAACCTTTTGGAGCTGATTGATTGTGATCATATCTGCCTGTGGTGTGGATGGTGGTGACGTGTATTTGTTGTGTACCTTTGTGTATGACTCCTGTACATATGGGGATTTTGTGGAATCACTGACTGGTGGGTGGGGTGGGGGGGTGCTGCGGGCATGGGGGAGAGAGGAACTGGGATTGGGGGATATAGGCTTAGCTTAATTAGGTTAGATGTTTGGAGTTTGGGTTGAATTATTATAAAAACCTCAGGTCGACTCTGTACGCCCTATTAATATGCATCTGTTCTTTTTATTGTTATAAATGTTTGCATATTCTTGCTGTATTTGAAAGATCTTTCATGTACCTCTTTCTTTGTATGTGTATGGAGTGATCTGATAATAAACTATATTTCAAAAGGTTTGAATCACAAGGCAGAAGAGTAGGCTAGACATAGCAGGGTCATACACAGATTTGTCTAAAGGCTTGAATCACAAGGCGGAAGAGTAGTCTAGGCATAGCAGGGTCATACACAGGTCAGTGAAGAGAGAACTAGAACTCAGGACTAAGTCAAGGGAACAGGACTCTAAACTGACAGCTAGGAGCTCACAGGAACATGATCTACTGGCTACAGAAACACAGTAGTAGTGCACTGAAGCCAGGGACAGGAGGCTAGATATAGGAGTCGAGTGCATCATCCGCATGCAACGTCATCCACACGGAAGTAAAAGACCGAGCCGGTGGCCCCTCACTCCAATGCACAGTGGCATCGTCCACGAGGAAGCCCTGAGAGGAGAAGCTGGTGAAACTGGTAATACTGAGATGACAGAGCCTCTTGCCAGTGTACAGTGGGGTCGGACGAGAGGTAGCCGAGGAGGAGAGGTCAGAGAAATGGGTGACAGTATCATTATGGGTTTAGTGATTCTTTAAGGAAAGGAAGTGTTGCTATAGATTGTGCATTCTATCTGTTTCATGTGAATAGGTAGGTCTGTGTTTATTACACTAGCCAATTATAGACAGACATGATTACAGACAAGCAATATGCCCACACAAGCAGGCCTTGGTGTGGTCCTCTTGCTTGGAGATGGATTGGATAATTGATCCTCATGAGCTCCAGTCTGATGCTGGGATCCAAATCCTAGCCTATGAGTGCTTCAGTGTTCTCGAACCAAAAGGGAAAAACATTGTTGCACAGTTCCAACAACATGCAGAAATAACTGTCATGGATAGTGGAGCACTCCACAGTGTTTAACATGTCCCTTTCATGTGTGTCACTTAACAAAATTCTTGAGACATTTCCATACACTAGGCAAGTCATGAAGTATCCGAGTGCAGAAAAGGGAGCATTAAACACCTCCACAACTAACAGCCAGTCTGTCTCTTTATTAGACCCATCTAAACCATTACCTACATGACCCACTCCTGCAGAACTGTAAATTTTTACTTATCACAGATGCATCATGGATTGGTATAACAATGTCATTATTCCAGTTCTTCTTAGTTCACAAGTCTCTCAACACATTTTACACACAAATCATAACAAACAAACATAAAAGAAAAAAAAAATTGTTACAACATCTTACACTTAAAAAAATGTTTTTTTTCTGTTGATATTATTTTTTTAACCCCTAGGATGCTAGAAAAATATTTAGGTTAAACTATAAAATGGAACTGACGAAGGGACAACAGAGAAACTTCTGGGAGATATAGTAATGATTTGTCATTATTATTATTATCAGTTGTTATGTACTGTTGCTGAGCTAGTAAACAAGTCACATCATAACAGTCTAGTGTACTGTTTTCTGCTTCCTTGCAAATTAGTATATCAACTAGACTACAACAACAACAACTGGCAAGACGTTCGGCAGACTCTTGCCTAGAAGATCTTACTAGTGTCATACAAAGGAAACGTCAGAAGTACAGACATCTTCCCTTGTGCCTGGACTGCTAGTAATGGAAATCTAAAGTGCTAATAAGAATAAAAAAAATGTAAAAAGAAAGAAAAAGCAAAATGACTATAGTTACTGAACACAATTGATTTTTCCATAAAAATTTGGAGCAGTGGATCTCTTATACTGTGAATGGATATGCAGAGGATGAAATTGTTAGACATTAATTTAAACGTTTCAGGTCCACATGGGTGTGCAGCACCGTGTAAAGCAATGAGTTGCATTCCCTTTGGCCCTCTCATAAATCTTAACCCTTTGAGTGCCAGAGGGGTATGCAACGCATTGCAAAGCAATGCGTTGCGTACCCCTCTGGCACTCAAAGCATTAAAATATTTGCCACCTTAGAGATCCAGTAGAAAACTATGTTGAGAAATGACAATTTATGCACTAATGAGCTTATCAGAAAAAAAAGCCAGAAAACAGAGCAATTTTCATTATTTATTCCTATACACTCATTTATAAAGCAGCTATCATAAGCATATACTTGCTCATTTATAATTGAGTTAATACAAGGACAAGGATGGATTTTCCAAAAGGCAGAGTAGGCAAGTCCCTACAGTTCTAAATTTTGAGGGGATCCTCAGGTGTGCTTACCGCACCCACATTCTAAATTGTGGGTGTAAACAGAGCAAGCACAGTGACACTGTATAGGCTATTATATAACCTGGATGTTAGACAGATCTACAACTCATTGTGCGACAATGCATTGGTGATCTCACTAGCAACCAAGGGGTTGAAGCTTATTTTTTGTTCTTCCTGGTTATAGGTCAAGGGTATTATCGGTGCCAGCAAACAGAAAATTGGATTGGGGGCAGAGTCATGCGAGGAGTGGATGTGTGGCCATGGGCAGAGCTAAGGGAGCTTAGAATTACTTGCCGAGGGGAACTCGGTACGTAAATCCGGCCCAGTACAAGGATATTCTACTCTTATTTAAGAATATTGCTACACAGGGTCCTGTTTGGCATCACCTATATCAACTGAACAACCTCTTTAAGAATTTCTATGTTTGAGTACAGGTGATTTAATCCTTTGAGTGGCAGAAAGGTATACAATGCATTGCTTTGCAATGCATCGGCTACCTCTCTTGCACTCACATGGTTAAAGGGATACTAACACCAATATACAAAGATGTCATTATTACATTTATACAAGAAAAGAAACATGATGCAACAGCCTAAGGTTTTCAGGGTGTCTCCATGCACCGAGTGGGTACCCCTGCTGGGGGTCTTACACACACACACACAGTCACATACAGTCAAAAAAGTGTATACTGAGTTCATTGAGTCTAGGCATAGGGATCTAGTTGTGAAAGGGCAGGAATAAGCATGAGTGGCAAAAGAGAGGAGGGTGGCCAAAACAAGTGTGTCAGCTGTGTACGGGGAGGGAGGATAGGCAGGAGCAATATTTAGCACAGACAGAGTGAAGCTAAGTGTACATTATGAAGGATTTCAATATTTTAAAAAAGAAGCGGATCAACACTTAACCCCTTGCATGCCAGCCAGTTGTCCAATGCATTGCTTTGTATTGTATAGGATACCTGTATGACATGCAAAGGGTTGAGTGACAATAGATACATGAATGGCATGCAAAGGGTGGGTGACTTGTTACAGTAAGGAGGGGAGAAAACTGTATATTGGGTAAGCAACAATTTGTTAACAACATGAGGTGAACAAAGATTACAGTGGACCAGTTTCTTGAATGGCATAGATCATGAGGAGTATAGGTGAAGGCAGAATGAGATGTTCGTGGTGTGAAATGAAAGTGCTTAATTGTTTACATGTTTACACACCACTCTGGCATGTAAAGGGTTAAGTGAATTGGCTTAATACAGGGGAGAGAGAGAGCAGTGGGTGAGTTAGGAGTAGACTGTGAATAACCTGCAGGTTGTTTATATTTGTGTGCAAGTGTTTGTGGCAATGGTGGTTTTGGATTATGGGGGAGAGAGGGTCTTGGAAGAGGAGTGTCCTAAAAGGAGGGAGTGATGGCAGAGAAGTTGAGTAACAATGGTCATTGTTCAGTGGCTGAAAGAGAGTTATGGCAGAGATCGAGAATAGTGTCAAAAGGGAGGGAGGGTGGCAATTGCTGAGTGTTGGAACATAAAAGAATGCAGAGTTGAGGAGTTCTTGAAAGTTAGGGACATAAGATATAGAGTAATTCTGTAAAGCCTTGTGGGAGTAATTCTGGCTGTGGGCTAAATGGAGGGATGGCAGAGATTAAGTACTTAGCTAACGGGAGTGAGGACAAACACTGAGCAGTGGCTGAAAGACACATGTTGGACATTGAGTAGTGGGTAAAAGGGGGGGCTCAGGGAAGACATTTAATGGTAGCTGAGAGGGAGGAATGACAGACATTCAGTAGTGGGTAAAAGGAAATGGGCAGAAGACACTGAAGACTGGCTGAAAGGGAGGGACATTGGACATTGTATGTTGGGCAAACGTGAAAGAGGGTGAACATTAAGGAGTGTGCTAAAGTGAGGGCAATCAGTGCCCCAACCATTGCAGAGATTTTTACAGGAGTGAAAGGGTCACCCCTAGCTACTCCTTTCAAAATTATGGTCCTGGCTTTCTACCTGTTGGAGAGACAGTTTGGAGGAGATTACAATAACTCATCTTTACTGCTGCCCAGGGAGTGTCTGTCATTTATGTGCTGCTCTTTTCTTTTATAGATACATCTGTATAACTGTATTGATCGATCGATAGATAGATAGATAGATAATTTAGCACAGTCTACCCCATTATATTTTAGGTAGGAGACCACTAATAAACAAATTAAAAAGAAGAGGACCCAGGACAGATCCCTGAGGTACTCCACTTATCATGTTTGTCCAATTTGAGAACTTCCCATTTACCACTACTCTTTGCATTCTATCTTTCAACCAATTTCTAAACCAAGCACAAATGTTTGTCCCTAAGCCTATTTCAATCAAGTTGTACAGTAACCTTTTGTGTGGAACTGTATCAAATGCCTTAGCAAAGTCTAAACAGATCAAATCAACCGCAGCAACCAAATCTATATATTTACTCACTTTTTAAAATGCAATTAAGTTAGTTTGACAAGACCTGTCTTTCACAAAGCCATGTTGGCTACTGCTAATGATATTATTGTTCAAACTGAATTCCTGAATATATTCCATTGCAACCCTTCAAACAGCTTCCCTACCACAGATGTCAAGTTTACAGGTCTGTAATTGCCCAGGCGGGGATTTTGATCCCTTTTTAAATATCGGCACCACATCTGCATTATGCCAATCCGTGGGCGCCATACCTGAAATAAAAGAATCCATGAAAATAAAAAAAAGTCCGGCCAGGGTCCGGCTTAGCTCTTTAAGTACCCATGAATGTTTACCATGTGGCCCTGGGGCTTTGTCTACCTTAACACCATTTAATTGTTTTAACACTTTTTCTTGAGTCACCTAATCACATGCTTGCTGTGACTGTTCTGTAAAAGTAGCTTGCAAGTTCTTGTCCATCGGGTCTTCCTTGGTAAAAACAGAAAAAAATAAATTATTTAAAATATCTGCTTTCTCTCTGTCCCCACTGGCCATCACACCCATTTCAGATAACAAAGACCTCACATTATCAGACTTTAATTTTTTGCTTTTAATTATTTAAAGATTTTTTTGGACTGATCTTGCTCTCCTTAGCAATTATTTTTTCCAGTTTAGCTAATTGAATTGCCTTTTTTTACAGGCTTTGTTATCATCTTTGCATTTTGCAAATGCCTCTGTGGATCGCTCAGCTTTATAATGTTTGAATGCTACTTTATTCTAATTTAGTTCATTAATTACTTTACTGGTTAGCCACATTGGTTTCAATTTGCTTCTTTTGTATTTGTTTCTAAAGGGTATACATTTTTATCAATATTTTTATAATGTTATTTTGTTATTTGTGTTTTATCCAGATAATATTCTATCCCAGTCAATGAGACCAAGGGATACATTAAACCTGCTGATCCTTTTTAAAATTCAGTGTTTTGGTGGCATCCCTACCAAATTGCTTTTTTGAATTGATATCAAATGATACCATCGTATGGTCACTATTTCCCAAGTTCTCCCTTGCTTGGATGTTAGAGATAAGCCCTTCATTGTTAGTTATTACCACATCCAGACACGTATTCCCTTTGGTTGAGGATTATACTAGTTGAAACAAAAAATTGTCATTCAACAAGTGCAGAAACCAGGGGCTCGATTCTATTACCAGCATTAAAAAAAAAGACAGGCATTGTGTTTTTAAAGTCAGGTTTTAGTATCCTATTACCTGAGTTGTGAAAACAAAATCAGAGGTAATTATACACACCGCAAGTCAAAAAAAGCCCCATAGGAAAAACCTAAAAACAAAGTGCAAGTAGCAGTCTTTTACATACGTTCAGTATTACCCGTGTTTTATGGTTACATTTTCTGTTGGAAATCCTTCGCCTCAGAGTTGAGGCGTAGAAGCCACAATGACGGTTTCAAAACCATCATTGTTCGAGCAAAAGCATTGCACAATACAGTATACATCATTGAAATTTGACATCGCCTGCCCCCCTTGACATATTAACCCCCCCCTTTCACCATTTTAATTCGACAAATATTTTTCACATTCAACATTTTAACTCCCCGCCCTTTCAAATTTTACTTACAGTGCTCCTATGACGTTCTTTCTCCATTTAATTTCAACATTGTTTCTTCTCCAATTTTTTTCGACATGCCTTCATTGTATTTGTATTGCATGATTAACCCTATGAGTACCCCTATGAGTACCAGAGAGGTAGAAATGCATTGCAATGTGTTTGCTACCCCTCTGGTACTCAAAGAGTCAATAGGCAAGGTATGCGGCTGCATACCTTGCCTGTATATGTGTAACATAATGTGTAACATAATTATATGTTAAAAAAAAAAGGTTCAGACCTCTAGGGGGGCATAAGGACCCCTCCTGACACATCCTTAGAATTGATCACTTATCCAGTAGGATAGGTAATCAATGCAGACAACAGTTGATTGCATTTTCACTAAAGCCCATATACTATATGTGTTACATATGTTACATTGGTTTTCTTCATATTAATATATTTATTTTAAATATATTGTATAGACCTCGAGGTGGGCATCAAGATACCTCCTGATATCCCCCCTAGCAATCACCTATCCAGGAAAAACATTTTCTGCCTTCTTTACTACTAGAGTGGCTGAATAAGCCTCTCCAGTACAAGCACTTTGAAGTGAACCCTGTCACTGGGCTCATTCATAGAAAATGCAGCACTGCGCTTTCATCAATGAATCAGTCACCTGGGTCAGACCGGGTGACTGATTCATTGATGAAAGTACAGCGCTGCACTTTCTATGAATGAACCTGCTGGCAGGGTTCACTTGAAAGCCCTTGTCCTGGAGCAGCTTATAAAGCTGCTCCAGTAGTAAGGAAGGCAGAAAATGCCTTCCTTGTTGCCCCATGTATCACCTATCCTTCTGGCTAGGTGATCCATGCTAGGGGGGATATCAGGAGGGGTCCTGATGCCTCCCTCGAGGTCTGAAAGCAATATATACTTTATAAAAATGCATATAACCTATGTTAAACATAGGTTATATGCTCTTAATTAAAAAAATCTGCATATGTCGCCCCAGAAGGATAGGTGATCCATGCTAGGGGGGTATCAGGAGGGGTCCTGATGTCCCCCTCAAGGTCTATACAATATATTTAAAATAAATATAACTATAATAATATGAAGAAACCCATATAACATATGTTACACATATGTTTTATGGGCTTTAGTGAAAATGCCAGCAATTGTTGACTGCACTGATCACATATCCTAATGGATAGGTGATCAAGCTAGGGGGTGTCAGTAGGGGTCCTGATTCCCCCTTTGAGGTCTGAACTTTTTTTTAACATATAATTAAAAATAAAATAAAGACATAACATTTCTTACACATATACAGGCAAGGTATGCAGCCTCATACCATGCCTATTAACCCTTTGAGTACCAGAGGGGTAGCAAACACATTGCAATGCATTGCTACCCCTCTGGTACTCATAGGGTTAATCATGCAATACAAATACAATGAGGATATTTTGAAAAAATTGGAGAGGAAACAATGTCAAATTTAAATGGAGAAAGAAAGTCATGAGGCACTATAAGACAAATTTCAAAGCAGGGTTAATATGTTGAAGGGGCACTCTATGTTGGATTTCGATAATGTGGATTAACACATCTAATGCTAAACTTGATCTTTCTGTCATCAAATGTACGCCTATTTCATTGGTCTGAAATGTTGCTATTTTTTTTTAGGTGGTAGTTGAATAGAAGCAGACAGCTCCAGTTTTATTAGTTTGTAGAAATGTGCTGTCTATGCTGGTTTTGTTTTACCATGTTTCTGCAATAGAATATCTGTAAAACACATATTTGCAAAATGCACGTTGCTTGTTACATGTTATATTGGCTTTCTTCATATTAATATAGTTATATTTATTTTAAATATATTGTACAGACCTCGATGTGGGCCTCAGGACACCTCCTGATATCCCCCCTAGCAATCACTTTTCCAGAAGGATAGGTGATCCATGGGGTGACAAGGAAAGAATTTTCTGCCTTTTTTAATACTGGAGAGGCTGAATAAGCCGCTCCAGTACAAGCACTTTGAAGTGAACCCTGTTACCGGGCTCATTCATAGAAAGTTCAGCACTACACATTCATCAATGAATCAGTCACCGGGGTCAGACCGGGTGACTGATTTACTGATGAAAGCGTAGCTCTGCACTTTCTATGAATGAACATGGTGACAGGGTTCACTTGAAAGCGCTTGTCCTGGAGCAGCTTATACAGCCACCCCAGTAGTAAGGAAGGCAGAAAATGCCTTCCTTGTCGCCCCATGTATCACCTATCGTTCTGGCTAGGTGATCCATGCTAGGGGGGGATATCAGGAGGGGTCCTGATTCCCCCTCGAGGTCTGAAAGAAATATATAGTTTATAAAAATGCATATAATCAATGTTAAACATAGGTTACATGAGCTTAATTAAAAAATCTGCATATGTCACCCCATGGATCACTTAGCCAGAAGGATAGGTGATCCATGCTAGGGGGTTATCAGGAGGGGTCCTGATGTCCCCCTCAAGGTATATACAATATATTTAAAATAAAAATAACTATAATAATATGAAGAAACCCATATAACGTATGTTACACATATATTTTATGGGCTTTAGTGAAAATGCCAGCAATTGTTGACTGCACTGATCACCTATCCTAATGGATAGGTGATCAAGCTAGGGGGGTGTCAGTAAAATAAAAAAATAACATTTCTTACACATATACAGGCAAGGTATGCAGCCTCATACCATGCCTATTAACCCTTTGATTACCAGAGGGGTAGCAAACACATTGCAATCCGTTGTTACCCCTCTGGTACTCATAGGGTTAATCATGCAATACAAATACAACAAGAGCATGTCGAAAAAAATTGGAGAAGAAACAATGTCGAATTTAAATAGAGAAAAAATTAATGCAAGCACTATAAGTCGAATTTTAAAAGGGGGGTTAAAATGTTGACTATGAACAATAGTTTCTGAATTAAAATGGTGAAAGAAAGCACTATAAGTCGAATTGCAAAGGGGGGTTAATATGTTGAAAGGGGCACTCTATGTTGTATTTTGACAATGTGGGGTAACACATCTAATGCTAAACTTGATCTTTCTGTCGTCAAATATACGTCTGTTTTTTTGGTTGAATAGAAGCAGACAGAACCAGTTTTATTAGTTTGTAGAAATGTGCTGTCTACGCTGCTTTTGTTTTACCATGGTTCTGCAATAGAATATCTGTAAAACACCTATCTGCAAAATGCACATTGCTTGTTTTCACTGTAGCGCCGGTTTTAGCGCAAGTAATAGAATCCATTTTTCCAATCTATTTCAGGATTAAATTCCACCATAATTATAGTTCTCCCTATTTGAGAAGCCTTTTCTATTTGCATTAATAGCTGTGATTCTTCAAGGTCACCAATGTTTGGTGGTTTGTAACAAATACCCACTAATATTTTATGGGCAATTTTACCCCATTGACTATTTCAACCCATAAGGATTCCACATGTTCCTTACTGTCATCGCATATATCTCCCACAAATGAAGCAATAATGCTGGTTTGACATACAGACAGACCCCACCACCTCTTTTGTTTGACCTATCTTTTCTATACAACTTGTAGCACTCCATACTGATTGACCAATCATGTGTGCCATCCCAACATGTTTCTGTTATGCCAGTCAAGTCATAGTTTTCTATTTCAGGTACCGCAGTGTAACCCTTAGAGGGCTCTTTGCCCTGTGTTTGTCTCTACTTGCACCATGTTAAGGTCACCAAGTGAAGTGGAGAGGAGTGACAAGATACTATAAAAATCTGAAAAAAGGATCAACTTGTTTGATTCCCATTTCCACATCGGTTCTAATCTCATGATGTGAAGATTGTATCTATTATTTCATTGCAAATACTACCTCTGTGGTCTTATAACATTGAAGGGCCTATTTTCTTCATTTACTCAGTGAGTAAAAGCACAATAGATAGGAGAATGCATATTGGTCATATACAGATGCTACTCCCGAATGGTTTTTGCGCTGTTCTCTTTTGACTTTCTTTAGAGTTTTCTGTACCAGTGGCGCTGTGAACACTATTAAAGAAGCTGCACACATGAGTAACTGTGAGATCTTACTTAGAGTCTATGATTATCTATTATTTCTTTGGAAAATTTGTCATTATAGAACCCTACTATGTAGAGGGCATTGTAAATTTTTTCATCCCCTAATAATCACTGGCTAGTTGTATGTCACATGTCAGAAAGTCCATGGCTGTCTACATCCTGTATTGGGCACAGAATATGACCTTTGGTGTACCAGCTGTTGTGGCCTTGGACATCCCCGATCCCTAGCTATCTAATACCTAGTAGGGGATGTTGTAGGTTTCAACAGCTGTCTATTGGACATGTACAACATCCTTTTAAGCATTTATTACATATATTTATAGATATCTTCAATTATAGAGCCACTGGAACAACTCCATTAATCTCTGCTGCTGCCTCAACACATCACCTGTGAGATATTTTGTTTCATCTTGATCAATGCCATTATACTTAATATTTATGGATTCACTTTCATCAGGCATACCTGTGATTGAAGGAAAGCTAATGTAGTTTCATTGTTTAAAAAGGGAGCAAGATCCAAACCAGGAAATTATAGACCTGTGAGCTTGACTTCCATAGTGGGTAAGATACTAGAAGGGTTACTAACTGACAGTATTCAGAACTATGTGAAGACAGACAATATTATTAGTAGGCTTCAGCATGGTTTTATGAACACTAGATCATGTCAGATTGCATTTTACAAAAGGGTAAGTAGTAATTTGAACAAGGGATTTGCTGTTGATGTAGTATACTTGGATTTTGAAAAAACCTTTGATATAGTGCCTCACAACAGGTTACTGCATAAATTAAAAGGTTTCGGTTTGGGTGGTGTTATCTGTACATGGACTGAGAACTGGTTAAATGATAGATGGCAGAGAGGTGTTGTAAATGAAACCTTTTCAAATTGGTATAAAGTTATAAGTGGGGTGCCGCAGGGTCCAGTACTGGGATCAATGCTTTTTAATTTGTTTATTAATGATCTAGAATTGGGAATCGAAAGTAGCATCTCAATCTTTGCTGATGACACTAAGCTATGTAAGTTAATACATACAGAGCTGGATTTTTTTAGATAAACTGAGTGAATGGGCAGAAAAGTGGCAGAAGACATTTAATGTAGATAAATGTAAGGTTATGCATTTGGGCTGTAGAAACAAACTTGCTGCATATACTCTAAATGGGAAACAACTAGGGGAATCTTCATTAGAGAGAGATTTAGGAGTACTGTAGACAATAGACTTCACAGCAGTGTGCAGAGTCACTCAGCTGCTGCAAGAGGAAATAGGGTACTAGCCTGCATAAAAAGAGGTGTAGTAGCAAAGGATGCTAATATTATCCTACCTCTATATAAATTCTTGGTTAGTCCTCTTCTAGAATGTGGAGTATAGTTTTGGGCTCCAGTTCTTTAAAAATATATTTTCAAACTGGAAATGATCAGAGACATGCAACAAAACTGATAAAGGGATTGGAGATCTGAATTATAAAGTGAGACTAGCCAAACTGGGTTTGTTTACATTAGAGAAGAGACGTCTAAGGGGTGATATGATTACCATTTACAAATACATTCAAGGTCAATACAAAGAACTATACAATTAATTATTTACACAAAGAGCTGAGCTAAAAACAAGAGGTCATCCATTAAGACTAGAGGAAAGGCGCTTTAGACTAAACCAAAGGCAGAGATTCTTTACAGTAAGGGTGGTAAAGCTATGGAATTCTTTGCCTCGGGATGTTGTGCATGCAGATAATGCAACTGCTTTCAAAAAAGCAATGGACGCCTATCTAGCACAGAACAATATTGAAAATTATGACAGATGGCTTCAAAGCAGATAGGATGTTGGTGTGGAAAACTATCTGACAGCCATTTGGCATGGGCTGGACTTGATGGACGCATGTCTTTTTTCAGCCTCATCAACTATGTTACTATGTTAATGATCGTTACCAGGTGTCATGGTTTGTAAGCAAAACAGGAATCAGACAGTATAGTAATCACCTTTATTAGAAGTGGTAATAAACAGCAAATTATAACAGCGAGTCTAGAGGAAGGAGCAGAGGGTAATCAAAGGAGTGTTATGGTTGGCAAGCAAAACCAGGAGTCAGACAATACAGTTAATAGAACCTTTATTATGAGAACAATGACAGTAAGCAATATATATATATACACACATTGGGTGATTGAAATGGCGAGTACAGTAACAGGAATAGCAGTCTCCCAATCTCTGCACCACACTGTCTGAGACTAGGCCTCAGCCCACTGGAGTCTCATGGTAAGGTACCGCCCAAGAGATACTGACTCAGCCTGCAGTATAGGAGCAGTGTCTCAATCGTACGTAACCAAGGAAGCTGCTAGAGCCCCAGGTCAGTACTAGGAAGGATGGCTGAATACTGGAACCAACAAATTGAGTGAACAGACAGAACCTTCTAGTAAGCACCAGATAGGATAGTCAGACGAGTCAAAGTCATACACTTAGTGGGTAGTTAGCCAGAGCCACAGGTTTGCACCAGATAGGATATCCACTGAAGTGATGGAATGCTGGATGCGCAGTGGATAGAGCCCCAGGTCAACACCAGAGTGGGTAGTCAAACAAGGATAGGTCATACATGGAGCGGGTAGTCAGCCAGAGCCACAGGTTTGCACCACATAGGATATCCACTGGAGCGTATGTATGTATCAGATTTACAAGCACTGTAAGCCAATCAGTTAGCCGTCTTAAAAACAGCTAATGCCAGTTTTCAAATTACAGCAGGTGATAATATATCACCAACTGAGAACAATGCAGCAGCCATCTCCAGAGCCATTCAATTCTGTGTTGAAAATTTAGACTCAGTTTTTCTGGCAGTACAGCACACATCGGACAAAGAAAAAAACACAGCTGAACAAAACTAAGCACGGAAACATCAGCTCACACAAGCACACCATAGCACAAGCACACCAAGGCCAAACTTAACCCCTGCAACGTCAATCAAACACATTTAAAATGGACATGCCCTACAAACAAGTCCCGGACAAACAACAAAAATCTAGCAACCCCCAGGGACAAGGGCTTGACAACACAAAACAATACAATCCCAATCACCATGCACAGGAAATACAGGTGTTAACACACAACACATATTTATGCACAACACAACATGCAAACATGTCAGTCCATAAGTAACCCAAGCTCATCTGTGCAACATCGTCAGCCAGTGGAGACACAAAGTACACTTGACAACATCTCACCATCCTCAGATGTGGTGTGTGTAGATGAGGCCACTCAGAGACAGAGAGATTATGACAGTATGTTTGCATATCTATTCATGCAAAGACATCCGAGATGGAAGCAGACAAGGCCTAAGGATCACCATTCTCCCCCAAGCACACTTGCTGAACTGCCTGATGCTCTGGCTGGACAGTCAGACAGGAACCCATCTCCACCTGAAGAGCCACACCAGGATGCAGAACCCCAGCTGCTGTAAGTGGATCTCCCATAGCTGCCACAGGGACCTGTGGAGCAGCACAGGGATGACAGACATCTGAAGAGACCAAGGAACATGCTCCTTAGAATGACAGATGTTGAAGTCAGTACTGGTTGACATCGTACAGCATCATCCAGTAATAAGAGGTTATCAAAGATGACATTGAAACCATTTACATTACCATCCGTGCCCTGTCTGGCTTGGAGAAGCTGTTGTGTGTCATCCATTTCATGGAAAGTGGATCATTCCAGTCCACAGAAGGCTATGCATCTGGCATTATAACGGTTTTCAGTACACTCAGAGGCAGGCAGTTTGGTAAAACACAGTTTTATTGAAACCAGACAGAATAGTAACCCTCGCGGGTCCAGCAATAGTTAACAAACAACACTAACACAGGACAGGTTACAAAAGAACATTAACCCACAAGGGTCCACTATATATATATATATATCAGAGAGCAGTACATATACTGACACAGGTCAGGAACAGTTCGTGTGAAACAGTGAGACACTGATGGTAGATGCTATTAGGCCAGGAGGCTGGGAGACCCTAATAGCGAGGCCAAAGAAGCACTCTCTGTGGAAGAGTGTCACAATAGCGACTAGGCCCAGGAAGGGTGAGCGAGGCCCTGGATGGATCACGGACCACCAGTAGTACTGCAACAGGAGGAACAATGGAATGCCCAGGAATCAACACAGACTGCGACCCAAGGTAACGGTACCAGACAATAGATGTAACAACGCTAGGCTCGATGGCAGCTGCCGGGTGACAGAGCCGACTGAGGTGCCCAGGAGACCAACCTCAATTAAGGAGTAGTGACAAGCCAGCGTACAGTGTGCCAATAGAATAGCTCCTACCCTGGTGAGTACCGGACAGCCCTGGTGACAGATGCTCAGGCTTGTTGGATTGACACGAGCGGAGACTAACTGAGGCACCCAGGAGACCAACCTCAGTGGCAAGCCAAGCGTATAATGAGCAAACGAGATCTACGTCAGCCCTGGATAAGGAGGAAGGAGGCAGCAAGGCACAAATGGGTTGCAGTCACGGAACGGTAATGTAGTACTCGAGGCAACCAACTGGACCAGCGTGCTCAAGAGAGAGCACAGGAGACTCTCATTACCAGACACGGTAGTGCACCAGGCTGGAGGCACGATAGCAGTAACGGAAGCCAATCTGGGTAGATGCACAGATCTGGAAAGCCAGCCATGCTGGGTCGGTACACGGAGCAGGAACGTTAGCCAATCCAAGTCGGTACACGGAGCAGGAACGTCAGCCAGGCCGGGTCGGTACACGGAGCAGGAACGTCAGCCAATCCAAGTCGGTACACGGATCAGGAACGTCAGCCAATCCAAGTCGGTACACGGAGCAGGAACGTCAACCAGACCAAGTCTGTACACGGAGCAGGAACAGAATCAGAGAGAGTAGTCAAGCAGTCCAGGTCATACACAGGATCTCACACGATAACGACAGCAAGCACTAACAGCAGGAACACCACGAAAGGGCCCTGTAGAAATGACAATGGGTAGAGCAATATCACACAGCCAATAAGAAGGACTCAGGCATAATGCTTCAAAATGTCGCCAGCAATACACGGGCACTGTAATAGGCATGTCCCAGGCCATGTGTTCATGGGCACTAGCTCAGGTGTTGGCAGCCCTCAAGAGGAAGGCCAGAAGCAAAATCCACTTCCCCTCCACCGGCATGGAGTGGGTATGTGTGAAACAGGGCACTAGCTCAGGTGTTGGCAGCCCTCAAAAGGAAGGCCAGAAGCTACATTAACTTCCCCTCCACTGGCACGGATTGGACACATGTCAAACAGGGCTTTTACACACGGGAAGGCATGCCCAGGGGCATGGGTGCAATAAACTGCACACATATACGAAGAAGAGCTTAAGCGCACGAGGGACAACTGTACATCAACAGGAAGAATTTCCATTCCATCAACATACAGATGGTGTGTGATGCCGATGTGCCAACTATCCAGTCATGACTCCTTCATCCTCAGACACCCCTCTAGTCACAGGGACTTTGAGATTGGGACCTATACTGCAGTATGGCTTTTGGGTGAGTCAACAAACCAAACATCACACAACATCCACAGGTGCACCCACACCACTGATGTAAACATAGCTTAGAATGGTCATGACAAATAAGTAGTATGTCCTCCTTACACAACATCATCCACATAACATGTGGTGCCAGTCTCACCATGTCACTCTCTGTAAACAGGTGATGCCGACTACGGGTGCAAATCATGGCTACTCACACAAATAACCAGTCAACACCTGCACACACACCTGTAAAGGAGTACTATAATGAGGCTCACGTCAGAACCAGGAATGCCATAGAGTGCACCTTTGGCCTGCTGAAATCTCAATTATGTTGCCTGGATCACTTGGGGGGGCTATGCTATATGCACCTGGAAAGGCATGTGACACAATCCTGGTATGTGCAATACTCCACAACCAAGCAGTAGACACGTCTAGTCGAGGATGTGGAGCCACAACACCTCATGGAAGAAAGAGTGTGTTTGTGTGTGTGCGTGTGTGTGTGTCTCGGTCACATATACATATGGCTAGTTGGCTTTCCCCTGTTCCTAACCTTATGGGTTCCAGGGGGGTAGTGAACCCATTGTAAAATAGTGGGTTGTCTACTCCCCTGGAAGGCAAAATGTTAATGGGATAATGATGGTTCATCCATTGCATGACAGACAATTAGACGGTGCAGCTTAAAATCCTGTCACACCTTCCACAGGCATCCATGGTATGACCCATCATGGAACAGAGGACTGTCCAAGTGACCCTGTTGAGAAGTTGACTGCACATCTATGAAGCTCACTTCTTGCTCTTCGCTAGTGCTGGTGTTCATGCAATGTGAAACATGAAATTGGTATCAAACTCTGCAAAACCTTTCACATATTCAAATAGTGCTCAAGTATATGTGTATGAGTTGCCTAAGATCTAAGAGGAAAAACCTGTAAAGCAATATTGCTCTACTTCAGCGTTAAAATACTTTTTGGAGAACCTATGAGCAGCTTAAATTTGTTTCTTCACTAGCCGATTGTTATGTTAAACCTACCTTTTGGATACTTTTAGAAGGCTTCAATGTATTTTGGTAGAATACAAACAAGAAAGCCCATCTCTAATCAAAATATGTCTGTTTATATTGCTGTTGGAGCAGCAATTTATTGGGATAGCTAAATAGTTAGGAGTTATGTATACATTATACTTATCAAGGCATGTACCTAATATCAGGACTCTATTGTTAAAAGGGGACCATGAATGGAGTTTGGTATGTATTGATGCAAGGAGATGATGGGGGAGATTAACTAAGGCATGATTGGAGATAACTTCTCCGGTGATCTCACTTCCCCCATTCCTATGTTATTCTGTGGAACCTATGCTCTGAGATTACTCTAGTTTGAAAGATATTAGTGCATAGGCTCCATAAGAAAACATAGGAACTGGAGAAGTGATAACACTATAGAAGTCATCTCCACCTTATCAACTGTTCATCACACCTCACTGAATAACCCCCCATGTTCTCCCTGCATGGTGTAATCAATTGACCCGACTAATGGCTTCTTCATGCTCCTGTCTTGTATAGCCAAACACAACACTGAACTCAATAATTAACCTTAGATTAACAGTTGTGTGTGAATGGGATGAATATATGTATATTTATTGGGGGAAAAATCACAAATGTGTCTTTTTTATTTTTTTGGGGGGAAAGGTGGATGCCCTCACAGTCTGTCTTGTCACTCTTGTAGTTCTGGGGGTTGGTGTAGGGGTCACACTGGAGAGGGAGTTACTAGCTGTTGACCCCTCTGTGGATGCCTGTTCCCTCTCCATCCACAGGTTCTCTCTGTGATTTGTTTCAGACATTTCTACCAGCATTTGGCCCAACATGTCCATCATCTCTGTCCTGAACTGTCGTAGCTCTGTTGTTAGTATTGCCTGCAGGGATTCAAGTCATCAAGTATCTATTTGTCCTCCTGGACTCCCTCCACCACATCAATTAACTCCTCATTCCTTTGGGATGGGTCTCCCCCTGGTTGAGTCTGTGGTGGGGGTGTGAATCATCATGGGGTTGAGGACACTGTGTCTCTCCTATGAATCCCAGGTTCTAGTAGTCCAGTGGCCACAAGACACTGGTAGCTGGTTCCCTCCCAAATGGGTGTGGGGTTGTATCTGGGCCCATGCTGTTGCTGCATCCAGGTTGGTGTCTGTGGCCATGGAGTGATCCCATATGTATGTATGTATGTATGTATCTTTATTTATATGGCGCCACACAGTGTACGCGGCGCCTTACAATAGACATATGTTACAATAAATAAGAGGGGATGAAATAAGTGCGACATTCATAGAAACAATGGGAGAGAGGTCCCTGCCCCAAGGAGCTTACAGTCTAAATGGATAAAGGGAGACATACAATGGGGTAAGAGGGTGTTAAGTGCAGAGATTACAAGTGCTGAGTTTGGCCAAAGGCAGTGCATGGTCCTAGTGCTCCAGAAGATAAGATATCAGGGTAGACTTAAAGACAGAGGGAGATTGTTCTAGACGTAAGGAGAGGGGTATGGAGTTCCATAGGTAGGGAGCAGAAAGCGAGAAAGGTTTGAGACGGGAGAGGGCAGAGGGTGTGGATGGTGCAACTAGAAGTGCATTGTGTGCTGAGCGAAGGAAGCGGCCAGGAACATAATAGGAGATGAGGGAAGAGATGTAAGGAGGGGTAGCAGTGTGGAGAGCGTTAAAGGTGAGAAGAAGGACTTTGTAATTGATGCGCTGCTGAATTGGGAGCCATGACAGATGTCTGAGAATTATGTGGGCAGGTTCAGTTTTTGGGGAGAGTGTGGTGATTCGTGCAGCTGAGTTTAAAACAGATTGCATAGGTGAAAGATGAGTAGCAGGGAGGCCAGTTAGTAGGATATTGCAATAGTCTAAGCGGGACAGAATGAGGGCACGTATAAGAGTTTTAGTAGTTTGTTGGGAAAGGAACGGGCGGATTTTAGCAATGTTACGGAGAAAGAAGCGAGATGATCTAGCCACAGAGTTAATGTGAGGGGAGAAGGAAAGAGAGGAATCAAATATGGCCCCAAGGCAGCGTGCTGAGCTGACCGGATCAATATCAATTCCATCAACTGTAATGGTGAAGCTAGGTGTTCGGCAAGGTCTTGGTGGGAAGATTAGCAGTTCGGTTTTGGCCATGTTGATCTTCAGCTGACGCTGTGCCATCCAGGAGGAAATGGCCAAGAGGCAGTCTGAAATTTGCAGCTGGATTTGTGGTGAAAGATCAGGAGTGGAGATGTAAATTTGGGTATCATCAGCATATAGATGGTATTTAAAGCCAAATGAACTAATAAGTTCACCCAATGAAAGAGTGTACAATATGGGTCATATGTGTACACACATATGACCCATATTGTGTGATGGCCATAATCACTGGGTTAATTCTACTAACATTTGCATACTTTGGATGTAATGATATGGGGCCATGAGCCCCATATCAACACATCCACTGGTCACTTCAAGGTTTTTTTGCATTTTTTTCATCTTCAATTCTTGCGTCAACAGGATTAAAATGTATTAGGGGACTCTGTTCCCCAAAAACCTGGGTGCAAATTTTTACCCACTTGAGTGAGCCCCTTCATGCATCTGAATGCCTAACGCATGGAATTGAATTGGAATAGGAGACTGGTTTTAATGGGTTTCAATGGGCGCTAACTTTAGTACCCGACGTGCATTTTTTCTGCCGGTATATTTTCAGAGCACAGGTAATTGGATTACTTACCATGCTTGAAAACATGCTGGCGGGTGTATTTTTTGGTGGCAGAGGAGATTGAATCAAGTCCTTAAAGGGTTAAGCCCTTATAAATAGATTCCAACATGGAGACATTAAAAGGAGGCAATTTAAACTGGTGGACAGATCTTTAAGGGGTTAAAATGTACTGTCCCTGTGTTCTGAGGACTGAAGTTGAATATGACTTACATAGACTATAGAATATATTTAAAAAATGTAAAGTAAGCATTTGCATCACATTAAGATTTACTTTTATCAGAATTTGAGAAATACATTTCATATGATTTCTTAGAAACTTAAAATGTATCTTGTAATAGGAAGGTCTGAAATGCAAATATATTGAAATTAATGTTCATTTCCTCTAATATTACTGGTGGTTTAATTTTAGATTTTAATAAACCTTAAATTAAAAAAGGATAAGCACACTGATCCGTATTTAAAATTCATTTTAAATTAAAGCATTTGCTTAATTAAAAAGTAAGTAGCCAGAATAATGACAGCACAATTTTCAACAACAGTTGCACATAAAAATCAGCTAATGAAATAAATATATAGAAACTGAACATTTTAGTATTTTTTAAAGTATTTTCATGCTGGCACTGATGACAAATTATTTCATCACTTCTCCAGAATAGAGGTAATTGTTTATCAAACTTACAAGTGTCATAGTTAATCCTTAAAATAAAAAAAAAAGAGAACAATTTACGGAATTTCCTAAACTTTTAGGAAAATGCTCTCTATGGGGAGAAAGCAAATTATGAATACACATAGGTTCATACATAAGCAGATTTATACTTAAGTCCCACTTTGATTTTGTGTAGTCAAGAAACAAAATGCTGGAATGGTTAATTTTTATGAATACTTTCAGTGAATAGCATACAACAGTGTATCATATATCATTCTCTACCAAAGCTTTGTACTTTTTATGGAGCATTTTCAACAAAACTTACAATTCTGAGAGATGCATAATAACAATTCAAGCTGTTGTTAATTTAATTTATTCATTTGAGTGTTTTAGGTAACCCTCTGGCACTCAAAAGGTTAAACTGCAATTGTCTATTGTTGTTCCCAGGTAGTGTTCAGACCTTTAGTCTATGTATTAAAGTCTCATATAGAGAGCAATAGAAAAAAATAAATTCTAGTCAGCAGTCTGTGCAGTTGCTAACAGTTTGATTAAAAACAAGTATTCACTGTAATACATTAACCCCTTAAGGACCAGGCGTGCATGCACGCAGCGGTCACTTAAGGACCATGGAGCATTATTTTTTTGTTTGTTTCCAGTTCCGGACTCCCTGAACGGCGTGCAGCCGTGGGGGGAGCCCGGAATTCCATGACGGTCATAATACGTCATGGGTCGTTAAGTCAGATCTACCCATGATGTACTATGACCGTCAAGGGTCATTAAGGGGTTAAGAATGGCAGTGTTGAGAAAACCATAATTTTATTCAACAGGAAAACCTCTACAATATATGTATTTTCGTTATAAAACAGCATCTTTCGTGCACTGCAAAGGATTATGCAGTGTTCTATTGCTGAGTTTTCCCTTACAAAAGTAACAACATATTTCTATATATTCCATCAGATCTCACTGTGTGAACCTCTAAGCTTTTGATTTAGAGAAGGTATCAGAGGGTCTGAGTGGGGTAATATAAGAGCAGAAGATGACCTGGGCTGGCAGAGGCATACATTCCCTCCATTATGTAAATGGCTTGTCTCTTCTTGTGTTCTTGCAGCTAAATCAAAATTTATATAAAATTAGTATCCAGTCTCCCCCACTGAATGTGACATCAGGATCCAGTGGCCATTGTTTGTAAGGATGTCTAATTTTCTTTTGTCCTATTTGTCTCTTGAAAGTTTGCATTGACTATATAACAGGTGAATACCTTTTAAGGAAAATTCTAAAATCAGTATTGACTCGTACCTGATGATGCGCTTTTGTGGAAGTAGTCCTATGCCAAGCCTAATTTATTTTTAGCCAGGTCTCAGACTTTAGTGGTATCTCAAGCAATACTGGACATCTTTGTATTCTACTGTTACCCTTATTCTAAGCAAATATTCTATTTTATTCACCTAGCCTCATACTAATATTTATATCTTGCTTTTTTTGGGTTCTGTCTTGGGAAGGGAATTTTCATGAAAAACAATGTTTCACTTTTTCCACAACCTATAGATTTGCAACTATGTTTCAGTAATACTACAGATTTTTCCAGGTGAATGGTTCAATTTTCCACCTATGTTTTCAATTTTGGTGAAAGTTCACTCCCCAATACTACAAAAATCTAGAACGCAAGACCATGCAGCATGTTGTAGAATAGGAATGAATAAGAGAGGAAGCAGAGACAGAGAAAGAGAAAAAAATAAGTAAGGCAGCAGAGGCGCAGACTGTTGGCTTATAGCATGAGCACATCTAAAAAGAAAGGACGGGAGGACCTTTATGCGTCCAGTGAGTCAGAGGAGGAGGATGACATGACCAAAACCAGCATGGAAGGGTATGGGGACCCTGATTCACATTGTGAGCAAGGCAGAACTGGGTAACAGTTTGAGCAGCACAGGTCAGCTGCCAATATGTCTTCTGATATACTCATGAGGAAGAGGAGGAGGGGATGATGGCAAGTGTGACAGGAGGGGATCCTAAGTCACACTTGCCATCTGCAAGCAGTCCCACTACTACTACCACACAGCAGCTAGAAAGTGTTAGGGGAGAGGGAGGGGGTAGTGGTGAGGATCATTGTGATGAAGCAGCTGTAGGTGGGATTAGCATGACTGCTGACCCTCCTGCTGAGGTGGAGGGGGAATTGATGATGATGAGCAGCCAGACTAGGGAGTCAACAACATCACCTTAACCCTGTGATTCTCCTTGGCGTTGGGCCTCTGGGATATGATGCTGAGGAGGGCAGGACTGGATAGCAGTATTAGCATCAGAACAGATCAACTGCCTATTCCTACTGCTAGTGATGCCAGTCTGCCTTCTTCACCTCAAGAAGAGGTGGCAAGTGTGACAGTAGAGGACCCTCTGTCACATTTATCATCATTGCCTACCAGTCCAACCCTCATAGAGCAGCAGATGCAGCAGCAAGGAGGGACTGGTGGTCGTGGTGGGGATGAGGGTGATGGTGAAGCAGCTGGGCTGGAAGAGACAATAACTATCTTTTCAGCAGAAAGAGAGAAATTAATGGAGGACAGATATGCAACTGGAGATGGACATCACCACCACTACCACTAGTGACAGTGCTGAGTTTGATACTGCTGTTATTCCTACTGCTGCTGAGTTGCAAGAACCAGATGTTGACGTGTCTCAGCAGCAGCAGCAGGCTGATGATGAGCAGGCTAGTGTACCACAGAGCACTGTGGCCACAGTGGGAATGGGGTACAGCAGGAGTTTTGATTCAGGTCTAGAACAGGTACTATTTGCTAGCAATAATCATGTTCCTAGTTCAAATGCTGTTTCTAAGACAGCAGCATCATCATCATCCTCTGTCCCAGCCAGTGAAGAGGATTGTGGAGAAGAAAAAAGAGTCAATTCTTCCCCACCTTTCCCCTCCCCCATGATGTCATGGATGTGGGACTAATTTTCTCTTTGGGCAGGCCCAAAGCAGTCATCAGCAACTGCATTGTGCAAAATTTGTGAAAAGGGGAAAGTAGGGAACACACCTTGGTACAACCACCCGATAACACACATGAAATACAGACACCATGACATTTATGTGAAGCATGTTAAAGCTACACATGGATTATTGATTTTACATTGCGAACCTAAACATAATGGTGTTTGGTTACTGCTGTGCTAATTGTTTGATGTGAGTACAGATGTGCCTATTGTTCCCAGTCCTTCCCCTGTTTCCTACACACACACACACAGTTGCTGATGAGAGGCAGAGTTCCCTCCTGCTCTCAAGGGAAACATTTATATTCCAACAACAGACCCATGATTTTGGAGGAGGAGCAGGTGCAGAAGAAAAAAAAAAAAAAATTGGGGGGCTTGTTTCTAACAAGCCTAAGTACTACAAATCCCTGATTCCACAGGACTTGTGACTAACAATCCTGAGTGCTACAAATTATCAATGAATCCTCAGGGCTTGTGACTAACGATCCTGAGTGCTAAAAATGTTTCACCAGGTGGGAAGTGCCAGTTTTTGACGATTTTGGTTTGAGGCAAAAATCCCTAATCATTAATTCATTGTACAGAAAAAAGACCCAGAGAAAATTTACATAAAAAGGTTTAACCCCTTGGCATCCACGGTCCTGGGAAGTAAACTTCCCTTAAAGTCCGCTTTGAAGATTCCGATGTGCCGGCACACGTGACCTGTGACACGTACCAGAACGCCACACTGGGGACTGAGAGAGACTGGAGCGGTCAATCTCACTCCCCGTTTTTACTTACAGCATTCCCGGAGGAGCACTATAAGTAAAATGTATGTGACGTGCTATGATAGTCACCAGTCCTTAACGCAAAAACTGCGTGACGGTCAGAGCACGGCACGCGGTCATTAAGGGGTTAATCGTAATACAAGTGAATCTACTTCATAATTGCAAATAATAAAACAATATTCACTGACTGTTCAGTCTTAAATCTTTTTAATGTTGGAAGAAATCATCTAGTGAGAGCAAAAATCAAAACTGACTGCATGAAAGAGAATGAAAATGATCAAGTCAACAAAGGTGAAGACTGACACTAGGCAGCTATTGAAAAATCATAAGAGTTTTGAGTTAGGACTGTATAACAGCTTCACTATGCTGCAAGACTTTCCAGACACAGACATGTCAACCCACAATTAAAACATTATTGAGACTATAGTAGATGTTCTTGCCCTTGTACCTATCGTAAAACAAGAAAAACCAACCTGAATATCAAAATAAATGGCTGCCATGATGAAAAAGCAATGTTAAATGAAGCGAAACAAAAATATTAGAAACAGGGTAAAATAAGCAGAAATATGCAAGACCATAAAGAAGCACATAAAAGAAACAGGAAAGTTCAGTGTTAAGCTCATCAAAAAGACACTGGAAGAAAATCAAGGGCTACAGAAAGCCGACACATAGGAGCCAGATGTTTACATTAATCCTTGAAGATGGTACAACAGCAAAAACTCAACAACGTATATTATGATGAGTGGATGATTTTTTTTCAAATCTTTATATGGATGAAAGACAATAACTCAATGCAATGCAAGAGTCTGACACCATGCCAAAAGTTTTGGTAAAATAAGCAGAAGCTGCAATTAAAGGGATAGTAATGTTTCATAATAAAAGCAGCTCTAATTAATCATCATAGTATTTGGACCTTGGAGAGTGTTATTTCAATACTGTCATTGTTGTAGTTCAAGAGTAATTCAATAACAAAATATCCCCCTCCTGCCCCCTTTTACTGATGTAACACTGCTCAGCCAGAGCAGAAGGGAGGTGCCCAGGTAGATTGCAGAGAGGGACAATCTTCAATTAAGATAAGGGAAAAACCTGAAAAACTTGTCAAGGGGGGCAAGGCTTTCATTGTTCTCATAGGAAGAAGATTGTCCCCTTCTTTTATCTGTCTGGTCTATGGACTGGATTCCACATCTGAGAAGAGATGGCTTACACTAGGTAAAAGGGGCGGGAGGGAAAACTTTGCTTGTGAATATCTCTCAAACCATAAAGGTCTGAGAGATAAGACTTATATCATTCTTCATGTTTTTTTTAATGCCTACAAAATAAAATAAAGATAAAATGAAGTATTACTATCCCTTTGAATCAATAAAAAATGTCAAAGCACTTGTTGAAAGCTAGAAGTCAACTCTTATTCAAAGCCCTGGCTAAACTATTTTCAATATACCTATTACAAACTGCCTGAAACATGGATAAATGCAGAAGTCATCCTACTTCACAAAAAAGGTGATGAGGCAGAACTAAAAATAACTACCAACCAATAAACCAATTTCCAGTTGTCTTCACAAAGGTACTCTCAAGGAGAATGGATACAATACTTAA
Source organism: Rhinophrynus dorsalis (assembly GCA_037306005.1). Lineage (NCBI taxonomy): Eukaryota > Metazoa > Chordata > Amphibia > Anura > Rhinophrynidae > Rhinophrynus > Rhinophrynus dorsalis. The sequence continues at coordinate 183,207,520 of CM074722.1, forward strand.
TGCGGCACAACCTAAAGAACAAGCAGGCTTCAGGAACGGTTTCAGTAAAATTGACCATATACAGTCAATTCAACAAGTTATAGAGTGGCCTAATGAATACATCCTTCCATTATGCATAGCCTTCATTGCCTAGGAAAAGCCTTTTGACTCCGAGAAAAAGCAAGCGATAATCAATGTCCTATTCATCCAAGGAATAGATAGAGCTTACATCAATATCCTCCATTCAATATATGGAAATGCAACTGCATAAATACAGCTCAACAATAATAAGGTCCATATCAACATAGAAAAAGCATCTAACAAGGAGACACAATCTCCCCAAGGCTATTTTCTCCTTAATTTGAAGAAATATTCTGCAAACTAAATTGGAACAAAAAAGGATAAATGAAAACTACCTACATCACTTAAGTTTTGCAGATGATAACATATTACTTGCTAGTAGTCCTGAAGACCCTCACGAATGCATTGAAAAGCTACAACAGGTAAGCAACACTAGTCATGTTGTTTTTTTTATTTTTTTTTTTAGATTTTTATTAAGGACTACTTCAAGATACAGCACAGAACAAAGCAATGCATTGAAGTAGACAAATGATGGCCTTTGTGTAAATTCCAAATATTCACAGATGTAAAACATACAAGCTAATGTATGTATCTTTATTTATATAGCGCCATACATGTACACAGCGCTTAACAGAGTTTGAAATAATACAATACAAAAATGCAGAACAGGGTTAAGAGTATTAAGCTAAAGTGCGATCATTGCATTAGTTTTTGGGGAAAGTGCAGCAAGGAAAACATACACTGGGAAAGGGACCCTGCCCCAAGGAGCTTACAATCTAATTAGAGTTCTTGATTACATACAGAGACAGTAGGTGAGGATTATAAGTGCAAGTACAAGGTGTGGTGAAGGGATGAAGGAAGTGCAGAAAGATTCTGATGTCACTATCGTTGGGCAGGGATGAGGGTATTGCTATTCAGATGCCTCCTTGAGCAGGTGGGTTTTGAAGAGATGCTTGAAGGTGATGATTGTGGATGATTGGTGAATGGTGATAGGGAGGGCATTCCAAAGTCGAGGGGCAGCCAGTGAAAAAGCTTGTAAACGAGAGATAGCTCGAGTTGTATAGGGAGAGGACAGGAAGAACCCTTGGAAAGATTGTAGGGTACAGGAAGGGGTGTAGCGGGAGATAAGGGCAGAAATGTAAGAGGGTGCTGAAGAACACAGAGACTTACAGGAGAGGAGGAGAATTTTGTAAGAAATACAATACTTTATAGGTAGCCAATTGAGGGATTTCAGGAGGAGATGAGAGGGCAGGTATCTGGGAGCAAATGTGGTGATTCTTGCAGCTGAATTGATAACAGATTGAAGTGGAGAGAGATGAGAAGCAGGAAGACCAGAGAGTAGAATGTTACAGTAGTCAAGTCTGGAAAGAATGAGTGCCTGAGATACAGTTTTTGCAGTTGACATGCAAAGGAAAGGGCGTATTTTCGCAATATTTTTTAGGAAGAAGTGACATGTTCTAGAGACAGCTTGGATATGTGGGGAGAAAGTTAATTTCGAATCAAGTATGACTCCAAGACAGCATGCTTTGGGTATTGAGTGTATGGCATAGTTGTCTATTGTGATGGAGAAGGGGGATGATGGATGGGTTTTTGGAGGGAACACCACCAGCTCTGTCTTAGACATATTGAGTTTAAGATGGCGGTGGGCCATCCATGATGAAATAGCTGACAGACATTGAGTGACTCGAGACTGCACAGCTGGAGTGAGGTCAGGAACAGAGAGATAGATTAGAGTGTCATCCGCATACAGATGGTAATTAAATCCAAGAGATGAGATGAAGTCCCCAAGTGAGAGGGTGTAGAGGGAAAAAAGAAGTGGTCCCAGGACTGATCCCTGAGGAACACCTACTGTGAGGTAATGGGGAGATGAGAAAGTGTTAGCAAAAGAAACACTGAAAGTACGTTTAGAGAGATAGGAGGAAAGCCATTTTAGAGGTTTGTAACGGATCCCAAGGGTGTGCAGTGTGTCCAGTAGGACAGTGGTTAACAGTGTCAAAAGCAGCAGATAGATCTAATAGGATTAGTATACTAAATTGTCCTTTGTCCCTTGCTGTGTATAGGTCATTAGTAATTTTTGTTAGGGCTGTCACAGTGGAATAGTTAGAATGGAAACCTGACTGTAAAGGGTCAAGAAGAGAGTTTGAATTGAGAAAAGAGATTAAGCGAGAGAATACAAGGCACTCTAAGATCTTAGATACAAAAGGGAGAAGTGAGACTGGACGGTAATTTGAAAGAGAGGTGGGGTCGAGTGAGGGTTTCTTGATTATCGGTCTGACTATTGCATGCTTCAATGAGGATGGGAACGTTCCTGTAGAAAGAGATGAGTTAAAGATGATTGTAAGGCTGGGAGAAAGAGTAGTTGCCAGAGCCTTACTAAGTTGAGAGGGCATGGGATCAGAGGGGCAGGGTGGAGAGGAGGATAGTAAACGAGATGCCTCCTCCACTGTTATAGGGGAGAATGAGCTGAGGGTTACTCGAGGTGGACTAGGAATCAGGAGGATAGGAGGAGAGGATGTAGAGGGTTTGGTTTGTTGGATGGACTGTATCTTATTTTTGAAAAAGTCAGCAATGTCCTGTGGAATGTTGGAGAAGGAGGAGCAGTTTAAGGTTGGAGGTTTGAGAAGTGAATCAAAGATTTTAAAGAGGTCACGTGGGTTAGATTTGTGGGAAGTGATGAGGTTAGAGAAGTAGTGCTGTTTTGTCTGAGTGAGAGCAGTGTTAAAACAGGATAGCATAAATTTATAATGGTGGAAGTCTGCAACAGAATGATACTTCCGCCAGAGACGTTCTGCAGCTCGACAACAGATGCGTAGCATGCGGGTTGTTGAATTTAGCCAGGGTCTGGGATTCCTGGGGCGGGAGTGTCGCAGTTGGAGGGGAGTGTGCAGGTCCATGGAAGATGCTAATGATGTGTTATATTCATGGACCAGAGTGTCGATGTTAGTAGCAGTAGTAGTAGTAGAAGGGCAGAGAGAAGAGAGGGAAGTCTGCACAGTTGATGCCAGGTCTGATAGTTTGACTGAGTGTAGGTTCCTGGCTAGGAAGGGTGATTTAGTGAGGGCAAGGGAAGGTGTGTGACAGAGTGTGAAGGAGATAAGATGATGATCCGAGAGTGGAAATGGAGAAACTGTGAAGTCAGAGACTGAGCAGTTTCTGGTGAAGGCTATATCTAACCAATGACCTTTCCTGTGAGTGCTGGCAACAGTCCACTGTTGAAGGCCATAGGACAAGGTCAGGGAGAGAAATCGGGAAGCGCTAGATGAGGAGGCATCATCAACGTGTAGGTTGAAATCACCAAGGAGTAATGTGGGGGTATCTGAGGACAAAAAGACAGAGAGCCAAGTTTCAAATTTGGAGAGAAAGGAGGAAGGGTTGCTTGGGGGCTGGTAGATCACAGCTACCAGGAGAGGGACAGGGGAGAAGAGCTGGACTGCATGTACTTCAAAAGAGGTAAAGGAGACTGATGGAGGAAGGGATAGAGGCCTGGAGCGGCAGAGCTGAGAGAGAAGAAGTCCCACACCCCCATCCTTGCCATCAGGGCGAGGAGTGTGAGAAAAAGATAAGCCGCCATAGGAGAGAGCAGCTTCAGCAAATGAGTCAGAGTGTGAGAGCCAGGTTTCAGTGATAGCGAATAGGTTTAAAGAGTTAGAGAGAAAAAGGTTGTGGGTAGTGTGGAGTTTGTTCAGTAAAGAGTGAGAGTTCCATAATGCACAGAAGAAGGGTGGAAGGGATGGGGGGAGGCAGGGAACAGCTAGTAGATTGCTAGGGTTTGCCCCACAAGATGAGAGGGTAGGCCACAATCTAGGATGGACAGAGGTGGGAATGTAGGAGGGACTAGGGTTGGGAGAGATGTCACCTGCAGCTATGAGAAGAGCTGCAGTCAGGAAAAGCAGGTGAGAGGAGGATTTGCATGTGTGAAGAGGTGTGGACTGTTTCTTGTTGGATGGATATGAAGTGTTAAGGTAACAGAACAGATCATGTGAGCAAATCATTGGAGAGTGTAAGAGGGATGGAGCTATTGAGATTGATGAGCAGGTGGGAGGGCTGAAGGTTTTTGATATTTTGCACAGTTGAGGTGGCAGAAAAAATAATAAGAAAATTAACAGATGAATTGTGTAATTATAATGACAATATAAGTTCAACTGGGTGAGAGGTTGGTGATGTGAGTGATCAGTGACTTGCAGGTAGGATAATTCAGCTGTCTAGATGAAATGTAGTACAGTTTTCCTTCCAGACCAGACCAAACGATCAGTAGATTCAGTTTCAGCCAGAATTGATTAAAAGATGAGGACTACCCTGATGCAATGTTAATAGAAGGGTTAAATGTCAGCAGTGGATGAATGGTAAGTATATTCTTCCCACTGGGTCCTGTGCTTGGGTTTGCAGATCTGCTGATTACACTGATAGATGAAATGAAGTACTTAGAAACAGGGAACACAAAACTCCAAAGTTAGTTCTTTATGTTCAGACAGGCTTTCCAGGCTGTAGTGCTGTTGAACTTGAAATTGTCCTGTGTCAGATGCAGACAGGTGTCCCCTCAGTCCAATCTCAGTCAAACTCAGCTAAACCTCCACTGTAGACTTATAAATCCAGACTTAGAAAATCCAGGCCCTGCTAGCAGTGGGCACTGCTAGAGGCAGATAATTTATAGAGAGGCTATGTGGAGTACAGGCCATTCCTCTCAAGGCATCCAATTTTTTTTTTTTGCTTGCCAACATGAACTCCAACAAGCAAAAACAAAAAGGGAGAGGGAAGGAAGAAGGGGGAAGTTGTAGACCACCTCCCCCTGACACCCCAGATGCACCAGTCACACCATAATTCCCATCAGGGTGGGTTATTGGGCACAGAGAATAAATTTATAGCAGGGATCTTATTAGACGTTTTAGGTGCCAGTGTTTCACACATTTCTCTATCTCTCTCTCTCTCTCTCCATATATATATATATATATATATATATATATATATATATATATATATATATTACATTACTCTCAACTTATTGACACACATTAATCAGTGGTCATAGCAGTCGTACCAACAGTGGTAAAAGGTACACTATATGACCAAAAGTATGTGGACACCCCTACTAAATATTGAGTTTAGATGATTCAGTCACACCCATTGCTATCAGGTGTATAAAATCAAGCACATAGGCATGCCATCTCCATAGACAAACATTGGTAGTAGAATGGGTCATACTGAAGATCTCAGTTACCTTAAACATGGCATTGTTATAGGATGCCAAGTTGGTCATAAGTCAGTTTGTGAAATCTCTGCCCTGGTCCACTGTAAGTGTTATTATTGTGAAGTATAATCATCTAGGAGTAACAACAGCTCAGGCACAAATCAGTAGACTACGCACACTCACAGAGTGGGTCCTCCGTAGCTCATAAAAATAGCTTGTCCTCTTTAGCATCACTCACTACAGAGTTCCAAACTGCCTCTGGAACTCTCTACAGAGTTCCAAGCTGCCTGTGCCTGTTGTCAGACGTGCTGCGCCTGACGTCAGACATGCCGTGCCTGCTGTCAGACCTGCTGTCCCTGCTGCCAAAAAACAAGATCAGTGGCTCCAATAAATGACAATCATCAAATAATGAATGGGAAGCAACAGATAGAAAACAACGGTAGCTCCTACTGTTCACTATAAAGTGTGAACAAGACGTGTGCAACACTAAGGATATCCCGTATCCTTCAAAGTGAACAACTATAGAAAAAAAATGTGTGCGCTACTTCCAATGTGTTCTGACAAGCAGGGACATTACAATTCCATCTTCTTAAAAACAATAATCTTTATTGAGAAACATAAAAACTTCGTACCTGAGGTAGGTAATCTCTGCAACATAGTAACAAGACTCACGGAGTGGGCACAAACAGGTTACATTCTATGGTGATAATAAACGCGTTTCACGCTCACACGGCGCTTACTCATGATCAAACACACAAGTAATCAAATCAACTGATCTCATATTTAAACTCTAATTGCCCAATCACATTTGAAACAGTATTCACCCATCAACTCTCTCTCGTGTCCTCAGATCTCTGCGTCATCCACACTAAGAAAGCAACTCTCTTAAAGATAACGTATTATATATATAGATATGTAAATCCAAATGGAGCGAACCAGCACAAAAGTCCGTGCACGCTAAGAAAGCAACTCTCTTAAAGATAACGTATTATATATATAGATATGTAAATCCAAATGGAGCGAACCAGCACAAAAGTCCGTGCACCCTAAGAAAGTAACTCTCTTAACGATAATGCATTCAATATATAAATATGTAAATCCAAATGGAGCAAACCAGCACAGAAGTCTGAGCAACAAACACACCAACAAAAATCTATCAGCTGAAAACATCGCCGACATATATGTCAGCTCATGTTATCCCGGACTCTAATCATGTGCAGGCAGCTCCATAAATAGATCCACACACAAGCTGACAAATATCCAGCAATTCATGGGGATCTAAAGACAACAAGGGTTAAAATAAGTGTCAAATGAGATAACAGGCAATTGAAAACTAGCGCATTTAGGATTTATCTGCAGGTACAAAGTTTTTATGTTTCTCAATAAAGATTATTGTTTTTAAGAAGATGGAATTGTAACGTCCCTGCTTGTCAGAACACATTGGAAGTAGTGCACACATTTTTTCTACGGTTGTCCCTGCTGCCAACAGTGCTGTGACTGATGTCAGTACTGCCCCTGCTGCCACCAGTAGGGGACCCTACGTCACACTTGCCATCTCCAAGCAGTCCTGTCAGTGCTAGTACTACTACTAAGAAGGTCCAGCAGCTTGTTAGTGTTAGGAGTGAAGGAGGGGGTAATAATCATATTAATAGTCACTATGAGGAGGAAAACTCAGGGGCTGAAATAGATGTGGTTGGTATTAGTAGTAGTAGTAACAGTGATGCTGAGGCAGCCGGTGGGACTAGTGTTAGGATTTTGGTAGGTGAAGCAATTGAGGGCATCCAGACTAGTGGTCAAGGGAGCCCACAGCATTCCCCTGATCCTGGGAGTCCCCTTCCCCCCACGTCATGATCTTGAAGAAAGCAGTATCATTATAACAATAATACCAATACCACCAGGAGCACAGATTACCTGTGCCTGCTGCTAGTGCTGACAGTCTGCCTTCTTAAAATCACCAAGAAATGGCAAGTGTGAAATTAGGGGACCCTCTGTCACATTTCTCATCACCTCCTCCAACCAGCAGTGAGATGTCTGTAATAGATCAGCAGCAGCAGTGAGGGACTAGTGGTGGTGATGATGATGATGGTGCAGAAACTGGGGTGGAAGAGACATTGATGGCCTTTTTAGCCCAAACTGAGAAGTAATGGGAGACAGGGATGGGGATGGGCATCACCACCACCACTTTCAGTGAGATATTAGAATCTGAAGAGTTTGCTACTGCTCTAATCCCTGCTGCTGCTGAGTTGCAAGGACAGCAGGATGTTGAGGAGCAGACTAGTGTGCCCCAGACCACTGTGGACACAGTGGGAATGGGGTCAACAAGTGATGCAGAACTAGGACAGGTTGTATTTGCCAGCAGCAGCAATAATAATCCTGGTCCTAGTTGCAATGCTGATTCTGAGGCAGTAGCAGCAACAACATTCTCTCCCGCAGACAGTGAAGGGAAATGTGGAGGACAAGAAGAAAGAGGCAATTCTTCTCCACCTGTTTCCTATCCCTATCCCCTGAAGTCATGGACGTGCAGTCATCACCAACTGCATTGTGCACAATTTTTGTCAGAGAGAAGAGGAAAGGAGGGATAACACCTTGGCACAAACACCCGGATAACACACATGAAACACAGACACCATGACATTTATATCAAACGTGTTAAAGCCAAACACCCACCATAGAAATCAAGCACCTCTGTTGCTGTACCCCCTGACTCTCCAGAAGGGCAACAAGAGATGAGGCAGAGATCAAAGTGGAGGAAGAATAAAGAAACCCAGACAGAGTCTGGAAGTTCCATGACGAGCGAAACAAGTAGCTCGCCATCACCTTCTTCCTCTAGGGCAGGGCTTATAATTTTATGTCCTTTGCTACTAGCCAGACCTGAAAAGTTACTTGCCACTGCAAGCCATAACATACCCACCAGGGCTGAATTTCTACTCGCCAGGGCTACATTTTCACTCGCCATTGGCTAGTGGCGAGTTGAAATTTTGATCCCTGCTCTAGGGTAACTACATCTTCTGCCAATCCACCTTGTTCATAATTACCATCCCCGCCAAATGATAGCCACTCTGTAGATATTAGGATGTTGCCACTGCGCATTGTGTGGTGCACTGCTCACACATGGCAGTGTGGTGGAGGAGAATCACAAGCAGGGCATGCGGCATCTGAACAGATTCCATCCCACTGAATATGCTAATATGCTGACAGGAGGGGTTCATCATTACTATTAAAGGAGCAGTCAACTTAAAAAATGACTTACATTATTTAAGTAGATTAAATGATAATATGTTCAATGGTGTCTTCTGTTTTTCTGCAAAATTTTTGTTTAAGGAGTAATTCTCTTATTAAATTAATGAGCTCCTTCTAGTGGCATAGCTTAGGTTAGTGCATTCACGTTGTTGACTTGAACAGATTGGCAGAAGGATCAAAATTCCTGAGGTGTTTTGAAATCAACTGTTGGTGGCTGGTGCTGAGGAGGAGGTGATCTGTAGCGCACCTGCTAGGGAAGGAGCAGGCTATGTGAACGCGCACTAGCTGTAGTTTTACCTGGGCAGAGCCACTGACAGCTTGGTTGTTTCTGACATCTATTGTAGTCTCATTGAAAGAATAAGATTCAAATAGATAGGGAATTTACTGATATTTATTGGCAAAAGCTTGGGAGGTGACATTTTTTTCTACACTTTATGTAAATGAGTAAAAAAACCCCACACATTTGGTATAGATGTAGAATATATTGTCTGTAGCATTGTTAACCCTGTGAGTGCCAGAGGAGTTAGCAATGCCTTGTAATGCAATGCATTGTTTACCAATCTTGCACTCAAAGGGTTAAATTTATGATACAAGGCTCTTTTCAAAAACTAGCTGTTGTTATGATGTATTTGAATTTATATTGTCATTTTTCACAAATAAACCACATATGAATTATTAACCCTACGTGTGCCAAATTCTTAACTCTATTTTCTGTCACTGCATAAGCTGATTGCATGCAGTGACCGAAATGACTGTTTTAATAAACAAAAAGCCCAACAAAATTGACAGTCAGGTTTGGGGGAGGGCAACGGGACCTCTCCTGGTGGCCCCCAGTTATACCTCCTACAACAGATCTGAGTGATTAGCGGACAATACATGAGCCATTTGGCGTGCATTGGCTGCAATTAGAATAATAAAAAAGCCCAAATGTTTTCTCAGTCCTGTTTTGGGGGACCTCAGGACCCCTCCAGCAGATCTTTGTGGTTTGAGGTCACTGCATGAACCAATGGCATGCAGTGGCCACAAGATCTGTATATAAAAAAAAGCCCAACACTGAATTCAGTATTGTTTTGGGGGACATCAGCAACTCTCCTGTTGGCCCCCATTTATAAATATTATGGCCAGAAATTGACATCAGGTACACATACCAGCCAATGGCTGTGAGTCATTTTATAATGATTCAGCTCCGGCAAAACAAAACCCTGCCAGCCGGTAAAGTTGGAGGTGTTTGAGCCCATTAAAAATAAAAAAACACCACAAGATGCAATTCAATTGACTGTGTTAGCCATTAAGATCCGATAAGGACTCACTTTATCACTTAAATTTAAGACCCAGGTTTTTTTTTTTTCTTTTACTACTTATCGGATCTCAAAACAGCCGTACAGCAATTCCCCAGTGGATTTATTGATATGTGGCCCTAAGCTCCATATCAATACATCCAAAGAACTTCAAAAATGCGTCCAAAGTTAGTAGAATTAACCCTATGAGTGCCAATGGGGTATAATTACCTCACTGGCACTCATAGTGTTAACTTGACTAAGTAACAAAGCAACAGTCTGGAAAACAAACACTTACCATTAATCCTGATGTCCAGCGAAGCACCCTGGTCATCTACTTCCATCTTCTTTCTTCTATTTCTTATTTTCACTTCTTTCTTCTCGCTTCTTTCTTCTCTTTTCTGTCTCCCATCATATTTTCTGGATGCCCGAAAAGTGATAAGAAATTACCTAAATCATCTGTAGCAAGATATTTCCTAAAATAGAAACATAAACTTTCAGACATTAGATAAATGCCAGTTGAACAAATTCAACAAAAAACAGAGGTGGAACCTGGACTAAGAAACCTCTCTGGAAAGTGTCCTTGTGAATCTGTAAATTAAAATGCAACTCTGTCTTAGCTGTCATTTGTACATTTCATAATATGTTGCTTTTAAGTGTAGATCTTTTGGTTAATTTGTTTGGGTTTATTAAGCTTTCATTATTTTTCTCTTGATTTTCAGTTTAGGATATTGGTGCACTGTCTTGTCTCTTTACTCTTATTCTTTATTATTTTATCAATATAACACTTTGTTTACTCAGATTTCTACGGTGATATTTGTTTGGTTACTTGGATGACTACATTTCCAATCCAGAACTCCTGGTAGGGGGTGCCCAGACCTATACATAATAAAGAGAGCTTTTAAATGTGGCGGACATGCATGTATGTTCACCCTTATACGGTTGTCTCAAGGTTAATGATCCTATGGTGTTAAAGCAAAGTATCTAACTTACTAAAGTAAAATAATACATTTCAACTGTTTCCTTGTATACCACAGATTGATTGCTAATAAGAAGTTATAACAGGGTATTGAAAAATATACATGTACACAAAACAAACAATTACAAGTAGAACTTAAAGTTCCACTTTTTGTAACTCATACTTAAATGTTGGACATTTTCCACCCAATTCAATTACAGTTCAAATGGAATTATTTCCATAGGTGTAGGAAACAAAGGGGTCTGAGGGTGACAAGTTCCCCCAAGACTTAAGAGGCAGCACCTTGTAGCTTGTGAAACTTCATCTTTTGGCGTTTAGTACCCTGCCTTCCCATGATGTATGGAGTGCTTTAGTTCTGAACAAGTTTGCTGCTCAGACTACTTTTTGTCTGAGTGGCTGCAAGACTGTTAAGAAGTGCTTGTGCAGAACAGAGGTGCAAGGTACACCTGCTCTATGCTGTCTTACAGGGATACACAACCTGAGACTATAGAAGACCACATCATCCCCAGCCAACCAATTGGGTTAGTGAGTTCCTTTGTAAAAAGTAGTGTTTTTATGTCTGTTGTTAGCACCCCATTTTCTACTGTGTCCCTCTCCACCATAATACTATCCCACGACTCTACTACCATCTCCCTTCTACCTACTGCACCACAATCGCCAACCCCTGCCTCTCACTGCACCACCATCATCTGCCTTCTCCTGTACACCAGCTGATGCCTCCCACTACACCACCATCCTCTTCCTCCCAGTGTATAATTACCATCCTCAGCAACCCTCTGCATCACTGTCATCCTCTGCCTCCCACTGCACCAATATGCCTAGTCTTCGCCTGCCACCCAATACACAACCATCCCCTGCCTCCAAATGTATCACCATCTTCTGCTTCATTTAACCTCATCTACATCCAAGTACTCCACTATAACCTACCTCCCGCTACACCTCCAAAAAAAAGCAGACAGAGATGGCAATAGTAGTAAATTCTGCATTCAAACACCAGCAGGAATTGTCCCAAAATACATCTCACCTATCCATCCACAATACAATAGCTCCCCCAACTCCCTTGTGCTACCCACTGCCTGTGAAGACAAAGCGGAAGTTTAACCAAATAGATCAGAGCAGACTGGGTAACACTTTGCATAACAATGTGCTGAACCACCCAAGGGCACTGTAAAATATCATACAGATGCAGGGTTTTCTTGACCCCTGAATCTCTATTATTTAAAATCATTTAAAGTAATTTAACATTTATAGATGCATTTTATTTTAGTTTATGGTAGGATTCTTGTGCTATTTCCTCTCCATACAAGTATCATGGGATTGTATAAGATGCTAATTCCTTTTTAATATTATTAATGTGTTCATTCATTTTCATGCTAAGAATTCTTGCTGCTCTTTTTATGTTCTAAAAGCCACGTGGGCATTTGCTTAAATATATCACATTAGCTGATTTGCAAGTGATATGTTGCCACAATGTATGCCTTTCTTATGTTACTTTTTATTCAAAATGGACCTGTCACAAAAATACAAGTTTAGTTTTAACGTAAAATCTTTCTATATGTTGTACTAGGCTGTTTCCTGTAAAATAAATTGGTTTTTAGAAACTAACATTTGTGTGTTGGTGCCCCAGTGTGGCACTTTATTCTAATTCCCTACACGATACACTATCTAGTTATGCTCACCTTATCAAATGCCTGAGACTATGCATTCTGCCTACATTTAAACATAGCATAGTAAGACCTTGATTCAAATGTGGCTGGTAAAACAGCCAGTAGGGCAAAAATTGCTACTGATCAGTATACCAACTGTGTCACCTTTGGTCTTCAACTGTCCTTCTAACTGATACCAGAACAACATTGGGTCAAACATCAATGCTGTGTTTTAAAGGGATAGTAATACTTTGTTTTAGCTTTATTTTATTTTGTAGGCATTAAAAAAACATGAAGAACGATATAAGTCTTATCTCTCAAACCTTTATGGTTTATGAGATATTCACAAGCAAAGTTTCCCCTCCCTCCCCTTTTACCTAGTGTAAGCAATCTCTTCTCAGATGTGGAATGCAGTCTATAGACCAGACAGATAACAGAAGGGGACACTCTTATTCCTATGAAAACAATGAAATCCCTGCCCCCCTTGACAAGCTTTTCAGGTTTTTCCCTTATCTTAATTGAAGATTGTTCCTCTCTGCAGTCTACCTGGGCACCTCCCTTCTGCTGTGGCTGAACAGTGTGACATCAGTAAAAGGGGCAGGAGGGGGATACTTTGTCATTGAATTACTCTGGAACTACAACTATGACAGAATTGAAATAACACTCTCCAAAGTCCAAATACTATCATGATTAATTAGAGCTGCTTTTATTATGAAACATTACTATCCCTTTAAGTTCCCAAAATGCACGCTAAATAGCGTGAGTAATGGAAACATCACAGGAAAGGGTCTAACGATCAGGGTTTGACACACTGTGAAGCAAGGAGCATGAGCTCAACACACAGTCACCCTACCAAACCCTAACCATCCACTACAGTGAAGTGCAACAATACTACCCCTAACACTAGCTTAACACTCAGAGCTGTATAATTCTTTCCTGTCATCCACTGTCTGTCTTCTTCTGTCATCTTCTATTTTCCTTCTTCTTTCTCTCATTTTCTGTTTTAAGCCAACATTAAAAATCTTTAAAATATTAAGATTGAAAGTTATGCAGTGCTTAACCTTTTGACTGCCAGAGGGGTACACAACACCTTGCAGAGCAATGCATTGTGTACCTATCTGACACTCAAAGGGTTAAAGTCATGCAGCCATTCTAAAAGGAATAAATATGATTTGTTCCAAAATCGAAAAAATATTTTGAATCAGTTTTGCAATATAGTAACATAGTAACATTATTGATGAGGCTGAAAAAAAACATGCGTACATCAAGTCCACTTCATGCCAAAAACACCCCTTTTGATCCAAAGGAAGGCAAAAAAAAACCCGTCTGAAGCCATATCCAATTTAGCCCCAAATAATTCCTGACTCCAAATGGCAATCAGATATTTCCCTGGATCAACAACCTCTCTGCATTGAAGCCATCTGTCATAATTTTCAATATTGTTCTGTGCTAGATAGGTATCCATTGCTTTTTTGAAAGCGGTTGCATTATCTGCATGCACAACATCCTGAGGCAAAGAATTTTATAGCTTTACCTCCCTTACTGTAAATAATCCCTGCCTTTGTTTTGGTTGAAAGCGCCTTTCATCTAGTCTTAATGGATGAGCTCTTGTTTTTAGCTAAGCTTTTTGTATGAATAGTTCATTGGATAGTTCTTTGTATTGACCTTGAATGTATTTGTAAATGGTATTCATATCACCCCTTAGACGTCTCTTCTCTAATGTAAACAATCCCAGTTTGGTTAGTCTCTCTTTATAACTAAGATCCTCCAATCCCTTTCTCAGTTCTGTTGAAGGTCTCTGCATTGTTTCCAGTTCAACAATGTTTTTTTTTAAGAACTGGCGCCCAAAATTGTACTCCATATTCTAGATGAGGCCTAATCAAACATTTATACAGAGGTAGGATAATATTAGCACCCCTTGCATCTACACCTCTTTTTATGCATGCTAGCACCCTATTTGCTCAGTTTATCTAAATCCTTCTGCAGAGAGAAATATCCATCTTGTACATATTTCCTTATATAGATTAGTGTCATCAGCAAATATTGACATGCTATTTTCAATTCCCACTTCTAGATCATTAATAAACAAATTAAAAAGCATTGGGCCCAGGACTGAACCCTGTAGCACTCCACTTATAATTTTAGACCAATCTGAAAAGGTTCCATTTACAACAACTCTATGCCATCTATCATTTAAAGAGGATCTATAACCCTTATACAAGTGTGTGTGTTAAATGTTAGGTTATAGAGCGACTAGGTTGATTTCTTTATTAATTTTTTTAACCCTATTTGGCTGAAAATGAATGTTTAAAGAGTGCACCTCCGGACAGACTGCGGTTACCTGTTCTGTACTGCAGTCTGTCACTCTTCATCTGCTCTCCTCCATTCTATGCAGCCTCCTCTGATGACATAGGCTTTCTGTCTGTAAGCTGGAGCACTCTCATTGGCTAGATATCGATCTCTGCCAATGAGATAGCTCCAGCTTACAGACAGAAAGCCTCTGTCATCTGAGGAGGCTGCATAGAGGGAGAGGAGCAGAGGAAGAGTGACAGTTTGCGATACAGAGCAGGTAACAACAGTCTGGCTGGAAGTGCACTCTTTAAACATTAATTTTCTGCCAAATAGGGTTAAAAAATTAATAAAAAAATCCACCCAGTTGCTATATAACCTTACATTTAACACACACTTGTATAGGAGTGATAGATCCCCTTTAACCAGTTCTCAATCCATGTACAGATAACACCACCCACACAGAAGTATTTTAATTTATGCAGTAACCTGTTGTGAGACACTTTATCAAAGGCCTTTGCAAAACCAAAGTATACTACACCAACAGCAATTCCCTTGTCCAAATTACTACTTACTCTTTCATAAAATGCAAGTAAATTAGTCTGACATGATATATTCTTCATAAAACCATGCTGACTCCTACTAATAATATTGTTTGTCTTCACATATTTCTGAATACTGTCAGTATGTAATCCTTCTAGTGTCTTGTCCACTATGAAAATCAAGGTCACAGGTCTATAATTTCCTGGTTGGATCTTGCCCCCTTTTTTAAACAATAGAACTACCTCAGCTTTCCTCCAATCACAGGGCACCATGCCTGATGAAAGTGAAT
Source organism: Rhinophrynus dorsalis (assembly GCA_037306005.1). Classification (NCBI taxonomy): domain Eukaryota; kingdom Metazoa; phylum Chordata; class Amphibia; order Anura; family Rhinophrynidae; genus Rhinophrynus; species Rhinophrynus dorsalis. Next base: position 183,223,028 of record CM074722.1, read on the forward strand.
CAATAAATATCAAGTATAATGGTCTTGCTATTACTAAACTAAGTTACTTAAGTACCGTTGGTGTATACAGTCAGGTCCAGGTGCTTTATTCACCATAACCTTTTCCAGTCTCTTTTGGACCTTGTCCTCATTAAGCCATGTACATGATGGAGGAAATTCTGTGATTTTGTCTTTTATTGGTGATTGCTTTGTATACACTGAAGCAAAGACTGTATTTAGGGTGTCAGCTATAGCCTTATCCTCACTAATCAATTCACCTGTCTCAGTCCTAAGAGGAAAATATCAACCTTAATTTTTTTGTTATTAATATACTTGTAGAATTGTTTAGGTTTTTTCTTGCTCTCAATTGCAATAGTTCTCTCATTTTCAATTTTAGCTAGCTTAATTGCTTGTTTGCAGAATTTATTACATTCTTTGTATTTTTTAACTAATGCATCTGACCCGTTTGACTTAAACACTTTTAAAGCATGTTTCTTATTTCTCATTTCCCTGCAAACCTTATTATTAAGCTACATTGGTTTCACTTTACTACTCTTGTGCTTATTACCCAATGGTATATATTGACAAGTATATTTGTCTAAGAGCAATTTAAACACATTCCATAATTCTTGTGCATTTTTATCTTTGAAATTTACATCCCACTGAATGTCCTTTAAAACTTCTTTTAGCTTTGTAAAATTAGCCTTTTTAAAATTGAATGTTTTGGTTAAACCTCTGCTATTGGGTTTTTCATAAAAAAAATTCAAATGATACCATACTGTTGTCACTGCTATCCAAATATTCCCTTACTTGTATATTGTTTATCATATCAAAATTGTATGAGAGCACTAGATCAACAAAAGGCCTCTTTTCTACTTGGCTCCTCTATTAGGACATAAAATTATAATTTATCATACTTAAAAAATTATTTCCCTTTGTTGTGCCAGAAGTCGTATTGCTCCAGTCAGTTTCAGGATAGTTGAAATCTCCAATTATAATGACCTTTTTCTGACCTAGAAGCCTTTTCAATTTGCAGTAAAAGCTGGGCTTCCTCCAACTCCCCAATATTAGATGGTTTGTAGCAAATCCCCACTAACATCTTTTATTATGTGTGCCCCCAGTGTGTATTTCAACCCGCAGGGCCTCTACCTTTTCATTGGACACTTCATTTATATCTTCACTTATACTAGGTTTTAAGGCATGCTTTACGTATAAGCACACCCCTCCTCCCCTTTTATTAACCCTATCCCTCCTAAAAAGTGAATAACATTCTAGTATGACTGCTAAGTCATATGTATCATCTAACCAGGATTCAGACACACCAATTAGATCATACTGCTCATGTATTGCAATAATTTCTAGTTCCCCCATCTTACCAGCCAGACTATGAGTATCCGCATGCATACATTTTATCTTTTTTGCCATTCTTAAACATTTCATTATTTGTCAAATGTATTTGTCTTTTATCAGGCTGTAACAATGGCAACTCCCTATTTGTTGAACTAGCCCTTTCCCCCTCTCCACCCCCATGCCCCTTCCATAATCCCACTTTCTCAATTATACGACCTTCTCAGTCCTGTGTTGCAGCACCCACCCCCCTTTCTAGTTTAAAATCTCCTCCAGCCCTCTAACCATCCTAACACCCATAAATGTGGCCCCCCCTCCACTAAGGTACAATCCATCATGACTATCAAGATTGCCCCCAAGGGAAAAGGTTGCCCAGTGCTCTAGGAACCCAATCTCCTCCTACTTACACCAAGTCTTTAGCTACACATTTAATCTCCTGTTGCCTTTCTAATGTAGCGTGTGGCACAGGTAGTATTTCAGAAAAAACTACCTTATAAGTCCTCTGCTTAAGCTTATCTCCTAAGTCCGTGAAATGCTTCTTAACGGACCTCCATTTTCCACTGACTTTAACATTAGTAACAACATGTACCATGAGACCTGGGACATGGCCAGCCCCTCCCAACAATCTATCACCCGATCTGCCACACGTCGAACCCGAGCTCCCGGGAGATAGCAAACTGTGTATCTGCTTTTTAAAGCAGAAAGCCACCACTTTCAACGCAACAATTAACTAATCCTACCACACCAGAGTGCAATCAGTTCCTTGTACCACTGCAGAGGGAGGGGAAAAAGGGTTTTGTTTTTTAACCTTTCCCTTACCACACTAGACCACACACAAAATACTTGTTCAATTTCTCCAGCAAATATCCCAAGTTTAGCTTTCAGGTCATAGATCACTGATCACATATTCTTATATTTTTTTCTCCCAAAAATAAAAAAAATATATTATAAGTCAAAATATTTAAGCTATTGAGTCATTTGAATTATTAATATAGGCTGCCGGCAAGCAGGAAGGCAGCCTAAAAATCCCCCCCACACTTGTTACCAGTCGGGCCATTGCCCAAACCTTTCTGTGGGAAAATTGAACAGAGACTGTTCAAAATTGCTCCCAGTCTTCCATTTGCTTGGAAGTGTGCTTACACACCTCCCTTCCAATCAGCCTCTAGTAAGGGGATGATGAAACCTACTAGAAGCTGATTAGCTGCGAGATGCGTAAGCACAAATCCCAACCAGTGAAAGTCCGGGAACCATTTTGAGCAGAGATTGGCCATTTAAAAGCCAGTATCTTTTCAATTTTCCTACATAAAGGCTCAGCCCAAGAGGTCACAAGGGGGAGATTTTTAGTCTGCCTTCCTGCCTCCACCAGAAGTGACAGCAGCAGAGCTTGCAGCCTATATTGATACTTCAAATGGCTCAATAACTTACATATTTCTACTTAAAATATATTTTTTTTCTATTTAGGAGAAAAAATATAGGATTATTTTGAAATGGATTTGAAAATGTTTTTCGATTTAGGGACCAATCATATTTATTCTAGTTGGAATGGCTACCTGAATGTAACCCTTTGAGTGTCAGAGATAAACAACGCATTGCTTTGAAATGCATTCCATACTCCTCAGGCAGTTAAAGGGTTAACTACTACATAACTTTAAATCTCAATTTTTTAAACAGAACAGAGCTGTACCACAGCCTGTCCTTAACTGATGTCACTGGTTTATTTCTAAAAGGTAAAATCTTGAGTTATATCGCAATACATTGGAAAAAAAAAAAAAGATTACAGATTAACTGGGATAGCACTTTAAGATGATAAGTACTTTAACAGAGGTGAGAGATCCCCTTTAACTGCAGTGGAATGCAGGCCATATTTAGGTTGGACCTGCATAAATAAGCATTTTCTCCATTTCTTTTGTAACCACATTTGGAACTTTTCTCCTGAATATTCCTACAAATTAATAAGATTTGCATACAAACATAATCTGACATTTATTTTTAAATTGAAATCACATATGAATAGAGATGGGTGCAAAGTAACACATTTTTCCCGCTGGAAAGTTTGCAAATAAAAAAACATGATTTTTTTTCCTGTGGAGGCGGGACTTTCCCTCATTATTGAAAAGCATCCCTTAATTTCCTGCCAGTTTCTATAATAAAAGCCAAGAATTTGTTTTGGGCACCAGTTCTGAAAAAGAATATTTTAGAACTAGAGAGAGTACAGAGAAGAGCAACATAGTTAATTAAGGAAATGGAGGATTTGAAGTATGAAGGATGTCTAGCCACATTTGGCTTATTTACTCTGAAGAAAAGAACTAAGTGGGGGTTGAGTTACGTTGTACTAGTATATGTTACTTCAATTCAAGGATCTCTTTCGTGAACTTTTCATTCCAAGGTCTGATCAAAAAACTAGTGTCCACCCCTTAACCCCTTAAGGACTGGCCGCGCACGCACGCATCCGTCACTTAAGGACCACAGAGCTTTTTTTTTGGGAATCTGATTTCGGACTCCCCGAACAGCGTGCAGCCGCACTGGGAGCCCGGAATTCCATAATGGTCCTGGCACGTCATGGGTCCTTAAAGCAAATCCATCCATGACGTGCCAGGACCGTCAAGGGTCCTTAAGGGGTTAAGATTAGTGGAAGGAAGTTTTAACTTCAGTAGAGGAAGGGTTTTTTTTTTTTTACAGTAGGGTCTGTTAAATTCTGGAATTCCTTGCCAAAGGATGTGGTAATGGTAGATACAATGGATAATGGTTAGTAGGTAAAACAGGAAGTTCACAAATTTAGGAATTGGAAAAGCTTATTTAAAGGGATAGTAAAGTCCCAAAAAAACGATTTGCTATATCGTAGATACAATAAAAAAGACTACATGCATTACTCCTATCTCTTAAACCTTTACAGTTTGAGAGAGATGTGAAAATAAAGTTTGAGAGAGATACGAAAATAAAGTCAGCTGTATAGCTGATGGAATAAGATCCTGGTCCCAGCATTTCAGCACCACCGACATACCAATATCTAAAAATAAATACTTCATTAGAAAGGTCTACAACATGTGCCTGGTTTGCAAGCACACTTTGTAGACCATTCCGATGAAGTATTTATTTTTAGGTATCGTTATGTCGTCGCTGCTGAAGAACCGCGTCGGATCATGCGAACAGAATCTGCTTCTGACAGCTTTACAGTTTGTCAAGCAGAAAGGGGAGGGAGCGGAGAATTATTTTCAAATATCTCTCAAACCATAAAGATTTGAGAGATAGGAATAAGCGCATATAGTCTTTTTTATTGTATCTACGCTATATCAAGTCATTTTTACATGACTTTACTATCCCTTTAATTTTCATTTCTGTGTTATATTGTGGCATAGGACGATCTTGAGGAACTTGCACATATATAAATATGTAACTATAGTGCCGTTAATGCTCTCTATGTTGTATATAACTGGGGAAAGATTGGTGGTAGAGAACTGGCCCAGGTCCCCTCCTTTCATTCTTCTGCTGCAGGGATAGTAGTATATTGTACTACAACTCTGCTTTCGTTGTCCTTAAAAGGATCTCTTTCTGAAGATAGAACCTTATCAAAGGGGACATAACATTTAAAAACGATAAAATTATAAAAACTATTGGCAATGTTACTTCATTTATTCTGCACTTTCAGAATATATAAAGTGTAAATGTGACTTTATGATCAATTTAACATCTCTCTCCCTTAGTGGATCAGTGGAGTGTTTTCATGGTGTAAAGTGATTTTACCAAGCTGCTGAATCCCTCTTTACAAATAATCTTTTTTTTCACATAGCTGTAAATTTTAAAAAATGACAAATTTGCTTTCTGAAACCCTATTATCTGGAAAGAAGAGGTGCATTTTAATGTATTTACCAAACTTCCTTAACTTTCAGGGTCTGATTTGTAAATGCAGTTGATGACAAGAAATGTTTCAAGAATAATGATAACAAGGTCAATATGGTGCCATTCTTGTTACAGTCTGGCCTAAAGAAGAAAAGTTTCCTTAAAAGAAAACCGTTAGGGAGACTTTCAGACGGCAGCAGGAAAATAAATCATTCAGGATCATGACAAAAGCTGCACTGAAAAGGAAATGTCTCAAGACCCCAAACTGCTATTGTAATGTAAATATACTAAAAAATACAATAATTTCCTCAATAAAAAACAGGTAATTCTCTCAGTTTGGCAGTGGATCAGAGTTTTATTATATGTACAAAAATCTTGAATTTACAGCATACAGTGAACGTGTCCGTATTGTATGAGCAATCTGCTGCAGTTATTGGACTACAGCTTCCAACATCCTCAGTTATAGTCCAACAAAAACTGTAGGTCTTCAGTTTTACTCACCCCAGATCATCACCTTCACCCATGTATATCTGTGAATAATATTTGACAATTCATAATATATACAAACTAGAAATTATTTAAAGGGAAACTCTCTTCTCTGTTAAAGTATGTATCATCTTAAAGTGCTATCCCAGTTAATCTTTACTCTGTTAGTTTTTTTTTATTTGTTAATGTAATGCAGTATAGCCAGAGATTTTAACTTTTAAAAATAATCCGGTGATGTCAGTTAAGGACAGGCTGTGGTACAGCTCTGCATTTCCTATGCTGACGGAGGATACTGGCATTTGAGCTGGATCACTCTCATTAGCAAGAGAGAACTTCAGTTCACATGCTGTAAACCTCTGTCATTGGAGGAGGTGAGAACAAGGCACTACTGGGGAGGGGAACAGGTGAAGATTGATAGGCTGTGGTACACAGCTGTACAGCAGCCTGTCCTTACCTGATGTCACCGGCTTATTTTTAAAAGGTAAAATCTCAGGCTATACTACATTACATTTAAAAAAAAAAAACGGATTAAAGATTAACTGGGATAGCACTTTAAGATGATAAATACATTAGCAGAGGTGAGAATTCCCCTTTAGATATAAACAGTCTTTAAACAGCACTTTGTGTGCAGTTAGTATAATACAATGAATTATTAGCTTAAAGCTCTTACATGCAAAATTATTGTTCCTTTAACTGATGAGAAATGAACCCTTTGAATGTCAGAGGAGTGGATATCCCTCTGAAAGGCAAAGGGTTAAATTAATCTATCATCCTCCTCCATATGGACTGATGGTAGAATATATTCTAGACAAATCGCACACTTGTACTTTCAGCTGGTAGGGCAAGCGAATACTGACTTAGGCATTTTTTTCTGTAGGTTGACAGTTTAACCTTACCGGCTGTTTTACCGCACAGAATTGAATCGAGGGCTTAGTCTCTGGACTTAGCTCTGTTCAGTTATACATATTATGTTATCTATATTAGTCTCGTTTTTAGTATAGGGTTGAGTACAGTCTTATGTATGAATATCAGGTTGTACTGTATTGTATGTTATATTTAATAATAATATTTTTATACTATATCTTTTGTCTAATCTTTGTTTATCATTCATATACTCTGGGAGTGCTCTCTTATTCCTTTTTGTATTCTGTTTAGCAGCTTGCTCCTAGTGTATATTATATGATTATATTTTGGGATACATAGTGTCATTATCAATAGATTCTCTCTGTCAAAAGGGTAGGAGGACAGTAGGTATGTGAGTCTACGAAAGATAGGGCCATATATTGTCAAGCAGTTACAAGGAGGGGAGTGAGATATTTTAACTAAACCTTTGAAAAACAAGTTATGTGATAAGATGACATGATGGACAGTTGATATGAAAGAGCTATGGCTATGTGATGTTGTAAGCCTGCAAGGTATAGCTTGATAGTGAAAGGGGAGAGTTTGAGTAACTGGTTGCAGTAAAAAGCAAATGCAAGTATAAAAAGAATGAAGTATGGAAATGACAGCTTGGTGTGATGTGGATTAATTTAGTAATGTAATTATAAAAATCCCCCTCCCACCCCGTTTATTCATTCTAAGCTGCCTTCCCTCAAATATGGAATCTGGTCATGGAACCAGAAAGCTAGCAGCAAGGGGCAAGCCATGCAGTGAGCATAAGGAAAACCCTGCCCACCTTGATGAACTTTATAGCCATTGAAAAAATGGAGAAAGATTTTGGCCATGGACGAAAGAAGCGAAAATTTTAAGCGCTAGTTTTAAAGAGGATTTTCCCATGAAAAAGCAGCTAACAACGTGGTTTAGCAAAATTTCCCGTGGTAACACGGCAACACCTTTCGTCCATCCCTAGTGGCAGGGCTCCTGTCTGGCAGCTTCACCTCTGCTGGCACTTTCAGTAGGCAGACTTTGATGAACATAATCTTTCTATGAAAGTTTTCCCTGGCAAACCGACCTACACAACAAGACCTGCGTTTTAAAGCCTTTCCTTTCTGCACACCTGTTCATTAAGTTACCTGTCTATCTTCTACAGATCTCAGAAAACAATGTATGACTGTATGACTAAGTAACATGATTCCTCTTCACAATGCAACTCAGTGAGCTATTAACCCTTTCTCTGCCACACCCCCAAATCAAAAACTGCTACATGGGGGGGATTCCACTGTAGAATCCAGGCCAAAGTTAAGGCTTTTATGCTTCAACTTCTGTGGATAGATCAGGGAACAAATATGAAGACATATAAACATCTGATATTAAACAGTACTGATGTATGACATTCAGTCAATGAAATATCTAACAGGAACCAAGTGGGTTGGTCAGCATGATCATTATCATCCTTTCCCTAAAAGCCCTTGCCTTTGATCATTCTAATTATTTTGGGTAACAACTGACAAATATACTGATCAGTAGAAGACATGAACACAATGATTGTTTGAGCAACTAAAAGACAAGATCAGTGAAACTGACAGTAATGTCATCAACAGACTTATAAGTAGCAATCAAGAAATGATCAAGGACAAGCCAAGTTTAGATACAGGCTGGTCAGGGTCTGGGATGAACAAAGGTCAGTGGCAGGCAAAGCAAAATCTGAACATGTGGCTTGTTAACTTTTATCTATTATCCTACTCTGTGCCATCGCTATCACTCTTGTTTTGTTACATTGAGGGGGACTTTGGATGTAGATAGAGGTGAATGGAGTTAGAGGAGTGTGAAGGTGTATTTTTAACAGGAGTCTATGTGAGTTATGCACTAAGAGGTGATAAAGCAGAGATGAATTATCCAGTCATTTATCTTCTCCAATTTCTATGTTATTCTTTAAAGCCTATGCATTAAAATCTTTATAGTTGAATAAATCTAAGTGCATTTGTTCCATAGGTCCTGTAGAAATTATATCAACACAGAAGTCATATCCACTTGATCGCTTCTTTATCATGCCTTAGTGCATTTCCCCCAGTTCTATTCACAATCAGTAACAGGCTATAAACTTTCTGCTTATGCTATTATCATCACATACAGATAACATTTTTTGAATTAAGAGCCTTTTTCATTTAAAAGGATAAAGCTAATTTCATATTTCATTTCAGGATGGAATAGCTCTTTCCAGCTGAAAGGTATCTGGTTTAGCAATGCCTGCTTACTAAAAAAGTAACTTTGAGAAAAAGATAACCAAATAAATAATACTATTTGTAACGCCAATTAATCCTTCTATAAACTAGTACCATTTAAATTATTCCAGGAGAGAAGGGAGGCAGTAGTGTCAGTTGAGTGCCTCTAACATCTGCCTTAAGGACTCCCCTTCAATTATGAAGCAGAGCATGCCTCTCACAGCAATCAGCTGCCCAAGCAGTCATGTCAACATTTTTGACTGTTGCTTAAATATACTCCTTGAATGGAAAGCTCCAAAGTGTTGAAGGTTGGGTTGGTGCCGAGGTTCCTTCCCACCTGTCTCTGAGAAAGAGTCTGAGTCTTAGAGAAGGCCAAGACTTCTCCATACCCACTGCACAAGCTGCTGCTTCTGGTGATTGATTTTGTGGTGTTGCTGTTGGTGCCAGTTCTGACAGTTTGTACCTAAAGCAAACCTGAACTATGGTGTTTACACACATGTTGATTCATACCAGAAGTGGTGAGATATCCATACATTGTCCTCCTGCTCACTTCCTTATGACACAACTTGCACCTTGCAGAGCACCCATGTCCCATACTCTCAAAATGATCCCACTCTTTATTGTGGCACTGCAAACCAGCCACAGCCCAGTTAGAAACTGATGAGGTACTGATTTTATGAATTGTAGTATGAGTGGTGGCAATGGCAGTGGTGATTGGAGCACATGTAGGAGAAACAGTGTCATTAGGGGTACATATGTTGTGTGCCTCCTTTCCTCAGTTTCCTTTGACTCATAATCCACTTCCTCATCAGCAATATGGATGCCATTTACCACTTGATAACATACTCCCCTCCTCTTTGTCACTTCCTTCTGGACTAAAAGTAGACCCACTGCTACCATCAACCCACTCATTTTCCTCTGGGGAGTTTCAGACACCCCAGGGCTGGCAGAGATTGTGATAGTGGTGGCATTGACAGTAGTGGTGCATGGAACACTGCACATGCGCACTACCTCTGTGCACTTAAGCATAAACAGTAAATGTACTTTTAATGTTTTTAGTAAATTAATACATTCAAGAACAGGCATAGTAGCTGGAGACAGTTGTAGCATGTCTGGAAAACTGTTGTGCACACTGCCTATGTGCACTTTTTTGACAGTAAATTTACCTTTACTTTTTTTAATTAACACACCAACGAACCAGCAAAGTTGCTGGAGACAGCATTGCGGTGTCTAGAACATTACATGTGCACACTGATTATGCATTTTAGTTTGAACAGTAACTGTATTTTTAAATTAACACACTAATATATATATATTATTATTATTATTTTTTTTTTAATTAAAGACAGACACATGTGACTAACAATTTTAATCCAGCAAGCACAATTGGGGGGTCTCTCAGCACCATCACAAGCAGCTCTCGAATCAAGGCATAACTTGCTGTAGGGCATAATTTGTCAGGTAAAATGGACTGAATACAAGTTTTGAGGTCAGAGGGGATTCTCCAGTGTACTACCTGTGAAATAAACTCAACCACTTCCCCCCAGAAAAAATTAGCTGCTTGGCATTCCCAAATAAGGTGTATGAAAGTAGCTCCAGCCTTCCCACATCTTTTACAATTATCATTATCTAGTTTGCTTTTACTTTTTAAATTAGCACACTCAGGAAAAGGTGTAGTTGCTGGATACAGCAGTGGCATGCCCATGTGCACACTGCACATGCACACTGACTAAATTTGAAAATTAAATGTGTTTTTAATTGTTATTTTTAAGTTAACACACTCAGGAACAGGTGTACTTGCTGCAGACCACAGTGGTGTCTGTAACAATATACATAATCATTGCCTATGCACACTTTTTTGAACAGTAAGTGTACTTTTATTTTTTTATCTAAAAAACAATATCCTAGAGCTTATTATATATTTTGACACAATTAGTGATCTATAAATCAACAAATGTAAGATTGCTATGATTTTAAGAACTAGCGTGCCGGGCTGTGAGGAGGTAACGGAAAAACATTGTTGTTTTTATATTGATGCATTTTTCGCGTCCTTATTTTGATACAATAAATTCTTTGGAATTTTGGTTTTGTATCAAAATAAGGACTCAAAAAATGCATCAATATAAAAACAACAATGTTTTTCCGTTACTATCACGGTGCCCGTGATCTCTCTCTGTCACTCTCGCTTCTGGTGCGCTCCTATTGGCTGAGCCTGTTTGGCCCGCCCCTGGTGGCCTTTTTATGCCTGGCCATTGGCACCTGTCAGGTGCCCTTTCATGGTGTTCCTGAGCCAGTGTTGCTGTTGCTGTGTTCCAGTGTTCCTGATTCCTGTGTACCAAATTGGCCTGTTTTGACTACGCTCCGGAGTTCCTGCTCCGTGATCTGACCCAGCTTGGCTGACGTTCCTGCTCGTGTCTGATCTGGCTTGTCTGAGAACCTCCTCCGTGACCTTACCCGGCCTGGCTGACTTCCTGCTCCGTGACCTGTACTGGCTTGCTACAGTCCTTACCGTCCATCGTTCCTGCTGCCTGGTGTCGCCGTGGCGACATTCTGAATTCCGCTGTGCTTGTGGCAGGGCTGATCGTGATTGCCTCTATTAACACTTGCAGAGCCGTGTCTCCAGTGCTGAGTCTCCATTAACACTTGCAGAGCTGTGCTTCCGTTGCTGAGTCTTCCTTGGCACTTGCAGAGCGGTACCCACATTTACTGAACCTCCGGTTGTACTTGCAGAGCTGTGCGTCCGATCCTTGAGCTGTTAGTAACACTTGCAGTGCTGCTGTCTCCATTATTTGAGCCTTCGTTAACACTTGTAGAGCCGTTGCTGTTTATCCTCTACATCTGCTGAGCCGGCCGTGTTGAGAGCCTTGTCTAGACGGCGGCTCATCTTGTCAACTAGCAGAGTAGTTGGTCTCCGTTACCTCGCTCGGGAGAGGCGCTATTGGCTCTAGCTCTATCAGTGTTACTCTCCGTTACACGCCCGGTGGGGCTATTGGCTCAAGCACTTGCAGCGCAGGTTGTGTCCGTTCCTACGCCCGTGGGGGCTATCTGCTCAAGCTCTTGCTGTACAAGAAGTCTCCGTTACTATGCCCGTGGGGGCTATTGGCTCAAGCTCTTGCAGTGCAGGTTGCCTCCGGTATATGCCCGTGGGAGCTATTGGCTCAAGCTATTCCTTTACAGTTGGTCTCCGTTATTACGCCTGTGGGGGCTATTGGCAAGCTCTTGCAGTGTAGTCATCTCCGTTGTTACGCCCTTGGGGGGCTATTGGCTCAAGCTCTTGCAGTGTAAGTTGTCTCCATTACTACACCCGTGGGGGCTATTGGCTGAAACTACCCTGCAGTATTCTGCCTCAGTTCCTGTACTGCCTAAGCAGCTTTCTAAGCCTTATGGACTTAAGGTGTTGCATCATCTAACACCAATTGCTGCCTCATTACCACCTTGGGCATGCCAAACACCGCAACTCAAGAAGTTACTCTCTTTTTCAGGAACTTTCTTGTGCAATTGTAACCACTGACTACAATCAGGGCTGGATTTACATCTCAGGAGCCTGTAGGCACAGATACCTGAAGCGCCCCCCCCCCCCGCCATCTCCACAATGCTCCAAATCTCCATATTGCCCTCACATTGCCCCCATCATCTCAACATTGCCCTCACATTTACCCCCATCACCATCAGCTCCACATTGACCCCCATCAGCTCCACATTGACCCCCATCAGCTCCATATTGACCCCATCAGCATCAGTCCACATTGACCCCCATCAGCTACACATTGCTTGCACCCCATCATCCCCATATTGACCTAACATTGCTCCCATTATCCCCAGATTAACCCTTTGAGTGTCAGAGTGGTACGCAACGCATTGCTTTGCAATGCGTTGCGTGCCACTCTGGCACTTAAAGGGTTAAGCCTCATTAATCCTTTTCTTAACTCCCTGGTGGTCCAGCGGCTGGAGAGATCTGTGCTTGTGCACAGACATGGAGCTGCTGGAGCTCCCGCGCGACCTTCCCTTTAGTAATGCAGAGCGCTGGGAGATTTTATCTCCCAGCGCTCTGCATTGCTAAAGAGCCGGGAGAGCTCACAGCCTACAGGCTGTTCGGCGCGGCTCGGCATGACAAGCCGCGCCAAGTAAAAAAAATAAATAAATAATTGTAGTGGCAGGCGCCCCACTGTAGGGTGCGCCTGTAGGCAGATGCCTACTCTGCCTTACGGGAAATCCGGCCCTGACTACAATCAGTTTTTCACTTGGTTCTATATTCTCTTATTTGACCAAGACATACTGTCTTTGTGCACTTTTTTGAACAGTAAATATACTTTAATGTTGTTTTTTTAATTAATAACATCAGGAACAGGTGTAACTGCTGAAGACAGCAGTGGCATGTGTGGAAACTCTGTTCAAGCACAATGCATATATGCTTTTAAATTTGAACAGTCAATCTTCTTTTATTTATTTAGGAAAAGGGCAGGCATAGTTGCTCCCTGGACAGTGGACAGGACAATATGGAGAGTCAGCTATGGATTGGGCATAGAATTTTCATTTGGGTATTGAAAAATGCTGCTCTATCACTGGTCTTTGACTCCTAGTTCATAGCTTATTTACCAGGTAACCTGCCGCTAGCTACTGGTAAACTAAGAGTACTTTAGAAAAGGTTAAAGGGATAGTAATATTTCATAATAAAAGCAGCTCTAATTAAACATCATAGTATTTGGACTTTGGAGAGTGTTATTTCAGTTCTGTCAGAGTTATAGTTCAGGAGTAATTCAATGACAAAGTGTCCCCCTCCTGCCCATTTTACTGATGTAACACTCCTCAGCCAAAGCAGAAGGGAGGTGCCCAGGTAGATTGCACAGAGGGACAATCTTCAATTAAGATAAGGGAAAAACCTGAAAAGCTTGTCAAGGGGGGCAGGGCTTTCATTGTTCTAATAGGAAGAAGAGTGTCCCCTGCTGTTATCTGTCTGGTCTATGGACTGCATTCCACATCTGAGAAGAGATGGCTTACACTAGGTAAAAGGGGCGGGAGGGGAAACTTTGCTTGTGAATATCTCTTAAACCATAAAGGTTTGAGAGATAAGACTTATATCATTCTTCATGTTTTTTTTAATGCCTACAAAATAAAATAAAGTTAAAACGAAGTACCATCATACCTAAGCTGTCCTTCCCTGCTAGTTCCTATATAGCTATTTGGTCACCTAATATCTGCCAAACACACCCCACACTCCACATGGATTTGTGGGAACAGATGGGCCTTTCATTTCTTTCTTATGATACCCTAGACTCCCTGCAGTGTCTGTGAAAAATATAGCCATTCAACTGGATGCCTATGCTGAAATCAAGGTACCCTGCTACATTATTTTTCACTGTTAGCCAGAAAGTACTAATGGGCATAAAGCTATATCTATGCTATACAAGTAGCCTGCACTCATCCTATCCTGTAGGTTAAACATTCTGTAACTTTCTAGTGTCAGATAGTAAGTGCCATTATATTTGTATCACACATCCAGCAACAAATTTCAGAGCCATCCAAATAACCAAGGGGTTTTGAAAACACATTATATTTTCTTGAAGGTCTGTACTGAGGGAAACATGGTAGCAATAACAATTGTGCCTTTTGTAGCAGGTAAGACAAGAAGTTTGATTTGGAACTGTACTGTTTGGGCTGTAAGTTTCTAATACTGCTGGACCTAGAGATGGAATTAGCAGCAATGAACTAGTACAACAGCTGGGTATTTGACACTGGAGTTGTATATTAGTAAAGTATCAAATACACTTTTATTGCATCCCTATTTTATTGTTAACACAGTACAAATTTATACAGGCCTATATTTGAAGTACTCTGCACCCCAAGCCATGACTAGATGCAGAGCAATTATATATATAGATCAGATATCATATCATAAAAAATCTCTAGTGCAGTGCAACTAAAAGTAAGCATTATTGTGATACATGGACTGTTTGATATTGTCTATGGTCAAGTGAGCGGCTCACTTTGCTCATATAGGTTAACTATCAATATAGCACAGATTTTCTCTGTTATGGTTAAGGGGTAGACAAGGTGTTCCCCTTAACCATGTGTTACCCTTTTAGTAAATGTCAAGCCTGTTTTCCATTAACTCATGCAGGCTGCGTCTAAGAGTTACCACCACCTAACATATGTTCTTCTGATGCTCCATGCTTTGATTGGTTCATGTAGCCTGTGGCAGGTGGTGTGTATATAGGATGGTGCAATGCATTTGGAGCTTGTAACAATAGTTTTTTTGTTTTGTTTTTTTTTAAATAACCACACACACTCTGCTTTTTTGGGTCTCTAGCAACTTCAAATTTGGTTGGGTCTGCCATAATTATCTTCTTACTAAAGTAAAAAATAAAACTCTGTGCTATATATAACCTACAGAATCTATACCACTCTTACCAGCATACTCTTCTAAGAGAGGTCTGGATAACAAGACACACAGGGACCTCTCCACAATAAGAAAACAGAAAAAAGAAAACCATTTATAACATTCCAAAGACACGCCCACAAAGACATGCAGAAGCTATTGTTCCACAGCAGGAGGAGCAATTGAAGGAGAGAGGATTAAACCACCACTGGTTATGTCAGAGAGGGGGCTCCTGTTTTTAAATACCTTTGCAGATACAAATGCCGTTCTTATTTATTTTTTATAGTTCTTTAAATTCTGGCTTTAAAAATACTGTTTTTTCTTTTAACATTGCTAATTTCCAAACTCTTGACTACACCTTTGTTTCAGTAACCAGGAGAATATTATACAATTTTATATGAGAAGGGCACCTGTTGAGAAATATCGTAGGCACTGTAATTAGTGAAGTACTTTAGTGATTGTCTGATCAAAAGCAAACAGCAATTTGTTATTTTGTAGTTGCACATAACTAGAATGTGCCCCCCAAAACTAATGTATTGTATTGTGTTTCTGAATAACTGAAAGTACTTTTATGCAGGGTGTCTCTTTGTTTGTATTTCTCTATCATTCAAATTGCTGTAAATACCAAGAAATATATTTTATTCTTACATTTTGTTCATTGCAGTTTGCTCTTGATGTAGACAAATATATTGTGATCTAAGGGGTAATTGTGTTTGTCATAGTGTTATTAGCTTGAGGTATAATTTCCTTCTCAGAGAACCTGATTTTGCAGATATTCCTATGTAGAAAATCCTTTCATGTGGTACATCTAAACAAAGACAAAATAAGTTCTTTGCTTACAAGTTTTATGTTCTGTTTTGGAAATAGTATTCTGATGTTATATCATCTATCTTTAGGAAATGTTACCCATTAAATTCTGGCTGACTGAAAAGCATAGATTCAGTTTGTAAAGTAGTATGTTTAAATAAACTGTTCTAGCTATTAAAAAATCAGTAATTATGGTTTCATTGCAATCATTCTGCAAATTATGTCACACAGTTCCCTTCAGTGACATTTAGTAGCTTACATGATGGTAATTTAATGGTCATAAATCTGAGCCCTTGGATAGTATACATAATTGAGGTCACTTGGGATTTGTTCTTTGATTGTAACATGACAGGAAATACTAGAGATGTAATGGATGTTGAATTTTTGCAGTGGGTACAATTTTTCAGTCAGCATTTAAGAAATTAAAATTTTAGCAGTTAAAATGGTCTCCTTCCTCACCCTAAATAAGTGGGCTGACACTAGGAAAAAATGTGTTCTATTCCTGTTGGAGAAATTATGACAGCAGGGATGTGTTATGTGTTTTCTTTTTTTTTCACAAATCATATTAGATTATTTTATTGGATAATTTAACCATTCAAATATAGTAAATATAAACCCTTTTTAAAATATGAATTAATATGAAATAATCATTGTAGAGCTGAGCTAAAAATAAGAGGTCATCCATTAAGACTTGAGGAAAGGCGCTTTCGACTAAAACAAAGGCAGGGATTCTTTACAGTAAGGGCGGTAATGCTATGGAATTCTTTGCCTTGGGATGTTGTGCTTGCAGATAATGCAACTGCATTCAAAAAAGCAATGGATGCCTTTTAGCACAGACCAATATTGACAATTATGACAGATGGCTTCAAAGCAAATAGGATATTGATCTGGGGAACTATCTGACTACCAATTGGCATCAGGAAGGAATAATTCCACCCCACACACACACTTGGGACTAGATTGGAAATGGCTCCAGAGGGCTTTTTTTGCCTTCCTCTGGATCAACAGAGGTGTTCTTGGGATGGGCTAGACTTGATGGACGCATGTCTTTTTTTCAGCCTTATCTACTATGAAATTGAGCAAATTTCTTGTTAACTTTGTGAAGAAAGGTATTTCTCATCACCATGCATTGCAAACAAATGCTATTTCTAATCTGTTACAACTGGATACTCTTAAAGAAGCAGTAAATGTCTATTATGAACGAATGCATATGTTACAAGGTTTTTCCTGGTATTGATCTCATTAATGACATTTCATGCCGTCAGTGCTGTTTTTGAATGTGTCATATGCAAGGTCATCAGTGATGTGATTAATGATATCATTTGTGAAGTAAGGTATGATGTCACCAGCAAACAGGGAGGAGGATAAGGCTCAACCTTAACATCTGAATTCACTGGCTTTTTTTGTGCTTGAGTAAGAGTCATGAAGCAACAGTAAACCCCACAGAATACATTTTGTGCGAGGGCCGGAAGAAAGTTTGTCCTTCTTGGACCCTGTGTTCCAGACAGTAGATACTCAGTCAGCAATCAGAATAGTAAGTCAAATGCAGCTCTGCAGAAATAATTATGTGATTGGGTGAGCGACTGAGAATTCACTTTCTTTTTTTTTTACATGCAACATGCATCACTGTGCTCAGGGCTATATGCCCTTTAGATTTAAAGGGATAGTAATGTCAGAAAAAAAAATATTAACTATATGGTATATACAATTAAAAGGGAGTACTTGCACTTATTTGTATCTCTCAAACCGTAAAGGTTTAAGAGATATGGGAAAATACAGTTCCCTGGTCCCCCCCCCCTTTCTGATTAACGAGCTGTAAAGCTGTCAGAAGCAGATTCTGGTCACTTGACCAGATGTGGCCCTTCAGCAGCGCCGATATAACGATATCTAAAGATAAATATTTCATTGGAATGGTCTACAAAGTGTGCCTGGTTTGCAAGCACACCTTGTAGACTGTTCCATTGAAGTATTTATTTCTAAATAGCGTGATTTGATCTCTGCTGAAGAGCCTCTGTCTGGTCAAATGACTGGAATCTGCAGCTGTCAGCTAGATGGCAGACTTGAGTGAAACAGCCAGGAAAAGGTAACTTTATCAAGTTATATCTCTCAAACCATCGATGGTAACCTTTTTTTTAATGTCTACAATATTGAATAAACTTAAAATTAATCATTATAATCCCTTTAAGACTTTTTTTCGAGTTTGTTCCTTAATGCTAGCTTAATCAAAGTTTTTGCTGTTGAATTTCCATGTAAAAGCTAAAAAGTAAAAGAACAAAAAGAAAAGGATAAAGAAAATGTATCTAGCTTATTTTTAGTGGTGTGGGGAGGAACTTTGTTTTTCAATTAATTGGAGACCTTTCCAAAGAGTTAAAAAAGCAATTCTATCTATCTATCTATCTATCTATCTATCTATCTATCTATCTATCTATCTATCTATCTATCTATCTATCTATTTATCTATCTATCTATCTATCTATAATATCATAAGCTTGAATACACAGATGTCTTAGATTGAATCAGTTATTGCACAAAAAACACTACTCTGTGCAACCATACAAGACATTACAGAAATGGAGATGACTGCATGCTGTATTAGTTCTTCTTACTGAGAACTACACATCCTCTGATCTGTCACACCAAGCAGCTGGCATCTTTATTATTAAAACTCACACAACCTATTAATCTTTAACATGTGTCATATTTTCTAGAATAATATTTTGTATTGTCCACAGACAACAAAATCAAATGATCAAAATTTCTTTTTCAGGTTTTTATTAACGATATATTTTGATTTAATGTTCAAGTGATCAGTTTTATTTTTCCTTAAAAAGATTAAAGAAATGTACTTTCTGTGCCACCAAATTAGAAAAGGTAATGCATTATGAATATTGGTTTAGGTATGGTGCAAAGCTGTTAATAATAAACATTAATAAACAAGTTTTCTCAACATGAAGCAAAAAAAATTGATAAAACAGTCTCAAGAATACATCCAAAGTTAATCTTATAAACAATTAAAGTGATAATTCATAATTCACTTTTTTGAAGGAATATAAGCTTGATTTGTACTGGTGAAATGCCAACATGAAATGTGTGTCACAATGTGAGCATAATAATTAAAATCTGGAATGTGTCCCAGAAAAAACACTTACGAGGGTCAATCAGATTTAACTGTTAAAATCTCCTTTGTATTGCTACAGGTATGTTGCACATGTGAACCTCTAAGGGGGATTTGCATCAATTGTATGGAAAACAAAATCAATATTAATATATCCGCCAAATGTATCAGCGCCTCACAGAAAGAAAATATACAATAAATATAATAGAATTTACAATAAATAAAATAGATATTAAATTAAGTTCCAAAGGCATAGAAACATTTGGAAAGAGGTCCCAACCAGAAGGAGTTTCTAGTCTAATTGGATAACAGGAGATGAACAAGCAGGTAAATGAGTGGTGAGTGTTGTAAAATGCAGTGCTGATATGAGCAATGGGTTGTGCATAATGCTAGTGATCTAAATGGTAAGATTTATGGGTAGTTTTAAAGTTGGTGAGGACATAGGTATGAAGTTCCAAAGGCAAGTAGAAGAAAGTGAGAAAGATCTGAGATAGGAGAGGGCAGTGGGCATGGTTAACATGAGAAGAATGGAGCTTTGTGTTGAATGACGGAAGTAACCAGTAACATGAGTAGGTATGAGAGAAGAAACATTTCACAAGAATGGTTCCATTTCCTGCCTATGTGTCACAGTGTACCTTATACCCAGTGCCGCCGCTTCAGGCGACGCTGGGAATTGATGGCCTGAAATGATGCTTCAGCATCATCCCACGTGTCACTTGTGTTGTTGGGCCTAGGCTCGATTGGCGTCCTCAACGGCCGCCCGTGTCCTCTGGCTAGGCGGGCTGGCGGCTCGAAATGATGCAGGAGAAATGCTGGTGTTTGACGTACCTCGCCTCGCTGTGTAATTTGCGGGCGCGAGGCTGCGTAGCAATGCAGGCCTCAATCTTATACGGGCTGGTCTGGCTAATCTCCGCCTATCTACTTCCTTGCTGGTATTTAAGGGTACTGGATCCTTATCCAATTACCCTTACGTTGTTGTCCTGTGCAGTTCTAGTAGTTGAGTTCCTGACCTCCTGTGTATGACCTTGGCTTGTCTGATCATCCTATCTGATGCTGACCTGTGGCTCTGTCTGACCATTCTTAGTGTACGCTCCTTATTCCTTGGACATCCAATCTGGTGCAGACCTGTGGCTCTGGCTGACTACCCACTCCATGTATGACCCTTGCTTGTCTGACTATCCAATGTGGTGCTGACCTGGGGCTCTGTCCTACTATCCTGTTGGTGTTGCCTCTAGATTCGTGGACATCCTATCTGGTGCAGACCTGTGGCTCTGGCTGACTACCCACTCCGTGTATGACCCTTGCTTATCTGACTATACAATCTGGTGCTGACTTGGGGCTCTGTCCTACTATACTCTCGGTGTTGCCTCTAGACCCGTGGACATCCTATCTGGTGGAGACCTGTGGCTCTGGCAGACTCCAGCGTACTGACTGTAGGTGTAAATCAGTGTCTCCCTTGTTGCCATCCTTTATGGAAGACGGGCTTATTCTTACTGGCTACAGGCATGAGTCAGTGACCTCCCTTGTTGCCATCGTTTTGGGAGATTTTCAGGGTTTATTCGGTATTTCCCAGGAGACTTGAGATTACCAGTGGCTTCAGCATAGTCTCTGCAGTCTGGCGACTTGGAGGCAGCCTCCTATTTCTGATATAGTGTCTCTGCCTCTTTGGTTATTCTCTGCTCCTTCCTGCTACTTTCTATATATTATATATATATATATATATATATATATATATATATATCTTTTATTTTATGATTCTAATAAAGGTGAAATTTAACTATACTGTCTGACTCTTGGGTTTTCCTTGATAACTGTGATACTGTTTTTCAATGGGGCGAAATTTCCCACCAACATATTATATGAAAACCTTTCATTTTCTGCAATGCAGAGTGTTGTAGTTTAGGAGAAAAGGAGAGTGGAAGGAGACACAGTGACAGAAATATAGAGAGAGGGTGAAAAAAGAAATCTAAAACAAATATTAAAATAAAATAAAGTAGTTTCTGGTTTCACATGCTGGCCAGCACTATGCTCACCCTCGGTATTCTAAAAAATAGAAGCTTGATGGACCCTGAGGCTAGGAAAAAAGAGGAGGAGGTGGAAGTCATCAGCACCACCAGTGGTACTGTGAAGGGGACTGGGAGCCCACATTCCACAGACCCAATGATGCCTAGTCCACCAACATCTTCCCTTGAGATCTGGGGGAACATTTTGAAGAAGGCAAAACTGGCTAGCAGTGTGTTCATCACATGTCAGTTTCCTGTGTCTGCTGCTACTGTTGCCAGTGTACCTTCTTCTGAGGCGTGGGAGATGGTAAATGTGACCACATGGCACCCTCAGCCACACTTGTCATCCTCAAGCAGTCCCACTCCCATAGAGCAGAAATAGACTGGCGAGGGAATTCATGAGAGTGAGGGTGGGGGTGGAGCAGCTGGGACTAACTGGATGGACCCTGGTGCTGCTACTCAGGTGGAAGGGGAAGTCAGTAAGACCAGCAGTCAAGGGAGCCCAGATATCCCTGACCCTATGATTCACATTCCCCCAGCATTGTATCTCTGGGGAATTATGATGAATAAGACAGAACTGGCTAGCAGTATGAACAGCAGTATACATCATCTGTCTTTGTGCCTCCTTCATCTGAGAAGATGTGTGACAGTGGGAACCCTCTGTTACATTTACATCATCACCAAACAGCCCCAATCCTATGGAGCAGAAAGAGACTGGTGGTGGTGGCAGTGGTGGTAATGAGAGTAAGGGTGACGGTGGAGCAGCAGTGTGGAGGACAGCATGACATTTTTGTTTTTATTTTGGTGGAAAGCAAAAAGGAATGGGAGAAAAAGATTCAAATGGGGATGGGCATCACCTCCATCACCAACATTACCTTATGTGAGTTTGCTGCTGTAATTTCTGATGCTGATTCATCAGTCGAAGAGGCTCATCTGTCACAGCAGCAGCATCAATTGACCCAGCCAGTGAAGGTGATTGTGGAGAAGAAGTCGGCTATTCTTCTCCATCTGTCCTTTTGCTGAAATCTTGGGTGTATGAATATTTTCCCTTGGGGCATGCACAGTTCAGTCAACAGCAACAAGGTAGTGAAAAGGTAAAATGAGGCGACACACTTTTGCCAAAAGATCTCATAAAGCACATGCAACAACCTGACATTTATGATAAGCATGTGAAAGCAAAGCCCCAAAAAAGAAGTTGAGGGACACTTTCACTGTGCCCCCTGTCTCTTTCCAAGGGCACAAAGAACATAGGCAAAACTGCTAGAGGAAAGCTAGAGAAACCCAGCATGAGACTGGAAGTTCAATGTCAAGAATAACACCTACATCATCATCTTCTTGCGCTAGAGTAGATATACCCATTGCCCCTGCCCCAGCACCCTTAGTATCCTCTGCCTCCTCCTATGGCATACCAGCTTTGCCTCTGTTATCTCCCCCACAAACTGATACCAAGTCTGCAGGTGTGAGCATCTGGCAGTTTATGTCCTCACTGTGTGAGGCATTGGTTACACTGCCAGTGAGTCTGATAAATATGGATAGCACATAGTTAAATGGTCTGTTGCAGCCAGCTGGTTTGCTGTTAGGATTGTTTCAGTCCTGCGTGTTTAAGAATAATTATTTTCGTCTTACAAAATGCTGAGAGTGAGTTATAAAACTCCAAGGACACATTAGATACGACTTTATTATTCTCGCAAAATTTCATTAGTGTTATCACTTATGGTAGTCAACAACATCAAAAGGCCTTTTGTCTATTGTTTAACCAAGCAGGTGTATTGTTTTTGTATTTTTTTGTTTTTTTATTAATTCATGCAATTTTAAATCTTTTAGCACCACCTTCTGGTGTAAAAGATTGTTGCTAGTGAGCTTTGGTTAGTTGTTTTGTTGACCAATCAAAAAGCTTTTTGGAAACTTGGTACAAACTCATATTATAATTACTATAAGTGTTGGTCTATCAAATAAGGGTGGGGAGTACCTTTTGTGTAAAAAGTTGCTTGTAATAAAAGCAAGTGTGGTGAGGAGAAAAGGGCTTTATGGGTGGGTTTTTCCTAGTGTCTTCCTGGCTGTTGATGGATTCCGGACCTACTAGAATGTGAACCAGTGAGCAGATAACCTACATCACTAAAGATTAAATCACCTCCTGTTAGTGTGCTCTAAAAGGATCCAAACATTGCACTTAGCATCTTGTTCTGTTTCCGTCTCTTTCCTTGTATCTCTCTGTGAGATACACTCTTGGTGTTGCAGATTCTAACCGTGTGAGGGTGGTACTGCTCCAATCATTCTTTTCCTAGGATACAAAACATAAAAACAAAAGAGAACAAGGCCGCCTCCAAGTGTAATACTTAAGAACTCTGGACTCTCCTCCACCAATAGGTACTTACTTGAAGGAGAGGCTTTATCTTGCCTCTATGTATGAAAACGAGTACTAGTTTTGCCCCAGGCTAGCAATACTCTCTCCAATTGTAGAATCTGAAGTGTGTCTATAGATACATATATATATATATATATATATATATATATATATATATATATATATATATATGTAAATACCTAACACTCTATATAAAATATTTTTACTACGGATCTTTTTATAAAAGGCCAATATTGATAAATATAAACATAAAAATAGCTTCTTTTGTTTCCTTAAGATGCATACACCTAGTAAATGTTTGTACAATATCATATCTAATATCTGTATATTAAAATATTTAAAAAACAGAACTAATCAATTTAGAGAGCAGATTTATATGAGAATCGGAAGATGAGAATCACACTAGACATTGGTACATCTATGTCTTCCTTTAAACCTCCTGGGGACATAGTGTTTAATGTAAATATCCAAAATGACTCTCTGCTTCTGAGTCTACTCATATGATAAGAAACAGTTTAGACACTGAAGTGTGTCTATATCTATGTGTAAATATCTAACACTCTATATAAAATATTTTTTCTACTGATCTTTTTATATCTCATTAAAGAGGTATAATCTTATGTATTGAAGGGGGTCTCTAACTCCCTTAACCATTTAGATGCTAATTCAGCATCCTGAAATGCTCTCCAATCATTATTATAGAAAACCAATAATTTTGTAGGAAACCCCCATCTAAATTTAACTTTCTTCTGCCGCAGTTCATCAATGACCGCAAAAAAAAGGTTTTCTTCTAATCCTCGTGAACCACGATAAGTCAGATAGAATCTTAATTCATGCATATCTATCAGATGTATTCCCTTTAACCTTGTAAGCATCCTACAGCCTTTCCTTAAAATGATAAGAATGAAAGCACACCAACACATCTCTTAGAGTCTCCTGTGGCACCCCTTTAGCTTTATACACTCTATGGAACCTATCCATGACTTCTTCGTGGCTGCTGTCATTAACTCCCAAGGTCAAAAAGAACTCCAGTAGATATTCCTTTAATTGATTCACCACAACCTCTTAAGGGACACCTCTGATTCTCAAATTATAACTCCGCGATCTGTCCTCTAGATCATACATCCTCCCTTCCAATTGATCAAATTTTTTTGCCAGAGCACTATTACTATCAGACAGCAAGGCCCCCTGCATTTCTAATGCTTCCATTTTATCTTCCAGACTGTTAACCATTTGGGAAATCTGGACAATATATTTTTTAACTAATTCGTGCTGTTTTGTATTTCCATTTTAATGTTAACAAATTGGGCCTGCAACCCCTTGTCCATCATTTCTGCAAAAGTGTCCATATAAACCTTATTTGTGGTGTCTTCCCTCCTCTCAGTAGTATTTAACATCTCCAACTCTCCAGTCTTACAAGGTGATTGTATAGGAAAAAAGTCGGACACCCTTTTTTCAGCCCTGTTATCTTTAGTGTCCTTCGACTCCCTTTTGTTCTCTTTTCCTGAGTGTATAGATTCCTGCACTTTTTTAGAAGCCATATCCTCCATTCTATTAAGAACCCCGGATTTAAAATAAGAAGCAAAAGTACTCTATCTTATTCAATCAATATCTTCAGGTCAAAATAATTACATTTTAACTTCTTCTGGGTTTATCCTTTAAGCATAATCCCTTCTCTCAATAGACCTCTACCATCCAAAACAGACCGATCTGGGATAGTCTCCAAGAAGGCACTACACGCTCTCCCTATCAATTTCTCTATACTCAGAGAGGTAGATGTATAACTTAGGGCAATAATTCTTATGTTTAAACAACTGCCGATTTTCAGTTGCTTCTTCCCAGATCAACTTATGCCTGCAAGCACCATAACCCCATGATATTTCTTCTCTGTTAGGGTCATTATATCCTTTTTTGGGGTGTTACACTCAACTGATCTCTGGGATATTTTAAGGATGATTTAGGGAGCACAGTCATTATTCATTAAGCAAAACGCTATAGGGCACTTATCTGGTACCACTGCGTAGCTTCCACCCTGCCCATCATAGAGATCAACTCAGTATGTTCAATCGAGTCCCATTCCATCCTGCATGTGTTGCTCATGCTGCTGTTGCATCTCTCTTATCCCTCTGTCAGCCCTCACTCCTCTCTGCCCCTTTCCGTCATCAGGAAGCCTGATATACTTATTCGGGGTGTCTCTCTCATTCCTCTCCTTAACCAATGCTATAGAGCAACTGCAAGTGTGGGATGTCTCTCTCTCTTCTGTACTTTATAGAGACTCCCAAACCGCTGCATAAATGAAATAGGCAAGCGGCCACAGCCTGCGTCCCTAAATGTCAATTGTACGCTGTGACTGTGCGCCATTTCTCTGCCCACTGCATCTCCAGCAGTTTTAGTTGCCATCCAAACTCCACATCCAGCTCTCTATTTCCCCTGTGCTGCCAGAGCTAGTGTGCGTGGCGTCCTCACGTCATAACTCCTCCCCCACTCGGATCTTTTTATAAAAGGCCAATAATGATAAAAATAAACATAAAAATAAAAATGTCATCCTTTTGTATCTTAAGAGGCAAATACTTAGTAAATGTTTGTACAATATCATATCTAATATCTGTATATTAAATATTTAAAAAATAGAACTAATCAATTTAGAGAGCAGATATATATGGGAATTGGAAGATGAGAATCACACTAGACATTGTACATCTATCTCTTCATTTAAACCTCCCGGGGACATAGTGTTTCAACTTAAATATCCAAAATGACTCTCTGCTTCTGAGTCTACTCATACGATTAGAAACAGTAGCATCTATTCTCTCTATTCCCATCTTTTTAAAACCTTTAATCCACCTTGAACACAATTTACAAAATGAGGGGGCACACTAGGATCACATCTGTTATTCTTCATTCCCTTTCTATGTTCCCCCATCCTCTTGCTTAAGATTCAGGTAGTTCTCCCAATATACTTCATGCCACAGACCCACAGTCACACATTATCATATAGATTACATATTGTGTTTTGCAACTTATAAATTGCTCAGTATTATATGACTGTGGATTATCATACTTTCTAAATTATGTGGTTTTATGTAGCACATGGGCACAGCTGAAGCATTTACTATGGTAACATCTATAATTCCTCACTGGTGCATAACCAGGAAATATTTATCACACCCTCACTAAAGTCATTGCCTTCTTTGACTTTAGGCTTCAGGAGAGAACTTATATCCAAGGATGCTGCCCTTTCTGCTGCTTGTTCTATTAAGTTAGAATTATATTCCCTCTCCAATAGTTGGCTTTTTAGACAAACTGAGGGCAATTTATAAAAGGAATAAAAACCTTCGAAATTATGTTGCAAAATTATGTTGCGCTATTGGTTATGCATTATAATGCACTCTGTAAGAACATTAAAAACATTTTTGAAAATATTGGAGCATTCTACAGTTGGATCCCCTTTTAAAAGGACAACTAGGGGACAAACCGAGGGTCAGTTGTAAAAGGAATAAAAACCTTCGAAATTATGTTGCACCTAGTAAACCGAAAGAGATTAAAACAAGGAGTAATAGCATATTTAACACCTTGGCAACGGTGGGGAATTATAGATGCAACCATAATAAATGCTTCAGCTGTGCCCATTTGCTACATAAAGCCACAAAATGTAGAAATGCTGATAGAGCAAAATAGAGCAATTTATAAATTGTGAAACACACTATGTAATATATATGATAATGTGTGACTGTGGCATGAAGTATATTGGGAGAACTACCCCAGCTTAAAAGGAGAGTAATATCCCAAAAAATATATATCCAGTTTTGTAGACTTTAAAAAAAAATCACTATGCTCCAAACCCAATCTTTCAAACCGCTATGGTTTAAGAGATATAGGGATTCAAAGTTCCCCCCTCCCTCCCCTTCTCCTGATGTCAGCTGTAAAGCTGACAGCAGGAGAATCAAGTTGAATGACTCAAGGAGGCTCTGCAGCAGAGCCGAGATTGTGTTATCTATAAAGAATTCATTCACTGGAAAGATCTAAAATGTGTGCCTGGTTTGCAAGTACACTTTGTAGACATTTCCAATTAATGAATTCTTTATAGATGATGCAATCTCGGCTATGCTGCAGAGCCACCTGCTGGTTCCTTGACCAAGATCTCTGCTGTCAGCTAGATGCTGACGTCAAGAGAAAGGGAGAGAGGGGCGAACTTTGAATCCCAATATCTCTCAAACCATAGCGGTTTGAGAGATCAGGTTTGGCGTATACTGATTTTTTTTAAAGTCTACAAAACTGGATATATTTTTTTGGGACATCTGTGTCCCTTTAAGCAAGAGGATGGGGAAATATAGAAGGGGAATTAAGAATAACAGATGTGATCATAGTGTGCCCCCCCTTTTATAAATTGTATTAAAGGTGGATTAAAAGGTTTTAAAAAGATGGGAATAGAGAGAATAGATGCTACTGTTTCTAATCTATGAGTAGACTCAGAAGCAGAGAGTCATTTAAGGTGGATTAAAGAGGAACTTTCACCTATTAATAAGTCGTCATGTAATCATTAAGCATATGGTGACTAGCTTGAAAATACCTATCTTAA
The DNA here is from genome assembly GCA_037306005.1 of Rhinophrynus dorsalis. NCBI lineage: Eukaryota > Metazoa > Chordata > Amphibia > Anura > Rhinophrynidae > Rhinophrynus > Rhinophrynus dorsalis. The sequence continues at coordinate 183,251,023 of CM074722.1, forward strand.
TTATCAAGAGTGGCAGATTCTAAAGAAATCTTTACCCTTTGGAGACCGGTAGCCAGGTAACAGTGCAGACATCTTGTTTGTGCACCTGCGCCATCAGTCCCGGTCTCTTGTAAAGCATTGCAGTGTGCCACATGGTAACCGGAATGGACTGATGGCACAGGCACGCAGACTGCACTAACCTGCCCGTCAGTCTCCAAAGATTAAAGATTTCTTTAGAATCTGCCACTTGTGATAAGTAAGACATGTATTTTCAAGCTGATCGCCATATGCTTAATGATTTCATGGTGAATTATGCTTAATGATTTCCACTTTAAAAGGTTTTAAAATGTTTGGAATAGAGGGAATAGATGCTACTGTTTCTATTCGTTTGAGTAGACTCAGAAGCAAAGAATCATTTTGGATATTTACATTAAACATTACTGGTTCCTATTGCTTCTCTCTTATGGTCCAGTGAGTATGATGGACATGCAGATGTAGATAAGTGAAAGATAGGGACCTTAAGGCTGTGAAAAGGTGCTCTTAGGTCAAGTCTAATTGTTCTCTAATTAAAGAACAATAAAGTTTTAGTTACTCTGTATATAACATGGCTTTTTAAACTATAATCTGTTTGGTCCCTGAAGAAGTGACAAGAGCCTTACGATATATATGGATCATATATGGAATACATTTAAGTTATAATAAATAGATTTTTTTATTATACTTTCCACCTATTGAAATGTTTTATTTTGAATTCGGAACGGAGCTGCAGTCCAAGCGTATTACTAGCATGGAACAAAACCAGTGCTTGTTTTCATATGTAGAGGCAAGATAAAGCCTCTCCTTCTAGTAAGTACCAAAATATTGGGGGGGGAGAGTCCCAAGTTCTAAAGTATTAAATTTGGGGCCACATGTTCAAAGAAGTAGCGAATTAGCTTTTGTCATTTTTAACATTATCAAAGTATTTCATATGTAAAGACAAAAATGTTGTATGCAATGACAAAAATGCCTTACCTAAAGACAAAAATTTTCACATTCAGAACTTTACTTTTTGGGTAACATACAAATTTTGTCTTTTGCAAGACTTTTTTTGCCATTTTCTTTCATTTTTTTGCCATTTTCTTTTCCTCTATATGACACTGGAGAATTGTTTAGCCATGCCCTTGCCCCACCCCTTTGCCTGGCAATTCTAGCGTTGTGTCGTACAAAATGGAGATTACTACTTTTTTGTCATATACGCTATAGAAAATATGTCGTTCATGCATACAATTACTTATTTTTGTCTTTCATACAACATTTTTTTGTCATTCCTTTGAACATATGGCCCTTAGAAGTGGCATTGCGCTCTTCTGTTTTTGTGCCTTGTATCACCAAAGATTATATCTTTATCTAGAATTGGTAACTATATACTTTCTTGTATAAAATTCTGTAAATCTTCTAGAATTATTATCACCCAATCTATTCTGGGATAAATAAGCAACTTTGCCCACTATATCTAGCCAATCTAATGGGGGCCACCACCTTGTAGCCATTTAGGCTGTGGTGTTAGCCCAATTCAGAAGCTATACAGAATAACTAATTGGCAATCCATAGATATAGATATTACTAAAGTGGGAGACAAGAGTGATAGCAATTTTAGGTCATACAGGGGTATCACGGTGCCCATGTTATTGCTGGCGACATTATGACTGTGCTTCTTCCTGATACATTCTTATTGACTAACGTGGTGTTGCTCCACCCAGTGTTAACCCTTAAATACAGAGCCCTGTCACTTTAGCAGTGCCATTTCGTGGTGTTTCCGTTACTAAGAGTTTGCTCCTGAATTTGTGTGTTTCCTGTGTATGACCCGGACTGCCTGACTACTCTGCCTGTATCGTTCCTGCTCTGTGTACCAACCCGGATTGGCTGACGTTCCTGCTCTGTGTACCGAACCAGCCTGGCTGACGTTCCTGCTCTGTGTACGACCCGGATTGGCTGACATTCCTGCTCTGTGTACCGACCCAGCCTGGCTGACGTTCCTGCTCTGTGTACCGACCCGGATTGGCTGACGTTCCTGCTCTGTGTACTGACCCGGCCTGACTGACATTCCTGCTCTGTGTATCGACCTGGTCCTGATTACTACCCTATCCTGTATCCAGTTGATGGCCATACTCCAGTTTCTCTCTGTCCACGGACAGATCCTCTGTTGCCTCCGTTGCTGCTCTGGCAGCCAGTTACTGTGACCCGATCAGTATTGTGCCTCGTGATACGACACCCGATGTTGTAGCGTCCTTCGGTAGCACCATGGTACGCTTGACCTCTACTGCTCTAGCTGAGGTTGGTCTTTCCTGGGGACCTCAAGCTTTCTCCATACTGGTAGTCGATTCTAGGTCTGAGCGTTTGTTAACCCCTTGTGGGCTGATGCCTGGCTCATTGGGTACAGTCATTGCAGTCGCTGATTGGCGTTACTCCGTACCTCTGTGGCAGTCCTCCTTTGGCAGCTCCTGTAGTCTACCATTTGTCCAGGACCTTCGTTGCTGTCGTGGCCTTAGTCGCCATTGTGTCACTCTCTGCGTAGAGAGTGTACTAAGGGCCATTGTACTATTAGGGCCTGCCTGTCCTCCTGGCCTAATATTAATCACACTATCCGCACTTTGGTCACACGAATTGTACCTGACTTGTGTCAGTATAGTATTGTATATATTATACTGGACCTGTGTGGATACTAATAACTGTAACCTGACCTGTGTCAGTATTGTATTGTATACATATACTGGACCTGTGTGGGTATTTTGTACTGTTACCTGTCCTGTGTCAGTAGTATACTGTTGCATACTGGACCTGCGAGGGTTATTCTATTACTGTGGTTCTTCAATAAAATTGCATTTTACCTAAACCTTCCGTGTCTGAGTGTCCATAAAACCATTACAAGGGGTAGGTAATGCTATCTAGATACTATCCCCGTCACAAAATAATTTTTGTGCTGTAATTACCTGCAGAGCCACATGTTTTATTGCGTGTATAAATATATATGATATTGTTGTTTCTGACTTGATCATTGTTAATTCTTTGATCTGGTGATTTCATCATTAACCCTCTGTTATTGTTATCTGGATCTTTCCCTTATATCTCAGTTGGTGTGTGGTTCCTTTCTCTTTCTGTTTTGATTAACCCTTGCAGTGCTGGTATGGTGTAATAAAAAATATACTTCCCATTAAATCATTATAGTTTATATGACTAATGGATATAACTTCATAGTCTTTGCTTTTCAATAAACATATATTGTTCTATGCATATGATTATTATGTGGGGAAGGTAAACTGGCTGCAGCGCTCGGCTTTCTCAAGTCAAGCTGGTAAGTCACAGGTGTTTTGAAGTCCTTACCTTATTGATGCTGTGAGCCCTGGCGTGTTTTGCACACAACTTGGTTTATGGCTGAGAAGTATATTCACAGCTTTTGTTTCATCCAGGAGGTAAACAGTGAAAACAGTAGATAAATATTTAAAACTAGTATGAAAGCCCGTATACACAGGCTAAAGTGCACCCAGCTGCCCCAGAGCTGGGAGCAGAGAGAGGACATGAGCCATCCAGAGCAGGGCAGCGCGTTTGTCAAGTCTGTACTGCACATGACTGTGGTCATGTGCAGTAGTGACTCGCCGAACGCGCTGATCCTTAGCGGGGAGCTCCAGACGACTCACAGCTAAGCTCCTTTGTGTGCGAAACCACACATGCACAGTATTGACTCTCTGCTGCGCATGTGCTGTTACAGCTCACAGTGAGTGACGCATTCTACCACTTTATGTAATAGGATGCTATTTATCTGATCTGGGACATTTTGTCTTCCAGATAATATTTTGCACGTGTTATCAAAGGTTTGACATCAGACTTGGCCATATTGAGCTCATTTCACATGATAAAATCATCTTCCACATAAATTGTGATCGTTTTATACAGGTTTTGGAGCAGATATTTATATATGTTATATAAACAACTGTATGATTATTATTAATCACTAGGAACAATTAACCTTTGCTATGCTGCTGTGTTCAAATATTACTAGGTCATACCTCTGGATACATATGTGTAAGGTTTAACTCTATATATGCTATACACAAAAAATGCTCATTGGACTTAATGAAACATATTATTGATTATAGAGAAAAGGAATTGCACAAGATTGAGGAAAAAATTAAGGTTGCATATAAGAATGTTGAAAAGTATTCAAATACTAGGGAATTTCAAAGTCTAGATATAGCAACAAATGAAAGTGTAAATAAAATGGATATAGAATTAAAAACCAGGAAACTAAATAAATTGAAGAGAGATGAGGGGGATTACCAACAACCCAATTTTAAATATGGAAGACAGACAAAACAATATACTGCACAGGGAGGGCACAATAAACAGAACAACATTCAATATAGCACTAAATATAAATTTAGTAGGAAAAGAAACAACCATCTGGATAATAGCCAAAAGGAACATCAATGTCAGAAGGAAATTGAAAATAGTATAGAAATTGGGAAAGATTTAAAACAAACCCCCAATAGCAATAATAGATTTGATGTTTTGTCGGTAGAACCAACATTGGAGGATTTAATAGAGGAGATAGAGATACTGAATCCTGAAGTAGTAGAAAAGGACATCAAATTGGGAGGATCTAAAGATCCTAGAAACAAACAGGGAATACCCTAGTTAAGAACTCTAAATAGTTTAGAAAATCTTCAGATGAGAATAGAGGGAGGGGATAGAATAATATCACCACAACCTCAGATCTTTTTTAGAACAAGTAGTGGCGTCAACAAGCAAACAGAAAAACCCAATCCAGGAACTGTGGGAGAAGAAAAGACAAAATCAATACAGAAGAAAAAGGGAAGATAAAGAAAAAGAGGATGTAGAGGAGGAAAGGGAAAAGAAAATATCAAAAATGAACCAATTCCAATAGGAGAAACAAGAAATGGGATCATAAAACTTTCTTCTAAAATTATCCCTACAAATCAAGTTTCCCTATTACAAAAGGGTTTGGCTTTTGCACCAGACCAAGAATCCAATAGCTTCAACTTCTTTTTGGACCTCAATCAATTTCAATGTAAGCTTACTCTTAAGAGATTTTTAAAATATCAACAAAAGAGATCTGAGAAAGCTGCTATAGATTTGAATTTAGGAGATGGTCCAACAGAAGTATTTGACACAAACAGGCTAGTATCTATGGGGGATCATTTATTAGAAGGAAGGAGTATGGAGGAAGAATATGCAGAATGACAGGAAGGTACATCAACATTTGTAAGTTTCAAATGAAAATCTAAGTTTTACCCTCCAAATTATAAGGAACCATTCATGGAAACTTTTTATAGAATGGTCCTAAAAGACTATAATAATATGATTAAAAATTCAAGAAATAAAAATAAAAAAGAAGATTGGGAAACCTAACAGGAAGAGAAACTAAAGCTCTACCGGAATTAAAGAAAAATGCTTCAGTAACCATTCGTGAAGCAGATAAAGTGGATCCCTTGTAATACAAGACACGGAACAATACCTTCGGGAGGGACATAGGCTTCGGGAAGATAGAGATTCATATCAAATTTTGGACTTTGATCCAACAAAGCACTATATACAGAAATGGAAAAGGGGATTATAAATCAAGATGAATATAATTACATTTTTATCCTGAATCCAAGTTTAGCCTTTTATTTAATCATATCCCCAAGGTACATAAAAGGATTATTGATCCTCCAGGGAGACCCATAAAATTTGGGATGGATAGCCTAACATCAAACCTATCATCATATCTTAATTTTTTTTCTCCAGAAATAGTAGCCTCAAATCCTATATTAGAGACTCACAGCATGTAATATATAAATTATCTCAGATAACATGGATTACTGAGAATTTCATATGGGTAACTTTAGACGTGACATCTTTATATACGTTGATTAAACGCAACTTGGGTTTGGAAGAAATGGCTTATTTTTTAGATCAGGATATTAAAGTTTATCCTTAACCACATTTATTTTACATATCAAGATAGCTTCTATTTACAAACCCAGGGTACAGAAATAGGTTATTGGGAGGAAGAATCAATATGGTCCCATAACCCGTGGAGGGCGAACCTCGTCTTCTATTGAAGGTTTATCGACGACATCCTCATTGTGTGGAATGGAGATCTGGTTGAATTACAGAGCATGATAAAAGCATTTACCAACAACCTGAAAGGAATAAAATTCACATCAGAAATTAATAGGGAGGAGATAAAATTCCTGGATCTCAAACTATACAATGAGGGAGACAACATTTTTAGTACCGTTTATGTTAAACCAGTATCCAAGAACAATTATCTGCATGCAAAGAGTTGTCACCTGGATAAGTGGAAAAAGAATATTCCATTTGGACAGTTCGGCAGATTGAGGTGCAATTGTAGTACAATGGAGGAATTTGAAATCCAGTGTGGCACCCTAAAATAAAAGTTTATTAACAGGGGCTATGTTGGTATCTCTCTGGATCAGGCCATTGTAAAAGCCAGATCCTTAAACAGGGACAGTCTGCTTATACCAAAATCGAAGAGGGTAGAGAATTCAAAATATCAAATGGTGTTTATTACACAGTACAATTTGTCTGCAAAACAAATACAAAGGATATTTGAAAAGAACTGGAACATCCTTAGGGAAGATCCTCTCTTAGTAGAGGACATCCCTGAGAAGAGCCCTATAATGTTCAGAAAAGCTAGGGACATTAGATCTCACATTACACCGAGGAAACCTAAAAAGATTGTGAAGGAAGGTCAATCCATCAAGACTGAGAGTGAGAATATAAAAGGAAATTTTAGATGCAATGTGAGATCATGTATGAATTGTACCTATATGGAAAATAAAGCCAGAACTTTCTGCAGTTTGTGTTCCTCTAAAAAGTCTTAGATTGAGCATTATATCAATTGTGGTACGTCATACGTGGTTGTGGAGTTAGCTATGTGGGACATACCACAAGGACACTCAGGGAAAGACTGGAAGAACATAGAAGAAACATCCAAAAAAACTGTGTGATCATAGTGTCCCCAGACATTTCACAGAGTGTCCGATGGGAGGGTTGAATAATTTTAGAGTGAAAGGAATAGATTTTATCTCTTGATCCATCACAAATGGATTCTCAGACTTGTGAAAAAGGGAATCCTATTGGATTTTTACCATGAATTCTTTAATACCGGGCAGTTTGAATGAGGAATTAGATTTGTGGAACTTGTCCTAAATTAGATTAGGTGGTCCACCTCTGTTTTTTGTCCTTCTAAATCCTCTTTTTTATTTTTCCATTTATCTACATTGTAGCAATGTATCCCATTAGATAGTGACAACAGTATCTGTTGTCTAACAAAATATTGGGACCATCCACATACCTCTCTCTGTGATTTCCAATGACAAAAAGGTAGAGTTTAGAAAATTATTAATGTATATATATTTTATTGATGTTTTAATTGTATGTGTATTTTGCATATTTTAACTATCCAAATACCTGGGTCTATTTTAGTATAGGGAAAGAGTATGGTTATTTGTTCTAATTTGGAAATGTTTATGTATGCGTACACTCTCGGTCTCACAATCCGCATTGCACTAGGGCATGAATGATAAACAAAATAAGTATTGCATTCAATAATTAATACAAAGATTAGTACTCCCGATCTGGTGCCATAAGGACTTATAAGACAAATTAGTTCAACCTCTAAGAGACCAAATAGAGATTGAACACCATGACATGGCATGCATTCCATGGATGGAATGCACGAGGAATGTGAATATACCGGGTGAATAGAAAGTGATGCACTACCCAGAAGTAGCCTTGGCGTGCAGGCGGACGGTGAGAGAGTCTTAACAACATATAAAAAAGGTACTTTTTGAATAAATAAGTAATTATTGAAGGAATATATTATTATAGCCCTTGTGAAAGTGTTGGATATAATATGAAACGCGTCAGGCGATCTACTTCTCATTGCGCTGTAGATTTTATGAATTTTATATTAATAAATTCTGTTTCCAAAACAACCCTTGGAGGTTTGTTGGCAATTGTTTGATTGTTGGAGGAGATCCTGGAAAGCTGATCATTAACTCTAGATGTACATGACGTTATCGTGGATCTGGTGAGCATCATATTATAGGGGGGCTTACTCAACACCCTGTATAAAGATTTGCTCTTAAAGGGGATCTGTGCCCTTTCTCTTTTCTTGTTGTTTTAGTAACTTTATATATGCCACGTATGTAAACTTGTTATATCATCTGTTACATTTTACCATATTTCAATTTAATACGTAACATATATGTATATATATTTATAGGACTTGGTCATATATATGAGATATATTACTGAGTCACCTTGTATTGACTAATACTTTGATTGCACTGATTACAAATTTATTACATTTGATATTCCAATAAAATTATGTTTTGCATGAATATATATAATTGATTTTTATCAATTTATTTATTTAGATTGTGAATTGATCTCTGATTAACGTAATTAAATACTATTGAATATTTTATGCAAGGAGTACAACTATATTTAGGGTCTCCTGTGAACTCTTTCCATGTGTATATCCTTGACAACACATGGCAATGTGGTAGTAAGTAATCAAATGCAGGGTGTCAGGGAGAATCTGCAGAAATACCATCCTGCTGAGGTGTTTGGTTACAGTAGTGTCAAGTGTTAAACATAAGAGCTGATGTGTCATTTCCATCTCTATTTCACAATGTTTCCTTACACACACTATGCACATTGCGGTTGTTAATAAAAGGTATAGTCTCTTCCTGCTCGTAAGGACAAAAATAGTATTGCACCACACCCATAATTTTAGAGGAGGTGAAAGTGGAGAAGCATAAATGGCCAACCTCTTCTCTATAGATGAACCTGCATTGGTGTGGGGGCTTGTTGTGTTGTTGTTGTTACCTCAGCAACACTAGGTTTAGTGGCAAGTAGAAGCTCCTTCTTACCACTGCTTGTCTTGTATCAGTGCTGATGATTCCAGCCCCATAGAGCAGCCTAATCCTCCCGCTGCTTAGTTGACTTAGTAGCAGCAATTACAGTAGTAGCAAATGCCAGAATATTACAAATGGCATTTGCCAAAACACCATCATGCATTGCTAGTACTAGGCCAGTAGGGCATACTTTTGTCCAGGCTGAGTCCTGTAAAACTATTTGTTCTCAGGGCTTGTTTTTTTGTTTTTATAGGCCTATAAACCATTTGTACTCAATAACAGTAAATATTGGGATACATGTGGAGCTCTTCTCCTCACAAGTGAATTTGGCACCCCAAAGAAAAATTATTCCATCCTAATATTGTTATTATTTCAACAGTGCTTTAAAGCACAAGGACACATGATGCACAGTTCAGTTTTAACAATAAAAACATTTTTAAAAATTGTTTTGTACATTTTATTGTGTTGACTACAGTGTTTGTATATATCGTCTTTATTTGCTACTTATGCAACAGATTATACAGTACCTTTTGAGTTTGGACCAGAGAAGTGGTGGTCTTTGTCAGGCTGCAGAGATGCAAATTTTCCCTCTCTCTCCACCTGTGGGCCACTTGTGTCATATTTTAACTTTTTATGTTTTTGGCAAGTCTGAGTCCTGCAAAACAATTTTTTTCTCAGGGCTTGTTTTTGGCAAGCCTGGGGCCTATAAACCACTTTTATCAGGGCTTGAGACTCGCCTGAGTCCTGCACACACAGATATTTCTCAGGATATTCTCTCTGTAAGCCTGCTGCGACTGCTGCTATGCTGGCTAACCATTATGTTAAGATATAAAAGGTGTATGGTGGTGGTGGACTGGTATTGTGTGATTGATGTATATAAAAATATATATATATATGTGTGTGTTTGTGTGTGTGTATATATATATATCATCATCATCACAATTTCTACACCAATTATTAGCATTATCATCTTTGAGTCTAATGAAAGCTTGCATTATTTTCTGACTACTGATAAACCTTAATCATTGGTCCGCTAGTGTTGTACTTTTTGCCAGACGTGCTGCCCCTGCTGCCAGTGCCACCATTTCTGATCCTGCAGCCACTACTGTTGTACCTGTTGCCAGACGTGCTGCCCTTGCTGCCAATGCCACCATTTCTGATCCTGAAGCCACTAGTGTTGTACCTGTTGCTAGTACTGAACCTGCTGCCAGTGCTGAACCTGCTGCTACTACTGAACCTGCCGCCAGTGCTGAACCTGCTGCCACCAATACTTTGCCTGCTGCTAGTGTTTCTTGTAGTACTCAGGGGGGAAGGAGAAAATGATACCAAGTGTGACAGCAAGGGACCCTAAATCACACTTGACATTCCCAATCAGGCCTGCCACTGCTAGTACTACTGCTACTAAAGTCCATCAGCTTGTTATCATTAGGAGTGAAGGAGGGGGTAAAGAACAATATCCTGATATTACTAGTGACTGTGAGCCTGAGAAGGAAGACTCTATGGCTGAACTTGATGTGGTTGGTGTTAGTAGTAGCAGTAATGGTGAAGCAGCCGGAGAGGTAGGGGAAACATTTTACAGCATTCAGACTAGCGGTCAAGGGAGCCCACATCATTCTCCTGACCCTAAGACTGGGAGTCCTCCCCTTCTCTTCACTACAGTGTCCAGGTGGAACATGAACCTGAGGAGGCCAGAACTGCTGTTGGGGGAGGAGAGCAGGCTGAGAATTAATACCACCACCACCAGCAGGAGCACAGATCAGCTGCCTGTGCCTGATGCTATTTCTGCTAGTGCTAGTCTGCCTTCTTCAGGTCAAGGGTGACATTAGGGGACCCTCTGTCACATTGCTTGTCACCTCCTCCAAGCAGCAGTGAGATGTCTGCAATAGAGCAGCAACAGCAACAACAGCATGTAGGGACTAGTGGTGTGGTGTGATGATGCTGGAGAAGCTGAGGTGGAAGAGACATTGATGGCCTTTTTAGCAGAAAGTGAGAAGTAATGGGAGACAGGAATGAGGATAGGCATCACCACAACCACTAGCAAGGACATCTTGGAATTAGAGGAATTTACAACTGCTCTAATTCCTTCTGATGCTGAGATACAAGGGCAGCAGGATGTTGAGGAGCAGGCTAGTGTGCCTCAGACTACCAGGGACACAGTGATAATGGGGTCAACAAGTGATGCGGGACTAGGACAGGTTCCACTTGCCAGCAGTAGCAATACTCCTGATCCTAGTTGCAGTGCTGACTCAGAGGCAGTAGCAGCAACAGCAGCAACATTATCCGCTGCCACAGACATTGAAGGGGAATATGGAGGACGAGAAGAAAGAGGCCATTCTTCTCCACCTTTCCCCTTCCCTCTGAAGTCATCATGGGTGTGGGACTATTTTTCTGTTGGGGCAGGCACAGTACAGTCATCAGAAACGGCACTGTGCACAATTTGTGTCAGTGAAAAGAGGAAAGGAGGGAACACACCTTGGCACAAGCGCCCTCATATCACACATGAAACACAGACACCATGACATTTACTCCAAACATGTTAAAGCCAAACACCCACCTCAGAAATCAAGAGACACTTTTGCTGTCCCTGACTCACCAGAATGGCAACAAGAGGTGAGGTGGAGATCAAAGAGGAGGAGGAATAGAACAGCCCAGGCAGAGACTGGAAGTTCCAGGACAAGTAACAACTAGATCGCCATCACCTTCTAGGGTAACTACATCTTCTGCCAATCCTCCTCATTCATTACCTCCCCTGCCAAATGATAGCCACTCTGTTGATGTTAGGATGTGGCAGGTCGTCTCTACCCATTGCACACTGTGTGGTGCACTGACCACACATGTCAGTGTAGTGGAGGAGAATCGCAATCAGTGCATCAAGCGGCATCTGAGGGCGATTCCATCCTGCAGAATATGCTAAGATGGTGTCAGGGAGGGTTCATCATTACTAATAAACTGTCAGCAAGTTGTCATGTGTCCTTAGCTGGTGTGGAAAAGGGGTACAGTGACAGTGGCAATACTTGGTTTCAGGGTGTCATGGTGTTTGGATACAGTTGTGCCCCCAGGTGTTATTTACCACACACATACTGTGCATATTGCAGTTTCTGAGGTGACCCACTGATCCTGCTCTCAAGGGAAAAATATATTCTAATAACAACACACCCATGATGATTTTGGAGGAGGGGCAGGTGGAGAAGATTTAATGGACAACTTGTTCTTTTCGTCACAAATACTGGGGGCTACTTATTCCATATTACTGCTATTGTTGATCCCATGCTCTTTCAGCTGCCTAATCATCCTGCTACTTAAACAACTCAGCAGTAGCAGTACGAACAGCAGTTGCAACTCAGAACTCAGGAGGACATTTGACAGTGGCAACTGGCCAACATGACCTGCTGGCATTAGGCCAGTAGGGTATTTTTATTTTTTTCTAAGGGCTTGTGTTTTGAAAAAAAATAAATAAATCAGTCCTACAAAAAAAAATTATTTTGGGGGGGTTGTGTCTAACAAGCCTAAGTCATACAAATCAATGTTTCCTTAGGGCTTGTGCCGAACAAGCTTAAGTCCTACAAATCAATGCTTCCTTAGGGCTCGTGCCAAACAATCTTAAGTCCTACAAATCAATGTTTTTTCAGGGCTTGGGCCTCTAATAAGTCTAAATCCTACAAAGGCCTCTAACAACAAATCAAACAAATCATCCTCTACAAAATACTCTATCAAGTCAAGTATCCACCCCAGTGGCAGCTTATGTCAGGGAGTTCCTGTCTCTGTCACTTTAAATACAAATGTATTATTTTATTTTATTGATTTATTTTTTTATTAACTGTCCCCCCCATAGCAGTCAAGAACCCCCCCAAAACAAATTCCCTGTTCAAATGATTCTTTCCCCACACCCCACCAACACAGGCTCCCTCATGCCCCTTTTATACTGTGCCTTTTGGGAAATAAAATATTATTTGTAATGTTTTGTGTGTAACTTCTATGTGCTCATTGATTTCAATGGGCGAAAAAGAGGAAAAAAGCCAAAAACCAGCACTGTTCGCAGGAAATTTTTCGCCAAGTGGAAAATGCCATTTTTTGCCGATTTCAGTTTTAGGAGGAAAGTTTTGCCCATCCCTATTGTTGATATTGTTGCTGATCTTTCTGCCGGTGTATTCTAAACCCTTTTGATGACTTTTTTTTCACTATGCTTTCTAGCATTTTTTTGGCTCTAACTTTTTCTTTTGCGTTCTCCAGAATGCAACCCTCCACTATATAATGCAACCCTCCATGATCTATAATCATATCTTTATATCCTTCGACAGAGAAATACTGCTGATCATGACTCCTTGTTATAACCCACTGATCACAATTTCACAGAAATTCAGACATTTTGTGTTTAAAGCGCACAAGGTGGTAAGAATGTATTCCTTATTGCTTTTAATAGATAGTATGTGAGGATCTTGCTCAAAGCATGCTAACATATCCTTGACCAGCTGGTTCATGTCTGTGTTGTCATTATGGCAGGATTCCTAAGCCATGTTCCCTAGGTTTTTCTGAAATAAATTTATCCATGGGAAAATTTCACTAATTCCCCCCTTACAGATTAACTAGCATGGCTGCCTCTTCAAAAGGTTTCAGCAGCTCAATTAAATCACATATTAGTTGCCTTTAGTTGCCATTGCCCAGGTGACAAAGAGGCTTCGTCCAAAGCCTTCCAGTTTTGCATTGTGTACTACTCTCTAATAACCTTATTTTGCTTGTACAAATGCTCTAGCATATATAAGTATCACAGTATCCCTAGTAGGCCTAGCTTATCCTGTGCTTCCTTTTGCTGTTGTGCTGTTAGCCGGCATGGAGGATGGCCACTTCCGCATTCCCGACATCTGCTGGAGTGGGCACTGTTACGTGTGCTTGTTTATGGGTCTCCTACTTATTTGCCTAATTGGTTCCCGCCTTTGTTTGCTCCTATATAAACTTCCTTGGGCCTAGGAGTCATGGCCCTTACGTGGTGTTTCTGCTAGTAGCTCTTGCGTTCTTGTTGTGACCCATGCCTGACCTCCGAAAATGATCCCATCTTGTCTGACTACCCACATGGGTATGGGTTCAGAGAACCCTGCAGAGTTCCACGTTACACTATAAGAGACAAGCAGACGGTAGACTTCTACTGGCTCCAGTGTTCCAGGTGGGGGAGAGAGAGTATGGCTGTCCTCCTGCAACATCCATCTACAGGTACCTTGTAAAAAGCTGGGTCCTCGATTTTTTGGCCCCTTTCTCCGTAGGATCAACCCTGTAATCTATGACCTCGAACTTCCTACTAATAAGCTCATTTCCAATGTGTTCCATGTATCACTACTGAAACCTTTGTTCTGTAACTGCTATACTACCAATCCGGTCCATCCCAGACCTGTCCAAGTTGGGGGTCAGGAGGAATATGAACTACAAAGCATTCTGGACTCTTGCAGGGTCAGAGGCCAGGTACAATATCTAGTTCACTGGAAAGGATATGGGCCTGAGGAGCATTCCTGAGTCGTTAAGAGAGATCTGCATGTACCTGCCCTGCTCCGTGAATTCCACTCCCGCACTTCCTCTGGTGCTGGTCCTCTTCCACGGTGGAGAGGTCATTAAGGGGGGTGCTATCACAGTAACCCTAGGAAGCCTAGCGATCCTGTGCTCCCTCTTGCTGTTGTGCTCTTAGCTGGCATGGAGGCTGGCCACTTCCACATTCCTGACATCTACTGGAGCGGGCGCTGTTATGTCCACTTGTTTATGGGTCTCCTACTGATTTGCCTAATTGGTTCCTCTTTTTGTCTGCTCCTATGTAAACATCCTTGGGCCCAGGAGTCATGGCCCTTACGTGGTGTTTCTGCTAGTAGTTCTTGCGTTCTCGTTGTGACCCCGCCTGACCTCCGAATCCGCTCAGTATATGACCCCGGCTTGTCTGACTACCCATATCGGTTCTGACCTGTGGCTCTGGCTGACAAACTTACTCCGTGTAAACCCAGGCTTTTCTGCCTACCGACATCGGTTTTGACCTGTGGCTCTGGCTGACTAAGTCACTCCATGTATGACCCCGGCTTGTCTGACTACCCTCATTGGTTCTGACCTGTGGCTCTGGCTGACTAACTCGCTCCGTGTAGACCCCGGCTTGTCTGGCTACCCACATCAGTTCTGACCTGTGGCTCCGGCTGACTAACTCGATCCTTGAAGGCCTCAGCTTGTCTGACTACCCACATCGTTTCTGGCCTGTGACTCTGGCTGACTTTCTCGCTCCGTGTAGACCCGGCTTGTCTGACCTGTGGCTCCTGCTAACTACTTGCTCCATGCACTACCCAGCTTGCCTGACCAGTCGTCTCTGTGTCCAGTGACTCTGGTTTGCTCTCGCTTCTTGTTGCCTCCGGTTAGTGATACCTTGGGTGGAGAGTTTCTATCGGATACTGGTTCTACCTGTGCTCACCCAAACCTATTTCCAATATCCTCCGGTATCTTGCAATAGTGCAGTGCATAGCACAGTGTGCAGCTCTGGGTAGAAGCCTGGGGCCTAACGTTCAGTGGTCTGGGGTTGTGTGGGCTACTTTATTATTAATGTATATCATAAATAAAGGTGGTTATATTTTATCACTGTTGTCTGTACTTCTTTGCCTGAATACAGTGACAATAAGTTGGAATTCCACCTAGTAGGGACCTCCATTTTCAGGTGGTAATGGGGCAGGTTGTTACTCTTTTGTATGGTACATAATGCATTGAAAGCAGTGTAGGAGCAGCTAAAATGGGCACTGATTTTGTGGGGTGATATTCATAATCTCTCTCTGAGGATTTCAGATTCTGCAAGGAATCTAGTCACACCTAAATTTAGGGTATGGGCAAAGAAGCGTACATGCACTATATCACCTATTCTCAAGGAAGCCATTATGTTGCAGCCATTATCAGCAGGCACACAACCAGGTTTCAGGGAGTGGTGTACAAGCCATTCCTCTATAACCTGTTCTATGGCTTTGTGGGACTGTTTCTCAAACATCTGCATGCCTAAGTGGTGTGCCAATGGTATGGGCTATCCTGCTTTTGTCTTTTAATCATACTGCCAGAGCCAGAGTCAAGATTACTGGCTGTCATATGATGCTGCAAGCTAAAGTTGCCCTCAGGTAGTGGGACAGTGACACTCATCTAGTCTTTACTCTGTCCACTTGTTCGCATTTATGTTGTTCAGTGAATTTTCTTGCTGTATTAGCTTTCCAGCCCTTTGCCCACCACATTAACTACCTGCTTGCACAATTCTGGAACAGCCATCCTGGAAAAATAACTGCAGCTTGGGATACATTCCAGTGAGGACCTACACATGACATTGATTCTCTAAATCCTCGGTTTAAAAAAAAAAAAAAAAAAAAAAGAATATGGCAGCATGTCAACTTTGCCATTCCACAAGTGTACTTTCTGATTATTTTTTGAAGTTTTTGACTCCTTCCTAAGAACTCAGTAACTGTGGATTGGTGGTTCATGGGAGAAGACCTGTGTAACTTTATTACTTTAACAACATGACTAGAGGAGGTGGAGACAACAACATGTGGGGCAGTCTATGATTCTTGTCATCTCCTACACCAAACTCAGAGTCATATTCCTCTGCAGCATGAGCCATAGGTGTTATTTCAAGTGAAAGAACTCTTGGAACACTCTCTGACACATCAACATCACTACTTCTCTTATGTACATCAGAGCCCAGGAACTTTTAGGAGTGCTTCTGCTGCTGCTAGTTGTAGCACTTCTGACATGTTGATGGTGTGTCTCCCAGTCAGACATGTGGTTGTGCTTCAAGTGGGATCTCAGTGAGGAGGTGCCTAGGTGTGAGCTTGCTTTCCTCCCACGTACATGTTTTTTTTTCACAGACAACAGATAGTAACGTGCTTTGCTTTTGGATCATGAATGAAGTATCTCTTTCATAGACTGAAGGGTTGCTGAGGTGCTGCTACTACCCCTGAGGCTAGATGTTGATGCAAATGTACTACTGCTAGGTGTCACAGGTGCTTCACTTCGAACAGCAGCAGAGGCAGTCATCATAGCTAGAGTTGTGGATGCTGATAACTAGGGGTGACTTTTCAAGAAACAGACATTTTTTCTTTTTTGTGAAAGTTTTCTCCTATTCCAACAAATTGTTTGCCTATCTTTCCTATGGTGCTACTTTTCCCACCACATATTACTTCTTCTGAGGGCTGCAGTGGAGAAATAAGCATCTAAAAGTCAAAGGTGGGAGTCCTACAGTAATATATGCCTTGAAAAATGTGTTTCTGCTTAAGCGTTGTATTCATGTATCAATCATATGAATTTATGTTGGGGTTAACGGGACACTGCTGAGAGTCTCAGATCAATTGGACTTGACTGGTTCTTCAATTTGAATTTTGGGTTTCCAGTTGCAGCGAGTTACTCATCAGCCAACCGGTATCAGCTTTCTGTTTGGAGGCCAAGTTTTATTTGTATGTATCTTATCCTTCTGATGAAATGGTTTGTACCACGAAACATGTGGAGGAACTTTTAAATAAAACATTTTCTATTTTTTATTACTTGGTCTGCTGTGAAACAATTTTTTTCCTTTGAATAGTGAGATCCACAAGGATAGCAATAACATATGCTGTCTAACTGAGTTCCAGAACGATAAGAACTAGCATCCAAATTCCCTGCAAGTGCATAAACCAGGTTCCACCTTTTGGATCCTGGTGGATGATCCATGTGAGCACTGATATTAGTCAATTCTCATTAACTATTTATCATTTGAAAAAAGTATCTCTCTCCTCGCATCTTGTATCGCTTTGTGTTCCAATGCCCTTCCTGGTGTTATGGCGTTCTGAGTGATTGAGAGGTCAGCTTCAGGCAATCTTCCTGGAGGCAGAGTCAATATCAGGCCTTATTAGTCATCATATATTATTGATGACAATTGGAATATGTGAGCACATTTTCACTTAAATAAAAAATCTATCGAGATTGTAGCTGTATTGCACTATGAATCTCTCCCCTCTTTCTTGTTTTTGGTCTATATTTTGTTCTGAATGTAATAAATTACCTGAGTTCATATTCTCTGTCATGCTCTCCCCTGATGATCCATAAGTGCACAGTTAGCACATTTGTTCACATTGCTCCTAAAATTTCCGACCTGGGGTGTGAGAGTGGGACACACGGAGTGTACTGTTTTCTTGGGTCTACTAGGGGCTAAATAATTTCTTATATTATTTCCTTTTTATATATTATTTGTGGTTGTTTTGCACATTCCCCTACCAAAGGGGAATCCTATTTGAGAATTTCTCAATTTTTCCTATAATGCCTCTTATACATTTTGAAAAAGTGTTATATCCTGTAGTAAAAGAGACCACTCCTCTCTTATTTTGTTTTTTTACTTTTGAAACCAACACTGCGTCCCTAGTTAAGTTCCTAGCTTTCTCAAATGCTTTTCTTTATTCTGCTTTTATTCTTGTTTATTCTTCACTGTAATGTGGTAATTCTCCAGGGGTGGATGAGAATGTTATAGACAGGGATGTGTTATATACAGCACACATAAACAAACCATAAGTGACCTTTGCTAGAAATGTAGCCTGTTAAAATGCAATTTTTTTTCTTATCCACATTCCTCAAATCTCTCCAATATATCAATAACAAATTTATTTGGGGATATAAACCAGCAGGACTGAAATTTCCATACATTTCTTAACACGAATTGAAAGGCGGTATGGGAGTACCAGATATTACCATATATTACTGCTATTCAGCTATTAACCATTTGCTGGTATACTCTCCAAGCTAATCACTTTAAGATTTTGTATTCCTCCTTAGTCAGTCATTAAAGTGATGGGGTACTCCATGATTCCTATCGGCATTGCAGATCTTCCTCCAATGTTCTCCCACTCCTTCCCATAATGTGTGAACTGTACTCCCAACATAAAGCAACAAATATCCACAGGAGAGCACGTATATAACATTTTGTTCTGCAATTAATAAATTGCCTGATTTCATACTCTCTTTTCTCATGCTCTCCCCAGAACATACACACTTGATGATCCATAAGTACACAGTTAACACATTTATTAACATTGCAACCTGATCAGGTTCAAGAGAAAGATAATATCTCAATGGGAAAGTAAATAACCTTCACGGTACATGACTGACTACAATTACTTTGTAATGCACTTTTGATGTCTAGAAATATATTAGCTTTTGAGATTAATTTTAAATTATTAACACGGTGGTACAGAACTCCAGATTCCCTTCATAAAATATTTCCTTTAAAAAGTTATAAATGCTAGATATGCCATAGAGAT
Source organism: Rhinophrynus dorsalis (assembly GCA_037306005.1). Taxonomy (NCBI): domain Eukaryota; kingdom Metazoa; phylum Chordata; class Amphibia; order Anura; family Rhinophrynidae; genus Rhinophrynus; species Rhinophrynus dorsalis. Next base: position 183,270,203 of record CM074722.1, read on the forward strand.
GTGGGCAATATATTATGGGAGCAAATCCCATAGATGTAATAGTGCCACCTTAACCCCTACCACAAATGTTAGACTGCTGCCCCAAGACACTTGAATTCACATTTATACAACAGCAGCTGGAGACATGGGGGTTACTATTACAAAGGAAATTGTCATCCCACTGTGCAATATATCTAATATGTCCCCATCACTCCAGTGTACTTTTGAGAGTACTGCTGCTAGTCATTGCATATGATTACTAGTCATTGCATATGTTCCGCAGGCATGTCTCCTGATCAGACCTATGGTTGTGCTTCAGGTGGTTTGTATCATATTTTGATAGAGTTAACAGATCTACCTTTTGTATAGTGTGTGAACTATCTCCATACTGTAGATTTCACTAACTGGGACTGCTACTTATTAAATCTTCTGTACTACTTGGGTAAGATGCTGCAACAGATGTAGTAGGCTGCAGCAGCAGAAGCATATAGCTAGTAGGGCTGTTGATACTGACCTGTGTTACAGCTTAGTCGGTAATACTGATTATGATAGGGTGGAGCTTGGACTTGACAGCGGTGACATTAATGATGATGTCCCTGATAATGACTGTGTATTTTATGCATGTTTACTTATAAATACTTTCCAGTTGATTTTCCAAAGTACTTATAAACAGGCATATTGCTTGTTTTCAGTGGTTGAAGAATGAGTATTTTTTTCAGCTAATTTTTAGTCATATCTCTTTCACTCTCTAATTGAGCTATATCTGAAGAATGGGAGGCAAGGAGAGACATATTATAAATTGACCATCCTCATCATCAGATTCATCACCATTACCTTCATCATGAGGAATTAGGGCATCAGCAGTATCCATACAGCAACACCCTCCCCACTACTTACACACCATTGTAGCTTCACCATCATCATCAGTAATTAGGGCATCAGCAGCATCCTCCTCACTTCTTGCTTTTTGAAAAAGTTTTTTAAATTTGTGCCTTAAGATTTATAGAACATTTATTGCTAATTAGCAGCAGGTGCTCACTGTCATTGTCTAATGTAATAGCTGTATCACTGCTATATCCTCCTCAACTATTGCAATAGAATGAGACTCATCATGGTCCTTAGTGTTAAAAGGCTTAGAATTACTACTGTTGGATCATCAGACTTTATCGCACAAGCCTCACAGCCATGGCCATGGTTTGTGTTTTATGACTTTACTACCACCAATATGTCCATATATTCCTCCTAATCCTACTCCTTTCTCCTTACCCCTGCCATTATGTTTGGGGGAACTTAATGATAGCAGTGCAGTGCTTTTATTCTAAAGTACACAACAGAGTTTTTAGAGTTTGGAGTAGTATTTTGTCCTTCAGGAAATAATGAATGTTGTATTTCATGTCTCTAGAACATGTTCCTATGTCTCTCATTTCAGGTGTAGGATCACTTGCCTGTCATCTATCAGCCAGATATATTTATATTTGGGGTTTTTTTTTCTTTTAATTTCTTTTTTTACTGTATCTGTCTGTCACTGCCTGAGTCACTGTCTAAAAATTCCACCCACATTCCCTGAAAGTCCATCTTCTCCTCTTTGCCTGTATGCCACTTTCAGAAACTTTATCTTTCTTTTCCAGGGACTGTGTATGAAGTATCAAAATCAGTCAGTCTCAGCTGAGTCTCATGTTTAGCCATCTTAGATAAGAAGGTTCAGTTAAATGTCTTACTGTTACTTATCAGTCAAAAAGGTTTATTTATGTGTTTTTTATCTTGACTCTCCTTTCTCACTTTACACCCACAATGAAAGTGCCCCACTTGCCAGGAGAAAAACTAGCTACCACTAATACTCCTATCCAGCTCCCTCTCTTTACCTGTCTGCCTCTACCTAGCATGAATGCTACACATGCTTTTTCTCTCTCATCCAAGTCCAGATTGACACCCCCTTTTATTCCAGTGAGTATACACAACCAGAATGCGTTTGAAAAACTTCACATGGGGATTACATAATACCATTCAATTAATTTCAGTGAAAAAAGTTGAAAAATTGCACTTTTTGAGGGAATTACCATGAAACATAGGAAGTATTTTCCATGTTTCACACTTGAGGCAAAATGTTTTGCTCATCCCTACTCCATTTGATATATTTTTTTTTTAATAGATTTTATTATCAGATTGCTCCATATACATCTCAAATACAGAAAAGTACAGGTATAATCGCTCAAGTACAGCAAAAGTATGTAGATGTTTATAACAATGAAAAGAACATATGCATATCAATAGGGCTCACAGAGCCAACCTGAGTTTTTTATTATTATTATAACCTCCAATAACCCAAACACCTAAAATCTAACCTAACCTAAATCTCACTATACCCCAGTTCCCAGATTCCTCTCTCTCCCAAGCCCGCAGCACCCCCCCACCCGCCCAACAAGTTCGCAAGTCTCAGCATGGACAAGGTTCATACATAGTATTTTTTTTTGTTTTTTACACACATATACATATATATATTATACATATACACACATACATATATATATATATATGTCCCCGGTGTACCGCAATTTTGCTCCATACAGTACATTATCAATTATTCATCACAGCCATCCATTCAGCAATCGATCATGACCTCAATCAAACAGCACCAGTAAGATGTATATCCTCAGGTGCCACAGTAGCATCCGCTCCACTCGTCCACCAATTCTGCCGTTTACCTCAGATCTTATGAAACTTATTTGGGTTACCCCGGTGTAAATAAACCAATTTATAATGTGGAACGCACTGTAGGACTAGGTTTATCCATGCCCTACAATTAGGAGCTCTACTCGATAACTCCATTTGATATTTATATTTTTCGTAATATTTTATACTAGTTGAAGTGCCCGTTACATGGGCCACAGTGCCACTGTCAGCCGGTCACAGGGCAGTCATGCACAGTAGAGACTGCACACACCGCCGCTGATACAGAGCTGTACCTCTGTATCGGCCTCATCACAGGCAGTCTCTACTGAGCATGACTGCGTCGTTACACACGTTTTAGTGAATTATTTTATAGGATTGCTGTGGTTTGAACATTGAAAGTATATATTAAGGGAAATTAATTATTCTTGTAAAAATTTAAGCCAACTTTTAGATTGTCCTAAGGATAGAGCTCTATAAAAAAGAAAGTTATTCCAGACATATAACATTGAAGAGGCAGAAATGTGAGGAGATACTGTAAAATGAGAAGAACAGAACTTTTTAACTATCTGTACCAATTTAATCTGTACAGTATGTGAAATAATGGCAGTGTGTTAAAGCATTTGAGCTTTCAGCAAAGATACATTCTCTATTAAATATAGATGATATTATCATAGCTCTAAAACCTTGGCTAATGTATTTTTCAATTAGAAAAGCATTATGTTGATAAAACTAATTGAGACCCAAGAGAATAATAAATACGAAAAAAATCTTCCCACACCTACTAGGCATATCAAGAAGGGGGAATCGTGTACTATAAAGTAAATCGTTAGTAATTATTTATGTAATGACTATGCACACAAACAATGTTTGAGTTAGTGTCAAGTCATGTTAAGTATGGCTCAAAAAAATATATGACAAAGGACTTCTAAGTTGTGTGCGAGAAAAGTGAAACTATTACTAACTCAGTATCAGTATTTTAATATACGCAGTTGTACATTATTTTAATTATTACAAGCACATATGACATTTTGGGATAGCTAAATATTTAGGAGCATTTGCCCATTTGTATAAAAATGGAGTGCACCATTCGGGACAAGTAAAATCCTCTTTTAAATCAATAAGAATTCTTATTTGTCCCCTATGATGAAGTTGGTTTGCTCCAGGATTATGCCATTCCACTTTTATACATATGGTTCATTGTTTATAACTTTTACATCTTTATGCATTTCTGTTTAATTGCTTTTATACTGCTTAAAGGGATAGTAATGTTTCACAAAAACAGCAGCTCCAATTAAACTTCATAGTATTTGAGCCATAGAGTGTGTTATTTCAATACTGTCAGAGTTGTAGTTCAAGAGTAATTGAATGATAAAGTTTCCCCCTCCCGCCCCTTTTCCCTAGTGTAAGCCACCTCCCCACAGATGTGGAATCTGGTCCATAGACCAGATAGCTCACAGCAAGGAACAATCTTCTTACTGTGAGAACAATGAAAACTCTGCCCCCCTTGACAGGTTTTCAGCTTTTTTCCTTATGTTAATTGAAGATTGTCCCTCTCTGCAATCTACCTGGACACACCCTGCTGCTCTGAGGTGAACAGTGTTATTTCAGTAAAAGGGGTGGGAGGGGGATACTTTATCATTCAATTACTCTTGAACTGCAACTCTGACAGAATTGAAATAACACTCTCCAAGGCCCAAATACTGTGATGATTAATAAGAGCAACTTTTATTATGAAACATTACTATCCCTTTAATGTAATCAGTACTGCAGAAATCACTGAATATTTGCTTTGAAATGCATCTCTCTAGAATCCATGAGGTTACAGAATTCTGAATTCCCATGGCTGTGGTTAAATAAAAGGTCAAATGTATTGCAATGCGTCATAGGCAATTCAAGGTTTTCCAGCTGGTCTCTAGTATTGCCCTAGGTAATGTTTATGATCTAATATCGCCAAAATGTATCTGCTTCTTATAAAGGTCAGGCAATTGGAAGAAACAATAGTATCCATTAAGGAAAGCGAGTCTGTCTGGGCATATTTACTTCTTCATAGTTACTTTTAGCTTTCTAGTGCAAAAAAATCTGTCCTTCGGCACAGTTTTTGTACTGTCATAAGTATTTAGATCTTTAAGGTATTTTTGATATTTAACAATAAGAACCACATGTTTAGAAGAAAGCTATAGGAACATGGTTGTCAAATCCATTAATCATTGATAAAAAAAAAATGTTAAGGCTGTAATGTCAGCAAAGGATTATTTGTGCCTTGTTCTATAAAATCTATTCAAACAAGTGACCGATTAGGTCAGCTTGTCCTCTTGCCTTGGGATTTTAAAGAGAGGTTGACACTTACAACTATAATCCTTAAAATACTGCAGGCTGCGTGTAGATATATGATTGGAAGACCACGGGCAACAGCTATGTAGTGTTTAGCTTGCAGCTGTCATTATGACAGGTTCACAGGAAAAAAATCAATATAAAAATACATGTTCTGTAAAGCAGACATGTCCATCATAAGGGAAACAGTTCACAGCAGTTAAAAGGTGCCTGACTTTCCTATAATTGAATAACAACGGCTTCTTGTAACCAGAATGGTCAGGTAAATGTGCATAACTTATTGCCTGAAAAAAGTAGTTATTAATTTACAATTACAATTAGTACATTTAATTAGGACATTTTAGGGTTAAACACATATTGCTCATAACTCATTAGACAAAGAACCCATTTCTCATTCATTTTAACACATTCTATATTACAAAATAAGTGCTAGATGTACTGCTTTATTCATCAAGCTAAAGAAATGTAATTCTGGTGCAAACCCGCAGCTCTATAGGGGAAAATAAACATTCACATTGATTTAAATGGGGCATTAACCCCTGAAATCATACTGAGGTTTCCAAAGTATTGCTTCTCAATACATTGGAGACCTCTCAACATACAGAGGGTTAAACTCCCTGTTTAATTGAAAACTATGACATGAATAGTGCTGTATCAACTGCACTTTAAGCCCAAACAGACCAGTGGGGGTATAGAACAAGGGTTCTGAAAATAGCCTCCCTAGGGCTCCCATACTGGTTCCATGAAAATATATTAAATTGTAAAACTGAGATCTCTCATTGGGCTGCAATCTCAGTCCCCATAGAAACCATGATTTGGGCTGTGGAGAACAAGGGCTTTTGGAGGCTGCATGCCATCCATGAAGTTTCTGCCTGAGTGCCACATACAGTACTTCCTGATAACATACCATCCCACTGATGGGGTGGTGACTGGGGCAGTCTTCTAACAACTCTCCCCGCCCCAAATGTCTGACAGTAGACAGTTTGGGGCTGCACAGTGCAAATGAAGTAGACTTAGTAAAGCATCATAATTGCCCTTTAAATCTGTGAGAATTTGTGAAATTCTTACTTCACTCCTATGGTGCAGTTGGTTTACTCCAGTACTGCCCTGCTTTATCTTAATGAATAAGGCCTGAAGTATTCTTTCTCCAATGCAGAACATTAACTAAAAATGCATTTCATCCTTCAGGTGCTAAGGCGATGTAATAGATTGTAGAATTCATTAGTAGGGATGGGCAAAAACTTTCTCCTCAAACCAAAATCAGTGAAAATGGGACTTCCCGCTAGACGGTGCAATAGATTGTAGAATTTATTAGTAGGGATGGGAAAAAACTTTCTCCTTAAACAAAATCAGTGAAATTGACATTTACCAGTAGGCGAATCATTTCCCATGAAAAGTGCAGTTTTCCCACTTATTTTTTGCCTAGATCATTGCATTGAAATCAATCGGAAGAAAACATTTTTTCCCACCACATGAAAGTTTTCTCTACTTTTCCTACAGGCATATAAAAGGGTGTCAGGCTCTCACAGCATACCATTCTGTGTTTGTGAGAGGAGAGAGCAGCATGTTTTTGAGCTAGAGAAGATAGGCAAATAAAGGTGAATTGACACTTAGTTTAGCGAGTCTTTTAGAAAGGACATTTGTTCTCTGTATTAGGGAAGTCTGGGGGCACTTTGTGGGAGCAGAAGGGATTGGCCCCAAGTACTCCAAAATTTGGTGTGACTGACTAGCAAGACACAGGCAGCTGGGGTCCAGTCTCTGTGCTGGGGAAGTCTGAGGAAAGAAGTTGATTTTTTTTTAGTTATATATATATTTTTTTGGAAAGACTGTGATAATATAGGGTGGGCAACTTAAAAAAAATAATAAAAATTAAAATAAAAATTAAACAAATATATATTTTAGGTGACACACAGCTGACTGGGAGCCTGACATGAGCTGTGTGACTGAGGCAGACTTGATAGACAGCAGACGACATTGAATATTTTGTTGAGAGCCAAATCAAGACATCACACTCTATAAGTTGTGTACTGTAGAGAGTAAAAAACATACACAGTGGTTGAATAATGTCCAGCAAACTCACAATGGGCAGGGGGAGGGGGAAAGTGGAGAAGAGCAGGGACATGGGAGTACAGTGGTAGTTCAAAAACTAACTGAAGCCATGGTTGATGCAGCTTGTCCAATAAATGATGATGATCCCTCTCCTCCCAGGGAGTATGCAGTTTTCCAAGGTCCCAACAAAAGTTCCACCACCACCAGCACCAGTATAAAACAAAACATATAACAAGAACACTGAAGATGACAACTAGTCACATTCTAGTGTTGATGATGGCATTGGCATAATGGAGGATGGTGTAGCAGCTGAACCAACTGCTGCATCTGACAGTGAGACAAATAAGCACAATACACCTGTCCTCAAAGTAGTAGTGAACTTTGTGAAAGTAAAAGTAAACAGACATTGGTTGACACCTCTAAAAGCGTAGAGTAATATGAGTAGTGGGCAAAAAGTGGCGGGTGATGCTGAGGATGACCTTATGATGACTTATGATGATGATGTACATCTAGAATTTATCCCTCCAACATTCTCCTCTTGTTTGGATACGGATGAAGTTGAGAGTGAGAGAGATGATGACATGGACAGAAAATTAGTAGAAAAGCAAAGTCTCAATGTTCCACCACTGAAAAGGAACACTGTGTCTGTCATTAAACTGTTTGAGAAAACCATTGGAAACTCTTACCCTGGACAAGCAAAGATGACAAAAAGTACACAGTGATCCTGTCAGTCATCATCAGCATCATTACTGTTTCCATGTCCAAGTCCCACTCTGCCACACACACACACACCCGTGTTGAGTAACCAGCAGCAACAACAACAGCAACACAAGTTATTAACATCCACAACCTTAGATATGTTGAGTGACTCTGCTGCTGGTAGTGCTGCATCTTTGACACCTAGTAGTAGTAGTAGTAGTAGTAGTAGTAGTAGTAGAATTGCACCAACAACTAGCCTCAGTAGTAGTAGCAGCTCCTCAGGAACCCCTCAGTCCATGAAGTCCACTGTATGGAGAGACTTTTCTCAGGATTCAAAAGCTATGACAGTGAAAGCCAGGCCAAATGTATTAACAACTGCACAGATGATGAGGAGAAGTGATGTGAAGAAGGGTTGCTACCATCTACCAGAGTTGGGACCACTGCTATAACCAATAAGTAATGTGTATCAGTAATCTGAGAAGAAGGATAGTTTGCATTTGACACAAACATGATAATGGTAAAAAAACTGCTGTAGGAATATATATATCAAATTCAAAGTGTATTCATCAATGTTTAGGCTGCCCAATGGCCATCTGATGAAGCAAGTTATAGCAAGTTGATCCAAATACTCCAGTAAATGAATATAAATGCATAACTTTCTTTCAGTGCTGAAAAATCTTGAGAATTTTGCTCACCCATGTATAACACACATGTGTAAATTTTGCCCAAATTTATAGGGAGAAATTAAGTACCTGAGTATATTAAGTACCCATGATTGCTGCCTCCCACAATAATCCAAAACCCATGACTGCAGCCCTCATAATAGTGTGTGTATTGGTAGCTGAGTCCTCCTCCTTCTTCCACCTGTGGTCTAAAAAAAACAGCAGATTAGCTTTATGTCTGTAGTAGTCAAATGCATCTTCTGAGTGCCCCTTCATACCATCTCCCAAGTGATTGTACAGTCTGCAGAATTAATCTGGAAGAAAGGCAGGGCTGATCCACCTACACGCCTCAAAAGAGCTACCAACCACCAGGGGGTCTCATTGTCATGTAGGCACCTATTGCCCACACCAAACATATAAGATCCCACTCTGAGGGCATTGTCATCCCACTGACATGTCACTAACTGATCAGTCTTAGATCTAGAGATGAGATGTTGCATAGCTCTTGGTGTCCACCCCATTCTGCTTGCCTGCATGTCAAGCAACCCCATCCACTGCTACCAGCTCCCCTACCCTTTATGTAAAGGAAGAAAAAAACACGGAATAACTTTCCAGTGTGAATGGTAGAGGCCAAACAGGAAATTAATTTATGTCCTTCCTAAAAATTAATAATGTTAGATGATTTTAGGATCATGAGAAAGAGGTAGACTAATTGGGTCCTATTTTGTATGTTTTCTTCAAAAACAGGGAACGTTTTGGACAACAGGATCCATAGAAATCTAAAACAGCTGGCAAATATGCAATTCAGTCTCTGGTTTTCCACATAAAAGAAACCATAAATTAGTAATTATATGATCACTTATGTATTATACTTGATCTGGGAGGAATTAGAGCAGCAGCAAACTCCAGCAGCAGTGAACTCCAGAATGTCACCGCTGGTGGTGATGGTGGTGGTGATGCCCATCCACATAGGTATCACCACAAAAAAAGTTCTCATACTCTCCACACCAGCTTCTCAGCACCACCACCAGTGTCTTGCTGCTGTAAGGGATAGGGACTAGTTGGTGATTATGTCAAATATGAGGATAGGGGTGGGCGAAAAGTGAGAAAAATTTCCTGCATGACTTTCGCGGAAAACGGACAATTATCCATTTTTTTGCGAAGGTTTTCTCTTTTTCTCCAATGCAAAATTTTTCTCCTTTTCGCCTATTCCAGCAAATTTTTTGCCTATTCCAACACATTATTCTCCTATTCTAACACATTTTTCACTTAGTCTAACACATTTTACGCCTATTCAACACATTTTTCTCCTATTCTAACACATTCTAACACATTTTTCTCCTATTCTAACACAATTTTCTCCTATTCCAACACATTTTTTTCCTATGTTTAGTATGGTGCAACATTTCTCAGCACAATATTACTTATTCTGAGGTCTGTAGTGGAGAAATAAGTAGCTGGAAGTCAAAGTTGTGAGTCCTACAGCAATATATACCTTGAAAATTTTTTGCCTCAAACAAAAATCAGTGAATAATGGCACTTCCCACTTAGACAAAAATTTGTGCAGTTTTCCTGCTTTTTTCAGCTAGCTCATTGCATTGAAATTAATAGGAACATTGAATTTACACACAAGTCATAGCAAATAATATTTTATTTCCCCAAATCCATAGTATAAAAGGGGTATGTATCACAGTCTGCCTTTGAGGCTTAGTGTTCCTGTGCTTCCTACCTCTGAATGACCGCCGGCCAGCATGGCCTCCGGCCACTTCCTCATTGCTGTCATCAGGTAACAGGCACTAGCATGGATGCCTGTTTATGGACCTAATCTGGGTGGCCTAATTCTGTCCCTCCTCCTTCTGCTCCTTTATAAACCTCCTTGGGCCTGAGAGTCATTGCCCTTATGTGGTGTTACTGTTAGTTACTCTTGTGCTCCGTTGTGACCTGTGTTTATCTGAAAAATCTGCTTGTGTATGACCCCGGCTTGTCTGACTATGCACATCGGTTCTGACCTGTGGCTCTAGCTGACTAACTCACTCCTTGTTAACCCCGGCTTGTCTGACTACTCACATAGGTTCTGACTTATGACTCTGGCTGACTTACTCACTCCGTGTAGTCCCCGGTTTGTCTGTCCTACGGCTCTGGCTCCTATCTCACTCCGTGTATCCCCGGCTTGTCTGACCTGTGGCGCAGCTGACTACTCACTGTGTATGCTCCTAGCCTGCCTGAACATTAGCCTCTGTGTCCCGCAGCTCTGTCCGCCTCTCGCTTCCTGTTGCCTTTAGTCTACGGTACCACACAGTAGTGCAGTGCGTAGCACAGTGTGCAGCTCCAGGTAGGAGCTTGGGCCCTATCATCTGGTGGTCTGGGGTTGTGTGGGATATTATCATCACTATATCGCATATATTATTATCATTATGTATTCTAATAAAAGTGGTTATATTTTATTACTGTGTCTGTCCTTCTTTGCCTGATTACTGTGACAGTATGAGGGTATCTATGTTGGTGGAGTCTGGGGAAAGAATCAATTGAACGGGGAATTTCTTTTGGGGGGGTTGTTGACTGGTAGTGGGGGGCAGCAGTTAACAAAGAAATAAACTTAAAAAAAAATGAAATAAAATACGAAATTGGTACATAACATGACAGAGACATGGTCCCCATGAGGTAAGCTGCCACTGGAGCAGACTGATACTTGATGGGATAGAGTATTTTGTAGAGGATGATGTGTAGGACTTGTTGTTAGAGGCAAAAGCCCTGAGGAAACATTCATTTGTAGGACTTAGACTTATTGAGGCACAAGCCCTTAGGTAACATTGATTTGAAGGACATTGGCTTGTTAGCGTCACAAACCCTGAGGAATCAGTGATTTGAAGGACTTAGGCTTGTTAAAAACAAGCCCCCAAAATTGTTTTTTTATTGTAGTCCTTTTTTTAAAGAACAAGCCCTGAGAGAAAAAAATGCCCTACTGGCCTAGTGCCAGCAGGTCTTGTTGTGGTGGCCATTGGCAAATGCCCCGGTGTCATTGAAGAATTTATGAGTGCTGTTCTTGCTGCTGTTGCTGATTTGTTTAAACAGCAGGATGATTAGACAGCTTAAAGGGAATGGGATAAACAAAAGCAGTAACATGTGTGGTGGATGATCATGGTTCCACTTGCCACTATTAGCTCCAGTGATGTGCCTGAGGCAGTAGAAACATCACAACTAGCCCCCACCACTTCCGCTATCATGGAGAAAAGAATACGTTGGCCAGTAATGCTTCTCCACCTGCCCCTCCAAAATCATTGGTATGTTGTTAGAATATACATTTTTCCCTTGAGAGCAGGAACTATGCCTCTCATCAGCAACTGCAATGTGCACAGTGTGTGTGGTAAATAAAGGAAGGACTGGGAACAATTGGCACACCTGCATTCACATCAAACACCTGGAATAAATGTACCCAAACACCATGATGCTTAGGGACCCCAATGTGAAATCATCCCACTAGAAACCAAGTACGGTTTCTGTCATTATGCCCCTTGTCCTATCCCAATTAAGGATGCGTGACAACTTGCAGACAGTTTAATAATAATGATGAGCCCTTCCTGACACCAGCTCAGTGTATTCTGCAGGACTGAATCTTGTCAGATGCCACCTGATGTTCTGCATGTGATTATTCTCCACCTCATTGTCAAATGTGATCAAGGCACCACACAGTGTGCAATGAGTGGAAGTTATCAGGTGGTCGGATGAATAAGGTGGATCAGCCGAAAGATGAAGTTACACGATCTTCCCTTGCCCGACCCCTAGAGCAAAAAGGTGATAGTGAGGCAGGTGTTTCGCTCGCCATCGAACTTTCAGCCTCTGGCTAGATTTCTCTGTTCTTCATCCTCTTTGATTTCGCCTCACCTCTTGCATCACCAAGGACTTCAGGGGGGAGGGGAAAGCTGGAGAAGAATTTTCTTTTTCTTCTTCTCCTCCACATTCCACTTCACTGGGGCAGAGGATGATGTTGTTGCTCTTGCTGCTACTGCCTCAGAACCAGCATTGCAACTAGAACCAGAAGTATTGCTGCTTTTAAGTGTAACCTGCCCTAGTCCCACATCACTGGACCCCATTCCCACTGTGTCCATAGTGGTCTGTGGCACACTAACCTTCTCGTCTGCATCCTGCTGCCCTTGCAACTCAGCAACAGCAGGAATTAGAGCAGTAGCAAACTCAGCAAATTCCAAAAGCTCACTGATGGTGGTGGTGGTGGTGATGCCCATCCCCATCATTGTATCTTATTCCTTCTCAGTTTGGGCTTCATCACCAAAACCAGTCCCTCCTTGCTGCTGATGCTCTATTAAAGACATCTTGTTGGTTGGAGGAGGTGATGAGAAATGTGAAGAATGTGCCATACTGTCATACTTGCCATCTCTTGTTGAGCTGAAGAAGGCAGACTGTCAGCACTAACAGTAGGCACAATTCTGCCTTTTTCAGGATCATGTTCTGGTAAATGCAGTGGGGGTAAGGGGTGTCCCAGGGTCAGGGTAATGTTGTGGGCTCCTTTGACCACGAGTCTGGCCTCTCCGCGGTATGTCCCCTACCAACTCAGCATCAGTAGGAGGATCTATTGTGGTAAAGCTACTACTACTAACACCAAATGCATCAATTTAAGTCTCTGAGTCTTCCTCCTCACTAATAGTATGATCACCTCCTCCCCCTCACTCCTAACACTCTGTAGCTGCTGGATCTTCTTAGTACTAGTAGTGGCAGGACTACTTGGTGATGGCAAGTGTGACTTAGGGTCCCCTTCTGGACCACTTGGCAACACTTCCCCCACACGAGAATCACAAAACACCTTAACAGGTGCAGAAATGGCAGCATGCACAGGCAACTGATGTATCCTGCTCACATTTCTACCCTCTCCTTCCTCTGCCCTTGACACACATTTCTTCAACATCCCCAGGGGTGATATAGGGGGACTGGCCATCATTGGGTCTGGGGAATCAGGGCATCCAGACCCTTTCATGTTGTTAGTGGTCACTTCCTCTTCCTCCTCAGACTCACTAGACACATAAATGTCCTTCCCGCTCCTCCTTTTATTATTATTATTCCACTTGCTTATATTACTAGCAGTCACTAAGAGCATCTCTTGTCACAATGGGATCTTTCACCCACCCTTACTTAGGATTATGTTGGAAAAACCATTAATAGAATTATTCAATCAATTACTACTGACAGAAGTAATTCCAGAAGATTGGAAGTTTGCAAATGTAGTAACTCTTCACAAAAAGAGTATCGGGGAAGAGTATGGTAATTACAGACTAGTAAGTCTTACACCAGTAATGGGAAAATTAATGGAAATCATGTTAAAGGAAAGAATTGTGAAATATCTGAATTGAAATGGCTTGCAAGATCCTTAACAGTACTGGTTTACTGCAGGGAGATCTTGTCAAATTTGTTAGCTTTTTTTTTTTACTGGGTAACTAAAATAATAGACCATGGGGGTAGCAGCAGATATTGCTTATCTGGAGTAGTTACTTAATAGACAAAAACACCCCTTGGCATCATGAATGTGAACTAGCTTACCGTGTTGGCTTTTTTGTTTTAGTTTACTTTGGCCAATATCTATGCCCTTAAAGGGATAGTAATACTTCGTTTTAACTTTATTTTATTTTGTAGGCATTAAAAAAACATGAATAATGATATAAGTCTTATCTCCCAAACCTTTATGGTTTAAGAGATATTCACAAGCAAAGTGTCCCCCTCCTGCCCCTTTTACTGATGTAACACTTTTCAGCCAGGGCAGAAGGGAGCTGCCCAGGCAGACTGCAGAGAGGGACAATCTTCAATTAAGATAACGGAAAAACCTGAAAAGCTTGTCAAGGGGGGCAGGGATTTCATTGTTTTCAAAGGAATAAGAGTGTCCCCTTCTGTTATCTGTCCAGTCTATGGACTGCATTCCACATCTGAGAAGAGATTGTTTACAGTAGGTAAAAGGGGCGGGAGGGGGAAACTTTGCTTGTGAATACCTCATAAACCATAAAGGTTTGAGAGATAAGACTTATATCATTCTTCATGTTTTTTTAATGCCTACAAAATAAAATAAATAAAAAAAAGTTAAAATGAAGTATTACTATTCCTTTAAATCTGGTCATCTTGCTTTTTTCATCTAAGATACTCCAACAATTATATAAGATTGGTGAAATTTTTGTCTCCTAAAACAGGAGAAAAATGGAACTTCCAGCCAATCAGATTTTCAGAGAAAGGTGCTGATTTTCCACCATGGACAATGCATTGAAATCAGTGGTGAGACTGAATTCCCCCTGCCACATGGAACATTACCCTTCTTTTCCTGCTGGGATAGTATAAAAGGATTCTTAGGTTCCTTCTCAAAGAATGTCATTCTGTGTTTGTTAGCGAGAGAGAGAAAGCAGCAAAATTATGAACCTAGTTAAGATAGTCAAATAAAATGGAGTTGGAGTTTAATTTAGGGAGTCTGTTGAGCAGTCAATTTGTTTTCTGTGTTAGAGTAGCCTGAGTAGTAGAGGTAGTGTGAAGGGAGAAAGGAGATGTACCCCAAATATCCCAAAATATTGTTTTTGAAAGAGAAGAGACGGGCAGTTGATACATGTTCCTTCCCGAGCTTGCTGAGCCTCTGTGATTGACTGACTCCTACAAAAGCCATAAGAAGAGGGGCCAGCATATTGAAAACTAGCTATTGTCATCTGTGTGGGAAATTATTTGAGACTGCAGAGACATTGGAAAAAGGTGATATCATGTTAGCCTCAAAAAAGCAGGAGACTGGTAGAGTAAAAGTGATACCTTTATTGACTGAGTAGCATTAGAATGCAAGCTTTGAAGACAACTTCTGTCTCTTCATCAGATGTGTTACAGAATGAAGATTGAATACAAAATAGATGACATATATTATATTTTCATGCAATTATTAATTTGAATTCGACATAAAATGAAACTCTTATTACCAGTGTATGTGTAAATTATTCCTTAAACTCCAGTAGAGGCATCTCTTTTTAGTCAGCCAAATGGTAAAATATGTGTTTCCTTTTTGATGTGTGAATAGCTCCAGTAAATTTAGTGTGTAGAGAGTTTGTGACTTGCAGCCAAAGGTAGCTAAGTATCACTTTTTCTCTGCCAGTCTCAGGCAGTTACATTGGGAGAGAGAGATAATGAAAGAAATGGCTGAAATTATCTTTACATTTGCTACAGGCAAAGAGGGAAAGAAGCAATTGCACAGCAAGTGTGTTATTATATTTTTTTGTAGATGGTGATTGGGAAAATTAATAAAAATAGTTTGATTTATAGGTTGACACAGAGACAAAAGCCCTGATGTGAGCTGTGACTGACACTGACAAATACTAGAAGAGGCAGGAGCTTACTGTATATGATACTGCATATTGTAAAGGGCAAGACATCCCACTCAATCAGTTCTGATGTGTGTACTTTACTATTAAAATCCACACTTTGTTATAAGGTCCATCAAACATACTAGGTGAAGGAATAGGGGAAAAGATAGGAGCAGTACAAAGATAAGTTAGTCCAAAACTGACTGAAACCATGGTTTCTGCAGATTATGAAATAAACAATGATGATCCTTCTCCTCCTGAGAAGGCCATTTGTGAAAGTTACATAAAAAGATCCTTAACCACCAAAAGCTGTATTAATAAAACATTAAAAAACATGACAAGATGATAATGAGTCACATTCTAGTGTTGATGACATAACAGGGGAAGGTGTAGGACCAACCAATGTATCTAATAGTGAGTCTAACAAGTACAACACCTGTCCTGAAAGTAGTAGGATGTCATAATTATTGATGATGATGATGATGATGATACTGATCTAGAATATATTCCTCCAGCATCCTACACTTGTTCAGATACAGGTGAAGTTGTGCTTGAGAGAGATGATGACATAGCCATAAAATTAGCTGAAAGTAAAAGACTCAAACTTCCACCACTGAAAAGTAGCACTGTGCCTATATATACTGTCTGAGAAATCAATTGGAAAATCTGACTCTGGTCAAGTAAAGATCCCTAAAATGACACAATCTTCCTGTCAGTCATCATTACCATCATTACCACTTCCAAGCCCATCCTCCACACACTATTGCTGAGTAATCAACAACACAGGCCGGGCCGGCTCTAGCATAAGGCGGCTAAGGCAGCCGCCTTAGAGTACCACAGCAGAGGGGCGCCGAAACGTGGGGGATCTGAGAATTTTTTTCCCATTTATAGTTCTGCCACAGTGCCATGAGGGAGCGATAATTTATGCTCCAGTAGCATTGCGGGGGTTGGACACGAGAATGCCTGACCCCCCCTGTGTGACCGACCATGGCACTGACAGTAAGCTTCTCTTCATTGAGTCTATTGGGACTCAATGAACTGAAGCCATTTCCTATCTGAGCATGTGTGCGCTGTGCTCCATGCGCAGATGTCATCACGCTGTTGGTGGCATATAATTGTGTGTGATGTGAAAAAAAATACATGAGGAGCCTGTGGCAGAGCGCACCCGAAGCATCTCGAGCCAGGAGCACAACTCAGCAGTCCAGCTGCTGCATGTGTAGATGGGCACTGTGGTGGACAATGTGTGAAGGTGAATAATCTGCGGGTGGACAATAGAGACTCAATAGGCAACGTGGAAATGCGGGGACAATGTGGAAGTGGCCTGGTCAGTGTGGAGATGGACAGTGGGGGACAATTTGAGGAGATGGACAGTGGGGGTCAATGTGAGGAGATGGACCATTTAGGATGGTGGAGATGGACAGTGGGGGGCCAATGTGGAGATGGGCAATGTGGAAGTGGCCAATGTGGACATGGAAAGTGGGGGGCCAATGTGGAAATAGATAGTGGTGGGCCAATGTGGAGATGAACAATAGGTGGCTAATGTGGAGGTGAACAGTGCATATAGTGTGGAGGTGGACAATGTGGACAGGGTGTGGAGGTGGATAGTAGCGTGGACTGTGTGTAGAGGCGGTGGACAACAATATGTAGGTGGTGGACAACAATGTGGACAGTGTGTGGAGGTGGACAACAGTGTGTGAAGGTGGTGGACAACAGTGTGGACAGTGTGTGAAGGTGGTGGACAACAGTGTCGACAGTGTATGGAGGTGGTGGACGGTAATGTGGACAGTGTATGGAGGTGGTGGACCATGTGTGGAGGTGGTGGATAGCAATGTGGACAGTGTGTGGAAGTAGACATCAGTATGTACAGTGTGGAATTGCACAGTGTGGGGAGGTGGACAACAGTGTGTAGTGGTGGGCAACAATTTGGACAGTGTGTGTAAGTGGACAGTGTGTGGTGGTGGACAACAGTGTGTGGAGGTGGTGGACAACAATGTGGAAGTGGTGGACAACAGTTTGGACAATGTGTGGAGGTCCTTGCACCGGCTCTGAACACAGGTCATCAACATCCACAATCCTAGCTATGATGAGTGATTCTGCTGCTATTGGAAGTGCAGCACATTTGGCACCTATAAGTAAAATAATTGCAACACCTAGCACCAGTAGTAGAAGCAGCCTCTCAGGAATCAGTTCCTTCCATGTTGAGCTATATAAAAGAATCAGTAAGGAAAAACTTACAGTCCCTTTCCATAAACATTTTGAAATGTGAAAACTTTCTGAGCTAGTTGTGACAGAATCGTACAACTACCAACTATAAGAAAAAAATGATTTAATCAAACTATGATATAAGTACAATATTGGCTGCTTATTATTCTTTTTTCCTCCCCTTTTTGTTTATGTCTTATAGATGCTGTATTCAAGAGCTGAACTAACATTGATGCAGAGGGTGTTAAGCACCGGGCACCAGCCAAGTTTTGGGATGCATTGATTTATGAAAATAGAAAAATGAATATGGTTTTTCAGTAGTGTGCAGTGAATTTGGGGTCCAGAAATTATTTTGAACATGCTCCCTCGCTAGATGTGTCACTGATTGTTTTACCATTATACCTTGCCATATAATATTTTTTGTACCTCTGGCTTACCTATGAATGGAGGAATGTGATGTGCTAAAATGGAACAGCTCTGAGGCAAAACAACAGCACCATATGTATCAAAAAATCAATTAACTAGGCTGATTATTGGATTTATCTTTTAACTGTATTATATAGTAATAATAATGATAATAATAATTATGTAGTTTACGCACACATACATACACACACACATAAATATATATATATATATATATATATATATATATATATATATACTAGTTGAAGAGCCCCTTACACGGGTCACAGTGCCGCTGCCAGCCGGTTGCGGGGCAGTCATGCGCAGTAGAGACTGCCCGTGACGCAGCTCTGCAGCACACGCAACAGTCTTTACTGCGCATGACTACGTCATTACACACGTTTTAGAGAATTATTATATAGGATAGATATATACATATATATAGCTTGATAACTTGATATTGTACACATACCCTTACATTTTGAATTTGCCTAATTTTCATTACAGAGTTCTTTGTGAGGATATCTTGCTGTTTTGGTTTTTGGTTAGTGTAAAAAATAAAAATGTCTTCACAAAAAAAATGTATTCTGGTAATTTTTGCTGTCTTTGTTACATTGCATTTTGATGGTATATTGTGCATTGTTTTTATGAGTAGGATTGTAAGTAGGGGGGGCATGAGCTTTGCCCAGGCTCACCTGTGCCTTAAAGGGTTTACTTTTTAAAGGATGCACACAAAAGAGAGTGCGACCACATAACACATTAACTATGTTGCAAGGATTAAATGGTGACATGAGAATCTCGCCCTGCATGACAGCGTGAGATTCTCAGGTCGCCTACTAAAATGGCATTTCCCAGTCTTGCTGGGCAGCTCTGTCTGTCATTGATTCATCAATCCATCTCTCTTTTAGTGCAGTGACAGCGTTGTCATCATCGGTCATATGTTAGCGTTTCGTGCAAAGTACAGCGCTGGCTCTTGTGTGTGCTGCAGAGTGCCTTTAATGTGTGTAAATAAAAAACCTGTGTTCCTGGAGGTGGTGCACTGCCCTGACTCTATTTCCCCTTTTCTGCTATTTTCCACACAGATTAAAGGCACTCTGCGGCACACATATGAGCCAGCGCTGCACTATGGAGTGGTAAATCGGCGATTTACGTTAAAATAGCATATAAGGGGAGATAGAACAGCAGATGGATTAGTCAACCCTTTGTCAGAACATGGCACAAAACGCTATCATATGACCAATGATGACAACACTGTCATTGCACTAAAAGAGAGATGGATTGATGAATCAATGACAGACAGAGCTGCCCAGCAAGACCGATGCTCCCTTTCAGTAGACAACCTGAGAATCTCATGCATTCATGCAGCGCGAGATTCTCATGTCACCATTTTAACCCTTGCGACATAGTTAATGTATTATGTGGTCACACGCTCTTTTGTGTGCATCGTTATAAAAGGATATGGCCTTAAAGCAATCTTGAGAAAGGTATCCAATTAATTGAAGGAGCTCTTGCATTAATATCTACATGAGCCTCTTGCTTCCTGTGCGTCAAGACACCAGTAGCACTTCACTGGCCCACTGGTATTCTCCTCCATAATAAATTAATCTGGCATCAAGTGTTGGCTTGTCGTGTGAGTACTTTTCATAGAATAAGCTACTGGACATGAAAAGATGAGCAATGATGGAGCAAACCAACCGTATCGTGAGAGGAATAAAACTGCCTATTAATTTAAAACAGGCTTTTAACTCCAGTGAATTCCAGAGAGGTTTCCAATTCATTGCTTTGCAATACTTCAAAGCTCTCCCTAACATTCAAAGTGTTAAAAGTCCATTTATACCAATGGTCCTTTTGGAAATTTTCATTTGCTCCATGTGGTGCAATTGGTATGCTCCAGAATTGCTTATCTTTTCCTTTCAGCATAAAGAAAACTGGCTTTATTCTGGAGTAAGCCAGCTGCATCATAGGGACAGAATATAAAATGCCTGCACAATGCATTGGAGACCTCTCTAACATTCAAGTTGTTAAAAGCCCAATTTAATTTAACAAGAACTTTTATTTGTGCCCATGGTGCAGGCAATTTACTTCAGAATACCTCTAGTTTTCATCTATACATATGGGCTATCTCTCCCTCTTTTGACATTATTATTTTCATTGTTTGCGTTATGTGCTAAATGTTTTTATTATAAAGTATTTCTTTATCTCAACAACTTTTTGGGTGTGCATAGTATCATATATGCATATATATATATATATATATATATATATATATATATATATATATATATATATATATATACACACACACATATATATATATATATATGTGTGTAAAATAACAAAAAAAAATTAATATCTTGGACTAACAGAATTATGGATTGACAATCTTTCGGGATAAACTCCCTTTCTAATACGGCTACAATCTTAACTATATATATATATATATATATATATATATGCGCTAGTTGAAGAGCCCGTTACACAGGCCACAGTGCCAGCCGGTCGCGGCACAGTCATGTGCAGTAGAGACTGCCCACGCCATGGCTGATACAAAGCGTCAAGCTCTGTAACAGCCGCAGCGCGGACAATCTCTACTGCGCATGACTTTGTCGTTACACACATTTTAGCGAATTATTATATAGTATATATATATATATATATATATATATATATATATATATATATATATAACATGTATTATTTTACTGTTTCTAATTATATAGCTTTCTGATGGAGATTTATTTTCTGTTTTGATTTGTACAGAGCAAATTGGATTGTGACTTTTAATATGAACTAGTTATCATTCAAAAGACTAGATTTCTTGAAAGGATAGCAAATGCCATTGTTTGTTAATATAATGTAGTGATTTTATCACATCATTCTCAATCTCCCCTCATTTTAAGCCTACCTGACATTAAATTGGTAGTTTCCATAGATACGGCACACGCAATTCTTTTCATTTGACCTACAGTTCAAACCATGCAGCTGTAGTTGGAATTCTGACAGATGGCTCCTCTTCTACCAAAAATGCCACCATTAACTATTTACATTCAATATTAACTCCTTTGCATTACAGGTTTATTTATTAAAAAGAAATGGGCTTCTTAACCCCTTGGCAGACAGAGATGTCTCCAAATATATTTAGCAGCCAAGGAGTTAAACTAACAACAGTATTTTAAATGTTGCTGATAGAAAGCAAAGTTTATTCCACTGGCTCCCCTCAAAGTGTAATTGTGTTTGTTGTTTTAATCCCTTTGCTTATAGGAGCCAGTGGTTCTATCTAATGTATTGCAATCAATGGTGGTTATGCACTAAGGTGTGATATAGAGATGGTAAAGAGTTAATAAAGTGGATATAGCTTCTCCAGTGATATCACTTCCCCAAGTCTTATTTTATTCTATGCTCCTAGTGTTTAGACCCTGTAAAACAGCATTCAAACTGGAGAAGTGATATCACTGACAAAGTCATCTTCACTGTATCACACCTTAATGCATAACCCCCAATGTGCTGGTTAACTCTCAAAGGGTTAAAGGAACAATAATATCTCCAAATAGTAAATCCCCACATACTGTAATCTGTGCAAGGGATCCTAATGGCCACTATGAATCAATTGCTTTTCTTCTACAAAAATTTAATTACTATTTAATATTATGTCTACGGAGGCAGACATGATTATTTGATGTAGGAATTCAAGACCACAGAATCTGCCCTCTGAAGGCTTTCTTTTGTAGCTGAGTAAAACAAGGGTACTCCCACTGCTCGGAGATGCTTACTGCAGCTAAAACCTCTTAGTTTAAAAGATAAACTGCTAGTAACAGTACCAGCTGGTGTGTGGGTATGAAGTCTATTGCATTTTTATGGGACAATTTAGTCTTAGGCTACTTCACTCCATATAATGTAATATTAACAGCTCTGCCTTATTGTGATTGTTTTAGTTGATATAACTTTGGAATAAGGCATCTTCTTACATTTGTCTTACTCAGAGGGAAGCCCCTTGCAATACTGTTTTTATCATATGAACGTGTACTGCTCCTTTAATATGTAGTTGAAAAACAAGATAAATTAGCAGAAGTACCCTACATAACCCCAACAGTACAAACAGTAAAGCAGGAAAAGAACAAGACTTTTCTCATTTATTCCCTGATGTTTATATAAAATGGCTTCATGCTAGCTTAGTTAATACCAAACTAAAAGTAAAGGAATCCCAAGTGATCTACATAAGAAGTAAGTTCTACAGATGTCTGTTTTTTGATAGTTATACCCTTTCATATAACAAATATAAAAAGTATATGTTATATTATAAAGGCACATTTTACTCCATAAAATAACCCTGTATACATTTATTGCGCCTTCAGTGGGAGTAGTGTATAACGAATGTATGTGCATTTACCATTTTTTCAGATTTTTCCCCACTAGTACATTTTCATGGTTCTGCCAGCAAACATTTTATATTACATACCCTAGAAGATTAAGCTTTTATTTTGCTATATCTTCGAACACTGAAAAGAAGATTGTATGTCCTCATGAAGACTGCTTCAATAACCCCTCAAGGACCAATGTGCAATGTGTTGCACTCCTGTCTGATCCGTAAGGGGTTAAATGTTTTTTCTTGAAAGAGTTTGAATCAAATAAAAATAGAACTTGATATATTTTCCCTAATTTCAAATTCACATTTTCTGCCTTTTCTACCAAAAAATAAAGAGTTATAATTTCTATCCTCTGATATAGCTACAAAATATAAGGTTGATTAAATTATAATGAGAATGTGAGTTTCTGGATGCAACTCGATGAGCATTCATCATGCATTTTAAATAAACATAACCACTGACCCAAGAGTCTCCCAAACTGGGACCAAAGAAGGAGTAAAATAATGTATATGGAAAATCAATTTCAACATGGGTCCTTCTAAAGCTGAACACTTGTCAAAATTGCTGTGGAATAGCTTTCAACATTTGCATATGTGTGTAAAATATAAAATATTAATGTACAAAAATTAAAATATTTTATCAAATTAATATTTAATTTACATGAATTATTAAACACTTTTGCCAGATACTCAAAGCAAACTACCTAATGGGATTTAGTATATGAAACCAATTATGCAAATCAGTAACAAAATGATTGCAAGAGAACTGATCTTGGCACTAATGAATAAAAAGGAGTAAATTATAGTTTATTTACATAGTTAAAATGATATAAAACCATTTTACACATACATACACACTCACACACACGTGGATATATATATATATATATATATATATACACACATATATACATACAGATATACCAGTTGGGAAGCACTCTGACCTCAGTCACACAGTTGCCTGGTCATAGAAGAGGTCCTCATGAAAATGTGTGTAACACACTGAAACATTGACATTTATCAAGTAAATATTATATATGAAAAATCTTGTGATTGCTGACTTGTCTATGACATATATATATATATAATAAAGCTACCACCATTGTCGATCCAATGCAGCAAGCCAAGCTGAGGATATGGACTATAATCTGCCATGACGGTTCAGTGTGGGTTAGCTCCCATTCCCATTCCATTCCATATGGGTAGTGACTTGGCTGTGACCTGCCACTCTTCCAAAGTCGAACAGGTTTGAGTTCCTTCAGCTTCATAAGACCATATATTCATATATATATATATATATACTTGAAATTCAAGCCTATATCACAGAATTCTGGGACATGTTCCCCATCCAATCAGCACATGAAACCACCACTTGAAACCCAAACGTATAGCAGAGCATTCTGGGACATGTAGTCAGCACGTGCAAAGCACTGCTTGAAACCCAAGAGTATAGCATAGCACTAACTCAGGGTCACATACACTGAGGTAATACACTCATTCAAAATACCAGAGAGGGCGTAAAACCACAGTATACTTGCTTTACAGTAGAAAATAAATGGATACTCACAGCTCCCAATGGGTACCGGTTTGCAACAATAAAACCGGTAATAGCAAACCTATACTGAATTATTGGAAGCCATTATATCTGTTTTTATAATTTTTTTATTAAATCCTTCTATTTGAATACAACAGTGGTGGATCTTTTCCTTTGAGTGCAGTCCGAATTGGGGCAGATTATAAATCACCTTATGCTATTACCAGTTTTATTGTTGCATTGGGAGCTATGAGTATCCATTCTACTCTACAGCAAGAATACTATGGTTTTGCGCCCTCTCTGGTGTTTTTGTTTGTTTCTGTTTAAGGGTGCCCAAACACTTTTAAACTTTGTGAGGAGCTGCATACAACATCGAATGGAGGAACGGCAGAGTGGGGGCTGTCCTGAATCTCTCACCTGTTCAATATTTTTGTATCTTTGTAAGTAAGGTTGTGTAGCTGTGGTGGTTCCAGTACTCTATTGTATTTCACTAGGAACGCCCCTTACACACTCATTAACTCAGGGTCACACACACTCATGGTTATACACTCATTCACTCAGGGTCACACACACACACACACTCATTCACCCAGAATAAAATAAAATGAGTTATCCTATATAATAATTCTCCAAGTTGTGTGTAACGCCCGACATGCACAGTAGACACTGCTGCGCTTGCGGCAGTCATGCGCAGTAGAGACTGCCCGCGCCGCAGCTGATACAGAGCTGGGCGCTCCAAAGGAGCGTCCAGCTCTGTATCAGCCGAGTCGCGGGCAGTCTCTACTGCGTGTGACTGCCCCGCGACCGGCTGCCAGAGGCACTGTGGCCCGTGTAACGGGCTGTTCAACTAGTTAATTTATAATCTACTATAACGTCATATGTTACAAAGGGTACAGCTAATATATATATATATATATATATATATATATATATATATATCAAAAAACAGACCTGCGCTCCTCCATACAAGTTGTACAAATGTGTGCCCTGTACAAAGCATATATAATTCAGTTGTGTTACTAAATATGAGGTTTTTCTTCCATATTTTGGCTAAAGTACCCCAGTATCAGGCAAGAGAACCCTCTCTTTACTCACTTGTCACTTGTTTTTAATATAGGTATTCTGTACTGGCAATGAACATTATTTCCAACGGGTTCATCCACAAGATATCTCAGGAAATGTTTTTAATGTAATTTAGATAGGACTTGCCTGAAATTGGGGTATTGTGACATGGCTGGCAAGCTTAAACATACTTTGGCCAAAATATGCAACAATACTCTTAACCCATCTGCATACCCCTTAAGGGTGTTTGGTGGACACTACAATTATCTATACTGATATGATATACACATGGGCTTCTGTGTTTTTGTCCCTTTACTGTCTGCACCTCAAATCCTATAGATATCTCCAACACATTGGGTCAAAATGTGCTGGAGAAGATGCCATACACACAAAACAATTACTCAACCCTTGCATACCCCCTGTGGCTCTCAAAGGGTTAAGTAATTGTTTTGTGTGCATGGCTTGGCCACGGCATTTACATTGCTGCTGATGGACATAATGCAAGGTGTCACGGAACCAGTGGACCCCCCTCTAGGTGTCCCTGTCAGTCGCTGCTTCCTGCAATCCTGAGCAAGGCTGCTCTGCTGGAATATCAGAGTTTTCCCCACAGTGACCAGGCAAGACTAGTGTACTGTTTTAGAATCAGCTCACTTTATTGAATGGAACACACAGCTTATATACACTTACAGAGACTCTTAACAAGATCAGCATGCAAACTAGAACTTGGGACTGTTTCTATGCTTAACCAATCAGCCACCAACACCCTTATCAACATAAGCATGCAAATTAGGACTTGAAAAATAGACATTCTTAACTGGCTCAGAAATAACCTCCCCTGATTGGTCAAGGAAGCACAGCAGGAATCAATTAACATTCCTTCGCACAGACCTGGAGTATATTGTAAGCAACGCCCAACCCCAACTATCTCTAGCTCATAGCTACCAAATCCTGTTACAGAATTTATATTATAACACCCCACACTATTACATTATACCACACAATATACAATACAATGAGCAATATATCTGTCACGTTTTTTGATGAACACTCAGACCAGATTGGTAAGGTTAAAATGACTTTATTGCGATAAAGATCACACACGTAGTTAGGCCTTTGGGCCCACACAAACATAATATAAATATATGCAGGTATATACAGTAATAGCAAGCCAGTAATAGAAATGTATTTATGAATGATAACAATCACTGGCAACGGAGGTTCTGGCTTGAACTGAACACACAGCAGGCAACACAGTCCGAGAACTGACCACAGGACCTTGGTGACAGATGGTCCAGGAGGAGATGACTGGCACAACCCAGATGCCTGGGGGGCACAGAACCCAGAGGAGCGAGGCAACACTACTGGCACAACCCAGACACCTGGGAGGCACAGAACCTAGAGGAGCGAGGCAACACGACTGGTACAACCCAGACAACTGGGAGGCACAGAACCCAAAGGAGTGAGGCAACACTGACCCTGGCACTGGATGCCGGTAGACCGAGACAACTCTCATAAGCAAGCCCTATAACGCTAGGGGTGGATCGTAATACAGTGTCAATATATATAAGACATATATATATATATATATATATATATATATATATATATATATATATATATATATATATATATATATATGTAGGCAACCAGTGTCCCCTCTCACTGAGGATGGTAACAATGCAACGCTGGCTCTTGAGCCCAAGGCTACTGCAGAGTGGAATATGCACAACCCTGTCTGGACTGTCCAATAGGTAACCCCCTGTGATATACTGCAACTCCCAAAGGGAGTGAGCCCAGCGCTGTAAGGGAGGTGCACACAGAGAGATCAGAGTAACACAGTCAGTGCTATGAACACTGTACCGATACTTCACGTGTGCACACTGCCAAGGCGGTAAAGAGAGTAGCTACAGCACAAATTCTTAGCTAAAGGTCGACAGAGTAATAGCGCCAGGAGGTGCAACCCACTAGTGTAACGACAAAGCCACAGCAAGTCTAGCTGGAGCAAACGGAGGCAACCAAGTGGTAGGCTAGATACGGATGGCAACAGAGTGTCAATACGCTAGACACAGATGTTAACGGAATAGATACACAGCCAGGTATGGTCAGTAGCGGAGTGGGTTCTCAACCACATATGATCAGCAACAGAGCGGGTTCTCAGCCAGATATAGTCAGCAACTGAGCTGGTTCTCAGCTAGGTACAGTCAGCAATGGAGCGGGTTCTCAGCCAAATACGGTCAGCAACGGAGCGGGTTCTCAGCCAGATACGGTCAGCAACGAAGCGGGTTCTCAGCCAGAAACAGTCAGTAACGGAAGCGGGTCCTCAGCCAGATACGGTCAGCAATGGAGTGGGTTCTCAGCCAGAAACAGTCAGCAATGGATCAACAGTAGTACAGCAAACTCAGGAACGTCGTCAGGCAGGCCAGGTCATACACGATCAGCAATAACGGAGCAAAAGTCAGGAACTAGTACACCACGAAAGGGCGCCATAGTGTAGACATGACAGAGGTTATAAAGGCTATCATTGGGCAGCGACAAAGATACTGGCCAATCAGAAATGAGATATGGAAATAGAACAATCAGAATTTTGCCACCTGCAGCCAGGAGCACGGGCACCGTGATACTATCAATTGTTATAGTCCTGGAGATGAACGTCACCACATGTCCCTGTGCTGATTCCCCCAATCAGTCCAAGGGCAGTCCTTTTCTGTGACCCCCTGTGCCCATCAAGCAGCACAGGGTGACTTAGATCCATGAGAGGACTGGGACACTGGGAAAGCCGCTTCCCCATGCATAGAGTCTGTAGTCTGTAGGAAAGGGGCTGGCCCTCAGGCCCCTCCAGGAGCCAAGTGCCCGGTGGTTCCTGTGACACAGGAATATCCTTGGTTGTACAATGATTTAAACAACATAAATAGTAAGTAGGACTTGGAAGCTAGCGTCCTCTCCAGCACATTGCAAGCCAATGTATTGGAGTTCTCTATAGGATTTGAGGTGCAGAAAGAAAAGGGACAAAACACAGAAGCCCCTGAGTATAGACTCATTATTTGTAATATATATTTAAGAAATTAATATTGC
Source organism: Rhinophrynus dorsalis (assembly GCA_037306005.1). NCBI lineage: Eukaryota > Metazoa > Chordata > Amphibia > Anura > Rhinophrynidae > Rhinophrynus > Rhinophrynus dorsalis. The sequence goes on from CM074722.1 coordinate 183,298,556, forward strand.
ACCAATATAGGAAATTCATTATGTTAATATTGCAAGGTAATAGAATAATGTTGGTGTTGGTTGTTTTATAATAATATTTACTGGCATGTGAATGGTTATTAATAGTTTTGTATTATGTTTTTTATTGTTTTGTATATTGTATGGTTACAATATTGTAGTAGTTATTTTCAGGGATGGGACTGCTGTTGTTGCCTTGGGGTGTTGGATGGATGTAAGCTTTGCTTGGTACAGCTTGTACACCTGGAGTGAGATGATGGGACACTAATTGTTGATGTTTACATGTATCTTTTTTTCACATATGCCAGTCATATGGACACTTGGCACAGAATGGGTTAGTACACCTAAGGGTGAGCACTGAGGAATTGAGCTGTATGCAGGTGCGGGAGGGTAGGGTCTGGGCCAGCCTGTTTCTGGTGGCTGGTGAGAAGCTGAGTAGATCCTTCAGTGATCTGCCAGTTAATATATTGAGAGTCAGCCATTTTTTTGTGGAGAAGGGATAATAGGGGCGTGGAAACTCCTTACAGAGATTTTGACAGGAGTGGCCGGGGATGGAGGCTGAATGGAGGAGATATGAATATCTCCTCCTTACTGCCATCCCTGGGTGTGCTTGTCCACCCTGGGGTGTGTATGGCAGAGACAGGGAATCTGGCACCCTGCCAGCCTTTTCCTTTTCATTAATACAGTGTATATATATATATATATATATATATATATATATATAGACAGTACTGTGCAATAGGCAAAAGTCTTAGGCATGTGTGAGAAAAATCTGTAAAATAAGAATGCTTTCAAAAATAGACATGTTAATACTGTCAAGGTTTTGCTGAGCAGCTCTATTTTGCCTATTGATTCCGATGTCTGAGCTAATCCAGCTCTGCTATCCACTGCTGATGTCTTCTGAGATTCTGGCTCAGGCTAGTCAGCTGACCTCTCTGATTGCTCACCAGACTGTTATTAGCCAACCCTCCCAGGGTATTTAAAGCAGCTTGGCTCACTTCCTCATTGTCCTTGCGTTTGTTTCCTGACCTGTTACTGCTGGCTGCTGTGAATTTTTATGAGCTCCTGTTTGCTGTGTTCCAGACCACTTGGCTTGTTCCAGACATTGTGGACTTCTGGTTTCCTGACTCTGGCTCAGCTGACTACCTGTCTTGGTTCCTGACTCTGGCGTGTCTTTTGGTTTATGCTCTTGGATCATGCTTCTGGGTTTTTTGCACTAATAAAGGTGTATTGCATTTTACCTTTTTGTGTCCTGTCTAGTTCCTGGTCTGTAACAAATACTCTATTTTTATCAATTAACAAGATGCTTAGTGAGTGAACAGAAAAAAAATCTAAATCACTTCAATATTTGGTGTGACCATCCTTTACCTTCAAAACAGCATCAATTAGTCTAGGTACAAATGCATTTAAGGGATTTTGTAGGCATACAGTCAGGTGTCTGATTAAACAATTATACCAAGCAGGTGCTAATGATCATCAATTTAATATGTAGGTTGAAACCCAATCATTAACTGGAAAAGAAACAACTGTGTAGGAGGAATAACAATGGGGAAGGAACAGCCAAACTTAGCTAACAAGGTGAGGTTGCTGAAGACAGTTTAATATCAAAAGTCATATACCATGGCAAGACTAAGCACAACAACAAGATACAAGGTACTTATACTGCATCATGAAGGTCTCTCCCAGGCAGGACATTCAAAGCAGGCAGGGTTTCCAGATGTGCTGTCCAAACTCTTTTGAAGAAGCACAAAGGAACAGGCATTGTTGAGGACTGTAGACGCAGTGGTTGGCCAAGGAAACTCATTGCAGAAGATGAAAGACACATCATGCTTATTTCCCTTTGCAATCAGATGTCCAGCAGTGACACCTGCTCATAATTGGCAGAAAACAGTGGGATCCTGGTACACTCATCTACTTTCCAGAGAAGTCTGGTCAGAAGTGTTCTTCATGGAGCACTTGTGGCCAAAAAGCCATACCTCCAACATGAAAACGAGGCCAGGTGACTCAACTATGCAGGAAAACACAGGAACTGGGGTGCAGAAAAATGGCAGCAGGTGTTCTGGACTGATGAGTCAAAATGTTATATATTTGGCTATAGCAGAAGGAAGTTTGTGTGCCAAAGGGCTTGAGAGCGGTACAAGAATTAATGTCTGCAGGCAACAGTGAAGCACGGTGGAGGTTCCTTGCAAGGTTCCTTGCGAGGTTTCTGCAAATGGAGTTAGGCATTTGGTCAGAATTAATGGTCTCCTCAATGCTGAGAACTACAGGTAAGATACCTATCCATCATGCAATACCATTAAGGAGGCATCTGATTGGCCCCAAATTTACTTTGCAGCATGACAATGACCTCTAACATACAGCTAAAGTCATTAAGAACTATCTTCAGAGTAAAGAAGAACAATGAGTCCTGGAAGTGATGGAATGGCCCCCACAGAGCCGTAATCTCAGCATCATCTAGTCTGTCTGGGATTACATGAAGATAGAGAAGCAATTGAGACTGCCTAAAGCCACAGAAGACCTGTGGTTAGTTTTCCAAGGTATATAGGATAAGCAGCACTCCACAAATACAATAGTTATTAGACGTGTCCCAACTTTACTTGTTAAAACAGCTTCCTTAGGGTGACACTCCGCCTCTGGTGTCCACAGCAACACCTTGCACTTGACTAGGTAAACAGACTTGAACTAGTTTTCCAAGGTGTTTGGAACAACCTACCTGCTGAGTTCCTTAATAAACCGTGTGCAAGTGTACCTAGAAGAATTGATGCTGTTTTGAAAACAAAGGGTGGTCACACTAAATATTGATTTGATTTAGATGTTTCTTTTGTTCACTCACTATGGATTTGTTAATTGATAAAAACTATTAACATATCTATTTTTGAAAGCATTCTTACTTTACAGCATTTTTTCACACCTGCCTAAGACTTATATATATTTATACACTGCTTTCTCAGTGTGTCTATGTAGGGCATGGTTAATGGGAATTTGTTTACAATTAGGATCATTTGTGTTTAGCATGTTTAAGGAGTTACAGGAACAAAAAAGAAGGGACAGAGAAAAAAGGGAAAGGGAGGAAAAAGACAATTTTTAATAGTATGAAACAACAATAATTACTTTCATTCCCCCTAAAACTTTTTACCCCAAAAGTAACCAGTTCAATGTGCAAATATCACTGTCATATAACTCAACATGTTAAAATAAATAGCTTTTCTACCCATAACAGATTTTTGTCTTTGGTGCACAACATAAAACCTCCAAGGAAATAATTAGGGATGGGCGAAAGTTGTCGCCGTGTTCCCGCGGGAAATTTCGCAAAAACCACGTTATCTGCTTTTTCGCCGGAAAATCCACTTTAAAACTAGCGCTTAAAATTTTCACAGCTTTCGCCCATTGGCCAAAATTTTTTGCCATTTTTTCAATGGCTATAAAGTTTCTGCCCATTGATTTACGTTGTTTTCGCACTTCTGCTATAAAAAGGTGACATTTTCGCTGAAGGCAGATACACTAGAAGCAGCTACAGAGCGAGATAGACGTGCTGTGCTGTTCTGCTGTGATATTTTATGAGCAGGATGAAAAATAATCAGTGGAGGAGCTGGAAGGACCCTTATGTGTCCACTGAGTCTGAGGAGGAGGAGAATGTGACTAGCAGTACTGAACAAATGTTGTCCAGTCCCCCTAAATTACCCCAAGGGATCTTGGGGAATTTAATGGGAAGGGAGGGAGAAAAGGGAATGGGAAGGAAGGGAGAAAAGGGTAGTACCAGAGAGAGCAGGACAGCTGCCTGTGCCTGCTGCAAGATGTGCTGCCCCTGCTGCCAGTGCCACCATTGCTGTACCTGCAGCCACTAGTGTTGTACCTGCTGCCAGATGTGCTGCCACTAGTGTTGTACCTGCTGCCAGTGCTGAATCTGCTGCCACCAATACTTTGCCTGCTGCTAGTGTTTCTTGTAGTACACAGGGGGGAAGGAGAAAATGATGCCAAGTGTGACAGCAGGGGACCCTCTGTCACATTGCTCGTCACCTCCTCCAAGCAGCAGTGAGATGTCTGGAATAGAGCAGCATCATGTAGGGACTAGTGGTGGTGGTGGTGTTGGAGAAGCTGGGGTGGAAGAGACATTGATGGCTTTTTTTTATCATAAACTGAGAAGGAATGGGAGACAGAGATGAGGATGGGCATCACCACCACCTCTAGCAATCAGATTGTGGAATTTGCAGAAATTGCAACTGCTCTAATTTCTGCTTCTGCTGAGATGAAAGGGCAGCAGGGTGCTGAGCTGAGGAGCAGACTAGTGTGTCACAGACCACCGTGGATACAGTGGGAATGGGGTCAACAAAACATGAGGGACTAGGACACGTTCCACTTGCCAGCACCAGCAATACTCCTGGTCCTAGCTGCAGTGCTAAATCTGAAGAAGTAGCAGCAACATTATCTGATGCCACAAAAAGTGAAGGGGAATGTGGAGGAAAAGAAGAAAGACGCCATTCTTCCCCACCTGTTCCCTATCCCTCACCCCAGAAGTCATGGGTGTGGGACTATTACTCTCTTCCAGCAGGTACAGTGCAGTCATCATCAACAATGGTACAGTGCAAAATTTGTGACAAGTTAGTGAGAAGGGGAAAGGAGGGAACACACCTTGGCACAACTTCCCTGATAACACACATGAAATGCAGACACCATGACATTTATGTCAAACATGTTAAAGCCAAACACCCATTACAGAAATCTAGCACCGCTGTTACCCCCGACTCTCCAGAAAGGTGGATAGCAAAGAGGAGGAAGAATAAAGAAATCCAGAAAGACACTGGAAGCTTCATGACGAGTGAAACAACTAGCTTGCCATCAACCTCACCTTCTTCCTCTAAGTACATCTCCTGCCAATCTACCTCATTCATCGTTACCTCCCCTGCCAAATGATAGCCACTCTTTTGATATTAGGATATGGCAGTTCATCTCTACCCATTGCACACTGTGTGGTGCACTGACCACACATGCCAGTGTGGTGGAGGAAAATCGATATCAGGTCAAGAGGTGGCCTCTGAGGAGAATCCTTCCTACAGAATACACTAGGATTCTGGCAGAGACGGTTCATCATTACTATTAAACTGTCAGCAAGTTGACACATGTCCTTAGCGGGGTCTGGACAAGGGGTACAGTGACCGCGGCAGTACTTGGTTTTGGGTATCATGGTGTTTGGATCCAGTTGTGCCCCCAGATGTTATTTACCACACACACACTATGCACATTGCAGTTGCTGATGGAAGCCACAGTTCCTGTTCTCAAAGGAAAAATATATATTCTAATAACAATGCACCAATGATTTTGGAGGAGGGGCAGGTGGAGAAAATGTAATGGCCAACTTCTTCTTTTCTCCACATAGACTGGGGGTTACTTATTGTGCTGTTACTGCCTCAGGCACATCCCTGGAGCCATTCGTGGCAAGTGGAACCTTTATCATCCATCTTCCATGTTACTGCTATTGTTCATCCCATTCCCTTTCAGCTGCCTAATCATTCTGCTGCTTAAACAACTCAGCAGCAGCAGTACGAACAGCAGCTGCAACTCAGGGCTCAGGAGGACATTTGACAGTGGCCACTGGCCAACATGACCTGCTGGCATTAGCCCAGTATGGCATTTTTATTTTTTTTCTCAGGGCTTGTGTAAAAAAAAAAAAAAAATATGTCCTAACAAAAAATAAACACTTTTTGGGGGTTTGTTTCTAACAACGTCCTACAAATCAATGTTTGTTCAGGGCCTCTGACAACAAAGGCCTCTGACAACAAATCACCCTGTACAAAATACTCTATCAAGTCAAGTATCAGTCCACCCCAGTGGCAGCTTATGTCAGGGGCTTCCTGTCTTATACAAATGCGTTATTCTATGTTATTGATTTATTTTTTTTATTAACTCTTCCCCCAATAGCAGTCAAGAAACCCCCCCAAAACAAATTCAAATGATTAATTAATTCACTAACACAGGCATCCTCCTCATACCCCTTTTATACCATGTCTTATGGGTTGTTTTTTAATTTTATTTAGGATTTAATTTTTATTAACTGCCCCCCAATCCCACTAAACAACCCCCCAAATATTATCCCCTGTTCAACTGATTCTTTCCCCACACCCCACCAACACAGGCACCCTCATGCCCCTTTTATACTATGCCTTTTGGAAATTAAATAATATTTATTTTATGTTGTGTGTAACTACAATGTTCCCAATGATTTTAATGGAATGAGCTAGACGAAAAAAGTGGAAAATCTGCACTTTTCGTGGGAAATTTTTCGTCAAGATGAAAGTGCCATTTTTTGCCAATTTTAGTTTGAGGTGGAAATTTTCACCCATCCCTAGAAATAATGTGAATTCCATATATGTCAAAGTAATGTTCAAAATAAATAATTTTCGAAATGTTTATGATTTTGGGAGAAACCAATTATGTGAAAGGTAAACTAAATGATCATAGGCAAAAAATGGTTGTGTTTTTAATATTTTAGAATCAGGTAGTTCATTGGCATTATTTATTCCTGGAAACACAGATTTGGTTTTATATGAACCCAAGTAGTAAAGCAACCATGGGGTTAAGCAATTCTTACTTTTTTTTAGAATTATAAATATTTTTTATCACATTATATGGTAGCTTGTTATGAGAAAATGAGGCTTCCCTCCAATCTACCAGTCTCCTCTCTCATCAAATTTTCACACAGCTGTAACTCATGTTGCACACTAACTCCAGAACACACTGCAAAACAGCTATCAGGCCTTTATAGGAATGACCTCACAACCTTTTAAATCAGGAATGCTGCAGGGCTCAACTGATTTCTGTGCAATCCTGCAGAATGAGTTTACCTTCTTTTATTATTGAAAATGTTTTATCAGGAAGAATACTTTGAAATGTCTCTCCTTTTCAGGTATATCCTGGAGAGCTTTTACAGTAAGAAGTTACATATTTACACAAAATAGAGACAAAGTATAAAACATTATACACAGTTATATGTTGTTTTTAGATGCAACGAAGCAGTTATTTTTTGGGATTTTAGACTGGGAGATGATCTGATTTTTGGGGGGTAACCAGTATTTTTGAGCATGGAAGAAAAAAATATTTTCCAACCTAAAAAGGAATATTATTCAAGGTGTGGCAACTTTCATATATTTCACAGCAAGAGGGTATCATTATAGGCAATGTTTACCTTTATTGCCCTTTAACCATTTAATTGCCAGAGAGGTATCCAATTCCGCTGTGAGCCTGAATTTTTTTTATTTTAAGCAAAAAAAAAAAATAATCATAAAACGAATGATTTAAATTCTTACTAAAAAGAGGTTAATTCATTTAATAACCATCTTCTATTAGGGAAGAACCCGATCAGTGCTACAGTGGAGTGGTTAAAACTTTACCTTTAATTCATCAACAATTAATAAGAAATGTCTTAGTAGCTGTCGTTTAAAAATACTACAGCTAAAAATAAAAAGTAACTCAGCTGTGTATAACGTAGAATATTTGGTATTCCTCCAGGAAGGCTATAGTGAGTGTGTAGATACTCAGTTTCACTATTGCTGACTGTCCCAATAGTGTAATAGAAAAAGTATAGCAAAAGTGCCTGGAGCTTGTATATAGGAGATACAAGCACTAGTGTTACCTCCCAGGTCAGTTTGGTACCGGTAACCATCCCTAAGTCACATCAGAAATGGGATAGGTGTAAGAGACTGGACATCCTTAGGTTTGGGTGTGAAAGACATAGTAAATTTCTATTTCTATTTACTATCGCTATCACTGCCATGTACTGAGTATGCCCATAGCCTCGTGGTGGAAATGTTAACCCTTAAAAAGAACTCTACGCGTTTCGCCGCACATGTATGGCAGCTTCGTCAGGGGATAAATTTCTTTACAGTGCAATAAGAGTGCATAATAGCGTATACAGCTTTCAATAAAAGCTAGTGGGTGTAATTCCAATGTGACATAGCATGGAAAGTTGTCACTACTAAAAAGAAATGTTAAAAAGGTGAACAGTAACATTTAAGAAACTTTTTAATTTGTTCATACATCCTGAGTTGACTAAGTCTATTGTAACAAGAATAAGTGTTGTTTTTTGTGAAAATGTCCTCTTAAACATTCCATTAAAGGACATTTATCAAGGGGGCAGACCTGCCAAGGAAACAGAGGCTGCACTGTGATCCCCAGAGGATCAGGTAGAAAACCAAACTGGGGTCAGAAATGTGTCCCTAGTGTTCTTTAACTGATCCTGCTACACACACTGAACTGCAAGATGATAAATCTTGCAGTTCAGTTCTATGAGGACACATAAAGCTGATACATTTTCTCTAGCACAGCCCTAGCAGTCTATTAGGACTGTGCTTGCTAATAGTAGTCTGTATCTTTGAGCCACAAACTTGGTATAGTCCAGCCTCTTTCCAGCAAAGGGGTTCTGTTTTGTGACTTGGAAGAGACTTAGAAAAATGTAGTAGCAGTCCTTTAAAACTCAGCTCTCCAATTAAGTCTAACACATAACACCCCTCAGCGTCCACACCAAATAAAATCCGCATTTAACAAACATTATTAAATATATATTTTTGCTACAGATATAAGCTCACAGGAACATGAATCTCATACCTATGCCTCAAACTTCACTTTATGTTAGACCACTTTGAGACTTATGTATGAAACAATGAACAATTCAGAGACAAACCAACTACACCACAGGAGAAAAATAAAATAAATGGGGTGTTTAACCTCTTCAGTGTTAGAGAGGTCCCAAATGAATTGCTAAAATTAACAGAGTTAAAAGCTCCAATAAATTCAAAAAGAATGTAAGACATTTATATTTGTTCCCTATTGTGACTTGTTTTGCCTCCAGTTTGTTCCACTATAAGTTTACACCCAACGATCTTTGATTACACAATATAATGACTAGGGGTGGGTGAAAGGACCTGTTGCGTTCTTTGGAAAAAATCCATGAAAACCTCATGGTTGTCCACTTTTTCATTGGAAAATCTGCCTTAAACAGAACCCCCCCTAAAATTTTCAGCTACTCCCAAAATGTTTTTGCTATTTTTTTCAATGGCTCCAAACCTCCCGCCCCTTTACTTATGTGTACTTATGTGTGCTTCATGTTTTCATTTCAAAAAAATGTATGTTTCCAGAAAGTGAAACACAACACAATCATCTAGAGAAATAAAGAGGCTGCTAGGCTATTCTGAAGCTATTTATTTAGCAAACTTAAGGCACCAGAGGTTCAGGCTGTTGTTTAACAGTATGAGGAGCCATCCAACAAAAAAATTAGGAGCTGGAAGCACCCCAATGCATCCAGTGAGTCATAGGAGGAGAAAGAGGAAGTGACCACCACCAGAACAGAATAGTCTGGGAGCCCTGATTCCTCAGACCCAATGATGCCCAGCCCCCATGAAACTGTCTCTTTGGATCTGGGGGAAATTTATGAGCAAAGGCACATGAAGAACATGAAGGTCAGCTACCTGTGCTATTGCCACTACTGCCAGTGTGCCTTCTGATACTCAGGAGGAGGAGATGAAGGCAAGTGTGACATCAGGGGACCTTAAGTCATGCTTGCCATTCCCAAGCAGTCCCACTACTACCACACAGCATCCAGAGAGTGTTGGGGGAGACGAAGGGGTGATGATGGTAAAGGTGATGATATTGAAGTAGCTCGGGGTGGGACTAGCATGATGGCTGTAGATCCTCCTGATGAGGTGGAAGAGGAAGTGCTGCAGAGCAGCCAGACTAGTGGTCAACGGAGCCCACAACATCCCCTGAGCCTGTGATTCCCTTCCCACAGCATTATGCCTCTGGAACCTGATGCTGAGGAAGGCAAAACTGACTAGTAGCAGTATTAGCATCAGCAGAGGTCAGCTTCCTGTGCCCACTGATAGTGCTGCCAGTCTGCCTTCTTCACTTGTAGAGATGGCAAGTGTTACAGTAGGGGACCATAGGTCATATTTGTCATCATCGCCAACCAGTGAGACTCTCATAGAGCAGCAACAGCAAGGAGGGACTAGTAGTGGTGGTGATGAGGTTGATGGTGGAGCAGCTGAGGTGGAAGAGACATTAATGGCTTTTTAGCTGAAAGTGAGAAGGAATGGGAGACAGATACACAAATGGGAATGGGCACCATTACCAGCAGTGAGATTGCCGAATTTGCAGAGTTTTCTGCTGTTGTAATTCCTGCTGCTGTTGCTGAGTTACAAGGGCAGCAGGTTGATGAGGAGAAGGCCAGAATGTCACAGACCACCGCGGCCACTGTGGGAATGGTGTCCAGTAATAGTTGTGATGCGGGACTAGGATAGGTTCCACTCAACAGTAATACTCCTGGTCCTAGTTCTAATGCTGATTCTGAGGCAGCAGCAACGGCAGAAGCAGCAGCAGCATACTCTGCCCCAGCCAGTGAAGGGGATTTTGGAGAAGAAGAAACGGGACATTCTTCTCCAATTCCCCAAGTCAGTGAAAATGAAAAAGGAAGGAATGAATCTTGGCATAACAGCCCTTATAGCACACATGAAATACAGACACCATGACATTTATGTGAAACATGTTAAAGCCACCCCCCTTACCACAAATAAAATTGGGAGTCAGTGTTGCTGTAGCCCTGTCTTTCCCCAAGGCATCAAGAGGTGGGTGAAAATTGAAAAGGAAGAAGATCAGAGAAACCCTGTCAGAGCCTGAAACTTCAATGGTGAGTGAAACACCTGACTCGTCATCACCTTCTTGAGCTAGGGTCCAGGTATGGAAACATGTAGCAACCTCTTCTGTGACCCACCTCTGTCATAATTATTGGCCAACTTCCTTTCTCCACATATCCCTGAAATGGTAGGAGCTAGTTGTGTTGCTGCTACTGCCTCAGGTGCATCACTGGAGCTAATGGCAAATGGAATCATGATCATCACCACTTATATCACTGCTGTTGTTGATCCCATTCCCTTGGAGCTACCTAATGATCCTGCTGCTTAAACAACCCAGCAGCAAGAACAGCATTCAAATGATGCAATGACACTGTAGCATTAGCCAATGGCCAGTGACTACCATAACATGACATGCTGGCACTAGGCCAGTATGGCATTTTGTTTTTTCAGGGTTTGCTCTTTATATAAACCAGAGGCCTATAAAAAGCAATGTTCGGGGGTTTGTTTCTAACAAGCCTTAGTCCAGCAAATCACTGTTTCCTCAGGGCTTGTGCCTCTTACAGACCTGAATCCAAACAAAATCACTGATTTCTCAGGGATTGTGCCTATAACAATCCTAAGTCCAAATAAACACCATTGATTCCTCAGGGCCTGTGCCTCTAACAAGCCAAAGTCCTACAAATCAATGTTTCCTCAGGGTTTATATCAAGCAAGTGTAAGTCCTAGAAATAAATGTTTCCTCAGGGCTTGGGCTTAACACAGGTCTAAATCCTAGTAAAAATCAATGTTTCCTCAGTGACTGTGCCAAACAAGTGTAAGTCCCACAAATCAAAGTTTCCTCAGGGCGTGGGCCTCTAACAAAAATTGTGCCAAACAAGTGTAAGTCCCACAAATAAATGTTTTCTCAGGTCTTGGGCCTAACGTAAGTCTAAATCCTACAAATCAATGTTTCCTCAGGTCCTGGGCATAACATAGTTATAGGCCCACAAATCAATGTTTCCTCAGGTCTTGGGCCTAACACAGGTGTAAGTCCTACAAATCAATGTTTCCTCAGGTCTTGGGCCTAACACAGGTGTAAGTCCTACAAATAAATGTTTCCTCAGGGATTGGGCCTAACACAGGTGTAAGTCCTACAAATCAATGTTTCCTCAGAGCTTGGACCTCTAATGACAAGAGTAAGTCCTACATATCATCCTCTACAAAATACTCTATTCAGTCAAGTATCAGTCTAATCCAGTCACAGCTCATGTCATGGGGGTCCCTGTCTCTGCCACATTACTTACCATTTTTTTATTTTATTTATTTATTATTTATTATTAACTGTCCACCCAATCCCAGTCAACAATCACCTCAAACAAATTTTTCTGCTCAACTGATTCTACACCATCACAGACACCCTCAGACCCCTTTTATATTATGCCTGTGGAAAATAAAAACATTTGCTATGTGTTGTGTGTAAATTCAGTCTTCCCATTGATTTCAATGTAATGAGGTAGGCGAAAAAAGCAGTAAAATAACACTTTTCCCAAGAAATTTCTGCTAAGTGGGAAGTGCCTTTTTTCACCTTTTATGGTTTGAGGCAAAAATGTTCACCCATTCCTAGTAATGACTGGGTACCCTTCTCTGGTTAATGGTCTCTGGTTTATTTTCTACTTTATACATTTCTGTAATTTATATTTCATATTCTAATTTGACAAGTTTATTTACTAGGTTGCATACACCTCACTGGCCTACTTATTTATTATCTTGAGTGCATAAAAGCTATATTGTTTTCCAGTGTAGTAAGTCAAGGATTATTTTCTGAGCCAGGCAACAAAGATGGTGCTAAGGGTGTGGTCATTGAGGGATAGGTGTTGATAATGGGCAGGACTAAGATTTCCTAGAATACTTTATCCATAGGTATATGTGATGTCAATCCATCCCAAAGTATGTAAATTAACATTAAAGAGATGGTGCTGAATGCCTGGCAATGTTAATCAGTTTACCTAAAAAAACGGAAACATTTATTTATATAACAATATATAATCCATTCAATACCTTTTTGATACTCAAAGGGATAAGGCAATGTAATAATAGTAATAGGCAATAAAAAACAATACGAATTATTGGAAAAATACATTCTAACGAGACTATAACTATAGAACAGTGATAAAAAAGTGGTTAACTTACGCTCACAGTTCCCAGAGCAATTGCATCCATTTATTGTAACTAAAAAACAAGGCATCAGCACCAGTTTTTTAAAATTAACCATTTCCTTGTCAGTGTATTCTAGATTAAGAGATAACATCTTAATGTGCATACATGCATTTCCATCAGGGTTGACAACTCCTGAAAATGTTACTGTAAATTCTGTAAAAAATGACAAAGGGCCATGTCTTTGTTCTGTGAACTGCCATATTTTTACATTACAGTCCCCTCCCAGTTTTCGCATTTTACATACTTGCAGTCAGGAAGTTTACTGACAGTTGCAATCCTGGACTTACGATCAAATATAATGCTACAAGATTACCTAAGGGATGTATTACACTGCAGGTGATAAATTGAGATGTGCAGAATTTTTCACAGTGGGAAAAAGGCTTAAAGGGATAGTAATACTTCATTTTATCTTTATTTTATTTTGTAGGCATTAAAAAAACATGAAGAACGATATAAGTCTTATCTCTCAAACCTTTATGGTTTGAGAGATATTCACAAGCAAAGTTTCCCCTCCCGCCCCTTTTACCTAGTGTAAGCCATCTCTTCTCAGATGTGAATCTGGTTTTAAGACCAGACGGATAACAGAAGGGGACAATCTTCTTCATATGAGAACAATGAAAGCCCTGCCCCCCTTGACAAGTTTTTCAGGTTTTTCCCTTATCTTAACTGAAGACTGACCCTCTCTGCAGTCTACCTGGGCTGAACAGTGTTATATCAGTAAAAGGGGTGGGAGGGGATACTTTGTCATTGAATTACTCTTGAACTACAACTCTGACAGTATTGATATAACACTCACCAAAGTCCAAATATTGTGATGATTAATTAGAGCCGCTTTTATTATGAAACATTACTATTCATTTAAAGCAGAGCCTTCCATCTCCAGTGGGAGTTCCCATAGGACGGCAACAACTGATGATTTCTTCACATTGTGAGCTGGAGTAAATGAGTGTGCAAGTGCACGTGTGCATGCATGCATAGGCATCACTACATTATGATGGGAACGTAGGAACCAGTCTGCAAAAATGTTGCCATTTGTGTGAAAATGCAGAGAATTATGTGGGAATATGGAGGTCTGCTCGGGATCATCATGTTTCACAGCTATTCTTTGCATGTAAGAGATTTAAATGAAAAACAAATTAAGTCTTCTGTGATATTCTCTAAATTTGATGGAGTGACACATTAGCTCCCTTGATGATATAAAATTCTCCGGTGCATTGCAAAGCAAAACACTGAAGACATTTCTAGCATTCAAGTGCATAACACTCTCATTTTAATCTGAATGTCTGAATAAAGCAGTTAGCTAAACCCATTAAAAACAGCTTAAACCGACCGGAGAGCACAAGTGCAACTCCAAATCTACACATATTTCAAATTGTCATATACAGAATTGCTTTTGATAATTGTCACTTGTTACTCATTCATTCCCAAAGATAAAATAAACACCAACACACATTATTCCCTGGCCAGTAATTTGAGGGTTAGACCTTGTCAGCAGCATCATATTAAAGTCATTTACTATATGCATTGTTCATAATTACTAGTTCAAAAATGTAACATTCTGCCAATATTCTAATTACCTATTATACTCATTTTATTTTCCCTAGAGAAGATATTGCATCACTGATTGTCCATGTGACAATGATTGTTGATGTTTGAAGTTATATTTATCCTCATTAATATTTGTTTCTTTTCACCATACTGAGGCATATATCTTATCCCTTTAAGGAACAGTGTGTGTGCAGCTAATTGCTTGATGCACATCCCCCAATGTTTGACCTGTAAATGAGTTGTTATTCCAGGCATCATACAAAAAATGTCTATACATGTAAGATTCAGATTGTGATTATGAAATTCAAATAGCCCATATCTCTACTTCAGATTGTGAGTTTCAAATGGGTACATTCATACAAAACTTTTGCAAAGCTTGGGTATTCAGAAGAGATGAGTGAAACTGAAGATGCTTATATTTGTGTTGTTTCAATAGCTTTCCCTGATCCCCTGAAATTCATAGCAGCGATGTAATCCTAAACAAATGTATCTTTAGTCCCCTTACTCATTTCTATTCATTTACCAACTTCCTTGCCACTCCCTCTACCCAGGACTACAAATTTGTTTGCAAGTTAATTATTGCTGACATTATGCATTTTCTGTTCAAACTTAGAGGTACACAAGATCTCGTGACGTCCTGTTCATAAAACATAATCCACAGAGGAAGATCAAATCTTGTGCATCAATGGCAGAATGGAATGCACTGCAACTACGTGACAGGCTCATACAGCAGGGAATGTTTTAATAGGCAACCTGAGAGTAGTTTGTTTATTTGCTAACCAGGAACTACTGTGAATTTGAGAAGAGCAATGGACTAGGACTGCACCTTGGCCTACCCTGGTCTACTACATCACAGATTCAATCAGATCAATTGATTCAAGATATTAGAATATATCAGGCTATACCTAAATTGAACAAAAATAATAGTTATATATTTCAATGAACAGCAATAGTTTCCCTAGTGGGTTAAATTTAGCCCATAAAATAATCCACAGAGATTCACATTTTTGTCTAACCTGTGATCAATTGTCATTCCAAATTAAAGCTAAAGATTTTTTTTTTGCCTCAAGAAAATAATGCAGAATATTAATGTATGATTATTAATGACATCCTCACACAGACATTCTCTGCACTGATGGGGTTTGTTTCTAGTTTAGAGCTGTGCATGTATTTACTGCTTATTACATTTTTGAAACTGATCTTCTCAGGTGTTGTAGATGTCAATATTTAATAACATTTTATTCAAATATAATTTCTAAAAAGATACTTGTTGGGCTGCAAATTTTTTTCCTTTTTACAGGTTTAATATTATAAACCTTAAACCCTTTAAGTACCAGAAAGGAATTTAACACACTAAGAAGCAATTAATTACACACATGACAAAGAGTGAATGACAGTTTATACAGGGGGCCTTGGGTACAAATGAGAACTGGAGAAATTTGGGGCAAAACATATGTTATATAGGGTTGAAATAACAATTCCCACTGATTTAAGTGTGATTTTAAATGCCTTAAATGCTTAATGCATTGAGATCTCTCGAGTGGGGATGGGTGACATTTTTTCTCGAATACAAAAAGGTGAATGCCAGCATGTTTCACCTTTAGAGGGAATTCCATCGAAAACCTCTAAAATGATTGTTTGCCCACCATATTTTCACCATTTTCACCCCCCCATGAAATTTTTTTTTTTCCTACTCCAGCACAAATGGTGTTGCAGAGAGGCTGTGTTGTTAGTGAATACTAGGTTAAAAGGATGACTACAGGTCTGACAGTCTGCATTATAGCATGTAGGGAGAGTGCTGGAGTTGTACAGATTCTGCTTAGGTGCCGCCTAGGTACTGCTTACTGGTGCTGCATACTGCCCAATCACAGCTAGAACCTACCCCTCTTCCTGCGCACTCACAGGAACTTACCCCTCTTCCTTCCCACTCACAGGAACCTACCCCTCTTCCTCTCAACTCACAGCCAGAACCTGCCCCTCTTTCTGGCCACTCACAGGAACCTGACCCCTCACAGGAACCTGCACCTTTTCTCCCTTCCCACTCACAGGAACCTCTACAATATCCTTGTGCTGCTCACTCACAAGGGGAATCTCCACATTTTTCAGTCCTCCTCCACCCCCCTCCAGGTTTGGTAGGTCTTTATCACGCCCTGATTCTATTCTTTCTGTGTGCCACTAAATGCTCACCTTGTGAAGGAAGCTTTGGAGTGCACTAAAAGACTCAAAGGAATAACAAAGGTCCAAACTGCTTGGTGACAAGGGTGGGGCACCTGTTGTAACCACGTGTTTCAGAGCAGGTGACTGAGGCTCCACTGTAGTGCTGCTGTTGGTGATAGTAGCAATGGCACTGCTGCTAGAAGGTTGTGTCTCCTCTTCTACCAGTGGAAGTGAGAGACTTCCCTGATTTAGTGGCAGCCTGGTGGTATTGCTGATGTGCATCCCCGAGGATCATACACTACTTTCTCACCTCCAATTTCTCATTCTCATTATGATCAATTGAGCACATGTACAAAAACGTAAAAAAAAAAAAGTATTATAACAAAACCATAAAGTATTAGAAAAAGTATTATAATAAAAAATATTACACACTCACTGCACTTCAATGACCATCATGCCCTCTAGGAGTGGAGAGGATAGACTGGAATGGCAGATACTGGTCAGTACCCTGCTCGGGGGAACAATGGATTCCATGGGTGCTGTGAACATTCTGGAAAGTGCGTTGGCTTTAATATTCTTGGTTCCTGGTCGATAAGATATCACATAGTTAAAGTGAGTCAGAAACAGTGCCCATCTTGCCTGTATGGGATTCATTCTTTTAGCATCACTGATGTAAATGAGATTTTTGTGATCTATGAGGATCGTTATGGGTGTACATGACATGACAGATGTCTCCACTCCTCTAAGGCAAAAATGATGGCCAATAACTCCCTATTGGCTACATCGTAATTCCGCTCCTCTGGAGAGAATCTCTTAGACATGAATGCACAAGGATGAAGTGGGCTGTTATGAGTGCTTCTTTGGGATAAGACAGCTCCCGCACCAATCTCAGAAGTATCGACTTCAAGTATAAAAGGGTGTGTAGGATCCAGATATCTCAGAACTGGAGCAGTGGAGAATTTTTGTTTTAAGAGTACAAAGGCCTTGACAGCTTCAGGAGGCCAATTAACCGTATCTGCTCCCTTCTTAGTAAGGGCTGTGAGAGGAGCAGCAATCTTGGAATAGTTTCAGATGAATTTGCGATAATAGTTCATAAATCCCAGGAATCTCTGGAGAGGTTTCAGCCCAGATGGTTGAGGCCAGTTGAGAATGGTTTCTAACTTTGAGGGGTCCATCTCAAAACCAGTAGACATGATAATATAACCCAGAAAGGGCACTCTTTCCACCTAAAATATACATTTCTCCAACTTGGCGTATAGGCAGTTCTCTCAAAGGCAGAGTAGGACTTGTTTGACGTGGGAGTGATGAGTATGGAGATCAGGACAGTGGATTAGTATGTCATCCAAGCAGACAATGACAAACTGCTGCAGAAAGTCCCTGAGACATTAATTTACAAATTCCTGAAAGACAGCAGGGGCATTGAAGAGCCCAAAGGGCATGACTTTATACTCATAATGCCCCGCGCGGGTATTAAATGCCGTCTTCCACTTGTCTCCTTATCTTATCTGGAACAAATTGTAGACTCCACGTAAGTCTAGTTTAGTAAACACCTTGGAGCCCTTAATTCGGTCAGACAGTTCAGAGATAATAGGTAAGGTGTAGGGTTTTTTTATTGTGATTTTGTTGAGACCTCTATAATCAATGCGAGGGCAAAGGTAATCAGCCAAAGCGGAGTCAGGGGAACAGAAGTCCGTGATGTCAGGAACAAGCCAGAGGTCAGAAGCACAGAAATCAGCAAAGTCGGGAACAAGCCAAGGGCCTGGAACACAGCAAACAGGAGCACAGGAAAATCCACAGCAGCCAGCAGCAACAGGTCAGCAACTGTTACGAATACACTCTACCACAGTAATAGAGTAGAGATGAAAATGTCCTGAATATGAGACTCCTCCAACAAGGGCTGGTGGAGTGAAGGCTAGAGTACGTCGCTAGAGTACGTAGCTGGTGATTGCAGGCCCCCTGTAGTGCGTTGTGCTGCGACCAAGGCCATGTAAAGTTGCTGGCCGCAAAGCCAGATTACCCCTTCAGTTGAGAGGGAGGACCTCTGCTAGTTGTTTGCTAAACGCCTCAGCAAGATCTCTATATGCTTCAAGTATCAAAAGGGGAGAACCAGTAGAAAGAGTCGAAAGACAGGTGAGAGGACGAAGCGTGTCAGTGTATAAAGCAACCAGGAACGTAAGAGACCCAGCAGTCCCATTGATGGAGGGGTCGTTAGTACTTAACCACGGATATCCTAGGATGACTGAGGTGTTAGGGGAGGTGATGACACCCAGAGTAACAGTTTCAGTATGGTTGTTGTCTGTGGTCAAGGTCAGAGGTAGGGTAGAGTAGGTGATGAACCCAGTACCCAATGGGGATCCATCAACAGCCACCATCCATAGAGGGGGTATCCTAGGGCTAAGAGGAATACGATGGTCAGCAGCAAAGGTAGCATCAATGAAGAGGCTGACTGCACAGGAATCAATGAAGGCCTGTGTGCCTATAGTGAAGTCCTTCCAAGACACTGTGGCAGGAACACTGAGACATTTGGTGGGACTACTGGGGATAGCTGTTGACATAGGGGGGGTCCCCTACCGCCTAAGTCCTGGTGTTTCCCGATTTGTTTGGGCACTCATGCACCATGTGACCAGGAGCACCATAGTACAGACAAAGACCAGGTGTGCGACGTCTCACTTTTTCTTCCTCTGAAAGACGAAAAACGCGGCCGATCTCCATCGGTTCTGGACCATGAACAGAAGGAATTGGAGGGTGCTGGAACCGGGCAGCCAGTCGAATGAGAGTACGAGGTACCGGACAATGACCATGATCCCGATCTCTTCCTCCGTGTTCAAGGGAAGCGCAGAGAGCGACCAAATCCTCCAAGGTGTCGGGAATCAACTGGGTGGTCAATTCATCCTCCAGTCGGTCGTTCAGGCCTTTACGGAATGCGGCCTTGAATGTACTTGCACCTCAGTCCATATAGTAGGCCAGCATGTGGAATTCCACTAATTACTACGACAAGGATCATTGTCCTTGAGAGATCTCCAACAGGCCTGTTTCAGCCTTGGACTGATGGCCGGGCATGTCAAAAACTGCCTTGAATGCCATTAAGGAGGAGTCAAAATCGTCCAGCATGGGGGACTGATCGTCAAGTAGGGGTGTGACCCAGGCCAAGGCCTTGCCCTTAAGGAAAGAGACAATGAAGGTGATCCTAGCTTGTGCAGATAAGGAGTCAGGTTGGCAGCGGAAGTGCAACAGACATTGATTCAGGAAGCCTCTTACATCAGAGGAAGACCCATCAAAGCTCTCAGGCAGCAGAAGGCATGGAAATGGGGAAGAAAAGGCAGACCCAGGTGTGGGCATGGCCGCTGTCACAGAAGGATCAGTGACCCTAGGCACATCCAGCTGTTGCTGCAACTGCTGAAGCAGTGTGGTGATAGAGTCAAGCTTTCTAAGTGCACTATCTGCGTAGCGTGTTTACCTAGTACAGCTCCTTACTGTATAAGTACCTCGGAAGGTCAGCAGGATCAGTAGCCAGATGAAAATGTCCTAATATGAGACTCCTCCAACAAGGGCTGGTGGAGTGAAGGCTAGAGTACATCGCTAGAGTGCATAGCTGGTGATCGCAGGCCCCCTGTAGTTCGTTGTGCTGCGGCCAAGGCCGTGTAAAGTTGCTGGCCGCGAAGCCAGATGAACCCCTTCAGTTGAGCTGAAGAAGGCCCAGGATAACGCACTACAGTGAGGACATCCACCACCATCCCCAGGGAGAGTCTATTCCAATAATCAAATAGAAGAGGAACCCACCAGAGCGAGGTCCAGAGGTATGAAGGTGGTGGAGGTCTGACAGGTCACTGTGGTACAGTTGGCTGGATGCAGGCTGGGAGACCTGGATACCAGGAAGGTAGATCTGGAGGTAAAACAAGGACAAATAAACTTGAAGCCAAGTACCACAACAAGAAACTGAGCAGAATCAAGATCAGCAGGCAAGAGGATAGTCCAGGAGACAGGCAAGGTTGGCAACAGGTAAGTCAGCAAGCAAAATCGGCAGGCAAAGGGTTCATCTAAAGTACAGGCAAGGGTCAAATATGCTGGTGCAAGTTGTAGAACTAATACAACACTAACACTATAATCGCTCTCTGCACTGAAGCAGCGTGCGGCTTAAGAAGGCCCAACCCGGAAGCTCAGGCCAAAGATGATGTCACCACGCATAGCATAGTGACAAACCGGCACAACACGGAAGAAGGAGAAGGGAGACACGGAGCACTCACCCGCAGACTGAGTGGCAGAGGGAACATCACGACACAAACAAACACAGGGACCATGGGGAAGTGAGCCAAGCTGCTTTAAATATCCTGGGAGGGTTGGCCGATAACAGTCAGGTGAGCAATCAGAAAGGTCAGCTGATTCAGCCTGAGCCAGAAACTCAGAAGACAGCAGCAGTAAAGCAGGACCAGATTTATGGGGAAAGCATGCATGGAAAGCACAGAGGAGGGCAGGGGCATGTACATCTGCGGCTGGAACCCATGAGCGCTCTTCTGGACCATAACCTTTCCAATGGACCAAATATTGAAGGCTCCCTCGGAACTTATGAGAGTCAACTATGGATCGTAGTTCATACTCCTCATGTTCATGAACGGGCACCAAATGGGGTCAAGGAGTAACCGTAGTGAAACGATTACATACCAGAGGTTTCATCAGCGAGACATGGAACACTTTGTGTATCCGCATATTGGGAGGAAGGTCTAGGGCATAGGCCACAAACTCAGGGTCATTGTATACAATAGGTTTCTGAGTCTCCCAAAGGGGAGTAGCCCAAGCCAAGGACCTGCCAGAGAGTAAGGAAATCACGAGGCCCACCTTACTCGTATCAGACGGGAAGGACTGTGCTACCATCTCCAGATAGATGCCAACCAGGTTTAGAAAACCTCTGCATTGGTTAGGGTAGCCCCCATAACGCTGGAGAAGTGGGGCAGACCCTGTCATACCTGTCGCAACATTGGAATCATCATTGGCAGCCAGAGCGGGTATCACTGTGCCCGTGAACCCTGAGCGACATTGTTACTTCTGGGTTTACACTGGCTGTGTTCTTATTGGCTCTGGGTTATTGCTCCTCCCAGAGCTTGCCTTTAAAAACGCCCTCCTTTTACTATACCGGTGCCCTTTAATGGTGTACCCGTATCTAGTGACTAGTTGTTCTTGTTTCCTGTTTCTGTGTATGACCCGGCTCGCCTGACTACGCTTGTGCCTGACGCTCTTGTGATCCGATCCCATTGCTGACTTGGACTGGCTTACTAACTCCTTTTGTGCCAAACTGGCTTGGCTGAATATCTGATTCCGTTACCTATGCAATTGGGGTTCACCCGTTTATCCAAAGAAGAGCAACTGTTCCGATGCAGGCAAGGCTTGTGCTTGTACTGTGGCAAGTCTGGCCACATATTACGCTCTTGTCCACTATGGCCGGGAAACGAACGCACCTAGGATCCTAGGTGGTGCATACCAGTCCCCAGAGGAAACCCAGAATAAACCTGTGGTGGAGGTCCTGGCATCCTGGGATGGGTCCTACTTTGTTGCTTCCGCCATGATTGATTCCGGCTCAGCCGGTTACTTTATGGATAAAGACTTTGCTAGCCATCACAAGAGCCCATATCTCCACTAAATATTGAGGCCATTGATGGGAGACCTTTGGTACCTCCTCAGGTCACCCAGGAGACCTGTCCCTTGGTTATTTGTATTGGAGCCCTCCACACAGAGACCCGGAAATTCCAGATCATTTAGTCTCCACACTATTCAATTATTCTGGGTCTCCCATGGCTGCAAACAAACAACCCCAGAATAGATTGCAGATCCTGTGAGATTCTGGCCTGGTCTGAGTTCTGTAAGACACAATGTTTATACCAACCTACCAAGATTCTGTGTACCTCTCCCTTCTTACCGCTTGAATGCCAATCATTCAACGATGTATTCAGTAAGGGAGAGGCTAGCACCTTGCCACAGCATCTCCCTTATGACTGTGCTATTAATATCTACCTACCCATTGTCCTGTGAGGAAAATCAGGCAATGGAAGAGTATATCTCTGATGCCCTGGCCCGGGGCATAATTCGTAAGTCTTCCTCGCCCGCAGGGGCTGGATTCTTTTTTGTGAAAAAGAAAAATGGGGATCTCAGACCCTGTATTGATTACAGGGGTCTGAACAAGATAATGATCAAGAATGCCTACCCCATTCCGCTCATAATGGAATTGTTTGATCGACTCAAGGGCGCTTCCATTTTCACCAAACCCGACTTAAGGGCGGACGAGTGGAAATCCGCCTTTAACACTCGAACAGGGCATTACGAGTACCTAGTGATGCCCTTTGGGCTATGCAATGCCCCAGCGGTATTCCAAGAGTTTATCATCGATGTCCTTAGGGACATGTTACAGTCCTGCGTAGTGGTCTACCTGGACAATATTCTGATTTATTCCACTGACCTGGAGACTCACAAAGAACATGTCAAAGCTGTACTACAGAGGTTGAGAGAAAATAAGTTACTTTGCAAACTAGACAAATGCGAATTCCATAGATCCAAGGTGCTGTTCCTAGGTTACGTGATTGGCAAAGATGGCATTGCCATGGACAAAGACAAACTATCGGCTGTGTTGCAGTGGTCACGTCCCATTGGCCTCAAGCACGTGAAGTGGTTCCTGGGCTTTGTAAATTATTATAGGAAATGTATCCATGACTACTGTTTGATTGTAAAGCCATTGACTGGCATGACGCACAAGGGTGCTAATGCTTCAGTATGGTCCCCTGAAGCAGTAAAGGCATTTGATTCCCTGAAATCTGCATTCCCCTCAGCACCAGTTCTGTCTCATCCGATACCTAGTTTGCCATTTACTTTGGAAGTAGATGCCTCCGAGACTGGTATAGGGGCAGTACTGTCGCAGAAATCGGGTCCAGGGAGGACCTTAATGCCTGTAACGGTTTTTCAAGACACTCAGACCAGCAGGTTAGAATAAAACACAGTTTTATTAAAAAATAAAGGAGAAAGATCGCCCTCTATAGGCAACACAGAATAATAGCGAGCAATTGGATTACATATGCCCAGGCCCAGTATACAGATGCAAGAACAATACATATACTATCACAGGACAGGCACAGAATAGCAAGGGTACTCAATGGTTAAGTACAAATAATCAATCAGTCTCTGTTGTGGTGTTTGGAATGCCCAAGGTGGTAATGAGACAGCAAGTGGTGTTAGATGATACAACACCTTAAGTCCATAAGGCTTAGATAGCTGCTTAGGCAGAACAGGAACTGAGGCCAGAATACTGCAGAGTAGTTTCAGCCAATAGCCCCCACGGGCATAGTAACGGAGATAGATTACACTGCAAGATCTTGAGCCAATAGCCCCCACGGGCGTAGTAATGGAGATAACTACACTGCAAGAGCTTGAGCCAGTAGCCCCCACGGGCGTAATAATGGAGACAAACTGTAATGCAATAGCTTGAGCCAATAGCCCCCTCGGGCTTAGTACCGGAGACAACCTGCACTGCAAGAGCTTGAGCCACTAGCCCCCACGGGCGTAGTAACGGAGACTTCTGGTACACCAAGAGCTTGAGCCGATAGCCCCCACGGGCGTAGTAACGGACACAACCTGCGCTGCAAGACCTTGAGCCAATAGCCCCACCGGCATGTAACAGAGAGTTAACACTGAAAGAGCTAGAGCCAATAGCGCCCCCCGTGGGAGCAGTAACGGAGACCGACTACACTGCAAGATGACAAGATGAGCCACCGTCTAAACAAGGCGCTCAACGTGGCCGGCTCAGCAGATGTAGCGGATGATCAGCAACGGCTCTGCAAGTGTTAAAGGAGGCTAAGATAATGGAGACAGCAGCTCTGCAAGTGTTAATGAAAGCTCAAGGAACGGACACACAGCTCTGCAAGTACAACCGGAGCCTCAACAAACGTGGGCACCGCTCTGCAAGTGCTAAGGGAGACTCAGCAACGGAAGCACAGCTCTGCAAGTGTTAATGGAGACTCAGCATTGGAGACACGGCTCTGCAAGTGTTAATGGAGGCAATCCACGATCAACCCTGCCACAAGCACAGCGGAAGTCAGAATGTCGCCTCGGCG
The DNA here is from genome assembly GCA_037306005.1 of Rhinophrynus dorsalis. Lineage (NCBI taxonomy): Eukaryota > Metazoa > Chordata > Amphibia > Anura > Rhinophrynidae > Rhinophrynus > Rhinophrynus dorsalis. The sequence goes on from CM074722.1 coordinate 183,323,163, forward strand.
ACACCAAGCAGCAGGAAGCAGGAACGATGGCAGGGTCAGAAGCAAGCCGGTACAGGTCCCGGAGCAGGAAGTCAGCCAGGCCGGGTCAGATCATGGAGCAGGATTCTCAGACAAGCCAGATCAGGTCACAAGCAGGAACATCAGTCAAGCCGGGTCAGATCACGGAGCAGGAAATCAGGAGCGTAGTCAAAACAGGCCAAATCGGTACACAGGAATCAGGAACACTGGAACACAGCAACAGCAACACTGGCTCAGGAACACCACGAAAGGGCACCTGACAGGTGACAATGGCCAGGCATAAAAAGGTCACAAGGGGCGGGCCAAACAGGCTCAGCCAATAGGAGCGCACCACAAGCGAGAGTGACAGAAAAAGATCACGGGCACCGTGATAATGCCATGTGGATTTTTTTCAAAGATAATGACTAAGGCTCAGCGTGTCTACGACATTGGGGATTGCGAATTACTGGCAATTATTTTGGCACTTTGTGAGTGGCGCCGTCTGTTAGAGCGCACTAGGGCACCGATCCTGATTCTTACAGACCACCAAAACTTTACCTACCTCTCGGAGGCCAAAAGGTTATCCCCTAGACAAGCCAGATGGGCCTTGTTTTTGTCACATTTCAATTTCATAGTATCATACTTACCGGGCACTAAGAATATTAAGGCAGACGCCTTATCATGACAATTTGGTACAGATCCGGAGTCTGAGTCGGTACCAGTGCCTATTATACCTCTGGATCGCATCCTTGCCACTCTACACACCAGCATCACTTCCCCATTGGGTCAAGAGATTTTAGCAGCCCAGGCGGCAGAGGCAAAGGCCTGTGCTGAGGACTGCTGAGGCTGTGGAACCAGATGCTCAGTAAGGAGCAACAAAGCCTGGAGGGCTGCAGCAAACTGATTCATGTGCTGGTCTACCTGGTCCAGCCTGAAAAAAATATTCGGTGGGTTGTCTGCTTCTCCTGAGTTCATAGTACTTGTGTACTGTTAGGAACCAGAGAGGACACAAAAAGGTAAAATGCAAAACACCTTTATTAAAGAAACAAAAAATAAACAGAATCATGATCAGGAGCATAAACCAAATAACAAGCCAGGGTCAGGAACCAGGACAGGTAATCAGCCAAGCTGGAGTCAGGAGCACAGAAGTCTGCGATGTCAGGAACAAGCCAGAGATCAGAAGCACAGAAATCAGCAAAGTCTGGAACAAGCCAAGGGTCTGGAACACAGCAAACAGGAGAGCAGAAAATCCACAGCAGCCAGCAGCAACAGGTCAGCAAACAAACACAAGAACCATGGGGAAGTGTGCCAAGCTGTTTTAAATACCCAGGGAGGGTTGGCTGATAACAGTCAGGTGAGTAATCAGAGAGGTCAGCTGATTCAGCCTGAGCCAGAAATTCAGAAGACAGCAGCAGTGGATAGCAGAGCACTAGATTAGCTCAGACATTAGAATCGATAGGTAGAGTGGAGCTGCTCAGCAAAACCTTAACAGGATGGAGGTGAAGATCTTGATTTTTTGAGAAAAGTAAAAGAGGTAGAGGAGACCAGAAATTATCCAGGTCTTAAGAAGCCAAAAACGCATAGGCTGATAATGACCAGAAGGATACAGCTGTTGTCAGGGTCAAAGGGATTAGCGGCGATGGCATTGTATCACTGTCTAAATGGGGTACCACTGAATGGCAAATGGGTTCTGGGAGGAGGGTGGGAGGTTTTCATCAGACCTTTTAGGAACAACTTCACCTGGTAGGATGATAATATGGATGGTCAGGAGGGCTGGAGAAATGCAAGGTAGTACCAGATACCTTCTAGGTGTAATTTCATGGTGAAGGGGGAAAGACCTAGTAAATGGTGGCAGTGAGCAACAAAGGCTGTAATGGCTTGGAGAGAGTATTCGTTGGGGGCTTTAGAAACCAGCAGGAAGCATTAGAATGAAGACCAGGCTCTGTAGTAGGCATATCTTATACTGAGGACAAGGGCATGAGCTATGATGGAATTGGCTGCTGCTGAGAATTGCGACTTTACAGGGTTAGCTGGTGGTACGCTGAAGTGGCAGTTGGATAACAGTTTGCATGGGGGACCAGTCTGAGAAATTCCTGCAGATTAAAGTGGTAGAGAGAGTCAGTGGCTTTATTGGAAACCAACAGAAAAAAATGAGCTGTGGATGGAGAATTTGTGGTATAAGGATAACCATGTTAATCTGTGGAGGAAGGGCATGATGGAGGGGGAGGGCAATCTGCCTTTGTTCAGAATGAGTGAGGTGGCTAGATTGTCCATTTGGAAGATAACAGTGTGGCCAGACCAGCGTTGACCCCAAATGACTGCAGCTGAAACAATTGGGTATAGCTCAATTAGGGTGGTTGTGGTGAAGAATTGGGGTAGTTGGAAAATTTCTGTAAACCATTTGGAACCAAAAATGGCTGCATAGCTAAATGCCACTGAAGCATCTGAAAAGATTACCATGGGTGATGGGGAGAGGAGGGGTGGGAAGATGGAGTGACCGTTCCAGTGACTGAAGAAGTTTGACCACATGGCTAAGTCAGATTTGATTGACTTGCTGATGAATATAGGGGACAAGCACTCCTCTGTGGCTAATGAAAGAGACAGGAGGTAAGAGGTAAATGATTTGCCTTGGGGGATGATCATTGTGGCAAAGTTTAGGTGTCCTAACAGTGACAGGAGTTATCTCCTAGAGCAGGATATTTTATTGGAGAACTCTAGGACTATAAATGGGGGGCCATGGGTGGGGAGGAGGTGTAAGAGTTCTAGCTTCCTGGCTGATGCTGAATAATTGATGTGTCTGCGAGACAGTTCTGCTGTGATCTTGGGAATAGTCCATTCTCTATATGACAGATTGCATTACTATGAGTAGATGGGTGGTCTTCCTGGGGTGTTCCGTGAGCCGAGTGTGCTTGTGGGGAGTCATCTTCCATGGTAGGACTTGAAAGAATCAAATAAAGATTAGCAGGGAGGCGGCGAGGATGAATAAGTGGGGGTGATGTGAAGGAAAAAACATGCTGCACATCATGAGTAGCTGTCCAAGGCAGAAGAAGTGAGGAAGGTGTGACTTCCCTAACCTGCATGAGCTCGAGCAGAAATTTTATCTGATGAGGCTGGGTTGGGACGGCGGCCAACTGACCTTGATCTTGCTGGGTGGTCACAGCTGGTGCAAGATAGGTCTTCCTGGAGGGTTGATATCTGGACTGGTCTGTTCACCATCAGGTCAGAGAAGGCTATCGATGCCAGGGGAGAAAAGGGAATGGTGTGGGTGGGGGGAAGAGCATGGGGGAGACGTTTCATCATGTGAAGTGATGAGTTTGACATAAGTGATGGTTGCAGTGATTACCTGATGACTTGAAAGATGAGGAAGTGACCTTAAATTCTGATGGGAGGTAAGAGATTAGACTGCTGGACGTGATTGGTGACACTAAGATAGACACTGTAAGGTGGGTGGCACCTTGAACCTCTGATGGAAGGAATGGTGATAGACTATGGGAGACTATTATTATTATTTTTTTTTTTTTCATCATTATTCTTTATTTGTATAGCGCCAACTAATTCCGCAGCGCTGTACAAGTGGTAACAGACAGAGGTATTAAATAGTACAATCAAATGTGGAGAACAGAAGGATCAGAGGGCCCTGCCCGTGAGAGGTTAAAGTCTAGAGGAAGGTAGATTTGACAAAGAGGGAGTAAGTGCTATTGGGTTTAAGTGCATCCTGCCACATGAACTGCTAGTCAGTGGGTGGGAGTGAGAAGTGCTGTTGAGTGCAGTAGTCCGGGCAAGGGGTGAATCTAGGTGATAATGTTTATGGAGGCAGTTTATAGTCTTCCCTGAAGAGGTGAGTCTTCAGGGAGCGTCTGAAGATTTGAAGGCTGAGGGAGAGTCTGATGGGGCGGGGGAGGGAATTCCAGAGCTGAGGTGCAGCACGGGAGAAGTCCTGTAGTCGGGAGTAGGAGGATGTGATAAGATCTGTGGAGACCAGAAAGTTGTATGTAGAGCAAAGATGGCAGAAGGGAGTATATTTGGAAATGAGAGAACTAGAGGGGGGTGCGGTGTTAGTGAGGGCTCTATAACTTAGTAGCAGGATTTTGAATTTAATTCTGTATGCTAATGGGAGCCAGTGTAGGGACTTACAGAGGGGATTGGTGTTAGAGAAGCGATGAGTGAGGTAGATTAGTCTTGCAGCAGAATTCATTATGGACTGTAGTGGGGTTATTCGGGTGAGAGGAAGGCCATTTAGTAATGAGTTACAGTAGTCAAGACGGGACATGATTAGTGTTTGGATTAGAATTTTGGTAGTGTCTTCTGTGAGAAAGGGTCAGATTCTAGAGATGTTCCGGAGGTGGAGGCGGCATGAGTTGGAGATTGACTGGATGTGAGGAATGAAGGATAAGGCAGAGTCAATTGTGACACACAGGCAGCATGTTGTAGGGGTTGGTGTGATGGTAGTGCTGTTAAGGAGCGGTTGCACTGTAACCTGTCTATAAACTGTTTGAGAAAGCCATTGGAAAGTCTGACCCTGGACAAGACAAGCACAGATGTTAAAAAGCACACAGTCACACACAGACCATTTCCTGTACCCCAATCAATATATACAGGCCACTAACACCCCTGTATGATATTATCCAACACCTTTAACAAGCATGGTCTTGCCAGGATTAATGTTCTCAGAGTTTATTAATTCTGCACATACCAAAGAAAAATTAGCCCCAGAGTCACTTTATCTCACACAGATACAGACTGGATGTAGTGTAATAGATTTTCTCTGTTAAGGGTATCATCACACATGTTGATTCACTGATGAAAAAGATGCCTTCTATTCTCGGCAGAAAGGCTGGACCTGGACAATCTGGTTGCCTCCAAAACACTGGTGTTTACCACTAGGGATGGGTGAAAATTTTTGCCTCAAACCAAAATTGGTCAAAAATGGCACTACTCGCCTGGTGAAAAATGCCATTTTCCTGCTTTTTCCTCCTAGCACATTGCATTGAAATCAATGAGAAGACTGGATTTTCCCCTACCACATGTCAGTTTTCTCTTCTTTTCCTGTAGGCATATAAAAGGGTTTCAGGTTCTCACAGCATGCCATTCTGTTTTTGTGAGAGGAAGATAGAGCAGCACATTTTGAGCTAGATAAGATAGGCAAATAAAGAGGAACTTAAACCTAGTTTAGGGAGTTTTTTAGGTAGAACATTGTTTCTCTGTATTAGGGGAGTCCGGGGGCACTCTGAGAAGAAGGGAGAAAGGAGGTTGACCCCAAATAACCCAAAATTATGTCCGACTGATTTGTTTTGAAAGACACAGGGAGCTGTGGTCCAAATTCTTTGCTGATCTTGTTGTTATTATCTCTGTGTTGGACATGTCTGAGGATGTGAGAAGGGAGCAAAGGAGGTTGACCCCAAAAACTCCAATTTTCTATGTGGCTGATTTGAAAGACACAGGCAGCTGCAGTCCAAGCAATTTCCTTGTTGATTATTATCTGTTATTATCTCTGTGTTGAATGTGTCTGGGGGTGTGAAAAGAGCGCAATGAGGTTGACGCCAAATACCCCACCATTTTGTCTGATTGATTTGATTTGAAAGACATAGGCATCTGCGGTCCAAGCAATCTCCCTTCTGACCTTGCTGTTATTACCTCTGTGACAGTGATAAGGCAGGGAGGACAGGACAACTTTAAAAAATAAAAATATTAGGTGACAGTCAGCCTACTGGGACCCTGCACTGAGCTGTGTGACTGAGGCAGACTTAATAGACAGCAGATGAGTTTGAGAATTTTGTTGAGGGCCAAGGCAAGACATCACACTAAATCAGTTCAGTGAAAAACACACAGTAGTTGAGTCCAGAAAATGCACAAGGGGCAGGAGGAGGAGGGGGAAGGTTGAGCAGTGCAGGGATGTGGGAGTAAAGTCGTAGTGGGAGGATGGAGTTTGTCAAAGTCCCACCAAAAGTTCCACCGCCACAAACATCACCAGTGCCAGTATAAAAAAACATATAAGAAGAACACTGAAGACATCAACACGTCACATTCTAGTGTTGGTGATGGCAATGGCATAATGGAGGAAGGTGTAGCAGCTGGACCAACTGCTGCATCTTCCAGTGAGACAAACAAACACCAAAACACCTATCTTAGTAGTATTAAACTTTCCTATAAAAACATAGAGGAATATAAGGGTAGTGGGCAAGAAGTGGAAGGCGATGTTGAGGGTGACCAATGATGACTGATGATGATTATGTAGACTATATCTCTCCAGCATCCTCCTCTTCTTCAGATACAGATGAAGTTGAGAGTGAGAGAGATGATGACATGGCAAGAAAGTAAACAGAAAGGCAATGGCTTAATCTTCTACCACTGAAAAGGGCCACTGTGCCTGTCTATAAACTATTTGCGAAAACCATTGGAAACGCTTACCTTGGATAGGCAACAATGGCAAAAAGTACACAGTCATCCTGTCAGTAATCATTAGCATCATCGTCCTATCCAAGTACAAGTCCCATTCATCAAAACACTTGAGTTGAGTAACCAGCATCACCAACAACAGCAACACAGGTTATCATCCACAACCTTATCTATGATGAGTGCCTCTGCTGTTGCTGGAAGTTCTGCCCCTTTGTCACCTATAGTAGTAGTAGCATAGAATGGCATCAACATCTAACCCCAGAAGTACTAATAGCCCCTCAGGAAAGCCTCAATCCATGAAGTCCACAGTATGGAGATACTTCACTCTGGATCCAACGTGTTGCTACCTGTTGTCTGTGCAAAAAGCATGTGAGCAGGGGGAAAGCAGGTTCAGACCAAGTCACCACCTCTATGAGATCCCACCTGGAGCACAACCATAGGCATGACTGGGAAACAGCAGTTCAGAGGTGCCACAACTTGTAACAGCAGAAGCAATCCAATAAGTTCCAGGCTCTGGGGCAGATATGAGAAGTAGTGATGTTATTTATGTGTCAGAGAGTATGTCAATGCCAACAGTTAGTTAATTCCAAATAACACCTATGACTCCTGCTGCAGAGGAGTATGATAACTCTGGGTCTGCTGTAGGGTATGGAAAGAGTCATAGACTGCCCACACATGCTGCCTCTATTTCCATCACCTCCTCTAGTCATGTTGTTAAAGCAATAAACTTACAGGGTTCTTTTGCCATGTACTGCGAACCCACACTAACTGAGTTCCTGGGAAGGAGGCAAAAACTTCACAAAAAGTTGTGCCAATGTCACTTAAGCAGGAAGTTAGTGTTGGGGATAAAGGCACTCTGCATGCTAACAAATTTTTCAAGATATATGTTGCTGTAGAATTGACAACTTTTATTTTCAACTACTTATTTCTCCACTGCAACCCTTAGAAGAAGTAATAAGGTGGTGGGAAATGTTGCAGCATAGGAAACCTAGGCGAACAATGTGTTGGCAGTGGTGAAAAGGAGACAAATATAGCATTGGCAAAAAGCAGGGAAAAAAGCAAAACATTTTTGGTTTTTCACAAAAAGTCTTGAAGGAAATGTTTCTGACTTTTCGCCCACCCTAGTTACCACCCAGTTGCAGGATTGACACAGACCATTCAAAATAAGAAGAAATACTATTCCATATTTCACTTCAGATACTCCTTACACTGATGCACCATGCTTTGGTTACTTCTCCAGCAAACTATGGGCTGTAGAAGGTAGAATCATTTGGTTCAGTGGCATCCTGTAAAATTATATGCCTTTCTGACTTGTTAGCCCTCTTTTGGGCCTGTCTTTAAGAAGAAATGGAAAGTTCACTCACATATGCCCTGACATCCACACTGATAGCACATCCTGTGGGCAGGGGATACTGCAGTACTGGGTCCTGGGAAGGACTTTTGACCAAGCTCTGTGGTGTGGCTCCTTCTCAGCAGTTAAAGACAGTGTGACAGGAAGTAATCTGCTATCTCACACAGAAGGGGTGTTTATATAGATGTAAGTTTTGAATAAATTTAGAAGAGAATAAGATTACTCACAGTTTTTAAGTACCGATTGCAGTACATACAACCGGTTAAAAGCAACAGTGGATAAGTCAATCTGCCCCTGTACAATTCTAATAAATACACACTATCAAACAAATAAATAATAAATCATGAATAATAAGTAACTAACTGAAATATCACACCTTAATAAAATTGATAAATATATATACATAAATCATGAATTAATGAATTAACCAAAGAGTTATATTATAACAAAATTGATATATATTAGATGGCATCTATAAATAAATTATAATTAGGATTGTATTAATTTTAAATGTATTTCATTAATGTAATATAATATACTCTAATAGTATAATTAAATTGTATCTGTATTAGTATATTTATGCAACTGAACTTATGTATAATTCATTATTGGTAGTAATTTATTGATTAATTTGTTTTATTTTAATTAATATATAAATTATTATGAACACATAGTAATATTGTTTTATTTAGATTTATACTAATATCATTATATTTATAGAAGTGTATGAATTATTTAATTTATACACATCACAGTTAAGGACAATTTAATCATTCACAATTATTCAATCATTTACCATTTTTAATTATTAATACTTTTTATATTAATTAATATGAATATTCTATATTTAATATCACACTTAGGATAAGGACAAACTGTATTAGGCACAATTATACAGTTTACATTATTTATTAATGAGCACAAAATTGTAAGGGCAGATAACTACTATTGGTAATTCATTTTATTGAAAAGGTAATATAGTAATAAAAATACACATTTCAACGTAATATTTATTAATACACACTACACTTAGGATAATGTATAGTAACATAGTAGGCACTTTAAAATAAAAACAGGTATATTTCTCTTTCCAGTGGTGGAAGACTGAACATTTTCCTTTCAGCTAATTTTTGGATCAAATCATAATTGCTCTCACCCTCTACTGCATCTGTATCTAAAGAAGAAGGTATGGAAAGAGAAGGGAGACATTCTAAATCAGCATCATCATGATCATTAATAATTAAGTCACCATCAGTATTTTCGGCTTCCTCCCTATTAGAGGAAAGATTCCCTTAAAAAAAAGTGAGAAAATCATCACTTTTTGCCTCCCTCTTCAATTCCTATAAACATCGTAATGTTTCTACTCTTTTCAGACTCACACATACTGACCCCCCACACACACAAACAGACCTTGTCCCACTGCACTGGTAACCATAAAACCACAGATACTGACCCCCGACCCCCCCAAGCCTTCTTCCACAGTAGCTATAGAACCAAACATACTGACAACCACGTTTTGTCAATGATGGGAGTTGCACCCACCACTGCCATAGACCCTCTTCCAGTCTTGACTCACTGCACCGGTAGCCACAGAACCATACCTACAGCCTTGACAAACTGTAGTGGTAGTCATAGAACTAGACATACTAGGTCTGAACAACACTGAGATGTCTTGGCAGAGGCAGTGACTAGCAAATTTCTTGCAGGAAATTTCAAGGTGCAGCAACTAAGATCATAGTCTATCAGGCCCAGGTCTTGTTTTGTTGGAGGACATCACAACTTGTTTCCGTAGCCATCCTTCCAGTACACTCATTAAGCAACAGGATCATGCATATGGATGTATGAAAATATTTGCCTCAAACTGAAATCGGCAAATAATGGCACTTTCCACTTGGCGAATAATTTCCAGCAAAAACCTGCAGTTTTTCCACTTTTTCCTGCTTTTTTCACCTATCTCATTGTGCATTGAAATCAATGGGAAGAAACATCTTTCTCCACCACACAAAACTTTTCTCCATTTTTCTACAGCCATATAAAAGGGTCACAGGCTCTCACAGCATGCCATTCTGTGTTTGTGAGAGGAGAGAGCAGCACTTTGTTTGAGCTAGAGAAGATACAGCAATTGAAGTTTAGTTTAGGCAATCTTTTAGGTAGGACGTTTGTTCTCCCTATTAGGAGAGTCAGTGGGGCGCTCTGAGGAGAAGAAGGGAGGAAGGAGGTTGACCCCAAATACCTCAAAATTCCATGTGACTGACTGGCAAGACACAGGCAGCTGGAGACCTATTTGCTTGTTTATGTGGCTGTTATTGTCTCTGTGCTGGGAAAGTTTGATGAAAAAAAGTTGTTGAATTTGTTTTTCTGTTATAATTTTTTTTTTTGACAGACTGTGATAAGACAGGGTGGATAACTTAAAAATAAATAAATAAATAAAAAAGAATAAATAAATAAAGAGCTAAATATATTAGGTGACAAAAAATGACTGCAGCGTGTGCAATCAATGATGATGATGCTCCTCCTCCAAGGGAGGATGCTGTTTGTCAAGGTCCCAGCAAAACCTCCAGCACCACCAGTGCCAGTAAAAATAAAGAACCATATAAGAAGAAAACTGAAGAGGACAAATAGTTGCCTTCAGATGTTGATGATAACAAAAGCATAATAGAGGAAGGCGTAGCAGCTGAACAGCCTGCTGCATCAGATAGTAAGACAAAAAAGCACCAAAACACCTGTCCTCAAAGCAGTAGAGAACTTTGTTACAGTAAAAGTAAAAAGAAATTGTTTGAGACCTCTAAAAACTTAGAGGAATATAAGGTAATACTGATGCTGCTGAGGATGACCTAATGATGACTGATGATGATGCAGATCTAGAATATATCCCTCCAGCATCCTTCTCTTGTTCGGACACAGATGAAGTTGAGAGTGAGGATGATCCCTACCGATAGCCTTTCCTATTCACTCTCTACAAGATATACAGAACAAAATATCTCATTTTATTTGGCACGATAAGAAACCGAGGTTGCAAAATTACATCCTGTATTTGCCCCAATCTCGAGTAGGGATTGGCCTGCCTAATATACTGTTAGCCAATGCTGCTGACCTGTGGTATAAGTTCTTTGATATGACTTTGCCAAATCCGCTTAGATCGGTGGACTCACTGAGAGATACTTTGGGTCCCTAAGACCCAATTCAAATAGGGTTATCCTCTCCACGGATCAGGAAAGAAGGTTACAAATCACTATCTTCCTAGATCACCTCTATTCTCAATGGCAACTATTAAATGATTCATACTCTCGTTCACCTTTCCCATCCCCGTTATTATCAATAGTGGGTAATCCCTCCTTTCCAGTAGGAGTGACCCATCCCTTCTTTAAGAAATGCAAACATGCTTCCCTTGACACACTTGGATCTTTATCTACAGATAAGGGGTTTATAACATTATCTAATCTTCAAACATCTCTTGACACTGATAGAAATCCTTGGTGAATCTATTTGCAGACGCAGCACTGGTTCAATGAGCTCAACCAGACCCGCTCCTTGAAAAGGTCACTGACTGCATTTTTTAGACCATTAATTACAAGCTATAAACTTATCCTTAAAAACATTCTGTTAGTGAAATTTTACTTTCTGAGAAACTAGGAAAAATAATTAAATCTGGAATTGGAGACCACTGGATGGCTTCAAATCTTCTCACTTCTAAAGAGTTCAGCTAGAGATGTAAAAACTCAAGAGATAAACTACAAGCGTCTCACCAGATGGTACATGACACCACAACGGTTAGCTAATTTCTCCAATAATGCATCCAATCTTTGCTGGAGATGTAGTTCCGAAATAGGATAAATGTTATATATTTGGTGGACATGTCCTCAAATATCGATATTGTGGACTGAGATAGCTTCTCAGATCAATATTGCTTATAAAATATCTCTGCCATTGGACCCATTGCTTTTTCTATTTCACTAAACGCGACAAATCCCGAGATTCTCCACTTCTAGGAAGTGTAAATACTTTCAAATGTTTTTAAATGCAGGCTAAGGGCTGATACCTCTTTACTGAAAACAGACAACTACTCTATCACAGCAGGATTGGATTACTAGAGTTAATGACTACGTCACCATGGAATATTACCATGCCATGACGGAGCAATCCATAAACAAACACCAGAAACTTGGTCTGAATGGATCAAATTTTTCCCTATTCAGAATCCTTTTATCTTCTAAAATTAAAGACAGATGGTTGTTGCTCTGATTGGCTTTGTCTCTTTCATGGGGATGAATAAGGGTCTTTCACCTTCGATTGATTTGACTATATATCCTCTGAGATACTCCTGGCCACTTGTGTGCCTCCAACCATTCCCCTCTCTCCCCTCTTACTCTCATCTATCTTTTCTTTTTTCCCTTTTCTCTTCTATGTCTTATACCTCCCCCTCAGAGTCGTCCTTAGTTTTCTGCAAGTTATAGAACATTTACATATCCAATTTCACACATAATGTCTTAGATCGAATTTTATCTAAATTTTTACAGGACTGGATAATTCTAGTCTCCTCTCCAATAGATGTTATCTCTAATATATTAGTAATCATTACAGGTAGTAAAATTGAATGTAATATTCAAAATAATGTTTTATTTAATATAGAGCATGTGGTGATTACCCTTTCAACGATTTTCCTCATTACCACTATTGATTATTTGTAATTTTATGTTTATATTAGCAATGCTTTCTTGTATTATTTCTTAATTTGTCTGTTTCCAGGCTTGTTATGAATGTAAACTGATCAGCAGCCAAATGTGCCACAATAGCAGCAGCAGAAGCACTTTAAAAAGTGCCCAGGGCTCTAGGGCAGAAAAAAGAAGTAGTGGAGTTATTTATGTGTTAGAAAGTGTGCTACCGCCAGTGCCAACAGTTAGTTCAGTCCAAACAACATCTATGGCTCCTGATGCAGAGGAGTATGACAGACAAAGCCAGGACAAATGTATTAACAGCAGCACAGAAGAGGAGGTGGAGGAGGAATGTGAAGAAGGGTTGCCACCATCTACCCGACTTGGGACCACTGCTATGACCAAAACGTAATGTGTGTCAATAATCTGAGAAGGAGGATAGAGTATGACAATGGTAAAAACAATATAGAAACACAAATCACACCATGCCACCACTACCATACACATCTGCCACACTGTAGGTTGTACTTTATTTTTTTTTTACTTAATATCATCATGAATATTGGACAGTGTAATTTAAGCAGGAAGTTAGTGTTGTGGGCAAAGGACAAATGTATTCTGCATGCTAACACATTTTTCAAGTCATATGTTGCTGTAGGACTCACAGCTTTGACTTTCAGCCACTTATTTCTAAGCTTCAGCCCTCAGAAGAAGTAATATTACATTGGGAAATTCAGTACCTATAGGAAATATAGGTGAAAAATATGTTAAAATAGGCGAAAAGGAGAAAATGTTTGCATAGTCGGAAAGGCGAAAAGTCATGCGGGAAATTTTTCACACTTTTCGCCTACCCCTAGACTTAAGCTTGCTTGGCACAAGCCCTAAGGAAACATTGATTTGTAGGACCTAGGCTTCTTAGAATTGTTAGAAACAACCCCCAAAAAATTGCTTATTTTGTTTTGTAGGACTATGTTTTTATTTACTTATTTTTTATTTAGTTATTGTTTTTAAGCACAAGCCTTGAGAAAAAAAAATGCCCTGCTGGCCTAGTGCCGGCAAGTCATGTTGGCCAGTGTCCACAGGCCATTTTCAAATTCCTCCTGAGTCTGAGTCTGTAATTGCGGAATTTGCAACTGCTGTTTTTGCTTCTTCTGCTGAGTTGTTCAAGCAGCAGGATGATTAGGTAGCTGAAAGGGAATGGAAACAACAATAGCAGTAACATTGGTGAAGGATGATGAAGGCTCCACTTGTCACGACTAGGTCCAGTGATGCGCATGAGGCAGTAGAAGCACAATAATTAGTCCCCAGGCTATGTGGAGAAAATAATAATAATAATTCTTCTCCACCTGCCCCTCCTCCATAATCATAGGTTTCTTGTTATTAGAATATTAATTTTCCCTTGAGAGCAAGAACTGTGTCTCTCATCAGCAACTTCAGTATGCACAGTGTGTGTGGTAAATAACATGTGGGGGCACACCTGTATCCAAACACCATGGCACCAGAAATCAAGTACTGCCGCTGTCACTATACCTCTTGTCCATACCCCGCTAAGCACACATGACAACTTGCTAACAGTTTAATAGTAATGATGAACCATCCCTGCCAGCATCTTAGCATATTCTATGGGATGGAATCTCCTCCTATGCCACTCAATGCCCCTCTCACGATTCTCCTCCACCAAACTGCTTTGTGTGGTCAGTGCACCACACAGTGGGCAATGGGTGGACATGCAATGCCACATCCTAACATCAACAGGGTGGCTATCATTTGGCGGGTGAGGTAATGATGAATGAGGTGGATTGGCAGAAGATGTATTACCCTAGAAGATGATGGTGATGGTGAGCTGGTCGTTACATTTGTCATGGAACTTTCAGTCTCTGTCTGAGTATCTCTACTCTTCCTCCTCTTTAATCCTTGCCTTTCTGGAAAGTCAGGGGGTACGGCAACAGTGGTGCTTGATTTCTGTGGCGGGTGTTTGGGTTTAAAGTGTTTGACATAAATGTCATGGTGTCTGTGTTTATTTGTGATATCAGGGCACTTGTGCCAAGGTGTGTTCCCTCCTTTCCTCTTCTCACTGACTTGTCACAAATTGTGCACAGTGCCATGATGACTGCACTGTGCCTGTACCAAGAGAATAATAGACCCACACCCATGATTTCAGTGGCGAGGAAAAAGGTTGAGAAGAATGGCCTCTTTCTAATTGTCCTCCATATTCCCCTCACTGTCTGTGGCAGTGGATAATATTGCTGCTGTTGCTGCTACTGCCTCAGATTCAGCACTGCAACTAGGACCAGTATTATTGCTGCCACTGGCAACTGGAACCTGTCCTAGTCCTGCATCACTTGTTGACCCCATTCCCACTGTGTCTACAGTGGTCTGTGGCACACTAGCTTCCTCCTCAGCATCCTGATGCCCTTGCATCTCAGCAGCAGCAGGAATTACGCAGTTGCAAATTCTTCAGATTCCAAAATCTCACTGCTAGTGGTGGTAGTGATGCCCATCTTCATCCCTGTCTCCCATTCGTTCTCAGTTTCTGCTAAAAAGGCCATCAATGTCTCTTCTACCCCATCATCATCATCACCAGTCCCTAGGTGCTGCTGCTGTGTGCAGTGTGACAGAGGGTCCCTAATGCCACACTTGGCAGTTCTTTTTGACCTGAAGAAGGCAGACTGGCAGCAGTAGCAGGCGGCACAAGCAGCTGATCTGTGTTCCTGCTGTGGTGGTGGTATTAATTGTGTGCCCAACAACAGTTCTGGCCTCTTAGTCTTAAGGATCGTGTTCCCCTTGGTCACTTTAGTGAAGGGAAGGGGAGGACTCCCAGGGTCAGAGGAATGGTGTGTTCTTCCTTGACCACTACTCTGGATGGTCTCAAATGTTTCCCCTACCACTCCGGCTGCTTCAACATTACTGCTACTACTGCTAACTCCAACCACATTAAGTTCAGACGCAGAGTCTTCCTCCTCACAGTCACTAGTAATAAGATATTATTGATTACCCCCTCCTTCAATCCCAATGCTAACAAGCTGCTGGACCTTAGTAGTAGTAATAGAAGCACTGGTGGGACTGCTTGGGGATAACCCCCTGCTGTCACACTTGGCATCATCTTCTCCTCCCCCACCTCCTGATTATTACAAGTCACACTAACAGTAGGTTCAGCACGGGTGGCAGCAGGTGCAGCACTAGTGGTAGCAGGGGCAGCACGTCTGACATCAGGCACAGTACTGGTGGCAGCAGATTCAGCACTGGCAGCAGGCACAGTACTGGTGGCAGCAGGCTCAGGACTGGTAGCAGGCACAGCACTGGTGGCAGTAGGGCAGAACATCTGACAGCAGGCACAGCAATGGTGGTAGCAGTAGCATTGGCAGAATGTCTGACAGGAGGCACAGCTCTAGTGGCAGCCGGGCTCAGCAAGTCTGGCAGCAGGCACAGCAAATCTGGCAGCAGGGGCATCCCATCTGGCAGCAGCCACAGCACATCTGGCAGCAGGTACAGCAATGGTAGCAGCAGGGGCAGCACATATTGCGGCAGGCACGGGCAGCTGCCCTGCCCTGCTCTCACTAGTACTACCCTTCTCTTCTTCCCTTGCAGTTACTTTCCCCAAAATCCATAGGGTTGATTTAGAGGGACTGGACAGCATTGGTTTTGTAGTGCTCACTTCCTCCTCCTCTTCAGACTCAGTGGACACATAAGGGTCCTTCCAGTTCCTCCTTTTACTATTTTTAAACCTGGTCATAGTGATAGCAATCACTATGAGCCTCTCCTGCCTCAATTTTTCAAAACAATAACAGCAGAACAGAACAGCACGTCTACCTCGCTCTGTAGCTGCTTCTAGTGTGTCTCACTTCTGCAAATACATCACGTTTTTATAGCAAAAAGGCGAAAACCATGTAAATCAATGGGGGGAAACTTTCTAGCCACTGAAAAATTGGCAGGAAATTTTGGCCAATGGGCGAAAAACGCAAAGATTTTAATTGTTATTTCAAAAGCGGATTTTCATGTGAAAAAGCGGACAGTAACTTGGTTTTCACTGGATTTCTAGCCTGAACACAGCAACTACTTTCGCCCATCCCTATTTCTGACCCCTGGATCTGACTTCCAGCTTCCTGTCCTCTGGCTTGTTCATTTGATCATCCAACCTTCAGCTTCATGACATCTGGCTTGTTTATTAAGCAATCTGACTTCCAACTGGCTTGTATAATCAAGAATCCAACTTCTGGCTTCCTGACACCTTACATGTATATGACTTCTCTGCTTTTGCAAGATCCCATAACAGGTATTCGGCATTAACCTGCCTGTGTTAGATTACTAGCTATTAGTGATGATCGAGCACCCCGATGCTCGGGTGTTCGGGTGCTCTGGCCGAGCGCCCCTGGAGGCTCGAGTGCTCGGCCGAGCACCCGAGCCCCATTGAAGTCAATGGGAGGACTCGAGCATTACACCAGGCACCCCCTGCTCTGATGAGGGGAGGGTGCCTGGTTCATAGGAAAAGGTCAGAAAATGATGGAAACACCACAGAAATGGTTCAGGGACAGCATAGGAAGGATGTCTGGATGCATCTTGGACTCCAACGTCGCTGCTGGGAACGATGTTTCGCCCGTAGTACGCCATTTTTACAGACTGACCGTAAAACACACAAAAAGGAAGATAAAAACGATTTTAGGCGAAAAATTGTTACCAAACAGTATTTGCTGTATATTTACTTGTATATCATCTGAAAATTCTGTCTAGGCACACGAAACAGAATGTGACGCTAATCTGCGGCTAGGCACACTAAACAATATGTGACGCTAATCTGCGGCTAGGCACACTAAACAATATGTGACACTAATCTGCGGCTAGGCACACTAAACAATATGTGACGTTAATCTGCGGCTAGGCACACGAAACAGAATGTGACGCTAATCTGCGGCTAGGCACACGAAACAGAATGTGACGCTAATCTGCGGCTAGGCACAGTGAACGGAATATGTGACGTTAATTTGAGAATTTGCACACTAAACAGAATGTGACAATAATCTATGGCTAGGCACACGTTTAAAATGGCCCTTTTTGTCGCTGCGTTGTAAAATAATTGGCCCTGTGCACCTAACAGAATATGTCAGCTTGTCACTGCACTGTGAAATATTTGTCCCTGTGCACCTAGTACAATGTCACCTTAGAACATGTCCCCCCCCACAAAAAAATGAAATTCTGCCACCCCCAAAAAAAATTAAATGCTGCCCCCACACACAACAGTCCTAAAAAGGACTTTTGGGTCTTGAAAGAGTTTCAACAATTTTATTCTCCCTACACTGACTTCCTGTGCATCTAGTATTATATGTCACCTTACTAATATCCCCCCCACAAAAAAAAAAGAAATTGTGCCCCCCCAAACAAAATATAAATGCTGCCCCCACACACAACAGTCCTAAAAAGGACTTTTGGGTCTTGAAAGAGTTCCAACAATTTTATTCTCCCTACACTGACTTTCCCTGCCTGATCGCATCTCTCCCTGGCTAAGAATGAGCCGAACTCGCGCGTCGGGTGCTATACAGCACCCGATCACGGGTTCTGGCCAGCCAATCAGTGTAATGCCAGCAGCCAACATGGCTGCTGGCATTACACTGATGTCAGAGCCTCCCCGCATGTTTATTGGCTGCGCAGCAGCCGCGAAACGTGCGGGGAGGAGACCCGAACATGGCGGGCGAGCACATGCGGTACTCGTACGAGTACCGCCATGTGCCGAGCAGAGCGATGCTCGAGCCGAACCGAGCTTCGGCCGAGCATGCTCGCTCATCACTACTAGCTATTATTCTTCCTTAGTATCTGCCTCCTACAGTTACCCCTGTCATCTGGATTTCTATTCTGGGTTATAACTTCTCACAGTCAGTTTCTGTACTTCTCCTACTCCTTTCCCTTTACCCCCATCCCTAGCACATTTGGGTGGCATAATTGTCTGTGTTACCTATCAGTCAAAAGGGTTTGTTTATTTACTTTATACTGTCATTGTCACTGTTGGTGGCACTGATTACAAATTACACCTGCACTCCCTGCCATCACAAGCATCTACATCTCTCCCTTGCCTCTCTGTTTTTCTAATACTAGCTAGATAGCTAGTGTCCAGATTGTTCTTTCCCAAGGACTGCAGTGATTGTTTTTACAGTTCAGAACATACCTTCAGAATCCCTACCAGTTTGCACTGAAAGAATAAGGAACATGGCAACTGTGGCAGCACCCACCACACCTCAGTATACACTTGTCCATCTTGTTCTAGAGGATGATGTAGTGAGTGTGGGTAAGACATAGCAATCAAGCAAGCGGAGGTGCTTGAGCTATCAGAGTTGGTCGGAGAAAACTGCTGAATAAAAGGTAATGGAGGGTAATAGTTCTACAGCCTTGACTTCTACGAGGGTCCGACAATCCTTGACAATCAGACACGTTATGGAAGAAATATATATGTATTGAAGTCGGCGCTGACTTGCATACCTCTCCAAAGATGCCCTTAGATACAAAGAAAAGATATATGTACAAATATGTGATTCTATCATAAACAATAAAAAATAAATAAAATAAAATAGAACAAAACTAAGCACAAAATCAAATAATCTCATATGACTATATAAAAATATATTTATTTATTCCATATTTTCATGATATTAAACAAAATATAAGAATACAATATAAAATATAAAAAATAGTACTTACATAAATATAAAAAATTCCAAAGTATACAATGTAGCTCCCAGCCAGGAAAGTACAAACACCGTAACGCGTTTCATACTTAAAAACGTGCTTTATCAAGCAGAATACAAGCTACACTATGTACAACTTATTTAACAGCTTTACAAACTCATTTAGTCTCCCTTCTATTGGTTGAAATATAGGACTACAGATTCCCATTCCAATCAAACTTCCCCTGAGACAAATTAGAGCTTTGTCTTAAAATTAACCCATAGTCATCAATCTTAAAGGCATACATCCATACAACACTTGTCACATAAATTCTCGTATATTCATGGCTCATTTGTCAGAACATATCACATTCGATCACAAAAAGGACGCTAACTCCATGTTCTCGTTCAGGCCATCCGGACAAAGGGTCCCCAACGTGAACATCCAATATGCCTCCCGTTTGTTTAAAACTTTTATAATAATAATAAAAATTAAAATATGAATAAAGATAATAATAAAAATATTAATACTCAAATTACAAATAAAAGTAAAATGATAAATAAAAATAATAGGAATTGAAAAGGTAAAATAACTAATTTGAAAAAGAGTGAGAATATTATAAATAATCTACAGAGTAATGATATAGAGGAAATGAGAATTGAGAAGAAGCCCAAAAAATTAATAATGTTTGAGAATTCTAGAAATCTAAGAAATGTAACATTTATATGGTGGATAGGATTGTATGGTCAAGTAAGGAAAAAAGAAATGAGAGAGATTTCTCCTCAATCACTTTAAGTATGCCTTACACCATATACAGAAAATTAAACAAATGTGTGAACGTTTCTTGCCTATCTTGTTGACTGATAAGATATTTCGGAAATTTCTATCGAAAGAAATTAGAATAGTTTGTAGAAAATATCAAAATCTAAAGAATATCTTCGCACCTACAATGTTACGGAAACATAAAAAGGCAATAGGAACGGTGCAAAGCAATTTATTTAATTTGACACCTGTCAGTGGATGGCATGTATGTGGTAATTGTGTGATTTGGTCTAGTTGTCCTAAAACCAAAACGTATATTGAAGATATAAAGGGTAAGAGATATCCAATTGGAAGGTTTGTTAATTGTAACAGCACTGGTATTATATATGTTTTAGAGTGCCCTTGTGGGTTGAGATATATAGGGAGAAGTAAAAGAGCCTTTAAAAGACGCTTTTATGAACATAAGAGAAAAATCAGAAACAATGTTACCAATCATTCGGTGTCTAGACATTTTTCCGAATGTCATGCAAGTAACGATAAGCTATTAAAGGGATTTGTGATAGAGCAAGTAGTCCCTAGTTCTGAAATGGGGAATTTTGAAAAAGTTTTAAACAAACGGGAGGCATATTGGATGTTCACGTTGGGGACCCTTTGTCCGGAGGGCCTGAACGAGAACATGGAGTTAGCATCCTTTTTGTAATCGAATGTGATATGTTCTGACAAATGAGCCAGGAATATATGAGAATTTATGTGACAAGTGTTGTATGGATGTATGCCTTTAAGATTGATGACTATGGGTTAATTTTAAGACAAAGCTCTAATTTGTCTCAGGGGAAGTTTGATTGGAATGGGAACCCGTAGTCCTATATTTCAACCAATAGAAAGGAGACTAAATGAGTTTGTAAAGCTGTTAAATAAGTTGTACATAGTGTAGCTTGTATTCTGCTTGATAAAGCATGTTTTTAAGTGTGAAACGCATTGCAGTGTTTGTACTTTCCTGGCCAGGAGCTTCATTGTATACTTTGGAATTTTTTATATTTATGTAAGTACTATTTTTTATATTTTATATTGTATTCTTATATTTTGTGTAATATCATGAAAATATGGAATAAATAAATATATTTTTATATAGTCATACGAGATTATTTGATTTTTTGTTTAGTTTTGTTCTATTTTATTTTATTTATTTTTTATTGTTTATGATAGAACCACATATTTGTACATATATCTTTTTTTTGTATCTAAGGGCATCTTTGGAGAGGTACGCAAGTCAGCGCCGACTTCAATACATATATATTTCTTCCATAGAGTGTGGGTAAGAAATACAGTATGTCAAGTTGGTCTATTTGTTTTTTGTCTTGAATGCATGATGTATTGCTTCTCTGTATATTGTATGTCACTTAGTCACAATAGAGTGTCAGCCAGGAAAGAAAGGATCACCTGCCTGTCTGTCTCTCTCTATGAGTCAATTTTTTTTTAATTCTCCCTTTTCATACACACACCCAGAGAACAACTGCTCCCTATTTTTGACTGTCTGCCTAGTTAGCATACACAATTCACCTGCTTTCCCAGTCACAGACTGTGGGGGGGAGTACATTGGTGTAATTGATATGCATGTAATGGTAAAATCTGAAAGTTGACACTTTACTTGGGAATTTTCTTGCTTGGCGAGTAGTGCTGTTTTCCACGTTTTATTTTTGAGGTGATTTGTTTTGCCCAATCCTACCTATGACACAGGTGGTTTTTCCAGAATTACTCTGCTTTTGTTTGCGTATAAGGCCCCATTTCAGGGACTGCTGAACTATGAGGAAAAACTTGTGTGCGCTTTTATGCTGAAGAAAGCCTATTTTCTGTTTATATTGTGCCTGAATAAATATCTTTCCTTTATGTTTGGAAATACACTTTTCTCTGCCTCTGCTACTTACTTTCCAACAGACTGCAATTTAACAGCTGCAACCCTTTTGAAAATGCTCTACAAAATCTATGAATTTATTGAATTTTATTCTGACATTCTGTATTTTTAATAACCTAAAGTGTTCATGAAAGCACTTTTTTGTCTTCAGCCTCACCATTGTTGTTGCTGCTGAAATGTGTTTAGAAATATTTTGTATAGCAATGAAAGATTTGATTGAAAAGACTCATTTTAGTGCACAAGTATGATGCATAGTTTTAGATATACAAAATGCAGAAACTGCCAAATATTTACATGTACCCTGACACACTTATACATACAAACAAATATACAGACCCATATCTGAACAAAAACACACTAGCATACATTCACAAAGGCATGCTAGAAACTATTCACACACAAATGCACATGCATCTACATATGTACCCACACTAGAATATACTTATAAAACATTCACTTATACAATTACATGCACCCTCACATGCACTCCTCCATATTTGCATACAACCACACACATGTACATGTGTATAGTAGAGATGTACATATGTGGGGTAGATTAGTTGTTATCCATTCTTTATTTACATACCTTTATTGTTAGTGTTTTCTCATCCACTGCATCTCAACTCATTCTGAAGAAGCAATGACAGGTTAAAGGTCAGCAGTTGAATTTTTTAGGTGCAATATCACAGTGGCCTGAAATTGTACAGTGGCGCTGTTGCTACACAATCCTATGGAGATTTATGGTCCCGGGACCAGAGCTGTCCATAGCAATGGCGCCACTGTACATTTTCAGGCCACTGTGATATTGCACCTAAAAAATTCAACTTTGAAAATTAATAACTTTTGAATGAAACACCTTTCAGCAGTGGGAGTACTCTTGTTTTACTCAGGGGGATAAACACTACAACATATTATTTTTACATTTTAAGTATTACTATCCCTTTAATCACTTTGATTACATTGAACAGACTTCCCACTGGCCTTGGAAGCAGGATAAAAGGCCAGAGCATAACATCAAAAACACAAACTGCTATAGGCATGGAGGAAGACACACTTAACTCTATCATTACCAGAGGGGTGGCCCAGGGATTGCTCTGGTGGAAAGCCACATTCAGTATACTGCAAAGAGCCCTGAATGACAAAGCTGGATCCTATAACCCACTGGAATCATATGCTTATAAGAGGGGGACAGGTAAGTACTTTGAAGGGGTTGGGGTGATAAAACTGCCCAATCACATACTTCTGTCCCAGACTGCAGTGGGTTGAGGTCTGCATAACTCTTTCCCACGTTGAGTATTTTGAGTTGCAGAGCAATTATTTTTATACTCATATTTTGTTTATGAAGTAATAACATATTAATTAGTGCTGCAAAATGCCTACTAGGCACACCCAGAACACATAATGTTTTGGGGGGTTTATGACTAGGTCATCTATTTGCTCTATGTGTTCCAGAATGAAGTCTTAGGGTGCTATAACATTAATATTTATTTGTTCCTCCCTTATTAAGTACAGATAAGGAAATCCTTTGAATACATAATAATTTTTTATTATTCATCAACTGTTTTAGTGGGGGATATTGTAGTATTCATACTTATGGTCTGCACAGCCTTGTATATAATTGTGTATAATTGGGGAGATGCACTAAGGTTTGATTATTTGGTTGTCTGTGTCTGGAGTGTGACAAACACATTGAAGACATACATCACCATATGCGCTAAGAATTAGTGCTGCAAGGGAAGAGGGGAGGTGAGAATTTCCCCATTAGCATAGAGGATTCTCATACTGCTGGCAAAGTCTTGGAACATCCTCTCTGTTTTCCCACTTGCTTAGTGGAGTAGCTGAGAGGATCCGCTCAGACTTCAGCACCACAAACAGCACCACTATATTGGTCACTCACCATTCCCATGCTTCGTCTACCCTTCTCCCCTAAAGGAGCTTTACATCATGTTTGTTCACCATTATGATACCATGTATACATCCTCCACACCTCTTCTGTCTCTTTCACCATTGTGAAACCCCCCTCTCTCATCCTCCACCCTTTCCCCATTAAGACACTTCTCTCTCATGTGGCAATCCTCTTCCATCCCTTTTGCCGTTATGACACCCCTCTCTAATCCAACACCATTGGATAATAAATACAAGAGGAAGAGAGTGGATAGGGAGAGGTGGAGGAGAAGGAGAGGGTTGAGAAGACAGGGGCTGTGTAGTGGGATACTGTACTGCAATGCGCATCCTTATGGCACTCAAAGGATTAAGGGAGTGATGTTGCTTATGGTGCTGAAGTCTGAGCAGATCCTCTCCACTCCCCCACTGAGCAAGACGGGAAGTAGAGAGAATGTTCTCAGACTTCAGGGTTGTCAGGTTGCTGGCAATGTATAAGGGAGGGTATTTCTTATCCTTACACATCACCAGCAGTATGCCAATGCTACATGCTTATGATTCATTGAGGGCTCTTACTACATACGAAGATATAAGGAGATCCCAACATCACCAACCTCAGGTGAACTGTGAACTCCAACAGCAGAAACTGTTATCAGAGTTTAGTACATATGGAGAACAACCACATTACCATATAAAAAACCAACATGAATACGACTGGCTCATTAACCTGTATTTCCATATGGAAATAAGCCATTGTTGATGTTTCATTGCAAAATCAGAAACCTGTCTAAAGCATGGTGGATTGATGGAGATATTGGCAGATTGAAGGGGATATGATGGTGAAGACATTTTAACAGATATTGTTGATGTGCCTTCTACATCATTTTAGTGCTACTCGGCCCTGGAAACACTCTGTACTATGGACAAAAGCAGTGTTTGGGGATCTTTTTACTCACTCCTCACAACTTTTGCTAAATTAACACAATCTTATGTTGCTGTTTTCACTAAAGTTAAAAGCACTGGAAAAATACCACCCTACATTGCTGCTGATAGATTAAAAATAAGCACTATAGTCCAATGCAATTAATAAATCTTATCATTAGTTTTATTGCCCTGATTATTTCACTGATTTCTAATGATGTTCTCTATGAAGAAATCTGCATCTGACGTAAGAGGGAACCTTCTTGTTTGTAGCTCCAGGAGTAAGATGATGGGCTGAGGATGGGAGTGTCCAAATGATCTAATTAGAGACACCATGTGAGTGTGGCTTAATCTCTAAGAGGGAAGGACAGGTTTGATTTTGAAAATGGATGGAGAAGTGAGAAGAGAAGGTGGGGTGGACAGAAAAGGGGTGGGAACTTAGTGGAGATATCCAGGACATTCACAAAGTCAGTGGTTACGATGAAATAGAACTGTAATATTACTGTGCAACAAACATTGATTTAAAGGGATATTAATGTTTCACAAAAACAGCAGCTCCAATTAATCTTCATAGTATTTGGGCCATGGAGAGTGTTATTTCAATGCTGTCAGAGTTGTAGTTAAAGAGTAATCAATTGATAAAATATCCCCCTCCCGCCCCATTTACCTAGTGTAAGCTGCCTCCCCTCAGATGTGGAATCTGGTCTCTTGATCAAGCAGGTCAAAGCTAGGGACAATCTGCTTATTATGAGCATACGGAAAACCCTGCCCCCCTTAACAAGTTTTTCAGGTTTTTACTTATGCTCCCTAAAGATTGTCCCTCTGCGATCCATCTGGACAGTCTTTCTGCTCTGAGGTGAGCAGTGTTACATCAGTAAAAGATGCAGGAGTGGGGATATTTTATCAGTTTTATCAGTTTATTTTATCAGGGCCCCAACACTCTCCATGGCCCAAATACTATGAAGATTAATTGGAGCTGCATTTATTGTGAAACATTACTATCCCTTTAATATGTTTTTTATGCATCCATTACAGTTATTAATCTATTGTGTATATAATGGGAAATTAGCATGACATTTTATTGGGTAAAAACACCAGAAAAGTAAATTTTAAAACAAAGTGTGATTTTTAACCCTTCGAGTGCCAAATGGGATACACATTGCATTGTTTTGAAATGTGTTTAGACATCCCACTGCCATTAAGTCAGTAATGGGCAACCTGAAGCCCTCTGTAGTCTGGCAGGGACTGATGAGAACTGTAATCTTCAATAGCTGAAGGGTCTCAGGTTGCCCATTCCTGGTTTAAACAGATTTTTCAATAGCATTTCAGAATAAGTGTTCATCTGTATTTCATTAATCAGTATTCCCTACTGCAGTGGAAAAACTACAGACTGTGAAATGAGGCTGAGGTGTAAGGAGAGAGCACCTGTGTGATAGTGCAGATATTCAGATACACACAGAAGCAATCATACTGCCAAATTCCATGAGACTTATGCACAAAACAAAATGTGGAAGAATTCTGGGGAAACCCAAGAGGGAAGAGGGACAAATAAGAATGGACCCTTTGAGTGCTAGAGGGGTATGCAATGCATTGCAAAGTAATGCGTTGCATACCTCTCGGGCACTCAAGGCTTAAATGGGGCTTGTGTCCCCTTATTGTTAGAGAGCTCTGTAGCATACAAAAGGGTTAAGGCCTCGATTCAAGTAGGTCTGTTGGCTGAAAAAACAGCTGATAGTATTTATTCAAGCACGGCATGTATGTATGTATCTTTATTTATATAGCGCCATACATGTACACAGCTCTTAACAGAATTTGAAATAATCCAATACAAAAATACAGAACAGGGTTAAGAGCATTAAGCTAAAGTGCGATCACTGCATTATTTTTGAGGGAAAATGCAGCAAGGGAAACACACACTGGAAAAGGGGACCATGCCCCAAGGAGCTAACAGTCTAATTAGAGTTCATGATGACATATAGAGACAGTAGGAGGATGATTATAAATGCAAGTACAAAGTGTGGTGAAGGAAGTGCAGAAAGATTCTGATGTCACTATCGTTGTGCAAGGATGAGGATATTGTTATTGAGATGCCTCCTTGAGCAGGTGGGTTTTGAGGAGATGCTTGAAAGTGATGATTGTGGATGACTGGCGAATGGTGATAGGGAGGACATTCCAAAGTCGAGTAGCAGCCAGTGAAAAAGCTTGTAGCCGGGAGATGGCTCGAGTTGTGTAGGGAGAGGACAGGAAGAACCCTTGGGAAGACCGTAGGGTACGGGAAGGGGTATAGCAGGAGATAAGAGCAGAAATGTAAGAGGGTGCTGAAGAACACAGAGACTAACAGAAGAGGAGGAGAATTTTGTAAGAAATACGATACTTTATAGGTAGCCAATTCAGGGATTTCAGGAGGAGATGAGAGGGCAGGTATCTGGGAGCAAATGTGGTGATTCTTGCAGCTGAATTGATAACAGATTGAAGTGGAGAAAGATGAGAAGAAGGAAGACCAGAGAGTAGAATGTTACAGTAGTCAAGTCTGGATAGAATGAGTGCCTGAGTTGACATGCAGAGGAAAGGAAGTATTTTGGCAATATTTTTTAGGAAGAAGCGACATGTTCTAGTGACAGTTTGGATATGGGGAGAGAAAGTTAGCTATTCAATTACCAGTGCTCTGAAAAAATGCCAGCAAAAAAAACCCTGCCTGGCAATAAAATTAGATGCATTTTCGCCCATAGCAAATAATAAAAATGCCACAAGATGCCATTCAATTGACTGCGTTAGCCCTTAAGGGACTCACTTTTTTGTGGAAATTTAAGTCCAAGTTATTGTGGGAGCAGAGTCCCTCATTGGATCTTAAAACAGCTGGCACAGCAATTGAAATGGACATCCAAAAAGAGTGGCTAGCACCAGTATAAATACAAGTATTGGAAATAATTGCACTTAATAGCTGGGTGCACTCAGAGATTCAAAACAATTACAAGAACAGGAGGGACACAAAAGTCCCAAACAAGAAATCCCTTCAAATGAGGCACACCACCCAACATTATATCTTATCAAAAATATTTTTATTAGATACAAAAAATAGAAAAAAGTACACAAGATCAATCTAAAAACAATTAAAAACAGACACTTCCACCAGGGGACTCATTGGTGCATGAGAAATATAATATAATGACATATGACATTGATGACATAAGCCACATATCAATACATCCAAAGTACCTAAAAATGTGTCCAATGTTAGTAGAATTAACCCTACGAATCTCCCTGGGGGGAGATATACTAAGATCAGATAAAATGACAAAGTGTGGCTGCCAATGTGTGGGAATTAATTAACTATGGAGAATAAGGCACAATTCTCTATATTCACTAGAAATTAATTATGAAATGAGAGAGGGAGAGACATTGATCGCTACCATATGATCTCTGCTAATGATGAGCGAGCACCCCGATGCTCGGGTGCTCGGGTGCTCTGACCGAGCACCCCCTGAGGCTCGAGTGCTCGGCCGAGCACCCGAGCCCCATTGAAAAGCATGGGAGCACTCGAGCATTAAACCAGGCACCCCCTGCTCTGATGAGCGGAGGGTGCCTGGTCAATGTCCCCCTTCATCTCCGCTATGCCCCTCTTCCACAATGTCCCCCTTCATCTCCTATGCCATAGAGGAGATGAAGGGGGACATTGTGGAAGAGGGGCATAGCGGAGATGAAGGGGGACATTGTGGAAGAGGGGCATAGACTCTATGCCCCTCTTCCACAATGTCCCCCTTCATCTCCGCTATGCCCCTCTTCCACAATGTCCCCCTTCATCTCCTCTATGGCATAGGAGATGAAGGGGGACATTGTGGAAGAGAGGCATAGCGGAGATGAAGGGGGACATTGTGGAAGAGGGGCATAGCGGAGATGAAGGGGGACATTGTGGAAGAGGGGCATAGAGTCTATGCCCCTCTTCCACAATGTCCCCCTTCATCTCCGCAATGCCCCCTTCATCTCCGCAATGCCCCCGTACCTCCAGTCCCTGGTGGTCCAGCGGAGCGTCTTCGGATCTGTGCCTCTTCCGGCACAGATCCCCTTCACCCGAACATGTCGGGCGAGCACATGGCGGTACTCGACGAGTACCGCCATGTGCCGAGCAGAGCGATGCTCGAGCCGATCCGAGCATCGGCCGAGCACGCTCGCTCATCACTAATCTCTGCACAAAACTGCCAATGTGTTCTAATGACAGGTTTCAAAAGAAGAGAATGTTAAAGTGACAGCCAACCTCCTTGTTGACTGTACATAAAAGAAATCAAAACAGTAAAGTTGAAGTGACTATAACAAGTTACGCTGATCAAATTATCTAAACTGTCACAGTTCCAAGCCCAGGAGCCTCAGTGAGAGTTTTCGCTATGCAGATCACAATCCGACAATCAGCTGTAAGCCGACAATCAGTTATAAATAAGGAATCCTTAGAACAGCACCTTGATGATTGTTTCAGTAGCTTCCTAAGCTCTTTATTTACAACTAACAGCTGACTGGCATCATACAGTTGGTTTTGTTTACAACAGCAACTGATAATCAGCATACAATATGATTAAATGGAAGCTCTGTCTTAGGCTAAGAACTATGAAAATTTTGATTTTGTCTTTCAGACCATCTTGTGAAAGGAGAGAAGATTACAAGGGGAAAGCAGAGAGGATGTGTTCACCCTCAGATTTCAGTACTGAGTATAGCATACACCATCCCTTAACCCATTGAGTGCCAGGAGTTTTCTATCTAATTGCTCTGCAATACTTGGCTTACTCATCTGGTATTTAAAGGATTAACGGATGGCTCATGCTGTTCTTGGTGTTGAATTTGTTTTCTATCTGATGGTGAAGAACTGTGTGAACTGGCTGCATTGAAAGCTAATGCAAGATCCCCACTTCACCAGCATGAGGCAGGTGAATGTGTTTCTTTGAGTTCTGACAGCATCACCAACTGGTGAATAGCCACATTAATGTATAAACACACACTCAGACGTACTAGAATGGCTCATTAAAACATATTTTAATATGCAAATGAGTCATTGATGAATTAGACATTGAAACATCATAAATCTGGCAAAAGCAGAGAGAAAACATAGTGAATGAAATGTAATTACAGGGATATGATGGTGAAGACACCTTATTGCATTCAGGTCCACTTCACCATCATAGCACTAAAACTGATTCTTTTCAAAGTTCCGTGCATTCCCCCTGTAGTAAATAGGTACAGAGGAAATCAATGTAAATTCTTCATTTTTCCTGTTCATGCTAACTGGGTAGCATTCAAGCAATAATGCAATGCAATAGATTGAAGATCAATGTGCTGCAAACCCCTCTGCACTCAAAGAGTTAAAGCTGGTAGAGTTCTGTGAACTGGTATGTACCTAAACACTCATATATAAGCATAGGTAATTTGTAAGCCAAAGTACAAGTGCAGAACATTCCCTACGCTGGCAGATTTCTACGTTTCCCAGAGTATGCTTTGCTGAAAATGTATACATTTAGATGATAGCTTTCAAATATACATATATCATTAAATCCTCCATCCCCAACGTTGCGCTACTTTAATTCTGACAGTTGGGAATCAGTATTAGAGGACCACAGGATTTCCTGGTCTGTAATGAAAGAGTGTATTTGTAGGTTGTGGGCAGACTCAGAGGTAGGAAGCACCAGTTGCAAGTTCACCTAACTTGTTTTGAGACCAGTTTCTGACTTTGTCCAAGATGTTGGGGTTACACTTTTGTGAAGGACAGGAAGCATATGACCTGATTGGGCATGGGGGTTGGCTATGAGGGGCTATGATTGCATTTATATGAACTGAAGGGTGGGAATATGCTTGGATTTGTGTGGTCTGTATGTATGCATTCCTAGCTTAGTACCAGTATGTATATGTGTCAACAACAATAGAGTATAACATGGTTCAGTTGAAGTATAAGGAAAATAAAAAGGAGTGTTATCTTTGCACAGTATTTATACAGAATGTATTTAGTGGGGAGTGAGACAGGGGGACTTCCTTTTCACAAGCTAGCCCACTGCAGGTTTTTCGTCACAGATTCATCACATTAATTGACTGGTGTGGTTTATCTAGTGTTTAGCTTCATTTTTTCAGCCTGCTCTACCAGATATGTATGTACTACCACTTCCATGACACATGTGTTACCCCCTCCATTCTGAGATATGCCTACCTTTGGGGTGAGGTTTCGTTCCTGGCACAGCCCACAGTCCAAAACTCAAAGGATCATTTCAATCAATGTAATTTGTTTATCCCTGCTATCCATCTATCAGATCAGATGTATTCAATAACCAGGACTGATGTCACAATGACTGCCTAGCAAAAAATGATGGACACACAGGGCAGAGGGCAAATATAGAACTGACCTGAGAACTTGGAGTCTGCATATCGAATCCACAGCTGAAAGTAAAAGTTGTCCTACAGCAACATAAGCATTGGAAAAAATGTTAGCAGGCTGAAGCCTAAGGCAAATTAAGAAGGCTAAGGCAAGAAACACCTTGAGAAATTTGTTAGTAGGCTGAGATCTATGATAAACTAATCTTGATTCTGTGACATTTGATAGTAACTAAAGGAAAAATATTAGCAAACACCACAATGTTAGTAGTGGTGTTACCTACTCAGACCTGAAGATCTGTATCCCACTCTGTTTTTTGAGCTAAGAAAGCTCCCATTTCACCAACATCATAATTTCTCTGCTCATCATCATCAGCAGCAGCAGCACCAGACTCTTCCTTCTTTTTTGATGGTGACATAAGTGGTGAACCTGGTATCATACTTGCAGACACAGCAGTTACAGCATCTGCACTTCTGTGCTTCTACTACTATACTGGGAAAAAAATTAAAAAAATTCCCTTTTTAGAAACATACCAGTCCCTGAGTGTGTGATGGCAGCAATACTATTTGATTATCCTGGGATTCCACTACTACTGCTTCTGCTGTTATTTTCCATTGGGGATGTCAGTATCAGTAGCCCTTCAACTCCTCTTACTCATTTCAAAAATAGTTAAGTATGCAACAGAAGTAAGACATGTGGTAACTACTACTCTTCCAAATTCTCTCTCTCATTAATTTCACTTTCTGCAACCACTGACAGTGACTACAAAATGCAACTTTGCAGCACGGTAGGATGTTACAGGTTTTTATAGTATAGAAGTGAGAATTCTCCCAGCCTTAGAATGCAAAGGCAGAAACTGTCAAGTTCCCATAGGAACTTTACTGGTAGAAGTTAAAAAAGTGGACATTTGAATGGATTTTCTATGTGCAAATCTTTCCAAAAATAGAGAAACAATACATTTTTTCCATAATAATTCCATCTAAAAGAAAACGACTTTTTACCCATCCCTGCCAGACACAGAAGAATGGAGTGCCCTCTAACTCTACTCAGTCTGTTTAGCCCTTTTCTTAAGCAGTGTAAAGATAAGAATGGTTGGTTCATGTCCTGCCCCCACTACACGTACCCCCGGGGTCTATGTGCAGCTGACAGGCAACTAAACACCCTCCTACAGGTCAATAAATGAGACTAGGTTGAAGTCTGTGTCTTTAATAACCAGTCGTAGGGATGGGGTAAAACTGAAGGGAAAATCAAAACAATACAAACTGTAAGAATACAGAACATATAAAGATGACACACCATTACAACAATACAGTTCACATAGCATGGTGATAATGTGATGGATCATATTTAAGAAAGCCAGACTGCAAAACTAACTAAAGGAGTAGCTGGCTGATAATACAGATGCACAACAAATATGACATAAACAAAGTGTCTCTAAAGCAGCTGGAAACAGTAGGTGGCTGAAGAAATGGTAAACCTTTGTCTCTTACCGACAATGCTTCCATAAGAGGAGAGATTGAAGTCAAGAGCTCTTCCCAGCTATATGTGGTGAAGAAAACGGCTTCCCCTTCCCACAAGTCTCTGCTAGTAGCAGGAAAAGGAATTACATCATAGCTTCAAGTATTGTATAAAATCCTGGCAATTACAACAAATGGCCACTAGATGGTGACAACACTTATACATTACATAATGGGGCAACATAGTAAACCTTAAAAGAAATATTTAAACAAACATTTATTAACCATCTGTCCTGAGGACAGCACAGTTCACATTACTTTGTAACTAGGCATTAGAAAAGACTTGGGAGGAAAATTAGTTGCTGCACCCATTTTAGCATATAATTTTATACATTAGCCCCCAATGAATTTTTAAATGTGTCTCTTTGTAACTTTCCTGTCTGTTTTATTTTTTTCTCAAATAATTTTTAACCCTTTTAGTGCTCTGCAATGCATTGCGTACCCCTTTGGCACTGAAAGGGTTCATTCCAAGAACACTGTTGTGTTACAAGGGAAGAATCTTATATAAGCAGAAAATGTATTTTAAAAAGCGTTAATGTTTATTTGGAAATTAATTAGAATACAACTAGGATTGAATTGTGCATGCTCTGCCTTTCTAATTATCTAAAATAAATAACATCAACTGCTGCTTTAAATGGAGCATATAAAAAATAAGTTTGCAGTGTGTACTTTTACATCCATATTGGATTAGAATAAGGCACAGGATCTAATAATTAGATAAAGCCATTGTTTAGAATCAGACAATTCACAGTTCAATAAACAACTTGTCACAATTACTCGTTCGAAGAAGAACTGGTTGTCAGTGCAAACACTTAGCACTGAGGTAGCAGAATAAATTGGTCTCTTAGGTAAATAAATTGGGCAGCATTGTGAAATGCCTCATCAGTACTATGGACAAAATCAATCCCAAAAGGTTTAAATGTGGTTTTATGAGTACTTGCATGTCTAAAATATTTTGCTATTTTATTTCTACTTATTCTCACCTAAAACTGAAGAAAAAAGTCAAGACATAAATATTTTGGCAACAATAAATGAATTTTATGCCATTCAAAACTGTGTTATATTTTGTACATATAAAAATAGCTGGAACTATTTAAAACTGTCAAACTGTAAGAAAAAATAGTCATTTGTTTAGTGTAACGCAATTACGCAAAGTAAATATGTATAACTTAAAGAAGCTCTGTTGTTTTGCACCAGTAATGGAATCATTTTAGGGGACTCGTTGCTAGAGAAAGACCTCAGTATCCTTGTCAACTACAAACTTGGAAACAGTGACCAGTGTCAAACAGCAGTAGCAAAGGCAAACAAAATCCTGTCTTGCATAAAAAGAGGTATTGAAGCATGAGTGGATAACATTATTTTGCCATTGTACGAATCATTGGTAAGACCTCACCTTGAGTATGCAGTGCAGTTTTGGGCACCAGTTCTGAAAAAGGATATACTAGAACTAGAGAGGGTACAGCGAAGAGCAACAAATTAATTAAGGGAATGGAGGACTTGACATATGAGGAACGACTAGACAAACTTGGTTTATTTACTTATCATATTCTACAAATATATGAGAGGTCAATACAAGGAGCTCTGCGGGGAGCTATTTATTCCAAGGCCTGATCAGATGACCAGGGGACACCCCTAGAGATTAGAGGAAAGGAGGTTTAGACTTCAGCAGAGGAAGGGTTTTTGTTCCGTGAGGTCTGTTGTGGATTGTGGAATTCTTTGCCCAAGGAGGTGGATATGGCAGATACAATAGATATATTCAAGAGAAGATTAGATGCATTTCTTTGCAAAGGGAACATACAGAGTTACACTGTTTATTAGTAGGCAGATCAGGAAGGTCTGATAAAGACTAATTTATTTGGTAGCAGGAAATCTATAAAATTACTGGGGTATGAGGAGAAGGTTGAACTTGATGGACTTGTGTCTTTATTCAACCTAATTTACTATGATACTATGTTACTATTTTGAATCTTATTTCATAGATCTTATAATCAAATATTTTCTGATATCTCAATAACTATATTCCATAAAAATTTGCAAAGAACTTTTTTATAACTCCTAAACATTGTCCATAATGAGGCTGATGTACTAAGTAGACCAGGGAAGGAGATGCACTAAAGGTGTAATGTTGTAATGTGTCTAGCGATGTGTGGTGACAAACTTCTCTGTCTGTATTAAGAATTATGTATGGATGGGAAGGTGGAGAGAGTTTGATCATTATCATGTAATGCTGGCATAAATCTGGAGATGTTTCGGGGAGGGCAAATGGGGGAGTAGAGTGTATGCAGTCTCAGACTTCAGCACCAAGAACAGCAACAACCTTTCCTTAACTCTTTGAGTGCCAGAGGAATGTGAAATATATTACTCTGCACTGCTTTGCACACCGCCGTAGCATCCACCCAAAAGTTATAACCAACAGATCACATGTTATATGTAAACAATGGACTGTCCACCAATCAACTGATTCATGTAAACACAAAACTCACTCTGCAAGGCACCCCATAGTCAAAGTATATAATACTTACAATCCAGTGCTCTCTACAATATAACTGATGAGTAATGAGGCGGTATATAGTTTACAAACTAGACCTAATATAATAAATTGCTTAAGCAGATAATGAGGTAGGAAGACCCCACACCTTCTCCACAATCCTAATGGGTAAGGTTCTCTGTTTTATTTTTAACCCATTAAGGAGCCATGACGGTCTAGGACCGTCATGGGTAGAATTCACTCAAGGACCCATGACAGTCCTGGACCGTCATGGGTTAAACTCTCCCATCACCGCCGCACGGAACGATGGAAGAGCACGGGCTGGTTGTTGCTAAGTGCTCTGATACCGGGGCACTTAGTTTCAACCAGTAGAGACATTGTTGCAACATGTGATTTGCTAGATTATCGAATCACATGTTGCAGAAGCAGAATGACAAGGACAATATTTACAAATACTGTCCCTGTCACATCTCTCTGCCTCCCTCCATCATACACACTTCTGAGGTGGAGAGAGACAGAGAGACATCTTGTTCCAGTGTTCCAGAGCCTGTTCCAGCATTCCTGTGTAGAAAAAATTGTTTAAAAATCAAATTTAACCCTTTAATCACTATAGCTTCAGCGATCAATACCTTTCCCCCCTCTGATCACTCTAGTAGTGATCAGTTTTCTTCAGATCAGCTTTTGCTGATCTGTGGTACATCCCCCATCCCCCTTGTATTTTTTTTTACATTTTTTTTATTTTTGGGGGAAGAAATTTTGGGGAAATCATGTCTCAAACCAATTTATATGCAGTCCAATATATTGCCACCAACCCATCAGCGTTCGTTTCCAAGGAAGAAATATGGCAACCCACAGACCTTTTAGAATTCAATAAATTCAATAAATTCTGGGCCCTAACAATGACAATGGGAATAGTAAAATAACCAAGTATTAGATCATAATGGAGTAAAAACCCCGTATATGATACCCCTATATTCACCAAAACAATGACCAGGACTAAATACGAAATGATTTTGTGTTTTATGCACTTTAGTGATAATACCCTGTGCCTCCCAAAAGAACACCCCCAGTATGACAGACTGTTCAAAATGTACCCCCTAATAAATAATTTACAGGAAATGTTTGCCAAGTATATACCCCCCAAAAACACATAAGTATAGATGAATCCCTTATGAAATATAAAGGTAGGTTAGGTTTCAAGTAATACATCCCCTCCAAGCGATCAAATTTGGCATTAAATTTTATAAATTGTGTGAAAGTGCTACAGGCTATACCCAGGCTTTTTGAATTTACGAGGGCAAGGACAGCCAGTTTGACCCTCCTAGTTGCCCCGAATCTCTGGGAACAAATGGGAAAATAGTTTGGGATCTAATTTACCCCTTATTAAATAAAGGATATCACTTACATGTTGACAACTACTACACCAGCCCCCTTTTATTTAAGTTACTTTTTTATTTTGACATCGTGGCCTGCGGCACTGTCAGGCGCAATTGCAAGGAGATGCCCAAAGAAGTGGTAGCTAAAAAAGCTAAAAACCGGGAAGTCCTCTGCTTTGTGCCAACAAGAGCTTCTGGCAGTTAAGTTTAAAGACAAAAAAGAAGTATGCATGCTTTCCACCATGCATGAGGACAAAACTATGGCAGTCTCTGTTCATGGCAGAAGGGGGGTAATAAGAAATTATGAAATGCAAATAGAATGAAAGCCAGGGTTGTCTACTCTACTACAACATATACTTTTGATGGTAAAATTAATTGCAGCATTTGCCAAACAGTCCGAAATGAGACAAGGCACCAGCTGTAAAAATGGCATATCTGTAAAGGTAACTAACATGTTCCAACTGAACCCTGACAAACCTATGCATATGGGGCATTTCCGTACTCAGAAGAAGGAGCCGAACACTAATCAATGTAGTTTTCATAAAATCTTCACCTATTCTGTGCTTGAAATTCACATCAACATTGAAGTATAAGTGTGAAAAACGCTGTTTTTTTTCGGGTTTTTTTTTTTTTTTTTACTTACATCAAGTTTTACGAGAGATTGGTGGTAAACTGGCTGTGTACAAAATTTGAAAACACACCTAAAATGAAGGCCTGGGGTATCTACTTTCCAAAAATATACACTTCTGGGGGAAAATCTTAACACTGTTACACAGCCCCAAATGAGAAATGGCACCAGTGAGGCAAGCTGTGAAAATTCAAAGTGTGAACCTGGAAATGCACATGTTCTAATTTGGGCCCTGTAGCTCCCCCAAACCATGAGAAAGCTATGCATTTGGGGTATTGCTGTACTCAGAAGAAGGAGCTGAACACTAAAAAATTAATTTTTAAAAATCTTCACCTATCCTGTGCTTGAAATTCACATCAACATTGAAGTCTAAGTGTGAAAACTGCTGAATATTTTAATTATATCAAGTTTTCACAGGATTAGTGGTAAAATGGCTGTGTAAAAAATTTGAAAACACATCTAAAATGAAAGTCTTGGGTGTCTACATTCCAAAACTATATACATTTGGAGGGAAACCTTAAAGTGGAGCACTGTTCACAACCCAAAATAACACATGGCACCAGTGACACAAGCTGTGAAAATTCAAAATGTGAAACTGGAAAAGTGCATGTTCCAATTTGGGCCCCGTAGCTCCGCCAAACCTTGAGAAACCCATGCATATGGGGTATTGCCGTACTCATAAAAAGGAGCTGAACACTAATCAATGCATTTTTTAAAATCCCGTGCTTGATATCAACAGTAATATTGAAATGTAAGTGTGAAATCTGCAAAAAATCTAAATATTACCACAATTTTTACAAATATTTCTGGAAAACTAGCTGCATAATATACTCCAAAATTCTCCTGATTATTTACCTTATGTTGTCTAGTTTTCAGAAACATATACCTTTGTGGGACATTTTTGGTTCTGGCAACAACTAAGCTATTATGCTCACATGACAATTGTTGAAAAATTACAGGTTGGAAATAATGGCGTCCATCTTGTAATATTTACCTTGTAAACGTGAGAAAGGGATTGAAATACTAGGCATATGGAATACTCTTATATTCAGGAGAAGCAAATGAATATATTTAGGGGTCTTTTTTGTAATGAACTAATGGTATACAAATCCTGACAGGAAAATGTAATCAAAATGTTGTTGTTTTTTAAATTTTTTTGCTCTTTTTTTTATATTTTAATCAAATTAAATGATGAGGTATTCATATAATTGTGGTATCAAAAGAAATCCCTACTTGTGCTTAAAAAACAGTATATAATTTGTGTGAGTGTATTAAAGGAATTCATGAGAAAATATGGTTGAACAACAACATAGTCAAAAAAGTCAAAATTGCTCCGGTCCTTAAGTGAAACCCACCTCAGATTTTCGCGGTCCTTAAGGGGTTAAGAACATAAGTGTGTGTTTGTGATAGTATTAGTAACCGCTTCATTACAAGGTTGTAACAAATTGCAATCTCCCAGTTGACACTAATGAGTAGTATGTATGGATGACAGGAGAGTTGAGGGTTAATATATAAAGTACTGTGAAAAAGTTTTAGGCAGGTGTGAAATAATGCTGTAAAGTTAGAATGCTTCAAAATAGACATGTTAATAGTTTATATTCATCAATTAACATAATGCATAGTGAGTTAACAGAAGAAAAATCTAAATTAAATCAATATTTGCCTTCAAAACAACATTCTTATAGGTACATTTGCACAAATTCAGGGATTTTGTAGGCATATAGACAGGTGTATGATTAAACAACTATATCAAACGTGCTAATGATCATCAATTTAATATGTAGGTTGAAACACAATTATTAACGGAAACAGAAACACCTGTGTAGGGGGAATAAAACTGGGTGAGGAACAGCCAAACTCAGCAAACAAGGTGAGGTTGCTGAAGATAGTTTAATGTCAAAAGTCATACACCATGGCAAGAGTGAGCACAAGAACAAGGCAAAAGGTAGTTATACTGCATCAGCATGGTTCCTCCCAGACAGACAGGGGTTTCCAGATATGCTGTCCAAGCTCTTTTGGAGAAGCACAAAGAAACGATCAACATTCAAGAATGTAGATGCAGTTGTTGGCCAAGAAAATTTAGTGCAGCAGATGAAAGACATATCATGTTTACTTCCCTTTGCAATCGAAAGATGTCCAGCAGTGCTATCCGTTCAGAATTGGCAGAAAACAGTGGGACCCTGGAAGACCTATCTACTGTCCCGATAAGTCTGGTCAGAAGTGGTCTTCATGGAAGACTTGCAGTCAAAAAGTCATACCACAAGTCCAAGTGACTCAACTATGCATGAAAACAAAGGAACTGGGGAGCAGAAAAATGGCAGAATGTCTTCTATCTGGACTGATGAGTCATAATTTTAAATATTTGGTTGTAGCAGAAGGCAGTTTGTTCTATGAAGGCTGGAGTGCGGTACAAGAATGAGTGCCTGCAGGCAATAGAGAAGCATGGTGGAGGTTCCTTGCAAGTCTGGGGCTGCATTTCTGCAAATGGAGTCGGGATGTGGTCAGAATGAATGGCATCCTCAATTCTGAGAAGTACAGGTAGATACGTATCCATCATGAAATACCATCAGGGAGGCATCTGATTGGCCCCAAATTTATTCTGCAGCATGACAATGACCCCAAACATACAGCCAAAGTCATTAAGAACTATCTTCTGCATAAAGAAGAACAAGGAGTCCTGGAAGTAATCTAAATCAGCAGAAGAACTGTTGTTAGTTTTCCAAGATGTTTCCTTAAAGGTAAGTGTACCTAAAAGAATTAATACTGTTTTGAATACAAAGGGTGGTCACACCAAGTATTGATTTGATTTGGATTTTTCTTCTGTTCACTCACTATGCATTTTGTTATTTGATAAAAATAAACTATTAACATGTCAATTTTTGAAAGTATTCTTACTTTACAGCATTTTCACACCTGCCTAAAACATTTTCACCATGGAACTTTAAGTATGTAATCAAGTACATTTTATTAAGTCAACATTTCAGTCCTCACAGGGACCTTTCTCAAGACAACTTGTAACATAGGCACCCAGGTCTTAAATAGTCTCCAGAAGCCAGGGGTGCACCAAAAAATGCTGATGACATCATATTCCAGCAGTTGATATGCTGACTGCAGGAAAAACATCAGCCCTGTGTGAATTCATTTAAGGGAGGCTTATAGTGAAAATAAACTAAAAGTTATATAGTCTACATAGATGTGGATGTATGTCACACAAAAGTAACAGAATCTTACATATGAACAATTGTAATGAGCCAGTAATAATAATTGTAAATCATAAAATGCAAAACGTTGTAATTGAGATAGACTCCATCACATTGCAACTCCTAGTGTATATTGAACCCAAAGGCTGTAGGTGATAATCACACCTAATATAGTGATGTAATGCATACACAATGACAAAATTACCCAAGAATCAAAATAAGTAGGTGTTACAATGACAGCTGGAAGTTTTTAAGGTTGATAAGCAGGCATCCATATGGTCTCCAGCGCATTGCAAATCCTAGAGTTTTTTACTTCTCGGCACTGTATATAATGTTTTCACCCAATATAGGGAACTGAAGTATATTTAGGAACAATGTTTCTCAGAACTAAATAGAAATAGGGGATACAGTGCAAGCTGTAAGTTCTAACTTAGATAAGTCAGCACCTCTGTAGTATAATGAGATAGGAATGGGAAGCCTGAACAGTATCAATCAAGGAGATATGAGTAATTTGCGTGAGTACCTAATATGTAGGGATGGGTGAAA
This sequence comes from Rhinophrynus dorsalis, assembly GCA_037306005.1. Taxonomy (NCBI): domain Eukaryota; kingdom Metazoa; phylum Chordata; class Amphibia; order Anura; family Rhinophrynidae; genus Rhinophrynus; species Rhinophrynus dorsalis. The sequence goes on from CM074722.1 coordinate 183,363,784, forward strand.
ATTTTCACCTCAAACTTAAATCGGTGAATAATGGCACTTTCCGCTTGGCGAATAATTTCCAGAGAAAGTGCAGTTTTTCAGCTTTTTCCCACCTTTTTCACCCATTGAAATCAATGGCAAGAACATTTTTTCTCCACCACATGAAAGTTTTCTACAGCCATATAAAAGGTTGTCAGGCTCTCACAGCATGCCATTCTGTGTTTGTGAGAGGAGAGAGCAGCACCTTGTTTGAGACAGAAAAAATTAGGGAATTGAAGTTTAGTTTAGGGAATCTTTTAGGTAGGACATTTGTTCCCTGTATTAGGAGAGACAGTGGGGCACTCTGTGGAGAAGAAGGAAGGAAGGAGGTTGACCCCAAATACTCCAAAATTCCATGTGACTGACTGGCAAGACACTTGCAGCTAGGGACCTAACTTGCTGTTATTGTCTCTGTGCTGGGTGGGGAAGTCTGGGGAAAGACAGACTATGATAAGACAACAGGGTGGACAACTTTAAAAAAAATAAAATAAAAAATAAAGAAAGCACTAAATATATTAGGTGACAGTGACAGACGGCTGACTGGGCTTAGGCAAGGCATCAGTTGTGTTGAGTACCATACAGTAAAAAAATAGAGTAGTTGTGTAATGTCTGGCAGATGCATGAGGGGAAGGGAAGGGGAAGGGGTGGAGCAGTGCAGGGATGTGAGAGTAATGTAGTAGTTCAAAAACTGACTGCAGTAATGGTTGATGCAGCATATGCAATCAATGATGATGATCCCTCTACTCTAAGGGAGGATGCTGTTTGTCAAGGACCCAGCAAAACTAGTTCCAGCACTACTAGTGCCAGTAGAAATAAAGAACCATATAAGAAGAACACTGAAGAAGACAACAAGTCACATTCAAGTGTTGATGATGCGGGCAATAGCATAACAGAGGAAGGTGTAGCAGCTGAACCACCTGCTACATCAGATAGTGAGACAAACAAGCACCAAAACACCCATCCTCAAAGTATTAGGGAACTTTGTTATAGTAAAAATAAATTGTTTGAGACCACTAAAAGCTTAGATGAATATAAGGGTAGTGGGCAAGACTTGTCAGGTGTTGCTGATACTGTTGAGGATGACCTAATGACCTAATGATGACTGATGATGAGATACAGATGAGAGTGAGGATGATGACGGGACTATAAGGTTAGCAGAAAGCTGAATCTTCCACCACTTTTAAGGAGCACTGTGCCTGTCTATAAAATGTTTGAGAAAGCTATTGGAAAGTCCGACCCTATACAAGCACAGATGTCAAAAAGCACACAGTCACCCTATCAGTCATCATTAGCATCATCACCTCTTCAAAGCCCAAGTCCTACTCAGCCACACACACCTGTTTTGAGTACCCAGCAACAGCAACACAGGTTAACATCCACAATGTTAGATATGACGAGTGCCTCTGCTGCATTAAGTGCTGCACCTTTGACACATAGTAGTAGTGGCAATAGAATTGCATCAACATCTAGCCCCAGTAGTAGTAGCAGCAGCACCACCTCAGGAACCCCTCACTCCATGAAGTCCACAGTATGGAGATACTTCACTCAGGATTCTCAAGCTAAGCATGTTGCTATCTGTTGTCTGTGCAAAAAGCACATGAGCTGGGTGAAAGCAGACTCACACCTAGACACCTCCTCTATGAGATCCCACCTGAAGCACAATCACAGTTCTGACTAGGAAACACACTATCAGCAAGCCAAAGGTGCCACAACTAGCAGCAGCAGAAGCACTTTAAAAAGTCCACAGGGCTCTAGGGCAGATAAAAGAAGTAGTGAAGTTATTTATGTGTCAGAGAGTGATTATCTACTTGAAGTTCCACTGGTGATGTCCTTTTTTTCCCTACTATGCTATTTTAATTTTGGATTGTGAACCTGGGAATTGGATATTTGTTAGAGCAAGTGTTTTTCTATATATTTAAAAGAGAGAGCCTCATTACATAATTTATGTCTCCTCAAGAGACACACACACACCCAGGGGTGGCATTAAGGAAGAGATATTCATATATCCTCTATATTGTCAGTCCTGGAAATACTGGGGTGTGTGATTTTGACAGTAGTGTGCAGGGGACCCTCTCACAAAGGAGTTGGCCAACCCTCGAATTCCCTTTGCAGCACAAAAAACATGGTTGACACACATTCGCTAAAGAAAAATACACCCCATATACACCCAAAAAATGAACAGAATAAATCTAAATGCACATGGAGCACTCACACACACCCCAAAAAATAAACACCATGCATCCAACACATGCAGCACTCACAAATACAATCTCTCCTGCCAGCCCCTACACTCAAGCCTGCTACCTGTAGCCCCACATGGCTCTCACCACATTCCTGCACACCGGTTCACTTGGTATCAGTGGCGGATCATTGTGGGAAGGGACTGGAGGAGCCATACAATACAGAGGAGGACATGGAGGGAGCTAGGGGCTGTTATGTGAACTCCTAGTCACCTAACATGGCCTCTCCATGCCTCGCTTCTTCAAGGAGTGCCCGGCAAGTTTCACTTAACCCTTTCAGTTTCAAACCGCTGGAGGATGTCTAACATGGTAGACAGTCTTCCAATTTACGCATGCTTTTTGCTTTAACTAGGCTTCTATACAAACGGAAAAATGATAATTTTGTAGCCAAACCTTTCTTATTGACTTTAACCCTTTGCGGTCCAGTGGATTTGCATTTAACATGTTGGGTGATAACAGGTCTCTATCATTCAACTGTTTTAACCCTTTGAGTGCCAGAGGGATAAACAATGCATTGCATACCCCTCTGGCACTCAAAGGGTTAAACTCCAAATTTCAAACCATGAGGTTTCTTTTAATTATTTCATCTGCTGCAACTGCTTAGCATCTTAATCACTTCCCTTTTGTGTTTATACGTATGCCCGATGTCGCTCCCAGCATGTGTCACTTAACCCTTTCAGTGCCAAACTGCTGGAGGATGTCAAACATGGTAGACAGTCTTCCAATTATACCATGCTTTTTGTATTAGCTTGCTGCTTACTAGGCTTTCAATACAAACACAAACACTGGTAATTCAGAGGACCCAAACTTTCTTTTGGACATTAACTCTTTGCGGGCCAATATGTTTGCATTGGATACCTCTGCCACGCAAAAGGTTATTGGGGTATCTAACCCACTGAGTGCTAAACAGGTCTCTATCATTCAACTGTTTTAAACATTTGAGTGCCAGAAGCATATGGAACTAATTGCTTTTGCAATGTGTTGCATACCCTTCTGGCACTCAAAGGGTTCAACTCCAACTTTCAAACCATGAGCTTTCTTTTACTTATTTCATCTGCTGCAGCTGCTTAGTACCTTAATCGCTCTCCTTTTGTGTTTATATATGCCCGATGAGACCCAACAAGGCCGAAACGTATGTATGGGGTTGGTTACATCTCTTGTTCAAAGAGGAATTGCCTGGAATTTTGTGGCTGGACTGTTATGGCAGGACCAGTATGATATGTTTTAGGATATTTCCTCTCTTTGAAAGGCACTAGTGGGCTAAAAAAGACTGAACCCTGGGTAGGACACCACTCCTAGAGAGCCTGCAAATTTGTATTGCAGTTTTGTTCTTAGTTGAGGACCAGTATGATATGCTTTAGGATATTTCCTTTCTGTGAAAGGCACTAGTGGGCTAAAAGAGACTGCACCCTGGGTAGGACACCACTCCTAGACAGCCTGCAAATTTTTATCAGGCTTGTTCCTAGTTGAGCGTCTCTGACTTCCACTTTACCAAAAATCTAATACCATTTTTCATTTGCAGCATTCATTCTGTGGATTTCAGGAGCTATCTGATATACAAACTTCATTTTAACATCCATAGATTCCAGAATTTTCTCCCAACACTTAATCTGGCTACTCTTTGAAGCAGCCAATTAGACTTATTTGCATGAGAAGGCTCAATGAGCCTCAATGAGAAGGCTATGCCAAAAGTCCTGATCCAAACTTTCTCTGTTCTGATAATTGGGTTCTTCTGGTGGTACCACTAATGCATTGTTACATGGTCCTCCACATAACTAGTTCTGAGTCTTAAATCTTAGGGCAACTGTGGGGCGAGGCAAGATCTTCTCATGTATGGATTCTTAAAAGAACAATTCAGTTTGAGGTCCAGTCACTTTTTAAGCTTCAGATTTTTTCATTCCATGAATGTTATTATCAGTTGTGGCTCCTATCGCTGGCCATGCATTTGACTGTAGGTGTTTCCCTAAGGTGGTTTCCCCCTGGCAACACAATTTTCAATTTGGAGGACCTCTTACATTGTCATCTGACAATGAAAATGCTGATAATTCATCTTTCTGTTGAGGGTATGACCTTTCTGGGTTTAGGACTTGTTTTTCCCCAACTAGCAATGAGTGCTGTGAACCACCACATATGATCTCAGTCCTAAACAAAACTGAATCTACTTTTTTGGCCTCAAATCCCAAACAGATGGAGTTCTAACATCTGCTTTCTATAAGAGTTTTTTGCTCTACATGCAATAATGATAGCTGTTCCTGCTATTCCAGTGTAAAAAAAATGTGTCAATATCAGCACGTCCATGTAGTCCTATCTCCTGTTATAGGATGGTCACTGGTATGCTGACTGCACAAGCAGGCTTGTTGGACACTGGTTGAACACACATAATTTCCTGGAAATTGTATTAATTCTTCACCCTGGCATGATCAGTTGCTATTTAGTAGTTTTTTGTTTTATTAACTATTAAGTGTCCTGCATACTGGTGAAGGGTACTTACCCTGCCCCCCTTCCCCTCGTTGGTCCCTGTGTTCCACTCTGGACTAAGAAAAAGGATTTATTGGTAAGTAAAAAAATGTATTAACTGTGTACAGCTATTTATTTAATATGCATTTCTAGTAGTAAATAAATAAATGAACAAGGAATTAATGCATATGATAAGAATAGTCTCTTGTTTGAATGTTGAAAGGATTATTGCTAGAAGGCAGGCTTTTCCAGGAACAATAAGTATACTAGATGTTTGCACAGCAATAAAAAGTGCATCTGTCAACCTTTTAAATATTTTAAGAACATAGAATGTGTTCCGTAACAGAATGCATTTGCATTTCTATACAACAAAAGAAGATGGCAAGCACAACATTTCAATACAAAAACTAAAGCTGATGCAATTAAAATAAAATTGATTTAGAATATTGACAATATAATTGTGCTGCAAAGTGTGTTGAATCATTTGGTAGAGATTCACTGCACTGTTACAATAAATGGATTTAACATCTGATTAAAAAAAAAAAATTCTAGTTGTTATTTTGTTAAATTTTTTGTCTTCTTGAACAGTCAGTTTTATTTGGTGGCACTCAAATATTTTATAATTATATATATTTAGATACTTTACGCTAGAGGATAAGGATTCCCTTGATAGACCACATACATTATTTAAGTCGTTAACCATTATCAGTCTCTTTGATGTTTGGCATTGATTCCACATCGGAATAAATCATGGTTCTGAAAGTGGGCGATATTTTGGGTGATCCATTGTTCTACAATTTGACTTAATGTTGAAATTTTTCTGATTCAGTACTGAGCTCTGCCAATAAAACATGATCCAGAATTTCATTAAAAATAGCAACTGCAGTTCACGTTGTATAAATAACACATTTCTCAGTTTGTTATTGATGCCGCTCTATAGTGTGCTAAGTAAAGACACACATATTTAAAAATAGTTATCTGCAGATATTTTTAAGTAAAAACAAAATGCATTTATTCACTACAGAGTATTTTCAAGAAGCTGCTTAATCCTTTAAAGGAGCAGAAAACTTTTTTTTATGAAAACATTTATATCATAGGGTGTTTCCTTTTGAGTAAAATAAGTATACTTCCACTGCTGAGAGATGCATATTTTCAGAGTTATTACTGTTTAAACATGTTTTTTTTACATTAGCAGTTCCCTCTAGTGGTCAAATTCCAATTAGTTTTTCTTTTACATTCTAATGGTTACAGTTCTCAAAAGAATGTGATAGAAACTGCGGAGTCACTTCCTGTCAGAACTTGTAGGAAGTAAACACAGTAAATTCACTTCCTGGTTATTTTAACTGTTATAAAGTTTGAATATAAGAACTGACAGGGGTGGTTGTACCCTTGTTTTACTCAGCAGGAAAAGCTCTATAACATAAAAAAGTTTACTGCTCCTTTAAGGACCAGAAGGGCAGGCAACTCATTGTAGTGTTATCTGTACACACCAATGGTCTTTAAAGGGGTTAAAGCACTTAGAGACATGTTCAGTCATTTAAATATATGCAATTCTGGAGCAAACCAAATGCACTATATTGGAAAACAGATTAAAAAACCCCAACTGATTTAAATGGGGCTTTTAAATGCCTGAATGTTTGAGTAGTCTCCAGTGCTTTGAGAAGTAAAGTGAGGGAGACCTTGCTATCTTTCAATGGGTTAAAAGTCCAATTAAATCATTATGGATTTTCATGATTTCCATATGGTACAGCTGGTTTGCTCCAGTTTAGTTTAGTCTTTAGTTTATTGAATATGTTCCATAGACCTAGATTACATTGCAGTTGATAATTGTTTTAGAAATGTTTTAAATAGTATCACTATTTGTATATAACATCCTTGATGAAGGGTGTTATATATCATCATTAGCCATTTTCGGTCCACTGAATGATGAAGGCCTCCCCAGCAAGCCTCTAACAACTGTGGTCTTGTGCCTTTTGTTGCCACTGCATACCAACAAATATGGTAAATTCATCTACCAATTTTGTCTTTCGTCTTATTCTTGGGAATTAGGCATCAAGTGGATTCAATTCCAAAATTTGTTTGGTCTATCTACCATCAGGTCTTCTTGTTATATGACCTGTCCATTTCCATTTCAGGTGCTAAACTCTTTCAATTACATTGTTTACATTAGAAAAGAGATGTCTGTCAAACACGTAACACGGTTCCTAGGGAGGACAAGAGTACCAAGGTAAGTTAATGGTAGACTCCTCCAACAAGGGATAACTGAGCAAGTAGATCTGGAGTGAGGCTTGGGAGCGGGAGAGTAGTCAGATTCAGGTCCTGGTCATAGACAGCTGGCAATAGAAAGGAGCAGGCAGGAGAGTAGTCAGATTCAGGTCCTGGTCATACACGGCTGGCAAATGGAAAATAGATAAGCATAGAGCAAGGGCACTCAGCAAGGCTATAAGACGCTATAACAATGTGTCTGGTAGTGCAGAAAACGGCCTTAAAAAGGCCAGGACCGGAAGCGGGAGTCAAAACGAGGAGTGGAAAACGGGAAAGACCATAGAGAGGAGGAGGCCTGCCAGAAGGAGTGGAAGAATGGTGCATAAGCCAAAGCAATGGGAGACAACAACAACCATAAGTGGAGAGCGTTGGAAGGCACAGAAACAGCAGAGGGTGAGCAGCGGCATGGCAGTGTCTAAGGGGTGAACTCTTCAAAGAATTATTTAATGAAAGAGCTAAGCTAAGAACGAGAGGTCATCTATTAAGATTAAAACAAAGGAGCTTTCAACTAAAACAAAGGATTTTTTACAGTAAGGGTTGTAAAGCTATTGAATTCTTTGCCTCGGGATGCTGTGCTTGCAGATACTATAACTGCTTTCACAAAAGTAATGAATAGCACAAAATAATATTGAGAATTATGACAGCTGGCTTCAAAGCAGATAGGTTGTTGATCCAGGGAACTCCATTTGGAGTCGGGAAGGAAATTTTTACCCACTTGGGGCTTAATTGGAAATGGCTTGAATGTTTTTTGGGTTTTTTTGCCTTCCTCTGGATCAAAAGGGGTGATTTGGCATGGGCTGGACTTGATGGATGCATGTCTTTTCTCAGCCTCATCAACTATTTTACTATATTTGCAAGAAAGGTCTCAGGAACAAGTAAGAGCTCTCTAGCTGTTTTTGTTTGTCTTTTGGGAAAGACTTTCTGGACACTGCTGTTTATCCTTCTTGTGGCTTCTCCTAGCCGGTCTCCTTGCTGTTCATGTGAGTAATCTTTTGGCTCAGTTATGCTGCCACTTGCTGTCTTCCTCACTTTTTTTACTAGCAATTTCTTTTTCTTTGTTGATAAAAGATGATACCTTGTTAGCCACAGAAAAAGCAGGAGACTTGTAGAGTAAAAGGGATATCTTCATTGGCTAACTGGGTAGCTTTAGAATGCAAGCTTTTAAGACAACCTAAGTTGTCTCTCTCTCTCTCTACACTTTTTCTCTCTTTTGTCACATAGTGTGTCTGATCCAGAGACCACTGGGGATCCAGCTATGTTTTTTAAGCAGGCAAGCAACAAAACATTTGGCATACCAGCCTTGTTATACTCCAATGTGTGCCACTTACAGTGGTACGTTTTGCTCTGTCATTATCCAACACTCCTTGAACTCTGATTCCAATAAACCAGTCCATTGTTTCATAACTTGGTTCTTCCCTGATCTATAGAGAACCTTTGATCAGTTCCGGACATTTGATCACCCTGTTCCAGATGAGCACTGGAGTCATCTGATTCTGACTATAAACTCTGACCAATGGATCTGGAGGATGACAGACTGATTTCAGCCATCAGAACTGTCATAAATTTAGAGGATTCTCCTCAGGCTCTTCAGAAAAATGATTCACTTTTTCATGGCTTTTCAAAAACATCCCAAGAATTTCCTGTGCGTGAGGTCCTGGCCTCACAGATCTCTGATAAATGGAAGGTGCCAGAAAGAAAACTGGCTCTTTCCCAAAGAGTTCAGCCTCCATTTTGTACCTTCGATGTTAAGGAATGGAAAGTGCTTAAAGTAAATCTGGCAGTAGCCAGAGTACTACAACACTCAATCATATCTATGGAAGATGCTTTAGTGACACGATGCATAGAAAAGCAGAGATGTTAATAAAATGGCGTTTGAGACTTCCAATGCAGGTTTCAGACCAGATATAATCACTGTCTCCATGACAAGATCCATGAGCGTTTGGCTTTCAGAGCTGCAGGCAGATATTTCATCAAAGGTACCCAAAGAGGAGCTTTTGCATCTATTGCTCCCATTCCTTATCGCTTCCCACCAAAAACGCTCTCAAACACTCTCTCATCAGATTCTCCACCATCACCCTCACTATCATCACCACTACCACAAGTCTCTTGTTTCTGTTTGGGACTAGTTACAGATGACAAGTGTGACAGAGGATCCCCTGCTATTACACTTGCCAACTCCTCAGAAGAAGGCACACTGGGAGCAGTAGCAGCAAGCATAAGTGTAATAGCTGATGTGTGCTGCTGCTCATACTGCTAGCCAGTTCTTCAATATATTTAGCCAGAAAGACAGTGTGGTGGTAATGGGAGTTATTGGGTCAGTGGTACATGAACTCCCTTTACCATTGGTGCGATTACATCCTTCTGCATCTCTGTATCAACAGTATCAGCAACATCCATCCAGCTACTCCCGCTGGCCATAGTGCTAACCAGCACTCCAAAAAGCTTTATTTTTATTTAGCTTTTATATCTAATTTTTTTCTGCCTCTCTCTCTGCCTGCTTCCACTTTCTTTATCTCCACAACTACAACACACTACATGGCTGGATATTCAGGGTTAGCAAAACAGTGGAAAATCTATGTTTCTCAATGGGCAGAAATTCCCATGGAAAAAGTGAAAAATCATATTTTTTTATTTAGAAAAATATTTTACCAGGAAGAATACATTGAGATTTGTTTGATTTTCAAACATATCTGGAGAGTTTATAGAAACTTGTTGCATATTTACATAAATACAGAAACATATATACATACGTAAACATACATACTTACAAAAATGTATATACAGTTACATATTGTTTTAGGTATAAAGAAGCAGTTATTTTTAAATAGTTTAGACTGGGAGAAGATCTGATTTTTCTGGTAGGTTATTTCAGGTTTTCTTAGCTCTGAAGGAGAAGGCAGATCGAATGGCTTCTTTCTTGTAGTGTGGTATTCTCAGCGAGTTGTTAGCAGTGGAGCAGAAGTTACAGTTAGTACAGAGAGTTGGAGTGAGCATACTGCTCAGGTAGTCTCATAGCTTTCCAAAGAAGTGGTTATATACTAAGCAAGAAAGGTGAAAGGCACATCACAGTGATGGATAGTGTAATTACTTTGAAGGGAGACTAACGCAGCATAATGAGTTATACAGAGTATCAAGTTTACCAAGATGGATTTGTGGAGCGGTAGCATATATTACATTACCATAGTCTATTACTGGCGTTACCAGGTTTTGGAGAATATGTTTTCTTACCAGTGGACTTAAACAGATTTATTTCTAAAGAGAACACCTGTTTTGGGATAATTTTAGGATGTTAAAAGACCAAAAGTGAGTTTGGGATTAAGCCACATACCAAGATATTTGTAGGTGTCCACCATGGCCAAGTTATGATTAGACTCTGTTAAAATGGATATATGGGTATTGCAGGGATTATGCAGTTTGTGCTTTGTACCAAATACCATTGTGACCACTTTGCAGTGTTTAACCCCTTAAGGACCGGGTGATGTACTATGACCATCATGGTCCTTATACCTTTATGGACTGGTGACGGTTATAGTACATCACGTACCTTTTACTTACAGCGCTCCACCAGGAGCGCTGTAAGTAAAAACGGAGTGTAAAATTGACCGCTCCAAGACTGGAGCAGTCTCTCTTAGACTCCAAAGCGGCACGCTGATACGCATAACAGTTCACGTGTACTGGCGCGTCAGCACGGATCAAAGTGGTCCTTAAGGGAAAATAACTTCCCTGGACTACTCATCCTTAATGGGTTAAGAAAAGTTTGTTCTTTGTTATCCATCTTTCAACCTCAGAGAAATCATGGTGTAATACAGCTTTTAGTTAAGATACGTTTCAATTTTTAGCATAGATTAAGGTGTCATCCACATATATGTGGGTTGATCATTTATAAATAGAGAAAATAGAAGAGGGTCAAGAATGGAGCCCTGTGAACCCCACTTGTTACTTTGTGGGAAATACTGTCAGCAATAGACACATATTGCGTTCTGTCTTTTAAAGAGCATCAAAACCAGTTTAGAGAATGATTGTTCCATCCTGAACTTTTGAGTTTGCTTATCAGAATATTATGGTCTACTGTATCAAAATCCTTTCCAAAATATAGGAAAATAGCTTCTGTGAGCTCACCTTTTTAATGCCAGTTTGGATATCATTGCATACTTATAGGAGGGCAGATACTGTCGAGTGATTGGACAAAAGTCTGAAGCGGGATGAAAAAGCTGGTCAGTCAGTAATACTTATATAGTTGCACGTGGACACATTTTTCTAGGATTATAGCTAGTGAGGGGTAGGGATATTGGTCTGTAATTTGAAACTACATTTTTATCCCCACTTTTGTGGCTAGGCACAACTCTAGCCACTTTCTAGGCTTTGGTAAGATGTATGGATAACAGGGAGGCATTGATTAGGGATCCAACTGGATAGGCAGTGACTGAGGCACTGAGCTTTAATAACATTGGTGGTAGCTGGTCAGGGCCAGATTGCAATTTCATTTTTGTGTTGAGGAGGTGATTATATATTTCATTATTATTTACTGGCATGAAATTTAATTCACTAGTATCATTGGACTAGGTTATAAGTGACAGAGACTGTTCCATGCACGTTTCTACTTCAGAATTACCTTTGTTTTGTGTAATCAAGGCAGTGACACATCCAGGAAAGTAGCTGTTTATTGCATTAGCTATTGCTATGGGGCACTGTATTGTTCATTTTCCTATTTTTATAGTTGATGGGTGAGAATGGTTAGGAGGGTTGTAGATGTTTGTAATAACCTACCAAAAGCTGGCCAGTTTTGATACTTTTCTGACAACTTGAACACCATCATACTGATCTTTTGCTAGTTTTGTTTTCTTTGTGTAAGTACAATTGCTTGTATGCATTGTGATCATAAGCATAGCCAGTTTGTTTAAATTTTTTTCCCATAAGGTATCTCTGAAACAGATAAGCAGGTCAGCCGAGACCTAGGGTAGATGGGCCTCCCTTACCCTGATGTTCCTTTGTGGGGCATGGGTATTACAGACTGAATCTAGATCAGGTATTAGGAGTACTCTATACCAAGGGCAATTTCTTAAATCATTTAGAAAAGACTGGAAATTAAATGTTCTAAATGATCTAATAAGTATGACTTTGGGACATGATTTAATTGATTTTATTTTGTGAACACAGCAGACTATGGAGTGATCACTAAACAGATTTGCTAGTACACCTGAATCTTGGATTCTGCTTGGATATCATGAAAGTATCCATCCTAGTACAGTATGGTTGGATGTTTTAAGATTTATGCGAGTTGGAGAGGAGATTTGCTGTGATAGGTTCAATGTCTTAAGCAATGAACAGAATCTTTCACTATTGGAGTCCAGGGAATAAAAATTAAAGTCTCCAAGAACCAACATCTTGCTTTTCTTGTTCTGAGTGGCAATCTCATTGAGGTGGTGGGTTGTGTCCGAAAGGGACTGTGCTGTCTTATTAGGTGGATGGTAGATGCCAACACTTATGATTTGTTTTGAGAAGGGAATAACTATTTTGCCAGCAATGTATTTGCAAAAATCAGAGTTACAAGAGTCATTTAAAAGTGTAAAGTTTATACAGCCCTGGTTGTATATGATTACTCCTTTTCCTCACTTTCCTCTGTCTTTCATAAAGCATGACTGTCCTTCAATGGCAACAGCAGTATCACGTATTTTAGGGCTTAGCCAGGATTCAGTGAGCATAAAGATTTTTGGCTTGTACGCATAACACCTTGCTTGTAGTTCTGTTTTGGGCCATACACTCTGTATGTTGCAGTGCACTAAAGAAATACCTTTTTTCAAAAGGTGAAGTTACTATTTTTTGCTGTTTGAATGCCAGGGTTTGTTTCAACGTAACTTTCCAAAGCAGGTAATAAAATGCATACAAATTTAGTGAGTTATTTGCTGTGACCATATAGTGAAAGGGCATGTTTGTTTCTATAATTACTGGGCCTGGATGAGCTGGTTTTTAGTACTTTCCATCAGCACTCAGATGGTAGTGCGCATGTATGCAGAAGTGCATTTTGGATTCATATGTAATGGTCGAAGTGAGGAGCATGACTGTGTGGATAAAAGGAAATCTGTATTAAAAGTGGAAAGGTTAAAACAGATAGTAGTAATATGTTCATTTTGTATACATGTCACAAAGATTACAGGGGGAGAAACAGGAAATCAGAACACAGTTGACATGTCACATCTGATATTGTTTAATAAGACAACTTTATCTATTTCTAAACCATATTTGATCTGCTCTCTCCTATTTCACTGCCTCCCTCTTTGTTTACTTTGTGTTGTCTTTAGGTGGTTGTGCTGCTGCAGCTGTCTTTCCTCCTGCCTAGCTATCCTGTCTAACTCTTGTTCAACTCTCAAAGTACTTAGAAAAAGAAGTACATGGATTAAAGGTGTCAACTAATACCCTTCTCAATGATGCACCCCCAACTATGTCTGAATTTAAACTAGTTAGGAGGACTGTGTGATCCCAATTACAAATTATTTTGCCTAAGGAATGCACACAGGGAGATATACATGGGGAGGCATACAATATGGAGACTTGGACAGGCAGTTAAGAAGAGGAGCTATTATCACATACCACAAAGGGTTAAAACGCAGGATCATGCGTTTTTGTGAAAATTCTGACTGGACTAAACAGGACTTTTTGCCCATCCCTAGTGGTTGTATACCTACTGGGAAATTCAACCCATAGTTAGATTCAGATCTCTGGTCCGTGTAGGACTTAATATCACACTATCCTATATAATCATTCGCTAGAATATTTGTCAGAAGCTGTCATGCACAGTAGAGACTGCCCGAACGCACAGAATGCTTGGAGACTTTCAGGAAGTCTCTACAGTGCTGGACTGCGTCGGTGGCAAGACACAGAGCAAAACTGGCCTCTTAACCCTTTGAGTGCCAGAGGGGTATGCAACGCATTGCTTTGCAAAGCTTTGCGTACCCCTCTGGCACTCAAATGGTTAACATCACTGGGACCTTGGCCCATGTACACGGGCTTTTACACTAGTCTGACTATAAACTCATAAAAATAACATCATAAATGAGACAGTGGCGTTTGAATCTTGAGATACAAGACACTGTTTCAGGACTCTAACCCATTGATGCTGATTTACTAAGAATAAGTGCAGTAACAAACCACCCTCATCAAAGTGGACAAATTATTCCCCAAATTCCCATTGATCTAAACTGGGCTTTTTAACCCATTAAATTCTAAAGCACTTTCCAACACATTGAGAAATAATTGAGCTGGTGTCCTCTCTAGGATTCCATAGGGTAAATCCCCCATGTAAATGAATCATGATTACTATTTGCTCCCTATGTTAGGTTTCCACTGAATTGCTCCAGATCTTCTTAGTACCTCAGCCTCATTATATGCATATCAACTGCCTACATCTGCTTTACACATCCTTCTGGTGTGTCCTCCACCATATACATGGAGGACAATTATGACTGAGTGCTTGTTGTGCTATCATTGTGCATAGCTGTATACCTAACTTTCAGCTGCTCAACTACTTCCTGTAGTTCTTGCAGCACAGCTGTCACTACAGAAATGGGGTTGGGGTACTACAAGTATGCTATTGGTTCATGTGAGAATTAGCTTTGACCATTGACATTGGCACTAGGCAGTTGTACATAGTCTAAATCTGTACAGTTACTTGCTTATTAACCCATTTAACTCCTCTGGTTTAAACAGAAGCTGCTTAAAGGGATAGTAATATTTTACAATAATAGCAACTCCAATTAATCTTCATAGTATTTAGACCATGGAGAATGTTATTTCAATACTATCTGAGTTGTATTTCAAGAGTAATTGAATGATAAAGTATTCCTCTTCTGCCTCTTTTACTGATGTAACACTGCTCACCTCAGAGCAGCAAGGTGGTATCCAGGTGGATCGCAGATAAGGGAAAACCTGAAAAACCTGTCAAGGGGGGCAGTGGTTTCATTGTTCTCACAGTAAGAAGATTGTCCCAGGACCAGATTCCACATCTGAGGGGAGGTTGCTTACACTAGATAAAAGGGGCGGAAGGGGGAAACTTTATCATTCAATTACTCTTGAACTACAACTCTGACAGTATTGAAATAACACTCTCCATGCCCCAAATACTATGAAGATTAATTGGAGCTGCTGTTTTTGTGAAACATTAGTATCCCTTTAACAAACATTGTACCACAATATAAAACAGCCAGTAATTGCTTTGTGAAGACAGATTTTCAAACTTAGAGTAGATTCCAATATATATTGAAGAAATATGGCACCTATATAGTTTCTTTCCTTTTCATCAACACCATGTATCCTTGATTGCAGGCCTAGTGTTTATTCAATAGAAATCATGTTAGTTTGTCTTTTTTCTGTTCATGGTGTCATTATATCTCTCTGCAGGACTCAGTACCAAATTGGATAAATAATTGCATAGGACCCTGTAACTCTCTCTCTCTCTCTCTCTCTCTCAACTCAGCTGAACATCCAGTTATTTCTAATGAAAGCTGCTACAATTTCCTTTTACTAGTAAGTCTTCCTAAATGTTTTATTTTAACTTTAGACAGTGCCATACCTCCTCTGAAATTACAAAAAAAAAACCTTGGAATTGGCCTTTGCTTTGCAATGCTCTGCGTTCCCATCTAACGTTCAAAGTGTTAATGCAAGTTACTGATTACAGTACAAAATATTGTTCACCTTCTCTGGAACTTCATATCTGAAGCACAGTGTTTAACCACTTGGATGCTGAAGTGTCTTGAACACTTTGCTTCATAATATTATTATTATTGTTCTTTATTTATGTAGCGCCAACTAATTCAGAAGCGCTGTACAATTTGGAATTGACATACTGAGGTATTAAATAGTACAATCAAATGTGGAGAACAGAAGGATCAGAGGGCCCTGCTTATGAAAGCTTATAGTCTAGATATGTTCCAGAATTTAAGGGTATCCTTTTGAAATATCTCACTTTATTGTGTGAGCAATTAAATGGCATGTTAACCATGTCGTGGGGATGAAAAGGGTGACATGAGAATTTCACCTGCATCAAAAGGGCGAGATTCTCATGTCATGGCCTTAAAGGGATAGTAATGATTAATTTTAAGTAGCTTTAATATTAGGCATTAAACAAAGGTTAACATCGATGTAAGTCTTATCTCTCAAACCTTTATGGTTTGAGAGATATAACTTACTAAAGTTACCTTTTCCTGGCTGTTTCAATCAAGTCTGCCATCTAGCTGACAGATGGAGATTCAGGTCATTTGACCAGACAGGCTCTTCAGCAGAGCCAAAATCTCTCTATTTAAAAATAAATATTTAATTGGAATGGTCTACAAGGTGTGCCTAGTTTGCAAGCACACTTTGTAGACCTTTCCAATGAAGTATTTATTTCTAAATAGCATGATTTCAGCTCAGCTGAAGAGCCTCTGTCTGGTCAAATGACCGGATTCTTCAGCTGTCAGCTAGATGGCAGACTTGAGTGAAACAGGCAGGAAAAGGTTAACTTTAGCAAGTTATATCTCTCAAACCATAAAGGTTTCAGAGATAAGACTTATATCGATGTTAACCTTTTTTAATGCCTACAATATTAAATCAACTTAAAATTAATCATTACTATCCCTCTAAGAATTGCATCATTCTCATAAACATATCAGGACTTAAGCCACAACCTAGTCACTGTACTAAAATATACTGCTTCAATACATGCATGTACTGTAGGGGTGAATTGCATGCCTGTGTCTTTGCATATACAATTAACCTTTCCATCTTAAGTACTAGAGAAATGTTGTAGGCTGCAGACCAGCAGGGCAGGGTAAACAGCACTAATCAGGAGCACGCAGCCAATCAAAGACAGGATGGAGAGAAGATAGTAATATCTGAACTGAATGTACAGTTATTACATTGTGGCTTAAGTCCTGAAGGTATGTTTATGAGAATGATGCAATGCTTAAGCCCATGACATGAGACTCTTGCCCTTTTGATGTGGGGGAGATTCTCATGTCACCCTTTTCATCCCCGAGACATGGTTAATGTGCCACTTACTTGCTTGCACAATAGTGTGCAACATTTTTACAGTTAACCGAATTTAAGTTGAGGTGTCCAAGTTCAGTCCTCAAGACCTACCAACAACCCAGTATTTTAAGATTTCCTTGTTTGACAGCAGATGGACCAATCAAAATGAATGAGCCACTGGTTAACTCACCTATGCTTATTGAGGGAAACCCTTAAATCCTGGCCCATTTGTGGCCCTTTATTAAGCCTTTATGGAACTTAGACATTCCTGATCTAAGGGGTTCAATGAAAAGAGCTAATCAATGAAAGTTTGGCTTTTGCGTTCTTAGTCGCATACAATTTAACACAGTTGCGCAGCATTAGTGCCTGCATGGCACAGAATAATCTATAAATGTAAATAAGTAAAAGTACATAAGTAAAAACTAACTAACTAAATAAATAAATAAAATAAGTAGACAAAATAAAATTATTAATACAACATATAGGTGAATTCAAAATCACCAGAATTGTTTTCAGAGTTATTTTTAGGAGACAGGGGGCTGGATTCTATTGCAGGTGATAAATGTTACCTCCCATATTATCAAAAATGTTCCTGTTGAACTCTATGGGGAAAGCTGGAGCTATAAGCAGAGATAAAATTAGCACCTGTAATAAAATCCAGCCCAGGATCCCTTTAATACATATTAATAAATAATAATATGTAGCCAAATATATGTTCATTGTACTTTGTTTGATATCAAGATATAAAGCAAAAGAGGAGGCAAAAAATAAACAAATGTAACAAATACAGAAAAGCTAATTTAATCTGAAAAGGTCAGAATAAAAGTCTAATACTGCTATGGAAACTGAATATGTAAAACGCAAACCAAAAAAATCATATGACCCTTGTGTGAAATATATGAACAGACAATGAGAAAATAAGGATTGAGAAATGGAAAGATGAAAATAAATAAACATACATGGACGTCAGCTTACACATGCACACCCCCTCTCAGTTTTGGTGGAAAGTTGTAAAAACAAACTCACAATTTTATTTGGTACAAAACCAAATTACTTAAACGCCACAATACTAGTGTTGAGCGAGCACCCCGATGCTCGGGTGCTCGGGTGCTCTGACCGAGCACCCCCTGAGGCTCGAGTGCTTGGCCGAGCACCCGAGCCCCATTGAATAGAATGGGGCGACACGAGCATTACACCAGGCACCCCCTGCTCTGATGAGGGGAGGGTGCCTGGTCAATGCCCCCCTTCATCTCCGCAATGTCCCCCTTCATCTCCGCAATGTCCCCCTTCATCTCCTCTATGCCCCTCTTCCACAATGTCCCCCTTCCTCTCCGCTATGCCCCTCTTCCACAATGTCCCCCTTCATCTCCTCTATGGCATAGGAGATGAAGGGGGACATTGTGGAAGAGGGGCATAGCGGAGATGAAGGGGAACATTGTGGAAGAGGGGCATAGCGGAGATGAAGGGGGACATTGTGGAAGAGGGGCATAGACTCTATGCCCCTCTTCCACAATGTCCCCCTTCATCTCCGCTATGCCCCTCTTCCACAATGTCCCCCTTCATCTCCGCTATGCCCCTCTTCCACAATGTCCCCCTTCATCTCCTCTATGCCCCTCTTCCACAATGTCCCCCTTCATCTCCACACTGTCCCCCTTCATCTCCGCAATGCCCCCGTACCTCCAGTCCCTGGTGGTCCAGCGGAGCGTCTTCAGATCTGTGCCTCCTCCGGCACAGATCCCCGCCACCCGAACATGGCGGGCGAGCACATGGCGGTACTCGACGAGTACCGCCATGTGCCGAGCAGAGCGATGCTCGAGCCGATCCGAGCATCGGCCGAGCACGCTCGCTCAACACTACACAATACCCATTTAACCACTGTAACAAAGTATAATCACAACTTGGCCCTAGTCGACTCCCACAAATATCTTGATATGTGGCTTGACCCCAACTTCACTTTTGTCGTTCACATTGATAAGTGTGTGTGTGTGTGCTAGTGACTGACACTTCCCATAGTTAATTACTAAACTAAATAAAATGTATTTACTCTCCCATGTATGATCCAAGTGTATTCTGCAATGTGGAGCATGGAATAAATATTCTGCAGGGTGAACAGTCTGCAGATGCTCCTTTATCCCCTGCATTCTATTGGTCTCCACCACATTGCCATGTGTGATCACTGCACCACAAAACATGCAATGTGTGGAGACATTGTACCAGATCCTTACATATACAGAATCACTGTCTGCTGGCAAATTTTTCAGTGGCAGGGCCAGGGAAAAGAACCCTGAGGGTATTGTGGGATAAATGGTATATAGTACTAATAGTAGTACTAGTAGTTCTGCCCCAGACCCTAGCACAAGATGACAGTCAGCTCTCAGAAATACAGATTTAATGGCTCTAGGACCAAATGGTTAAGTACTATCCAGGAGTGTGCATGAAACATGGATAGATAGAACATATGTGCTGAGCCAACAAGGACTCTCCTAAGACAAATAGATACAAATTAATTGTTATGAAGTAGGCTGCACCATAACAAAAAGTATTGATCCAATCATGTAAAACAATTATGTTTATTCAGACTTAGTTAAAAGCATTATCACTGGTAACAAACTCTCAATTTACTCATGACCTCAGAAGACTGGAGACACACACCCAAGCTCATCTATGAGTTCTGCGTGAATCACGCTTAATCAAGATGATGGTCATCATGATTAAGTGTGGATCACACAAAACACATAGATGAGTTTGGAAGAGTGTCTCCAGTCTTCTCAGGTCGCAAGTGAATTGAGAGTTTGTTACCAGTGATATTGATTTTAACTAAGTTTAAATAAACATCATTGTTTTTACACGATTGGCTTCTTATGGTTCAGCCTACTTTATAACAATTCACTAGATGACAAAGGTGATGTTTTTTGACATTATTGGATGGAGGGACACATTATGCTACATTTTTCTTGTTGTTGGAGACAGACAGATTGTACAAAGAGTGTAGCAGCTGATTTTTTCCTTAGGGGACAGATGCAGGGTGGGTATGCTGCATGTATATTACAACCATGACAACTGTGTCACAGTGTGCCAATTGCACCAACTACCCCTAATGAAAAGCATTTCCACACCCATGATTTTAAGGTGGAAGTAAAGAAGGATTTTCTTGGCTTCATATCTTCTCCCCTGCTGAACCTGAAAGTGGCATTTGGTTGTGGTGCTGCTGCTGTGGGTGCAGGAGTACTAAGAGGATAAACTATAACCTGTCCCATATCACTGCTGGGCCTTTTGCTTCCACTACCACAATGTATGCTGGAGATGCTGCTGCTACTACTACTACTACTTCTATTACTACTACTACCCAACATGTTGGACACATCAGCCTGATCCTGCTGTAATTCTGACACTTGCTAATCGTATTAATTACCAGCAGGACCTACTACATTAGGAAACAGCACAGTGGTATAACTAGTCTCTGGAGGCTATGGTGCATACTTTTATGGGGCTCCCTAACATAAAAATATTCTCCTTCAGGGCATAGCTAAAATGTGTATGGTTCAGGGGAAGGTGGACCCTCGTAGATGCTGGGCCCCATCATAATCTTAGCAATCCTTCAACTCTTTTTTGATCATTTTGGTATATACACTGTATTCAGTATAGCATGCAACTGCTGCAACACACAACACATCTACTGCAAACTATTTTTTTAACTCTTTCTCTCAGCTCTGTGACCTCTATCTACTAAACTACACCATGCAGCATGGTGGGAAGTTTTGATTTTTATAGCATTAAAGAGTGAATTTTCACAATCATAGAAAGCATTTGTGGAAAGCAACAAAGTTGTCACTAAAAATTAATTGGTAGTAGCAGGGATTTTACATTTTATTTGTATTCTTTATTGATGACATAGTCTGAAGGTTAGGAGCAGACACTGATAGTTCAAAAATGGAGTCCAGCAAACCAAAAGTCAGTAAGACTGTAGAAAAGCTGAGTACTGAGGACAGACCACAAAACAACTGAGTTTATAGGACTTAACTGTCATCAAGCTTCACTCTAGAGCTCCAAATGTGAATAAGCAAAGCCTGGGATGTGACTCAGACACTCATTTATTGATGTCCTTCTAGTGACCTATAATGTGGCATTTGTAACTCTCTTTTCATACAGAACATAGTATCCTGATGGCCTTTCCCACCTTTTTGATGCACACTTCCCAAACTTTAATCATAAGACATTCTGCAATGTCCCTTTCTTCTGGTTGTGTTATCAACAAAGCCAGTAGTTACTTTTTTGCTTTTCTGTCGAATGCTTAGTATCAGTTCACACTGAAACAGTTAAATGTCAGTAATTGTTGAGGATATGTAGGGCTAAAACTGAAAGTGACTGCATGGCATACCTTAATTAGTATAATATACAAATCTAAATACATCAAACTAGAAACCTAAATAAAAAATGTTAAATACAAAACCTAGGTGATTTTGAAAGGTAAATCACTGAAGTTGCTTTTATGTAATAGTGTTCCTTTTACAGTAAGCTTGTTTGGGCATTGGCTAATTCATAGAAGAAAATGTCATGACCTTCTATAAGGTCTTCAGCAACCACACCTTGTTAACTGAGTTTGGCTGTTCCTAACCCAGTTTTATTGAACTATCACAGCTGTTTCTGTTTCAGTTAATGATTGTGTTTCAACCTACGTTTTAAATTGATGATCATTAGCACCTGTTTGGTATAATTGTTCTGATGCAGCAGGACACTTGTAGTAATTTTATAAGAAATATAGCAGCCTGAAGGCTGTGAGGGTACTAACATCTATTGACAAGCTTTGATGTATTGTTGTACCATCATTAAATATTCCATAGGCATTGAAAGGGTGCGAACCAGCGGTCAAATAGACACTCATCTCCACTGACAAGATTAGATAGGTACACACTACTACTGTACCATAAACAACTATCTGCACGGTACTGAAAGGGTGCAAGCTGGTAGTTAAATAGACAAACATCTTTGCAATCAGTAGGGATCGGACCAAATCAATGACTGTATTTTACACTACTGCAACGTTGTTGAACTTGTATTACAATTATAAATCAGCAGGGTGCATGCAGTTACTTAAGTCATCTATGTTACTAAAATAAGAACACAAGTGAATAAGACACTAAGAAATCAGATCCATAACGCAGTATACAAGTGGCACTGTGAGAGTGTAAAGCTCAGCACACAGAACATGTGTGCTGTTTAGCATTCAGTGCCAATAATTAGCCAATAGTATGGTCATGTCTCAAGTTAGCTTAGATGCTCTTTTGACTCAAAGGCAGGTTTGTTGCACTGTGGTTTTATTAAGCGCACTGTATTTTAAGTTCTGCTTTGTGTGTTTTGTCTTAAATGTATATGTGTATAAAATGTTTTTATAAGTCAAAGTCTTTTTAGTCTATAACCGAACTGGTCTCTTGGTGAGAATATCCCTACTTTGCTCATGGTGGTCGTTTCAATCTGAAAGTGTCTTTTGTGTTTTTGTGGAAGTGTACCTAGAACTGATGATGTTTTCAAAGCAAATGGTGGTCATACCAAATATTGACATGATTTAGATTTTTTTTCTGTTCACTCACTTTGCTTATTGTTAATTGATAAAAATAAACTATTAACGTTTATTTTTGAATGCATTCTTACTTTATATAATTTTTTTCACACCTGCCTACAACTTTTGCAGAGTACTGTGTATTTAGAGAAATAATATTTAATTATATAAAAAAATTAAATTGCAGTACATTGCAAGCTACATTTCTAAATGGCTATTCAATTTCTATTCTTACTTCTACCATTAAATTTAAATATCTTTAATCTGTAAAATATAGGAAACAATTTACAAATAATATGCTTTATGATGTAGAATTATTATAATGATTGATGCTGTCATGTTGTTTGAATAGTTTGATCATTTGCTGTGTTATTAGATTCATGACATGTTTATAGAAATGCATTAGTTATATAACAAAGACATTATTATTTCAACCTCTCTTTTATCTTTCAGACATTAAACTCCATGCCAAAAACGTATAATAATACATATTGCAAAGATCAGAGAGATGGCTATTTTCAGTCCTTATGCAGTATTCTAGGTTTAATGAAATTTCATTTTCTGTCAGCATAAAATATCATAAAAACATTATTAAAAGACAAATATACAGTACACGTCCACCAGAAAGACCAAGCACTGATCCCAACAGGACAGTACAACCAGAATATATGCAAAATATAAACATACTAGTTGAACAGCCCGTTACACGGGCCACAGTGCCACTGCCACCCGGTTGCGGGGCAGTCACGCGCAGTAGAGACTGCCCACGCCACGGCTGATACAGAGCTGGACACTCCTTCGGAGTGCCCAGCTCTGTATCAGCCGCGGCGCGGGCAGTCTCTACTGCGCATGACTGCAGCATGCGCAGCAGTGTATACTGCGCATGTCGCGGCGTTACACATGATTTAGCGAATTATTATATAGGATAGTTAAAAAAAAAAATTATAAATTACATATCCTGCTCATCATACATGGGTATCTATAAAAATGTAATATCTAAAGCTGCTATGCATGTCAAATTCACAGACATGTGATAGCAAAACTATATGTCACCTACCACAGAGATCAACACAGCATGCACTTCCAGTAGAATGCAATCTCCACAATATATTATTACAAGTGTGATGTAGGATGTGGGATGTGTAAGTGGATACCCTTCACCATCCTCATGTATAATTATACCAAATGGCAACAAAATATATATCTTAAAATACTGTAAAATGCCACTTTAACATCAATATAAAATAATGGAATCATACTTAAAACAATAGGTAGTCAGTCTTAAAGGGATAGTAATACTTAAAATGTAAAAAAATATATGTTGTAGGGTTTATCCCCCTGAGTAAAACAAGAGAACTCCCACTGCTGAAAGGTGTTTCATTCAAAAGTTATTAATTTTCAAAGTTGATTTTTTTAGGTGCAATATCACAGTGGCCTGACATTGTACAGTGGCGTTGTTGCTACACCATCCTATGGAGATTTATGGTCAACTGACCAGAGTTGTCCATAGGATCGTGTAGCAACAGCGCCACTATGCAATTTCAGGCCACTGTGATATTGCACCTAAAAAATTCAACTTTGAAAATTAATAACTTTTGAATAAAACACCTCTCAGCAGTGGGAGTAGCCTTGTTTTACTCAGGGGGATAAACCCTACAACATATTATTTTTTACATTTTAAGTATTACTATCCCTTTAAATCATGAGTAGCAATAAAAAGGACAACATTGTATGTCTGGATTCACCATAAAATATACCATACCTACACTTCTAAAATGTATTTAATTATGTTCATAATCCAAAATGGTCATACTGGCATGTGCATGGACAAATACAAATTATGTGTGCTGATAAATCCACCATTTACAATATCTGAACAAATATGGTATATGTAGGGAGCATACACAGACTCAAAAAAATATGAAAAATAAATTCAATAGAGCATGTATATTCAAATTATGTTCACTTCAGTTGAACAAAAAACAAAGAACCTGGAACCAGGATAAATAAATGCAAAAAAACTGAGACATGTATAAATATGCTGTTTTTAAAGTTACAATTTTCTGGTGTTAAGCAATTTCAAAATCTGCCAATCCCACTGCTACAAAAACTTTCATGTTTGTGTAACAATACTTATCAACTAAGGTGATACATGGTTGCACCATAAATTGTATACTTTCGTAGCATCAAGGTGGATCACCCTGTCTGTTTGTAATCAAATACTCCTCACATGACCTGTGGGGGGTTCATAAAAAGGATTCATTTATGGGGAGGACTGTTGGATCCACAGCCCTCTCATACTCTCACTGTGCAGACCCATTTGGATTTTTTGCATCAGGTAAGTCCTCTGTTTACATCATTTTTATTATAATGTATGTCTTCTGTTTTTAATTGCACCACACTGGGACCCACAAACAATAAAAATAACTCTCCAACATGTTTATTATAACATCTCATCAGGGATTTTTTTATTTTAATTTTAGATAGGGTTTTATAGGTGTATTAGAGCAGGACTTGACACAGTGTGAGATACCTTGATGTGGTGGCAAGCTTATACACAACTTGGCCAATTTGTGAGAACTAAAATCTCACTT
Source organism: Rhinophrynus dorsalis (assembly GCA_037306005.1). Classification (NCBI taxonomy): domain Eukaryota; kingdom Metazoa; phylum Chordata; class Amphibia; order Anura; family Rhinophrynidae; genus Rhinophrynus; species Rhinophrynus dorsalis. Next base: position 183,388,917 of record CM074722.1, read on the forward strand.
AATTTACTAAGAATTATTATATATGCCCAATACAGGGCACACATTAATATTTTATGTAGAGGAGCTCAGGTTTGTCTTTCTGTCTGTCTGTTTTGCACTTTGGGTTTTGGCCTGATCTTTGGGTGACTGGAGAACCCTCTCATTCCTAGCTGCTATCTATATATTTATTCTATATTCACATTAAAATTATATTTATTATTTGCCTGTGTCATGGTGAGTTGGCGATGTGAACTTTCTCTCTCGTTATCAAGGTGGTTAGCAAGTCAGCCATCCTCCGATCCCATGGGTGCACCACATTATAGATTTAGGAACTCTGGTTAGATGAGATGATATTTTGTTGCACCATACTTAGTATGTTTAAGGCTCATATGAATACTTTTTCCCAAATATTCTTAAAGGGATAGTAATACTTTATTATTACTATCCCCCATATTGTAGATATTTTCAAAATAATTTAATAGCCCCCAGGTTCATCTCTCAAACCTTTATGGTTTGAGAGATAACCGAAGGCAAAGTTCCCCCCTCCCTCCCCCTTCACTGTAGTCAGTGTTGTACTGACTGCAGGGATATCTGGTCTGACTTTCATCAGGCGGCTCTGTAGCAGAGCCGCGATCTCGTTAGTCAAAAATAATTATTTCACTGAAACGGTCTTCTACGTGTGCTTGCAAACCAAGCACATGTAGAAGACCATTTCAGTGAAATAATTATTTTTCACTAACGTGATCTCGGCTCAGCTGCAGAGCTGCAAACCTGTTGTACGACAGACTTCCCCTGCAGTCAATACAATGCTGACTTCAGGGAAGGGGAGGGAGGGGGGAACTTTGCCTTCGGTTATCTCTCAAACCATAGAGGTTTGAGAGATGAACCTGGGAGCTATTAAATTGTTTTGCAAATATTTACAATATGGGGGATAGTAATAATAAAGTATTACTATCCCTATAAATAACAGACAATGTAAGGTGTCTTATAACAATTTACTTCCAAGTGCGGTGCTATTTAATAACCCAGACATATTATCCTAAGAGACTCATGGTTCTGAGGACACTGCTTGATGAGAGTGTACCGACTTGGCCTGTCTGACTACTCTTCAGTTTCCAGCTCCTGTGTACCGACCCGGATTGCTTGACTTCTCTTCAGTGTCTGCTCCTGTGTATCGACCCGGCCTGGCTGACGTTCCTGCTCCTGTGTAACGACCCGGACCGGCTGACATTCCTGCTCCTGTGTTCTGACCCGGCCTGGCTGATGTTCCTGTTCCTGTGTACTGACCCGGCTTTATTGACGTTCCTGCTTCTTCAGCTATTGTCGCCTCGGCGACATTCTTATTCAGCAGACAATCCGGTTGCCTGGCTTCCTAGCACTTGAGCCTGTTCCGTTACTGCTCCTGCAGGTTGCTCGTGTTGTCTCCATTACTGCTCCGGCTGTGCGCCTTTGACCTAGTCCTCCGTTACTGTTATACCGGTTGCAAGTGTGTGCCTCCGTGATTGCTCCGGTAGTCGCCATTGGCTTTTCCTCCGCTACTGCTCCTGCAGGTTGCTAGTGTGTGCCTCCGTTACTGCTCCCGCAGTGTGCCTTTGGCCTAGTCCTCCGTTACTGCTATACCGGTTGCAAGTGTGTGCCTCCGTGATTGCTCCGGTAGTTGCCATTGGCTTGTCCTCCACTACTGCTCCTGCAGGTTGCTGGTGTGTGCCTCCGTTACTCCAGCAGTGTGCCTCGGCCTAGTCCTCCGTTACTGACTATACCGGTTGCAAGTGTCTGCCTCTGTTATTGCTCCGGTAGCCGCCATTGGCTTGTCCTCCATTACTGCTCCTGCAGGTTGCCAGTGTCTGCCTCCGTTACTGCTCTGACAGTGAGCCTTGGCCTAGTCCTCCGTTACTGCTACACCGGTTGCAATTGTCTGCCTCTGTTATTGCTCCGGTAGTGTGCCATTGGCTTGTCCTCCGTTACTGCTATACCGGTTGCAAGTGTCTGCCTCTGTTATTGCTCCAGCAGTGCTCATTACTACATTTGTTGAGCTCTGGCAGTTCACGTTATTCTGCTAGCACTTGGGCGACCTGAAGTTCGGTATAAGTGCTATCTCAGTACCTTTACACATGGGACTGTTTACAATCATTGATGAACTTTAACTCCTGCAGTACCAGAGTCCTGGGAAACTTACTCCTCTTGCCTGACCTGTGTCAGTATATACTGACTGTACTTTCATTTTATACTAGACCTGTGTGGGCATTGTATAATTAACCTGTCCTGTGTCTTTATTATACTGCCTGTATATTACAGGACCTGTGTAGGTTCTTTCTGTATTGTGAATTCAATAACACTGTGTTTTTATCCTAAACCACTGTGTCTGTGAGTCAAACAAATCGTTACACAAGGTGATCCAAAACAGCAAACCACATCAAGATATAATCTAACGAGTTTCACGCCACACTGGCGCTTAATCATAGACTAATTCAAGACTGAACATTATCATACATTTAAAACCTCTGATCCTGTTCCAATTGGTTTAAAAAATTCAAATTCAAATCAACATGGTGTGTCACTAGTTGTACACGTGTCAATCCTAATCAGTCACAGCCAATGGACTGGCCACCCACAATAATATGCATGGATCATTGCAGGGCCAAGGGAAGAGAAATTATTTTTATTAATTGTTTGCTAATAGTATGACCCATGGGAAGCCAACCACCAGCCACCTCCACCAGTCACTTGTCAGTTGCTACCACTAGGAAGAAGATATTTTTAACGGCTGACTTTGGTGTAGATATACACTGTTAAAAAAATGTTCAAGGAGTGCAAGAGCCTTTGAAGCCATAATGGTATTCCTGAATTAAGAATACATCCCTCCTTCCCAGTTTATTGTTGAACATTCTAGACAACACACGCAGACAAAGTAATAGGTGTTGTATCATAAAACAAGCCAAGCCAAGCCAAAATTTACACAATGGCTAGCACAGTATATGATCAGAATTATGCCATCAACTATTTAAATTATTACTATTGCTATATACCTTGAATCCATTGGAGGCTAGCAATCTCTCCCACACATTGCATTGAAGATCTCTTTAGATTTCAAGACCTAAAGTAAAGTTACAATTGAAAATAATTACGTTATATTAAAAGGTTGACTGTTGTAAATCAAAATCATATCTTTATAGTTATTTGAAAACCATGAGGCAGAGGAAATATATATATATATATATATATATATATATATATATATATATATATATATATATATATATCATAAAGTAGAGTACATATGCACAATCAGGTCTTCAAGATATATAATAAAGCAACATTTATTGATCAATGTTTTGGATGCAAAAACAGCAGCCCCTTTTAAACCCTTCCCCAATGAGTGGACACTAAAATCTCATGATCGGATGGTCAACCACCCCTCCACATTCTGGCCAGCCCTGGGGACAAAAAATGCTGACAAACCTGCTCCAAGACATTTTCTTGTCTTTCAACATCCCTTACCATCACTCAAGTCGATTATCATAGACCATGTACCTGCCTCTGGGACCTCTGGTTAGCAACAGAAGGATTACAATTCAGCAACATGAAACCTACTGGATTTACAACCTGAGAACGGTGACTCCAAACGGTCTGAATGAGAAGCTAACCTTTTTATCATTCCATTGAAGGAACCTAATCCTTTGCAATGTGGATCCTGGTGTAAAATAGGACTGAGGTTCAGAATATAGCTATCAATGGATTATGCATCCCTAGCTGTACATCACTTATCGCATTATTCTTCCTAGGCTCTGTGAGTCTATCTGAACACATTTTCTACCAGGATACATCGGCTTGGTGTCTGACATGTCATCTGACAGTGAACTTCAGACCTTATATCATGTTCAACATCTATGAACACAGGATTGGTGTTTGTAGATTTTATGGAAATATGGTCATTCGACTAACAGAATACTGGATGTAACTTTAACTGATATCACTCACAGTTATTCAATTGAACTAACCTGGTGCCAAGGCAGACAATTACTATTTCTCTTGCAAGTGAACTTTCAACAGTGACTATGGACATGAGTTTGGCTACAATATTATTATGAATCAAATTACAACATTTTGTTAACTATTCTGCATACGGACATTCAACATGAATTATGGACAACAGGTAGGATATATCAAGTATACGGGGTTGCACCATAGCATTATGTGAGCCACTGTGAAAAATGGATTTAACTTTATTATCTTACTAGATGGTTAATTATTATATGCCAATTAGTTTTCATTTAGCAATGTCTACTATTTGCAATTGGATCATATATTTAGCTCAGAAATAGTGTTACATTTATTTGCTGTTGTACACTTGTAACAATGCTGCTTGACTAGATTTAGTCCAATACTGTTACATTCTTTAACATAATCTAATAATGGCATATTATATCTCTTTCTTCAATTATGTTCATTCATCCATCTGTCTCATGGTCTTGGGGTACCTCACTGCACATTTTGCTTGTGATCAGACTGGGTTTTCTTTCCTGATTTCAGTGTACATTGTGCTACAACTATACCCATTTAATGTTACTCAGTAGAACTCCTAGTACATGACGTGTTGCTCCTGTGTACAAGACATTACTTGATGTACTGGTCACCCATCACCAATGCCTACTGCACACTCCATAAGATGAGGGTATTACACCTGATGACAACTCATGAGCTGATGCTGTGATGAGGTGCTAATCCTATTGTGAGTGCCTTTTGTAGGCATTTCTCACTTTTCCTTTCCTTTTGTTCATTGGTACCAGTTTCTGAAAGATACTGCAATGAAATATAGATTCTTTACCATATTTCAGTCTTGGCTCTTGTCCACCATACGCCATACACCCTACATGGTTACAGTGATTGTGGTACATTAGCTTTTTTGGTATGATCAGTAAGGACTGTCTATTGCACATATGTTAATCTGTATCTGTTTACTTTATTACATCTGGCATCAAAGGGACCATAATTGACCTACTCTTGGACATAAGATTGTTCAACCAATACTCTGTATCAGTTTAACCTGTATTTATAGCGGGTCTCCAACACAACCCGGAGCACCTTTTTGTATGTCTCACACTATTCACATAAGGCATTTTATCTTCCTCATTATCATTTATACTTTTTATTGCAAAGTATGTTTACCTGTCCTGTAGGATCATCTAGCTGCTTTATAATAATTATTTGCTCTAATACCTAGAACGGGTCTCCGGTACATTCCATAGCACTTTATTTTGAACTTATACACTCCTGACTAAGTTCTCTTTCATTCATATAACCTCCCTTACATTATAAATATGTTTGTTCTGATATATGTTTTTATTCTCTCAGTTACACCTGTTTGTCTATTTAACACATGACTTCCACATCTTCGAATTTCTAAGTTGTTAGCATTATAGAGCAGGTTGGTTCTACAACGCAATGAAAGTGTGTATATTAGAAAAAATAGGTGGGCCAGTTAGTAGGGACGGGAAGAATATTTCACCACAAAAAAGAAAGCACGGAAAAACATCACTTTTCACCTTTGGTGGAAATCCTGTTGAAAAGTGTCATTTTTTTTGGCTACTTTTCACCAAAACACATGGTTAAGCATAAAACCGCATACTGTCTCCACAGCCTTGCCCAATAGTAATCATAGAACCAATCATTGCCTGCAAAGCCTTGTCCATGTTAATCATAGAAGCACACACTGCGGTCCAAGCCTTGCCCAAGTTAACCATAGAATCACACACTGCCCCCCATCATTACTCCACAGTAACCATAGAATCACACACTGTCCCTCAGTCTTTCTCCACAGTAACCATGTAACTACACACTGTCCCCCCAAGACTTGCCCCACAGTAACCATCAAACCACACATACACTGTCCCACATTTACCAAAGAATCAAACACTGTCCCACCAGCCTTACGACACAGAAAATATAGAACCACACATTGCCTCCCAAATCTTGCCCCACAATAACCACAGAATCACACATTGACTCCCAAGCCTTCCCCCCATACAACAACACATATTGACCTAGCAATGTCCTCAGACATGGTAGCCATAGAACTGCAATTACCTCCACTCCAATCCATGGTCTACATCACTGGTATCCTTAGAAGTGTATAGCTGTGTCTAACCCCAACATGGAAACTGGCAAAGATCCCACAAAAACATTCCAGCCTTTTCCAGATACCTGGAATCCTCCCCGGAAAAGCAGCAAATTGCCATTTTTGGCTAAAATTTCCATGGAAAAAAATACTTTTCACTGTCTCTACTAATAAATTAACATCTCAATTTCACATATGCAGGTGCTAGATACATATTTTTCAAACATCTTCTAGTATATTGAGAGCAACATTTCAGTTTAATCTAACTTCATTGTAGAAAGATGCAGGTGCTCAGAAATATGTTTTCTAAAGGGTTGTTATAAATAAATAAAAGTGTACAGATGACAATAAATTATACATAAGCTAAAATCAAAAAGTTAGACACATACTATTTTCTTGACAGACATTTTATGAAGTGGCACATTCATCTGAACCAAGAGAACCACAGCAAATAGTAACTGTGCTCAACTGTGACCAAGATTACATTTCAGCTGGTTGGCTTATCAGCTGGCAAATGGCTACCAGAAAGTTCTTTCTATGTTTTGTTTTGTTTTAGAATTGAGTAATAACATTCAGCTTTTTATGTGATCCGTAGAGCTTATTTTGGAAAGAGTATCTTACCATTGAAATATACATAGAAAACAGCTGGAATCTGCCATTCTAAAGATTACATTTCATTACAATGTCATTTTAGGTTCCTTTGGTTCAGTCCAGTTAGGCAAATTCTGCTTTTAAAGGAATAGTAATACTTCGTTTTAACTTTATTTTATTTTGTAGGCATTAAAAAAACATGAAGAATGATATAAGTCCTATCTCTCAAACATTTATGGTTTATGAGATATTCACAAGCAAAGTTTCCCCCTCACGCCCCTTTTACCTAGTGTAAGCAATCTCTTCTCAGATGTGGAATGCAGTCTATAGACTGGACAGATAACAGAAGGGGACACTCTTATTCCTATGAAAACAATGCAATCCCTGCCCCCCTTGACAAGCTTTTCAGGCTTTTCCCTTATCTTAATTGAAGATTGTCCCTCTCTGCAGTCTAGCTGGGCACCTCCCTTCTGCTCTGGCTGAATAGTGTGACATCAGTAAAAGGGGCGGGAGGGGGACACTTTGTCATTGAATTACTCTGGAACTACAACTCTGTCAGAATTGAAATAACACTCTCCAAAGTCCAAATACTATGATGATTAATTAGAGTTGCTTTTATTATGAAACATTACTATCCCTTTAAAGCTCATTGTTAAAAAAAAGCAAAAAAATATGCTCATTTGGGAAACACTACCCACATATCAAATCCCCCCTCCTGTCCCCAAGTGCCCCAAATGCTTCCCACAATTACACTAGTTAGCATTAAAATGGAGGTGTTGCTATCTAACGTTTAGTTTGCTGTTCCTTGATATATGACACATAAGATGTTAGTGTGCACTAAAAATTCCAGACTGCATATTACTGTTGTCTTGAACAACAGATTGAGAGTAGGGAGGGTAAAATTTTTCACTGAAGTAGGCAAAAAATGGCACTTCCCATATAGCTTTTAATTTCTCTGGCAAAGTGCAGTTTTTCCACTTTTTTCATCTAGATCAATGCACAATATGAAAAGGGTCTGAGGGACTCTGTGTTGGTGGAGCCTGGGGAAAGAATCAGTTGAACAGTGAATTTTTTGGGGAGGGTTTGTTGACTGGGATAGGGGGGACAGTTAATTAAAAAAAAAATAAATAAATAAATAAAGTACAAAATTGGTATGTAATATGACAGAGACAGGGACCCCCCTGATGTAAGCTATGACTGGAGTAGACTGATACTTAACGATTGATACTTGACGGCATAGAGTATTTTGTAGATTTAGACTTGTTAGAGGCACAAGACCTGAGGAATCATTTATAATTTGTCACTTACTACTACTATATGACTTAGTTGTCCATCACTCAATTTCTGTCTCTGCCTTCCCTGTTGATCATCCCTGTCTATCATCATTTCGTCACTCTCAATGCACCCCATTGGTTTGTCCACCTTTTTATACCCTGCCTGAATGCTTGAAAGATGTACGTTCTTCGAGCCATATTGTGTTCCAGATTTCCAATTGTTTGATGATTCCTATACGTGTGACCTTGGCTTACGTCCGACCTTGCTTCTGATCTTTGACTTTGATTCCTGGTTCCTGACTCTAGCTGTGTATGAGTCTTCAACTTGGCTCTCCAACCTCCTCTATGTACAACTATCAGACAGCTCTCCAACCTTGGCTATGTACTACTATCCGACTTGGCTCTCCTACCTCGGTTACGTATGGCCAGCACCTTTAACTCCGGCTTATGTCGCAGCAATGGTATAGGGCTACACAGCCTACAATCTCTAGCCTTACTCTCTATCCAGTGTTCCCCAGCATCCTCATGTTGCTTGGTGTTACCCAGTCATTCTTGTAGCATTACATGGACTCAGGTGTGTTATAGGCACAAGCCCTGAGGAATCAGTGATTTTTTGGACTGAGGTTTGTATGCGGCACAAGCCCAGGGCCGGATTTACAATAAGGCAGAGTAGGTATCTGCCTACAGGCGCACCCCACAGAGGGGTGCCTGTCATTGGGATTGCTTTTTTTTTTTTCTTTTTTAAATTAGCCTCGCTGGCTGCACAGTGGCAGAACAATAATTCTCCACCCAGTGCCCACTCTATGTTGCCCTCACATTGCCCCCCCATTGTCTGTTTCCTACCTCCATGGCAGGACAGGTATGTGCCTCTTTTGGCACAGTCCTGCAGGTGCTGAGCTCCCTCATCGGCTCTTAAGGAATGCAGAGCACTGGGAGATGATATCATCTCCCAGCGCTCTGCATTCCTGAATAGGAGACCACGCGGGAGCTCCAGCAGCTACAGGACTGTGCCAAAGGAGGCACAGATGACAGATCTCCTGCCATGGAGGTAGGAAATGGACAACAGGGGGAGGTAGGAAACGGACAATGGGGGGGGCAATGTGAGGGCAACACAGAGATGGTGGGGGCAAGTTGGAGCAGAAGGGAGGCAATGTGAGGGCATTATGGAGATGGTGGGGGCAATGTGGAGCTGATGGGGATAAGTTGGAGCTGATGAGGGGCAATGTGAGGATAACATGGAGCTGATGGGGAGCAAGTTGGAGCTGATGGGGGGCAATATTAGGACAATATGGAGATGGTGGGGGAAATGTGGAGCTGATGGGGAGCAAGTTGGAGATGGTAGAGGCAATGTGAGGGCAATATGGAGATGATGGAAGCAAGTCGGAGCTGATGGGGGCAATGTAAGGGCAATATGGAGATGATAGGGGCAATTTGGAGATTAGGAGCATTGTGGAGGTGTCCAGTGGAGATGGCCAGGTGGGGCGCTTCAGATTTCTGTGCCTACAGGCTCCTGAGATGCAAATCCGGCCCTGCACAAGCCCCGAGGAATCAGTGATTTGTTAGACCCAGGCGTGTTAGTGGCACAAACCCTGAAGATCAGTGATTTGATGGACGCAGGCTTCATAGAAAGAAGCCCCCCAATTTTTTTTTTATAGGCCTATGGAGTAAATGTAAAGAACAAGCCCTTGTCACACTGATGGGCTGTACCCAATCTGTGAACCTACATAGCTGGAGAGTGGCGCTGGGGAGCGTGACCTGGGAATGAAGCCAGTCACAACTATCACTTGCTGTGGCCAAATCTGGAGTAAAGGTACTGGCCGCGAAGCCAGAAGTCCAATCCCAGTTGAGCCGGGAACCAGAAGAGAATTGGATAGAGTGTGAACCAGTATAGGTTCTGGACAGAGGACCCAGCAGAATCCCAGATACTGATTTATCTCTTTTCAGGATGAAGAGACTAGGCTGTCTGTTGACTGGAACAATATCACACAGAATAATATAACTTAGCAGACTGAGACTGCCCTAGGTATGAGCAGTACGATGTAGTTGGCATTAAAGCCACAGTAGATGGGAACTGCTCACGCTTCTTTTGGCACATGACTAGAAATGGTTCTATAGAACTAACAGGCTGAGAGTGCTTCAAGTATGACCAAAGCAAAACTAAGAGTCCACTGCTAGAAGCTAATGAACAATTGAAGTCTAAAGCTCAGAGGTAGTCAAAGAGAACCTAATAGGTGAATCAAGTGATGTGGATTATCGACCAGGAGTAGGGGTGGGCAAAAGTTGTCACTGTGTTCCCGCAAGAAATCCTATGTAAACCAGTTTTTTGTCCGCTTTTTTCCTGTGGAAAATCCGCTTTAAAACTAATGATTAAAATTTTCACATTTTCCGCCCATTGGTCAAAATTGTTCATCATTTTTACAGTGGCTAGAAAGTTTCCGCCCATCAATTTACGTGGTTTTCACCTTTTGCTGTAAAAACGTGATGTATTTGTGACAAACACAATAAAAGCAGCTACAGAGCGAGTTAGACATGCTGTGCTATTCTTCTGTGATCCTTTTCCAAAATTGAGGCAGGAGAGGCTCATAGTGACTGCTATCACAATGAGCAGGTTTGAAAATATTAAAAGGAGGAAGTGGAAGGACCCTTATGTGTCCTCTGAGTCTGAGGAGGAGGAGGAAGTGAGCTCTACTGAACCAATGCTGTCCAGCTCCCCAAAATCACCCCTAGGGTTCTTGGAGAATTTAATGGGAAGGGAGGGAGAAAAGAAAGCAGGACAGGTCAGCTGCCTGCACTTCTCGCTAGACGTGCTGCCCCTGCTGCCAACATTGCTGCCACTAGTGCTGTGCCTGTATCACGGTGCCCGTGTATTGCTGGCGACATTTTGACACATGATTCCTGATGCTTTCTTATTGGCTAGCGTGTGATTACTCCACCCAGAGGTAGCCTTTAGGTACTGTGCCCAGTCACTCATACAGGGCCCTTTCGTGGTATTCCCGTTGCTTAGAGCTTGCTGTCGTTAACGTGTGATATCCTGTGTATGACCCGGACTGCCTGACTACTCTCTCTGATCCTGTTCCTGCTCCGTGTACCGACCCGGTCTAGCTGACGTTCCTGCTCATTGTACCGACTTGGATTGGCTGATGTTCCTGCTCTGTGTACCAACCCGGTCTGGCTGACGTTCCTGCTCCGTGTACTGACCCGGCCTGGCTGATGTTCCTGCTCCGTGTATCAACTTGGATTGGCTGAAGTTCCTGCTCCGTGTACCAACCCAGCCTGGCTGATGTTCATGTTCTGTGCCTCCAGTCCAGTGCACTACCGCATCCAGTAGAGAGTATCTCCTGTGCGCTGTCTTGAGCGTGCTGGCCCAGTTGGTTGCCTCAAGTACTGCATTACCGTTCCGTGACTGCGACCCATTTGTGCCTTGCTGCCTCCTTCCTCCTTACCCATGGCTGACTCTGATCTCGATTGCTCACTATACGTTTGTCTTGTTATTGTTACCACTGTGGTTGGTCTCCTGGGCGCCGCAGTTAGTCTCCACTCTTGCCAGTCGCTAACAAGCCAAGCGCCTGTTACCAGGGCCGTCCGGTGCTCACCCGGGTAGGAGATATTCATTGGCACATTATACACTGGCTAGTCACTGCTCCATTACTGAGGTTGGTCTCCGGGGTGCCTAAGTCAGCTCTGTCACCCGGCAGTTGCCATCGAGCCTAGCGTTATTACATCTATTGTCTGATACCGTTACCCTGGGTCGCAGTCTGTGTGTATTCCTGGGCTTTCCGTTGTTCCTCCGGTTGCCGTACTACTGGTAGTCGTAATCCATCTGGGCCTCGCTCACCCTTCCTGGGCCTAGTCGCTATTTTGGCACTCCTCCACAGAGAGTGCATCTTGGGCCTCGCTATTAGGGCCTCCTGGCCTAATAGCATTTACCATCTGTGTCTCACTATATCACACGAACTGTTCCTGACCTGTATCAGTATATGTAATGCTCCCTGATATATGTATACTGGACCCGTGTGGGTTAATGTTATTTAGTACCCTGTCCTGTGTCAGTACTGTTTGTTTACTATTGCTGGACCCGCGAGGGTTACTTTATTCTTTCTGGTTTCAATAAAACTGTGCTCTACCAAATTGCCTGCCTCTGAGTTACTGAAAACCATTACAGTCTGCTGACAAACGTGCTACCCCAGTTGCAACCAGTGCTGTGCCTCCTGCTGCCAGTGCCAAACCTGCTGCCACCAATACTGTACCTGCTGTCAGACATGCTGCCCCTGTTGTCAGTGCCACCAGTGATGTGACTGCTGCCAGTGCTGAACCTGATGCCACTAATATTGTGCCTGTTGTCAGATGTGCTGCCCCTGTTGCCAGTGCCACCAGTGCTGTGCCTGCTGCCAGTGCTGAAGCTGCTGCCACCAGTGCTGAAGCTGCTGCTAGTGAGTCTTGCAATACTCAGGAGAGAGGGAAGGAGAAGATGATGCCAAGTGTGACAGCAGGGGACCCTAAGTCACACTTGTCATCCCCAAGCAGTCCCGCCAGTGCTAGTACTAAGAAGTCCAGCAGCTTGTTAGTGTTAGAAGTGAAGGAGGGGGTAAACAATATCCTCATATTACTAGTGACTGTGAGGAGGAAGACTGCGGCTGAACTTGATGTGGTTTGTGTTCGTAGTAGTAGCAGTAATGGTGAAGCAGCTGGTGGGACTAGTGTTAGGGGAGTGGTAGGGGAAGCATTTGAGAGCATCCGATTCCAGATTAGTGGCCAAGGGAGCCCACACTATTCCTCTGGCTCTGGGAGTTCTCCCCTTCACCACAGTGGACCATGATCCTGAAGAGGCCAGAACTGGTGTTCAGGGAGAGAAGGCACAGAATTAATATGACCACCAACAGGAGCATAGCTCAGCCACCTGTGTCTACTACTAGTGCTGCCAGTCTGCCTTCTTCAAGTCAAAAATAAATGTCAAGTGTGGCATTAGGGGACCCTCTATCACACTGCTCGTCACCTCCTCCAAGCAGCAGTGAGATCTCTGTAATAGAGCAGCAGCACATAGGGACTAGTGGTGGAAATGATGATGATGATGTTGGAGAAGCTGGGGTGGAAACTGAGAAGGAATGGGAGACAGAGATGAGAATGGGCATCACCACCACCACTAGCAATCAGCTTTTGGAATTTGTGGAATTTGCAACTGCTTTAATTCCATCTGCTGCTGAGTTGCAAGAGCAGCAATATGCTGAGGTGCTAGTGTGCCACAGACCACCGTGGGCACAGTGAGAATGGGGTCAACAAGTGGTCCGGACCTAGGACAGGTTCCACTTGTCAGCAACAGCAATACTGCAGTACTGATTCTGAAACAGTAGCAGCAACATAAACCGCTGCTAGAACAGACAGTAAAGGGGTATGTGGAGGACAAGAAGAAAGAGGCCATTCTTCTCCACCTGTTCCCTGTCCCACCCTACTGAAGTCATGGGTGTGGGACATTTTTTCTCTTGGGGCAGGCACAATGCAGTCTTCACCAATGGCATTTTGCACAATTTGTGACAAGTCAGTGAGAAGGGGAAAGAAGGCAACTCGCCTTGGTACAACCTGTCTGATATCACACATGAGAAACAGACACCATGACAAGCTAGGGTAACTGAGGCAACACAGGCAAGAATGTGCAAGGCACTAGCCTCAGGAGGCAAGGGTGACTGGAGGCTACAAAGGACAGGCACTAGCAAGGCACTAGTATCAGGAGACTAGAGTAACCGGAGGCAAAATGACAGGCACTGGCAAGGAACTAGTCTCAGGAGACTAGAGTGACCTGAGGCAACACTGACAGGCCCTGACAAGATACTAGTCTCGGAAGACTAAAGTAACTGGAGGCAACACTGACAGGCCCTGACAAGATACTAGTCTCGGAAGACTAGCGTAACCAGAGGCAACACTGACAGGCCCTGACAAGACACTAGTCTTGGAAGACTAAAGTAACCGGAGGCAAAACTGACAGGCACTGGTAGGGCAACGCGGACAGGCACTTGGCAAGGCAACACTGACAGGCACTTGGCAAGGCAACACTGACAGGCACTGGCAGTGCTCTAGGCAACAACGGATCGGTTAGTCAGCCTCAGCCAGGGTCAGTGTCACGGTTTTTGATGAACACTCAGACAAGACTTGTAAGGTTAAAAGATCTTTATTGAAAACAAAGAACGAACAGCAAACGTAATACCCACACAGGGCTCAGTACAACACACAATAGTAGTATGGTACATGACGACAGAGAGAATAACGGATGGCAGGTTCCCTAGCAAGTTAGGGTGATGGATAGGCAACAACCTGCTGATGAGGCAAAGAACCTATGATCCCTAGTACGCACTAGGGATGATGGTAAGCCCGAGACCAACGGATACTGGCAACAAGACCCCTAGGATGCTAGGGTAACCACTGGCACACATCACGGACACTGGCAGGAGGACCCCTAGAATGCTAGGAACCTCAAGGCTCTTGACTGGGAACACGGACCCTAGAACGCTAGGAGTCCCAAAGCTCTTGGCTGGCTACTTGGACCCTAGAACGCTAGGAGTCTGAAAGCTCTCGACTGGCTACTTGGACCCTAGAACACTAAGGTTAATCAGAGGCTCAATAGCAGGAGCTGGCGGTAAGGACCCCAGCACACAAGAGCACAGGGAGGCCCAAGACACAGCTACTGGTAGCAGAGACCCTAGAGCGCCAGGGGTGAATACGGAGGCAACCAAACACAGAAGGCCACTGGTGTCCAGGTACAGAGCACTAAGGCAGTACACCACCCTACAGCTGGCTCTTAAGCCCAAAGGCTACAGCAATTGAGAAGGCTGGAGAGAAGTGAACCGGGCCTAGGGAAACCTAGGTACTGCAAGGTTCACGGATGGTAAGAGCCCAAAGACAGCCTGTAACTCCCGACAGGGAGTGAGCCCAGCTAATGAGTGGTATATGAACATGTAGATTAGTAAGTAATGCGGCCGAACTATCGATAGAACGAGATCCAGTACTCTGTGCATACACACTGACAGAGGTGGTAGATACTAAAATAAATGGCTGAAGCAGCGAGTGCTCAGCCCCACAGTCAGCAATGTAATGGGTAGTGCAGCACAGCCACAGCAGACAGCAACAGAGTGGATACAGCCAGGTCAGTCAGCAACGGATCTGGTTCTCAGCCAGGATCAGTCAGCAACGTAGTGGGCACTCATCCAGTATTGGACAGCAAAGGAGCGGGTCCTCAGCCAGTATCAGACAGCGACAGAGCGGGTTCTCAGCCAGGATCAGTCAGCAACGGAGCGTGTTCTTTGCCAGGATCAGTCAGCAACATAGCGGGTTCTCAGCCAGTTCAGTCGGTAACGGAATCGAAGCAAATCAGGAACACAGGAACGTAGTCAGGCAGGCCAGGTCATACACGAATAAGCAGCATCAGGGACTAGCGCAAGAACAGGTACACCACGAAAGGGCGCTAGTCTATAGACATGCCAGGATATATAAAGGGTTGGCCCTGGGTGGAGTTAATTACACTGGCCAATAAGAAATGTGGCATTCAAACAAGGAAGTAAGAATGTCGCAACCAGGAGCACGGGGCACTGTGATAGTCAGTACTCGGAGCGGTACTCAGCCATTCCTAGTCAGCAACAAATCAGGTAGACAGCCACAGCCAGAATCGGACACAGAATGGTAGTCAGCCAGTCCTAGTCAGCAACGGATCGGGTAGTCAGGCACAGCCTGGATCAGTACACAGAGCGGTAGTCAGCCAGTCCTAGTCAGCAACAGATCAGGTAGTCAGCCACAGCCAGGATCGGTACACAGAGCGGTAGTATCACGGTGCCCGTGATCCTGGCTGCAGGCGGCGACATTCTGATTCTCCTATTTCACTACCTTGTTCTGATTGGACAGTATCTTTGCCTTTATAACCTTCTTTCTGGTTTCAATAAAACTGTGCTCTACCAAATTGCCTGCCTCTGAGTTACTGAAAACCATTACAGTCTGCTGACAAACGTGCTACCCCAGTTGCAACCAGTGCTGTGCCTCCTGCTGCCAGTGCCAAACCTGCTGCCACCAATACTGTACCTGCTGTCAGACATGCTGCCCCTGTTGTCAGTGCCACCAGTGATGTGACTGCTGCCAGTGCTGAACCTGATGCCACTAATATTGTGCCTGTTGTCAGATGTGCTGCCCCTGTTGCCAGTGCCACCAGTGCTGTGCCTGCTACCAGTGCTGAAGCTGCTGCCACCAGTGCTGAAGCTGCTGCTAGTGAGTCTTGCAATACTCAGGAGAGAGGGAAGGAGAAGATGATGCCAAGTGTGACAGCAGGGGACCCTAAGTCACACTTGTCATCCCCAAGCAGTCCCGCCAGTGCTAGTACTAAGAAGTCCAGCAGCTTGTTAGTGTTAGAAGTGAAGGAGGGGGTAAACAATATCCTCATATTACTAGTGACTGTGAGGAGGAAGACTGCGGCTGAACTTGATGTGGTTTGTGTTCGTAGTAGTAGCAGTAATGGTGAAGCAGCTGGTGGGACTAGTGTTAGGGGAGTGGTAGGGGAAGCATTTGAGAGCATCCGATTCCAGATTAGTGGCCAAGGGAGCCCACACTATTCCTCTGGCTCTGGGAGTTCTCCCCTTCACCACAGTGGACCATGATCCTGAAGAGGCCAGAACTGGTGTTCAGGGAGAGAAGGCACAGAATTAATATGACCACCAACAGGAGCATAGCTCAGCCACCTGTGTCTACTACTAGTGCTGCCAGTCTGCCTTCTTCAAGTCAAAAATAAATGTCAAGTGTGGCATTAGGGGACCCTCTATCACACTGCTCGTCACCTCCTCCAAGCAGCAGTGAGATCTCTGTAATAGAGCAGCAGCACATAGGGACTAGTGGTGGAAATGATGATGATGATGTTGGAGAAGCTGGGGTGGAAACTGAGAAGGAATGGGAGACAGAGATGAGAATGGGCATCACCACCACCACTAGCAATCAGCTTTTGGAATTTGTGGAATTTGCAACTGCTTTAATTCCATCTGCTGCTGAGTTGCAAGAGCAGCAATATGCTGAGGTGCTAGTGTGCCACAGACCACCGTGGGCACAGTGAGAATGGGGTCAACAAGTGGTCCGGACCTAGGACAGGTTCCACTTGTCAGCAACAGCAATACTGCAGTACTGATTCTGAAACAGTAGCAGCAACATAAACCGCTGCTAGAACAGACAGTAAAGGGGTATGTGGAGGACAAGAAGAAAGAGGCCATTCTTCTCCACCTGTTCCCTGTCCCACCCTACTGAAGTCATGGGTGTGGGACATTTTTTCTCTTGGGGCAGGCACAATGCAGTCTTCACCAATGGCATTTTGCACAATTTGTGACAAGTCAGTGAGAAGGGGAAAGAAGGCAACTCGCCTTGGTACAACCTGTCTGATATCACACATGAGAAACAGACACCATGACAAGCTAGGGTAACTGAGGCAACACAGGCAAGAATGTGCAAGGCACTAGCCTCAGGAGGCAAGGGTGACTGGAGGCTACAAAGGACAGGCACTAGCAAGGCACTAGTATCAGGAGACTAGAGTAACCGGAGGCAAAATGACAGGCACTGGCAAGGAACTAGTCTCAGGAGACTAGAGTGACCTGAGGCAACACTGACAGGCCCTGACAAGATACTAGTCTCGGAAGACTAAAGTAACTGGAGGCAACACTGACAGGCCCTGACAAGATACTAGTCTCGGAAGACTAGCGTAACCAGAGGCAACACTGACAGGCCCTGACAAGACACTAGTCTTGGAAGACTAAAGTAACCGGAGGCAAAACTGACAGGCACTGGTAGGGCAACGCGGACAGGCACTTGGCAAGGCAACACTGACAGGCACTTGGCAAGGCAACACTGACAGGCACTGGCAGTGCTCTAGGCAACAACGGATCGGTTAGTCAGCCTCAGCCAGGGTCAGTGTCACGGTTTTTGATGAACACTCAGACAAGACTTGTAAGGTTAAAAGATCTTTATTGAAAACAAAGAACGAACAGCAAACGTAATACCCACACAGGGCTCAGTACAACACACAATAGTAGTATGGTACATGACGACAGAGAGAATAACGGATGGCAGGTTCCCTAGCAAGTTAGGGTGATGGATAGGCAACAACCTGCTGATGAGGCAAAGAACCTATGATCCCTAGTACGCACTAGGGATGATGGTAAGCCCGAGACCAACGGATACTGGCAACAAGACCCCTAGGATGCTAGGGTAACCACTGGCACACATCACGGACACTGGCAGGAGGACCCCTAGAATGCTAGGAACCTCAAGGCTCTTGACTGGGAACACGGACCCTAGAACGCTAGGAGTCCCAAAGCTCTTGGCTGGCTACTTGGACCCTAGAACGCTAGGAGTCTGAAAGCTCTCGACTGGCTACTTGGACCCTAGAACACTAAGGTTAATCAGAGGCTCAATAGCAGGAGCTGGCGGTAAGGACCCCAGCACACAAGAGCACAGGGAGGCCCAAGACACAGCTACTGGTAGCAGAGACCCTAGAGCGCCAGGGGTGAATACGGAGGCAACCAAACACAGAAGGCCACTGGTGTCCAGGTACAGAGCACTAAGGCAGTACACCACCCTACAGCTGGCTCTTAAGCCCAAAGGCTACAGCAATTGAGAAGGCTGGAGAGAAGTGAACCGGGCCTAGGGAAACCTAGGTACTGCAAGGTTCACGGATGGTAAGAGCCCAAAGACAGCCTGTAACTCCCGACAGGGAGTGAGCCCAGCTAATGAGTGGTATATGAACATGTAGATTAGTAAGTAATGCGGCCGAACTATCGATAGAACGAGATCCAGTACTCTGTGCATACACACTGACAGAGGTGGTAGATACTAAAATAAATGGCTGAAGCAGCGAGTGCTCAGCCCCACAGTCAGCAATGTAATGGGTAGTGCAGCACAGCCACAGCAGACAGCAACAGAGTGGATACAGCCAGGTCAGTCAGCAACGGATCTGGTTCTCAGCCAGGATCAGTCAGCAACGTAGTGGGCACTCATCCAGTATTGGACAGCAAAGGAGCGGGTCCTCAGCCAGTATCAGACAGCGACAGAGCGGGTTCTCAGCCAGGATCAGTCAGCAACGGAGCGTGTTCTTTGCCAGGATCAGTCAGCAACATAGCGGGTTCTCAGCCAGTTCAGTCGGTAACGGAATCGAAGCAAATCAGGAACACAGGAACGTAGTCAGGCAGGCCAGGTCATACACGAATAAGCAGCATCAGGGACTAGCGCAAGAACAGGTACACCACGAAAGGGCGCTAGTCTATAGACATGCCAGGATATATAAAGGGTTGGCCCTGGGTGGAGTTAATTACACTGGCCAATAAGAAATGTGGCATTCAAACAAGGAAGTAAGAATGTCGCAACCAGGAGCACGGGGCACTGTGATAGTCAGTACTCGGAGCGGTACTCAGCCATTCCTAGTCAGCAACAAATCAGGTAGACAGCCACAGCCAGAATCGGACACAGAATGGTAGTCAGCCAGTCCTAGTCAGCAACGGATCGGGTAGTCAGGCACAGCCTGGATCAGTACACAGAGCGGTAGTCAGCCAGTCCTAGTCAGCAACAGATCAGGTAGTCAGCCACAGCCAGGATCGGTACACAGAGCGGTAGTATCACGGTGCCCGTGATCCTGGCTGCAGGCGGCGACATTCTGATTCTCCTATTTCACTACCTTGTTCTGATTGGACAGTATCTTTGCCTTTATAACCTTCTTTCTGGTTTCAATAAAACTGTGCTCTACCAAATTGCCTGCCTCTGAGTTACTGAAAACCATTACAGTCTGCTGACAAACGTGCTACCCCAGTTGCAACCAGTGCTGTGCCTCCTGCTGCCAGTGCCAAACCTGCTGCCACCAATACTGTACCTGCTGTCAGACATGCTGCCCCTGTTGTCAGTGCCACCAGTGATGTGACTGCTGCCAGTGCTGAACCTGATGCCACTAATATTGTGCCTGTTGTCAGATGTGCTGCCCCTGTTGCCAGTGCCACCAGTGCTGTGCCTGCTACCAGTGCTGAAGCTGCTGCCACCAGTGCTGAAGCTGCTGCTAGTGAGTCTTGCAATACTCAGGAGAGAGGGAAGGAGAAGATGATGCCAAGTGTGACAGCAGGGGACCCTAAGTCACACTTGTCATCCCCAAGCAGTCCCGCCAGTGCTAGTACTAAGAAGTCCAGCAGCTTGTTAGTGTTAGAAGTGAAGGAGGGGGTAAACAATATCCTCATATTACTAGTGACTGTGAGGAGGAAGACTGCGGCTGAACTTGATGTGGTTTGTGTTCGTAGTAGTAGCAGTAATGGTGAAGCAGCTGGTGGGACTAGTGTTAGGGGAGTGGTAGGGGAAGCATTTGAGAGCATCCGATTCCAGATTAGTGGCCAAGGGAGCCCACACTATTCCTCTGGCTCTGGGAGTTCTCCCCTTCACCACAGTGGACCATGATCCTGAAGAGGCCAGAACTGGTGTTCAGGGAGAGAAGGCACAGAATTAATATGACCACCAACAGGAGCATAGCTCAGCCACCTGTGTCTACTACTAGTGCTGCCAGTCTGCCTTCTTCAAGTCAAAAATAAATGTCAAGTGTGGCATTAGGGGACCCTCTATCACACTGCTCGTCACCTCCTCCAAGCAGCAGTGAGATCTCTGTAATAGAGCAGCAGCACATAGGGACTAGTGGTGGAAATGATGATGATGTTGGAGAAGCTGGGGTGGAAACTGAGAAGGAATGGGAGACAGAGATGAGAATGGGCATCACCACCACCACTAGCAATCAGCTTTTGGAATTTGTGGAATTTGCAACTGCTTTAATTCCATCTGCTGCTGAGTTGCAAGAGCAGCAATATGCTGAGGTGCTAGTGTGCCACAGACCACCGTGGGCACAGTGAGAATGGGGTCAACAAGTGGTCCGGACCTAGGACAGGTTCCACTTGTCAGCAACAGCAATACTGCAGTACTGATTCTGAAACAGTAGCAGCAACATAAACCGCTGCTAGAACAGACAGTAAAGGGGTATGTGGAGGACAAGAAGAAAGAGGCCATTCTTCTCCACCTGTTCCCTGTCCCACCCTACTGAAGTCATGGGTGTGGGACATTTTTTCTCTTGGGGCAGGCACAATGCAGTCTTCACCAATGGCATTTTGCACAATTTGTGACAAGTCAGTGAGAAGGGGAAAGAAGGCAACTCGCCTTGGTACAACCTGTCTGATATCACACATGAGAAACAGACACCATGACAAGCTAGGGTAACTGAGGCAACACAGGCAAGAATGTGCAAGGCACTAGCCTCAGGAGGCAAGGGTGACTGGAGGCTACAAAGGACAGGCACTAGCAAGGCACTAGTATCAGGAGACTAGAGTAACCGGAGGCAAAATGACAGGCACTGGCAAGGAACTAGTCTCAGGAGACTAGAGTGACCTGAGGCAACACTGACAGGCCCTGACAAGATACTAGTCTCGGAAGACTAAAGTAACTGGAGGCAACACTGACAGGCCCTGACAAGATACTAGTCTCGGAAGACTAGCGTAACCAGAGGCAACACTGACAGGCCCTGACAAGACACTAGTCTTGGAAGACTAAAGTAACCGGAGGCAAAACTGACAGGCACTGGTAGGGCAACGCGGACAGGCACTTGGCAAGGCAACACTGACAGGCACTTGGCAAGGCAACACTGACAGGCACTGGCAGTGCTCTAGGCAACAACGGATCGGTTAGTCAGCCTCAGCCAGGGTCAGTGTCACGGTTTTTGATGAACACTCAGACAAGACTTGTAAGGTTAAAAGATCTTTATTGAAAACAAAGAACGAACAGCAAACGTAATACCCACACAGGGCTCAGTACAACACACAATAGTAGTATGGTACATGACGACAGAGAGAATAACGGATGGCAGGTTCCCTAGCAAGTTAGGGTGATGGATAGGCAACAACCTGCTGATGAGGCAAAGAACCTATGATCCCTAGTACGCACTAGGGATGATGGTAAGCCCGAGACCAACGGATACTGGCAACAAGACCCCTAGGATGCTAGGGTAACCACTGGCACACATCACGGACACTGGCAGGAGGACCCCTAGAATGCTAGGAACCTCAAGGCTCTTGACTGGGAACACGGACCCTAGAACGCTAGGAGTCCCAAAGCTCTTGGCTGGCTACTTGGACCCTAGAACGCTAGGAGTCTGAAAGCTCTCGACTGGCTACTTGGACCCTAGAACACTAAGGTTAATCAGAGGCTCAATAGCAGGAGCTGGCGGTAAGGACCCCAGCACACAAGAGCACAGGGAGGCCCAAGACACAGCTACTGGTAGCAGAGACCCTAGAGCGCCAGGGGTGAATACGGAGGCAACCAAACACAGAAGGCCACTGGTGTCCAGGTACAGAGCACTAAGGCAGTACACCACCCTACAGCTGGCTCTTAAGCCCAAAGGCTACAGCAATTGAGAAGGCTGGAGAGAAGTGAACCGGGCCTAGGGAAACCTAGGTACTGCAAGGTTCACGGATGGTAAGAGCCCAAAGACAGCCTGTAACTCCCGACAGGGAGTGAGCCCAGCTAATGAGTGGTATATGAACATGTAGATTAGTAAGTAATGCGGCCGAACTATCGATAGAACGAGATCCAGTACTCTGTGCATACACACTGACAGAGGTGGTAGATACTAAAATAAATGGCTGAAGCAGCGAGTGCTCAGCCCCACAGTCAGCAATGTAATGGGTAGTGCAGCACAGCCACAGCAGACAGCAACAGAGTGGATACAGCCAGGTCAGTCAGCAACGGATCTGGTTCTCAGCCAGGATCAGTCAGCAACGTAGTGGGCACTCATCCAGTATTGGACAGCAAAGGAGCGGGTCCTCAGCCAGTATCAGACAGCGACAGAGCGGGTTCTCAGCCAGGATCAGTCAGCAACGGAGCGTGTTCTTTGCCAGGATCAGTCAGCAACATAGCGGGTTCTCAGCCAGTTCAGTCGGTAACGGAATCGAAGCAAATCAGGAACACAGGAACGTAGTCAGGCAGGCCAGGTCATACACGAATAAGCAGCATCAGGGACTAGCGCAAGAACAGGTACACCACGAAAGGGCGCTAGTCTATAGACATGCCAGGATATATAAAGGGTTGGCCCTGGGTGGAGTTAATTACACTGGCCAATAAGAAATGTGGCATTCAAACAAGGAAGTAAGAATGTCGCAACCTGCAACCAGGAGCACGGGGCACTGTGATAGTCAGTACTCGGAGCGGTACTCAGCCATTCCTAGTCAGCAACAAATCAGGTAGACAGCCACAGCCAGAATCGGACACAGAATGGTAGTCAGCCAGTCCTAGTCAGCAACGGATCGGGTAGTCAGGCACAGCCTGGATCAGTACACAGAGCGGTAGTCAGCCAGTCCTAGTCAGCAACAGATCAGGTAGTCAGCCACAGCCAGGATCGGTACACAGAGCGGTAGTATCACGGTGCCCGTGATCCTGGCTGCAGGCGGCGACATTCTGATTCTCCTATTTCACTACCTTGTTCTGATTGGACAGTATCTTTGCCTTTATAACCTCTGTCATGTCTACACTATGGTTCCCTTTCGTGGTGTACTAGCTCCTGACTTTTGTTCTGTATATTGCTGATCGTGTATAACCTGGCCTGCTTGACGACGTTCCTGAGTTTCCAGTATTACTGCTGCTCCGTTGCTGACCATATCTGGCTGAGAACCTGCTCCGTTGCTGACCGTATCTGGCTGAGAACCCGCTCCATTGCTGACTGCATCCTGATGAGAACCTGCTCCATTGCTGACCGTATCTGGCTGAGAACCCACTCCGTTGCTGACCGTATCTGGCTGAGAACCCGCTCCATTTCTGACTGTATCTGGCTGAGAACCTGCTCTGTTGCTGACTGTATCCTGATGAGAACCTGCTCCATTGCTGACCGTATCTGGCTGAGAACCCGCTCCGTTGCTAACCTTATCTGGCTGAGAACCCGCTCTATTTCTGATCATACCTGGCTGAGTACCCATTCCGTTACTGACCGTGTCAGGCTTATTACCGCTCTGTTGCCATCCGTGCCTGGCTATACCGCTTGGTTGCTGTGGCCGTGCCGTTACGCAAGTGGATGTGCGCTGCGTGGCGCTATTATTCTGTTGACCGCTGGCTAAGCATCCGTCCTTTAGCTACTCTCATAACCGCCTCAGGCGGTGTGCACACGCGAAGTACAGGTACAGTGTTCATAGCACTGACTGTGTTACTCTGATCTCTCTGTGTCCATGTCCCTTTCAGCTCTGGGCTCACTCCCTTTGGGAGTTGAAGTATCTCTGGGCGTTACCTGTTGACCCTTTGTGAGCCTGAATCTTCCAGGTAGGGTTCGTGCTTATTCCTCACTGCAGTAGCCTTGGGCGCCCAGCTTTGTATCCGCCACGGCGTGGGCTTTCTCTACTGCGCATGACTGCAGCACGTGCAGCAGTGTCTACTGCGCATGTTGCGGCGTTACACATGATTTAGCGAATTATTATATAGGATTACAATCTACCCATAGAGTACTAAGGTTTGCTATCTGAGAGTTGCCTTGGTCTCCCTGTGACCCTACTAAGCAGTTGCCTCGGTCTATTTGTGATGCCTGTGCCAGGGTTAGTGTTGCCTCGCTCCTCTGGGTTCTGTGCCTCCCAGGCGTCTGGGTCGTGCCAGTCTTCTACTCCTGGACTACCTGTCACCGAAGTCCTGTGGTCAGTTCTTGGACTGAGTTGCCTTTTTCCTGTCCAGTACAAGCCAGAACCTCCGTTGCCAGTGATTGTTTCCATTCCATCATACATTTCTATTACTGGCTTGCTATTGCTGCACCTACCTGTATATATTTATGTACTGTTTGTGTGGGTCTAAGGGCCTAACTACCTGTGTGTACTCTATCATAATAAAGTAATTTTAACCTTACCAATCTGGTCTGAGTGTTCATCAAAAACAGTGACAGGTAGTCAGACAAACCTAGTCAGCAACGGATCGGGTAGTCAGCCACAGCCGGAATTGGTTCACAGAGCGGTAGTCAGCCAGTCCTAGTCAGCAACAGATCAGGTAGTCAGCCACAGCCGGAATCGGTACACAGAGCGGTAGTCAGCCAGTCCTAGTAAGCAACGGATCTGGTAGTCAGCCATAGCCGGGATCGGTACACAGAGCGGTAGTCAGCCAGTCCTAGTCAGGATCACAGAGCAACGAAACAGGAGCAAGGTCAGGCAAAACCGGGTCATACACGGAGCAGAAACCAACAGCAGAACAAACGCCAGGTATAGGAACAACACGAAAGGGTGCCAAAGGAATGACAGAACTGAGGTTAAAAAGGCTAGTGCTGGGCGGGGCAGATGCCAGCAGCCAATAAGAAACCAGCAGGACTAACACAGAAAGTAGTAGTGTCACCAGCAAGAAAGATCACAGGCACCGTGATACGAGGTGGAGATCAAAGAAGAGGAATAATAGAGAAGTCCAGACAGAGACTGGAAGTTCCATGACGAGTGAAACAATTAGCTTGCCATCACCTTCTTCTTCTAGGGTAACTACATCTTCTGCCAAACCACCTCATTCATCATTACCTCCCCACCAAATCATAGCCACTCTGTTCATGTTAGGATGTTGCAGTTCATCTACACCCATTGCACACTGTGTGGTACACTGACCACACATAGCAGTGTGGTGAAAGAGAATCACAAGCAGGCATAAATTGGCAGCTGAGGAGATTCCATCCCGCAGAATATGCTAAGATGGTGGTAGGGAGGGTTCATCATTACTATTAAACTGTCAGCAAGTTGTCATGTGTCCTTAGCAGGGTCCTTAGCAGGGTCCAAAAAAGGGGTATACTGACAGCAGCAGTATTTGGTGTTTTGATACAGTTGTGCCCCCAGCTGTTATTAACCATGCCTGAGGAAGAGACCTAAGAGTTCTTGAAAGCTTGCATCCTAAATCTTCTTAGTTTGCCCATAAAGGTATCAAAAACTATATTTGCCTCCTATGATTTTGGAGGAGGGGCAGGTGGACAGGAATTATTGTGCAACTTCTTCTTTTCTCCACATAGACTGAGGGCTACTTACTGTGCTGCTACTCTCTCTGAAGCATCACTGGAGCTAGTCGTTGCAAGTAGAACCTTCATCATCCATCAACCATGTTATTGCTGTTGTTGATCCCACTCCCTTTCAGCTGCATAAGCATCCTGCTGCTTAAACAACTCAGCAGCAGCAGCAAGAACAGCAGTCGAACATTCCGCTTCTACATCAGGGCATTTGACAGTGGCTATTGGCCAACAGAACATCACCTGCTGGAACTAGACCAGTAGGGATTGTGCTTTAAAAAAATACACACAAAAAAACCCATAGCCCTACAATAAAAAGTAAACAATGTTTCCTTAGGGCTTGTGCCAAACAAGCTTAAGTCATACAAATCATTGTTTCTTCACGGCTTGTGCCTCTAATAAATCTAAGTCCTACAAATCAATGCGGGAGACAAAAAGAGTTGTGAGGAGCACACATCAAGCACGAACAAGATTAAGTGTCTTGTTCTAAGGCATGGTAGCCTCTCAATGGTGCTACAACTCACGTTTTTCACTCCCATGTGCCATTGCAGAGAGGAAATCTCCATGTCCACATCAGACTGGTCCCGCCCACAGACAGTCCAGCTCCAAAATGCCAGGCAAATCCTCTCCGCACGAGAGAAACGGCAAAACCACAGATGTACGTTTCGGCCTATGTGAGCCTCGTCAGTGTGGTGCAGCCAAATCCCTCTAGGCACATGGAAGCAAGGGCCCATGCCTGGGATGCCCTTAAACTTAGGGAGACAAAAAGAGTTGTGAGGAGCACACATCAAGCACGAACAAGATTAAGTGTCTTGTTCAACGGCATGGTAGCCTCTCAATGGTGCTACAACTCACGTTTTTCACTCCCATGTGCCATTGCAGAGAGGAAATCTCCATGTCCACATCAGACTGGTACTGCCCACAGACAGTCCAGCTCCGAAATGTCAGGCAAATCCTCTCCGCACGAGAGAAACGGCAAAACCACAGACGTATGTTTCGGCCTATGTATCACGGTGCCCGTGATTTGCTGCATTTACTTGTCTGTCACCAGTAGGGGGCTTCTATTGGCTGTCTGCAGATAGCCCGCCTCTTATTGACTATTTAAACCTGGATTGGGCACCCTTTGAGTGCCCTTTCGTGTTGTTTCTGACCTTCTTGCTATCACTATGCTAGTGATAGTTGGGCCTCTGTTCCAGTGTTCCTGAGTTCCTGATCTCATGTGTTCCTGAGTTCCTGATCTCTACTGTTCCAGTGTTTCCTGCATGCTGAAGTACTTCCAGTCCTGGTTCCGGCCTAGTCTCTGGTGTTGCAGTTCCTGCTGAACTTCTCTGCTGTTTTCTGACCTGACTGATCGTTGCTGGTTCCTGTCATCTCATCACCTGTCTTCAGTATCCTGGCGACCTTCTGCCTGGTCGCGTTGGTGACATTGCTACAATTCCGTGTTGGTCCCAGCGTGCGGACGCTGGTTTGCTCCCAAGCCTTGCGGCTATACAAACTCGCTTGTTACACCAGTGTGCGGTCACTGGTTTGCTCCAAAGCCTATCAGCTATACAAATCTGTGTTGGTCCCAGCGTGCGGACGCTGGTTTGCTCCTAAGCCTTGCGGCTATACAAACTCACTTGTTACACCAGTGTGCGGTCACTGGTTTGCTCCAAAGCCTTTCAGCTATACAAATCTGTGTTGGTCCCAGCGTGCGGACGCTGGTTTGCTCCTAAGCCTTGCGGCTATACAAACTCGCTTGTTACACCAGTGTGCGGTCACTGGTTTGCTCCAAAGCCTTTCAGCTATACAAATCTGTGTTGGTCCCAGCGTGCGGACGCTGGTTTGCTCCTAAGCCTTGCGGCTATACAAACTCGCTTGTTACACCAGTGTGCGGTCACTGGTTTGCTCCAAAGCCTATCAGCTATACTAATCTGTGTTGGTCCCAGCGTGCGGACGCTGGTTTGCTCCTAAGCCTTGCGGCTATACTACTCGCTTGTTACTCCAGTGTGCGGTCACTGGTTTGCTCGCTAAGCCTAACGGCTATACTATTCAGTGTTGTTTCCAGCGTGCGGACGCTGGTTTGCTCCAAAGCCTTGCTGCTTAACGATTCTGCTAATTTGCCAGTTCCATCTGACTGCTGCTATTATCTCTGGGCTGCCCTGCCCGGTATTGGTAAGGCCGGTAGAACCTTTTACCACATTCCATCTGAGGTTGCCTTACCCGGTATTGGCAGGGCCGGTAGAGCCTACATTGTGTATCTATTGAGGCTGCCTTGCCCGGTAATTTGGTAAGGCCGGTAAAACCGTTATGCTATTCCATCTGCAGGTTGCCTTACCCGGTATTGGCAAGGCCGGTAGAGCCTAAGACTGTCCTGTCCGGTATATTGACAGGACCGGTAGAGTCTGCCTTCTGTCTGTGCTATATTCTGTATATATATATATGTATGTTATTGCCATCCTAAGTTATCATTTATTATTTCAATAAAATTGATTTTTTTTTTTTACCTAAAACTTGTGTCTGAGAGTCATAATAAACCGTGACAGTACGAAAGGGCCATGACCTCAGACAGCAAGGGTGAAGGTAACGCACAGAATATCCATTGGAGGATGGATGTGCTCGAGCAACGTTTGGATCAGTTGGCAGTTGCAATTCAAACGATCCTTGAACGCACGGTACCTGCTGACCAATCTAGCTCTAGCCCGGTGGTCTCGCCAAGTCAGACACCGGAAAGTGATACCAGACCCCTAGGGGGTACTGTTAAAGGGTTAACGGCTTCTGCACCCTTGCCGCTAAGATATGATGGTGACCCTAGTCTCTGCAGAGGGTTCATCAATCAACTCGAAATCTTTATGGAATTGACGGCACACGCATTTCCCAATGATCGTAGTAAAGTGGGGTTCACAATATCATTGCTCACTGGCAGAGCATTGGCCTGGGCTAACCCCTTGTGGGAGAATGCTAAACCTTGTACTAAGAACTTTAGTGAATTTGTGCGTTCCTTTCGAAGAGTGTTTGAGCCTCCTGGTAGAACCACCTCTGCTGCCAAACGCCTTATGGAGATACAACAGGGCAGGCGTACAGTGGGCGACTATGCCATCGAATTCCGCACATTGGCAGCAGAGGTAGGTTGGAATAACGAGGCATTATTGGCAGCCTTCTCTCAAGGCCTGAATGACCACATTAAAGACGAAATCGCTGCTAAAGATCTACCTATTGATCTAGATGATTACATTGAGTATGTTATGATAATTGACTCCAGAATACGTGAGAGATCAATTGCCAGAGATCGTAAGTTACGGTCAAAAAATAATGAGCCTAGTAGCATGTTTTGCCCACCCATCCCTCCCTTGGCATTGAAGTCTAGTGAACCAGTACGGGAAACAAGTGAACCTATGGAAATAGGCTTCACTAGACTATCCAAGGCAGAGAGACTATATCGCAAAAAACAAGGGTTATGTTTATACTGCGGTAAAAAAGGGCACTTGCTAAATTCCTGTCCGGTACGTCCGGGAAACGCACACACCTAGGGTATCTTGGGGGACAGGCCCTAGGTGGTGTACAATCGTCCCCAGTGTCGGGCATAATGAAACCCACCATACAGGTGGTATTGTCTTGGGCACAACGCTCTGTGGAGGTTTTGGCCTTGGTTGACTCCGGTGCAGCAGGGTATTTTATGGATAATACCTTTGCTGAATTGCACGGAGTTCCACGCATTGAAAGAGAAAACCCCTTGACTATTGAAGCGATTGATGGTAGACCCTTAGAACCGCCTCAGGTTATATTTGAAACTATACCATTGTCTATGACTATTGGGGCACTTCACAGAGAAGAGCAGCAGTTTCAACTGATTAATTCCCCGCACCATGCGGTGATATTGGGATTTCCGTGGTTACAGTTACATAACCCACAATTCGATTGGAAAAAGTGTGAAATTGCTGCTTGGTCCCAGTTTTGTATGGACAAGTGCGTCATCCAGCCTATTAAGGTCATGTGCACCTCCTCTGCTATGCCAGATGTGTACCAACAGTTTGGCGATGTTTTTAGCAAAGGAGAGGCTAGTATGCTACCCCAGCATAGACCTTATGATTGTTGCATTGAATTGCAGCCTGGTGCAGTACCTCCGAAAGGACGCACTTATCCATTATCTTGTGATGAAAATAAGGCTATGGAGGATTACATTTCTGATGCCCTTGCTAGAGGGATCATACGTAAATCTACCTCTCCAGCTGGGGCTGGGTTCTTTTTTGTAAAAAAGAAAAATGGCGAATTAAGACCATGCATTGACTACCGGGGCTTGAATAAACTAATGGCAAAAAACGCATACCCAATACCACTCATCACCGAGCTTTTTGACAGGCTTAAGGGCGCTTCGATATTTACCAAGTTGGACCTACGGGCCGCTTACAATCTGGTTCGCATTCGAGCAGGTGATGAGTGGAAAACTGCCTTTAATACTCGAGCTGGGCACTACGAGTATCTAGTAATGCCTTTTGGGCTGTGTAATGCACCCGCAGTTTTCCAGGAACTGATAAATGATGTTCTGAGAGATATGTTACAGACATGTGTTGTGGTGTACCTCGACGATATACTGATTTACTCCCAAAACATGGCACAGCACATCAAAGATGTATCCGCAGTATTGCTACGACTCCGTGAGAACAAATTATTTTGTAAAATGGAAAAATGTGAGTTTCATAGAACCAGTGTGCCATTCTTGGGGTTCATAATTGGCAATGATGGCATTGCCATGGACAAGTTGTCAGCTGTCCTACAATGGCCAAAACCCAAGGGTCTTAAAGCCATACAGCGTTTCCTGGGTTTCGCTAATTATTATAGGAGGTTTATTAAGAACTTTTCTTCCATTGTCAAACCTCTGTCCGATCTTACGCACAAGGGTGCTAATCCTTCTTGTTGGCCGGTATCTGCTGAGAAAGCCTTTGAGAATTTGAAGCTGGCATTTGCTGCGGCTCCTGTGTTATCCCACCCCAATCCTTTACTTCCATTTACGTTAGAGGTTGATGCCTCAGATATTGGGGTCGGGGCAGTACTTTCGCAGCGACACGAGAAAGGTGGAACTCTCAGACCTTGTGGGTTTTTCTCTAAAAAGTTGACTGTCACTCAAAGCCACTATGAGATAGGTGACAGAGAATTATTGGCCATTATCCTTGCTCTTAAGGAATGGCGTCATTTGCTTGAAGGTACTAAGAATCCTGTCTTAATCCTAACAGATCATAAGAATCTGACCTATCTCTCGGAGGCCAAGAGATTGTCCTCTCGTCAGGCCAGGTGGGCACTGTTCCTGTCTCGATTTAATTTCATTGTATCATATTTGCCAGGGTCAAAAAATATCAGGGCTGATGCACTGTCAAGACAATTTGAGGCCGACAGTGACAGAGTGGAAGCACCAGCTCCTATCATCCAACCTGATAGAATACTGGCTACTATACGCACGAGTATCACTTCTCCTCTAGGGGAGGAGATCCTGGCCTCTCAGGGGTCCGCTCCCCATGAAACCCCAGTGGGCAAATGTTTTGTCGCTGAATCATTTCGTACTAGGCTGCTCGAAACCTACCATTCCTCTAAGGCTGCGGGACATATTGGTAGAGACCAATTGTTATGGTCCCTTTCTCAGTTATTTTGGTGGCCTTCCATGAGAAACGATTGTGCCGAATTTACGAATGCCTGTGCCACCTGCGCCCGCGCTAAGACCCCGAGACATCTCCCTGTGGGCTTGCTTCAACCGGTGCCTAATGGCGAACGCCCCTGGTCTCATGTTTCCATTGATTTTATGGGAGAGTTGCCTATGTCGAAGGGGTACTCCTTTATATTCATGGTGGTGGACAGGTTTTCTAAAATGGCTCATTTCGTGCCCCTCCGTGGTCTTCCTTCAGCGAAGGAATTGGCAATGGTGTTCGCCAGAGAAGTATTCCGGTTGCATGGAGTGCCTAGGGTACTGGTGTCTGACAGGGGGAGCCAGTTTGTGTCTAGATTTTGGAGGGCATTTTGCCAACAGATGGGCATACAGCTGTCCTTCTCCTCTGCCTACCATCCCCAGACCAATGGAGCCGCTGAACGAGCTAATCAGGGCTTGGAACAATTTCTCCGTTGTTTCGTTACTGACCATCATGATAATTGGTCCGACTTGTTGCCTTGGGCAGAGTTCGCCAGGAACTGTGCAGTCAATTCTTCATCTGGGAGCTCTCCGTTTCTGATTAATTATGGGTTCCAGCCCTGTTTGCTTCCAGACTCATTTCAGACGCAACAGATTCCAGCTCTGGATGAGCATATCGAGCAACTCCGTTCCACATGGGCACAAGTTCAGAGGGCACTTGGTCAGTCATTTCAGCGTCATCAGCGCCATGCTAATCGCAGAAGGCTTCCAGCCGTTTCCTTTCAGGTTGGGGATAGAGTATGGCTTTCCTCCAGAAATCTCAAGCTGCAGGTTCCGTCTAATAAGTTGGCTCCTCGGTTTATTGGTCCATACAGAGTTATTCGCAAAATTAACCCTGTCTCCTATGCACTAGACCTACCTGCATCCATGCGTATCCATAATGTGTTCCATGTGTCCCTTCTTAAGCCTCTGGTTTGCAATCGCTATACTACCACACCTGTGGTGCCAGGACCTGTTGAGGTCGAGGGCCAGGAGGAGTACGAGGTTCAGAGCATTATTGATTCCCGTAGGCTTAGAGGAAGGGTACAGTACCTGGTACATTGGAAAGGGTATGGTCCTGAGGATCGGTCATGGGTGGATAGTACGGACCTTCATGCACCTAGGTTAACTAGGGCCTTTCATGCCAATTACCCGCAGAAACCTAAACCCTATTCTAGGAGAGGGGGTCTTTGAAAGGGGGGTACTATCACGGTGCCCGTGATTTGCTGCATTTACTTGTCTGTCACCAGTAGGGGGCTTCTATTGGCTGTCTGCAGATAGCCCGCCTCTTATTGACTATTTAAACCTGGATTGGGCACCCTTTGAGTGCCCTTTCGTGTTGTTTCTGACCTTCTTGCTATCACTATGCTAGTGATAGTTGGGCCTCTGTTCCAGTGTTCCTGAGTTCCTGATCTCATGTGTTCCTGAGTTCCTGATCTCTACTGTTCCAGTGTTTCCTGCATGCTGAAGTACTTCCAGTCCTGGTTCCGGCCTAGTCTCTGGTGTTGCAGTTCCTGCTGAACTTCTCTGCTGTTTTCTGACCTGACTGATCGTTGCTGGTTCCTGTCATCTCATCACCTGTCTTCAGTATCCTGGCGACCTTCTGCCTGGTCGCGTTGGTGACATTGCTACAATTCCGTGTTGGTCCCAGCGTGCGGACGCTGGTTTGCTCCCAAGCCTTGCGGCTATACAAACTCGCTTGTTACACCAGTGTGCGGTCACTGGTTTGCTCCAAAGCCTATCAGCTATACAAATCTGTGTTGGTCCCAGCGTGCGGACGCTGGTTTGCTCCTAAGCCTTGCGGCTATACAAACTCACTTGTTACACCAGTGTGCGGTCACTGGTTTGCTCCAAAGCCTTTCAGCTATACAAATCTGTGTTGGTCCCAGCGTGCGGACGCTGGTTTGCTCCTAAGCCTTGCGGCTATACAAACTCACTTGTTACACCAGTGTGCGGTCACTGGTTTGCTCCAAAGCCTTTCAGCTATACAAATCTGTGTTGGTCCCAGCGTGCGGACGCTGGTTTGCTCCTAAGCCTTGCGGCTATACAAACTCGCTTGTTACACCAGTGTGCGGTCACTGGTTTGCTCCAAAGCCTATCAGCTATACTAATCTGTGTTGGTCCCAGCGTGCGGACGCTGGTTTGCTCCTAAGCCTTGCGGCTATACTACTCGCTTGTTACTCCAGTGTTCGGTCACTGGTTTGCTCGCTAAGCCTAACGGCTATACTATTCAGTGTTGTTTCCAGCGTGCGGACGCTGGTTTGCTCCAAAGCCTTGCTGCTTAACGATTCTGCTAATTTGCCAGTTCCATCTGACTGCTGCTATTATCTCTGGGCTGCCCTGCCCGGTATTGGTAAGGCCGGTAGAACCTTTTACCACATTCCATCTGAGGTTGCCTTACCCGGTATTGGCAGGGCCGGTAGAGCCTACATTGTGTATCTATTGAGGCTGCCTTGCCCGGTAATTTGGTAAGGCCGGTAAAACCGTTATGCTATTCCATCTGCAGGTTGCCTTACCCGGTATTGGCAAGGCCGGTAGAGCCTAAGACTGTCCTGTCCGGTATATTGACAGGACCGGTAGAGTCTGCCTTCTGTCTGTGCTATATTCTGTATATATATATATGTATGTTATTGCCATCCTAAGTTATCATTTATTATTTCAATAAAATTGATTTTTTTTTTTTACCTAAAACTTGTGTCTGAGAGTCATAATAAACCGTGACACTATGTGAGCCTCGTCAGTGTGGTGCAGCCGAATCCCTCTAGGCACATGGAAACAAGGGCCCATGCCTGGGATGCCCTTAAACTTAGGGAGACAAAAAGAGTTGTGAGGAGCACACATCAAGCACAACCTTGAGAGGCTACCATGCCTTTGAACAAGACACTTAACCTTGTTCGTGCTTGATGTGTCCTCCTCACAACTCTTTTTGTCTACAAATCAATGCCTCTTCATGGCTTGGGCCTCTAACAAAAAATCTAACAATCCTCTACAAAATACTCTATCAAGTCAAGTATCAGTCCACCCCAGTGGCATCTTATGTCAGGGGGTTCCTGTCTCTATCACTTTACATACAAATTTCTTATTTTATTTTTTTATTTTTTATTAACTGTCCCCCCAATACCAGTTAAGAACCCCCCCCCCAAAAAAAACAAATTCCCTGTTCAACTGATTAATTCTCCACACTCCACCCACCAACACAGGCACCCTCCTCAGACCCCTTTTATACCATGTCTTAAGGGTTTTTTATTTGTATTTAGGACTTATTTTGTATTAACTTCCCCCCAGTCCCAGTAAACAAACCCCCACAAAAAATATTCCCTGTTGAAATGATTCTTTCCCCACACCCCACCAACACAGGCACCCTCATGCCCCTTTTATACTATGCCTTTGGGAAATAAAAAAAATATTTGCTATGTGTTGTGTGTAAATTGAATGTTCCAATTGATTTCAATGGAATGAGCTAGGCGGGAAATTATTCTCAAAGTGGGAAGTGCCATTATTCGCCGATTTCTGTTTGAACCAAAATTTTTTGACCATACCTAAGCAGGAGTTGAAGAGTATCTGACAAGGGTGAAGGTTTCAGAGTCGACGATAATGATTTGAATGATTTTGACAAAGGCACAAGTGTAATAGAGTTCTGAAACCGACTCAAGGCTGATTTGACTGGGACAGCAATAGCTCAAATCTCTCCTTGAAGAATGCAAGCATCGAAATTAAAGGGATACTACAGCCACCAAGCAATTTAAACACTCTACCCAAGAAAAAAACACAGGGGTAAGGTACCAACTATAGGAGAGAGAGTGCTCACTATGACATACCCAGACCAGCAGGCCTAGGTCGGAATACACAGTTGAATAACCTAAGATACAACATAATGGGACCACAGAAAGAAATAGGTTACCAAACCACAACTTACCCAACAGTTGGAATCGATCTATAGGAAAGAGCCAGCCAAGGCAGTCAAAGTCTAAACAGTAGGGTTTCACTTAACAAATATATCCAAGGAGAATAATACCTGTACCTGGGTCAGTAATATAACGGAGATAATAGGGAATACAGTGAGCATAAAAATGCAGGCCCAGAGACCTGTGTAGACCTTGCCTTGAGGAGTGAAAGGAGTCGAGCAAAAGGAAGCCAAAGTCAGGACAAGCCAAGGTTACCAGGAGCATAAGGAGAATAGGAGATAAGCTAATCCATAGTCAGTAAATTAAACCAAGGAGTAAACAACCAGGAGGACAATCCAAAAACACAAGCCAAGGTCAAGATACTAGCACAAATCAGGTAAATAACAATCAAACTCGAATAATTGGGCCCAGAGTCCTTAGGGATGCAGGCTTAAAAGGTAGTCTAAAACAATGAAAATGGAGAGGATGGGTCACAGCAAAGAATAATTAAAGACAAGAGAGTTAAATAAGAAAAAAGGCACAAGGGAGTAGTACCAGATCCTACCACATGTCAGCAAACAGGTCTAACTGTCATGATTCTCCAAGTTTTGCTGTCCTTTTTTACCAGGTATTCTGGTTCTCCTACCTTTTTCTTGTTTCCTTGCCTTTTTGTAGTGACGTCCTTGTTTGGGCCTATATCAAGCACTGACATTCTTGTGTCTGTACACGATCAAAGCGTTCCTCATATCGAGTCTTTGAGTTATATTGTTCCAAGTATTTT
Organism: Rhinophrynus dorsalis; assembly: GCA_037306005.1. Classification (NCBI taxonomy): domain Eukaryota; kingdom Metazoa; phylum Chordata; class Amphibia; order Anura; family Rhinophrynidae; genus Rhinophrynus; species Rhinophrynus dorsalis. Next base: position 183,425,189 of record CM074722.1, read on the forward strand.
CAGTGTTTGACACGTCTTTCCTCAACTAAGTCACCTGATTCTGCTTCAACTTCCTGTGTTGGTTTTGACCTCAGCCTGTCATACGACTATTGTTCTGCCTGCTGATTTTGTACCGTGCTGCTCGATTGGTCTGGACCCTGGCTTGTTCAACTACTCTGTCTCTTCCTAGCTACCATGTTTGCCTACCTGTTGCTGACTTGGATTGTTGACTACTCTCCTTTGAATTTCGAGGAGTTTGCTGTGCCCAATGTGTGTCGTGTTCAATGTTGTCTACCGTACAGTTGCGTTCCATGCTATAGACCATTCGCACGGTAGCTTTGCGACCCTCAGTTCTGTTGTTCCAGTTTACGACAGAAGCAACTATACTACTGGTAGGTTAACTAAGCTGATTCCTGACCTGGTGAATAGTTGTCTGTGTCCTAGGTGGTTATCCTGCTATCATGCTTTGCGACCTGCACCTCTACACAGCTTCGGCCACAGCAAGACCTCCTTGGAACAACCACCGACTGCCAGCAATGCTCTCAAGCCTGCAAACTCTAGCTCCTATCTCACTGGGGCCCACCGTGTAAGTTTTTGTCTGTTGTCTTCTATTGTTGTGTGTTATAGCCACATCAAATCAGCAGTCTGTTCCTTCTTTGTGGGGTTTTTCCTCCACAAGGTGTTCTCAGGCAACTTACATTGGGCACTCTCATCAGATTGTTACACTAACCCTGACAGCCCCAAGGTAAAAAATATATTTGACCTACTGGTCTAGTGCAGCGGTCATGTTTTGGGGACAACTGGCCACTGGCCTTTGGCAAATGCCACAGTGTCATTGCAGCATTTGTGACTGCTGTTCTGGCTGCTGCTGCTAAGTTGTTTAAGCAGCAGGATTATTAGGCAGTTCCAAGGGAATGGGATCAACAGCAATGATAAGGGTGATGATGATCATGGTTCCACTTGCTACTAGTTCCAGTGATGGGCCTGTGATGAGTCAGTAGCAGAACCACAACTAGCCCCCACCACTTCAGGTATATGTGGAGAAAAGAAGTTGGTCAATAATGCTTCTCCTCCTGCATTTCCTCCAAAATCATGGGTGTATTGGAATACTAATTTTTTCCTTGACACTACAGCAGGAAGGAACTGTGCCTTTCATTAGCAACTGCAATGAGCACAGTGTGTGTGTAGGAAAAAGGGGAAGGACTGGGAACAACGGACACATTTTTCCTCACATCAAACAACTAGCACAACTGAAATCAAACACCTTGATGTCGATTCTATAATCCCACCCCCAGAAACCAAGTACTGCTGCTGTCACAATGCCCCTTGTCCGCTCCACTAAGGACCCATGACAATGTGCAGAATTAATAATGATGATAATAATTCTCAATGCCACTAGCTTAGCATATTTTTCAGGTTCTGCTTGATTTCATGTCTGAGCTTATACTCTGCCACATTGCCATGTGTGGTCAGAGCACCACACAGCGTGCAATGGGTAGACATGAACTGCCACATCCTTGCATCTACAGAATTGCTATTAGCTGGTGGGGAAGATAATGATGACAGAGGTGGATCCCCAGAAGATGTTGCTATATTTTTACATGCCCAGGCCCTGGGGCAAGAAGCTGATGGCGAGCCAGGTGTCTTGCTCACCATTGAACTTTCAGGCTACAGTGGAATTCTCTATTATTCTTCTTCTTTGCTTTCTGACTCCACTCTTGGTGCCCTTAGGAAGAGACAGCGGGTACAGCAACAGAGGCTCCTTATTTATGTTGTGGGGGTTTTGTTTTTAAGCAGAACTTTCAGATAATAGCCAGTCACCATGCATTCATTAAATGCATGGTGACTAGCTGGAAAATATATGTCTTACCAAAAAAAAGTATTTGTGTCTAAAGGAATCCGTCCTGTTTCAGGACTGATGGGCAGGTTAGTGTGGTCAGTCCCTTCCGGTGACCATGTGGTGCAAAGCAGTCTACTCTATAGAGACTGGGACTGACGGCGCATGTGCACAGACAAGATGTCTGAGCTCTAGCCTCAGTTCTGGTCTCCAAACGGGACGGATTCCTTTAGAAACAAGTTTTTTGTTTTGTAAGACATACATTTTCAAGCTAGTCGCCATGCATTTAATGAATGCATGGCGACTTGCTATTATCTGAAACTTCCACTTTAACATGCTTCACATAAATGTCATGGTGTCTGTATTTCATGTGTGTTATCAGGGTGGTGGTACCAAGCTGCATTCCCTCCTTTCCCCTTTTCATTGACTTATCACATATAGTGCACAGTGCTGTCGCTGATGACTACACTTTGCCTGCCCCAAGAGAAAAATAGTCCCACACCCATGAACTCAGGGGTGATGAGAGAGGTGAAGAAGAAATGTCTTTTTCTTTTTCTCCACAATCCCCTTCACAGGCTTGAACAGAGGATGATGATGCTGCTGCCTCAGAATTAACACTAGACCTAGGACTAGGATTATTGCTGGAATGTGGAACATGTCCGTATTATGTATCACTACTGCTGGACCACATTTCCACTGTGACCATGGTGACCATGGTGGTGTATGCCACACTAGCCTGCTCATCATTAGCCTTCTGCCCTTGAACTCAGAAGCAACAGCAGGAATTATAGCAGCAACAAACTCCGCAATGTCATAGCTAGTAATGGTGGTGATGCCGATTTTCATATTGGTCTCTAATTCCTTCTTGATTTCAGCTAAAAGCCCTTATTGTCTCTTCCACCCCAGCTGCTACATGATCACCCTCATAACCACCACCACCAGTCCCCCCTTGCCCTCCTTTATTTTCTCAAGGTGTCTTTTTTATTTTTATTTACTTTTTTAAAACAGAATTCAGGAATCAAAATCCTGTTCTGAGTGACAATGTAATAATGGCAACCACAATTTTCTTCTGATGAAGCAAATAAGTGATCATAAGAAAATCTCAGTTTTAATGGAATCGAGGCCTCTGTTAGAAAGTTATTTATTGTTTTGCTAGTTTGTAAATATTTAATTGAACCCTGAAAGTCACAAAATAAATGGTAATATTTAAATGTGATATACCAGTAGAGTTTTTTTTTATTCTGAAGTTTGTCTCTATAAAACAAGACTTTTCTATTTTGAGGCACAGTTGGCTACATTTGCACCTAAACAGTACACCCTCTGTATTTTTAACTTGTCTTAATTAACTTTTACGTTTTAACATGCTTTTTGAATTTACGTATGTCTCCTATTATCTTGTACAGACAATTTACTTTGTATGAAGTCTCTCGTTTGGGGCTGAGCAAGGATTCCTGTTCCTCTCCAGGCCTTTGCTGAGTGAGTATTCTTTGAAATCTTGAGATTATACACTAGCCTGACCTTCCCTCTATGATAAAGCCCTGAAGGATGACCATTTGAAGTAACCTTTTTCCATTTTGAGAATATTTTAAAACTAAAGCTTGTATATTTGCTACCTTTATTTGTCTTTGAAATTCTATTTCCAATTATATTCTTGCCTATCTGCAATGAGACTAGACACAGCAGTAATGAAATTCATTTTATAATATCCTAAATTGAATTTCTGGATTGATCTGGTTTAAGAAAGTAATGTTAGCTGATAATCTTTTTCAGCAAAGTAAAACTTTTACTAAAATTAACCCTTTTGAGTGCCTGAATGTCATGCAAAGCATTGTGAAGCAATGCATTGTATACCCCTCGAACACTCAAAGGTTTAACACAGTTCTGACAGATGTAGGCCAACAATTGTCATCATATACAGGGGTACCAGGATTACAACCTGAATCTTCTGGATTTGGATGCAGAAGCTCTACTCACACAGCTGTCATGGATTCTCCATAGCGCCTGTTGTCAGTGTAATGTTATCCTGTAGTTTGGCATCTTCCAGAACCAACTGACTCTAAAGTAACATCCTTTATTATCCAGCCCTGTGCTATTCATCTTGGCAGCTTATTGTGCTTACTCTGGTGATCTAGCTTTCCTTGCACTGAGCTCCTTTTTCTCTTCTGTATTCTGAACCCACTTTGATGCTGACTGCTATGGTTTTCTGCTTTAAAGGGATAGTGATACTTCGTTTTAACTTTATTTTATTTTGTAGGCATTAAAAAAACATGAAGAATGATATAAGTCTTATCTCTCAAACCTTTATGGTTTATGAGATATTCACAAGCAAAATTTCCCCCTCCCGCCCCTTTTACCTACTGTAAACAATCTCTTCTCAGATGTGGAATACAGTCCATAGACTGTACAGATAACAGAAGGGGACACTCTTATTCCTATGAGAACAATGAAATCCCTGCCCCCCTTGACAGGTTTTTCAGCTTTTTCCCTTATCTTAATTGAAGATTGTCCCTCTCTGCAATCTACCTGGGCACCTCCCTTCTGATCTGGCTGAAAAGTGTTACACTAGGTAAAAGGGGTGGGAGTGGGACACTTTGCTTGTGAATATCTCTTAAACCATAAAGGTTTGAGAGATAAGACTTATATAATTCTTCATGTTTTTTTAATGCCTACAAAATAAAATAAAGTTAAAACGAAGTATTACTATCCCTTTAAGGTAAAAAAAACCTGCTCTGTTTGGCCCTACTTACTCTGTGCTTATTGTTACAAATATTGGTCAGTCTGATCCCTTAGACCCTGATCCCTTAATTTCTACTTATTGTTTATACAACCCCCACTTTGGTTGCATGTAGACCCTTCCTCCATGTGACTGCTACTTCTCTTTTTTTTGGTTACAAATCCTTTTCAGCCTGACTGAGTGAATAGTTCTTCAAATAGTCTACAGCTACTAGGGTTCTTTCCCTGAAGCAGAATCCTTGACAAGGAATATATTTATCAAATGGTGGATAAAGCAGTGTATGTTACTAACCACTGTTATTAGAGGATAGTAAAATTCTCTATTAGCAGTGATCATCATAGATAATGAAAGAAATGGTCAGGTATTTATTAATGATTGAGTATATTTTATAGTCTAGACCAGGGGTGTACAGGTCCAGTCCTCAAGGGCCACCAACAGGTCAGGATATAAGGATTTCCCTGATTAAGCACAGGTGAGTCAATCAGTGGCTCATTCATTTGGACTGACACACCTAGACTATGCAGGAGCCCATACTTTTTGAAAGAAAATCCTTCTTGCTGCCAAATAATGAGTATGTATATGCATATGTTCTACCATATAGACTTAGAGAAGAATTTCTGTGTATTTTAATTATTAGAACAACGAACTATTGAGTAATTTTTTCTAGTTTTTCATCTTCTCAGTTTACTAATATGGTACCAGACTTTTTCAGTACAGGTGAAGCTTCCACTGTAGCATTTACAGAACTGTTATTTCACTTCATAGTGCTAGTAGAAACACTTTAAATATAACCATATTTAGTTGTTCACCTGTCAAAATTAGTATAACTCTGATACCTTAAATAGAAGGACTAACCACTGTGATATTTGCAGATATTTTCATCACCTGTAAACCAGTCTGCTTGACTGTGATCCTAAACTGGCTCATGAATATTTTAACGTGAATAGGAATAATTCTAGAACAAATCATCTGCACTATAAGTGTTATTAATAGGGTGTTAAACTTTTTAATTCTACAAAGGTCTCCAAACCCTCTAGTATTTTTTTTATTAAAAGCCCCATGGGAATGTATTTGTTGTCCCAAAAGAGATCAAGTTCTTCATAGTTCTTCACCCTCAATGACTCAATTAACAGGATTAAATGAATATGGACAGCCATTTATGATTCTTGAATTCTCTTAATCTAACCCTATTTCAGTGTACTATGGTAGAAATGCTTTCTAGATTCCTTTCTAGTAGAAAATATCTACAGAGCAGCTATTGGCTGCAGCAGCAGATATTTTCTGAAAGTCAAATTTACAGTCATATTCTGGCCAGAATCTGTTGGTTAAATGTGTTTGTTAAAATTAAAAATCATTGCTGCATATATTTTCATGTTGTTGATGTTTATAGTAAAACATCAATTATAGTGACATTTTTATATAAAAGCCACACATATACATAAATACTTCGGCAGAACCTGCACTTTTAGAAGATGCCAACAGCTTGTTAGTGCAACCTATAATGGTAGAGAACATGGGGACTTGGGTGAGTGAACAGAACGTGAGTGTAGGCACTTATGAACACAAGGATGACAGATTGGACCACATTTTGAAACCAAGCGTTTTTCCCTATTGTGGCAACAAAAGGATACATTGAAAAGGTTATGATGTCAGAATGTGATGTCAGTTATAACCATTTTCAGTGCTGTTTTTTTAATTACTCCAGAGTTTGCTATGTTTGCTATTCCATCATTCAGGATACGTTATAGCTCTAATGTAATGACTACAGTTGTAAAAAAGGATACAAAACAGCCTTTTTGTACCTGTTTTGCAGGCTAATTACCTATTAGAGCTAAATGGAATATAGGTCTTAATTAGCTATGTGCTAATAAGACAAAATTGGAGCAATTACAGTACAGAACAGCTGCACAAATAGTCATAAAATTAACCCATTTGATGGTAGAGGGAGGTTCCTATTTAATTTCAAAACATTATATTGAAAACGCTTTAGCATCTGTTTATTTGTTACAGATGGTGCATAGCTTTTGCTTCATAATTACATAGAAACATATATTTTGAAGGCAGATACTCTAAATGGCTCGTCCATCCTACCCTTTTCCTTATCTAATTAAAATACAGCATTGTATATCTTTCTCAGAATAGCCATATCTATCCTAGTCATTTCTTAATTCCCTTACAATAGTAGTTCCTGCTCCCTACCATATTATCTGGGAGGCTGTGCTTTGCATCTATCACTCTATAAAGTAGTACTTGCACACATTACTTTCCACCCTCTTACTTTTGAGAGTGTCTTCTTATTCTAGTTTTCCACTTTTTCTGAAAAATGCTTCCCTCTTGGGCTATATTAAATCCCTTTATATATTTACAGGTTTCAATCATATCACCCCTCACCATCCTCAGTTGCAAGCTGTACATTTTACATTATTTGAATATTAGTTGTAGAGCCCATTACAAGGTCCACAGTGCCACTGCCAGCCGGTTGCTGGGCAGTCATGCACAGTAGAGACTGCCCACGCCATGGCTGATACAGTGCCAGCCAGTCGCGGTGCAGTCATGCTCAGTAGACACTGCCCGCTCCGTGGCTGATACAGAGCTGGATGCTCCTTCAGAGCTCCCTGCTCTGTATCAGCCTTGTCACTGGCAGTCTCTACTGCGCAAGACTGCGTCGTTACACACGTTTTAGAAAATTATTATATAGGATATCCTGTCAACCTTTTTTCACTAAAACCCTGCACCATTGTAGTGGCTCTTCATGAACTGCATCCAATTTATTAATCCCTCTGTAGATATAGTTTCCAGAACTGTACACAATGTTTCAGGGGCTTGATTCTATATCAGTTTGATATTGGATTACTTGTGCTTTAACCAACAACCATGAGTTAAAAATGCGCAGCGGTCATTAGATTAGCTCCCACAGAAATCAATGGCCCAATAAATCCAACTGACATTCTTTTGTATGTAGCATCTGTTATTTTCCGAGGATAATTCTGTACCTACAAAACCCAGATGAGTCCCCAACAAAACCACTGCCAAAAAATAGAATAGCAGTAGAAAAACAGTGCCCCATTTCAATTCATCCAAATGACAATGGTCATCACAAACAAATAAAAAGAATGAAGACCCCTAACCCTCTACCCTACCAAACACTCCCAGAACTAAAAATATTACAAAAAAAAAAATTCTGCAAAGCAATGTGTTCCATACCCCTCTGGAACTCAAAAGGTTAACATCCCCCCACTAAACCTAACACTAATCTTGGACCTGTTCCCTGTCCTTGATACCCTGGTCCTCTGCTGCATCTTCCTCAAAATCAAAATCAGAAAATAAAAAAATCCTATTAACACCCTCCTGATCACTTCCAGCACTAAGAGGAGAAAAATAACTGCCCCTGTCACTAGACCAAACACCAACATTAATTTAGGCCCCTTTCCCACTCCTCATGTGTTACACCTGTGCAGCACTTACCCTGATGTTGGAGGTACAATGTGTCCTCAGTGCCCCTGGTGCTCTTCTGCATCTTCCTCAAAATCAGTATCAGAAATACTGACATCTTGCTGGAGGGGCCACTCATAAAAGCAATATCCCCGCTCCATCTAGCCAATTATTGAAAGGGTGACATTATAGGCACCCATAACCCCTCCATCTAGATGCTGATTAGCTGGGAGGTAAGATTACTCTATGGTAAATTTTGTGCCCTGCTTAACCCCACCTCCCAGCCAATGGGAGTATGGGAAAGAATTTGAACAGGGATTGGCCATATAAAAGCTAATCCCTGTTCATTTTTCCCACTCTGGCTCAGGCAAGGGCCCAAGCAGGATTAAGGGGAAGGGGAACTTTGTCATTATTAGAAGTGAAGGTGGTGATTATGGTAGCGGGGTAATTGGATTTCTTTATTTCTGATTCTGGTATTGAGGAAGATGCAGTAGAGGACCTCTGACATCAAGGTAAGTGGTGCATATGTGTGACACAAGAGGAGGGTGAATCCTACCTAAAGTAGTGTTAGTGCCAGTGAAGGGGGGAGTACTACTGGTAGTTTTAGGTGGGGCACTTTTAGTGTTATGTTGGTAGTGTTTGGGAGGTTAGGGGAGGATGACTTTGAAACTAGCACACAGTCATCAGTTGACACTGTGTCAGATATGGAGCACTAGCTAGTTTCCATTGATGTTCTTTAGCGTGAGTTGTGAGAACAGAAATCTGTGATAAGCATTAGGCCACAAGTTGGATTTGTGCTGCCTACGCCATTTGTTGATACAGTTGGGTAACTAACAGAATACTCAGGAAACTGAGTATGTTTTAGGATCGCTATTTGTTTTGGCTCTAAAGGTTGTTTTAATGGCACTAACTAGTGTTGAGCGAGCACCCCGATGCTCGGGTGCTCGGGTGCTCTGACCGAGCACCCCCTGAGGCTCGAGTGCTCGGCCGAGCACCCGAGCCCCATTGAATGCAATGGGGCGACACGAACATTATACCAGGCACCCCCTGCTCTGATGAGGGGAGGGTGCCTGGTCAATGCCCCCCTTCATCTCCGCTATGCCCCCTTCATCTCCAAATGCCCCCTTCATCTCCGCAATGTCCCCCTTCATCTCCGCTATGCCCCCTTCATCTCCGCTATGCCCCTCTTCAACAATGTCCCCCTTCATCTCCGCTATGCCCCTCTTCAACAATGTCCCCCTTCATCTCCGCTATGCCCCTCTTCCACAATGTGCCCCTTCATCTCCGCTATGCCCCTCTTCCACAATGTCCCCCTTCATCTCCTCTATGGCATAGAGGAGATGAAGGGGGACATTGTGGAAGAGGGGCATAGCGGAGATGAAGGGGCACGTTGTGGAAGAGGGGCATAGCGGAGATGAAGGGGGACATTGTGGAAGACGGGCATAGCGGAGATGAAGGGGGACATTGTGGAAGAGGGGCATAGAGTCTATGCCCCTCTTCCACAATGTCCCCCTTCATCTCCGCAATGCCCCCTTCATCTCCGCAATGCCCCCGTACCTCCAGTCCCTGGTGGTCCAGCGGAGCGTCTTCGGATCTGTGCCTCTTCCGGCACAGATCCCCGCCACCCGAACATGGCGGGAGAGCACATGGCGGTACTCGACGAGTACCGCCATGTGCCGAGCAGAGCGATGCTCGAGCCGATCCGAGCATCGGCCGAGCACGCTCGCTCAACACTAGCACTAACATAATCAAGCCCCAGGTAAGAACTTATAAATGATCTAAAGATTAGCAGTACTCCTTTTTTCCTGCTGCTAATGTCTTATTTACAACCTAGTATCCGATTTAGCTTTTCTACCACTTCATGGCATTGCTTGTATACCTTGAGATCACCTGAAATATTAACTTCCAAGTCCTTTATTTTAATGTTTTCATCAGCAAAGTACATTACGCCTGTAGTCCACCTCCTGGGTTTGTGTATCACAAATGCATTAACTTGTAGTATTAAAATTTTAATTCTGTACTCTTGTCTATTCCTCACATTTTTATTACTCCTTATACATTTGGTTTATCCCTCCTGGAGAAGCAACCATGCACACATTACTTACCACTAGTAATTTCACTAAGAAAGATATTGAACAGAATAGGCCCTAGCACCGATCTCTATGGTATTCTACTAGTAATCTGTACTTCATCTGAATTAATGTCATTCACATGACACACACTGTCATATAAAGCAGCTCCCTAAAATATCTGTGACAGCATTAAAGGCTTTACTAAAGACCAAATAATGTACAGATGTTGCTACACCCTTATCTTTCACTTGTATAATTTTGTCGAAAAATTTTATAACATTTGTTATCAAGATCTTGCTGTCATAATTGCTGCAATTTTCTTTTTATATGCATATGGCAATGTATTTTTTATTGTTTCTATTTATTTCAGTTATTTAAATAAATACCAATGACACTATGGACCGAATGCTAGAAATGTGCACAATTGCTATTTACAGTGTACATTTGATGGAAAAGTAATTAGTCCCAAAATGTTACTTAATTGTAAATGTTTTTTTCAGAATTAATTTTCGTGTGGATGCTTTTCAGAAAGTGAGTGGACAAATGATTGGGCCTAATTCAGTAAAGCAATTAGCACACTTTTGCATACACATGGATAATTTAGGCACATTTACTAACTTCTCAACTAACTTAGGAACATTCTCTAACTTTGCCGTTATTTTAGGAGCCTCTGTTATGCAGCATCAATGAATTAGTACATTTCTTGCATTAAACAAAGTAATTGCAAATAAAGCATACATTTATGGCTTTCAAAAAAATGTGAATGCTCTACTTTCTTGCATTCTACCCTATGGCACTATGGGGCAATTCAGCTGCTCCACAGGGGAGAGATTAAAATTCCCCAAATTCCCATTGATTCAAATGTGGCTTTTAACCCCTTAAATGCTGAAGCTGTCTCTAACACATTGCGAAGCAAGGAGCTGCAGACCTTTCTAGAGTTTAGGGGGTTAAAATTACCTCTCTAGTATTCATGGGGTTAAAAGCACAATTTAATCCAACTGAAATTTGTACTTATAACCTTTTATGCAGATAGTTTGCCTCAGAATTGCTTTTAGTACATCAGCTTCACTATGCCGCTGCACTTAATGGCCTCGATTCAATTGTCTCCAATGTAAAAAAAAAAAAAACAGTAAATGGCAGTTTTTTAAGCACTGTAAGCCATTCAATTAGCCTTCTTAAACAATACAGCTAACAGAAGTTTTAAAATCACAAAGGACGATTATATTTCGCCCATTGAGACCAATGGAACAGCTATACCCGGGGGCCATTCAATCCTGTGCAGTAGTGCCAATGTATGTAAAATTGATAAATTTAAGGGGTGAAAATCTGCACCCGGTTTTCTGGCCATACGGCACACAAAGGACCATAAAATCCACAGTTGCACAAAACAAAGCTCACACAACACCCAATAGTAATATTAACCCCTGCAAAGCCAAACACATGGAAAATGGAAAAACAACCAACAAAAACCTATCAACACCCCTAGGACAAGGGCTTGACAAAGCTACACAACACAATCAGTCACACCATACCCTGGAACAACAGGAGTTAACACACAACAACACATATGTGCAGATAACACAAGAGACACACCTGTCAATCCCAAAGCAACCCAAGCTCACCTGTGCAACATTACCAGCCAACATAGACCCAATGTGCAGTTGACAACTTCACACATGCACCTGACAGGTAGACAGAAACCACAACAAATCAGATAAACAAAAACAGCCACAAAACACTTGAATAACATACACCTTCCCATTGGTCACATGACAGTGCCTGGACAACACTCAATCACTGTCTTAAGAGGACATCTCACCATCCTCAGATGTGGCGTCTTTACAGTGAGACCACTCAGAGATAGGCAGAGAGAGAGATTACAACCAGTATATTTGCATATCTATTCCTGAGAAGACATCGGAGACGTGCAAGGACTAGGTATCACCATCAACCCCCAAGCACACATGCTGAACAGCCTTCATATGATGCAATCACTGACACATCTGCTAGACATCCAGACAGAAGCCCACCTCCACCTGGAGGACCACATCAGCAGCAGCACCTCAGATGCCTCAACTAGAACAACCACAGCTCCCACAGCTGACACAGGGATCTGTGGAGCAGCACAGGGATGGCAGAGGAATTTACAGACCCAGGATATGCTGCACAAGTGTCACGCTCCTCAGAATGATGCACACTGAAGTCAGAGATTGCTACAGGTTGGTGTTACACAGCATCATCGACCTATGTGAGGTGATCAAAGATTACTTTGACTCCATATACAGCACCATCCATGCCCTATCTGACTTGCAGAAGCTGACGTGTGCCATACATTTTATGGCAAGTGGATACCTCCAGTCCACAGAAGGCTATACATCTGGCATGTCCCAGTCAACATGTTCAATGCCACAAGTGTTGACAGCCCTCAAGAAGAAGACCAGAAGGCAAATCCATTTCCCCTCCACCGTCATGGAGTGGACACGTGTAAAATAGGATTTCTACACAAGGGAAGGCATGCCCAGGGTCATGGGTGCCATAGACTGCACACATGTATCCTTAAGAGCTCCAATGCATGAGGGACATCTCTTCATCAACAGGAAGAATTTCAAGTCTATCAACATACAGATGGTGTGTTATGCTGACATGATTATAACCCATGTTTGTGCCTCCTATCCCGGAAGCTGTCACGGTACACACAGCCTCAAGTACTTTTCAGTCCACAGAGACTTTAAGAATGGAACCTATACAGGGAGATGGCTTGTGTGTGAGTCAACTGTCCAAACATCATACCACATACACAGGTGAGCTCACACAACTAATGTAAGCACAGCTTAGCATGGTCATGAATCAAGTAGTACGTACTCACACAACATCATCCACATAACATTCAGTCTCTGTCTCTGGATGTCACACTCTTACCACAGGTGATGCTGCTATGGGTGTAAACCATGGATCCTCACACCACTACCAATCCACAAACACCTGCACAATAACGCTACAGTGAGGCTCATGTCTGAACAATAAATGCATTTGAGAGCAACTTTGGCTCCAGTGCCTGTATCATAGGGAAAGCTCTACAATATGCACCAGGCAAGACAACAAACATCTTCTGAATGTGTGCCATACTGCACAACATAGCTATTGACACACATCTGATGGACGAGTTTGAGCCACTTCCTATTGTGGAGGTACCTGTTCCACTTCCTCAGGATGAGGAGACCCTGAGAGGGTAAAAGATACAATACAGGCTCTTTAGGGACCAATTCACTTGTGAGAACCAAACACAATGCATGTATGTCCATGATATAGCTTTGGGAATGTGTGCAAATACACTCACACAACACATAATGATCTGTTTCACTCCACAGGATGACTGACATATACAGCCCTGATATTGTCTGTTACAACATCACAACCACATAGCTGCTACAGTATTGAAGCCATGCAGCATCTATTCAATGGATGTGTTATATAGATGATGTGAATTCATCTGGCATCTGCCATTCCTTAGGCACTGATGGCTTTGCCACTTTAAGGGTATCATCCATCATCGTGCAAACAAAGTTGAACTGACAGCAAACAACATATATTCAGTTGAACATAGCCATATCAACCATAGAACCCTTGGAGCCATAGATGGATATCCAATGTAATGACATACAATACACTGTATACCACTCTGGCATTCCAGGTGTTAAAGGGGTATTGAAGTTATCATGAGAACAATAGTTGAACAATGACATTGACACGCCAACACCCTCTGATTCATGAGACTTGGATCATATACTAGATGATGTATTGCTTAGTTAGCATCCTCTTCTTCCTAACATAATGGATTCCAGAGGAGTAGACAACCCATTGCAAAGCAATGGGTTGTCTACTCTTCCAGAATGTAAAAGGTTAATGAGATAATGATGGTTCATCTTTTTGCATGACATATAGGTAGATGGTGCAGTTTCAAATCCTATCAGACATCCCCCTTTTCCATGATGGATCATACCATGGATGCCTGTGGGAAGGGTTAAGTGACCCTGGTGAAATGTTGACTCTATGTCCATCAAGCTCACCCCTTGCCGTTCACTAGTAATGGTGTTTATTCATTGTGAAACTTGACGTTAACAACCACTGCAAAACGTTTGCATATTCAAATAATGCTCATGTATTTGTGTATGAGTTGGCTATGATCTAAGAGAAAAACCTGTACAACAATACTGCTCCTCTTCAGAGTACAAAGCCTTTTGGAGAACGTATGAGCAGCTCAGCTTGGTTTTTTCAGTTGGCTGTTTTCATGTGAAATATGCCCTTTGGGTGCTTTTAGAAGTCTTAAATGCATATTGGTGCAATACAAATGTTTATGCTTTATTGTATTGGTAAAGATTTGGATAGGAAAATTGTTATGTATCCGTCATACTTATGAAGGAATGTGCCTAATTTTAGGGGTCTATTAATTAGAAGGGGACAATGAGTTGATTTGTATATGTATTAATGCAAGGAGATGATGTTCTCCTTGCACAGTGTAATGACCTGACTAGTGGCTTCTTCATGTTCCTGTCTTGTAGCCAAACACAACATTGATCTCAATAATTAACCTGAGATTACTAGATGTGTGATGGATTTTCCTTCATCAGAGTGTGAATCCCAGCATATTTTTGTTTTGAAAATCTATCCTGCCAGTGTATAATTTAACCCAAATACATGGATGGCTAACACCTTAATAACCACACCAGTGGATGAAACTAGGTGGATTGTGACTTATGTCATATGCCTCCTCCTTCTACAAACTGTCCTCCTGCTGTGTGCAGGCATGGATGCTGTGTGGGGAAATGACATGGTGTGATTATTAATCTGAGCTATGACAAGAGGGATGCAAGATGATGACACTGACATGTGAATCCTTGAGTGCCTGGATGGTATCCAGTGCATGGGATATCAGCCTGGCAATCAATAATTGATGAGATTAAAAGAATCCTATACATTGAGCATTAAGCAACCTGCAGTAGTTGAACTTTGGTTATCATTTGTATCCTGATGGTTGTGGATGGCAACAAATACCTCCTTGTGCTCTAGCTTGCCAAAACTCGAAACTGACAGTATATCAGTGTGATGCTCTGACTGGAGTGCCCAATGTAAGCTACTTGAGATGTACCTTGCGGAGAAGAAACCCCACAAAAAATAGCAGACTGATTTAATATGTATATTACACAAACAACATAAACAACATAAAGCAATACAATACAACAACATAAATCGGTAGGCCCCAGTTTGAGAGCATTGCTAGCAGTTGGTGGCTGTTCCAAGGAAGTCTTGCTGCGGCCTAAGGTGTATTGAGGTGCAGGCCGCGAAGCCTGATAGTAGGATGACCACCTACGACAACTACTCACCGAACAGGAATCAACTTATTTAACCTACTGGTAGTATAGTCGCCTCTGTCGAAAACTGGAACGGGAGTCGTAGAATTGAAGATCACAAAGCTAGCATCCGACGGGAGATCAAACTGGGGAGAGTCAACAGTGTTGAACTCAACTGGATGGTCGACAACATCAAACACGACAAACTGGGCACAGGGAATCCCTCGAAGTCGAAGGGAGAGTAGTCAACAATCCGAATTAGTAACAGAGGGGCAGAGATGGTACCTAGGATGAGACAGAAGAATAGTCGAAGAAGACAGGGTCACAACCAGTTGAGCAGAATGGTACAAAATGAGCATGCAGAAGAGTAGCTGTATAAACAGGCTGAGGTCAGAACCAACACGAGAAGTCGAAGCTAAATCAGGAGAAAAGAGATGTAGTCAAGGAAAACTGGATCAAAACACTGGAAACACTAGAAGCAATATAACACTAGAACTCGATAACAGTAATGCTTTGATCACTCACCAACACAAGAGTGTCTGAGCTTGATATAGGCCCAAACAAGAGTGTCACCACAACAAGGTGGGGAAACAAGGAAAAAGTAGGAGAGCTAGAATACCTGGTAAAAAGGACAGCAAAACCAGGAGAACATGACAATCAGTTATTTTGAGGTAAATATTGGTGTTTTTGGATGTAGCTGATACTGTAGTGTGATGCGATTGGCTGTGAGTTTGAACTGGTCTTGAGAATTTTTAGCGTCGCTAGATACCGTTGCCTTTTTCCTTTGAAGTTGATGTATCATACATTTATTATTGACTGATTTGAACATAGGGTGCGATGCAGGTTTGGGAGCTACATAAATTTTTTGGGCCTATGCTCATTAACCATTCTGATAGCATACTTATTGAAAGCTATGTAAGTCGGGCATGACTAACAATCGTTGGGCTTTTTTGACTTAATGGCAGTTTACTGTACTTCTTTGAACTGAGGCCAATAAATAAAGAACATAAAAAGCGGCACATTTCTGCTTCATAGGGGAGAAATGAAAAATTATATTGAATGAAATTTGGCTTTTAACTAGGGATGGGCAAAATGTTTAATTTCAAAAGCAAAACAGATGAAAAAAGGACACTTCCTGTCATGCAACAAGTTCCCCAAAAATGTGGCATTTTCTTGCTTTTTTTCCACCATCGACCTGACACTGAAATCAATAATAACCACGAATTTCCGTCTGATGTGGAAAGTTTCCCCTGTATACCTGCTGTGATAGTATAAAGGGTGTGTCAGATTCCCTCATCTTATCATCGTGCTTGTGCGTTTGAAGTCTGGGGACTCTGAGGAGTGTGAAAGGATTAAGGAGATTTAAAAAAAATGTGTTAACTGATAAATGACCAAGTAACAGTCAGAAGTACACAAGTACAACTTACTTAACCTTCAATCCTACATATAAGAAAAGAAGAAGGACAAGCATATAGTAAGGTGTGGTGGTGCTGTGCTACTGCTGTATGGTGCAATTTATCCCTTATTACCAATTGCTGAAGCTAACCGGTCTATTCTCATCTTGTACTATACTGTGGAATATAAGACTGCAGTGATATTGTGGGGCGAGAGAGGGAAAGCTTCTTCTGTGAGTACAGGCAGATAGACAGGCAAAGACGGGGAGAAGGAGTTGCTTGCAGTTGCAGGGAGTGTGCATGTGTTTCCTTTGTAGACAGAGACAGACAGAGACCTAGTTCTGAGCTGTGACTGAGACTGACAGTGGCAGATGTTAGAGACAGACCTGTACATGATAAAGTATTTTTAGAGGGAAAAGACATATCCATTTGCAAATAGTTCTGTTGAGCACTTAACTATAAAAATCAACACTTCTTTGATTATATCTGGCAAACATTCATGGCTCTCTAGTTAAGTCAGAAGTAGTCAGTGGAGTGCATTGATGTGGTAGTAACATGGTAAGCCAAAAACTGACTATGGTCATGGTTGCTGCAGTGTGCACAATAAGTAATGAGGCTCCTCCTCCTCCTGAGGAGGCTGTTTTAAAAGTGGAAAGTAAAAATATACTGTGTAAGATTTCAGTAACCCTAGAACAATATGAAAGTAGTATCTGTGTGTGTGTGTGCAGGCTGACAATGCTGTTGATGATAAATGTTCTTTATGATATTATTCTAGAATATATTCCTGCAGCATCCTCCTCTTTTGTCAGATACGGATAAAGTAGAGAGTAAGAGTTATGATGATATGGCCAAAATGTAGCTGAAAGTAAAAGGCTCAATCTTTTACCAGTAAAAAGGATCATTCTGCCTGTTCATAATCTGTTTGAGAGATTAATGTCCCAACTAGTAGAGGAAACAACTAGAAAAGAGGTCTTGCTTGACCTAGTGCTCTCAAACAATTCTGACATGGTAAACAATGTACAAGTAAGGAAACATTTGAGCAGCAGTGACCACAATATGATATCCTTTGAAATTTGTTATGAGAAACCCAAAAGCAAGGGTTTAACCAAAACATTAAATTTTAAAAAGGCTAACATTACAAAGCTAAGAGCAGTATTAAAGGATATTCAATGGGATGTAAGTTTCAAAGATAAAAATGCACAAGAATCATGGAATCTGTTTAAAATGCTCTTAGACAAGTATACAAGTCAATATATACCATTGGGGAATAAGCACAAAAGGAGTAAAGAGAAATCAATGTGACTTAATAATGAGGTTTGCAGGGAAATGAGAATTAAAAAACAGGCTTTTAAAGTGTTTAAGTCAAATGGGTCAGATGCATCATTTAAAAATATAAAGAATGTAATAAAATCTACAAGCAAGCAATTAAGCTAGCTAAAATTGAAAATTAGAGAAATATTGCAAATGAGAGCAAGGAAAACTGTAAACAATTCTACAAGTATAATATTAACAAAAACATTAAGGTTGATATTGGTCCTCTTAGGACTGAGACAGGTGAATTGATTAGTGAGGATAAAGCTATGGCTGACACCCTAAATACATTCTTTGCTTCAGTATATACAAAGGAAGCAGCAATGACAGGCTATGGGCAAACAGACAAAACCACAGAGTTTCCTCCATCATGAACATGGCTTACTGAGTTCAAGGTCCAAAAGAGACTGGAAAGGGTTATGTTGAATAAAGCACCTGGACCTGACAGCAAACACCCAAGAGTACTTAAGGAACTTAGTTCAGTAATAGCAAGACCATTATACTTAATATTTATCGATTCACTTTCATCAGGCATAGTTCCCTGTGATTGGAGGAAAGCTGATGTAGTTCCATTGTTTAAAAGGGGAGCAATATCCAAACCAGGAAATTATAGACCTGTGAGCTTGACTTCCACAATGGGTAAGATACAACAAGGGTTACTAACTGACAGTATTCAAAACTATGTGAAGACTAACAATATTATTAGTATGAATCAGTATGGTTTCACGAAGAATAGATCTTGTCAGACTAATTTTCTTACATTTTATGAAAGAGTAAGTATTAATTTGGACAAGGGAATTGCTGTTGATGTAGTATACTTGGATTTTGCAAAAGCCTTTGATACAGTGCCTCACAGCTTACTGCATAAATTAAAAGGCTTTAATTTGGGCAGGGTTATTTATTTTATTTATTTAGAAAATGTTTTACCAGGAAGAATACATTGAGATTTCTCTTGTTTTCAAGTATGTCCTGGATAGATACACTACACTACATATTTACACTAATTGTGAAACATTATATACAAACATACATAAACATTAATATACACACTTATTAAATAATGAGATTATATACAGTTACACACTGTTTTTAGATATAAAGAAACATTTGCTTTTAAGGATTTTAGACTGAGAGCAGATGTGATTATTTCCGGCAGATTGTTCCAGATTTGTGGAGCTCTGAAGGAGAAGGCATATCGTCCTGCTTCTTTCTTGTATTGTGGTATACGCAGTGAGTTGTTAGTAGTGGAGCGGAGGTTATAGTTAGTATGGAGAGCTGGAGTGAGCATACTGCTCAGGTAGTGTGGTAGTTTTCCAGAGAAGTGGTTGTGTACTAAGCAAGAATGATGAAGGTTACGTCTAGATTTGAGTGTTAGCCAATTTAGTTCTTTAAACATATCACAATGATGGGTAGTATAGTCACATAGGAGGATAAAGCGGCATAATGAATTATATAGAGTGTCAAGTTTACTGAGATGGATTTCTGGTGCTGGAGCATATACTGCGTCACCATAGTCTATGACTGGCAGCAGCATCTGTTGTACAATACGTTTTCTCACCAGGGTACTTAAACATGATTTGTTTCTAAAAGGAGTACTTATTTTGGGATAAAGTTTTGAGGTTAATTTGTCAATATGGTGACCAAAATTGAGGTTAGGGTCAAGCCACATACCAAGATATTTGTAGGAGTCTACTGGGGCCAATTTACGATTAGACTCTGTTACAATGGATAGGTGGATATTGTCGAGATTACGTAGTTTGTGCTTTGTGCCAAATATCATTGTCTGTGTTTAAGAAAAGTTTGTTCTTTGTTATCCATCTTTCCACTTTGTAGAAATCATGTTGTAATTCGGTTTCAAGTTGTGATATGCTTGAGCTTTTAGCATAGATTATGGTGTCATCTGCATACATGCGTACCTTGGGCAGATCATTTATAAAAAGAGAAAATAGAAGAAGGCCAAGAATGGAGCCTTGGGGAACTCCACTTGTTACTTTGAGCAGAAGGGAGTCATTGTTTGCAACTGGCACATACTGCATTCTGTTTGATAAATAGGATGGGAACCAGTTTAGAGAATTATTACCCTATCCTGAGTTTTGGACTTTGCTGATAGCAATGTTATGATCTACTGTGTTAAAGGCCTTAGCGAAATCTAGGAAAATAGCTCCAGTGAGTTCACCATTTTCCATGCCAGTCTGGATATCATTGGTTACTTTTAGAAGAGACGTGACTGTTTAGTGGTTTGGTCTAAACCCTGACTGAAGAGGGGTGAACAAACTGGTCTGTTGGTAATATTTATGTAGTTGCACATGTACACATTTCTCTATGATTTTAGATAAAGTGGGGAGGAGAGATATTGGTCTGTAATTTGATACTACATTTTTATCCCCACTTTTGTGGATAGGCACAAATCTTGCCACCTTCCAGGATTTGGGCATATACCCTGATGTCAAACAGGCATTAATTAAAGTTGCTTTAATAAAATTGCTGGTAGTTGGTCAGGGCTCGATTGCAATTTCAGTTTTGGGTTGAGGAGGTGATCGTATACTTCACTTTCATTTTCTGGCATGAAATTGAATTCATTTGCACTGTTGGACCAGGCAACAGGTGCCAGTGACTGTTCTGAACATGGTAGAACTTCAGAGTGGCCTTTGTTTTGTTTAATCAGTGTGGTGGCACATTCAACAAAGTAGCTGTTAAATGCATTGGCTATGGCTGTGGGGCACTGTATGGTTTCTTTGTCTATTGTTATATTTGATGGGTGAGAATGGTTAGGTGGGTTGTAGATGTTTTTTATAACCTTCCAAAAGTTGGCTGGCTTTGAAATGTTATTTTCCAAGTTAATAGTAAAATATTGTGCTTTTGCTAGTTTTGTTTGTTTTGTACATGTATTCCTTACTTACCTATATATAGTGTGATCATGAGGGGAGCCAGTTTGTTTGAATTTTGTCCATAATGAGTCTCTGAAACTGTATAATTGAATCAAGTCAGCTGAGACCCATGGTAAATGTGCCCCCCTAACCCTGACCTTTCTTAGTGGGGTATGGGTATTACAGACCTGTAGGAATTCTGAGTTTAAAAAAGTCAATCACTGAATCAAGGTCAGGAATTAGATGTAATCTATGCCATGAGCAATTTTTTAAATCATTTAGGAAGGACTGAAGGATAAATTTTCTAAATGATCACGTGAGTATGACTTTGAAACATGATTTGACTGGTTTTATTTTGAGGACACAGTAAACTATGGAGTGGTCACTAAACACGTTAGCTAGTACACCTGAATCTTGGATTCTGCTTGTGCAGGATGAGAGGATCCAGTCTAGCAGGGTATGGTTGGATGTTTTAAGATTTATGCGAGTAGGGGAAGATATTTGCTGTGATAAGTTCAATGTTTTAAACAACGAACAATATTTTTCATTCCCGGAATCTGTACATGAATTGAGAACTGGTTAAAGGATAGATGGCAGAGATTTCTTGTAAATGGAAACTTTTCAAATTGGTCCAAAGTTATATGTGGGTGCCGCAGGGTTCACTCCTAGGCCCAATGCTCTTTATTTTGTTTATTAATGATCTAGAAGTGGGAATTGAAAGTAGTGCCTCAGTCTTTGCTGATGACACTAAGCTATGTAAGGAAATACATACAGAGCTGGATATTTTTTCTCTGCAGAAGGATTTAGATAAACTGAGTGAATGGGCAGATGAATTATGTAGATACATGTAAGGTTATGCATTTGGGCTGTAGAAACAAACTTGCTACATATACCCTAAATAGGAATCCTCATTAGAGAAATTTTTAGGAGTACTGATAAATGATAAACTTCACAACAGTGTGCAGTCATTCAGTTGCTGCAAGATCAAATAGAGTACTAGCCTGCATAAAAAGAGGTGTAGATGCAAGGGATGCTAATATTATCTTACCGCTGTATAAATCCTTGGTTAGGCCTCACCTAGAATATGGAGTACAATTTTAGGCACCAGTTCTTAAAAAAGACATCGTTGAACTGGAAAAGGTGCAGAGACGTGAAAAAAAAACTGATAAAGGGATTGGAGGATCTGAGTTATAAAGAGAGACTAGCCAAACTGGGTTTGTTTACATTAGCGAAGAGATCTAAGGGGTGATATGATTACCATTTACAAATACATTCACGGTCAATACAAAGAGCTTTCCAATTAATTATTTACACAATGACCTGAGCTAGGAGCAAGAGGTCATCCATTAAGACTAGAAGAAAGGTGCTTTCGACTAAAACAAAGGCAAGAATTCCTTACAGTAAGGGCGGTAAAGATATGGAATTCTTTGCCTTGGGGTGTTGTAGTTGCAGATAATGCAACTGCTTTTAAAATAGCAATGGATGCCTATCTAGAACAGAACAATATTGAAAAGTATGACAGATGGCTTCAATGCAGTTATGATATTGATCCAGGGAACTATTTGACTACCATTTGGATTCAGGAAGGAATTTATTTACCCACTTGGGGCAAAATTGGAATTGGCTTCAGAGGGCTTTTTTTGCCTTCCTCTGGATCAACAGGAGTGTTTTTTGGTATGGGCTGGACTTAATGGACGCATGTCTTTTTTCAACCTCATCAACTTACTATGTAATTAAAAAGTCTAACTGTGGACAAGTAACATGCCTAAAAATACACAATAACTATGTCAATCATCATCATCATCCTCACAGCTTCTGAGTTTAATCCCCACCCAGCCACCCACATTATTATTCAGTAAGGAGTAACATAGTTCATCATAAACATCCACAACCCAAACTATGATGCGCTTCTGCTGCTATTGGTAGTGCAGTACCTTTAACATAAACTGCTACTACAATTGTAACATCTAGTGCTAGTAGAAGTAATAGTAGTAGTAGTAGTCCCTCAGAAACCCCTCAGTTTATGAAAACTATTGTATGGGGATAATTCACTCATGATCCAAAAGTTGAACATGTTGCTATCTATTCTCTGTGTAAAAAAAAGTGAGCAGGGGGGAAAGCAGGATCCCATCTAGGCACATCCTAATTGAGATCCCACCTGAAGCACAACCACAGGCCTGTCAAAAGTACCATGATTAAAAGCAGAAGAAGCTCTCCTAAAAGAACATGGGGCCAAAGGGCAAATAACAGTAGTATAAAAATGACAATATTTTCCTCTGTAGCAATAACACCAATGTCTCCTACTGCCTATGGTGTGCAAATGCAAGATACAGAGGAGGATGACTGAGCTACACATGATCCCTATTGTCATCAACACCTCCACAACCACTGGTTATGTTGTAAAAATAATTAAGTTACAGTTTTTCTTCTGTGTGCTGTCAACCCATATTTACTTGTTCTTAGAAAGAAGTCAAAAACTGCAAAATCCATAAGTGTGCATGTGTAATGGCAAATTTATCAAAATATTGGTGGTTGACATGCGACCCTTTTCTTTTGTTGAAAACAGATATTTTAAAGAACTAACATGTGTTGCACCCTAATGGCATATCCTAAACCACAGTTATTTTTCAAGGATGACTGTGCCAAAGACATACAACAGCTGGTTCGTGATGTGGACAAAATGACAAAGTTCTTGTTGGAAATTCATTGACAGTGGTGAAAAGGAAGAAATGTTATGTATTTTATGGGTGGAATTTTTTTCAGGAAAAATTGGGAAATTAATGGTTTTCTTTGAAATTTCCCAAGGAAAAAAATTAGAATTTTAACCTATCCCTACAATGCCTTGGATACCAGAGAGAATTCTTAAGCATTGCTTTGCAAAGTGTTGTAATCCTCTCTATCTAAAGGTGAGTATAGCTTGGAGGAGAGAAGAGAGAGAGGGGATATGATTGAAACATTCAAATACATGAAGGGATTCAACAAAGTGCAGGATGGAAGTACATTTCAAAGGAGTAAAAATGTTAGGACAAGAGGCCATAGTCTAAAACTAGAGGGACACAGGTTTAGACATAATGTAAGAGAGTTTTACCTCACTGAGAGGGTAGTAGAGACGTTGAATAGCCTACCAGCAGAAGTGGTAGACGTTAATACAGTGACAGAATTTAAGCATGCATGGAATAGGCATAAGGCTGTCCTTAACTTAAGAAAAGACCAAGAACCAAAAAAGGTTTGAGGTTTTTACTGTAGGAAAATGAGCAGTCTAGATGGGCCGAAATGGTTCTTATCTGTTGTCAAATTCTATGTTTCTATGAGTGAGCTGGTAGGCTGCAGAATGAGCTGAACCAGAGCTGAGTCAGATCCCAGCCCAGCTCGCAGAGCCAGATCACCCTTGGCACAGGTCCCTGTACACATCCAGAAGGACTCTATGAGGACTCACTGTCTGAAGGTGGACAGCACACTATATCTAGTCCTGCCTTGGACTCACTCTCTGTCTCCTAATATCAAGATATTTGTATGGAGCTCAGCTACAGCATGTATACACTGGCTTGCCCAGTATTATATCTAGCATTCAAGGCTTAAAAGTCCTCATTCAGTAAAATAGAACTTGGGGATGTTTTATTTCTTTTCTATGGTGCAGCTGGTTTTCTTCAAATTTGGTTTGTCCCAGAGTTGCTTTGGCTTTCTGCTTAAGGCCCTCTGTGTTTTCATGGAAGAAATATTCCCAGATTCCTGGATCCACAACTTTGTAAATTCAGAAAAGTCTATTGATTTTTGACTGGATTGCATTGCATTTGAAAACATTATCATTGGGTTTCGCTACAAATTCTGCTATAGACATTAAAGGGATAGTAATGTTTAGAATATCGAGCAGCTCAGATTATTTCTTATACTATATTGTCCTGATGTTTGACTCTTTCAAAGATCCTAACTTGATAATTATGCAGTAATGGTACAATGAATATTACCCCTCCTACCCCTTTTCCCATTCTGAAGCCACCGCCCTTCAGATACAACAGCAGATCTCGACAAAGGACAATCTGCTGTCATTATTAGGAAAAACCTGTCCTCCTTCATCAAAGAGGGCAGGTTATTTGTTAAACTGACATAGGGAAGATTGTCCTTCGTTGCGATCTGTCCGGACTTCAGATCGTAGGGGAGGCAGTTTCAGAACAGTAAAAGGGGTGGGAGGAGTAATATTCATTATGCGATTACTGCATAATTATCAGGGTATGATCTTTGACAAACTCAGACATCAGGCTATATAGTATAAGAAATTATCTAAGTTGCTCGATATTCTATATATTGCTATCCCTCTAAATGGAATCTGTAATCCACATCCATTGACACAATTTTTAGTAGGAATGTAATCCAATCCAGCCTTTAGCACCAAAACCAGACAAATTATCATGTGAAAGCTACCAAATCTGTTGGAAATCTGTGCCATCGATCCATCAACCTTTAGAGAAGCGGCACTTCAAGATTGTTGTTTTTAATTTCCTGACATATTTAAAGGAGACATAACTTTTTTTATGCAAATTGAGTAACAGGAACATACCACCTGGTAGCCAGAATAGAAAGTTCCAAATTAATTTTAAAAAATATATGCAGTTAAAAAAAAAATACATGCATTTTTAGTTTAAAACATATTGCATTCCCATCTACTCTATAAACTGCACTGTCTGTAAAAACTCTGCATGGATTTATGAGCATCTGGTAAATATATAGTTTATCTTGAAATTACTATATTGGTAGATTATCAATACCCAGGGGAGTCCATTTATCAAACGTTGTCCAGCAATGTCTAAGAAAGATAACATTTCTTTGCAGAATCTTAAGGAAAGCTGTTATAATTATATGGGGTCCAGAGAACATAAGCATGACTGACTCTTCAACCCAAGTAAAGGGAAGAAGCACAACAGGATAAGCATATAAAGCTCTTCCCAGGAGGAGGAAGAGATGATAACACTGGAAGAGTGTGGAGATTAGTGATTACTCTCACAACCTTTACATGATAAGACTAGTGTTTTGTTTCCTGCTGAGTAATCTCTGGAGCAATATTCCAGATATACTCTATGAAGACAGAACCTCTGCTCACTCAGAGAGAAAATTTTACAATACCTGTCAAGCTAAATGGCATCTGATTCTGGTCTGTATAAGTGCATGGTTTAAAGACATTGTTATCCAATTACATTATTATTATAACCCCATGGATGCTAGAAATGTCTCCAATGTATTGTTTTGAGGTTGATACAAGGTTCAAGTTAATGTAAGCATAAATGTTTGCATTTGATATTGATTATATTTTAATTATCTCATATCCTGAACAGAGTTGCCAAACGGCTTAGGGGGAACGGCTTTTAATTTGTTTATCATATTTTAGTCACAGGGGAGGTGTGAGCACACCAATCTGGCTAACAAAGAGTTAAGATGTGGACTTATCTAGGAATGTGTCTATCACATAGCTATCAGGTATGTTTTTGGACTTGGGTTGTGCTGTACAACTGTACAAAGTGGCAATTTAGCTCTTTTTTCACCTAGCTCATTGCATTGAAATTATTGGGAACACTGATTTTCCCCATTCCATGTGGCAATTTTCCCTTCTTTTCCCACAGGTATAGTATAAAAGGGTGTCAGGTTCCCCCAGTATGACATTCTGTGTTTGTGAGAACAGCACATATTTTTAACTAGTGAAAAGAGGCTAATTTATTGGAGTTGAAGCTTGTACACAGGAAATTTGTTCTCTGTATTAGGCAAGTCTGGGGGACAGGATGGGAGAAAGGAGGTTGACCCCAAATACCCAAAAATGTGGTGTTACTGACTGGGAAGACACACGCAGCTGTATATCAAGTTTCTTCCTGATCTGGCTGTTATCTCTATACTAAGGGTGTATGGGGGTTGTGAAAATTTTGTGTGACAAAGTAGACACAGGCAGCTATGATCCAAGTTCCTTCCTTATTTGGCTATTAACCCTGTATCGGGGATTATGGGTGTATGAATGGGAAACAAAGGAGTAAAAGCTCAAATAACACAGGTAGCTATGGTCCAAGTTTCTTCCTGATCTGGGTGTAGGTGGAGTCTGGGGAAAAAGCAGTTAAACAGGGAGTGTGTTTTTTTTGTTTTTGTTGACATTGATAGGGATAGAGGGGACAGAGAGAGGGACCCGGACATGAAGTGAAGAGGGCTAAGGCAAGAAAACACACATAAATAACTCTATTGTGTAATTTACAGTAAAAACACATACAGCAGTTGCGTAATGTCCAGCAAATACACAAGGGGTAGGGGTAGGGTGAAAGGAGTAGGAACAATGCAGGGGTTTTTGAGTAAAGTGGTTGTCCAAAAACTGACTGCAGTCAGGGTTACTGCAAAATGCACAATAAATGATTCTGACCCCTTTCTTCATGAAGAGGATGCAATTTGTCCCACCAAAAGTTCCTCCACCACCAGCACCAGTACTATTAATAAACCATCTAAAATACTGAAGATGACAATGAGTCACATTCTATTCATAATGGAAGAAGGTGTAGCAGTTTAACCAACTGCTGCATCTGACAATGAGACAAACACAAAAACACCTGTCATGAAAGTAATAGCTAATATTGTGAAAATCCCTCTAAGGGGAAAAGCAAAAAGAAATTACTTGACAGATGCAATGGCTGATGCTGAGAATGATCTAATTATTGTCGATGCTGATGATGTTCATCTTCCCCTTATTCAGATACAGATGAGGCTGAGAGTGAGAGAGATGTTGACATGGCCAGAAAAGCAGATGAAAGGCCAAGGTGCTATCTTCCACCACTGAAAAGGAGGGCTGTGTTTGTGAAATAAATTGGGAAGTCTGACTCTGGCCATGCAAAGAGTCATACTCCTCCATGCCTTAATTTGTACAACAGCAACAGTAAGTTGTTATTGTTACTAATGAAAATATTGTCCTACTCCCTGAGACAACTTCAATGCTACTATTATGTTCCCCTCAGTCCTGTACACTTTTAGTCATGCATCTACTGCTACTAGACCTCTGACATGCTGTTGCTATGTCTCCCAATCAGACCTGTATGTCTGGTTCGGGTGAAATCCCAAGGAGAATGTTCCTAGATGTAATTTTTCCTTCCCCATGCTCACATGTTTTATGCAGAGACAATAAATAACAACATGTTTAGCTTTTGAATCATTAGTGGTCATTTCATTCACTAAGGGGTTCCTGAGGGATGACTACCAATACTACTACTACTATGACTACAGTGAAGATGATAGATGAGATGATTCGTTTGAAATAGTGATGGTAGTGTTGATTTTTACTGTAAAGTACGCAACTACTATCAGTCTCTGCTCAGGTGTAGGAACAGGATATCCTGTCTGTTTCTATCACCTATCAGACAAAAGTATTTCTCTTTCTTCCTTTTTTTTTATTTGTCCCTGTGATTGTCAGTACCACTGTCTACAAACCACACTTCCTGCAGTTCAGATAACTGGCTAGCACCAATATTCCTTCAATCAAGCACCTCCAGCTCCCCCTTTTTGCCTGTCTGGTGCTATGCTATGGTGTTAATGTCAATATTTCAGCGGATTTGTCTTCCTCTCCCAAGAACTGCAGTGATAATTTTTACTGTACAGTACAGGAGAGATGTGTTAGCATCAGCAGCTTGCAGTAAAGTATAAAATGCACAGCAGCTGGTGAATTACCAACACAGCTTAGTATACGCCTGTCTCTCTTGTTCTTGCAAATGTAGGAGTGACTGTGTGCAATTAACACAATATGTCAAGTTGTATCTGTCTGTTTGTCTTGAATATATGATATATTGATTTATGTTTCTCTGGGTAGTATCTGAGACCAAATCTCAGAAGAGTCTCAGGCTCAGCCAGCCAGCTCAGGTAGGAATGATCAGTTCATCTTCATGTCTGACTTTATCACTTTTCAGTCAGAAAGGTGTTTTTATTTATTTGTTTTTTTTCTTTTCTCCCTTCAAACCCAAACTACAGCTGGTAGTGGCTAGTACCATCAATATTCCTTTCAAACAACTCCAGCTGTCTCTCCTTCCAAATCTGTTGGCACTAGACAGCATCAGAAATTCACCTTCTTGCTTTCTCTCCCAATCGCAGATGGACAATAGGAAGTATACTGAGCAGGATGAGAATACATGGGGAAAATTCCAACATTTGAGTGACAATTGTCATTGATTTCAGTGCAATGAAAAACTGCACTTTCATAAGAATTTCCACAGAAGGCAGGAAGTGCTGGTCTAAACATGTTTCATACTTTAGGTGTAAGGTTTCACCTATGCTTACTGGGAAGCAACAATGCCCAATGTCAGATGCATCCCCACCTCTCAATGTAGTTACAAATTGGCCAGAATCTCTTTAATCCCATGGATGCGTAAGACATCTTCAACGCATTGTGAAGCAATGCCTTGGTGACATCTCTAACATCCAAGAGGTTAAATAGGGTCATGTTTTGAGGTTGATGTATCATTGGCATAATTCAGGTTATAAATACGATATATGTTTCCATTTAGATTATATTTTGATTATCTCATGTCCTGAACAGACAAATGAGGTACCTGCTAATTTACAAAGGAAACAATACTCAGGGCTGGATTTACATCCCAGGTGCCTCTAAGCAAGGCACTGTAGGTGCCCTTAGCTCCACCCATGACCACCCCCTGTTCCTCACATGGCCCCACTCCCAGTCCTATCCACTATTTCCTGGCACAGTAAATACCCTTGGCCTATAAGAAGCAAAGCCAAAAAATAAAATAGACTGTTAAATAATAGACTGTAAATAGGTATAGAACTGGCAAAGAGACATTGATAGAATTCAGAATGTGGCCAGCACAACTGAGGCACCCCTCAAAATTTGGTGCTCTGGGCAGTTGCTTACCCTCCCTATTGGAAAATGCAGCACTGACAATGCCCTTGGAATAAGTGGGTCTTAATTTGTTTAACACAATCGAACACCAGGAGATGTGAGCATGAGCAATACATTGGCCAGTCATTTGGCACTGAAAAGATTAAAGAAATTAAGAGACTTATTCCAAGGGTACAATTCTCATATTCCAGACCTGGGCAAAAAGTCTAAAAGATTTCCTGTAGGAATTTTTACATGAACATTCCCACCAATAGAATATACATAAAACTTCTGTATTTTTAACAAGAAAAAGTCTAAACAATTCTACAAGTATATTAATAACAAAAAAGATTAAGGCTGATATTTGTCCTCTTAAAGATGAGAGAGGTGAATTGATTAGTGAGGATAAGGCTATAGCTGACACCTTAAACACATTCTTTGCTTCTGTATATACAAAGGAAGCAACAACTATGGGAAAACAGACAAAACCACAGAATTTCCTCCATCATGTGCATGGCAAACTGAGGACAAAGTCCAAAACATACTGGAAAACATTATGGTGCATAAAGCACATAGACCTGATGGTATACACCCAAGGGTACTTAAGGAACTTAGTTTAGTAATAACAAGACCATTATACTTAATATTTCTTGATTCACATTCATCAGGCATAGAGCCCTGTGATTGTAGAAAAGCTGATGTAGTACCATTATTCAAAAAGGGGACATAGACCTGTGAGATTTACTTCCACAGTGGATAAGATATTAGAAGGGTTTCTAACTGATAGTATTCAGAACTATGTGAAGACAAACAATATTATTAGTAGGAGTCAGTGTAGTTTTATGAAGAATAGATCATGCCAGCCTAATTTACTTGCATTTTATGAAAGCATAAGTAGTAATTTGGACAAGAGAATTACTGTTGATGTAGTATGCATGGATTTTGCAAAAGCCATTGATATAGTGCCTCACGACAGGTTACTGCATAAATTGAAAGGTGTGGGTTTTGGAGGTGATTTCTGTACATGGATTGAGAACTGGTTAAATGATAGTTGGCAGAGAGTTGTTGTAAATGGAACCTTTTCACATTGGTCTAAAGTTGTAAGTGGGGTGACACAGGGTTCAGTCCTAGACCCATTGCTTGTTTATTAATGATGTAGAAGTGGGAATTGAAAATAGTGTCTCAATTTTTGCTGATGGCTCTAAGCTGTGTAAGGAAATACATATGGGCTGGATGTTTTTTCTCTGCAGTGAATGGGCAGAAAAGTGGCAGATGACATTTAATGTAAAAAAGTGTAAGGTTATGCATTTGGGCTTTAGAAAACAACTTGCTACATATGCACTAAATGGGGAACAACCTGGAGAATCCTTATTAGAGAAAGAATTAGGAGTACTGATATAAAATAGATCACAGCAGTGTACAGTTACTGCTGCAAAAGCACATTTGGTACTATCCTGCATAAAAAGAGGCATAGATGCACAAGATGCTAGTATAATTCTACCTTTATATAAATTCTTGGTAAGGCCTCATCTAGAATATGGAGTATGGTTTGAGGCACCGACTCTTAAAAAATACATTATTGAACTAGAAAAAGTTCAGAGAAATGCAACAAAACTGATAAAGGGGTTGGATGATCTGAGTTATAAACTGCATTTGTTTACATTAGATGAGAGATGTCTAAGGGGTAATATGATTACCTTTACAAATATATTCAAGGTCAATACACTGTATTCTTTATTTACTCAAAGAGCAGAGAAAGGAACAAGAATGAGAGATCATCCATTAATACTAGAGGAAAGGAGTTTTCAACTAAAACAAAAACAGGAAATTTTTTAGGTTAAGGGCAGAAAAGCTACGAAATTCTTTTCCTCAGACTGTTGTGTTTGCAGATACTGTAACTGCTTTCAAAAAAGTAATAGCTGCCTATCTGGCATTGAACAATATTGTGAATTATGACAGTTGGCTCAGATGGAGCTATCTGGCTGGGGCTTTATTGGAAATGGGTTCAATGTTTTGTTTTGTTTTTGCCTTCCTCTACATCAACAGGAGTGATTGGGTATGGGCTGAACTTGATGGACACATGTCTTTTTTCAGCTTCATCAACTATTTTACTATGTTACTATGTCCCTCATATCGCTGTCATTTTCAACAAAAAAAAAACAAAAAAAAAACACTTTGTTTAACTTCTTCTTTCTCTAGACTCAACTAGCAAAGAAATAACAGCCAGATCAGGAAGGAACTTGGATCATCGCTGCCTGTATTTTTCCAGTCAATCACCCAGAATTTTGGGGGTATTTGTGCTAATTTTCCTTTACTTCCTTCTCAGATCCTCAGATTCCCCTAGCACAGAGATAATAGCCAGATCAGAAAGAAACTTGTATCATGGCTACTTGTGTCTTCCCCATCACTCAAACACAAAAAATGTTGATATGTTTGGGGTCAGCCTACTTTACTACTATCACGGTGCCTGTGTATTGCTGGTGACATTTTACAGCATTGTGCCTGAGTTCTTCTTATTGGCTAGCATGATATTGCTCCTCCCAGTGGTAGCCTTTAAGTACTGAGCCCTGTCAATTCTACAGGGCTCTTTCATGGTGTTCCCGTTGCTAGAGCTTGCTGTCGTTATCGTGTGAATTCCTGTGTATGACCCAGACTGCCTGACTACTCTCTCTGATCCTGTTCCTGCTCCGTTTACCGACCCGGTCTGGCTGACGGTCCTGCTCTGTGTACCGACTTGGATTGGCTGACTTTCCTGCTCCATGTACCGACTTGGCCTGGCTGACGTTCCTGCTCCGTGTACCGACTTGGATTGGCTGACGTTCCTGCTCCGTGTACCGACCCAGCCTGGCTGACATTCCTGCACCGTGTACCGACTTGGATTGGCTGATGTTCCTGCTCCGTGTACTGACCCGGCCTGGCTGACATTCCAGTTCTGTGTATCAACCCAGATTGGCTTCCGTTCCTGCTCTTTGTGCCTCCAGCCCGGTGCACTACCTCATCCGGTAGTCTGATGGAGAGTATCTCCAGGGTTCTGTCTTGAGCGTGCTGACCCAGTTGGTTGCCTCGTGTACTGCATTACTGTTCCATGACTGCGACCCATTTGTACCTTGCTGCCTCCTTCCTCCTTACCCAGGGCTGACGCAGATCTAGTTTGCTCACTATACGCTTGGCTTGTTATTGCATTGCCACTGAGGTTGGTCTCCTGGGCGCCTCAGTTAGTATCCACTACTGTCAATCGCCATCAAGCCTGAGCGTCTATTACCAGGGCTGTCCGGTCCTCACCCGGGTAGGAGCAATTCTATTGGCACATTATACGCTGGCTTGTCACTACTCCTTACTGAGGTTGGTCACCTGTGCGCCTCAGACGGCTCTGTCACCCAGCTGTTGCCATCGAGCCAAGCGTTCTTACATTTGTTGGCCGGTACCGTTACTTTGGGTCGCAGTCTGTGTTGATTCCTG
The DNA here is from genome assembly GCA_037306005.1 of Rhinophrynus dorsalis. Taxonomy (NCBI): domain Eukaryota; kingdom Metazoa; phylum Chordata; class Amphibia; order Anura; family Rhinophrynidae; genus Rhinophrynus; species Rhinophrynus dorsalis. The sequence goes on from CM074722.1 coordinate 183,458,464, forward strand.
GGCGTTCTGTTATTTCATCCGGTTGCAGTACTACCAGTAGTCCGTGATCCTTCCAGGGCCTCGCTCACCCTTCCTGGGCCTAGTCGCTATTGTGACACTCATCCGCAGAGAGTGTTTCTTGGGCCTTTCTATTAGGGCCTCCCGGCCTAATAGCACCAACACATCAGTGTCTCACTGTTTCACATGAACTGTTCCTGACCTGTGTCAGTATATGTACTGCTCTCTGATATATACACTGGACCTGTGTGGGTTAATGTTATTTTGTAACCTGTCCTGTGTCAGTATTGATTGTTAACTATTGCTGGATCCGCAAGGGTTACTTTATTCTGTCTGATTTCAATAAAACTGTGTTTTACCAAACTGTCTGCTTCTGAGTGTACTGAATACCATTACAACTACCTTCTCACAAGGCCAGACTCCCCTATGACAGGGATAACAGCCTGGTCAGGAAGAAACTTGAATCATGCCTACATGTGTCTTTCCAACCAGTCACACAGCATTTTGGAGTATTTGAGGTAAATCTCCTTGCTTCCTTCTCTCACCCTCAGACTACCCTAGCACAGAGATAATAACAGTCAGATCAGGAAGGAACTTGCATCATATCTGTCTGTGTTTTCCAAGATAGTCACACAGAGTTGTGGGGCATTTGGGGTCAACATTCTTTCTCCCTTCCTTTCCTCCAGAGTCTCGCAGACTACCCTAACACAGAGAAAAAATGTCCTGCCCACAGGACTCCTTCAAATAAACTTCAACTCCACATTATTATCCTGTCTCACTAGCTCAAAAATGTGCTGCTTTCTCTTCCTCTCATAAAAACAGAATGGCATGCTGGGGGAGCATGACAACCCTTTTATACTATGCTTGTTTGAAAAGAAAGGACATTTGCCATGTGGTGGGGGGATTCAGTCCTCCCATGGATTTCAATGCAATGAGCTATTCGTACAAAAAGCAGGATACTGGCACTTTTCGTGAAAAATTCCCTGTTCTGGATGGAGTGACAATTTTCTCCTTTTTTGCTTTTGAAGCAAAATGTTTGGCCCATCCCTTGTTAAAATGTAATTTAAATCAACAGGATTTTTTATTTTTCCCTATGATGCAGTTGGTTTTCACCAGAACTACTCTAGTTTTTAGTACATTGGTCTCAGTAATGAGATAAGGGGATCAATGCTCCATAAAATAAAATAGAGGTGAATGCAAGGATGTCTTCTTCCATGGCCCATTTGTTTGTTAACTGTTGCTTTTAACTCTTGATTACAGGATGCATCTAACAAATTTACTTTAAAGGGGTTAAATTGTCCTTTTTGAAACTCCCTATTTTAATCCTCATACTGAAAGGCTTAACAAAATTTTCTTGTATCATCATTTCATGTAAGAAGAAACTTCAGCAACTTTCCAATTGACAAGTTAGTCGACTTTCAGGAAATACTTGCTTTTATATTATTATCTTAGATGTTTGTGTGGTAATTTTAGCATGTACCAAGTTAATGTGCATTTTATTTCATAAAGTTGAAAATACCCCTTTGTGCTCCTGTTAGTTATAGTAAAACCTATATACATTTTTTTTTGTTATTTTTTTTTGTCAGGGATAATAATCAGAGAATTTATTGCTTTTAGAAATAATTTACACTTTCATGGCCATGATACATGATTTGGATATATGGTAAAATATATTAGCACAGGGAATGATGTTTTGAATTTTTTATATTTATTGGTGCATTAACCCCTTGGCGTCCGCGGTCCTGGAAAGTAACCTTCCCTTAAGGACCGCTTTGAAGATTCCGACGTGCCGGCACTGGGGACTGAGAGAGACCGGTCCAGTCTTGGATTGGTCAATCTCACTCCCCGTTTTTACTCTCAGCGCTCCCGGAGAAGTTCTGTAAGTAAAATGTACATGACGTGCTTTGACCGTCACCGGTCCTTAACGCAAAAAACGCATGACGGTCATAGCACGGCACGCGGTCGTTAAGGGGTTAACAAAATGAGGTACCTCACCATCTTTTGCATTATGTTGCAATGCACTGAATACCTCTCTGGCACTCAAGGGTTAAAGAAAATAATCCATGTCTCAAATGTCTTAGACTGTAGCTATGCATAAAATTTGCTTTGAACTGGTGTTTGCAGAGCAAAGAAAATGTTAGCAAAGGTAGCCTTGCATGGTTTTTTTATGAATCTTAACACTGATGGTAAGATATTACTTAAAATTGGTTTTAGTGCAAAGTATTGCAAAGAGTTCGGTGCTATTTTCTAGGAAGGCATTTGGAGACCTAAACTGTATTTTTAGATATGGTGTAAGGTGGCAGAAATCAGTTACTCTTATCAAGCAGCAGCATAAATTATCCCTTTCTGTGTGTTCCCTGCTGCCTATGCAGCGTGCCTCTCTATTCCATAACAACATTTTAAATGCGAAGAAGCACATACTGACATCTTTTAAATTCAGAAAATAACTAATCCCAGTGCAACTTGGAAAGCACAAAAAGCTCCATCAAAATATTACTGACAGCCAAGGTATATTTTTCTATCTATTATTCTTCATGTTCCCTGATTGCAAAGGAATCGAAATATCATTTTTTTTGTTTTTTCCCTGAGATAACTGTGTATATTTTACAGCTAGAAGCTATTCGCAGACAAAAATGCATTATACCATCATACTTAGTTATTCATTTGAAAAAATAAAATGGCTGCTGCTTTTGGGCACTGCACAAAAGGCAACTGTAAGCATCTGGAAACAGAACAATTATCAAGGGAGAGAGAAAAGCAAACTTTTATGACTGTAGCAATGTGTGCAAAATGCCTTGATACTTTGATGGAGTTTATAAAAGGTCACCTAATATATAGTCTTTTTTTGCTATATAATACAAGTTGCATGTTCCACTGTGAATGACAACATTTTCATAAATAGAAGTGATACATTTGCTTTCTGCAGCAGAAATAACATTTTTACATAGCAACATTTTAAGTAAATAGGCATATACATTATTTGTACTTGTGTACGGCATTACTTAATTAACATAATATATCCATAACATATAGGTATTTTTTAAAGCACTTTCAAAATCATCAAATTTGTTTTAGGTGATAGTGTTCTAAGTTAATAGTGGTATTAGGGTTACCACCCAGCCGGTATTTTACCGGCAGGCCGGTAAAAAATTGGCTTCTGTCCAATGTTAAGTCTATGGAGAGAATGCCATGGCCGGTATTTTTTGTAAGAAAAGGTGGCAACCCTAAGTGGTATGAGTATAAACACATAGGACCATATGTACAAAGGGATAACGACAAAAAAATGTTGTATGGACGCCAAAAATAAGTAATTGTATGTACAAACTACATATTTTCTATACAGTGTATGTCAAAAAACTAGTAATGTCCGTTTTGTACGACACAACTCCAGAATTGCTGGTCAAAGAGGCAGGGCAAGGGCGTGGCTAAACTATTCTCCAGTGTCGTATAAAGGAAAAGAAAATTTGTCGTAACTAGCGACAAAAAAATGTCTTGCGAAAGACAAAATTTGTACGTTAAGAAAAAAGTGGAGGGAATGTGTAGTTCTGAATGTGAGAATTTTTGTCTTTAGCTAAGACATTTTTGTCGTTAGTTAAGACATATTTTGTCTTTACATACGACAATTTCACTCAGGGCAAACAACATATTTCCAATCACAACTGACACTCTCTGAAAATATTAATGAGCTCAACGACTCTGTACTTTGAAAAGTTGTTACAAACGACAAAAGTTATTTCACTACTTCTTTGAACATATGGCCCAAAGAATGTGGTAGGACTTTCCCCACAGAAAATTCCAAGCACTATCTTTTCTTAGCATATTTCTTTGCTTATTGTATGCAAGAAGATACTAGGTTGGGAAATACTGCTGATTACTCCTAAACATCCAGCAGGTATTTACAAATGATCACTGAGTAGCTCACACATCACAATCTGGAAATAGAAGAATTAAACCCTTGAGAAGAAAAGTCACAAAATAGTCACATGCCAGAATCAAAAATATCCATAGACGAAACATAGTTGGTCACACTTATAAAATTTAACTTTTATTTAAAATGCAGAAGATGTCAGACGTTTCAGTCAATAACTGTGACTTTCATCAAGTACTAGAAGTTTACAGATCACAAAGCTTTCATATCTTAAATAGTGTTTCTGTTCAAACATGGCACCAAATTAGTGCTCACCCGGCTGCCCCAGCAACCAGTAGCATCCATCCAGCTTCCAAAGGGGCATTTTAACCAGACAGAATGGCCGGATTATCAAAGAGGTAGATATACTGGATATATACATTGAAAATGTTGGCCCCTGCTGGTCTGAATGAACAGGTCAGCTTGGTCAATTATATTTGATTAACCATACGTGAATCATCACATTATCTTATTGATTAATTAGGTTTTATTGTAATGTGTCCTATGCTGTCATTTTTTCCACAGTGAGGTTAAAGTGCCCGTTGGGACACGGATGCCGAATGGACGTTGCAGGGGCAGCGAGGTGAGCATTAATTTGGTGCCATGTTTGAACGGAAACACTATTTAAGATATGGAAGCTTTGTGATCTGTAAACTCCTAGTCCCTGATGAAAGTCACAGTTATTGACTGAAATGTCAGACATCTTATGCATTTTAAATAAAAGTTAAGTTTTATATTTTAAAAAGTGTGCCCAACTATATTTTGTCTATGGATGTCATTTTGCAACAGCTGGAGGCAGCTCGGAATTTGTAATAGTGTGTGTGCTGCATTTGTTTACAACATCTTAGAATCAAAATGATCCCTTGCTGCCTTTGATGCATGTGAAGCTGGGGTGTCATGGAAGCTGCAAGTACATTCTTGCTGTGGACTAAGACATGAATAAAGCTGTTTACCTAGAGGTTTACTAACCATAACCATGCCTGATTCAGCCAGGACTAGAACAGGATGAACACATTTATAAAACTGCAAAAAGGCAAGGCAGAAGGTTCTGTGGAGGAACTGCCTCTAAAAATACTTGACAGGCTTGGCTGACAAGGAAAAGCTAAGTTGCGTACATTAGTTTACCACTGGAGAGCAAGAGGTGGGAAACAGTTCTTGATAAGAGGAAAGATGGCAGATCCACAGCTCTCACACATATGGCAGCAATCAGCAAAAGGAACAAGCAGATGAGACCACCACTGCTAGATGACAGACCATACCAGAGAGAAAATAAAAGGCTTGTTCTGTCTGTAGCTTTGGTCAGAGCAGGCAGTAATCAGTAGCAAAGAAGAAAAAGAAACTCACAGCACTAGCACCTCATAGCATATACATATAATATATACATTTAAAATAAGATCCCAAGTGAATAAGGTATAGAGGGCATCAAGGACTAAAAGCTCTCCAACCCTCCAAAATTAGGATAAAACCTAAAGCAAAAGTTAACAAAGCATATACTATACTACTGTATTAATAAATTTGTGGTTTTTGTTGAATATTTTGTCCAAAATATGTAAAGTCCTATCTGATAAACATCATAGTCCCTAACCTGATTTATTCTTCTAAATAAACTATGCAACAAAAACCTCATATTTATTAATACAGCATAATATATACTTTATAAAATAATCAGTAGGTTAGCAAAGCAAGGGGCAGCAACTGTAGTGAAATTCAGAATCATGGCCCTAAAACTGAGGAACAATACTCTTTGAACATTTAACTCTTTGAATGCCAGTGAGGTACATAATGTGTTGTGTACCGCTCTGGCTCTCAAACAGTTAAAGAGGAACATGCAAGGGAGGAATTTAAGGACCAGAAATGAGCAAAGCATTACATCAGCGGGGAGATTCACTAAGTGGTGATAAAGAGGTGATGACTTCTCCAATGATATCACTTCTCCAATTCCTATGTTATTCTATAGAGCCTATGCACTAAGATTTCTTCATCTCTGGAGATCTCAGTTCACAGGCTCTAACATTGTGTGTGTTTGTTTTGATTTACTGTTTGTCATTATCATGTTTGTTAACCATAAAAGCTAGGTATTTACAGAATTGTTCCTGTTTTAAAATCTTCAAAACATGGTTCATGAACCTTTTTTTTTTTTACCAGTAAGATCACAAGCAAACACGTAATGTCAGAAACAAGTAATATGGCAGCTTTGTCCAGCATCACTGTCAGCTGGAATGGTTTCCTGTGCAGGAAGCAAGGCAATGATCATAAGGACTTATGTACAAAAGAAAAGCAATTCTGGTGGTCAATAGGGGGTCAACTAAAACATTTCATTGATTTAAATAGGGCTTTTAACCTCTCAAATACCAGAGGGGTCTCCAGTGCTTTGTGACTCAAATTAATGAGATCTCTCTAGCATTAAAGGGGTTAAATCCCTGTTAATCGATGGAAGTTTGGGACATTGTTATTTCTCTCCATGGTGCAGTTGCTTTTCTCCAGAATGTCTCTCTTTTGTACCTAAGGACCTCTGTGTGGGTGCTGGACCTGGGAATCTAGATATGGTGTTAAGGCAGTTACATGCCAATTCGCAAATCCCACATTTATCACTGACTTTGAAATGATCTAAGAACTGAACTGTTGGAGTTTCTCTCATTTGTGAGGCTGAAGGCTGACGTACTAAGATTAAACAAACCAACAAACTAAGATTAGAGCAAACCAACTCTACCATAAAGAACAAAACCAAAAATCCCTAATGGGGCTTTAAATCCTTGAATGCTACAGAGGTCTCCAATGCATTAGAAAACAATGTACTATAGACCTCTCTATCTCGTCAAGGGGTTAAGTTAAAATCTCAGTTTAAATCAATGGGTGTACTTACACTCTTCAATGGTGGCTTGATCAGAATTGTCCCTGTTATTGTCAGCTTTGGAAGACTATATGTTTTTTGTGCCAGAGAGGTATCCAATGCATTAAGAGTTAAATGCACAAGAATCGCTCACTGTGTGATTTTTAGAATTACATAACATCATATTATTGTTATGGTCACATGTATGTACTGGATAGAGTTTTTGCGAATTTGATTTACTGTGTCACTTACATACATGGTGAGTATGAATGCAAAGAATTAACCCTATGAGTGCATGAGAGGTATCTAGTGCATTGCAGTGCAATGCATTGGACGCTTTTCCGGCACTCAAAGGGTTAAGGCCTTATTCCGGATACTAAAGAGGTGCCATTCTGGCGCAAACCAACTGCACCAGAGGGGCAAAAATATCATATATTTAAAATGGGCTGTTACGTTCTTGAATGTATCGAAGGCTTAGGCAGGCTTAGCGTCCCCAAAATGAACATCAACACCAACAAATGTAACGGCTAAAGCCTTACCATAGGAATTTATTATTATTATTATTATTATTATCATCATTGTTATTGGCCTCCCCAAATGCTTATGTCACCCAAATTCTATGTTGGAATGCTTTGTGAAGTTAAAATCACCATTTAACTAAATGGCAAATTTCAATTTCTTCCTATGGTGCTGTAGGTTTGTTCTAGAATTGCTTCCAGTCACCTTCCTAGAACTGATTCAGCTGTTGTGAGTATATCAGCTTCACCATGTCTCATGATGCTGAGAATCTCTAGCAATGTAGTTCTTAGTATTTTTTCAAACTTTAATATCCATGCATTTTGATTATTTCACCCTCTTCTAGGAATAAACTTCTTTCCCCCAAAAAAATCATTATCTAACCCAAAACATTCCCCTGCCACCATCGTAGATCTGGCTGAATATTATAATTTTTTTTTAGTGGACCTCTAAAATGATTTAGTTGCTGAATTTAGCCATCATCATTTTGTGGGTGATAAAATTACTGTAGTAACATTTCCCCAAGGACTATAAAATATTAAACATATTTTGTAGCCCAGTTCCCACCCTCAACATTGGTGGGCTCATTGTTTGAAATCCAGATATATGGTAGTAGTGTAAGGTAGTATATATCCAAATCAAAATACTAAACAGTCGCTTCCAATATCAATCACCTCCAATAAATAAGCACTCACCAAACCACTTTAGGACCGGAGGACCCGGTGCAGCTCTCCACAATCGCAGCCACGATTCCACAGACAGGAGGACAACAGGAGGAAAGCGCACCCGGATCCACCGACAGATTCTCAGCCAAACCAATAAGTTTAAAAGTCCAATGCTTTATTTTAACCTCATAAAAGCATCCATGAATGAATACATACAGACAAAGCGCAGAACTTGCCTAACGTGTTTCGTGGCGATATACCACCACTTAATCATAGGTAAGCCTATGATTAAGTGGTGGTATATCGCCATGAAACGCGTTAGGCAAGTCCTGCGCTTTGTCTGTATGTATTCATTCATGGATGCTTTTATGAGGTTAAAATAAAGCATTGGACTTTTAAACTTATTGGTTTGGCTGAGAATCTGTCGGTGGATCCGGGTGCGCTTTCCTCCTGTTGTCCTCCTAAGGTAGTATATATACTGTTTGGAGGCAGGAAACCAGAGTACCCAGTAAATAAAAGTTCAGCCCAGCACTGTGCTCCCTGCTGCCAAATCGCTCTTACAATTACTCTGTAAAAAAAACCCTAGCTATTAGTTCTTCTGCTGATCAGGTTGCAGTGCTATTGCTATCTACTGCTAATACTACCACTACTACTAATACCATGGCAACATCTAGCACATGTAGTAGTAATGCTGTAATAAGAAATAGTCCCTTGGGAACCTCTCAGTCTCTGAAAATTGATACTCATGATCTAAAAGATAAACATGTTGCTAACTGTTATCTCTATAGAATATGTGAACAGACAGAAAGCAGGATCACATCTAGGCACACCTTCATTGACATCCCATCTGAAGTACAACCACAGATCTTGTATTCTACTGCTGTTGGGCAAAAGCAAAGCACAGAGTCGTTGGACACCACTAAGTGCCACACCTGTTGCAAACACCTCTACCACCAGTACTTATGTTAAAGCCATTAAGTCCTTCTACATGCTACAAACCAAACTTACTATGTTATTAGAAGTAAAAAATACATAAAAATATCAAAAAGGTATCTTACTGTTATATACCAAGCACAAGTACATTTTCAACAATGGCTGTGCCAGAGTTTTACGGGCAGGTGACTAATATGGTAGGAAAAGTTCTTGAAATATCATATGGCAACAAAGTTCACGTATGTGTGGACAAATGACTATAGTACAGACTGTTTTGTATTCAAACCCCTCTGGTCCTTAAGTGGTTGAACAGTTTAAGACCTACTTATTTCTACAGATATGGTTTCTAACTTTAAGCAGGGTTAAACATCTTCCTTTTATCCCTGACTGACAATTTGCATCAGAAGTCATCTGGATAATTGTCTACTGCACATCTGTTAACATGTGTTTTGAAAATAAGCAGCTCTACTCTCTTCTTCTTAGGTAGTCTCCCAAGCTGACTCTTAGACTTCTTACATAAAATGGTATTTTAAACACAGCCCATTTTGAGAAAACAAATGCTCAAGCTTATACCTTCTGGACAACTTTACTCCCATATTTTTTTTTGTGAAAAATAAGCAATATTAGAAACAATAAGTCACTGCTGTCAGTTGATAGGGTTAAAAAGTCAGTTAAGGACAAAAGAGTACCCCAGGCAGAAACTATATAGCTCAGCTGGTGATACACTTACATGGGAATTCATTTCCTTATAGCTATTAACCCAGATTCTTTAGAGATCTCATATTCTCCTTTGTCTTCAGTTGAAAATATAGTTTTATTTAATAAAATACACTTTAAATCAAAAACCATGATTAACGCATTAAGGGCCATTAAGTGTATAATTACAAGGATTGTTTTACATTAAGATACCAATTTCTTTAAAGCCAGAAATAATACCTACTGAAACTTTAATTATTTAAATGAGAAAAGAAAGAGACATGTTATCTTCTCAGACAAAGATTAAAATCAATTTAATTGCTTCTCAGCTTCTTGACGTGATTCTTGCTGTGAGTCAAACAACCAAAAAGGGAAATTAATATCACAGCTGTTAATCAAGTGACATACACACATTCAGTCCTATGAATATAAAGAAAAGAATTAGAAAATGCACAATGCTTATTTGTATTTCTGCTGTTTTTGAATGTTTGTGCATTCAGAGATAACTGTGCTTCATTTCTGCAGCCTACGAATCTCAGGTTTGAGTATAGCCTCGAGAAACCAGACTTTTCATTGTTGAGTACCTAGTAAAATTCTGTTGTCAAGACGGAGACTCGCTCCAAATTAAATTTGCCCTAAGGTGCCTGATTCTGCAATCTATGGTGTGAAATTATGAAGCAGAACAAAAAAAAAAGTGTGCGGCCAAGATTGATGTTTCTCTGTGCACACAGCATAACAATATATTTTCAAAGCAGACAGCAGCAACTCCTAGAGGTCAAAACTCAACTACAGAACTAAAATTAGAAAATGCATTAACCCCTTGTATACCGGAGGGGTGTGCAATGCATTGTTTTGCAAATGGTTGTGCACCTATCTGTTCCTCCTGATCCTCCAGTGATTAAAAAAAAGGAAAAAAAATGGAGCCCAAACCATAGTTAAGAATTTATTTAAACCAGCTATCCGTTTATCTCATGGCTTGATACACAGATATAGACAGAATGCAAATATATGTTATATATGTAAAGTAGACTGCAAAATATAGCATTGACTCCTAAATAATTGCCTATATTTTAGTTAAAATATTTTATTGGCTCAGAATTTACTAGCGTATTCTTTTAGGCACCGCATATTTCAGGTGGCTAGGATGATAAAAGTGTATTTTTTATTAGTGAAATTCAATAAAAAAGTACACTGCACTGTGCATACATGATACTGTTGATATTAAGAAAGGCCTACTTACAAAAGTGTTTTTCTAGGCCAAAACTCTTAAAGGGGATGTACTAATGCAATTGTCCTCTAAAGTAGCCACTGTAATTGATTGCTTAGAGTTATGCCTGCTTAACACCAATTTACTGAGCTGCTGATGCCAGTTAATGTACTCTGTATGTCTCTTGAGCCAAGGGGAGGAATGTGGTGGTATATGGGTAATTTGGGGGCATTCCTTTGATCTGTACCTTGCTTAAAGTCACAGACTAATAAGGCTTGGAGTAAAGTGGTGCAACTGTACTCCATTTTACCTCTACATGTTACAAGGGAAAGCATGGCTCAATCACATTAAATTCTTAAAGGGATAGTATTACCTGATTTTCCTAATGTTGAATATTGTTTCTATTAAAAAAATAAGTTCAATGATGCAAGTCCCGTTCCTTAAAGTTTTATAGTTTTTGAGTTATAAGTTTATAAAGTTCCCTCCTCCCACCCCTCTTCCAGACGTCAGTGTTCTAGCTGACAGATTGAGCTTCCGGTCATACGACCGGACGGCTCTTCTGCAGAGCCAAAATAACATTGTCTACAAATAAATACTTCATTAGAACGGTCTACAAATTGTGCCTGCCTCCCATTCTACCATTCTAATGAAGAATTTCTTTGTAGACAACGCTACTCCGGCTCTGCTGAAGAGCCATCCGGTCCCAGGACCAGGATCTAAATCTGTCAGCTAGAACGCTGATGCCTGGAAAAGGGGAGGGAGGGGGGAACTTTATAAACGTATAACTCAAAAACTAAAAGACTTTAAGGAACGGGACTTGCATCACCAAATTTATTTTTTTAATATTAACAAAATTCAACTTTAGGAACATCAGGTATTATTATCCCTTTAACAATGGTAGTTTGTGTGTGCTGTTATACATAAATAACAATAAGCCTTAGTGCACACGCCAAAGTGTAGGAGCAGGAGTTGGAAGCTAATATCCCAACCACCCATGGAGGCTGATGTATTAAGAATAGCTGGAACAATTCTGGACCAAACAAACTGCATCATCAAGAACTATTAAAGAAAAAAAATCACATTGTTCCCTTTGTGTGACAGAATGGTTTCCATCTGTGATGTCATCTGATGTCCATAGCTATGTCATAGTTTATATCATTAATAAAGGTTAGGTGTATGGAAGCCTGCATTTTCATTTTGTAGGTATTTCCTCTAAAATTAACCTATGTTTCTACTTTCAGTGGAAATCCCAACAGGGAGGAAATGCAGGTGAAACATAACCTCCAGAAGATGCAAACTGTTCTGTTTCTGCACTATGTTCCTCATTCAACACTGAGTCCTGAAATTCCTTTGCCATGTTTGTGAACTTTAAGTTTCAACATCACAATGCACACAGACATCATGATACAGGGATGCCACAGCCACACATACAAACACACATAAGCACACACACACACTCATTTAGTCCTTTCTGCCTTGTGAGGTCATCGGAAAGGGTTTTTCACCAGGAATTCCCAAGGCTCTGTCTTCCAATTAATTTTTTCCCTAGGTAGACATTTTCCCACACCCCAATAAGGAAAATGTAAGATTGTGTGCAGCCTCAAATGCTGATTGAAGACTTATGGATAGCGAAGGGCATGTTCTAAAAAAAAAGGGCCATTTTACCCTGAAGTACAGCATGGAAGCACTAGTTTGCACTCATGACAATCTACATTATTTTTTGCTAAGGGATAAGTCTCATCTAAATATGATAGTATCATTATGATCCCTCCAATTTATATGTGTAACATTATCATCATAGAAATGCAAATTAATAAATTAATTAATTGTTGAATTTTTATTTATGTAGATCCACAAGTGTATGTAGTGATTTACAATTTAAGGGTTTGGACAATAGAGGGTGACAAGTGCTTAACAAAGGGAAACAATGGAAGTCGGGTCCCTGCTCGAAAATTTACACTCTAAATTGGTGAAGGGAGACATGCAGAGACAATAAGGGTTAAGTGTGGAATACAGTACTTGACTTCTGGTTGGGACAGGGGAACATAAATAAGTAAATTATGAGTCTTGGATATACAACATGAGTGTTTTCTAGCTTGTTGAAGGAGTTGAGGAGGTGTAATTTTAAGCAAGATTTGAACAGTGCAATAGAAGAAGTAAAGCATTCAACAAATAAGGATCAAAGAGGGGAAAAGGTTTGACACGAGAAAGAGAGCTGTCGACACAAAAGAAGCTGAGAGAAGAATGTCCTTGGCTGACCTAAAGTGGTGGCATGGGGTATAGCGGAAGATCGGAGTTAAAATGTAGGAAAGGGTAGAGGAGAGAAGGGTCTTGAATGAGTGAAGCACTATTTTATAAGATATCGGGGGAGATTCACTAAGTGGTGATAAATAGGTGATAAAGAGGTGACGAAGTGGAGATAACGTCTCCAGTTTATCACTTCTCCAATTCCTATGATATTCTATGGAGCCTATTCACTAAGATTTCTTCAGCTTTGGAGAGGTTAGTGACTAGGATCCATAGAATAACACAGGAACTAGAGAAGTCATCTCCACTTTATCACGTCTTTATCACCTGTTCATCACCGCTTAGTGAATCTCCCCACTGGAGTTTGATAGGCAGCCGTAGGAGAAACTGGAGGAGGAGTGGGGCAACATTCAGTATGGATTGAAGTGCATGATGTTGGGAGGCAGGCACTTCTGGGCCAGTTCTAGGTGGAATGAGGAGTAGCTCAGTTTTTGACATATTGGCCTTGATTTGATTTCCCTTGTTAAAAGTGTCAGTAGCAAAAATATGGCTTCCAACCGTTACACACATTGTGTCACCATCGGTATTCAATTGCCCTACCAACAGAAACCACAACGAACCAAAGAATCTGACTTTTGATCAAACATTCCTAGTGTGTTTTTAGTTCCCAAAACCCATGCTAAATAGCATGAGAAATGGGAGCATCAAAGAAAAACAGCTAACGATCGGTGATTGACACACTTTCTCCAGAGTTGTTCAGCTGAACAAGTACAGGGGCAGAGGAAGCTGGTGTTTTTATTAAGCATGGCCATGGATTAGATTTACAGAAGCAGCTGAGAGGAAAAAGATGCATGCAGGTTCAAAGAGGAAGACAGGACAGAGTTGTAGGTTTTGAAAGGCTGTTAGTGTCAGCATTAGTAGGAATGGATGAAAGTCCTGTAGCCAGGGAGGACTACAGAGCAGTGTCATTGCGTGAGTTTACATGCAAAGCTGGGAGTAGGAAGGGATTGCAGGAGTAAGAGCAGTATGTTACATGGTGGTGCTCTGATAGTGGAAAAATGAGAAAGTACACCGACTCTATTGTCTAAGACATTAGCATTCTAGTGAGTACTAGATGCTGTCCACTGGTGTAGTCCAAACACAGGTGTTAGAGAGGAAAAACAGGATTCCCAGAAGAGTGAAAGATCAGCCACATAGCAGTTGAAGTCACCCAGAAGAAGGGAAGGTGTGTTTGATGACAGGAAAGCCAGGAAAAAAGGAAAGCCATGACTCCTAGTAAGTAATGTGGCAATAGATAATCACAACCTGTAGAGAGACAGGAGCAAAAATGTGGTCAATATGCAATTGAAAAGAGAAGAAGCAGAGTGGGTTGGTTATAGAAAGTGGTTTGTAATGGCAGAGTTTAGAGTTTAGCAGTCCCACCCCACCTCCACATCCAGTTTTGCTGCCTCTAAAGTAGATTCAGATTGAGACAATCAATTTTCAGTTATAGCAAGTAACTGCAGAGAGCGGGAGAGAAAGAGATCATGCACAGTGTTATATTTGTTAATAAGGGAAGAAACTGTGGTAGATGACAGAGAATGGTGATAAGGTTTAAATTGTTCCTATACTGACTGGTGGTAGAGGGTTTGAGAAAGGAATGGAGTCCAGGTTTTGTTGACATATCTGTAACTGCAAGTAGCAGAAGAAGAGAGACACAGGAGATGAGATAATGTTTTGTATACATGGAGCTTCCTGTTTGTGTAGGGTGGGAGTGCAGAAAAGCATGGAGTAGGTGTGTGGGTGAGTGGGAATGAGGTAAAACTTTACAATTACCCCCAGATTATTTATTTATTTTTCCCAAGCCAAGAAGAATCACAACACATTATTTGAAGGGGGAGGATTTCTCCCCCTACAGAATTTTAGTGTCTGCTTTTCAAAGTGAAGGGATGTATTAATTCATTTTCCATGGAACATGTAATACAAATTTCATTCACATTAAAAAGCATTGTCTCAAGAGACAATTTTAAAAGCCGTGTTTCAAGGGCCATATGCACAAAGATTATGGGACAGTTTTGAGGCATCCTACTGTCCCATAAGGAAGAAATTACACTTTCCAGTTTCCAGTATATTTTAATTATGCCTTTTAACCCCTTGATAGTTATAATTGTGCCAACATTGCTCTGTGTAGCTTTAAAAGTGTAGGTCTTGAGTAGTCAATTGTTGGGCCTTCCTGTTGTTCACTACTACTAAAATCATCCTCAGCCAGAAGATGAGGAGATTTGTATTATCCAAAAGCTTCATTTCCAACAATTAGACCATACATTAAAAAGACAAATGGAAAGTTGCAAATAAGTCTAAAGTGCATACATTAACTGAAACTGTTCAATCCCTAGTGCTTTGTAACTCACATTCAATCCATTTTACAATAAAATCAATACACAAAGAGCAGCCTCCTATACAGCTGCATAATGTTGAACCTGTGTGTTCATTAACAGCAGTAGTTCCTATATTATAATTCAATGAATGTGCATATACATTCAGCACACAGATCTCTATAAATACACACAGTTGAGCACAGCTCTATATCATTTTCCAGCAGTAGTCACATAAAACTGACTTGGGTCATATTCTTTCAGTTAAAGGGGAGCAGTTCTGGGCCAAACCAGCTTCACAACAAGGGACAAATAAAAAGCTCCAAAATAGTCATTAATTTAAATGGGGCTTTTAGTTCCTGGACTGAAGGATGAATGAAGGCATTTCTGGCAATCAACTTGCAACTTGCAAGGCCCTGCAATGCATTGGACACCTCTCTGACTCTCAAAATTAATGCAGATTTTAGTTTCACCTATTGTGCAGTTGATTTGCTCCAGAATTGCACTACTTTAATTCCCTGAATGTTACCTTTAGTGATAGGGGAGCAAAAGCTAGGCTGGCTCAGTGGGGAATATAGTAGGACAATACAGCCTATCGTGGTTGTACTAGGTAGTAAAGCATATACAAATAAATAGATATATCTCGCATTTCATAGCTCCTCTTATGACAGTGTCCAGGGTATTCCAATGTTATCCCTGAACTAAGTCACACAAATCAGTAAGACGGGAGCAAGGAGAGTCAGATAAATAAATAACCAGGCCTAAAGATCTAAATTATTCAGTCTGATGAAATGTAATGGACCAATTCTGGAGATGGTAACCCAGGACAAAGAAGACTATTTATCTGTATTTGTGAGTCAACTGGTTGATGAAATGTTATATTCCTCCATGCCAAATGATCCAACTGAGTATTTCCAAGCTGAGCTATGCTCTTTACTGGAGTTGGCCAAGCAGGGTGGAAACGTTGATACAGAGGAACATACTTTTCCCCTTTTCCCTAGGTTGTTTAACTTTTTCAGCCTCCCAAACGACCTTCCCAGTTAGATTGAAATACTGTTGATGACTGTAGATGTTCATGTTCAGTTCACAAACTAATCCTCCAGCATAACGTTCTGAAGATTTATGAATTACATCCCTTTGAGTGCCAGAGGCACTGTGGCACTCAAAGGGATATACAGAGAGAAAGAAAGAGAGAAAAAGAGAGAAAGAGAGAGAAGATTTCAGGTTAGTTACAATTATTTAAAATACTTTTTATTTACTCACTTGACAGTTGAATTATGGTAGCCAATCAAGCGAGTTTTTGATTATATGTTTAGGAATTGTTTATCCCTTTGATATGCCTTTGGATATATAGACATCCAATTTCAGCTGATTTTATTCTTATTGCATGTATATATATATATATATATATAT
Source organism: Rhinophrynus dorsalis (assembly GCA_037306005.1). NCBI lineage: Eukaryota > Metazoa > Chordata > Amphibia > Anura > Rhinophrynidae > Rhinophrynus > Rhinophrynus dorsalis. The sequence continues at coordinate 183,475,229 of CM074722.1, forward strand.
ATATATATATATATATATGTATATCTGAATGAGGAGGTATGCTGCCAGCAGTGATATGTCTTTTTTAATTTCCTTTCTATTCATATATATTATCTACTGTATGTAATAGTGGGGATATAAATATATTAGCACATGGTGCCAAAAGAGAGGTTTTGTCTCCTGATAATATATAAATAAAATATAGCATGCTTGGATGCACTAAATAATAAAATGGTAAAACCACTTAACAAACACAGCAAAAAAAGAGAAACTCATAGCAGTCTTTAAAATGCAAAATAATTAACATTCATATATCTTTGTGATTTATAGAGATTATCTGTTAGAAATGTGCCACTAATCACATTTGCATTTGTAAGAAATTCTACCTAGCCCCTCTTACTTCTTCATTAAACCTTCCATTATACAGTGGAAGACTATAGTTATATTACCAAAATTAATACAAAGACAAAAGGTACTTAACAGTATTTTGAATCACCACAAAATAGTATATATTATCCACTTATAAATGTATTTCTGTGTCACACCAAAATCCCTCCTACCTGGCTCGCCAATCTGTAAGAAATTCTACCTAGCCCCTCTTACTAAGGGTACAATTGTTCTTTGGGGAATTTGTTTGTAACTTTAAGAATCACACAGATAATGGATAATATTGAAAATGTTTGTATTATGTACAGAATCAAAATACTGTTACAGTTTGGATGGTATATACATGGACAAAATAATATCATAGTTTACAGGTATGGAAAAGATGGAATTGAATTGGATACCAGTAAATTATATGATGAAAATCTCCTCACACCCTCCAGCACAAATCTTGGTTTCTGGTGTCTTATCTGCTGGGCTCACATCTGGACAGGAATCAGGACTGCTGTGCTCAAGCTGCTCTCATTCTCTTCTCCTCTTCTCTCCTCCAGTTCTCCTGAAGTTCTCCTGAAGGTCTCATTCCACCCCCAAAAATACTGCTCCTTTATACCATTTTTAATATCACTTAGGTCTGGTGTAAACTGGTTAGCTCAGCTGAGCTTTCCTCACCACACCCACTTGCCATTCATGGTGACATCAAAGAGATATTATTGATAGGGAAGACTCCAGAAACAGGAGCATTTGGTGTCTTATCTGAACTCTTTGTTTAGTTGACAAGACAGTTTGGCTTGTCCTTACTCCTTTCACGTTTATCTAGAAGAGACCTTCATTTGCGTTCTCAAACACCTAACTCAAGAAATGTAAACATCCTTTGAAGCAACCCCCCTGCAGTTTGGGACAACTGAAATTGTCTTGAATTCTTAATTAAGCAAATAGAATTCCCACTGTTCTAAGACATAATACAGATCTATACCCATGCATTATATATATATATATATATATATATATATAATGCATGGGTATAGATCTGTATATATACATACAACAAACTGTATATACTGTCCATATCCATATAGATAAAGACATGTATACATACATACACACACACATATATATCTCCACAGACAAACCCGTTATAAGTCATATTTGATCCATTTTGACTTTCTTACATTCCCCGCCTAGAGGGTGCATATTTGTGAAAATAAGAGCCCTCTCAATAACACAAAATGGATGTCCTGGTGTGTGTGGATTAACCTTATAACCGTTTACTGTTATGGGAATGACTTGACAACCACCCATCGTATAATATCATGAATTTAGGGTACTGTGAGGTAATTTAATCTAATTGTTAGAATACTCACAGTTACAATATAACTATTAATTTACAGTCCTTTAGCCACTTTGCATATCTTCAACCCACTTTCATGACTCCTGCAGCTTTATCCTCAGCTGCACTTGTTTGCTTATCTGTTTCTGCACGTTTGTACACCTGTGCCACAATCACTTCTTCCACCACTGTGTCCTTCCCCTGACCCATATTTGAGTCTTATTTTGGGGTGCAAGTTACATGTGGCACTCTCACCTACCATATATCTCTTGGTACTGTGTAGTGTGTATGAGACAACCACTTACCATAGGACAGTTTATTGAGTGTGATAGGGTGGTGGGTTATTATTGGTACTTATAGCACATTTATTTCATGGACAAGTGTACTAAGTTCCTTTATCAGCAATGAACTGAAAGGTGGGCTTGATATTTGTTTATTAGTGACTTCAGGAAATTATAAGATACACTACATGTAAAGCATGTAGTATGATCTTTGGCCAAATCTCTGGTGGTACATGTCACCCCTGTCTCAGTCTCCTTATCAAATCCAAGTCTGGCTATCTGTAAAAAAATGACAAACAGATGTTACTAAAAATAATATACAGTTGCAATGGTACTTTGCCTCCCTAATATTAGTTAAATTATTCAGACTGGTGTGGGCATTTGATAAAGAAAAACAAAAGTATCACTTCTTCTGTTGCCACTGTCTATTAATTATAACTAAGCTCTTACTGAAAGACACATTTACATATGCAAACTGGTACTCTTATGTGAAATAACAACAGACATTATACAGACAATTTACAGTTTCTAATTCATACAGCTTCAGGAATCTCTACAAATACCATTTATCTACATCATTCTCTGAAGATATATGAATAGAAATGTGCCCTGTGCCATTTATTCTTATTGGTAGCACCCCGCCTTGATAATGTGAGGTAGCTCCAAAAAAAAAATCAAGAAAAAAATGAGAAAACCTTATAAAAAAAATGTATAGATTGAATGCTGCTTTTACATTTTACAATTCAGTCTATTTTAAAGGCACATACAAGCAGAATGCAACCTATGTAAAAATTACATAACCATGTGTTGCCTTAAAAAAAAACCAAAAAGACAAAATATAACTGAGGATATGTGTATCTTCACCTCAGTATGGCAACAACTCATAAAAAAACAAAAATCCTTCTTCATTTATCAAGCCATGATTTGCTGGCAGTGCAGGCGATTTAAAACAAAAGAAAAATAAAAATAATTTAGAATTTAGCCCACCTGGCTGTACTTCATAGATTTTAGAGGCTTTTCCTTAAAAATTAAAAATAAAAACACATAAAATGTAAGGTCCTCTATTGTGGCTGAAATAAACAAGATTGGTAATTGCACTGACCATTTCTGGTCACATTTCTTTCATTGTCAGTTGTATTTTCTCTGAAAAACAAAACTTGAGGAGAAACATTATAGACATAAACATTTGTTAAGGGAGCTTTATAGAGAGAGATTCATTTCCTCCCTTTGCCTGTGCACCTTCACAAATAGGAGTACACAACACTTTGGACAGCTCCAACTTTAATATTCCTAATTCCTCCATGTATAATTTCCTTTCATTTTTAAGATGGAAATTTTCTTTTTCAAGTCTCTCTTTCTCTGACTTTAAAAACTGATATGGGATCCTGGAGGCAAAAGGAGGAATTTTGTTGCTTGCACCTCCATTAGTTCTTTTCTGCCCTCTTTTATCTGCTGGAAGGCCTTTACAGTTTCTTGCTATGTGTCCAATCTTGTTACATGCAAAACACCTAAACACATTACCATTTTTACAATGCCTAGGAACATTTGCACATCTCTCCCTTCCTTGTGAAGGAACTTCTACTTTAGACACTCTTGTATGGCCAGATTTATCTCTCCTTACAATTGCCTCAGCCCTTTTGAGAGAACTAAACACTAAAGCAATACTATTTTTAGCAGATACAGACAAACCCACTATTTCACGAATTTCTGGTGATGCATTCTTCAGCAATGCCTTCTTATAAGTATCATCATTCTTATTTGCCTGCACACCAGTTGGGAGTGTTAGTTTATATAACACAAATAATCTATTACTAAACTCCTGTACAGATTCTCCCATCCTCTGTGCACAGTTACCAAATGCAGAATGATGATCATATTCCTCTGAACCCAGCGATTTCAATATCTCACTCAGAAGTTGCTGCTTTGTTCTAGGGTGCTCAAACACCTCAGAGGACAGACTTGATCTCAAAGATTTATCTAGACTAGACATAATCACCTCAAATTTGTCTGCCTCACTTAAATTTCTATGAATTTTTTCAAACTGATCAATTTTTAGAATTACTTCTATAGGATCATCAGTAAATGCTATGCATCCTAAGTCTCTACTCAAAGCAGCAAGTTCATTACAGGAAAGAGATTTGGAAACACTGGTTTCAGATACCAATAATCCCTGTGAATCTATTTTTTTCTCAATGGACAATGGTGCCATTTTCACAGCAGGCATTCCACATTCATTCTTTCTTTCATAATTTCCAAACATATCCAAATCTATTCCACACACAATACTTTCACCACAGTTTGGAACATTAAATGCATCAACAACCACATTCCTCTTTCCTAACTGCTCTTCTAGCCTGTTAATTTCTGACAAACAATGAGAATGATCTGCCTCTTTAGTGCTAGAGGATGCCAGAGCTCTAATGGCGCCCTGGGCATCCCTCAGCCTCTCCAAAAGCTGCTCATTCTCAGTACAGAGCATTTTGTTTTCAGTTATTGTCTGCTGGTTGGCAATGTCTGCAGATATTTTGAGTGACTCTATGACATTATTCAAGTCATGCAGTTTACCCTCCAAACTCTCTTTCTGCTTCTGCAGTGATTTGTACTGCTGTGCTATCCAGCTAGCAGCAAAAATCAGTGCAGTTTTACCATTTGACTTTGATAATTTCTTCTCACTGATTGCCTGGGCCACATAATTCTGAGCTTGGAACCAGGGATCTGACATGCCCTCCATGCATTTTACAATAAGCTCAGGGTTTGAAACCTTGGCAATCTTCTTCATTAAACCTTCCATTATACAGTGGAAGACTATAGTTATATTACCAAAATTAATACAAAGACAAAAGGTACTTAACAGTATTTTGAATCACCACAAAATAGTATATATTATCCACTTATAAATGTATTTCTGTGTCACACCAAAATTCCTTCTACCTGGCTCGCCAATCTGTAAGAAATTCTACCTAGCCCCTCTTACTAAGGGTACAATTGTTCTTTGGGGATTGGTTGTAACTTTAAGAATCACACAGATAAGGGATAATATTGAAAATGTTGGTATTATGTACAGAATCAAAATACTGTTACAGTTTGGATGGTATATACATGAACAAAATAATATCATAGATTACAGGTATGGAAAAGATGGAATTGAATTGGATACCAGTAAATTATATGATGAAAATCTCCTCACACCCTCCAGCACAAATCTTGGTTTCTGGTGTCTTATCTGCTGGGCTCACATCTGGACAGGAATCAGGACTGCTGTGCTCAAGCTGCTCTCATTCTCTTCTCCTCTTCTCTCCTCCAGTTCTCCTGAAGTTCTCCTGAAGGTCTCATTCCACCCCCAAAAATACTGCTCCTTTATACCATTTTTAATATCACTTAGGTCTGGTGTAAACTGGTTAGCTCAGCTGAGCTTTCCTCACCACACCCACTTGCCATTCATGGTGACATCAAAGAGATATTATTGATAGGGAAGACTCCAGAAACAGGAGCATTTGGTGTCTTATCTGAACTCTTTGTTTAGTTGACAAGACAGTTTGGCTTGTCCTTACTCCTTTCACGTTTATCTAGAAGAGACCTTCATTTGCGTTCTCAAACACCTAACTCAAGAAATGTAAACATCCTTTGAAGCAACCCCCCTGCAGTTTGGGACAACTGAAATTGTCTTGAATTCTTAATTAAGCAAATAGAATTCCCACTGTTCTAAGCCATAATACAGATCTATACCCATGCATTATATATATATATATATATATATATATATATATATATATACACACAACAAACTGCATATACTGTCCATATCCATACAGATAAAGACATGTATACATACATAAACACACACATATATATTTCCACAGGCAAACCCCTGTTATAAGTCATATTTGATCCATTTTGACTTTCTTACACATTCCACTATTCATTTTATACCTTATAATAATCATTATTAGGCATGCGTGAACGTTTTTGACCAAATAGAGGAAAAACTGCACTTTTCATCTTCTGTGGTAACCCTTCCCACTGCAACAGAACCAGACATGCTGACTCCCACCCTTGTTTCACAGTGCCCACAGTATCATCCAGACCTCCAAGCCTTCTCCTACTGCACTGGTAGCTATAGAACTACACACACTAGCCTCCCAGCCTTGTCCCACAGTAGCCATAGAAACACACATAATGACAATCCAGCTTTATCCATCTGCTTGATAGTTGGAAGGTGTAACATCTTCTGCAATACTACAATTCTTATTTTTCTCTGCCAAACAACTGCTGGTGGGAAATAATGGGAGTTGTAGTCTGGCAACATCTGGAAGGCCTCACCCTGCCCACCACACCTATGAACCCTAATCCATGGTTGCTGTAGAACCACACATTTTAAATACCCCACCCCAATCCCAGATTTATCCAATAGTACCATACAGGCACACATGCTGAGCCACAGATTTGTCCATCTGAACTGTTATTCATAGAACAATACATATTAAACCCTCTCCCCCTCAGGATTTTCCCATGGTAGCAAGACGAAAACACATATACTGGCCTGCCAGCCTTGTGACATGGTAACCATAGAACCATATACATACATCCCAAGTGTCCCTCTTTAGGAGGGACAGTCCCTCTTTTAGACCCAAATCCCTCTGTCCCTCTTTCCCACCCTGATGTCCCTCTTTTTAGGAGATTAGACTGTGTGGTGTGTATATAAGTGTATATAAGTGCCTCACATTGCTCCACAGCAATAAAACTCACATTAATGTTTGTTTAAGCTTCAGTGTATGTGTGTATAAATTAGTTTATGTAAATTAAATACTTTGGTCTTGTTATAAGTCATTGATTAGGTTACACAATGAGGTATCAATAGGTCATGAAATAGCCGAAGATTTCTTGATAATGCCCTGCCCAACAGCCCCGCTCACAGCCACACCCCCTAAAACACAAGTGTCCCTCTTTGGCAATTTGAAATGTTGGGAGGTATGCCATATATACTGACAACTCAGCCTTGCCCCACTGTTTGGTGGTCAGGATGGTGAACATGAGGCCTTCCAACTACTGTCAGACTGCAATTCCCATCATTCTCCACTGCCCAATGGCTGGTGGGAAATTATGAAAGTTGTAATCTGCAAACAGCTAGAGGGCCACATATTGCCCACCACTGCTTTGACTGCCAGTCCAACAGTAGCCATAGAACCACACATTTTAACCCTCCCAGCCTTGTCCCACAGTACCCGTAGAACCACATATTTTACCTCTCCTCAGCCTTGCCCCACTTTTACCAAAAAATCACAAATACTAACCCCCCAAAAGCCTTGTCTTGCTGTAACCTTAGAAACGCAAATGCAGACCTCCAGTCTTGTCCCATACGCTGGTAGCCATATATCAACACATACCGATCTCGAGTCTTGTCCCGTAACACTAGAAAAGCCATAATCTTACATACTGAGTCTAACCCTCATGAAGGAACTGGCAAAATTCCTGCAGGAAATTTCTTGGAGTTGGAGAAAACGTTGGCTATTTGGGGTGGGGTGGGGGATTCTCTAATTGGCAATTTTAGCAGAAAAATTATAAATTGACAGTTTTCCACATCAATTCCCTCTGAAAAAAATTGACTTTTTGTCCATTCCTAATCATCAACATGGAATGTACCTGTCAAAACTAGCTTATTATCAAGCAAAAAAAAAAAAACAATCAAATAATGTGTTGATCCATAATTCATCTGTATGTGATACAATAATTAGTTTGTCAAAAATAGCTTTACAATTATAAGAAAAGTGTTGCTTTTATTTTTATTTTGATAATACAGAAGTAAAACTCTCCAGTAATGCATGTATTAAGAAATCTTGTCTATTTAGAAATTCTGCAGCTCAGACAATTAATGACTATAGCCATAATCTGCAAAGCAATGAAAATTTGACAGTTTGCTTAAGAAAAACAGAGAATAGTATAGGAATGATCTATTCTTAATTTATGGCTTTTTTTATGAATTTAGCCATTGTGCCTCTATTCAAGGAAAAAGTTTAATTAATCAGTTATCTGTGTCATTCCCATGGAGGCAGACAGGACAGTTTTTAAAAACTGAAGCAGGCAAACTACATGAGGCTACTTAAAGGGATAGTAATATTTCATAATAAAAGCAGCTCTAATTAATCATCATACTATTTGGACTTTGGAGAGTGTTATTTCAATTCTGTCAGAGTTGTAGTTCAGGAGTAATCCAATGACAAAGAATCCCCCTCCCCCCCCCTTTTTACTGATGTAACACTGCTCAGCCAGAGCAGAAGGGAGGTGCCCTGGTAGATTGCAGAGAGGCTCAATCTTCAATTAAGATAAGGGAAAAACCTGAAAAGCTTGTCAAGGAGGGCAGGAATTTCATTGTTTTCATAGGAATAAGAGTGTCCCCTTCTGTTATCTGTCTGGTCTATGGACTGCATTCCACATCTGAGAAGAGATTGTTTACACTAGGTAAAAGGGGCGGGGAGGGGAAACTTTGCTTGTGAATATCTCTTAAACCATAAAGGTTTGAGAGATAAGACTTATATCGTTCTTCATGTTTTTTAATGCCTACAAAATAAAATAAAGATAAAACAAAGTATTATTATCCCTTTAAGGACAAGGACAAGATAGGTGCTCACCAAATAGCAAAGCAATGTGTTGCTCACCCTTCTGGTACATAAAGATTGAAGATTACCATGTGCAAATTTTATTTGGAGATGTAAGTTCTCCTTTCATATATATGATATTGCAGGAGCTATTTTCAGGAGGGTGGGAAATCAGTTTTAATTTGAACTTTACACTTTTTGCTGTCACTATTCCAGAGATCGATAAAGTTAATTTTTTTCTCTGTCACTGAAAGGTTATTCACAGAGGAAGAGGCTTGATACTGATTAAAGACTCACTGGATGCAAGTCACATGACTTATAGGCCTTGATTCCATTGTGTGCGGTAAAACAGCCTTTAGGGCTAAATTGTCTACTGGTCAACATAAAAAATGTCTGCGTTGGTATTCAATTGTCCTACCAGCTGAAAGCACAATGGAGGTTAGGTCACAGAAAAGGACTCTTTGCCAAACGTCAGTTTTATGTGATAAGTTCCCAAAACGTGTGCTAAAATTGTGAATAATGGGAACATCATAGGAAAAAAGCTAACAATCGGTGCCTGAGATACCAACCATTATCTCATCTGTGTTACAATTACCTGTCATCCACTGTCTTCTTCTATCTTCCTTCTTTTTTCTAATCTTCATTCTTCTCTCTTCTTTGTCTCTATTCTGTCGTTCCTTTAAAATAAGAAAAGAAGTAATATTAAATGTTGCGTGCCCAAACATAACCCTATCATCTGTGAATAGGTTAAACAAGGCATAGATGTCAGGGTTAGGTAGATAGAGATTGCTAACATAATCAATCAATAGCGTTCTAGAGACCTCAGTCGCCATTGCCTGTAGGCTTTCCTTAGCATCCTAGGGATTTCTGTCTCTAGTGTACTAGGGGAATATCACTCGTTTTGCCTAGGCATTACTGCCTCTCCTGCACTAGTAGCTACTGCTCCTTGCTACCATTGCATATATTCAGTCAGAGTGGTATCAGCCTCTGTGCAGTCAGTGGATCTTGTGCTGTCTCCATACCTGCCTTATGAGGGTTGAGGAAGTGATTAGGCACTGTCATTATACCTGGCCCTGGGAGGGTTGGGGAAGTGCTATTCGAATTTATTCTGTTCAAAATTCAATAAAGATATTGATTTTACTGTATCTATACTTGTCAGTGTTGTTATTCCATAGTCACATACCCAGTTCAGGGTACAAAAACATTCCATGTCTTTGAGGTAGCTGTCTGTGTCCTGGGCTACCAAAAATAACTTGAAGGGCTGGATTTTGGAGAAGAGAACTTCGAAGATACTGTGTGATGTGGAAGAGCTCCTTTTTTGGTGCAAGTTCACCACTCTGGGACTGGGCATGGTATAAAGCACCTCCATTTGCACATCAATCATAAACTATTCTATTTGCGCCATGGTATGGTCAGTACCAAAAAGTCCAATCGCCATCTGAAAGCACTGGTCAATCATCTCTGCAATTCTGTATTTTCCATAGTGATCAGTCTGCTTTCTGTGGACACATTGTCTTTATCTAGAGCCTCCCAAGTCAAGGCCAGCCCAGTTCTTCTTCATCTCATTTCAGCTTCTCCAGCAGGACACTCTTACACAGACCACCAGGGTTGATTCCTCTTTCTCTGCATCTCAACAGGAGCTCCAATACTGATAACTTGATTCAGGTCCTCTGCCATATTGATGCTGAAAGATGGTACCAGTATATCAATACAGTTCTGTACACTGCACACACACATGCTGAATACTGGTGCTCAGTTAATAGGAGCAAGTCTTTTATTGTAGACTTTAGCATGCTTGATTGCAATATACAAAACAGTAAAGACTAAAAGACACTACTAAAAGTGAAACTGAGAAATCCCTATCTCACTACAATACTGTCCAGTTCACAAGTATTGTTACTCTTTTGTGCTTGATCACATTATACACTGAAAAGTTAATAAATTATGAGTATGTGCAATGCCGACTTTGTCAAGCTTGGCTCACACTCAAATACAATACTCTGTTCATTCCAATGAATTTAAAATGTAGTGTCATGTTAGCGATAGAAAAAACAGGAGACTAGTAGACTATTGTATAACTTAGTAGCTTTAGGATGCGAGCTTTAAATACAACTTAGGTGTTTTCATCAGGCATGTTACAGAATAAGGCTGAATACAACATGTATTGTACATTTATTACTCTGGGAAATGCAAGTTCCTGATTAACTTGAATTCCACTGAATGCGGCTTCTTCATTTAACGATCCCATTCTGCCTGTTCTACGTAATCCTCTAAGCCATGGATGTGGTGCATTGTGATGATATCATCACAGTGTGTATCCTCCGGGGTCCTCAGGCAGCTTAGTATAACTAAATTCAGAAACCTCATCAGTGCAGAGATTCCTGGTGACTTCAATAACCAGTTAATTCTATTGTAAATAAATTCTGTATTTCATCTTTCCTCCATCCCTCTCTGCAAACCATCACCAGAGGCCTAATATCAGGGGGCCCATTTTGACCCAGGGGACTTTTGACACTGGAGCCCCACCACCACCACCACCACATTGCAGGTGCTGGGGCGGATCCACTATACCACTGATTACCTAAAGTGACCCTCCAGTAGGTGGACAACAAAGGTTGATAAATATCTCATAATAAATCAAATCTAAGACCCGAAGTATACTGAACTAGTGGCCCTCCAGCAGGTAGAAGATAATTGTTATAAGGACAAGGGCTTCTCCAATTTTGATTTAACAACCACTTAGACAATCACAATTTTGGAAGATCAAGTGCTATCACTCACAACCAAAATAAGATAAATTTCCTGTAAATTGTTTGTTAAATTGTTACCCACTTCAGTGACAGAAAAATAAGTCTTTTATTTTAACAAGTAGGCAATGTTTCACTGACCAAAACCAAAGGTAGTTATGGTTAGGGACAGATTTGTATCCAGGGTCCCCTAAGAAATGTGCTTTAAGCACACTTTGCTCCACCCATGGCCACACCCCCAATCCTCACAGGACCCACCCCCAGTTCCATCCACTATTTATTGGACAGAAAATACCCTTGTCTTATAACAAGCAAGGGAAAGAAAAAAAAGCTTGAACCCATTGGTTGCTTTGCTAAATAAGATTGTGTACAAGGGTTTAAAACTGATATAGGGATAATAAGATTGTTCTGACCACAACACAATTTTGAATTTGGGTGTGGCCAGCACAGCTGAGGTACCCCTCAATATTTGGAGCACTATGCAGTTGCCTACTGTGCCAGTTTGCAAAAACCGGCCCTGATTATGGTGTCGGCAAATATGATGAAATAATTGAGATGAAAAGTCAAAAAACTATTGTTACAGCTCATGCTGTTTGCACTTAAACAGACAAGATCAAGTAAATATAGAGTTGTTTCATAAACAGCCCCCCTTGCCCGATGCTTTGCAAACAGCATCTGATTTCTAAAATAATAATTTTTATTATGTCAGATGTGATGCTATTTATAATCTTATGAACATACCAAAATGAGGATATAATATTCTCAAAACTTAATTTCCCCACTGTTGTTTGTTTTAGTGCTCTTGTGTGTGTATGTGTACTTGTGTGTGTATGTGTACTTGTGTGTGTGTGTGTGTGTGTGTGTGTGTGTGTGTGTATATATATATATATATATATATATAGAGAGAGAGAGAGAGAGAGAATAAAGTAATAGATAGCACTCACAGGAACTTCAAAGCAAAGAAATTAAATGATGTTTATTCTGATCGACGTTTCGGCTATATTACATAGCCTTTATCTTGATAAAGGCTATGTAATATAGCCGAAACGTCGATCAGAATAAACATCATTTAATTTCTTTGCTTTGAAGTTCCTGTGAGTGCTATCTATTACTTTATTCTCTGGATTTATCGTTTACTGGATTGCACCCGGGCATTGAGACTACTAACAGTGAGTGCCACTGAATGGGATTTTATTTTTATATATATATATATATATATATATATATATATATATATATATATATATATATATATAAAAGAAAAAGTATAGGAGAGTGCTCCCAATATCATATTAGATATACAAATGTATTAATATAATAGGCAATCAGATCAGCTCAATAAATTGGAACATGTATAGTAGATTAAATCTTCTTTCACATGCTTTGAATCTGGCCACTCTCTGCCTGTACATATAACAGGCCACACAAACAGGACACTGCTAGATACCTGTCCGCAATTCATTTGCATGGACAGGAAGCACTCATATGTGAGCATATTGGCCAATTATATATATTTTGTCAGTGACTTCACTGTTTTAAATATATATCTTTTTATTTTTGGTAGTAGATTTTCCATTTATATTGTATGGCACTACTAGTTTAAATATCTACTAAATATTTTCCAGTTTATTGAGCAGAACTGATTGCATATTATATTAATACATTTGTATATCTTATTATCTTAAGGATTGGGAGCGCTCTCCTATGCTTTTTCTTGGGTTTTTTGTATATTCTTAGATCTCTCCGCTAGCAGATCTGTAGAACTGTAGGGAACCTTATCTCTTCAATTATTGCAGAAGATTTATATTCACACTCCATTCAGTAGGTCATTGGTGGCAGTTCTAAACGTTTGTCCTTTTGTTCTATGTAAACATATTTATAGATAGATAGACTTGTGCATGTAAATTTTTATCTATCTACAGTGTATGTATATAAATATCTTGAAGAAACAACACAGCTTTGAATTCAATGTATTAACTGTTTTAACTGTGAATTCTGTGTCCTTGTGCTCAGAAATGCTTTAGACTTGAGAAAGGGAGTTTATCCCGAAAGCTTGTCAATCCATAATTCTGTTAGTACAATAAAAAAGGTATTACAAGATATTAATTTTGTTTGTTATTTTACATCTTCATCACTGGACTAATATGGCTACAATCTTAACTATATATATATTTTTATATATATATATATATATATATATATATATATATATATATATATATATATATACAGTAATGTGCAAACGTTTAAGGCAGGTGCGACAAAATGCTGTCATCAATTAACAAAATGAATAGTGAGTGAACAGAAGAAAAATCTAGATTAAATCAGTATGTGGTGTGACCACCCTTTGCCTTCAAAACAGCATCAATCCTTCTAGGTACACTTGCACAAAGTCAGGGATTTTGTAGTCATATATTCAGGTGTATGATTAAACAATTATACCAAACAGGTGTTAATGATCATCAATTTAATATGTAGGGTAAAACAACAATAATGAACTGAAACAGAAACAGCTATGTAGGAGGAATAAAACTGGGTGAGGAACAGCCAAACTCAGCTTACAAGGTGAGTTTGCTGAATATAGTCAAATGTCACAGGCCATGGCAAGACTGAGCAAAGCAACAAGAAGCAAGGTAGTTATACTGCATCAGCAAGGACTCTCCCAGGCAGAAATTTCAAGGCAGACAGGGGATTCCAGATGTGCTATCCAAACTCTTTTGAAGAAGCACAAAGAAACAGGCAACGCTGAGGACCGTAGACTCAGTGATCGACCAAAGAAAAAGTACAGCAGATGAAAGACACATCATGCTTACTTCCCTTCACAATCAGAAGCTGTCCAGCAGTGCCATCAGCTCAGAATTGGCAGAAAACAGTGGGACCCTGCCACACCCATCTACTCTCTGGAGAAGTCCGGTCAGAAGTGGTCTTCATGGAAGGCTTGAGGCCAAAAAGCCATACCTCCGACATGGAAATAAGGCCAAGCGACTCAGCTATGTACGAAAACAAAGGAGCTGGGGTGCAGACCAATGGCAGCAGGTGCTCTGGACTGATGAGTCAAAATTTGAAATATTTAGCTGTAGCAGAAGGCATTTTGTTTGCTGAAGCCTCAAGAGCAGTACAAGAATGAGTGTCTGCAGTGAGGCATGGTGGAGGTTCCTTGCAAATTAGGGCTGCATATCTGCAGATGGACTTGGGGATCTGATCAGAATTAATGATATCCTCAATGCTGATAAGTACAGGCAGATAATTATATATCATGTAATACCATCAGAGAGGCATCTGATTGGCCCCAAATTTATTCTGCAACATGACAACAACCTGAAACATACAGCCAAACTCATTAAGAACTATCTTCAGTGTAAAGAAGAACAAGGAGTGCGGGAAGTGATGGTATGGCTCCACAGATTCCTGATCTCAACATCATTGAGGCTGTCTGGGATTACATGAAGAGAGAGAATCAGCTGCGGCTGCCTAAATCCACAGAAGTACTTCATGATGTTTGGAACGACAAACCTGCCAAATACATTAAAAAACTGTGTAGAAGAATTGATGCCGTTTTGTAGACAAAGGGAGTGTTATGTCCCCAACTAGTGGTATATGATGCAATGAATCCACATACAACTTGTGCAGGTCAATGGAGTAGCAACTGGCCAACTCCGTTTATTTACATTACAACATTGCCAGTCCATCAGCTGGCCTCTGTTGCAGAGAGGAGCAGGAAGGCTCTTTACAGTGTGGTGACTTGCTCCAGACTAAAAGAGAACAACTAGGAAGCATAGATGCATGATGTCACTTCCTGGTTCCTCTTGCATTCGGCTGCCCAAGACATTGCCTGCCAACAATACCAACGAACACCACATCTCTCCCTTTCCTGAAAAAGAGAGAGCACAGACACACCACATAAAAACAGTAGGGAGGGGAGAGAGAGATCTGGAACAGCCTCAGGGTCGTCTCCAGCTACGAAGAACTTCATCAGGTTCCCATCTCATAGGAGGGCGGATTGTCCGGGCGGGCCTGACAGTTGATGGAGTGGTATTTGATTCCTCGGCATTTGCTGAAGATCTTGCTTCCTGAACCATTTCGGGAGACTGGGTTATTGGCTGAGAAGTCTCATTCTCTGTGAGAGGTAGGCCTGGGGTCGAGGCCCTAAACTGCCAGGCACCATCATCCTCAAGCCCGGAATCTTTCAAAAGGACATCAGCTGAAGTATGGTTTGGCGGCCCAGGCCGCAATTGATCAATGTGTCTTTTCCATGTGATTCCATTGTCTGTCAAGACTATGTAGGTGCGAGAACCCAGCACTCTTGTGATGTTTCCAGCAGCCCATCGCTGAGGGCCTTGATAACTGCGAGCCCATACTCTGTCTCCTTTCTTGAAAAAATGAGAACCAGCCTGGGAGGATACAGAAAGTGGACTAGAAGACAAAGAAGAAGGAGTGGAAGGCTTTAACAATCCAATTTAGTGCGAAGTGGGCGACCAAAAAGGAGAGTCGCAGGAGACACCCCAGTGGCAGCATGAGGGGTAGTCCGGTAAGCAAAAAGAATCTCCAGGAGAGTAGTGGAGACATCCAACGAATTAGCAGCCACGAGAGCTGCCTTGAGGGTCTGGACAAAACGTTCAGCTAGGCCATTGGTGGCAGGATGGTAAGGAGCTGAGGTGTGGTGAGAGATACCAAGAGAGTCCAGAAACATCCGAAACTCCTGGGACGTAAATTGGGGCCCATTATCAGAGACCAAAAGGCGTGGAAGACCAAACACAGCAAAGATCTTCTTGAGGACTTGAATGGTAGCAGCTGAAGTCATGGTAGACATAGGCCAAACCTCCGGCCATTTAGAGTGGGCATCCACCAGCACCAGAAAGGATTTCCCATGAATCGGACCAGCAAAATCGACATGGAGCCGGTCCCAAGGATGAGACAGGCGGTCCCATGGAATGACAGGGGAGGAAGGCAACTGCTTCTGGGGCTGGGCACAGCCCGGGCAAGCACGAACCCAGTTGACAATATCCACATCCAGCGAAGGCCACCATACTGAGGAGCGGGCTTGTTGCTTCATGCGGACTATGCTCGGTTGTCCTTCATGCAGGAGATGCAGAGTTGTGTGCTGCAACGAGGGGGGAACCAGGACTCTGGAGCCCCACAGAATGCAACCATCAGACACGCACAACTCCAGTCTGCGGAACCAATATGGTAGGAATTGTAGAGGTACAGTGGAAGGCCATCAAGACTGCACATATTTATACACCTGAGTCAAAACTGTCTCGAAGTACAGACAGTGGTGTAGCAAATCTGATGCTGGTCAGAGGTGAAGGAGGGGTTCTGAGCATGTTCAGATGATACAGAGGTAGATTGATGAAGAGGAAGTCTGGAAAAAGCATCGGCATTGGCATGCATGGCGTGAGGTCGGTATCTAATAGAATACGTGAAAGCACCTAAATATAATGCATAGCGTTGAAGGCGAGCAGCTGAGGTCGGGGAAATGCCTTTCATTGGGTTGAAAATTGCCAGCAGAGGCTTGTGGTCAGTGACGAGTGTGAAATGGCGGCCATATAAGTACAAGGTAAATTTTTGTAGTGCCCATATTATGGCCAAGGCCTCCTTATCAATCTGCGCATAGTTCTTCTCCGCAGGCGTCAGGGACCGTGAAGCAAAAGCTATGGGTTGCTCAGACCCATCTGGAATCACATGAGACAACACAGCACCAAGCCCATATGGAGAAGCATCACAAGCAACCGTCACAGGCTTTTGTAGATCATAATGGACCAGCACTTTAGAGGTCAAGATGAGGTCTTTAGTGGCCTGGAATGCCTCCTGACATTCCCTAGACCAGAGCCAGGGGGTCTTTGTTTCCAGAAGTCGATGTAAAGGGTGAAGAACTCTTGCTAGATTAGTCAGAAAACTGTGATAATAATTGCGAAGCCCAAGATAAGAGCGTAGCTGAGAAACATCAGATGGAGGAGGGGCGTTGACTAGAGCTTGAACTTTGTCTTTAGCGGTATGTAAACCCTCCTTCGATATCACGTGACCACAAAACGTTAGCTGTTTCTGAAAAAATTGGCATTTCTCAATATTGGCTTTCAGCCCGTGCTCTCTCAACCGTTGTAGAACAGCCTCCACATTTGCTTTGTGTGCTTCCTCCGTCTGGCCAGTTATTAACATATCATCTAATAGACATTTGGTGTGCGGGATGCCCTCCAAAATAGTGTCCATTGTACTCTGCCATATCGCTGGGGCAGAGGCAACCCCAAACACCATATGCTGATACTGATAAAGACCCTTATGGGTGTTAATCGTTAGGTACTGTCTGCTGTCAGGATGCAATTCCAGCTGAAGGTAAGCTTGCCGCAAATCCGATTTTGTGAAAGACTGTCCCCCAGCTAAGGAAGCAAAAAGTTCCTCTAGGTGTGGTAACGGATACTGCTCCACCTCTAGCTGACTATTTATAGCCATACGAAAGTCCCCAAACAGGCGGATTTCTCCATTCTTTTTAACCACCGGCACAATGGGCGAAGCCCAATCACTGCAAGGAACTTTCGAGATTACTCCTTGGCTTTCCAAACTAGATAATTCGTTCTCTACTTTGGCCCTGATGGCAAAAGGAACAGTTCTGGCTTTACAAAAACGAGGAGATGCTCCTGGCTTCAGTGTCAACTGAGCCTGCATATTCTTTACTTTTCCCAAGCCCGTGGAAAACACATCTTTGTATTTTGACTGAAGTTCAGCCACCCAGTGTTGGTGATTTTCTGGTTGTAGAGATTGGATCTTTCACAGACAGGACTGAGAGTCAGGCATCCCAATTAAACGAATCCATGAGCGCCCATATAGAGGTGGACCACCATCCCGTACAACATAGAGAGGCACTTGATGAGTCAGGCCTTTGTACGTCACCCTGATGTCAGCACAACCTAGAGGTTAAGAATGTGTCCACTGTATGTTTTAAGGCGTAGGGTTGTTGGTTCCCACTGTAGCGGAATTCGTGCTGAAGTTAACTGTTTCAGACTCATTACAGAGACTGCAGATCCGGTATCATCATCCATCGTTACATCCTTGCCATTGATCTGCAGTCTGACTTGCATAGAGTCATCAAATGATGTTAAGTTATGAACAGTCAAATGCGATATCCAACCTCCTTCATCAAACGGTTCATCTGTTTCCAAGTGAGGGTGGAGAAAATCGGTTGAAGAATGTCTGGTTCCGTGAGATGAATCTCTCTGAGATCTAGTACTTCTGCAGACTTTACTCAAATGTCCACGTTTGGAGCAATTATAACAAATCTCCTCCCTAAATCTGCACTGGTGGGACTCGTGTGATGTGGCACCACAACGAAAACATTTTCTAGTAGAAAGTGGCACCCTTTTTGTAGGTGGTCTGCTCTGAGACAATTTCATTACAGCAGTAGCTTTCTCCAATCCCAGTGGAGGACCAGAAGTTTGAGCTTGTAGATGCGCAGAATCTCTTTCAGCCATCTCCATTGCAACAGCTATCTCCATAGCAGATTTTTCAGTTAAATCTTTTTCAGACAATAAACGCTTTTGTATTGTTTTATGGATTAAGCCACACACAAATTGATCTCTCAAAGCTTCAAACAAATTTGTCCGGAAATTACAGGTTACAGCCAAGCGTCTGAGTTCTACCATAAAAGACTGAACACTCTCCCCCTGATGTTGCTTTCTTGTATAGAAACGGAACCTTTCTGCAATCTCAAGGGGCTTAGGTTGGTAGAAATGAGTTAAAACATCAAGCAAATCTTTTAGAGACTTATCTCCAGGAGAATCAGGGGCTAATAAATTTTGTAATACAACAAAAGGTTTTCTGCCAACAACAGTAAGAAAGACAGCAGTTTGTTTTTCTTCAGGAATGTCATTTGCAGCCATAAACTGCTTTAATCTCTCAGAATAAGTAAACCATGTTTCCTCTCCTTCATTAAATTCTTGTAAAGTTCCAAACAGGGCAGCCATGATAAGAGGTGGTAAGCAATCAGTTGTAATAGTGTATAGGATGACAAGCACAGTCCAGTAATAAGCTTGTAGGAGATTATGGTTATGATGCAATGAATCCACATACAACTTGTGCAGGTCAATGGAGTAGCAACTGGCCAACTCCGTTTATTTGCATTACAACATTGCAGGGCAAAGTCCTGAATCATGCTTGCCAGTCCATCAGCTGGCCTCTGTTGCAGAGAGGAGCAGGAAGGCTCTTTACAGTGTGGTGACTTGCTCCAGACTAAAAGTGAACAACTAGGAAGCATAGATGCATGATGTCACTTCCTGGTTCCTCTTGCATTCAGCTGCCCAAGACATTGCCTGCCAACAATACCAACGAACACCACAGGGAGGTCACCAAATATTGATTTGATTTAGATGTTTCTTCTCTTCACTCACTATGCCTTTTGTTAACTGATAAATATAAACTATTAAGATGTCTATTTTTGAAAGCATTCTTACTTAATAATATAATATAATATAATATATAGGGTGTGAAAGACTCTTCCCCCTACATTAGTAAATTATTACATTTTTGTGAATCAGTATTTAAAGTACAACATAAAAAACATAATAAAAATATGTTAAAGCTCTGCATTAAATAGAAAATTGTTGCTACTCTCACCTCTGAACTTGGTAAACTTACATTCCTAATTATGCAGGTCAGCACTAACTCTAGGGATAAGTAGTTGAGGGAGAACCCTATACAGACCTGTATAAATTTATAATGCCCTCTCCCACAATATCGAGAGTGATTACTTATCATAAGACTGAGTTTTAATATATTAGTGTTTTACTACATCATGTTAGTTGCCCTTTAAGAAACACAGTATATGAAAACCATGTTGTATATTAAATGACATATTACATTTGTACACAAGATTTCAGATTAAATCTTACTTTATATAGCCAAGATGAGCGATATTCAGATATTGAATATAATTCTGGGTTATACATCCTTGCTTTTAAATAAAGTCCTGTGTGATTTATAATAGTCATTGCAGTTTGTTATTGGATGTATTAATAATGTACTTAAAGTATAACCACATGTGATTCCAGATACAGTCTTACTTCTCATTTAGTTGGCATAATGAAATATTTGGACAATTAAATACAATAAAATGTGTTTTTTCCTCTTTGTGTAGAAGGGGAGGGGGTTAGTAAGACGCTCTGTTCAGAAATACAGAAAAGAATTCTAATATCTTTTGCAGCCTACTGTGCCATGAAAATAAATAATCCCTTTGCTGGGAGCATTGTATCTTATATATTTAAAACAGAAAAATGAGATTGCTAAGTAAAAGCAATAATTCAAACTTTAGTACTGTGTGTCCTTTAAACACATTCATAAAGCCTGAACTCTGCTGTGTGATTTTCAGCAGGTCCCACTGTCTGGAAATATTTTTGGTAGGAACACTTTAGCAAACACACTCTGATTAATTAGAAGTATCAGCTGAAAAATCTTCACAACTGACAACAAAATATGTCCTAAATGTCATCCAGACTTTTAATCCACAGGAAAGAAAACACAGATGGCTTCAGACGTAGGAATTGTCTTTTCACTTTTTACTGATAGAAGAAATAGCTTGAACTTCCTATGTGACCTCTACCTCACCTCAGTGTTTCTCAACTAGTACTGTAAATCTTGGTCTCTTGGTAGGACTAACAGGCTGACAATCAGGAATGAGGGGATAGTAGATAAGATATGTGGCCTCAAAGGACTGTAATGCATAAAACAAAGCAAGAGGCATATGTTAGTTGATTTCATGTTATATAGGCACACAAGAGAGGAATATAGGAAATGAAAATCTCCCTTGAATTTTAGTGTGGAGCTCCGCAACCATACATTTGCTACACATAGGCTCTGTTCTAGACTAAAGGCCCAGAGGCAACAGCAATATTAGTTACCTGATTTTTGCCTCCTATAATTGCAGCTTCATTCTATTCCTAGTCATTCTTAATGCCTGTTAGAGGTGAGCAGTTACTAGCCAGAAGGCTGAAGGCACACAGATGACAGCAACCATATTAGCTGACTTTTTATGCAAACAAATGATTGGATGTAGAGATGAGATTTGCTAATGGCATAGTGAGTCTGACATAGAAAAGTTGAAGCAATCTGGGGTAAATCAGCTACACCACTGGGGACCCAACAGTTATTGACCCACCTGATTTACTGCCTAAGTAAGACTGCCATACTAAGATAAGTGGAGCAAGTGTGACGCAAACCATCTGAACTCTACAGATCATATAAAAATCCCAGTTGATTTAAATAGGGCATTTAACCCCTTGAATGCTACAGAGGACTCCAATACATTGCTTGTGCATCACTCAGTCTTACTTCTTTCAGTCCTCCATGGCTTATGAACTTGCATCCTGTGTAAGAGATTAAATATATGTGGTCCCCTCTGTATATCCTACAAACTGTGTTTCATTTCATTTCTACATATATATATATATATATATATATATATATATATATATATATATATATATACCCTTGTATGGTAAAATGTACCTAGCACCAAGGTTTGTAAGCAAGTTGATGTTGAGGTGTTGGCTGTGTTTTGCTGTAAATAACATCAAGGTTTGTCAACATGGCAAAATATAAATAACATCAAGGTTTGTAAACATGGCAAAATATAAATAACATTAAGGTTTGCTGTGTTTTGCTGTAACTAATATCAAGGTTTGTAAACATGTTGTTGGCTGTGTTTTGCACTTGGTCAGAAGTTCTCCTGGAACAAGAACTACAATTTTGTGTCCAGCTGATTACATTCTCATCTATGGGCATTGATCTGCAGTACCACAGGGCTTTCCCATAAGCTGTGAAGGACAGGCAAAGCTAAGTACATTAAATATTTCTTTATTGCTTGATAACAGTTTCAGTGTGATCCTTTTTTACTCTGGAATCCAAATAATTTGTAACACACATCATTTTCCACTAATTCTGATCCTAACAGAGTCAGCAGCACAGTCAAGCAGTTGTAGCCCATGATCACCATACCTGTTCTCTAGACTCCTCCTCCTAGCACACCTCTCCTACAGAATCCCTCCAAATGTGACAACCATGTAATGGTCTCACTACAAATAATAGAGCATATGGGCAATAAAGTGCACTATAATATATTAGGTTGTTTCAAGTCCCATCTGTTGAGAACCTAGTGACACCTTAGCTTCCCACAACATAGTTTAACAATATTATTCTTGGTTGCTATAAATAGTTGAAAAGTGACATAAAAAGTTTCACTCTGAAAAAATATAATTGAAGACTATTACTTGTTCCCACCACCCGAGGTACAGATTTGCATATGTGGGGGAGTTCAGGCTGCCCTCATGGCTATACCTTGGTTTTGAAGGTAGTAATGTGAAAATTGTGAAAATTAAAATAATTATGTGTTGGCCGTGACCAGAAGCTGAGCTGAGTGGATGCGTCGCTCCATCTCTCCTCCATGTCCTGCTGAATCTACGGCCATCTGCCCTTGATATTTGCTCAAAGCTCCAGATCTGGCCTGTGGATTCCTTACCTGCCCAAACTCAGAGGATTTCTTCCACCTTGGTCACTTTATTGCGACACAGGCCTACTAAGCCCAGAGCCTGGGAGTATCCACGGCCCTCTGGGGCTACTATGGCTTCATCCGTTGACGGACGAGCTTCTCATCACCTGCCTGACTCATCACTACAATACTGCACTCGCCCTGATTCACGCTAACTGGGGGGACCTTTGCCTTGATCAAGTGGTCCTTCCCGGGTCTGGACCTGGTGGTGTGCTAGGCTGCCACACTGGAGTAACTCCAAGCCCTGTCTCCTGCTTTGTGCCGGCTCACTGCTGTGACTCTGACAATCTGCACGCCCGATGGTGTTGCTGAGGCCTGGAAACCTTCCCTTCATCCATGAATAGGTTTAGACGAGACCTTACTGCAACAGAGCCTACCAGCTTATCATGTTTAGACGTCCTGCTCGTGGACTGCAGGGGCTCATGTTGGCATTGGCCCAGACCTCTTCATTGAGGCCTTGAGAGCCTGAACTACCACTGAGCCTGTGACCACGGGTGGCAACCCTTCTGCTCCCACCATCACTGCTTGCTTTCTGGAGGAGAGAGTCCTGCAGTTCATAGTCCTTATATGTGAGTAACCTACACCAGGAGTCTAAACTAGGCAATTGCCTATATGCCCTGACTCCACGGCTTCTGACAGATGTGCCCCTTTCTCTCTTGCTCTCTCACCTCTTAGATCACCCTCTGTTTGTTATTTTTGCCCCTATACACGGTCCCCTCCTCTCCCCCACCCCGATTAGGTTCATGAGGCTCTCTAGGGCCCTGTCTCCCTGATAAACACGGGACCCTTACTACCACAACCACATTGGAGGCTAGTTTGTGGTATCTGACTGTCTTCGCAGATTTCCCCCTGCTCTATTTTGCCCTTTTATCACAAGCCAGTGGCTTGATTTGGGGTCAGTTCCAGCCTTGCTAGAGGAGTGGACCAGTGACCAGATCTCTCCTCCTGTTTGGGATATTTGGGACTGTTTCTATCAAATACCTGCTGGACATACCCTTGTTACTCCTTGCAAGATACCCGCTTTCTGCTGCTAAGCTATGCTCCCTCCCCTCTACCTGAGGTTCAACAGTATACCAATACATGATTGGCCTTATTTGTCCTTTAGCCTCCCCCACCGAATGGCTCTGGACTAGTAGATCTGATGGTCCTGGATGTTGTGTAGCCTCCTGCCTTATGACTTTCTGCTGATTATTGTGCTTAACTGAGGGCTCTCTGTGTTCTGGCCCCCACATCCTGTGTTTGTCTCCTGATCACTGTTATTTTTGGATATATTCTACTGTGGCTTTCTCTGAGCCCTCTTACATCCTACACCCCCTTAGGATGGACAAATTTGTAAACAAACCCAGCAAAACCCAATCTACTAGGGCACAGAAGGAAAAAATAGAAAAGTCCTTAGAGATGGCCCAGGCTGTTGCGGTCTTATTGATTCCTCTGATTGATGCCAAACTGTCCATGCTCTCTTCCTCCATTGACAATGTGTTGTCAGAAATAAAGAAACAAACTGATCATATAGAGGAGGTGGAGAATCGCATGTTGGAATACGAGAGTGATGTGTTGAAGCTTCAATCTAGAGTAGACAAATTGGAAACTATCACACAGGAATACCTTGAAAAGATCAACGATCTATAGAATAGGAGCAGACGCAACAACTTATGCCTCATTAGCCTGCCAGAGTCAGTTAAGTCCCAAGAGCACTGGTATTTACTACAACGTGATCTGCCTAACCAATTGCATGTTGCAGTTCCTATGGGGGGATGGCGGTGCATAGAGCCCACATAATCGGCCCAGAGGTGGAGGGTGATGGCAATTGACCTCTTCTAATTGTGTTCCATCTTCTTAACTTTGCTCACAAGACCAGCCTACTTGCGGCCTACAGCAAATCTAACTCCATCAGATACAAAGAATCCTCTTTGCTTGCCTTTAAGGAATTTTCTGCCCATCTGTCTCAAAAGCGGACAGCTGTCAGTCCTTTTTGGAAGACTTTACATGACAAGGGGGTGAAATTTGCCCTATTATATCCCCCCAAGTTGAAAGTCATTCGGGAGGATGGAGTTCAGTGGTTGGATACCCCGGTTGAGGTGGAATCACTTTGTCTCTTCAATGCCTCCCTGATTGTTGCCAGAAAATAATCATAATTCAGCAGCTCTACATCTAGTATCATTGAACCTATTAGATACAGTATCAACTCTTGTTGCACTACAGGAAAACTATCCGGATCAGTGAATTATGCAGTTTTGAATACAGCGACATGAAAGCTTCTCCACAAGCTCCTTAAACAAACACGAAAAAAAATTTATTTATTGGCAAAATGTATTTTTAGATTTGATTTTAACATTGTTATTGTAATTTTGTAAATGTAATAAAATACGAGGCTGGGTCCTGCTGGGTCCTGCTGGGTTTTTGAATCAGTGTAGGTAATAACGTTTATACATCTCTCACATTATTGTGAGTTAATATATAGTGGTGGTCATAACTGTGAGGTAATGTTCTCCTGGTTAAGGTATCAGATAGTTGTAGATTGCTTATATAGTGTTTTTTTAATAAAAGTAACACAACAGATTACTATGGGCCATTTCTCAGGAGACATTTGCCTTTAATCAGTTTTGATTGTAAATGGTTACCTTTCCACCTTTTTTGTGATTGATGGTCTTTTGATTGGTTGATACTGATTTAAAAACCCTAACGGAAGAAGCTGGAACCTTGGATCATGAATAAGCGTGTGTAACGCGAAACATGTTGATTGGTGAAAAGCTGTTTTGAACACATCTTGCTGGTTTAAATGGGTTTATCCTGAAGTCTCTCCTCCATCGACCTTAAGACTTTTTGGAAGTTGCAAAGGTATTTACCTTTTTTATACTTTGTAACAATAAACATTGTTGGTTTTATACTATATCTGCAGTTTATTGATTGGCAGCGATTCAAATTTTTTTTCCCTGATTGTTGCCACCTGACATCTGGAGTTACTTGTTGCACTATTAGTCCTTTCTACTCCTACCATATTGAACCATGCTGTTCTGTGTTAATATGTACCTGGAGCCTTGATTCACTGCATGTTTCTGTTTTAGCAGTTTTTCATGGCTTTGGGATATTCTGGTCCATTATAGATGTCCAGTGCCTTCGTAGTTCTTACTTGTCCTGAGGGTTACAGGGAGGGGGACCCCTGTTTGGGCCCTCCCCCACCCAGTCAACAACAGGCAAATTACAGACGTTTATACTCAATGATCCGGATAATTTTGGTGCTGTTTACTAACATTATATTGTGTCTTTGTTACTACAAAATGTTAATTTCTGTTTAAACTGTTTCTATGCTTTAACCATTCCCCTCCACCCCATCCCTCCCCTGGTTTGCTATCCGAGACATGAGCTCATTACTGATACTTACCCTCCTTTCGAGGAGGCTCTTTCTTGCTGGGAAGGGAGTCTTTTCCATACATGTGCATTTCACTTACTTTTTCTACTCATGACCATTGTGCACATGGTGGATAGTGCCCACTTATGTCCGTGTCCTTAACTATGGTCTCATGGAATGTGGCAGGTGTTTTTAGTCCTATAAAACGCAATAGGGTGCATTCACATCTCAATTCCCTGGGTTGTCAAATAGCCATGATCCAAGAAACTCATTTGACCTACGTTGAGCACTGGAAGCTCCGTCGCTCCTGGGTGGGTGAGTGCCGGGCTATGTCCTATTCCAGGCGTAAGCGGGGGTAGAGATCCTATTCCTTAAAAATTTTAATTATCAAATCAGAGGAGTGGAGGAGTACACTGAAGGCAGGTATTTGCTTTTGGAGTGCAAAATAGATGTGTCTTCTTACCTTCTGCTTAATGTTTATGCCCCTAATGTCTACGACCCAGCTTTTGCATCCCTATTCCATCAGAAAATCCTGGCCACACCTGCCATCCCGCTGATTATCCTGGGTGACCTCAATGCCCTTGAACACGAGCAACTGGACAGGAGCTTGGCCTCTCCGGTGGACTCCATCATTACTAGGGACCTCAAATCATATCTAAAAAAGGCATTTAGAGGTGGTGGATGTTTGGCGAGTCCTACACCCACTAGAGCAAGACTACACTTTCATTCCAATCCCCCTCAGGCTTTTTCTCACATTAACTATTTTATGATCTTTCCTCTTCTGATGCCGAACGTGGTCTACTGGTATCCATAACATAGTTATCTTAAACCATGCCCCTGTAACTATTGTCTTTTCCTCTCTCCTGCTTCTGCACGATCCCACAACTGGTGAATGCCAGCCAATCTGGCTAACTCCAAAAATTGTAAGTCTTACCTTCGTGGGGAATGGCTCAAATATGCATCAATGGAGCCCATCTCTCTGACCCATTTCTATTCTGGGAAGCCTCCAAGGCAGCCCTCTAGCAAAGTGTAATTACCTATGTAACAAGTGCAAAAAAATTGCTACAAAACTTCTTGTACTTGATATGGTACTTACTGGATCATAACAGGCATATAAAATGCATCACTCAGATGCAAACTGAGCAAATTACCTGGAGGTTAGACGTGTATACAATGATGTCCTCAGTGAAGGGTTCAACTGTCTTGATTTCACCCGTAGCATGATTTTTAAAGAAGCCAAAAGATCAGGTTGCCACCTTTTGAATCTGTTACGGCAGAGCAGAGGTACAACTGTGATCCCTGGCATAAGGGGCCCTTCAGGGGAGATCCACACCTCCTCAAATCAATGATAAAAGTCCTCCCTACCTTAAAATCCCCAGGGCCGGATGGTCTGCCTGGGGAATATTACAGGATTCTCTCTGGGCTGACCCTTTTTTGATGGACGTCTTATCCACTATTTTGGTGACTGGGCGAACGCTCCCTCTTTTCACCCAGGCCAGAATCATTGTCCTACCCAAGTCGGGCACAGACCCGGGACTTGTGGGTTCCTACCTCCTGATCTCTTTGCTCATTTCTGACTTGAAATCCTCAAGAAAATAATGGCAAATAGACTTAAATTTATCATGTCCCACTTGATCTCGCCACAACAAACAGGCTTTATCCATGGTCGCTACTCCACCTAATCTATCCGATACACTCTGGTGACCATCTTCTCAGCCACTAGAGATAATGAAAGGGTTGCTTCTGAGCTTGGATATGGAGAAAGCCTTTGATGACATCACTTTGCCTCATCTCTTCCATATTTTTAGCTACCAGGGCTTTGATCTGTGATTTTCAGGTCTCATCCACAATATATATAACCACCCAAAAGCGTTTGTCATGACAAATAGATTGAATTCTACCATCTTTGCTCTGCAGAATGGTACTAGGCAGGGCTGCCCACTTGCTCTGGATCACTTTATTCGGAGACTCCACCTTTTGGAGGGTTTTGATGGCATTGCAGTAGGTGAGGGAGAGCTTCGAGTGACTGCCTTTGCGGATGACCTCCTATTGTTCATTAATTACCCTGCCAGAGTTCTGCCTTGAATTATAGATCCTATGCAATACTTTGGGAGGGTATTGGGACTCCGCATAAACTATTTGAAATCCCAGGCATTGGCATTGGGGGAGATGCATGACAAGTCCATTCAAAGCTCCTTCTCCTTTGAATGGGTCCCTCAATCCATAAAATTTGTCAGTATCCTGCTTACTAAATCTTTACAATCTCTTTACGAGCTTAACTATAAACCTGCAATCTCCCAGACTTTACATGAGTTTAAAGGGAAAGTAATGTTTCATAATAAAAGCAGCTCTAATTAATCATCATAGTATTTGGACTTTGGAGAGTGTTATTTCAATTCTGTCAGAGCTGTAGTTCTAGAGTAATTCAGTGATAAAGTGTCCCCCTCCAGCCCCTTTTACTGATGTCACACTGTTCAGCCAGATCAGAAGGGTGGTGCCCAGGTAGACTGCAGAGAGGGACAATCTTCAATTAAGATAAGGGAAAAACCTGAAAAGCTTGTCAAGGGGGCAGGGATTTCATTGTTTTCATAGGAATAAGAGTGTCCCCTGCTGTTATCTGTCTGGTCTATGAACTGCATTCCACATCTGAGAAGAGATGACTTACACTAGGTAAAAGGGGCAGGAGGGGGAAACTTTGCTTGTGAATATCTCATAAACCATAAAGGTTTGAGAGATAAGACTTATATCATTCTTCATGTTTTTTTAATGCCTACAAAATAAAATAAAGTTAAAACGAAGTATTACTATCCCTTTAAGACATGGAGCTCTCTTTCATCGTCCTTTATAGGTCATTGTAATGTGATTAAGATGATCTGCTTCCCTCGCCTTCTCTATAAATTTCAAATGCTTCCTCTCCTTCTTACCAAATCAGATATCTCCACCCTGGATAGAGCATTTTGGCAGTTTATTTGGAAGGGTAAGAGATCTAGAATCAGCCCGAGAAAACTCAGTAGCCCCCGGACTCAGGCAGGCATCAATTTACCTTATCTTAAAATGTTTGTAGCTTGTTGAGAGTGGCTATTGATTGGTTACACGATTCTGATTTATACACTTGTACAGCAAGGGATAGAAGTATAATTCACCCCATACATCCTCGTTATACATTACATGCCCCTGCATCTAAATTACCTGCTGAATTTCAATAAAACCTTCTCATCTGCAACATCTGCAGGGCCTGAAAATATATCCACCACCGATACCAACACCGATCCAGATATCTTCCGTTTATGGGTAATCTTATTTTTCAAAAAGGGGAAGCTCATAGCTATTTTGGGGAATGGCGCTCACAGGCCATTGAGTCACTACGAGAGTTGATTGTCCCCTCCGCTTCTCAGGTCAAGGATTTTCGGACATTGCAAACCCAAAATAGACTTCCTAATTGTCATTTTTTTTTTTGCCTTTCTCCAAGCACGGCACTACCTTCATTCCCAATTGGGCAATTCCCTTGCCAAATACACTGATACTTCCTGAGTCAAAGATGTTGCTTCAGCTACTCGGGTTCAGTGCTCGGCATTGGCCATATATACCATGTCTGCTGAGCTGAAATATCGGAGATGGGAGAACTGGATCATTAGGAGCTGACTCATGTAGATATTTTGCATGGCTTCTATAGACACCTGAAGGCTAACTCTTCGGCCTCTTTACATATTGTGCTTTACATTCTAAGTCATGTAGCCTATATTACTCCTACAAGAGCTCTGCATATGGGAATAACCCATACTGATCACTGTCGTAATTGTTCCATATTAAAGGCAGGCCTGCTACATAACGTTTGGATCTGTGCCTAAATCCAGACCTTTTGGTCTGAGTGCAGTCGGCCATTTCTGCCATGCTACACACACATTTAACAACTATCCCTCAAGAACTATTGTTGGGGATTCCTCATCAGACTTCCCCTTTGTCCAAGGCCCAGATCTGGCTTTAAGATATACTAGTTATAGCGGCCTAAAGGCTATTCCGTCAAAGTGGTTGGATGCCTTGGCACCAACCTTACCCCAGTGGCGCAGTCTGGCTCTAACTATGGTCCGAGTGGAATGGATGCACTCATTTCAAGACTTGGAATCCAGGGAATTAGCCTTTTGTAAAATTTAGGAACCATTTATTGATTATCTCCCTCCCACACAGGCCATGAGATATAAGAAGGCATTTGAAAATATTTCCTGGGCCCTGGCAGACCCTTTATAACTGTATGTTGTTATCTCCACAAATTTATCAAGGCTAATTGAGTTGTTGTGGGGGCATGTATCTGGACTATGTGCACTTACGTTCTCTCTTGTGGAGACATCATGATCTCTGATGATAAATCCTGCTTTCCCCCTCCCCTCTTCCTCATCCTTTCCTATCTTTCCTTTCTTACACTCGCCTTACTGTGCCTATGTCTTCACTCTTCCTGATTCATGATCATGAGTGGTCTCTTCTCCGCCCTCTTCCTTTTTCTCTTCCTCTGCTCTCTTTCTAATCTCTCCCTGGCTTTACTTGCTCTGTCTTCTTTTTTACCCCCTTTTTCTCAGAAATTAATTTCAGGCAGCCCTTCCTATTTTTAAAATGATGAGATGTTACTGCCTCTTTGCAATCTATGTCACTATTGCCAATTATTACATTATAACATACCATGTTTAATGTTATCAATCTCTACATTTCTACAATGCCTGGAATTGGTTCTTTCCATTTTGTTCCCATTCTATCTCCCCTACCTGATTTTGTCCTTTGTTTTATATAAAACATTTTTAATAAAGATATGTTGAAAGAAAAAAGAAATGTGACATAAAGAGTATATTCTCTCATCATTCCTTGCAATGTCTGAATTAAATGTTTCATGCCTCATTTCCATTGACAACAATTATTTCAGACATATTTCACATGTATATAATGCATCAGCAATGGAGACCAAGATTGCTTTTAACATTTGAGTCACATTTACTAAGCATCAGTATTCAATCAAATCCTTGTTTTAAGATTTTCAAGCTAAGAATTGCTCTGGAGTTTTGTTAGAATTTTTCATAAACATACGCCACAGCGATCTGTCTGGGTTAGAACATTTACTTATAACACTGATATATATATATATATATATATATATATATATATATCTTGCATTGTGGCTCAATAAAATGCATAACAACCTTCAACAATCCATTTTTAGATACATTGAAATGAACAACAAGCCTTTACCAGAAGAGATTGTAATATCTGTTCTTTGTCACAGAGCGTCTTAGGTTTCAAGATTGAATCTAAATTTGATTACATTATTCAAGAGTAATCCAATTTAGTACCAACACAAGTTATCAAATGCTATTTAAATGCATCAAGCAAAGCCTGCTAACTTTTGTAGTATGCAATGTCTTGGAAAGAACCAAAGCAGTTTGGTTAATTCATTTGCTAACAGATGTTTTTTTTTTTCTTTGTTAAAGAAGGAAAATTGTTTGTATGGACAGGAAGCTCATAATTAACTCTTTGAGTGGAAGCTAGATGTACAATGCATTGCACAGCCCTTGTGAATGCCAAAGGATAAGCAAAGATCATCAAATTTTTCCATCTGGATCAACAATTCATAATTTATGATACATAAATAATGTACCAAGTATAAATATTTATAGCTGAGACATTTACTTTTCTGTGTAAATGATTACACTAATTACATTATTAAACATTTTCTTTGCTGGGAAACCAAAGTGTTTCAATAGGGAATGCATGTAGATACCTAGAATTCACTGAAGGAAAATTAGGCCTAGTTTGACTAAGCATATGAGCAGCACAGCTGGTTTGCAGTTTGTACATATTGGTTTTGTACACTGAATGGCGTCAATGTACATTGATCAGGCAACAAGATTCACTGGGGTCCTGGTTCCTTGATTAAATCTGTAAGATATATATTTACAAAGCAGCTGTTTTATTGATGTGTTTATTAGAAATTGTAATCATAGTAACATATTCATCAAATAACCAATTTTTCTTCATTGAAGTTCAATCGGGTAAGAAACTTAAATTTAAAGATAAAGTAACACTTCCAATAATAAACTGCCTCTTACTTTACAATTTACAGAAAATGCTACGGGCCATTACATATTGTGAACTTGTCCCTTTGTTCAAGTGAGCTAGCAGGACCACAGGGCAAAACTTGATCACTGCACAGAGTGTTTTGAAATACATTTCTTCTCAATGAGTTGCAAACATCTCTGGTCCTTAAAGAGTTAACCCTTTGAGTCAGGGCTCAAAATTTCCACTCACCACTAGCCAATGGCAAATGAAAATTTAGCCCTGGCGAGTAGAAATTCAGCCCTGGTGGGTATGTTTTCAGGTCTGGCTAGTATCAAAGAACTTAAAATTATAAGCTCTGCTTTGAGTGCCAGAAGGGTACGGAATGCATTGCAAAGCAATGCATTCTGTACCCCTCTGACACTCAAAGGGTTTAGCTGCCTGTTTCATTCAAAGGGTTAAATAATACTGCCAGCAATTACCATGTCCACCTACATGGACATGGCATCCAGGACTGATTGAATATGCTGTGTCTCCAACAAAAAAAGGCACAATGACAAAATCCATATGATTTTATGTTTATCGTAAGGTAAATTCCCATTGTTCCAACAATACTGGTGAATTCAGATTCATGCCAGTATGTTCTAGTGATGTAACTAAACATTTCCTAGACTAAAAAGTCCACAGTGTTGCTTTTATATACTGTTATGGCCAGTCATCGACTACTGGGATATAATATATGCTCCCGCTTCACAAATCTATCTTTGCAAACTAAACACACTGGATAATTCATTATGCCACTTTGTTCTCCATTGTAATTACACTACCAAACATCATGATATATTTAAGTAACTAAATTGGTTAAAGGGATAGTAATGTTTCACAAAAACATCAGATGTAGCTCCCTCCCACCCCTTTTACCTTGTGTAAGCCACCTCCCCACAGATGTGGAATCTGGTCTTGAGACCAGACAGCTCGCAGCAAGGGACAATCTTCTTACTGTGAGAATAAGGAAAACCCTGCCCCCTTGACACGTTTTTCAGGCTTTTTCCCTTATGTTCACTGAAGATTGTCCCTCAGATCCATCCAGACAGTCTTGCTGCTCTGAGGTGAGAAGTGTTACATCAGTAAAAGGGGCAGGAGGGGGTACTTAATCATTAAATTACTCTTGAACTTCAACTCTGACTGTATTGAAATAACACTCTCCATGGTCCAAATACCATGAAGATTAATTGGAGCTGCTTTTATTGTGAAACATTACTATTCTTTTAAAAATTCAGAGATACACTTGCATGCCTGGTTTATAACCACTTTTCTGAAAAGCTACTTGAGCAGCATTTGCACTCCAGCTCAAAATGCTTCCTATAACATCCACTCTGGTGGCAGAAATTCAATGACTATTATAAAATACAAGAAAGAAGTGGGTTGATCTTCCATCTCCTACAGGTGTCTGAAAGCCTGAAGAAAATCAAATCATCTACTAGTTTACAACATCTAAAACAACTGCTTCTTTGTAATCAAAAACAAAAATGAATCTCCACTCACCACTCATCTGGAAAAGCTCTTCAGAAACATTTTTTGTTTGTTTGTTTGTTTCTATTTGTGTATAAATGTTTAATTTTGTATTCTAAATGCTCTCCAGGACATAATTCAAGTGAAACCTGTATTCTTCCTGCATTGCAATGATCTACTAAGTGTGCTTGCGAACCAGGCACACTTGGTAGATCATTGCAATGCAGTCATTCTGTTTAAAAAACACAATTCCGGCACTGCTGCAGAGCCTCCATGTTGGTCGACACGGATCTTCTGCTGACAGCTTTACAGCTGACAACAGGAGACATCGAACTTTGAACAAAGGTATCTCTCAAACCATTGCTGTTTTGAGGGATACTTTTTTGAGTTGAATTCCACTTTTTAAGCACTACAAAATTAGAAAAACCTGTTCAGGGACATTACTAGCCTTTTAAATTATATTATATGCTGCTCTTCACCTTGATCATTGACAGACCACTTCAGATCGCTCCAAAGCCTTCCAGTTGTTCACTGTATACTCTATAATGGCCATATTGTTCTCTTAAAATGCTTACAAATTAAACAGTCAAAAAATGGCACTTCCAGCGGAGTGGGAAATTTTTAGTTAAAAGTACTGATTTTATGCTTTTTCCCACATTGCTAATTACATTGAAAACATGGTAAGACTGAATCCCCCCCACAAACACACATATGGGGCAATATAAAAGCGTTGTCAAGTTCCCACAGCATATCATTCTGTATTTGTCCGAGAGGGAGAAAGCCGCACAGTTCTGGAGCTAGATAAAATACACAAATAAAGTTTACTTGAAGTTTAGTTTAGGGAATCATTTGGGCAGTATATCCTATACCATCGGCATACCACTTAAATGGTGGTATAGATTTTTGAGAGACAATCCCACAAACCCATAGATTTGTTAAATAAACTAGAGCAGGTGAAAGAAGAATGGCTTATACCCCACTCCTCGAAACATGGTTTTGTGTCTGGTGACTTGGTGCATGTACCACACTTTGTACATGTCCTAAATTTAGTTGTGACTAGATTCCTCTCAGAATATGAAATCCTCAGAGAGATGCTAAATATTGCCAGCAAAATCTATGCCCATTTTAGCCATTACCTTTAGTGCTCACAATGCATTATATATTCCATTCAATAGCATAACAACCTGCCCCAAATGGAGGTCCCTAACAGGTGGACTTCCACATTGTATGTGCTATAACATTTGTACAAACACAATAAGGTCATTAGTGAGTATACAGTATAAAACTAGAAGTCTTTAGAGTGAGTATCTTTGTCACCTGGTCAATGGCAACTATTGTGTGACCTATGTCAGCCTTTGGAAGAGGAAACTTTGCTGGTTAGTCCTGTAGTAAGATTGTATTGCTCATTGATTTTAATGAACACTAGGATGCAAGGATCCTGTTCAAAGAATGCTAATATTTCAGTCATTAGCTGGTTCAAGTCTAGGTTGTCATTATTGTAAAATGCATCAGTCCACTGACAAGCATGCAGTCTGAGTAGGTTTTTAGAGTAGTGGGTAATATTTTTACTGACAGTCAGACACAGCTATCAAGCAATCAGGCAGACTTTCATTTCTAAAAATGATCCAGCATCTAATATCATCTGACCATAAGGTACTGAAAGTAGACAAAACCACACATGACAGGTAAGCCCATGGAACATGTACTATTAACAGCAGAACTGAGTATGATGATGATGAGGAGGGGTCTGAAGGGCTGCTATCATCTACCACAGTTTGGAAAACTGCTAAGACCACTTAATACTGTCTGACAATAATATAAAAATAATGCAATATTAAACTGGATTCAAACATGATAATACAAATAATTTGTCAGTCATGATCCTATATATACATCAATCACACCACCATTACCATACATGTGCTACATTCAATGTAATCTTATTTATTTATTTTTTTAAATGTAAATAATGGCTAGCAATGCATACCTCCAGGCTTACAGAAAGAAAAGTCTGAAAAATATATTTTGCAGGCTAACCCGTAGTGCTTTGAGAGGATACAATTAGTCTCTTCTCCTGATTGGTTCTCACACACTAGAATCATCACTTCCCATGTTAGTCATAGGTCACTGCAAATGGACAGACCTGATAAGGTGTTTCATTTTTCTTTGAAACCCCTCCAACACACTTACCGCTCTCCATACCCAACACCCCACTGCACCACACTTAATGGAAGTCCCACTAACACACTTAGAGCCCTGCACAACTGTGCAGTCCCACAAGACATTTGAAGTTCAGCAGTGGTACTTGCAGAGAGAACTGCCTGTAAGTTTGTTAGTGGTGGTGGGGCAAAACAATATTGAATACCTCTTGCCGTTGTTCTCTAAATGACAGCTATACATTACAGAATGTTTTCTTTCAAAGCACTTTATGGAGTGTGCCTGGGTCCTCCTCTCTCACTGTAAGATTCATTCAGCTTTATTCAATGTAGGAAGAGAGACGGGAATTTGTATAACTTTCCCCATTCTTTTCTTGATTATTTTGTCACACATAATGAATGATATGTCATCTGTTGGTCTAATAAAATACTTAGACAAATACTGCTGAGCTTCTGACAGATCAAAAATACAGCACATCAAACAAGAGGGATGTGGAGAGTGATGAGGAAAATTCCAGAGTGCACAAGCTAGGGATCTGGTGAAAAGACTGGATGGCCTAGTTTTTAAAGAGCCACATTTTTGGCCAGATTTCATATTTTGGACAAATTCTACAGCTCAAATGGAGCTTAAAAAACCGACACAGTAGTAGAACATTTTGGTGATATGTCCTTTAATGTAACTGAAGATTTAATAAATAATTGTTATAATTAGTTTAACCATTTGGTGGCCATGGACAATATGGGCAACATATTTAGCAGACCTTCCAAAACTGCTGATGAAGTTGTCCTCAGGAGTAACAGGCTTTGGGGGGTGGGGGCTGAGGGGCACATAGAGGTGTTTGGGAATGCCTTCAGACAGACCGAAGCATCCACTGAGGCCAACTAACATCATCGTGAATATGCTTAATGACATCAGACGGACCTGGAACTCCACTGGACCACCAGACAACTCCCAAGTATGTGAAAGCAAATGGGGGAACCTCTAATGGAGTGTATATCTGGCAGTTGGTATTAACAAAAGTAGAAAATGTAATGGTTTGGAGAGATGGTGAATATGAAAAAAAATGTATATACTTTTTACTCAGAGAGCCACTTTCTGGAAATATTTGTGTAAACTAGCTTAGGGATAGAAAGAAACATTACCCACAATTTGTCTATTTACCACAATGGTATGTGCCTTGTCTACCATTTTATTATATACCCCTATGGTATGTCAACATGCATCAATCTGTTACCATTTTCCTTATGCATCCAAAATATGCTGAATATAGTAGGAAATAATAAATAAATTTTAATTAATAAATTTTTATTAACATTTTGAAGGGGTATAATTTAAAAAAATACATTTTGTTTTGTTTATACCACATTCTGGAAACATTTGTGCATCCACCTCCTTGTTAATGCAGTGAGTTGTCTTCATCTTTTCCAGAATGGTATGCATGGTTTATCTATCCTTAATAGCTATAGTTGTTACAGCCATTTTAGTACTTGTTGGTCAAATTGGAAGGAAAGAAGAAAAAAACAGCAGATTTTGATAAGGGTAGTTTGGGGGTTTTGGCACCCACGATAATATGCCAGCTCTTACCAGTGAGGTGTAATTTCCTCCAATAGAGGAGCTGCTAATGTGTGCAGTAGGAAATTCCATCATTTTCAAAGAATCTAGTACATTTGAAGGGGTTCAAGTATAAAAATATTGCATAATTTTCATTTGGGTGCCAACTTCTGGAAACATTTCTGAACACAGGTAAAAAGTAAAGTACTTCTTATTGGATGTGGAAGGTTGTCTTCATTGTCTTCTTTCCAAAATGTTATGTCTTGTCTACCTTTTCTTCATGTCTTTGTTATAAACATTTATGTTCAAGTATGAAGAGCAACAAAACTAACAGATTTTCATTCTTGTAGTTTTGTGGTCCTTGCAGCCCCATGGTATGTTAGCTTATTCCACTGGGGGTACCATTTTACTCATGATCCCTGTAGCTATCTAGCTTAATATTACATTCCATGTTTTTCAGAAAAAGAGTGTTAATATGATTTTTTTTTTTTTGCTACATCACCAACTTTTGGTATTTCATAGTAAACCAGCCTTGGGGTAAAAAAGCAAATGGCCAGTCCCTGTAATTGGAACGGTGTGTACTTTTAACAACTATATAGCATGTACTTTTTTAGCTGACATTTTTATAGGAATAACCACACATAAAATCCTGAATTTTGTTGTTTTAGAAAGGCAAGTTAATATTAAACATAAAACCATAAACAGATGCTAGTGGAACATAGAAAAAATAAACTCCAGGACAATTAGCTAGCATTCACTTTATTATAATTTTGATTATAATTTTTTTTCCACATTCTTTGTAAAATATCTTGGTCATGTTAGGGCAAGGTCCACTACAAATGCAGAATGTGTGCGGGGTTCTCACAGAAAATTACCATCATTCTTTCATTTTTCTGACTGTCAACTGCAATAAAAGTGTAAAGACATGTTTAGCACAGGGGATGAAAAGGTTTAGCAGTGATGTGGTCGAAATAAGAAAGTCTGTAATAAGCCAACATTGTAGATATTTTTTTATTATCCTATATAATAATTCGCTAAATTGTGTGTAACGCCGCGACATGCGCAGTAGACACTGCTGCGCGTGCTGCAGTCATGCGCAGTAGAGACTGCCCGCAGCGCGGCTGATACAGAGCTGGGGGCTCGAGCACCCAGCTCTGTATCAGCCACAACTCGGGCAGTCTCTACTGCGCGTGACTGCCCCGCGACCGGGTGACTGTGACACTGTGGCCCGTGTAACAGGCTCTTCAACTAGTTGTTTTAATAATTCCCTGTTTTGCATTCTCCTTTAGTTTTCATCTCTAATCAGCAAATTAATTAGGCTTTTAGTTTGGTTTACTATTACTAGAATATAGAATTAATATGATTTTATTTGTTTAACCTATTTGAAAACTAAGAAAAAAATCATAAGGCATGTAATCCTGTCAGAGACTGCTCATTTTTGAAAACATAATATCTGTAAATAATGAAAGTGTGAATAGAGAAAGAGAGACCTAATTAAAAATCTGGATCTGATTATGTTTAGAATGATATGATACAATACGATACAATAAGGAATTATGGCTCATATTTATAAAAGCAAACTGGAGTTATTCTGGAGCAAACCAGCTGCACCATAAGGGACAAATAATAGTAATACATGTTAAATTAAATTGGGTTTTTAACTCCTTGAATGTTAGAGACGTCTCCAATGGATTCTCTCTAGCATTCAAGGCTCTATTCAGGCATATGGAAATGTTATTTGTCCTCTACTTGTTGACAGGGTTGCTTTTATAATTATGGATATTTATACCACATAAATGGAAAATACCAGATTCTGACTGAGCTGCATATTATAAGTGGGAACCAGCATAAAGATATTGTAGCAATTCTGGAGCAAACCAACTACATTAAAGGGGCCAAATGAAAAATTATTTTGATTTAAATGGGCTTTTAACTCTTTAAATGCTAAAAAGGTTTCTAACATATTATAAACCAATATGTTGGAGTAATTTACACCATTTTTTATTTACCCATGAGGTGCAGTTGGTTTGTGCCAGAAATGGAGAAAACCAAATGTACCTCAATGCATTGGATACCCCTCTGGTACTCAGAGGGTTAATCTTGCTTTGTTTATTACAAGGACCGATATGCACTAAAGGTCAAAGAGGGCTCATAATGGCGATATCCTGTCGGTTCATTGTCGAAGGAACATCTTCAGTATGCATTAAAGTGACTTTGACATCATATTCCCATCAATCCGACAAATATCTGCCCACATTGACATCAGTCTGACACCCTTTTGACAGATTTACGAATTGTCACTTATCACATCAACAATGGCCTATTTCCATATGGAAATGCAGGCTAACAATCCATTATTGTATTATTATATGTTAACTAGTTGAAAAGCCAATTTACATGGGCCACAGTGCCACCGCTGCAGTCACGTGCAGTAGAGACTGTCTGTACTGCACATGACTGCAGCGCATGCAGCCGTCTCTACTGAGCATGATGGCTTCTGATAAATATTCTTAGCGAATTACTATATAGGATGTGGCTGTTCACCACATGCATTAAGCTGCCTCTGCTGTCGGAGTTCCCAGTCCCAACTTCACCTACTTGAGGCTGGCAATGCTGGGATCTCCCTGTAGTTTCCTATGCAGTAACAGCCCTCAATCAATCATAAGCATGGAGGGTTGTTGACATGCTGTCAATGTGGAAGGAATGTCATTCCTTCCACATCACCAGCAGTAGACAACCCTGAAGTCAGAGAGCATTCTCTCTACTTCCTCATTTAGTCAGTAGGGGAGTGGAGAGGTTCCTTTCAGCATCACAAACACAATCACTTCCTTAACACTTTAAGTGCCATAGATTGTGTATTGCATTCCTCTGTGGCACTTAAAGGGTTGGAAAAGTACAACAACCACTACACAATTATGCCCTCAGCTCTGTATCATTTTTCTTTGTCATATATGTGGTATACTCTCAAGGGAACATGTATGGGGGTCATGCAGCATCCATGGGGTTTTATTTATACCAGTTGCCTACCAGCCTTGTTCCCTTGTCCACTGGTAGCCACAGATCCCCCTTTATACTGTCTAACCCCCCCCCCCACACACACACACAGACTTGTTCCTTTGCCCACTGGTAACCACAGATCCCCATTTGCACTGTCTGACACCCCCTACTTGTTTTCTTGCATACTGGTAGCCACAAATCCGCATGGACACTGTCTGGGCAAGGGAACAAGTCTGGGGAGTGTCAGTCAGAGTATATGGGGCTATCACATAATAGTGATGTTCCCCATTCTCCCCCAAAATAATTATGTTCAACATGCTGCCTTCACAGTAATTATGTTCGACATGCTGCCTCTACAATGAATAAGTTTAACATGCTGCCCCACATA
The DNA here is from genome assembly GCA_037306005.1 of Rhinophrynus dorsalis. Classification (NCBI taxonomy): domain Eukaryota; kingdom Metazoa; phylum Chordata; class Amphibia; order Anura; family Rhinophrynidae; genus Rhinophrynus; species Rhinophrynus dorsalis. The sequence continues at coordinate 183,516,060 of CM074722.1, forward strand.
ATCAATATGTTCGACATTTGTGGCTACCAGTAGGCAAGGGAACAAGTCTGGGGGGGTCAAACAGTAGTATTGGGGATCTGTGGCAACCCGCAGGCAATGGAACAAATCTGGGGGGTCAGACTTGTAAAAGGGGATCTGTGACTACCAGTGGGCAAGGGAACAAGGCTGGGAGGCAGCTGGTAGCTACAAATCCCCATAAATCAGCCTTGTTCCCTTGAGAGTGTACAACATAAATGACTATGAAAAAATATACAGACCTGAGGGAATCACTGTCTACTGGTTGTTATAGTTTTCTCACCCTTTGAGTGCCGCAAAGGTGTGCAATGCACAATCCTATGACAATCAAAAGGTTAAGGAAGTGATGCTGTTCATTGTACTGAAAGGATCCTCTCCACTCCCCTACTGACTAAGTGGGGAAGCAAAGAGAATGCTCTCCAACTTCAGAGTTGTCTACTGCTGGTTTTGTGTAAGGGATGCAATTCCTTCAACATCGTCAGCAGTTCAACAATACTGTATGCTAATTGGGCACTTCTCCTCCCCTTCCCTTGTATCCCTAAATTTTAGTACATATGTTGATGTGTGTCTACATGGAAAAGGCAAAATCCTTTACTCACACTCTGACAAAATCATATCTACCTTTAGTGCATTTTGCCCAATGTATTATACGAGGCATAGAGGAAATTGTGTGATATTATGCCATTTCCCTTTGCATGGGACCGATAGTTATTTGCCAACATTAAAGTCCTAATGATGGTGGAGACTTGTCAGTATATGCTATAGCTAATATATGCTCTAGTGCATGCCCTGACTGGCCGCCACTGGCATTAGAGGCTAATACGCATACAAAATGTGAGATATTTCTGAGGATGAACAAACAGCACAGTGGCCTGTTCTTCGGCTAGTCCCCGTTCAGAAGCATCACGTTTTATAGATATAGATATTGCTATTATAGAGGAGAAATTTCCACATTCATATTAGTCTAATCCTGCACAGAAGGGCACTCCAGTTCAAAAATGACGGGCAAATCCCCACTGCAAGAAGAACACCAGCTACCAGCTGTATTCCCTAGGCACTGAGAGCAAGGGGTCAAAGTCTGGATTACCCTTCACTCTTAGGGTATCACAGTCTACCTTTGCTTCTTTCCTCTGTTGTGTGTCGGCCGGCATAGTTGCGGCAACATCTGCATTGCTTACATCATGTAACAGGCACTGGCTAGGACGCCTGCTTATGGTCCTATTCTGTGTGGCTTACTTGGGTCCGGCCTTCTCCTGCTCCTTTATAAACTTCTCTGGGCCTGGGAGCCATTGCCCTTTCTGATATTGTGTCTTGTGCTCCATTGTGACCTGTGCCTTATCTGAGAATCCGCTCAGTGTATGATCCTGGCTTGTGTGACTACCCACATTGGTCTGACCTGTGGCTCTGGCTGACTTACTCACTCTGTGTAGTCCCCAGTTTGTCTGACCTGTGACTCTTGCTGCCTATTGCTCCATCTAGTCCCCGGCTTGTCTGATCTGTGGCTCTGGCTGACTACTGGCTCTATACTCTCTAAACTTGCCTGACCATCAGTCTCAGTGTTTCTTGGTTCAGGTCTGCTCTTGCTCCCTGTTGCATCTGGTCACATGACCAAGGGTGGAGACTTGTGCCTCAGTTACTGTTCCCTCTGGTGTTCCAGTGAGCACCACAGTGTGCAGCTCAGGGTAGGAGCCTTGGTCCTATCATTCTGTATTCTGGGGTTTTGTGGGCTATACTATTATTACTGTACTTATTAATAAAGGTGGATTTATATTTTATATTCATGTCTGTCCTTATTTGCCTGATTACCGTGACATAGGGAGACCCCCAAAGAGTATTTGAAATAAGCATGCAAAATGTAAGGGTCACCGTTCAGAAGCATCACGTTTTTAACTCTCTAGTGCCATTACAGAGGAGAAATGTCCACCTTCATATTAGACTAATCCTGCCCAAAAAGGCAGTCCGGTTCAAAAATGACGAGCAAGTCCCCTCTGCATGGGACACCAGCTAACCCCACACATACGTTTCGGCCTTGTTGGGCCTCATCAGTGAGGTGCAGCTGGAGTCTCACATTTTGTATGAATGTTTTGATTCACTCTTAGGGGGATCTCCCTAAGAGTGAAGGGTAATCCAGACGTGAACCTCTTGCTCTAAGTGCCTAGGGAATCCAGCTGCACCTCACTGACGAGGCCCAACAAGGCCAAAATTAAGTCTGGGGTTAGCTGGTGTTCCCATGCAGAGAGGACTTGCCTTTCATTTTGGAACTGGACTGTTCTTTTGGGCAAGATTAGTCTAATATGTACATGGAAATTTCTCCTCTGTAATAGCATTAGAAAGCTAAAATGTGCTGCTTCTGAGCAGTGACTAGCCATAGAACAGGCCATTGGGCTGTTTGTTTGTCCTCAGAAGCCTCTCACACTTTGTATGTGCATTAGAGGCTAATTCGTGCATGTGTACATTCACTCAACTATATCTATCAAATATATTAAACATGTCACATTCTTTTGTTGTACAAAGGTGTCAAATTAATTTCAGTTCACCAGACACATCAGTCAGGATTAAAGAATGTTGGCATTAACAGCTGAATTTATTGTACCATAGTATAGCACTGCTTAACCTTTTGGTTGCTAGAGACATATCTTCAATGCATTTCATACCACTGCATGTCTAATATTAGTTCAAATTTTCTACAGCATATATGAATTCAACCTTGAGAACCAGACTGGTGTGATGTTCAAGGCAGGACAGGATTCCTCAATAGGCAGAGTAGACACCTGCCTAGAGCTCTAAATTTTGATGGGAGCCTCAGCTGTTCTAGTCACATTCTAAATTGTAGGTGTGATCAGAGCAATGCAATGTTCCTGGACCAGTTTGTACCCATTTACAGGCTATTACTTAACTTTTTTCATTTTTGTTTGTTAAAGGCCATGTGTATTTTCTATGCCAGGAAACAGTGGATGAGACAGGGGATGAGGTCATGTGAGGACAGGAGGGCTGACCACAAGTGGAGGTAAAGGCACCTGGAGATCCTTGTCTAGGAGCAACTGGGAAGTAAATCCAGCCCTACTTCAAGGGGTTAATTGACATACGATTGTCAGGCTTTGCACGTTCACAAACCAAACTACAGAGTTTCATTTTAAACATGAACATTTTATTCAAGGTTTTTAGCTCTTGTCAATTTAAATTAGAGATTAATCAGTTTTTTTAAAAACCCTTAGAGTGCCAGAGGGGGTACTCAACGCATTGCGCAGCAATGTGTTGCGTCTCCCTCTGGCACTCAAAAGGTTAATTATTGTTATTGAAAGTATTTACAATACAAGTCAAAGCCAATACAATAATGCAGAGAAAATGCTGTACATACTATAACAAATGCTGTTTTCCCGTAATCATTAAAATTGCCTCAGCTTTATTCATTCTGTTTTCTTTGATTTCAATGTTTTCAGAATAACTCGTAAGAAATAAGATAGTACTCAGGAGAGACGGTATGGAGGGACGTGTAAACAAGGTAGGATGACATGGAAAAGAAAAGCGAGGGGGATAAACTAAAGAAAACAAGAAAATAATGATGTTACCGTTTAAAGGAGCGTTACACTTTTTTATGAAAAAATCTATATTGTAGGACATTTCCTGTTGAATATAATAAGGGTACTCCCACTGCTGCGAGATGCATAATTCCAGAGTTATTACAGTTTAAACCTGTGTTGTTGTTTTTTTTTACATTAGCAGTGCCCTCTCATGTTCACATTCCAATTAGTTTTTCAGTTTCATTCTAATGGAGAAGAAAGTCACTGACACACTGTTCTCCATTGAATGTGATAGAAACTGCTGAGTCATGATGTCAGTTAGAACTTACAGGAAGTAAACACACAGTAAATTCACTTCCTGATTATTTGACCTTTTATAACTTTTGAATAAAACACCTGACGTGAGTGGGATTACCCTTGTTTTACTCAACAGAAAAAGCTCTATAACATATACATTTTCATAAAAAAAAGTTTACTGCTCCTTTAAATATAACTAAAAATGTCTACAGAATTCTCAGTCTCTATAAATGAGAGTATCGATGAGAACTCTTTTACCTTAACAACTGCTTGAAAAAAGAGTACGGGCACACTTGCATTTCACCTTTATATAAATCACACAAAGTTCCCAAGGTTATCCATTTCCCCCTAAAATATAAATGACCTTTTATTTTTGATAATCTTTTGGAAGGGCTCATATTTTTCATAGGGAAAGGGAAGGGTGTCCATTTGTTTCCATTAACCATTTGAATGCTGCATTCGTAAACGTCCCAGAGCTGCAGATTGTTTCCTGCTATTGTTGTTTACAGAAAACAGAAGGGAAGAGCACAAGGAGTGCCCTAGTGCGATAAAGTCTTCAATAAAACTCCACCACCAAAAATCACCCCACACGTGGGTACTCACAAAAGGTGAGGTTGTTGAATCACCTATATGACCAACAGCTTCAAAGGCACACTGAGTATACCAGCTGACCAAGCTCAGGATACATTTAAATCAATGATAGGCTGCTCTTTCCACCCTCTCTCCCAATGGTAACGCAATCTCAAAGAAACAAAATGAAAGAGTGCCCAATAGTGTAAAAACGTATACAGAATGTGCTCAATAATTACATGTAAGAATTATACTCACATTTACATATGGCCAACTCTTGGAAATAACCAAAGTTGACAATAACACCTGTGGCAATCTCACACCGTCCCCACTCGGTGATATCATGTACACAGCTCCGTGACAGGACACACAAACAAACGGACTCCAACCGTTGGTATATATTTCTTCTTAAAATGTAATATAGCTCAATGATGCATATACAAGATACAATTAAAATCATACAAATATCAATAATTACCGGGTACGCGTTTCACGGTGAACCTGCTTATTCGTGATAGGTAAATTGAATCACAATCACCTGTGTTATATTTCCCCATTATCAGAAGACCTATCACATTTCTGCACCAACCTAACGCATCAATGGAAGACACGCTCCGATTCATTAGAATCAAACACTCGTCCGATTTGACCAATAACCATCCAGAATAAAGCAAGTCTCATAGGAGGAGGCTCTCGCTATGTTAGAAAAAAACTGTTGCCATCGGCAGACCATGCATCCTAATTCTCACAAAATCCCACTGTCAGTACACATGCGCATACCACAAAACACAAATCTCAGAGATATGTATCAACACATCGCAAGACCAATGGTACGCTTGCGCATACCACCAAACATAAATCGCGGAAGTAAGTATCAACACATCACGAGACTAGTGGTACAACACGAGAACCTATCCAAAGAGAATCATGGGAAAAGATGCCAAAGTCACCGTGGCGAATGGAATACATTGCATAAGTCTCCTAACCCTACATAAGTACATCAACAATAAAAATAAAATATATCACAAACTGTCAAAAATTGGAGTACCAAAGGAGCGCCAATAGTGCAATATTGTTATTAAAACAACAATCAATTGATTGATCTTTTTCGTTTATACTCACATTGAGGTTTGGCCAGGTCCTTGTTATCAAGGGTGCTGGCTTCACTAGCCTATGGAGAATATTCCCGTCTCCATTCGGGTATACAGCTCATCAGCAGATCAAACCAAAGGCGGAGGCTCCAAATGTTCCAAAATCCAAATATAATTTATTAAAATTGCTGCAATCTGACAACAGATTGTAATCAGGTGGTGGGGATGTGGAGAGGGTGTACAATGGCTTTGTGCATCAGATAGGAGACTGGGCAGGATATTGAACCCCTGGTTTCCCCTTCCCCAAGCAAACCCATGAGAAGCAGACAATGTCCAGCCACATCCCTTGAGCTTCTGGATCCTCATCTTGGGATCATTTTGAGGTGCCTTTCTACTCCAAGACTATGTTTTTGGAAACTGGGAAAGTATGAAAAACATATATTTATGTTTTTGTCACATCAAATTCACAAAAATCTTTGAAAAGCATGTAATGTCCTTTTGTACTCAGTCAGTAGCTACTATCTTTCCATGAAAAATGGTATCACACTGGTATAGGCTGACATAATCTATTGGGATCCAAGAGCACAAAACTACCAATGTATAAAGAAAGGATGGCAACTTATAACACTGTAAACTGCAGAATCTGATTCTTCAACTGAGTGGTCACTTGCACTTTTACCTCTGGTTCATAAATATTTCCAGAAAGTGCCACTATATAAAAAAATACCTTTCTGTAAAGGTGGTTCAACATACAGTAAGAGGCTATCAAGACAAGAGAACTAAACTCCGCCTAACACAACAGGACTGTTTTCTTTTTGAAATTCGTTGTGTGCCTTAAATTAGTCATACAAATTAACACAGTCATAATATTTTATGTCTTAAAATAGTCATACAAATTGGTAATTTTCTATCTCTTTAAAGATACAAAAATCTTTGAAAATCATAGACTTTCCTAGTGTATTCAGTAGCTTCTGCCCTCCCATGAAAAATGATACTCCTTTTGGTATGAGTTAACATACTGTAGGGGTACCAGGAACACAAATCTATGACATTCCTACTTAGTTAAACAAACATTTTATGTCACAACTGCATTTGAATGGACAGAAAACAGAAGATAGTTATGATTAACATAGTTTCAATGAGGGGCAATGTATTTTACAAATGAGGGTACTCTTGTCTATCTTGGGTCTTGGATGTGTGTGTGTGTGAGGTTGAGGGGCTTTATAGCACTGTCTCACTCAGTAGTAATTCATTATTTTTTGTTTTGTTCTTTTTTTTCCTACCAGGTAATTGAGTGATCACCTGACATGAACACCAATATAAGTAATATTACTGAAAAGGGGAGTCTCTCCCTTTCCAGGCATACTAATTCTTAGTTGGCATTGGGAATGGTGCTAAGATAGGGTCTCCATCCATGCAAAGTGATCAATAGTTCGCCAGCATGAACAGTGATATGACAGGCATCTCTGGAAGGGGGAGGCTTTACCCTTTCCAGTGATGCTACAATGGAGTCAGTAGGAGCAGGAGGGCTTATATATATGACCCCCTTATTCCTGATTCCATTTCCGTGGTGGTTCTAGTGGACATCTCCATATTGTGAAGTTGATGACATATGCTACAGAAGGGGACCTTGGATCTAGAGCTGGATTGCCAAGTAGATCCTCACAAACCAACAAAACCTCCCAAATGTATCAATTTCTCTTTTGTCTTTATCTCTCTCATACATAGATCCATATCTGGGTAGTTAAGGGAACATTGTTCCTTTTCTCTACATCTGTGTTACTACTACTACTACTACAAAAACTAGTTGATATTTTCTGTGAGATGCATAATATTATGGCATTTATGAAAATTTCTCTCTGGGTTCTGTTTTAATATTGTGTCCAGGCTATAATTTTCCATTGTGGATCTGTCACCCTAAGCCAAGTTTGGATTCTTACACAGAGATTTAAAATTTGTCTGTATGCTGTACTATTCATTTCTCAGTAAAATAAATAGTCTTTATATTTAGGTGGCACTGTGTGGCATCATATGCTAATTTCCTGCACTATATGCTAATGTGTTCTGGTTGAGGCAAAACGTACCTTTTACTATGCTTTTATATATGCTCACAGTATGTGGGTTCTGCCTAGAGTTAATCATTGCACAATGTGTAGTGATATTGGTTTAGCACATAATCAGATTATCATGAAGTGCCACACAACACTACAAACAAATAAAAATTACTTTCTCAAAAAAGTTATTATTATAAACTCATGGCTAGCACAACATATTGGCCATTTTAATTATCTTTATCCTTTTTGTATAACACATGTTTTTGTGCCTGGGCAGCACCCTGACTGAACAACTAGAATATTGTAACTCATCCTCTTTGTGGGTTAACTGGGCTATTTCTAAGATTAATGATATACTCAGCTAAAACCACTTAAAATGTAGGACACCTCAACATATTGAGTAAAATTGCCCTTTCAATTAAACCACCTTTGGCAAAATAGCAGGAAATGCATTATTTAGCAATACATTTTAATTATTTCATTTATTTATTTATTTGTGGGAGTTCACATTAAAATGTATGGTTGCCAATACTCTAAAGCTCAAGGAGCATTTTTACTTTCTTTTTCTGTATGGTTGGAAAAGTTGTGTACATGTGTTTCATTCTTTATGTGTATACCTGTATTGATTAATATCATACAAGCAAGAAGCTGAACAGAGTACAACATATTTTACATGGAGTAATAATCAAGTTTAGGGTGCACTTGTTTGTGTTTTTTTTTTTAAATCAGTTTGAAGATTCTAATATTAATGAACAATTATGCTACAGCAGGCCTGAGTTTGACACCCCTGAAATATATATATATACAGAAAAGAAGTAGCTTCTGGTTGTTTCCGAGATGGATGACACATTTTACCCTAATTAAAGAAGAGCAGTGTGTATAGAAATGACTGCAAAAGCAAACATGTCTGTTAACAAAAAGCTGTGATTATGGCTTGGCCTGTATCCAAGAATTCTACAGAAGCAATGAATTGATGTCTGCAACTTTCTCATTGCCATATGGGTTCTGCTGTAAGAATGAATTGGATTCAATGCAAGGTTAAGATGTGTCAGATTTAACTGGAGTTTAATTGAAACTGATAAAGAGGCTCCAAATACAGAAACCGTGTATGCTATCAAAAGCAAGCAGTATTCAGTCTTCTTTTTCCAAAAACCTTGGCAATAGAAGTATAGTCAGATATCCAAATTAGTTTGCAAACTTCACTTTAAAATAGATTAAAAAATACTCGCTTGTATAAATGTATAAAGTCTGCCCTGGGAGTCTAAATTATTTATTTCTTCATTAAAAAGTGAATATGTTGCATTTTTTTTCTTCATTTGGCAACAACTGATATTTTTTGTTATTAAGTGTGACAATGGACAACTTTATAGTGCAAAATAACTGAATAATATGCTCCCTACTTGCTCTCTGTTCTCTAAGAAAATTAATTTCATAATAATATAATTCAGTAATATTCAGAGTGGGATTTTTCATTAAGCAGTGTAGACAAGTCACCTAGAGAACCACGTTGTGAAGTAAGTCTCTAATGTGCTGACCATGACCACATTATGAGCATGGTCAGTTCAATCCATATCCCATTGCATCACTCCTGGTTAATAGTGGCCAGTTTTTTTTACCAGTTTAGATGTCCCTGTACTAGCTATTATTTAGGACCATGGATGCCTTACAGGTCTGTAACACTGCATTGGAGAAGTAAATCTGGCCCTTATAATATATTTTTTAACTTGAAATTGTATTGAAGTTTTTAAAGGGTAATCATATACATAAGAAATATACAAAAAGAGAAATATTATATCATGTGATATGGTATCCTTATCCTTATTTTATAATATAATTTGCTAGGATCAGAAGCTCCCTGTGTGCATAACATGCACATGCGCAGTAGAGACTGCCCGAACTACGCAGTCACGAGCAGTAGTCATGCGTAGCAGAGACTGCCCGAACATGCCGGCCTCCAGTCCAAGGCATGGCTGATCCGGAGCAGGGCACCCCAAACGGCCCGGCCCCGGGGTAGCAGCCAAGGCCTCCAGGCAGGACCCTGGCCAGCTCACACTGGCCTTCAATTCTAGTTAAGATATATGTACAATATAGTTTTTCTTTCAAAGGGAACACGTATTTGTCTTTAAAAACACAATGGGCCTTTTATTTTTTAAATTAAAGTATTTTACCAGGAAGGATGTCTTGAGATTGTCTCTCATTTTCAATTATGTCCTGGGTACTCATTTTATTTGACTCAGAAGGATGAAAGGCTGAGTTAACATTGTTGGGAGTAGAACCTATGATGCTGAGGTTCTAGCCGATACATTAACTAGCTGAGCTATCCCACCAGCCTTTACACAATATGATGACGAGATGCAGTTTTAGAACAAACTAACTGCACTATAGGGGGACATGAACACTCTTCAAGTTCCCAATGGACTGGAAATCTCTCTAGCATTCAAGGAGATAAACATCCTACTTAAAAGGATAGTAATGTTTCATAATAAAAGCAGCTCTAATTAATCTCATAGTATTTGGGCTTTTGAGAGTGTTATTTCATAGTAACATAGTAACATAGTAATTTAGGTTGAAAAAAGACTTGCGTCCATCTAGTTCAACCCTTTTCCTATTCCTGTTTACCATCGTTGATCCAAAAGAAGGCAAAAAACCCCCCTCAATATAGCAATTTAAAATTCTGCCTTGAATGGGGGGGGATTCCTTCTTGATTCCAAATGGCAATCAGATTTCTCCCTGGATCAACAAGTCCTAAGTGAATATTAATCCCAATACTAACGTACATAGCCCTCTATGTTATGCTCTTTTAAATAAGTATCCAGGCCCCTTTTAAAGGCATCTAATGTATTTGATAGCACCACCTCCTCAGAAAGTGAATTTCATACCTTTATTGACCTTACTGTAAAGAAACCCTTCCGATGTTGTAGATTAAATCTCCTTTCCTCAAGTCTAAGAAGGTGGTCCCTTGTCCTGTGTACTGTTCTGTTAATTAACAGGTCTTTGGAGAGCCCTTTATATGGGCCTTGAACATATTTATATAGTGTTATCATATCCCCTCTAAGACGCCGTTTCTCTAGTGTGTACAAGTTTAACTTTTTTAGCCTTTCTTCATAACTAAAACTTTCCATTCCCCTTACTAGTTTTGCAGCCCTCCTCTGCACTTTCTCTAGTTCCATAATGTCCTTTTTCAGAAAGGGTGCCCAGAATTGAACAGCATATTCTAGGTGGGGTCTTACCATGGACCTGTAAAGAGGCATAATTATATCTTCCTCCCTTGAGTCAATACCCCTTTTAATACATGCCAATATCTTATTGGCCTTTGCAGCTGCCAGCTGGCACTGCATGCTACTGCTAAGTCTATTGTCTACCATTACTCCCAAATCCTTTTCATTAGTACATTTCCCCAGAGAAACACCATTTAAACTATATGTTGCATTTTTATTATTATACCCAAAATGCATAACTTTACACTTGTCTATATTGAATCTCATTTTCCATTTGTCTGCCCAGTTACTCAATTTGTCCAAATCCTCTTGTAATGAAGACACATCCAGTTCAGACTTTATTACCTTACTTAATTTTGTGTCATCGGCAAACACTGATACATGGCTCCCTATGCCCTCTGGGAGGTCATTAATAAACAAATTAAAAAGAAGAGGACCCAGGACAGATCCCTGAGGTACTCCACTTATCACTTTTATCCAACTGGAGAACTTGCCATTTACTACCACTCTTTGCATTCTATCTTTCAGCCAATTTCCAATCCACACACAAACATTTTCCCCTAGGCCTATTTCATTCAATTTGTACAGTAACCTCTTGTGCGGAACTGTATCAAATGCCTTGGCAAAGTCTAAATAGATCACATCAACCTCCGCTCCCTCATCTATATTATTACTCACATTTTCATAAAATGCGATCAAGTTCGTTTGACAAGACCTGTCTTTCACAAAGCCATGTTGGCTATTGCTAATGATATTCCTGTTCCAGCAGAATTCTTGAATATATTCCCTTAGCAACCTTTCAAACAGCTTCACTACCACAGATGTCAAGCTTACAGGTCTGTAATTTCCTGGCTGTGACTTTTATCCCTTTTTAAATTTGGGCACCACATCTGCTTTACGCCAATCCATGGGCACCGTACCTGAAATAAAAGAATCCCTGAAAATCAAATATAACGGTCTGGCCAGGGTCTGGCATAGCTCTTTAAGTACCCGTGGGTGTATACCATCTGGCCCCGGAGCTTTGTTTACCTTAACACCTTTCAATTGTTTTAACACTTTTTCTTGTGTTAGCCAGTCCCATGCTTGCTGTGACTGTTCTGTAAAAGTAGTTTGCAGATTCTTGTCCATTGGGTCTTCCTTGCTAAAAACAGAAGAAAAGAAATTATTTAATATATCTGCCTTCTCTCTGTCCCCTTTGACCATCTCACCCGATTCAGATAACAAGGACCCAACATTATCAGACTTTAATTTTTTGCCATTAATGTATTTAAATAATTTTTTTGGGTTGCTTTTGCTCTCCTTAGCAATATTTTTTTCATTCTTTCAGTCTAGCTAATTTAATAGCCTTTTTACAGTTTTTGTTGACATTTTTGTATTCTGCAAATGCATCTGCTGATCCCTCAGCTTTGTAATGTTTAAATGCTGCTTTCTTGTTATTTATTTCATGAATTACTTTACTGGTTAGCCACATTGGTTTTAATTTGCTTCTTTTGTATTTGTTTCCAACAGGGATAAATTTATGTGTGTATTTTTGCAATGTTATTTTGAAGGCATTCCACTTACCTTCTGTGTTTTTTCCTGAAAATATTTTAACCCAGTCAACGAGACCAAGGGATGAATTAAAACTGCTAAAGTTGGCCTTTTTAAAATTCAGTGTTTTGGTGGAACCCATACCAAATTGCTTTTTTGAATTAATCTCAAACGATACCATGTTATGGTCACTATTCCCCAAGTGCTCCCTAACTTGGATGTTAGAGATAAGTTCTTCATTGTCAGTTATTACCAAATCCAGACATGCATTCCCTCTGGTTGAGGTCTGCACTTCAATTCTGTCAGAGTTGTAGTTCAGGAGTAATTGAATGATAAAGTATCCCCTTCCCGTCCCTTTTACTGATGTAACACTGTTTAGCTCAGAGCAGAAGGGAGGTGCCCAGGTAGATTTCAGAGAGGGGCAATCTTCAATTAAGATAAGGGAAAAAGCTGAAAAACCTGTCAAGGGGGCAGGGTTTTCATTGTTCTCACAGTAAGAAGATTGACCCTTGATGTGAGCTGTCTGGTCTATGGACTGGATTCCACATCTGAGGAGTGGGGGCTTACACTAGGTAAAAGGGGCGGGAGGGGGAAACTTTATCATTCAATTACTCTTGAACTACAACGCTCACAGTAATGAAATAACACTCTCTATGGCCCAAATACTATGAAGATTAATTTGAGCTTCTGTTTTTGTGAAACATTACTATCCCTTTAAATCAGAAGTAATTTGCATTCCTTCCCTTTATGATGTATTGGGTTTGTTCCAGAATTTCCCTTTAATATTAGCTCTTTAGGCTCAACATGTACACCTTACCCATTGTGTGCCAGAGAGGTATGCAACACGTGGCAATTAAAGGTTCATTAAAAAGTAGCATTTCATTTTGGAGGCTTCTGTTATAACAGGTTTGGATATCAAGGTAAAACTCCAGCAAGGTTACATGGGTACATTTTATATTGTAGTAATTTATGGTAAATTAATTATCTTTTTTTAAAGTTTGAAAATAAATGTGTTTGCTGTCAGGGGGTTAGCCCGAGAGACTGACAGCCATTGATCTTATAGCTAATAAAAGGTCAATATGCTTTTAGAACTACAGATATGAGTTTAATGAGACAAAATTTTGTTCAATTTAATAATTGCTATGCAATGCATACCCCTCTGGCTCTCAAAGGGTTAAATGTGATTAGTAATGGATATCATGTCACAGGGGAGGTGACTATGATTGTTTGCTTGCACACTCCACAGTGTTATGCATGAAAGTGATAAAGTGTGCACTCCACGCAGGGCCGGACTTGCCATAAGGTAGAGTAGGCATCTGCCTACAGGCGCACACCATAGAAGGCGCCTGTCACTGAAATCAATTTTTTTTTTTTAATATTTTTATTCATGGCTCTGGAGCTGCGCACAATGGCAGCAGTAACCAACCGCATTGTAAGATCTGTGCCTTCTTCGGCACAGACCTGTATGCTGTTGCTCCCTCGTCAGCTCTTTAGTAATGCAGAGTGCTGGGAGATGCATATCTCCTCCTAGCTGCCGCCCAGGGGTGTGTACAATTCTTGATCACTGTATATGTTTAGCTCAGTCAGTGTGTAGGTGATGTGCATATCTCCTGCCAGCTGCTGGCCAGAGTGTGTCAGGCATGGTCATAGGATTTGTGGTCACGTGACCACTTTGTCTTTTATAGTATAGACTAGTTGAACAGCCCATTACACGGGCCACAGTGCCTCTGGCAGCCGGTCGCGGGGCAGTCACACACAGTGGAGACTGCCCGCGCCTCGGCTGATACAGAGCCTCTGGCAGCCGGTCGCTGGGCAGTTACGCGCAGTGGAGACTGCCGGGGCCTCGGCTGATACAGAGCTGGACGCTCCTTCGGAGCGCCCAGCTCTGTATCAGCCGCGGCGCGGACAGTCTCTACTGCGAATGACTGCTGAACGCGCAGCAGTGTCTACTGCGCATGTCAGGCGTTACACACAACTTGGCGAATTATTATATAGGATGTCGCTAACTTTTCATCATGCATAATCTGTTTTTAAACTTTTCAGGCATTAACATCCGATTTATAATTCCATATTTATAAAGATGTCATTATTCATTTATAAATCAGATCTGACATTATCATCAGTTGTCATGACTTTAAGCCAATTCTTACAAAAGGACTGAGAATGTTTTTATAACTCTCCCCCATTGGCCTATATTTATGAAAACAAAATGGAGTTATTTTGGAGTAAACCAACTGCACCATAGGGGACAAATAAAACATTCTAAATTCCCATGCATTCGAATAGAGCTTTTTAACCCCTTGAAAGCTAGAGTGGTTCTGTAGCATTCAAGGGTTTAACCCTTTGAGTTCCAGTATGGTATGCATCACATTGCAAAGCAATGCGTTGCATACCCCTCTGGCACTCAAAGGGTTAAAAGCCCAATTCATTTTAATAGGATTTATTTTTCTCCTATGAAGTAGTTGGGTCACTCCATAATAACTTGTTTGCTTTTATCATTTAGGGACATCCTCTCTAATGCACAAACAGCACAGTCAAATATTTAATTCCTCTGATGTTAGTGACATTTTCATAGTATTGCCACAGAATGGGATGGAGACAGCTATAAAGACTTAACCCTTTGCGTGTCTGAGGGGTACACAATGCATTGCAAAGCAATGTGTTGTGTTGCATACCCCTCTGGCACTCAAAGGGTAAGAACAGGGCTGTCCATGTTCAGTCCTCCAAGGCCACCATCAGGCTAGGATTTAAGGTTTTCCCTGATTAAGCACAGGTGGGTTATTTGATGGTTTATTTATTTTGATTGGACCACCTGTGTTCAAACAAGGAAATCCTTAACCCTTTGAGTGCCAGAGGGGTATCTGACAAATTATACTGGATAACCTGCTGGCATTCAAATGGTTACATTCTAAACTGCTGGTAGCTCTTGAGTACCAAACTCAGACATCGCTGAATTAAAGGGATAGTAATACTTAAAATGTAAAAAAATATATGTAGTAGGTTTATCCCCCTGAGTAAAACAAGGGAACTCCCACTGCTGAAAGGTGTTTTATTCAAAAGTTATTACAGCTAAAAGTTGCATTTTTTAGGTGCAATATCACAGAGGCCTGAAATTGTACAGTGGTGCTGTTGCTATACCATTCTATGGACAGCTCTGGTCTTAGGACCATAAATCACCATAGGATGGTGTAGCAACAGCGCCACTGTACAATTTCAGGCCACTGTGATATTCCACCTAAAAAAATCAAGTTTGAGCTATAATAACTTTTGAATAAAACGCTTTTCAGCAGTGAGAGTACCCTTATTGTACTCAGGGGGATAAACCCTACAACATATTTTTTTTTTTTACATTTTAAGTATTACTATCCCTTTAAGAGGTATGAAAGGTTAGGTATATGTCTAGTGAAAAGATCTATCCAAAGAGTTATTTTATTCTATTTAATTGTAATCTCCTCTAATTAATGATTTAGCCTACACCAAAAAGAATAGAAGATTGGCATAACCATAAGGTAATCAGTAAATTACCTCACACTCACCACAAAGTGAATATAGCCCACTCTAATATGTTGCTACACTCTCACAAAACATGCATGAAGCTATCTCTAACGAAAATACATTTCATTTCATCTCAAGTATATTTACTTAGTTGCAGTTTGAAAAAATATGACCCCTTTGACAAATAGATCAACTTAATTAAATACCAGGCTGTTGACATATACTCTCTAGTTGACCATAAATTTGACTAGACAGTAAAGGCAGGTTTATTACATTTTCTAATCGATAGGTTAAACAGTTGAAGTACTACAAATAAAGACAAACAAAATGTGTTATTGTGAATAAAATGAAAAAAATTTGAAACAGAAGAGACCTATTTTACATACTATGTGTTGACACTTTAAATACCAAAAGGGTATAGGATGCATTGCTTCACAATGCATTGCTCATGACGCTGGTCCTTAAATGGTTAACTCTTTGATTGCCACTGTATGTCAACTACGAAAACTTTCATTCAGGCCCTCATTCTCTCTGGACTAGATTATTGCAAAATGTTACTGTCTGGTCTTCCCACATCTCACCTTTCTCCACTTCAGTCTATTCTTAATGGAACTTCAAGAATAAGTACCCTTGTTCCCAGATACCTGCCCTGTCATCTGTTCCTGAAATCCCTCTCCTGACTACCCATTAGGTATCATATTTCCAAAAAAATTCTCTCCTTTAAGTCTTTCTCTTCTTTGGTATTCTCTTACATTTCTGCTCTTATCTTTGGCTACACCCTTCCTGCCACCCAGTTCTTCTCAAAGATTCCTTCTGTCCTCTCCTTACACAACTCGAGCCTTCTGTTGGTTGTAATCACTTTCACTGGATGACCCTTGTCTTTGGAATGCCCTCTCTTTCACCATTTACCAGTTGAAGGAGGCACCTCAGTAATAATATTCTCCTTGTGCAAAATTACTTTGACATCAGAATCATTCTGCATTTCCCTTACAAAAACCTTGTATCCACACTTATCATCCTCCTTCTACTGTCTCTGTATGTTGTCACAATTATTAATTAGATTGTAATCTCTTTGGGCTAGGGCCCTCTTCCCATGTATGATTTAGTTTGTACACCTTTCCACTTGCTAATAAAGCAATGATCAAAAGTTAACCTGATGCTGTTATATATGTCCTATATTTTTGTACTGTACTATTACCATTTTTGTAAAGCACTGTGTACATGTATGGCACTATATAACTAAAGATACATGTATACATAAGTAGTTAGTCATCCTCTAGAGACAAGTAATTAAAAACCTGCAGTGTAACTTCATCCCCAAAATGTTTTGACACAAGAACATTTATTTTTCTAAATATTGTACTCATTTCTATTCAGTTGATTGGCCAAATATGACATACTCTCTATCAAATAATTATAAGGGTCAGAAATGAAAGGTTTATAGTACCATATACAGGGCCAGATTTACAATAAGGCAGAGTAGGCATCTGCCTACAAGCACACCCCACAGAGGGGCGCCTGTCATTGCGATCACTTTTTTAATGTTTTTGGGTTTTTTTTTAAATTAGCCTCACTGGCTGCGTAGTGGCAGAATAATAATCCCCCCATCCGGCGCCCGCTCCATGTTGCCCTCACATTGTCCCCCCTTGTTTGTTTCCTACCTCCCTGACAGGACAGATCTGTGCCTCTTTTGGCACAATCCTGTAGCTGCTGAGCCCTCATCAGCTCTTTAGCTCTGCATTCCTGAATAGGAGACCATGCTGGAGCTCCAGCAGCTACAGGACTGTGCCAAAGGAAGCACAAATGACAGATCTCCTGCCAGGGAGGTAGGAAAGGACAATGGGGGGGTGCAATGTGAGGGCAACATGGAGATGGTGGGGGAAATGTGGAGCTGATGGGGGGCAAGTTAGAGATGGTGGAGGCAATGTGAGGGCAATATGGAGATGATGGGGGCAATGTGGAGCTGATGGGGGGCAAGTTGGAGCTGATGGGGGCAATGTGAGGGCAATATGGTGATAATGGGGGCAATGTGGAGATTAGGAGAATTGTGGAGGTGTCCAGTGGAGATGGCCAGGGGGGGGGGGTGCTTCAGATTTCTGTGCCTACAGGCTCCTGAGATGTAAATCCGGCCCTGACCATATAGTTTCAATACTATGGCAAATTTTTACTCACATTACATAAACACAATGGAAGAGTACCGGTGCACACCTAATATAAATATTTCACAGAGGGAAACAGTATATCAGATAGTATAAGGTGCTCACAGGGCAAAACTGAATAATTCAACCCTGCAAAACCAAGCACTCAGAGAGAAAACTATCTATGTCACCAACCCTTTGTGAGTCAAATGGCATGGGAAATAATTTAAAACATAACCTTTATTAGAGGTGTGTTAAAAACAAATAAACGTGAATTCAATAAAAATAATAAATCTTATGAAAAATACTTCTATCTGGTCACTAGTACCTCATCGAATATTTGCATTTAATCATGACCGCTTAATGTCGACTGACATAACTAGTAGTGTACTGAAGATTGTATGTAGTCAGTATCACTAGTCAATAGGTCAATGTATAGTAAATTAATCGGTCCTAATCGTACCTTCCTGATTGTCAAAGTGCATATACACATAGAAGATAGAGGTAATTCATGAAATCTACTAGACATATGAATAAGTATCGATGATTGAAGCCTTTTAGCTCTGTAAAAAACACCAAATCTGATTGCCACACGGAGCCGGCTTCATGCAAATCACTATCTAAATTGAAATTCAGTATTATGAGAGGCAGCTAAAGTCATTTGTTGTTGAAGAATCTCTCCTATATAGTTACCTTACTATAAGGAGCGGAGATAAGGGTTACCTGATTTGGAAAATTCAACCCCTATAATAAACTCTAGGAATTTTTCCCTTTGTTACTAAAGTAACTTTCCTATGTAGTTCTCTTACTCAGATATAAATGAAAATTCCATTGAATAAAGCCTCATTTGTTCTGATACTGCCATAATAGTGGCCGTTTGATCAGAGCCAGCTTTATTCTGAATATCAATAAGGTAGATTAAAGCTACGACTGTTACGGTTGGCAAGCAAAACCAGGAGTCAGACGGTATAGTTAATAGAACCTTTATTATAAGAATAATGACAGTAATGCAATATATAAATAAACACACAGTGGGTGATTGAAACGGCGAGCACTGTATCAGGAATAGCAGTCTCCCAATCTCTGCACCACACTGTCCGAGACTAGGCCTCAGCCCACTGGAGTCTCGTGGTAAGGTAACGCCCAAGAGATACTGACTCAGCCTGAAGTCAGTAGCTAGGAGTCTGTTAGTGCCCCAAGTCAGTACTAGGAAGGATGTCTGATTAACGGAACCAACAAACTGAGCGAATAGACAAAGTCTTCTAGTAAGCACCCCCACGTATGCCAACTTGTACCTCGGATGGTGGGAGATTATAGTCTTTCATAAGGATTTGGTCAAATATACTGACCATATATTACTATGGTAGAGATACATAGAGGACCTATTTATTTTGTGGCAAGGAGATGTCCAGATTTTTCATGACTTCATCAATATCATGAATAATAACTGTTTCAATCTCAAGTTAACTTATGAGATAAGCCACACTTTGGTAAATTTCTTAGATATCACAATCCTCAGGAATAAGAGCAATAAAGCAGACTTGTTTAAAAAGAAAACTGCAACCAACACGCTGCGACATTTTTACAGTAACCATCCTGATCATGTGAAAAAGAATATATCCACTGGGGAATTTTTACATCTTAGACATAATTGTTCTAACACTACTGTCTTTAAAGAATGTGCTAAAGATTTAAGTTCTAGATTCCATGTATGTGGATATAGCAAATCATGCGTGAAAGAGGCTTTCAAAAGTGCATTATACTCCTCAAGACCCTTCCTCTTGTACAATCAAGAGAATCAAACTGAAGATGATTCTAAAAAAAATTGTTTTATTACCACATATGTTTGTTGGTGGAGAGAAATTGAAAATATCCTCAGTAAGAACCTTGATCTCCAACAAACAGACCCTGATTTAAAGTCAATCTTGGGTAATAAAATTGACATCACCTTTTGTAGATCGCCAAACTTAAAGGGATAGTAATACTTTGTTTTAACTTTATTTTATTTTGTAGGCGTTAAAAAAACATGAAGAACGGTATAAGTCTTATCTCTCAAACCTTTATGGTTTAAGAGATATTCACAAGCAAAGTTTCCCCTCCCGCCCCTTTTTCCTAGTGTAAGCCACCTCTTCTCAGATGTGAATCTGGTTGTAAGGCTAGACAGATAACAGCAGAGAACAATGAAAGCCCTGCCCCCTTGACAAGTTTTTCAGCTTTTTCCCTTATCTTAACTGAAGATTGTCCCTCTCTGCAGTCTACCTGGGCACCTCCCTTCTGATCTGGCTGAACGGGGGGGGGGATACTTTGCTTGTGAATATCTCTTAAACCATAAAGGTTTGAGAGATAAGACTTATATCGTTGTTCATGTTTTTTTAATGCCTACAAAATAAAATAAAGATAAAACGAAGTACTACTATCCCTATAAAGGATATTCTAGTGCCGAGTCATTTTAAGAAAAAGAGAGATTTTAGACCCGCTGTTTGTGGATCATTTCCATGCAGAAATTGTGTTGGTTGTCAACATATGATCACAACCAAACATTTTGAAGACAGATTTGGGAAAAGCCATCCCATTAATTCATATATCAACTGTCAGTCTAAAGGTGTCATATATTGCCTAGAGTGCCCTTGTGGACTCAAATACATAGGGAAAACTGTAAGGAAACTCAGTATAAGAGTTAGAGAGAATGCTAGAAATATTGATAAAGTTCCCCAAGATATTAGGAATGCTAAGCAACTCACTTCGTGGCATGACACTTTTTGGATAAGCATGATTCAAATTCATCTACCTTAAAAGCATGGGGCATTTTTAAAATCTCACTGGGTATCCGAGGGGGTGATAAATGTAAGGAACTTATCAAAAGAGAAAATAAGTTCATTTTTCTACTGAGCACAATGACCCCCTTTGGCCTTAATGAGGAGATGCAATTAAGTGCACACATCTAAAATTAGAATCGTTTGAATAATTTCTGTATATATTTGCAAATGTGTCTGTATTTTTGACATAATTAGGATTGCTTTTATTATTATTGGTCATTTTTATATTATACCCCTATGTTTAATTATAAATATTAATATTTTTTTGCACACATAAAATGACATTTTTGGATCTACTATATGACTTATAAGTAGTTCAACAACTTTGCAGGAGCTTCTATTTTGTGTGCCTGCATATACTGTTTAATATTCAGTACTTTATCTAATTCCTATTGTAAAGAATGGGAACTCAATGAATATAGCTTGAGCTGTCAATCATTCTGTCACTGATGTGAATCATTGAGTAGGACCAATGATTGGTGAACAAGGGGTATTTAAATAGCATAAATGTTGCCATCCTACGGACGATTTCTGTGAACAAGCTATACGGCAAAACGTGCATCAGATATTTAGAATGAAGCCGGATCTGATCAAACAGCCAAATGGCCTCCGTTATGGCTGTATCAGAACTAAGAGGCTTCATTCGGCTGATTTTTTTAATTCTATATAATTGCGGGAGACTCCTAACAGTTAGGAAAGGGGTGATTATGACTAGACCATTCTATTCCTCTGTCTGTTCTGCATAGCAATACTTCCTTTATTCATGGTCACTATTTGTAGCAAACAGGTGCACGTGTTTGTGTATAAATACAATTAGTCGTAGCTCTAATCTATCTTATAGATATTCAGAATAAAGCAGACTCTGATCAAACGGCCACTATTATGGCAGTATCAGAACAAATGAGGCTTTATTCAATGGAATTTTCATTTATATCTGAGTAAGAGAACTACACAGTAAGGATATTAAGAATAAAGCCGGCTCTGAGTAAGCGAACTACATAGGAAAGATACTTTAGTAACAAAGGGAGAAATTCCTAGAGTTTATTATAGGGGTTGAATTTTCCAAATCAGGTAACACTTATCTTCACTCCTCATAGTAAGACAATCATATAGGAGAGAGATTTGAATAACAAAGAGAGAAATTCCTAGAGTTTAGGATAGGGTTTGAATTTTCCTAATCAGTTTATCATTATCTCCACTCCTCATAGCAAGATAACGATATAGGAGAGAGACTTCAACAACAAATGACTTTAGCTGCTTCTCGAAATATTGAATTTCAATTTATATAGTGATTTGCTTGAAGTCGGCTCTTTGTGACAATCCGATTCAGTGTTTTTTACAGTGCTAATAGGCTTCAATCATCGATACTTATTCCTATGTCTAGTAGGTTTCATGAATAACCTCTATCTTCTATGTGTATATACACTTTGACAATCAGGAAGGTACGATTAGGACCAATTCATTTACTATACATTGACCTATTGATTAGTGATACTGACTACATACAATCTTCAGTTATGTCAGCCGACATTAAGCTGTCATGATTAAATGTGAATATTCAATGAGGTACTAGTGACCAGATAGAAGTATTTTTCTAAGATTTATTATTTTTATTGAATTTGCCTTTATTTGTTTTTTAACACACCTCTAATAAAGGTTATGTTTTCAATTATTTCCCATACCATTTCACTCACATAGGGTTGGTTACATAGATAGTTTTCTCTCTGAGTGCTTGATTTTGCAAGGTTTCATTGTTTTTTTTCGCACATTACATAAACAAGTTAATCAAGGAAAGCAGGAATACGCCAGAGCAGACCATTTACTGAGCTTTTCTTAAAGCGGAACTATCGCTTTTATAATATTGACCCCTGATTCTTTACTAATGTAGCGATATGAAAAGCCATACTTTTATTATGATGAAAAAGCCACGTTATTAAAGAAAAAAACTTCTTCTGTAGGCATCCAGGGCACAGAGCTTTCAAGAGAAGCTCTGTGTGCCTGCGCCTCCAGCAATCTCCATTAACTTAAGGTAATGGAAGTAAGTCACCACCAATCTGTGCAGAGCACGGGACACACAGCGCAAACTCAGAAGTAACTTACCTCTAAGATGTCTGAGCTGTTGTTCGCTGGATGCTTACAGAAGAAGCTGTTTTACTTAATAATGCAGACTTTTTTATCATAATAAAAGTATGGCTTTACCTATCGCTACATTAGTAAAGGATTGGAGGGCAATATTATGAAGGTGATAGTTCCGGTTTAAGAAATATACTACTCCTGCAACTTTGCGTCTGTACTAAAAGTGAACCATTCTGTAATATATTAACAAGTTATAGGTTTTTAACCACTGTATGTTGAAATGTGATCTTGCATACAGCATTTAAAAGTTATTTTATTGAACACCTACTGTATGAAGTGAATATTTTAGGAAACTGGAGAAGATGAATATCTAAGAGATAAATATTAGGAACTGTCCATTTTTGGAATGTCTGTAGAAAATGTTGCAGTGCTGTGATATGTTGATTAGCTTAAAGCAGGGGTGTCCAAGTTCAGTTCTCATGGGCCGACAACAGTACAGGATTTAACCCCTTAATAACATAGCACGTCATGATTTTATTCACTCCCAGCGAGCCTACAAAGCATGCTGTGATCACTGTGAGAGCAGTCAGTTTCAGCCACCCCAGTGGAGACCCAGTACGTGTGACCTCTCCCACATACCGGCTGTCCAAACACATGAAAAAAAAAACATGGTCGTCCAGTGCACCCCACTCCTGGACCCTGTGGTCATTGAGGTCCTTGAGTGAGTCAATATGAATGAGTCACTGATTAACTCACCAATGCTTAATAATAAAAAATATAAATAATTCTGATGCTAAATAAAGGCTAAAACCTAACAGGTTCCAGATGGTATATAAACTTCAGTATACATCATAACAACATAAAAAACAATTTAAATTAATCTAATGTGAAAGTTATTAGTCTAATTAAATAAAAAAGTCTGTATATAAGTAATCATATGTTTGAGAACTTGAGCAGACATTTGTAATGGGAATTCAAAACATTACAAATGTCATGAATATTGTGATGTAGATGAAGTGGAAAATGAGAATAAAGGATGATATTGATTGAAATGATCAAATGAGAATGAGGAATTGAAATTGTTTGATATTATACCAAATTAATTCACAGAAAGCAGCTCTCTATGCAGCCGTATGAGTCAAGTGGCCTTTTCCACTTAATAGGAGAAACAGAAATCTACAAATAAGAGACAGCACAAAAAATAAAGACATTGGAACAAATCTGAGTGTAGTAATTTTTTCTATATAAATAAAATCAAAGAAAAACCTTAATGTTTTTCTCTCACATTTGAGGTTCTTAAGGGTCCCTTCCTTGTTAGCAAGCATTTTGTGTCCTCCTTGTATCCATCCAAGAAATCCCATGGGAGATGAACTAAGATGTGATAAAGAGGTGATAAAGTGGCGATAACTTCTCCAGTAATATCACTTCTCCAGTCCTTGCATTATGCTGTAGATCCTATGCACTAAAAATCTCTAAAGTTGGAGGAATCTTAGTGCTCCATATAATAACATAGGAACTGGAGAAGTGATATCACTGGAGAAGTCATCTGCACTTATTCACCTCTTTATCACACCTTGGTGCATAACCCCTTGGAATTCCTTCTGGTCCTTTTTGTTGTTAGAGCAATCTATCCTGTGTCAGGATGTTGCAGATCACAGGTGATCAGCAGATGAAATATGCTTCTGTCCTACGTGCTTTGTAAGGTTCACAGCTGTTCTCAAATAATTCAGGCAATGTGAGATGTTCTATCCAGCAGTACCCTTACACCATTAAAGCAGGAAGCCAGTCAGTTGCCTCATGGAATGGCTCGGAGATGCCATGTCCTTGCAGAGGCAGGATGATATTGGGTGGAGCATGGAAAACCCAGTGTAGAAGGGACCAGTCCCTGAGTGTATAACAATGTAATTGATCTAATGAGTTTTCTCAGTAGAAACACTTATTCATCTGGTGCAATTAATAATTCTAAACCTGCTTTTTAACACATGTAATTTGTCCTGTTTAATATTCTTTATTCTGATTGTACTGAGAGATGAGAAGTCAGTTAATTAATTGTGATTAGTGTCCATCGCTCTTGTATTCAGAAAGGCTGTTCTCTTATTTCAGTCCAAGCACAGACAGCCCTAGACAATTAACGGACACCCTGGAACCCTGGAAAAGGTAGGAATGCCTGCTCCCTCAGAACATATATAAGACTAGATATTAAGCCTCAGAAAGCAAACAGATAATTTTTACATATGATAGGATGACGTACATTGTACTTAAGTATATAAAACCCCTGTTCATTTTAGGTTTTAGTAAATTTAATTAGTAATGTTTGCCTTGAGAACACATTCCTTTAAAATATAAAGTAAAGATGGTGAAATATTCCTCTTTAGGACATCAATCTTGTCTATAAAAGATTCCAGTAGCCCTAAAGTTGTAAATCATTCAATTTCATTATAGAAAGAGCTGGATAATTATACAAACAAATGTGGAGAAAGGGGACAGCTATGTCTCTATCCTCTTTTGTATAAAGAAAAATTAGCAAATATGTATTTTTTTTCTCGAGGGGTCAGCAAGCTCTATGCTCTAGGAAAGAAAATGAAACCTTTGTTTTGGGCATGATTAATGCAGAATTG
Source organism: Rhinophrynus dorsalis (assembly GCA_037306005.1). Lineage (NCBI taxonomy): Eukaryota > Metazoa > Chordata > Amphibia > Anura > Rhinophrynidae > Rhinophrynus > Rhinophrynus dorsalis. The sequence goes on from CM074722.1 coordinate 183,541,499, forward strand.
CAGTGACATTCAGCTCCTCTGAAATGTGTTAAAACTGTGTGCTTGCCAGGCCATTCAATTTGTTTTTTAAGTCAAATTAGTTTTACATGCTGGATCCAATCCATAAATGTTTAAAAGGGAAACTAGTATTCTATCATCATAATCATAGTATATATTACATATTACTTCCTTTTTTTGAAGTGATACAGTGCAATTCAATTAAAAATAACATTAACGTATAACTATTTAACTTATCATTTCTTTATTCAAAAATATTATATTCATCCATAGTATTATAACTGAGCTTTGAGATGTTCTATACATGTCATATGCAAAAAAAAAGAAAATACTCAGTATGGCACTCATAATTTTAATTACACATAAATCAAATTAAAACATAACTTCAGATAAAGTTTGATCTGGTTCTGGCTTTTCTTCTGACTCCAGATCCAGTTCTGGCCTTTCTTCTCACCCTTTTTCTTTTTAAAGGGATAGAAATACTTCGTTTTATCTTTATTTTATTTTGTAGGCATTAAAAAAGCATGAAGAACGATACAAGTCGTATCTCTCAAACCTTTATGGTTTGAGAAATATTCACAAGCAAAGTTTCCCCTCCCGCCCCTTTTACCTACTATAAGCCATCTCTTCTCAGATGTGGAATCCAGTCCATAGACCAGACAGATAACAGCAGGGGACAATCTTCTTCCTATGAGAACAATGAAAGCCCTGCCCCCTTGATAAGTTTTTCAGGTTTTTCCCTTATCTTAATTGAATATTGTCCCTTTCTGCAGTCTACCTGGGCACCTCCTTTCTGATCTGGCTGAACAGTGTGACATCAGTAAAAGGGGTGGGAGGGGGATACTTTATCATTCAATTACTCTTGAACTACAACTCTGACAGAGTTGAAATAACACTCTCCAAAGTCCAAATACTATGATGATTAATTGGAGCTGCTTTTATTATGAAACATTACTACCTCTTTAAGGCTGGTCACTGGCACATCCTGGCATGCAGTTAATGTGTCTTTTATCTGGTTCCAATGTGTGTCCTTTGCTGTGTAAATTACATTTATTTCATATTCCATAACAGTCATTTCCCTGGCTGGGGGGGGGGGTAAAGCCCTGTGTCTCATGCTTAAAACCCTTAGTCCTGCTGTCAGTTTGGGGCATGTCAAGTTGTTAATCTCATTACTCAAAATTGTGCACTTGGACTGCATGGTGTGTAATACATTAGGTTAACCCAAGCCCCATTCTTTTGGGATACCAGCAACTTCCCTGAACATCTATTTTCGAGACTAAATTAAGAAAAGTATGTTACAAATCTATTTTCTGTTTAGATATCAATTGTGTTCATTAAGATAATTTACAGCTTAATCCCTTCGATGCTTCTGACATCTTCAACATATATCTTTGTAATATACTGGAGAAATCTTTAGTATCCAAACAATTAAAACAATAGCCCCCTATTAGAATTGTGCTAATGTGCATAGTGGTATAAGACAGACATATTCTAAAAAAACGTTTATGAATGTGAGCTAAATGTATTGCATCCATGAGGTACTGCATATGTACTGTACAGAAGTACTGTACAGTAAACATTTACACAGAATACATATGTAGCCCCTGACCTTGTTCAACATTATGCTAAGAGGAGTTCATATGTATGAAATATGTATATGTTGGAAGTTGTTTCCTGGTAACTAAAATAAGAGCACTACCACTGATACGAGGTGCTTCATAAAAAAGTGATTCACCAGTATCTAAAGGGAAAACTGGATTTTTTTTTGAGAATCTTCGTTTAAGATTTACTTTTGTACCCACCTGGAACAGTTGCTTTAGTTTTCTATGGAAAGCAAAGTGATGCATGGACAAGCTTTAAAAAAAATACAAGAACAGCACCACTTAAAGGAATAGTAATGTTTCATAATAAAAGCAGCTCTAATTAATCATCACAGTATTTGGACTTTGGTGAGTGTTATTTCAATTCTGTCAGAGTTGTAGTTCAAGAGTAATTCAATGACAAAGTATCCCCCTCCCGCCCCTTTTACTGATGTAACACTGCTCAGCCAAAGCAGAAGGGAGGTGCCCAGGCAGACTGCAGAGAGGGACAATATTCAATTAAGATAAGGGAAAAACCTGAAAAACTTTTCAAGGGGGGCAGGGCTTTCACTGTTCTCACAGGAAGAAGATTGTCCCCTTCTGTTATCTGTCTGGCCTTACAACTAGATTCCACATCTGAGAAGAGATGGCTTACAGTAGGTAAAAGGGGCGGGAGGGGAAACTTTGCTTGTGAATATCTCTCAAACCATAAAGGTTTGAGAGATAAGACTTATATTGTTCTTCATGTTTTTTTAATGCCTACAAAATAAAATGAAGATAAAACAAAGTATTACTATCCCTTTAACTGAAAAATCTTTAACAAAAAAAATACAAGTTTGCTTGCTAAGGAAGTAGGCAGAGAGTACCCTTTTAAATCCAACAGGAAAAGCCCTACAATAGACAGTCTATTTTTTTCATTTTAAGGGTTTACTTCTCCTTTAATATTGTTCCCAGTCATGCATAAATTATACGCTGAGCAGCTACATTCTGAATCATTACTATTGAGTCTGTGGTGCTTTGTTTCAGGCCAGGCATCCCATAACACTTGGAATCTTGCCATTTTAGATATATGTATATAAACTTGTTAGTAATAAGGAATGTCATTGTTAGTACATGTTATCCATTCAGTTTGTGATGTGGTGTCTTGAGCAATCCACTGAATAATTATTTGTTTCTTGACAGAGAATAACAGATTAATTAGATGAGTTTTGTCTCTATCTGGAGGTATTCCCTCAGGATCCCCCAGGCACTGTAAAGATACAAATTTGATCATGACTCCTGTATTAGAGTTAATACAAGCAATTATATATGCCCAGTTAGTTTTAATCTTGGGGCATGTCCCCAGCATGTGGCTAAATGTACAAACTTCACTATTGCATCTAGAGTATGTATCAGATTCTCTGAGATGCACATTATACAGCATCTCACATGTCATATAAATATGATGTGCTATGTGTAGTTGTATCAGATATCTAGTTGCAGCTGTGAATTTTATCAATTCTTTTATAACTAGTGGCCAGTTATCATCACGTCTTAAACTCAGATACTTCTCGTATTTTGCTTTGTATAGATTAAAACCAAATACCAAGACAAGTTTAGGGCAACATTGCATCAACTTCCAGCTGTTGGAGACTACGACTCCCATCACCCCCAACCAGCCAACAGCTGGAGGTTCAAAGATTCACCAGCCCTGCTTTAGGATATCAGTGCAAAAGGCTTAGGCTCCAATTAATATGAACTATTCCATCTACTGTCCAGGGGCTGGTAGTCCATATTTATTGTGCACTGTTCCACAATGGTATCATGAAAAGGGGTGGGGGGACAGTAGGGACAGCAATGTGTAGAATATCCAGAGGGTTCCATTATCAAATGATAATTACATTTTAAACCATCTTTTTTATATTTATATTTTTTGTAGTAATAGGATTTCTGTGTAGGAAAGAAAAATAATTTTAAAGTGACAAAAGTTTCAAAAATGATTACATCACCAGCAATAACCAGTTCTCAGGTGATTACTGCAGGTCATAATGTCCCTTTTGTTATCATTACATATAGATTCACTCCCCATAGTTTTTTGCCTGATCCATACAATCTCATTTACATTTATTCCCTCTAACCTATACTCTCCTTCTAGTCCCCATTCTAGCAAATACTCACTTTCTCACCTTATTTGAGTTACCTGTCATGCCTTTCCTTTCTCCAGTTTTTAGCATTATGACCACCCCCCAAAGTTGTATAGTAATGACATCACTGAAGACATCACGTATAACATCATAAATTACAAAATGAATAACATTGATAACATTGTTATTTACACAGTTCAGTTCTATCATCAGACACCTGCTTCTGCGTTAAGGAGGATGGTAGTCATGGGCTGCTTCAGAAAAAGGAATCCAGAACCTGGAACTGCAGAGCTTAATCTAAGCTTTGGATCCCCTCCAATGGCTGTGCTCTGTGGAGAAACAGGAAATTAACCCTTTGTGTCCCTGTGATGTGTGAGGACTGTGGAGTTACAGGCATGAAATTTGCCATACACTTTTCTGCCTACACTCTGGCAGGCTCATTGTTTGTACTCCAAAGGTATATGGTAGTACAGTAATGTAATAGTTTGTGTTGCATTGTAATGTAAGTATAGCTTTTGTTTTGGAAGCAGGGAACAAGAGTGCCTAGTAAATAAAGTTTAAGTCCAGCATTCTGTTCCCTGCTGCCATGTCCCTCTTACAAATGTATCCTGTATTACAATTTGATATAATTCTCTGTCTGTGTGGCATGGTCAGAGAATAGCTACCACCATGTGCTGAGAAAATAAAGGAATGGTTGGATTGTTGATTGATTCCTGCCTTGATAGCAGTTGTCTTTCACAGACCTTTCCCTGAATTGTAAAGGAGGACTCTGACTGGAGATTAAAGTACAGTCCTTGATTAGCTCCCCAGGGCTTCCCCAGATAAGGCAACTGTGACAACACTGTTCCAAGCCCTAATTTGGGTTCTTTTCTTGATAAGAGTGTCTGGAAATTTATAAAAGTAGTGTGTTTCATCAAAAAATGCAGTACTGTTCTACCCTTGTTAATACATGTTTTGGCTGTATTTCTGGAGGGGATTTATTATAGGGTAATTTGCTGGGCCCTCTAATTTGTCAGAGAATGTAAGAGAAAATGCACTTGCCTAAACAGGTTACTGGCATTTAGCTCCTGTGAGCCCACCTGATCTCTGTAGCTAAATTCACTAGCTACAACTGTCTACCAGAGAATGATGGCCATCTGTTCTTGGCTCCTGTCTGATCCAAAGTATTCAGGACAAAAACCCATAGAGCAGCTTCTCTGAGTGGCATGCCCTTCACTGTTTTTCCAGGTTTTACTAGCATTTATTGCCAAATATTCTGTTTTTTCTTCTGGTTCATTTTCCCCACCTTTTTGTGTGATGCTCTTGCTGAGGCTTTATCAAGTGCCGGACCCTTTTTCATTGTGCGATCAAAGAGTTCCTGTCATGATCTAGTTCAACTGTGTTCCAGTGTTTCCTGTGATTCCAGTGTTTGACCTGTCTTTCCTTCTAATCCTTTTACATCCCCTGATATGGCTCTGTATCCTGTTCTGGTTTGGCCTCAGCTCTGCTTCATCAATTCCTCTTCTGTCTGCTCCCAACTGGTTTTGACCCTGGCTTGTTCAGCTTTTCTCCTGTCTCATCCCTGGTGCAGTCTCTGCATGCTTTGTACCGACGCGACTTGTTGACCATTCTTCCTTCAACTCCGGAGGTTCTCCTGTGCCCATCTTGTCGAGTATGACTGTTGACCACCTTTGTTGAGTTCTAATCTATCGACCATCATTGTCAAGTTTGACTTTACTGACCACCTTGTCGAGATTGACTTCATTGACCTCCCATGAGCATCTGGTTCACTGAGGCATACTGAGGTATTATTTGTTAATAGACAGACACTGAAAGGTATCAGCGCTCCTTTTCAGTAATGGAAGATTGAGCCTTTGCTTTTCAGCTAAATTTCTTGCCATGTCATAGTCTTTCTTTTTCTCTCAACTTCATCTATATCTGAAGAAGAGGAGGTAGCTAGAGAGATATATTCTAGGTATACATCATTATGAGTAATTAGCACATCCTAAGCATCACCCCCCACTTCTTCCTCACTATTTCTATATTGTTCTAGGCATTACGATGCCTCAAACAATTTATTTGTACTTTTCCCTTTTGAGGGATTTTCACAAAATTAATTACTACCTTCAGGACAGGTGTTTTTGTTCATGTTTGTCTCACTGTCATATGCAGCAGTTGGTTGGCCCACTACACTTTCCTGCACTATACAACTTGTTGTCATCTTCAGTGTTTTTACATGGTTTATTAATGGTACTGGTGGTGGTGGAACTTTGACAAGCTACAGGGAGTAAAGGGACCACTGTCAGTTATTGCACATGCTGCAGCAACCATGGCTGCATTCAGTTTTTGGACTACCACTTTACTCACATGTCCCTACACTGCTCCTAATCCTTTCACCCTCCCACTACCCCTTTGTGCATTTGCTGGACATTATTCAACTAATATGAGTGTGTGTTTTTATTGTGAAGTACATAATAGAATTGATTGTATGTGTGTGTGATGTCTTGCCTTGGTCCTCTACAAAATACCAAATCTCATCTAGTATCAGTCTGCCTCAGTCACAACTTATTCAGGATCCCTGTGTCTGTCACCTATAATTTATTTGTTTATTTTAATTAACAGTCACCCCTATCCCTCTCACTGTCAACAAAAAAACACTCCTTGTTTAACCTCTTCTTTCCTCAGACTGCCCTAGCAAAGAGATAACAGCCATATCAGAAGAAAACTTGAATCACCTCTGCCTGTGTGTTCCCAGCCAGCCACACAGAATGTTGGAGTATTTGGGGTAAACCTCCTTTGCTCCCTTCTCACACCACTGACTCCTCTAACACAGTAATAATACCAACCACATCAGAAAGAAATTTGGATCACTGCTGCCTTTGTCTAGTCAGACAGATAAGGAAGATACTTGGGTCATGCTGCCTGTGGCTTCCCAGTCAGTCACACCAACTTTTGGGGTATTTGTTCTCAATCCTCCTTTCTCGTCCCCCAGAGTCACACAGACTCTCCCAGACTCAGACTCAGAACATATTTCATTTGCCTAAACTAAGCTTCAACTCCACTTTATTAGCCTGTCTTCACTAGCTCAAAAATGTGATGTTTTCTCTTTATCTCACAAAAACAGAATGGCATGTTTTGGGAACCTAACACCCTTTTATTCTATGCCTGCGGGAAAAGAAGGCAAACTTACCACGTGGTTGGGAGAAATTCAGCCTTCCCATTGATTTCAATGCAATGGGCTAAGTGATAAAAGTGAAAGAACTGCATTTTCCACAAAACATGCACCGCCCTGTGACAAGTGCCATTTTATTTCTGTTTCTCTTTTGTGGTGAAAACCTTTGGCCATCCCTACTCCTGAGCCTCAGCTGCTGGTGTTGGCAGCTTCCTGTTTTATGGAGCTCTTATTTGGCTTGGTGGTTATTTTGTGCTCACAATCTTCTCACAGGCAATCTGACCTCACTTTTGTTTACCCTGTTTTCCATACTGGTATTTGTACATGTGTCCAGTCCAGTTGCAGTTTACAGTTCTATTGGATAGTATAAGCACCAACCTCTCTGTTCTCTTCTACTCATTCAGAGTCCCTGTCACTATTATACATTCATGCAGCTCATCAGTTTCTCTGTTCAGAACTAAGGCCACAGGTTTTCTGTTTGGTACCTAAAATCCCTCCCCTGGCTTGTGAATCTTTCTCCTAGACAGACCAATAACCATGTCAGCACAGAACCATATGGTCTAATACCCCAAATATAATATGGTCTAATACCCCAAAGGGGGCCAGGAGACAGGAAGCAAAGCTACTGGTGTCCCTTTACCCAGGACTTTATTTTGCCTTCCTCCTAATGTGCTGTGATTTGGGCCTTTAGATACCAAGATGAGGGCAGTTGGATTAGTTCCCCATACCCCCTGTGTATGAGAGCATATAGGTTAAGACTAAAATGTCCTTAATAGTATCATTCCAGATATGGGCACTAGATATCTATATCCCTCTTTAATCTATTTTAAATTCATCTGCAATTTAAAATGCTTTTGAGCACATTTAAGGTTGCATTAAAACTCCAAATATTTTCATCTAAATGAAGCCTTGAATTTCAGTTACATAGAAAAACAGCTTCATGGTTATTTAATAGGGGCCTTTATATTTTAAGTACAAATACAATTAACAAAACTAACTTGGAAATATTGTACTTTGCCTTGAGGTTTTATAATGGGGTAGGGTTTGTTTTTCATTAACATTACTTACTGACTGTCACTGATTCGTGCTCTCTTCCTGTTCTCCAGCCTAGTTTAACTGGATGTTACAGAATACACAGCTTTCCTGTTATTAACTTCAGATAGCTATAATAAACGCAGTGGTAATGTCACATAGTCATCTACAAGATGGCAAATTAGCATTCCAGATATAATTGTAGTTTTTCCTATTTTATTATTGCTGTTATTTTCTTGGCAAAGTGTGAAGATGTGCAGAAGGCAGGGAATAAGACTAAGGGCCTTTGTTCAAAAGCAAACTGAAATAATTCTGTGGCAGACCACCTGCACAATAGAGGACAAATACATATTCTCATTTATTTAACCCTTTGAGTGCCCGAGTGGTACGGAACGCATTGCAAAGCAATGCGTTCCATACCACTCTGGCACTCAAATGGTTAAGAAGATCCTTTTACTGCTTGAAAGTTGATGATGCCCGGCCAAAGGCATTAAAAAAATAATTAGAATGGATATGTCTTTATTCTAGTGACTTTAAAGGGATAGTAATACTTCGTTTTATCTTTATTTTATTTTGTAGGCATAAAAGAAACATGAAGAATGATATAAGCCTTATCTCTCAAACCTTTATGGTTTATGAGATATTCACAAGCAAAGTTTCCCCCTCCCGCCCCTTTTACCTTGTGTAAGCCATCTCTTCTCAGATGTGAATCTGGTTGTAAGACCAGACAGATAACAGAAGGGGACAATCTTCTTCCTATGAAAACAATGAAAGCCCTTCCCCCCTTGACAAGTTTTTCAGCTTTTTCCCTTATCTTAATTGAAGATTGTCCCTCTCTGCAGTCTACCTGGGCACTTCCCTTCTGATCTGGCTGAACAGGGTGGGAGATACTTTGCATGTGAATATCTCTTAAACCATAAAGGTTTGAGATATAAGACTTATATCATTCTTCATGTTTTTTTAATGCCTACAAAATAAAATAAAGATAAAACGAAGTATTACTATCCCTTTAAGGGTAATTTCACATGGGTGACATTAAAGCACACTTTTGAATGCATGAGAAAACCACATGATTTTTTAATTATGTACCTTATAAAGTTATTCAGAGGGGCACTTTTGTCAATTCATGTTACTTGTCAAAACAAAACAACTTGCTACAACTTTGGGCCAATGTACATTTTTGCATCATCCAATTTCTACTGTTGGTTTCAATGTTATCACAATGGAACAGCCCTAAACAGGCAGGTAGTAACATTTTAAGTGCATTTTTAATCAACTGTCCTATAGAGAGTAAGAGTTACCAGAGAAAAAGAAGAAAACTTTCAACAAATTTCATGTAAAAAGCAGTAAAATCACATGAAAACCACATGAAAATAGCTGTCAAAATATGACTTTTTTTCCATACAATTTCTCTGTTACAAATTACTCACCTATGTGAACATAGCCAACCACCACAACTGCTTTCAGTTCATCATTTTCCTAATTAAACAATTAAAATGATAAGAATAAAACAGTAATTGACAATATTTCCAATGGCTACATTTTGAATGATACTTATTGATCACGTATATTGATGAATAAAGTGCGATTTTTGAAGAGTGGCAGTGGTTTTGCACCCATGTTTCAAGCTCTTTGCAAGTTTAAAATAGACACCTTGTTTGTGACACGACATATTGAATGCTCTAAAAAGGAAAGTGAAATGTAGCACTGTATCTGATTAATGGTCAAGACAGGGTTATAATAGCACAAAGAGAACCTGTCTATCAGTATTATTTCCTGTATCCTACCTAACCAGTGTCAGTACCAGTCCACTACTCTCAGCTACTCGTTGCTATGGCCTCATGTGTAAGCATGCATAATACGTTTCATGTCTCAGGTCAAAATGTTATGCATTTTGCATATGTCCTCAGCCCTCTGTACAAACGTGTTCCATAAAGACACACACCACACTAAGGTTGATGTAATGAGTAGACTGAAACAAGCCAGCTAAATCATATGGGAGAAATTAAACAAATTATTTAGTTTAACCCTTTGAGTACCAGAGGGGTGTGCACTCAAAGGGTTAATTTGGGGATTTTCAACCCACTGAATACTAGCTAGGCCTCCAATATAATGTATGTAAAACTCTATAAATAATTAAATAAATGGACATAGACTAAGAGAGAATGATTTTATAATAAGCACACTAAAATCCAATTTTCTCTTACATCTAATGTGGAACACAAACAATGGGGTTATACCAAATCATCCACCAAGATGCCAGGGGGGGAAAAAAGATAAAAAAACTCTACTGTATACCGTACTCCGCAGGACTAACTTGTATCAAACAAAGCTCAGGTGACACCAAATTTGCACACTAAGCAACTGAACAAAAAATAATAGGATTCAGAACTTTGCTTAAAGAAAGAGAAGAAAGGGGTCCTTAAATAGGCACATCCTCTTGAAAGACCTTCTGGCCAAAGTTGGCCTCAGCTGAGTCCAGGACATTGACATGTCATTGTTGAAGAACGTGTGTAGAGATGGCCAGGTTTCCTACCTTTCACAATTGCTCAGCCACATCTTGATTCTTGTAGGTCCAAGAGGCACCCACAGATCTGGTGGAGTGCACCGTGACTAGGAAAGCAACAGGGTTCTTCCTGATCACATAGTGGGCTTGATCCAACAAGCAAACGTAACTTTGGACACAGCCCTTCTCTGCTTGGGGTGCCCTCAGGAATGGCAAAAAGAGATTTCAGCCAAGAGATGGCTCGAGTTGTGTAAGGAGAAGACATAAAGAAGTATTGAGAAGAATGCAGGTGATGGGAAGGGGTATAGCGGGAGATAAGAGCAGAAATGTATGAGGGTGCCAAAGAAGAAAGCGACTTAAAGGAGAGGAAAATTATTTTGTAAGATATACAAGATCTTTTGGATAGACAAGAGAGGGAGCAAGGTTAGTTAGTCTTGAAGCTACATGAAGAGTAAAATAATGCAATAATCTAATCCAGAAGGAATGAGGGACTGAGTGTGGGTTTTTGCATTTGACATACAGAAAGAGGAAGGGTAGTTTTTTTTTTGCAATGTTTTTCATGAAGAAGAGACAGGTTTTGCAGACAGCTTGGATATAGGGGGAGAATGTCAAGGCTGAATCGAGTATGACACCAAGAAATTGTGCTTTGGTTACTGGGTGAATGGTAGAATTGTCAACTGTAATGGAGACAGGTGTTGGGGGTGGTTTGGAGAGAATACAACCAGTTCTGTTTTAGCTATGTTTAAGATGGTGGTAGGTCATTCATGATGAGATTGCCATGAGACACTGAGTGACTTGAGACTGCACAACCAGAGTGAGGTCATGAGAATAGAGGTAGAGAGAGAGAGAATAGAATAGATGGAACATAATAGAAAGTACAATAGCATTCAAATGGTTAACTTACCAGTCCAGTCTTCAGACTCCCATTGTTATAATACAGAACCTCAGAGAAGTTCAGAAATAAAGCATTGACTTGTAACAAAGTCAACTTCCACAGGGAATTGTCCCAGAAATACACATGTGAACTGGACAATCCAGTAAATGGGAGCCCTCCTAGTGGGGGATTATACAGACCCATATTTAAACATAAAATTAAAAGAGGACAGTGTTAGCTTACCCTTTTCCTGAGGCAGATCACTTGAAACCGAGGGATGGTGGATGGGGTAAAGCTGGAAGGTAGAGGGGAGTTTCCACCTTAAAGTGCCTTGTCCTCTGGAGGAGGGAACTTCACCCCGTGAATAATTGTGATTTTTATTCCTCGAAAGCACTGAAAAATTCTGTACCAGGGTTAAATGTAGTGATAGCTAAAAAGGTTAATTCCCTAATAATGAACTTAATCCTTTCCATGGAAGTTCCAGAGGGAAGGAAAATGCAGATGAAATGTTTCTGTGCTGGGTTAAACCCGTTAATCTGTTGCCTGCTAAAGATGAGGAGACTTACAGTCTCCAACAGCTAGTGTGTCAAAGGTTGCCTAGACCTGGGTTACACTATCACCTATACTAGTTAGCGTTTCAATGGCCAATCCTGACAATGGAACCTTAAGTGAGTCATGTAATAAAAAAATGCAAAATGGACACTTCCAGGGTTATTTTGATCAAATACCCCAGATCTAAAACTGGTCCTATTCAACTGGGTCTCAGGCCACCTACCCCCACACACAAAACAGTCCCAGCATACAAAATTCTATGCCCCATTCCCTCCACCACCCCAAACAATTCCCAAAACAACAATGTAGGCCGCATTCCCCATCCCCATGTGCTTCCCATGTGAAGCTCTTACCTTGATTTCAGAGGTTCCGCAATGTCCACAATGCCCTGGTCCTCCATTGCATTTTCCTACAGAATTGTCATCAAATACAAAAACAATCCCTCACAAAATCCCATCGCTATCACCAACTCTTCTAAAAAGTTAAAGAAAAAACCCTAATCCTGCTTGGGCCATTTCCAGATCAGTGTGAGAAAAAATTAAAAAGGTTTGTCTTTTATATGGCCAATCCCAGTCTGAATCATTCCCAATGCTGTCCTTAGCTGAAAAGTGGTTTTATGCAAGGAACAGAATGTGCCATGGAGATAACCTCTCCTCTCAGCCAATCACCATCCAGATGAAGGGGTCACACATGCACCTAACATCACCTCTCCTTCTAGCCATTGATTGGCTAATGGACAGGTGATATTATGTGCATGAGTAATCCCTTCATCTGGATGGTGATTGGCTGAGGCTAAAGTTACTCTAAGGCACATTCTGTGCCCTGTGTAACCCCACCTCTCAGACAATAGGAGCATGGGAAATATTTGAATGGGGATTGGCCATATAAAAGCCAGTACCTGTTCTTTTTTCTTACACTGGCTTAGGTAATGACTCAAGGAAAGTTAGGAATTTTTTTTTCTTTAGCTTTTTAGCAGCGGTGATGGTAGAAGTGGGCTGTGAAGGGTTTTTTTTGTATTTCACTACAACTGTGGAGAACACTGCAGTGGAGGACCAGGGTCATCATGGACACTGTTGGACCTCCAACATCAAAGTAAGTACTTCAAATGGGATGCAAGTGGGGAGGGAGAATGAGACCTACATTGTTGTGACTGTCAGGACTTGTTTGGAGGTGCAGAGGTAAAAAGGCCTACATTATTGTGAATTAAGATTCTTGTCTGGTGAAGTGAGGGGTAAGGGGACTACATTCTATTCAATGTTGGGACTGTTTGGGAGGATGGGGAGTTTCCCTTGTTCTGCTGATGAATAGATATGGCCCCTCATCTTGAAGTTTCTGTTGTAGGAATGCCTTGGTGTGCATGAGTAAGTGAATTTTTCCTGCTGTTCTTTTGTTCAGATGTGGTTTTTAACACGCATCTGGGATTCTGCTCCAGGTTTAGGAGGTGCAGAAATACTAGCAGACCATGCATCTCAATGTGTATTAACACTGTCCGCATACAATAGAATGGCAAATGGCTTGGGCTGTTCCACTGATATTTATGGGGTGTTAGTAGGCATTGTACATATATAACTCTCATGGGTTGTCACAGCCCAAGTAATAAGACACCATATAGTGACTTCAAAACTACCTTCGCCATTTTTTATTGTTTTGATGGCCCTAATAGAATTGTGACGCAGGGGAGCCATCAATATTCCAGAAGCACTCTAGCCAAACAGTGACAGACAAACAATACACTGCACACACCATAACTCCCAAGTGTCCTTCTTTGAGGCCCAAATCCCTCTGTCCTCCTTTTTCACCCTGGTGTCCCATTTTTTAGGGAATTAGACTATGTGTGTGTATATAAGTGTATCACATTGCTCCACAGCAGCAAAACCCACAATTATTGTGTTTCTACATTAGTACGTGACAATGATACTCTGGTCTTGCTCTAAATCAATTACTCATTTAGCCAAAGAGTTGTCAATAGCTCATAAAATAACCTACAAATTCTCGGTAATGGCCCGCCCACCAGCCACGCCCCCTAGCAACACCACCTAAAACAAAGGTGTCCCTCTTTGGATACTTGAAACGTTGGGAGGTATGACACACTTCTGTTCCTTAACCCTTTGAGTGCCAGAGGGGCACGCAATGTGTTGTGTACCCCTCTGGCACTCAAAGGGTTAAAGTGTTCACCATTTTGCTTGCTTTCAAGAGGTCAGAAGTCATCTCAAAGGGAGCTGTATAGAGACAGAATATTCTCTACTTGTTTGTTTGTCACAATCCTCAAGTGGCAGTTTAGAAATGTAAGGACGTTTTCATATCATGGTATATCACCTATTATTGACAGTCTCACCCTATGGGGCTCCTATTCTCCTTTTGCTCTTTCTTTTCATATGTTTCTAAGATTCTCAGTGCTCTTTCTCAACCACAGAAGAAAAAATGAACCTCATCAAATGTAACACAAAAATCACCCATTCATTTGAATGGGAATTTTAACTCCATGAATGCTATACATTGCAATGCTTTGGAGACCTCTAGAATTTGCAAGGAGTTAAATGTCCCAAGTAAATCAATAAGTATTATGGAAATTGTTATCTTTTCCATCTAGGGCAGAATTAGTCCAGATCTTCTTAGTACATCAGCTTCTCTGTTGTTTATTTAGATTGTAAAGACTGCCACAAGCCAAGGATTTTCTCCTTGTAACCACTGAGCCTTTCCTCTATCAAAACCTTAGCACAAGAGGGGGATTTTGGAAAGACTTGGAAAAAAGCCAGAACTAGCTTTCAAGCAGTTAAGACTTGCATTGGCATCCCGCTGCTTCAAAAGAAAGTTACTTGCTGATATCAAATACATATAATTAAGCAGACCATTTGAAGGAAAACATTAGTGATTATTAATCAAGTCTGTTTGTTAAAAGACCTTAGTGCCAAGTTCCTGTTACATAGCTCTCTTATTCTAATAGCCCTGTTCATCCCTTACTGTACTGCTGTTGCCATGGTTCTTTTCACTGCCTCACAATGCTTCAGGGTAGTGTTTACCCCCACAGACTTAACAGCTTGGCATAGCATCCCTTTTAAATCTTTCTAAAAGCAACTGTCAAATAAACGTTTTTTTAAAATTTGATTTCAAAATAAACATTTTTAATGAAGCTGTGCGTGATGTAAATGTAGAAGTTTTTTTATGGGTGTATGCATCTGTATATATACATCTGTGTGCATCTCTGTGGGCCTTATTCATCAAGGTAGAATTCTACAGCAAATCAGCTGCACAATGAGGTTCAAAGTAAAATTCCCATTGATTTCAGTCAGGCTTTTAACTCCTTGAATGCCAGCTATGTCTCCAAAGCAATGCTCGGTTAGATGAAGAACTCTGTAGCATTCAAGGGGTTAAAGCCCCATTTAGATTAATGGGAGATTTCAGAACTCTTCATTTCAGACTTGTGGTTTGGTTGGATTTCTCCTGTATGTGTGTTTGTGTGTGAGTGAAGTATTGAAATGTGGTTGCTCATATTGGCAATCACTTTCTATCTTCCTATTACAAGTAAATGAATCAGAGTGAAATATTATCAAGGACTACTGATGCATACCTCCCAAGTGTCCCTCTTTAGGGGGGACAGTCCCTCTTTTAGAACCAAATCCCCCTGTCCCTCTTTTCCACCCTGATATCCCTCTTTTTAGGAGATCAGATTGTGTGGTGTGTATCATACTAATCTACAGCAATAAACTCACATTACTGTTTATATAAACATCAGTGTGTGTGTTTATAAATTATTCTGTGTAAACACTTTGGTCTTGTTATAAGTCATTTATTAGATTACACAAGGAGGTGTCAGTAGGTCATAAAATAGCCTAAAAATTATCGGTAATGCCCTGCCCTCCATCCCCGCCCACAGCCACACCCCCTAAAATACAAGTGTCCCTCTTTAGTAATTTGAAATGTTGGGAGGTATGGGGATGTGCAAAATAGTTCTGTAAGTTCAATGTTTATATTGACATCTTGGGGACCAAAGATGTGTGGAAAGCATTGCTTAGTAAAGCATTGTACGCCTCTCTGGTTCTCAATGAATTAAACAAACTTTTTTGTGAAACCCCAAAACATGCATTTCATATAGCAGTGTGTTTGCTATTTTAATTACATAGTTACATAGTAATTTAGGTTGAAAAAAGACTTGCGTCCATCCAGTTCAACCCTTTTCCTATTCCTGTTTACCATCGCTGACCCAAAAGAAGGCATCTGACTCCAAATGGCAATCAGATTTCTCCCTGGATCAACAAGCCCTAACTAAATATTAATCCCAATACTAACGTGCATAGCCCTCTATATTATGCTCTTTTAAATAAGTATCCAGGCCCCTTTTAAAGGCATCTAATGTATTTGATAGCACCACCTCCTCCGGAAGTGCATTCCATACCTTTATTGTCCTTACTGTAAAGAAACCCTTCCGCTGTTGTAGACTAAATCTTCTTTCCTCAAGTCTAAGCGGGTGGCCCCTTGTCCTGTGTACTGTTCTGTTAATGAACAGGTCTTTTGAAAGCCCTTTATATGGGCCTTGATTAAATTGTTTTAATCAAATTGTTGGAGAGTGCTCCAGTGATTTCCAAAAAACCAAAAAGGGCAAGTTGCATAGCCTCTCTGTTCCTTCCTGGTCACAACTTGTTTGATAAAGGTAAGATACCTTCTGTAACAAGTTACTACTACTTACACTGTGTAAGTGTGGAAAGTGTGTGTGAATCATTTCACGTTGCTCCACAATGTGCTGGAGATTACTCTGTAATCCAAGGGCTTACTATATCACTATATGAACATTTGAGAGTCTCTTCTGCCTTGTTTGTTTACAGTGTTATTTGTATTTATTCATTTTCTTGCCTCTGTTTGTACATTTTTTTTCCAGACAGATTAATTCAGAACTGGAATGTTCCCATTATCTTACCAATTGATTTGCAAACTGAATTACAACAGTTTCTACAATTTAGCCCTTTAAGGACCCTTGACGGTCCTGTCACATTATGGGTCAGCGAGCCATAAGGACCCATGGTGTGTCAGGACAGTCATGGAATTCAGGGCTCAGATTTGTAAAAAAAAAAAAAATGGTCCTTGGTCCTTAAGGGCCGGCCAGGTGCGCAATCGGCTTGTCCTTAAGGGGTTAATTTAGGATTACTCACTCCTTCCACTAATGCACTTTACAACTTGATCCTATGGGATTCATTATTTGAATACTGCTTGCCAGAGGTGTGAGAATGGGTCAGCGACCATGATGTTGATATGGAGATACTATTGCATCTACTATGTAATCAGTCATCCATTTAAGCACCATTCCTTGGGCTTCTTCCTGGATGCTCTGAACTACACAAAATTGGTCCCTCTACCTAGGTTGGTGTTGTCTTTTCCCAAGTCCACACTCATTAGAAAGAACATTCCACAGGCCTCCTTACCTGAAAATTACTGTCCAGTGAGGTTTTTTAATGTAAATGTAAGGTACCAAAGCCTCAGCAGGTAACTACAGTGTGCTTTGGGTGATGAAAGCCTGACCCACCAACATCCTGCATATGCCATCCAGCACATACAAAAAGTGATTCAAGGATGCAGAAGGCCCTTTTAAACAGGAGGAAACCAATTGTGACTGGCAGCACAGTGGCATGGCAGTCCTCCTCCAGATTAGCATG
This sequence comes from Rhinophrynus dorsalis, assembly GCA_037306005.1. Taxonomy (NCBI): domain Eukaryota; kingdom Metazoa; phylum Chordata; class Amphibia; order Anura; family Rhinophrynidae; genus Rhinophrynus; species Rhinophrynus dorsalis. The sequence continues at coordinate 183,558,959 of CM074722.1, forward strand.
TCATTTGTTTCCTGGTTATCATTCACATGCAGAGGGAGATATAAAATCCTGATCACCGCTGCTTCTTAGTCACCACTTTTTTGGGAGGATATGTTTTAAAATTTGTTTAACCCTAATACAGACAAAGAACATTTTAAGGGAGCAGGCTGCTCAGGCTAACACTACTATCATCCTTTTGAGTCTCATCAACACCTAGGGATTACCAAGTGGGTCAAGTGTAATCTTCAGAACAATTTCAAGTTTATGAGAAGCCATGACAACAATTTTAGTAGTGTAGGGGTATGTTCTGGAGGAGAGGAAGAATATTCTGGTGGGCAAGTTAAGAATCGATTGAAGAGGAGAGATATGGGTAGCAAGCAGACCAATAAGTAGAGAGTTGCAATAGTCCAGGTCAGAAAGGATAAGAGCATTAATGAGTGTTTTTGTTGTAGAGCAAGATAGAAATGAGTGGGAGGTTGCTATATTTCAAAGAAATACGAGGCAGATTTTTGTTACTTCATTAATGTGATCACAGTAAAGTGCTTTATTGTTCAGACCTATGCCTGGTTGGTGATGTTATCCTCACACCTTGAACCAGCTGCTCATGACAAAGAGGAACTTTTGTAATAAATCAAGTGAGCTTGAATATAGAGCCAGGAATGACATAGAATAGAAAGCCAAGAGAGAAGGAGTACTTATTGGTCCATGCAATTGCAAGGGATACGAATATAAAGAGACATAGTTAACTTGAAAGCTTGCATCCTAAATCCACTCAGTTAGACAATAAAGATATAATTTTTACCCTACACGTCTCCTGCTTTTTCTATGGATAACATAGTAGCATGCACCATTACAGAGAATCCTCACATATATTAAAAATTTCAAAAGAGATATAGAAGATAGCCACAGTAAAAAGCAAAATTCACAGCAAATCATTAGATAACGCTCTGGCACACAAGGGGTTAAGAAAGAAGAGACTCTCACTTTTTCATCCTGTATAGTGATCAACCTTTCAGTTTATCTTACTCAGCAAAATACAGAAGTTTTAATTACTCTCATATGCCTTGTATATCTAAAACAACAGTTTATTCCATAGCAACACATCCTATATAATAATTCTCTAAAACGTGTGTAACGACGCAGTAATGGGCAGTAGAGACTGTCCGCTCTGCGGCAGATACAGAGCTGGACGCTCCTAAAAAGAACTGAAGCAAAACAACTGCACAGTGGGGAACATATAAAATTATCTTTGATTTAAATGGTAGTTTTAACCCTTTGAGTGCCAGAGGTGTATCCAAAGCATTGCCTCGCAACGTGTTGGATGCCCCCTGGCACTCAAAGGGTTAACCCCTTAACCAATGGCTTCCATGATGCACTCTGCACTCGTCTCCTCCCCCCAGATAAACATAGAGGCTCAGCAGGATGGCCTTGAGAGGCATATTCTGGCTGTGCTTCCCCTCCCCTGGGAAAATTTTCAGAGTGTCACATCTGCCAGTCTCACAGTTCTGCAGGCAGGCCTGATACCTTATTACCACCGCAAGGGAAAGTCACCTTTGTGTGTTAAATATTAAAATTAATTAGGGATCTACTTGAATAATTTTCTGAGTGACAAATCAGCCAGTCTCACAGTTCTGCAGGCAGGCCTAATACCTTATTACCACCGCAAGGGAAAGTCACCTTTGTTTGTGTGTTAAATATTAAAATTAATATTAGGAATTTGTTTGAATAATTTTCAGAGCGACACATCAGCCAGTCTCACAGTTCTACAGGCAGGCTTAGTACCTTATTACCACCGCAAGGGAGGCACCTGTGTTCCTGTGTTAAATATTACAAATACTAAACTAGTAGGAATTTGTTTGAATATTTTTCAGAGTGACACATCAGCCAGTCTCACAGTTCTGCAGGCAGGCCTAGTACCTTATTACCACCTCAAGGGAGTCACCTGTGTCCCTGTGTTAAATATTAAAAATACTAAACTAGTAGGAATTTGTTTGAATAATTTTCAGAGTGACACATCAGCCAGTCTCACAGTTCTATAGGCAGGCCTGGTACCTTATTATCACGGCAAGGGAGTCACCTGTGTTCCTGTGTTAAATATTAAAAGTTATTTTAGAGTGTTCCAAAGGGGTCTTTGGATTCCAAGGTAAATAAACAGAGAGACTATAGGTATAATCAAAGGTTTTATTAGCAATTAGCATATAATACTCAAATAGCATATAATAACATGTCCTACTTATCAGCCACTAATCATAGCAAAAAAAATCATGAAATAATTATCAGCCAATGTTCTTCAGCGCCTATAGGAGAGCTTCTGGTTAGATCTGCTAACCGCACATATGACTTCACACATCAGGACTGCCTGGCCACACAACAGCGACACGTTTCCCCTTCCTGCACGGACACAACACACAGGGACAACAGTCGCACACCAGGACTGCCTGGTCACACAACAAGGACACTTCTCCCCTTCCTTCACAGACACAACACAGGGAGCACGGTCACACAGCCAGTACACGTCACACACATTCTCCAGTGAAGCTCTACCTCAGCCCCTCACATCACACAGAATTATACCCTTCTTCCCCACTGCTTTGAAGTCATTGACCTCAGGGACGTGCACAGATATTTTGGGAGGCAGGGGCTCAAATGAAAAAAGGGCACTTCTCATAATTATTTATTCAAAATATATATTTAAAAAAGAAAAGAATTTACATCTCAGAAGCCTGTAGGCACAGAAATCTGAAGGCCCCCCCCATTGGCCATCTCCACTGGACACCTCCACAATGCTCCTAATCTCCACATTGCCCCCCATCATCTCGATATTGCCCTTACATTGTCCCCTGTCAGCTCCATATTGCCCCCATCAGCTCCACATCGCCCCCATCATCTCCATATTGCCCCCATCAGCTCCAACTTACCCTCACATTGCCCCCATCAGCTCCATATTCCCCCATCAGCTCCATATTGCCCCATCAGCTCCAACTTACCCTCACACTGCCCCCATCATCTCCATCTTGCCCCCCATCAGATCCATATTGCCCCATCATTTCCACAATGCCCCCAGTGTCCGTTTCCTACCTCTTCCCTGGTGGTCCAGTGGCAGGAGAGGTCTGTATGTGCCTCCTTTGGCACAGACCTGTAGCTGCTGGAGCTCCCGGGCAGTCTTCTCTTCATGCAGAGCGCTGGGAGATGATGTCATCTCCCATCGCTCTGTAATACTAAAGAGCCGACGAGGGAACGCAGCATCTATAGGTCTGTCCTGAAGGAGGCACAGACCTGACTGAGTGGTGGGGGGGTTAGTATGGGCAGTGAGGCAACTTTTTTTTTCTTTCCGTTAAAAGGGCACGAGGGCACTGTGGACAAAAAGGGCAGGTGTTCAAGCCCCCCTTGGTGTCTATGTGTGCACATGCCTCATTGACCTATCAGATTACACAGTTAGTATTATGCCCCTACATGCCTAGCTCGTGCTCTACGGCTGCAAGGGTTAATGTAGTTTGCAAAATTCAGCGTTCCTACCAGTGTTGCATGGCCTTGAAGCATAATCACAGAAAGAAGTTGAAGATCTGTAAGAAAAGCATTAACCCCTTATTAACCCCTGATTAAGTAACACAAAACCCTAATTAACCTCTTCTTGCTTGGGATGGGACCATATTTTCTACATCCTCATACATAGGGCTTTGTTTGAATAATTTTCAGAGTGACACATCAGCCAGTCTCACAGTTCTGCAGGCATGCCTAGTACCTTATTACCACCGCTAAGGAACGTTACCTTTGTTTCAGTGTTAAATATTAAAATTAATATTAGTGCTTTGTTTGAATAGTTTTCAGAGTGACACAGCCAGTCTGACAGTTGTGGTGTGGCCAGGTTGTAAATCTGTCAAATTATTATAGTACACTACCTACCTACCTTTAATGGATTTGAGTCCTAGTGAACAACCTGATGTTCCTTGCCCTAGTACCAGCTGCAGGGACCCAGCAACCACCAATACCACCACAATGATGTTGGTTTCAAGCAGAGCTAGCAGCAGCAGGCGGGCAAAGAAGAGTACTAGTACTAGTCAGACTCAGCAGCAGAATTCAAAACAAAAAAATAAAAATAAGAAGGGAACTGCAGATCGTTCTACTTCTACTAGTAGGGTAGAGAGGTCCAGGTCCTCCTCTAAGACCATGAAGTAGCCGACGCCTGTGTCTCGTCAGCTGTTTAGTGATGATCCCCCCAGAACCACCTGAACAATGACTAGTGCCACTGCCAGTTTAGTCACCATCTCCATTACAGTCAGTTCTGTAAACCTGGGGACACCTAGTGTGTGTAACACTACTGGTCGGACACTGCAGGCAGCATTAACACAGGGATTTTATAGCGAACGTCCGTGTAAGCAGCCCGAAAGGAAATTATTGCAGTATCTGGAGAAAATTTCTTCTGCCACCACTGTCACTGCCACTGAAAGCATATCTTCTCCAGAAAAGGTTATTGAGGGAGATAATTTATCATTTCCCAGTAGCCACCAGGAAGAAGAGGGAATTCAGAAGGGTTCCCCAAAATCAGCTGCTAATGATTTTTCTTCTTGTCAACACCTACAAGAGGTAGAAGAAGAATCTGAGGGATCAAGGCCTCCTATGCTTGATTTGTCCCAGAGCTTGATTTTTCCAGTGACCTTGATTATTCCCCTGAGCTTAATTTTTTCCCCTGCTTCCCATAGTACACCTCCTGTTTCTCCAGTTACACTCGTGTCTTCTATTGACAACTCAGCACCTGCCTCTCCAGTTCCATTTGAGTGTCCCAGCCAGGTAGTAGCTGCTAGTGTCTCCTTCACCAGTACCACTGTTACTCCACTATCCTCCTCCAATCCCAGTCCCAACATCCCTGTTGCCATCTTTAGGTCTACTGGTATCCCTGTAACAGTACGTAGAAAGAAAAAGCAAAATGAGGTTGCTCCAGCAGGTGAAGATGATGAAAGTGTCATATCAGTTTCTTCTTCTTCGCCACCTTCCAGAGTCATCTGTCACTCCAAAGTGTGGGACCATTTTGTGGCACTTGGCGATGACCGGCTAGTCAGTCGTGGGAGGGTGTTGGGTCATCTAACTACCTCTGGGATGAACCAACACCTGAACAACTACCACAAGTCAGTGTTTAGTACAGAAAGTGGCACTACTGCATATAACAGTGTCACACTCACCACCAGTAGGCAGGAGAAAGGGCAGGGGGATCATGCCACATCAAGTCCTAAGAGCAGACAGTCACAGCCCATCCCAAAATCAATACAGGCCACAGTGGAAGATTTTGGTGGGATTCATTCAAAGGGGATGTGCAGACAGCAGTCTCAAAAAATCACACACCCCATTGCACAGCTCATAGCCGTTAGGGGTGCTACTTTTAATTTGGTGGATGTGGAGCTCTTCCACCAACTTATGGAGGCTGTTGCACCCTGATATAAAATTCCATACCACACCACATTTAGTAGAACAATAGTGCCCACACTGTACCGGTCATGCGTTGGGCTTTTGAAGGACCTGCTAGGAAAGGTTGGTAGCCAGTCAGTGCACTTTACCACTGACTTATGGAGTGCTCTGAGTGGCCAGCATGGCTTCCTGTCATTGACGGCTCATTGGTGGCAGCCCAATGTGTTGCAAGACACATCATTACCGACAACAAGTTCAGGTGCAGTAGCTAAGCAGTCAGGGCACAACTCTTTCCTCCTCCATGCTGAGGTAATGGACCAGCAGCACACCTCAGATAACATTTGCAAAGCACTGCAGAACATGGTGGAGCAGTGGCTAAGGGAGCAGGCAGGCACACAGGCACAAATGGGGTTTAAGGTCACTGACAGTGCAGCTAACATGATAAAGGCTGCATCTGGTAGTGAAGGCTACTCTCAAGGATGGCAGTAATACTGGAAGGTTGCCAGCACTTCTGGATTCATGCCAACAAATTGCTGGCCACGTCCATCGGAGCGTCAAAGATAGCCAGCTCCTCAGGGAGAAACAGAAAAAGGCAGACCTCCCAAAGCACCGCCTGAAACAAGATGTTGGGACCAGGTGGAACTCCATCTTAGATATGCTAGAGCGTAACCTGGAGCAGAAAAATGCAATTCACGCAATGTCATGTCACCATTTCATTGGTAGTAACAGAACACTGGGCAGGCTGAGGGAGCCCTGATAGAACAGGTAGTGAAAGTCCTCACATCTTTCCATGCTTTGACGGAAATTTTTAGCAAAGAGAACGCTAGCCTGGCAGAAGTAATTCCCCTCTTCACACACCTCTCCTTAAAAATTGACGATTTCCTTGCCCATAGGGAACACTTGCCTGGTGCTGAGGGTAATATACTTCCTGATTTTGCTGCGCTTCTAACAAGGCTGAAGAAGGAACTGACTCAGCACATGGAAGAGCGCATGGACGATTGTCCCGAGTTAATGCTTGCCACAATTTGTGATCCTCGAATCAAAGGCAAGATGGCACTTAGTTCCAATTCACTCACTGCCTGGAGGGACCAATTAATAGCGAGGGAGCGTGAGAGGCAAAGAAAAAACAGGATGCAGTAACAGGAGGCAGGAGAAGATTCCGCAGATGAGCTGGAGGAGTGTGGTGGTCTTCCAGGACCTATCAGTAGCAGCGCCAGTAGCACGTTATCTTCTTCAGGTGGAGCAGCTGCTGTTTTTATGCTGAGGCAATGTACAGATTATGCTTCAGATAAAACAAACAGCTCCCCATCAATAGAAAAAGTGCTGAGTTTGAGGTTAAGGCTTACCTTGAGGAACCTTGACTTTCTGGGATAACAATAGGGCTGTGTGGCCTACTTTATCCCTGGTAGCCCAGGAGTTGCTTTCTTGCCCCCCAACCACTGTCCAGAGTGAGCCGGTATTTTCCGTAACTGGAAATATACTTAGCCCCCAGCGCTCTCAATTAGCCCCCCAGCTCATGGAGCAAATTACTTTTTTTAAAAGTCAACCTGCCAAAGCTTAGTTACCCTGCTCTCAGGTTCGATTTAGATTAGAAGAAAAAAGTACCATAGTACCATAATATGCTGAGCGCTCCAGCATACCCTGCTCTAGAACCGTGGTAGGTTGGGCAGAGGAGAGAGGACACCCACTGACTTGGTGGGACACGGGGGGGGGATTTAAAGTCTACATTGTTGTCCCACTATACATGTTGTTCAGTCTGGCTCTATTATTTTTCATGTCTTTAAAAAAAAAGTATGCGGTATCTGTCTACTGAGTCCTGGCTGCTTCAGTATTCTGCAGTTTGCTGCTGGCTACACCTACAGTGTTGCTGTTATCCTGAGTCCGCCTCACACCAGTCATCCTCAGTTGCTGTATCTCTACTGAGTCCTGGCTTCTCCAGTGTTTTGCAGTTTGCTGCTGGCTACATCTCCAGTGTTGCTGTCATCCTGAATCCATCTCGCACCAGTCATCCTCAGTTTTGTATTTTCTTGTAAAAAAGTGTGCTGTATCTCTAGTGAGTCGTGCCTGACCCAGTGTTCTGCAGTTTGCTGCTGGCTACATCTCCAGTGTTCCAGTCATCCTGAGTCTGCCCTGCACCAGTCATCCTCAGTCTTCCTTCTTCCTTCAAATTTAGCTACATCCATACTTCATCTACTTCATCCATAGTACCATAAGGCTAAATGCCCACCTTACCCAGTTCCACCATCTTCATTTAGACCCTGGAAATGGTTCATTTAATTTTCATTTTTTATTGTATTTTTAAAGGTATTTTAAAGTCGCTGAATAATTTGGACTGTCACCAACTTTTGTCTGAGTTGAACAGGTCGGATTCGAATTGCGGAGTCCACGAATGAAAAAGAAAATTCGTCCAACATCGAATTTTACCGAAAAATTTTGTCGTGCACAAGTCTAATTTGCAAGCACTCTAGCATTCAAGGAACCTTATGTAATTAATGGAAATTTAGGGATTTGTTTCTTTTTCACCTATGGAGCAGTTGGTTTGCCCCAGAATTATGCCAGGAGGAATTCTGGGTAAAAACAACTACTGTATAAGGGAGAACTAAACATCCCCATTGATTTGTATGTGGATTTTTAAGCCTGTGAATGGTAGAGAGATCTCCAACCAATTGCTTTGCAATGCATCACAGACCTCTGTAGCATTCAAGGATTTAAAATCCCCATTTGAATCAATGGGAAATTTTGGATTTCTTATTTTTCCCTATACTGCAGTTGTTTTATGCCAGTATTCCTCCAATTTTGTTTGAACATATGGCCCTATAGGTTTTTATAAAATGTGCTGTCATATCAAGTAAAGTAACTTTTACTTAGGATTTCCATTGCCCTAGTGGACAATAACTCCACTGGAAACCTCCACTGGATTTTCTCTGTAGATATTTTTAGCAATAACTGTCTGAGTAACAAGACTGCAGTGATACTGACAATTCTGTAATACAAAGCCCTGTGTATCTGAAATCATTGTGGAACATTGCACTCTCTTATGAGGAATCTTTCACAGTCTATAAATTGTCAGCATTTTGACTACATTTCTTCCAACAATATTGGCATCTGAGTAGTAACAATCAAACATAATTTCTCTTTGATGTCAGCACTCAACCCACTTGACTGGATTCTGATTACCATGGTATTCAGAAACCAAATACAATATATTTTCAGATCTTTGTTGGGAGCAAAGAGAAAGTATGTAATAACTGCAATATTAACTCAGTTTCAGACTTATATTTCAAAAATAAACAATTGCTTTTGGGTTCCATGACTGTCTGAACAAATGCACAGATAATGTAGTGCTCAAAGGGAGCAATCAAAGAGAGAAACAGACAAAATAAAACAACAAAGCTAATGCTAAGCAAAACAGAGTAAGCAGAAAGGTTAGTGTCACTATTTACTAACCAACAGGACTAAAGACTGATTGGGCTGTAGGCATGTAGGACATGAATAGAATACTGGACTAGACACAGATTTAGTATGACAGCACAATAACCAGATAGCTTGTATGTAGCTTGGAAACATAGCTGACCATTACCTAATGAGTAAAGCAAGCATATACAGTGAGGGAAAACAATTATTTGAGCCCCTGCTGATTTTGTTTCTTTGCCCACTGACAAAAAAATGATCAGTCTATAATTTTAATGGTAGGTTTATTTGAACAGTGAGGGACAGAATAACAACAAAAAAATCCTGAAAAACACAAGTTATAAATTGATTTGCATTTTACTGGGTGCAATCTTGGAAAAGAAAGCAATGGAGAACCCCCCTCACCATATGTAAGACCAGATTATAGGCCTCAGAAAGCAAATACATGATCTTTACAGGTGCTACCATGGAGTGCATGTTATGTGTTACTGTTCATTAGTAGTCAACTGGTTTTCTGCCTTGTACTTTGCAATCAAGCAAAAACCGTACAGGAGATTATACTCGAAAGCTAAATCCATTCTCACCTGATGTTGGAAGCATAGAGAACGTCAGGACAGTAGATCCTAACACACCCAATAGCCCATTCCAAAATAGTTTTATGAATGAGTCCAGAAACTTAATGGAACTTTCTTTACTGTTCACTTGCAAGAGTAGATCGGTTCACATCTCACTTTTATTGTTGAGCAGAGACTAAAGATGAAACTGTACATCAAATACTTTTTTCTTTATATAAATAACAGGTGGGATTTGTAGTAGTTAGAACGGGGGAGGACAATATACGTAGAATTCTTAACATTATCAATGAGATACATCAAAGACAAATTCCATCAGTTATTATGGCCTTAGATGCCAAAAAGGCATTTGATAGTATAAATTGGAGGTTTCTGTTTGAGACTCTAGGTGCATTCTGCATCAGAGGTCGATTTAATGAAATAACTTTGGCATTGTACACAAATCCAACTGCAAAGATCTCTGGTCTTTTTTTGGGGATCAGATGAGTTTGACATAAGGAATGGCACTCAACAGGGGTCCCCATTAGCACCCCTCTTGTATGCTTTAACTGACAAACCATTAGCCGTTCTGCTTAGAAGCTCGTTAGAAATTAAAGGGATAATGGTGGGTGGCCAGGACCATTTGGTCTCATTGTATACTGATGATGTCCTTCTGACATTGTCTTCTCCTCGCCTGGCTTTAAATAAAACTCTTGATGTCTTGGAGAGATATGGTGATTTTTCCAACTATAAACTAAATCTCTCCAAGACACAACTTATAACATTTTGTCTGGAAATCAGCTACAAAGGCTGGAGGAGCAGGTTCAGATGGATTGGTCGAAAAAATTATTACATATCTGGGAATAAATATATGTTCAAATTTGAGCAATATAGATATTTAATAGAGAAGTTAAACATTCTGACACAACATTGGAAAGGCCTGGAAGTATCCCGGCTGGGCCAGATAAATGTGGTGAAATCGAATTTCATTCCCAAAATTGTGTTTCTCTTTAGGACCATCCCAACTCCTGTATCATCGGGGATATTGAGAGAGATAAATCTGCCTCCTATGTTTGGGGTGTAAAGAAGCCCAGGGTGCATGTGGAGGTCTTAAAGAGAGATCTAAGCCAGGACAGGTTAGGTTACCCAGATTTAATACAAATTCATGAGTCTTGTATGCTTTTTCATTTTTTTGCATGGAACAGTAAGAGGGAAAATAATTTAGGCTGGTATAACTTTGAAAGATTTAAATCTAGTGGGTATGACCCATATCTGTTTTTCTGGGTAGATCCCTCGTATTTTAGGACATTGAATATTTCCAGTCGTATAGTGGGTAGTATAACTGGATGAATTCATAAATTTAGAAGAAGAAATGGATGGCTGGACTCAGCTAATTATTTCTCTAAATTAAGTCCTCTTATAGTACTATCAATCTATATGGAAAATCTGAACTTAGTCCAATGGCAACGAAAAGGCAAACATTTAATCTCTGACCTTTTTAATAATGGGAACATATGTTCATTTTCTGAGCTGCAAAATAAATGTACTCTATCTGTTGGGGATATATTTAATTTCCTTAGGGTAAAAGATCTTCTTGTTAGAAGAAAGGTGGCAGATATTGAATTAGAGTATACTCTTTTCAATCTGCAACTTAATACAAATCTGATCTCTAAGTCTTTAGCCAAGATGGTTATTCCAGATAAGTCATTGGGTATTTTGTGTTGAAAAAAAGATTTAGATCTTTTTTTCCCTTTACAGAAATGGTATGAGGCCGGATCTGCGTCAAGAAGAGCATTGCATTGTATTAACTTGCATGAGCATTACTATAAATTAATTTATAGATGGTATTTAGTTCCTTCTCTCCTGTCTAAATATCAAATGGGAATATCTAATCAGTGCTGGAGATGTCAAGAAGCGATAGGCACTCAAGTCCATATATGGTAGAAATGTCCTAGTTTGGAACCCTTAAAAAGTAAAAAAGTTAGATTATTCTCAGATTTATTTCAATTACAATTTGGATTAGCTCCGCAGACTTTTCTGTTTCATATGGAACTTCCAGTTTCTGACAACAGTAACAGATATTTATGTACTAATATATTATTGGTATTTAAAATATGTATTGCCAGATATTGAAGGAAACAGAATGTTCCTAGTTGGACAGAAGTTAAGGCCCAAATAGATTATCAGTGTGAATTGGAAAAGTATTTTTTCTTTAACATAATTCAGAATAACCCTCAAAAATACTATAAAATCTGGGCTCCTTGGCTGCGGTTGAATACAGAAGGGGAGCTCCCTGCAAATTGATGGTGTGATCTTCCCTGAGGGCCCTCTCTCCTATGGTTTGTGTCCACTCTGTATAAGTGGAATGGGTGATTTAACTTCCTGTTATTGCTGATGAGAGGCACAGTTCCTTCCTGCTCTCAAGGGAAAAATGTATATTCCAACAACAGACCCATGATTTTGGAGGAGGAGCAGGTGGAGAAGCATTATTGGCCAACTTCTTTTCTCCACATATGCCTGAAGTGGTGTGGGCTAGTTGTGGCACTGCTACTGCCTCTGGCTAATAGTGGCAAGTGGAACCATGATCATTATCACCCAAATCATTGCTGTTGTTGATCCTATTCCCTTGGAGTTTCCTAATTGCATAGCGTGAGTGAGGCGACGCAAGACTGCACATGGAGCAGTGAGGTAATGCTCTCTTAAACCTCTGAGTGCCAGAGGGGTACACAACGAGTACCCCTCTGGCACTCAAAGGGTTAACATCACCTGGACCTTGGCCAGCGTACACAGGCATTTACACTAGTTATCTATAAAGTAATTACTGGTATATTTGTATGTATGTATAATGTCAAGTTTTGTATGTTTTTTATATTTGTAATAAAAAGAAAAAAATAACTTTTGTAAAGCATATTATTGAATAATTCTTCATAAACTTTAAATGTGCACATATTTTTTATCATATGAAAATGCAAGACACATGACCTGTTTCCACCAAGTGTTAGTTCCTTGAGTATGACTGATAGCACTTTGCAGTAAGACTAGAAATGAACTATCTACTTTATCCTATCCATGAAATGCACTGGCATGTTCCACAATGAGATGATGCAAATCATTTTGGGATCTATGTTGACGTTAACAGCTATTATCATTTGCATAAAGGCAAAAAGTGGAGAATTATAGGGAACAAATACATAATCCCAAAATTCTGATTAATTTTAACCCTGGAATGTCAGCGAGTCATCAAAGAAATAGTTTTGCAATGCATTGGAGACATCTCTAACCTTCAAGGGGTTAAAAGTCTAATTTAAATTAATGGAAATGTATATTTATTCCCTTACGGTACATTTGGTTTGCTCTACAATTCCTCCACTATTGACTTTGTACATACAGTGCAAACCATACATATTTGGATAGTGGGACAACTTTTGCTGTTTTTGCTCTGTACTCCAGCAAACTGGACTGAAAATCAAACAATGACTAAGAGGATAATGTGCAGACTGACAGCTTTAATTTGGGGGCATTTACATTCATAAACTGTGAACCACGTACAGCCCTTTTTATACATAGTCCCTCCATTTTATGGGTCCAAGTGTAATTGTACAGCTGTTTCTTGGTCAGAAGTATGTCATTGCATTGTTAGTTCCTTTACAAGAGAATTAACAAAAGATCAAGGACACACTTGAAAGAGAGAAATCTCAATGTATTCTTCCCGGTAAAACATTTTCTAAATAATTAAATAAATAAAGAGGTGATTCTAGGTATGGAATTAACAAAATATTAAGGACATACTTTAAAACGTTAGAAATCTCAATGTATTCTTCCTGGTAAAACATTTTCTAAATAAATAAATGAAGAGGTGATTCTAGGTGTGGCATTAGCATTTGGAGTCTGTTGTTATTGTCTCTCAACATGAGGAGCAAAGACGTATTAATGACAGCAAAGCAGGCCATCCTGAATAAATAGATTAGAGACATAGCATTCATAAGGTGCTTCCAAATAAACTCAGCTGTGTGGGTACATTATAAAGAAGCAAGAAAGCACAGGTTGGCGTATAATATAGCATATGACCCAGTAAACCATGGAAGCGCACCATAGTGGATAACCAAAGAATGCTTGCAGTTATGAAGAAAACTCCCTTTTCAGTTATTGGACAGATCAAGAACACTCTCCAGGATGTAGGCATAGAAGTGTCAAACAGTACCATAAGGAGAAGACTATACCAGCATTACCACAGAGGGTTTATCTCAAGACTGGCACAAAGTCTTATGAACAGATGAGATGAAGATTAGCCTGTACTAGAATGATGGCAAAAGGAAAGTGCTGAGGACAAAAAGATCTGCACATGAACAAAAGCATAGCACCTCATCTGTGAAATGTGCTAAATAGGCACTGGCTACATTATCATCCCCGGTACATGCCCCAAGAAATACATTCAACCATTGATGTATTATATTATTTCAACTTCTGTTAAGCGCTGTGTACATGTATGGCACTATATAAATAAAGTTACATACATTGAAGTAGAAGGTAGGCCACTCTCAGAGAACCAGAGTGAACCCTATTTAAATTACACAGTTTATTGTAAACTCAACGACAGAAATGATAATCATGAAGTTCCCATAAATGTCTAGGGTGAGGGTAGAAAACACGTCATTAATAGTAGTATTTACCAAATATTTTCTAAAAAAATGCTTCCCTCTTGAACTATATTAAAAGCCTTAATATATTAAACCCTTTGATTTCCAGAGAGGTACCTCTGTACCTTTTGTCATGAAGACCCTGTATCATTTTAGTGACTCTTCTTTGAACTGCTTGAAATTTATTGTCCTTCTAGGGGATGTGTTTTCCAAAATAGTACACAAGATTCCAGGTGAGGATTTACTAGATTGTCTCTCTTTCTGTTACTATTGCTTCTTCTTATACAACCCCATATCCTGTCAGTCTTTCCCACTGCTTTATTGTATTGCCTCCCTACCTTTACATATCTAACAATCTGCATGGCTGCTCCATAAATGGCCATGAAGATCACCTTTGATGAAACTTTGTTCTGCTGTGAAGCAGGAAAATTGCAACATGCTGCATGTGGCTGTTTTCACATGAAGTGTTTAACACATATTTAGCCTAATACAGGTAATATTGTGTATGGGTGAGATCATGCAGACATCAGCTCTGATGGTAACCATGAGAACAAAGCCTTATGATGGCTCGATATTGATATTGTACAGTTTTATTGATCATAGCAATATTTTCTTTTAGTGATTTTTGTTGTTGTTGGAGTTCTTAATGTTCTATATTTGTACATTTAATTGTGTATATGGAGATTATGTAACATGTTTTGCTAAAACTGATTGTTGTGTCCTTGGATGGATATTTAGGTACCTGCTTCCAGCAGTGATAATTTATGCGGAACCATTCACTTATGTACAGCCAATACCTGATGGATGAGTAAGCATGTAAAATATAGGCTTGGCAGGTGAACTACACAGCTGCCAACATGGACTTCAACTTGAGTCTATTCCCTCAAACTTATTATGGTACGCAGAAATAAAACATTGCGAATCAGGGGTTGTTTTTCTTTTTTAATCAATGTACTATGTTATATACTATAATACAGTGCAATAGCATTAGTGAGGATCATGTGCAAAGAAAAGTGGTGTAATTCTAGTTGCCCAATTAATTTCTTTGAAATGTGTCAGACACCCCCTCTAGCAGTCGAAGGGTTAATACAGGGTTACATTTTAACTCCTTGAAGGCTAGGGAGAAATGGGTTGAAGACCTGTCTAGCATTCGATTTGTTAACCCTTTATGTTCCTGAGGGCACAACACAGGGCAATGTGTTGTGTACCCCTGGAGAACTCAAAGGGTTAAAAGCTCAGATTAAGTCAGTGGGAGTTTTCATTTGCTCCCTTTTGTGCACTTGGCTTGCCCCAGAATTGCACCACTTTTACTTTGTACATCAGCTGGAGTGTTGCTTATAGTGCCTCTACCACATGATACTACACTGCAATCTGCCAAACTCAAACATTTTTGAATAGATCTGTAGAGTTGTTAGCATTTTGGTTTGTTTAGAGTGACAGATCATTGGGACAGGACAGCTAACTTTTCTCTTCTAGGAAATTATTTGGATAACAAGCACCGTGAAGACAACACCACTGATTGCCATGTCAGCGCAATCAACCTTGATAATAGTTTAAGATCGTTTAGTCTTGCTGTCTTGATAAGCTTAGAGCATTTAAGGTTACGGTGATGGAGACTGATAGGAAATGGTGAAATAAATGCCCTTGAAGTACACATGAGATGCTCCTATCAAAGCTAATGCAATAAAGATGTAATTCCATTAATTTATCCCACTCACAATCAGCAGTTCAAGGGCAGTAATCATAGGTTGCAGAATAGCACAAATAGCTTTTAACTATAAATTCTAGCTTTGAATTGATGGAAGGGTAAATGAATATTCACATGGTATTAAAAAGAAAAGCATCATGTTCATTCTGCCATCTTCTGCTGTCTCATACTCTGGTTCACTGCTGCCATTTCACATTTCTTGTGAGAAACAGATCTCTTAATTTAGCAAATTAATAAAACAACCCACCTGCACCGTTTATTAAGAGGCCTTTTCAGGCAGAATCAGTAAGCAATCCAAGGAGCTCACTTCTACTTGTTTCAATAAATACATTTATACAGTCCATGGTAATTTCTCTCTATGAAAATACAAAAAGACAGCGCACCGGAAACCTTCTAAGCTATAGATGGAGTGGCCAGGTATAGACACTGTGAAACACTGGACAGAGTATGACAGTGAGAAGTAGATGGAGAGGAAAGGAGGATGCTGTGAATGGAGATACTATAATGATCTTAATTGATCCAGTAGTAGAACTGTGCTTGTAAGAATAACGTGCCTTGCAATAACTTGAGCTTCATGGCAGTGAATATCACTTGATTCTTATTGTGCTAACCAGACCCATTATTCGGGTAAAGCCTTGTACCAGTGGACTCGATCACAGCCAGTCTCCTTTGTAGAGCCTTCTCAATCTCCCAGGTGTCCTCTCTCCTAGTTTGTGCCGATTGCACCTGTGACTCCTACCGGACCGGTACCGATTGTTGGCAGTATATCTCCTCTGTGGTTTCGTTGCTTTCTCACTGATTAATTTTCACTGGAGCTGCACATATGATGTTCCTGGATGTCTCTCATTATGTTAAAGTAATTATCCACTGGCAACAGATGGAAGGTTATCTCATACAGTTTTATTGATGCTAAAAATGCACTGTTGAAATGGATAAATCAAATTAAAAAAAATAGTAGCAAATGTACAAAAATAAAAGAATAGGATATCAAAGTGACATAAAACAATAAAAGCAAATTATATATATATATATATATATATATATATATATATATATATATATATAAGCAAATACTCAAAGTATTGGTGCACATCCATATTTTCAGCACTATTAATCCTTTACAATGCTGCAATTTGCCTGCATATCACCACTATATTTAAAAAAGAAGCTCAAAAGAACAGCACTATGTTATAAATAATACAATTACCACATGCTTACTCAACCTACAAAGCAGTGTTCGTATCAACCTCTGGCTTTGTTAGCCTCGAGTTGTTTATGCTTGCAGTCCTAAATGTCAAAGCAAACCTGTAAAGCGAACCTTACCACCTAGCAAAAGGGAAGATATTAATGAAGGGTCCAATGAGAGTGTAGAGGCCCTACGGATTGACATTAACACTGACACATACATAGTAAAAATACATTGATCGGCATTTACTATAAGCCACTTAATATTAGGGGTGTTTGGAAGAAGCGCAACTGTTATTGCAAATGGAGAAGGCTTTTCAATCAGGAAATATAATCATAACTGGAGATTTTAATTGGTGGGGATATTAAACAACAACAAGAAATGTAAACACAGAGGAATGGAGTTACTGAAGAGTTTCATGCTTTTTAAAAGATCTTCCACAGAGTGATAAAAGTGAAGTGTCTAAAAAGTGACACTAAATAAATGTGCTAGGTGTAGGCAGGGCCGGTGCTAGCATAAGACTGTTTAGGCAGCCGCCTTAGGGCACCACAGAGGAGAGGAATCAAAACAGGGGGAGCTGCTAAATTCTTTTTCAGGTTTCAGGGGTGGGGAGGCATCAAAATGCACATTCGCCTGTGTAGACAAAAATCCTCGCACCGGCCCTGAGTGTTGGAGGAGGTACAAAATCATGACTACATGTCAATTGCAAAACCTGTAAAAAGTCTATATAAACCCAGAAAACTACCTATTACTTTTTATAAAAGGTACTTATAATAATTCTTTATAAGAATCTAAATTCACCTATCAGTATGTTTTTGGAGTGTGGGAGGAAACCGGAGTACCTGGAGGAAACCCAGCATACACAGTGAGAACATACAAACTCATTGCAGATGTTGTCCTTGGTGGGATTTGAACCTAGGACCCCAGAACTGCAAGGCAACAGTGCTAACCACTGAGCCACCGTGCTGCCAGGTACTTATTATTTTACTAATTTTCCAACAAACAATTCTCAATATGTAAGTAAATAAGTACAATAGTACAAAGAGCATGAGTGTAATATGTGGAACAATATATCAAAAATCAATATTCACTAAAAAAATAGATATATACAAAAAATGTATTCAATGACTACATCTACAAAAATCAGCTCATTTATGAATGCTGCACTGTGTATGTACATACATTAAAATTGACACAGAGCAACATATATGATTATTGTTAAAAATAAAATTAAATAGTAACATGATAGAAGCATCCTTAAAGAAGCACAGGCCCAACTGTTTCAACTGAGGATAAAAAATACAAACATGATCCGATAATAGTATAATGAAACAAAATAGCTACAGAACTCATTAAACATTCTCACTCCAAAATAATTAACAAAGGAGTAAAACCAGTAATAATTAATTCCAAATTGAAATCCTTTCGAAACTCATCTCCAGCTTGAAAATCCTCTGTGATTCCATCTTTGTCAATTACCACCGCAAATCTTATTTTTTTCTGAATACCTTGAAAAACAAAAGAAGAAATATTTGTATTATGTGTTTGAACAAAGTATTTTGCTTTTACCTTACCAGCTTCTATATTAGTCAAATGTTCACTATTTCTGCATTTCAAAGGGTGTGTGGTCATTCATTCCCATATATTGTGGACCACAAGTACATGATATTAAATACCTATTATCACAGTTATTACAATTAATGTCATTTTAAATTGTACTCTTGTATTTCTCCAGTCACAGTGCATATTGAATAATTACCAGTGTTTACTAATTTACGTTTGCAGTTGTTTTGTACAAATTTATACATGGCTCAACCATGAGTCTGTATCGTCTTCAGTGGAGGAATTAGGTTGGAGAGACTATATTATCTATATTAACATATTTTCCATGTACAATACTAGGTTTCCTAGGCAATATTGTATTCAATTGTTCATCCAAGAGAAGCACCCTCCACCTTCTACACCTAGCACATTTATTTAATGTCAGTTTTTAAGCACTTTACCTTTATCACTCGGAGGAAGTATTTAATAAGCACAAAACAAATTAGTGGAGTCCCTTCCCCTGTGTTTAAATTGCATATTGTTACCCGTATGCCGTGACATCACTATTAATAGATTTGATGGTAATCTGAGTGCAGACTTCATTTCCCTAAACCTAAACCAAACAATTCTGAAATGTTATGCATTATACAGTTAATTTAGGCAGGGATGATCATAATACAGCATCCTTTCAAATTTGTTTCAAGAAACACGTTAACAAGGGTTCAACCAAATCATTACATTTAAAAAAATAATAATTTAGGAATGCAAAAAGCAGAATTAGGGGACGTTAAATGGATATAATCATAAAAGATAAAACTACACAAAAAATGTTTAATTCGATCAAAAAGAATAAAGCTTTTCAATTGTTCAAATCAGAAGGGTCACATGCATCATTCAAAAAATATAAAGAATGTAATCGTGTTTTGCAAACAAGCAATTAGGCTAACTGAAACTGAAAATTAGAAAGGCATTGCAAAAGATAGTATGAAAAAAGTTTAAACATTTCTACCAGTAAATGAATGGCAGAAAGATGAAGGTTTATATTGGGCCCCATAAAGCTGAGACAGATTAAATAATTAGTGAGAATAAGGCAAAGGCGCACACCTTAAACACATTATTTTCTTTTGTATATACAAAGCACAATAGCAGGCTTTAGGTAAATATGGAGAATCACAAAGCTTCCTTTACTGTGTACATGGCTTACTGAAGACAAACTCCAAAACAGACTGAAAATGATTAATCTGACTAAAGGATACTTAAGGAGCAAGGACATTATTCTCTCTCTCTCTCTCTCTCTCTATATATATATATATATATATATATATATATATATATATATATAAATATATTTCTATTGAATTGAAAGATTTAGATGAAGTACCATTGTTCAATAACCAGGAAAAATCTATACCAGGAAATTATAGACATGTGCCTTTCACTTTCTTAGTGGGTAAGATATTTGAAGGAATAATAACTGATAATATTCAGGACTATATGACAACAAACAGTAGTAGGAGTGAACACAGTTTTACTAAGACTAGATCATGTCAAACTAATTTGCTTGCATTCTGTAAAAGGGCGAATGGTAACCTGGATGAGGTTATTGCCGATGATGTACTATATTTTGAAAAAGCCTTAATACTCACAACAGTTTACTGCATTAATTAAAATTTTCAGCTTGCAAAGTGATATCTGTGTATGGATCAAGAGCTGGTTAAATGATATAATTTAGAGCGCTACAAATTGGTCTAAAGATATAAGTGGAGTGTCTCAGGGTTCAGTCCTAAGCCCAATGCTTTATAGATAAATGTATGGTTAAGCAATTGGGTTGCAGCAACAAGCATGCAAACTACATACACACTAACTTAGAAACTAACTGGATAATGATTGCTAGAGAAAGATTTGAGAGTACTGGTAGACAACAGAATAAACAGCAGTGCGCAGTGTCACTCAGCTGCTTCAAGAGCCAATAGGGCATGACCATGTATAAAAAGGCTATAGGTGCGTGGGATGGGAATATAATTCTCCCTCTTTTTAAATTCTTGGTAAGGCCTCATCTAGAATACGATGTACAGTTTGGGCACCAATTCTTAAAAAATACATTATTGAACTGGAAAAAGTAGAGATATGAAAAAAATTAGTAAAGAGTTTAGAAGATTTTGTTATAAAGCAAGACTAGTTTTTAATCCATGTTATCTATGACTGCATGATTTTGCACGACAATATTACTTCTTCTCAGGGCTAAAGTGGAGAAATAAATATCTGAAAGTAAAATTTGTTAGACATACAGTAACATATGCCTTGAAAAAATTGTTAGCAGGCTGAGTGCATTTTTTTGCCAACAAAACTAAACTTCCTGTCAGTTACACAGAATTTTGGGGTAGTTGGGGTAATTCTACTTTGCTCCCTTCTCACATCCCCAGACTCCCCTAGGACAGATAATAGCCACATTAAGAAGAAACTTGGATAATGGATGCCTGTGTCTTCCAAGTCAGTCACACAGAATCTTGGGGTATTTGGGGTCAACCTCCTTCCTCCATTCCTGTCCCTCAGATTCCCCTAGACTCCCCTAATAAAGAGAACTGATTTTCTGCCTAAAGACTTCCTAAACTAAGATTCAGCTGTGCTGCTTTCTCTTCCTCTCACAAATACAGAATGGCATGCTGTGAGAACCTGGCACCCTTTTATACTGTGTGTGGAAAAGAAGAGAAACTTGCCATGTGGCAGGGAGAAATTCAGTCTTCCCATTGATTTCAATGCAATGAGCAAGTTAAAAAAAAAAGCAAAAAAAAATGGTACTTTTTACTAAACATTTACCGCTTGGTGAAAGGTGCCATTTTCTCCTGTTTCTCTTTTAAGCAGAAACCTTTTGCCCATCCCTACTAGTAGGGACAACAACTCTCATCATCCCCAAGCAGCTGTTAACTGGTTGGGGATGAAGGCAGTTGCTGTTCTCAACAGTAGGGAGTCAAAGATAAACTGCCCCTTTCATGTACTAAGAGTCTATTTTAATAAGATAAAAATATAGTAACTCTAATTCAAGACAATGGCATCAAATAGAACAAATACAAAGCTAATTGGATGTTTAAAAGCAAAGTGGAGCAATTCTTAGTCTAGCTAAATACACCATAGGAGACATATAAAGCTTTTCATTTATTAAAATGGGGGGTTTAACCCCATAAATGTTAGATAGGTCTCCAACGCATTGCAAAGCAATGTGTTGGATATCCCTCTAATATACAAGGGGTTAAAAAGCTCCAATTAAATCAGTAGGAATTTGGTGAGTTTTTATTGCTCCCCTACAGTGCACTTAGCTTACCCCAGAATTGTTCCACATTGCCTTCATACATAAAGCCCACACTACCCAAATTCTGATTGATTCAGATCAGGGCTTTTAACCCGACTGACTACTAGAAAAGTCTACAATGCATTGTTATGGCAACCTTTCTAACACTTGGTGGGTTAAAAATTCCCCTTAAAGTGTTAGTAATGTCCAAAAAAAGTTTTTTTGCATTTATAAGAGCTTAAAAAGCTGAGCTAAATGCAAAAACAGTATCTCTCAAATCGCTATGGTTTAAGAGATACAGGCGTTTAAAGTTCGCTGTTTCCTACTGACAGCTGTAAAGCTGTCAGCAGGAGATTTGTGTCGGTCGACACGGAGGCGCTTGAGAAGTTCGAGATCTAGTTACTTACAAAGAATCCCTTCATTGGAATGGTCTAAAATGTGTGCCTGGTGTTCAGGCACACGTTTTAGACCATTCCAATGAAGGGATTCCTTGTAAGTAACAAGATCGCGGCACTTCTCAAGCGCCAACGTGTCGACCGACACAAATCTCCTGCTGACGGCTTTACAGCTTTACAGCTGTCAGTAGGAAACAGCGAACTTTAAACGCCTGTATCTCTTAAACCATAGCGGTTTGAGAGATACGTTTTTTTGCATTCAGCTCAGCTTTTTAAGCTCTTCTAAATGCAAAAAGCTTTTTTGGACATTACTAACACTTTAAATAGATGGGAATTTTTACTATTCCCCTGTTAAGTTAAATTACTCCAACATTTTCCTTTAAATCCCTATTTAAGAAGTACATTTTTTCACACTCTTATTATAAGTCTAGAGAATGACAACCTGCCATGCATCAAATTACTATACAGCTTTGGAACATTCAAAAACCCAAATTGTTCGAATGTAATTTTGCATGCACAGATTAGTTTTGTATCTTCCTTATAGATGACTGTCAGCTGTGCACTGGGCACATTACCACATCCAGCATGACCATACATGGCAGCCTAAATCAGGAAAAAATAAATGTAAAACAACAGTTGGAACACAAAGTGGGATTTTCTAAAACAGAAAGATACCAGGTCACTTCATTCTGCAATGCTGGGTTAGTCACTTGTTTGACCTCCAGCTTGAGGTCCAACAATTTTCTACACCTGCTGTAATGAAGTATTCTATGGGTGGTATGTATTATCAAGTGAAAAGGGTATTGTGTGTTTGAGCTGGCATGATCTGGATGAAAATCAGCCGTGCTGAATACTATGCACCCTATGGTATTACAGATATACAGTAGGCTGTGAACACTTTCGCTCGAGAAAAATATAACAAGGCAGATAATGGTAAATGATTTTGACCAAGTCAAGGTAATTGCTCCTTCTTTTAGTTTCTCATACCAATGATTTTCAGAATTAGATTTTACAAACCACACGATCACACTCTAGTCATTCAAAAGAAATGGAAAAGTACATAAAAAAAAATCTGTAAAATGAATCAAATGCTCAGCGAGGTGCAATGGAAGATATGTGATTGTAAGCATGGATAGTTTTCCATTTGTTTATGTCTGATCTACAGGTTGATAAGCTGTCATTTTTATTCACGTTGAATAAGATGCGCTTCTAGGACATTGCAGATGAGGAGTATAAAATAACAGGTTTTAAACAAGAATAATTTGTATCCTGTCTGTGTGAAGCTCCTGCCCACTTGTACTGCTATTATGTAAGGGTTACTATATTAACCCTTTGAATGCCAGAGGGGTATGCAACGCAGTGCAAAGCAATGAGTTGCGTACCCCTCTGGCACTCAAAGGGTTAACCTATTGGATCCCAGAGAGGTTTTATTACACGTTGGAGTTTTCTGTAGTATCCATGAGGTTAAACAGACAAGAGGATAATATTTCAAATATGTTTTTTTATTATTATACAACACATTGGAACTCCCTGGATTTTCCATAGAGGAGCTATGCCCTACTTCTAGGAATCAATATGATCTCAAGCACTGACAGATCCTGCCTCATTACACTCAATCCCTGTAAACTACAGACCATTCTCCACTGATGTACTAGGAAGAACTGGGGGAGGGGGCTGTGTAATAAGGTGTGCTAAAGTAGAGGTTATTTACCCATTGTCATAATCCAATACCTATGTTATTCTATGGAGCCTATGCACTAAGATCTCTCATTTTGGAAATATGTTAATGCTTAGATTCCATAGAATAACATAGGAACTGGAGAATTTATCACACTGGAGAAGTCATATTCACTTTATCACCTCTTTATCACAGCTTAGTACACCCCCCGGAGTAATTATTGGGCAAACCACCTACATCACAGGGGAGATATAAAAAAATCTCATTGATTTAAATGGGGCTTTTAACCACTTGAAATGCTAGAGAGAACTCCTACCCATTGCTTCACAATACACTGGAGACCTCTCTAGCATTCAAAGAGTTAAAACCCCCATTTAAATCCATTTGAGTTTTAGGGATTTTTATTTGTTCCTATGGCACAACTGGTTTGCTCCATATTTCCACCAATTTCTTGGTACATTATTGACAGTGTATGCATGGTTCTGTGAAGACTACTAGTTGATGTGTGGAAGATTATGGTGATGACCACCTGAAATGTTACACTGATAATTTAGGGCTGTATGTTCAAAAGAAAAGTGGAGGAGTTCTGAGGCCAATCATTTGCACTATAGGGGAGAACTAAACATTTCCATTGAATTAAATGGGGATCTTAACCTCTTAAATGCTACAGAGGTCTCCAACGGGAAACCTGTTTAGCATTCAAGGGATTGAAATCCACATTTACATAAACATAGAAACATAATTTGACAGCAGATAAGGGGCTGGATTCTATTGCAGGTGCTAAACATTATCACCCGTTTTATCAAATACTAGTTGAAGAGCCCATGTACACGGGTCACAGTGCCACCCAGCAGCGGCGCAGTGCAGTCATGCACAGTAGAGACTGCCCGCGCTGCTGCTGATATGGAGCGTGGTGCTCCGAATTCAGATCGTAGTCCTCTCTGTGCACTTTCCAGTGCGCAGTGAGGACTCCGGTCTGAATTTGGAGCACCCCACTCCGTATCAGCCGCGGCGCGGCTTTAAAAAAAACACAGGCTTTTTTTAAGTTAGGTTTTAGTATCCTATTACCAGACTTGTGAAAACAAAATCAGCGGTATTTATACTTACCGCCAGTCAAAAAAAGTAAAAAAAAAAAACCCATAGGAAACAACTAAAAACAACGTGCAAGTAGTATCCTATTACCCACACTCAGTATTACTGCCTGTTTTGTGGTTACATTTAAGTAGGGAATTCTGCCCCCCAGAGGTTGAGGCATAGAAGCCACAACAACGGTTTCAAAACCGTTGTTGTTTGACATATTAACCATACCTTTTAAAATCTGACTTACAGTGCTTTCTTTCACTTTAATTCGACAAATATTCATCGTCCACATTTTAACCCTTCTCCTTCCAAATCTGACATACAGTGCTTTCTTTCACCATATTAATTTGACTAATATTGTACATTCGACATATTAAACCCCCCCTTAACATTTGACTTACAGTGCTCCCATGACTTTCTTTTACCATTTAAATCCAATATTTTTCTTCTCCTATTTTTTTCGACATGCCCTCGTATTTTGCATTGCAAGATTTGCACATCGCTTCAAGAGTATATTTATGCTGGAATGTGACAAAGTTATTATTAAAAAAATGACTTTTTCATATACCAGACCCATAAAGAGTATGGGTCCCATTCAGGACTTTTGGATTTAACAAAGTCGATTTAATGCTGTAACACGCAGGTGTTCTGACACAGCGTTCTAGCAATCGCTGGATTTTACCCTCAGAATCATAAATGCTTACATGGATATCTTATTTAAGAGAACTCTCCATCATTTATACCCTAAAAGAGGATGAGTTTCATTTGTGATTTTTTAATTGAACACTGCTGATTCGGTGTTGCAGTGTGCTGGAGTACCGGCAAACCACAGCTCTGACTTTGACTCTGCTTGTGGGGACGAAGCAGCTTGCAGCAAAATGACCATGGATGACACAATTATACAGGGATTTATGCACTCTGACACAATTTTTCTACATTATTATTCTTAAACACATTGGGCTGTATGTTCAAACAGATAAGGACAAAAAATGGCATTTGAAAGACAAAAATAAGTCATTGTATGCATGAACTACATATTTTCTATAGAGTATACAACAAAAAATTAGTAATGTCCATTGTGTATGGCACAACTCCAGAATTGATGAGCAAGGGGTGGGGCAAGGACGTGGCTAAACTATTCTCCAATGTCGTATGGATGAAAAGAAAATTTGTTGTAACTAACGACAAGAAAAAGTCTTGCAAAAGACAAAATTTGTACGTCAAAGAGATAGTAATACTTTGTTTTATCTTTATTTTATTTTGTAGTCATTAAAAAAACATGAAGAATGATATAAGTCTTATCTCTCAAACCTTTATGGTTTGAAACATATTCACAAGCAAAGTTTCCCCTCCCGCTCCTTTTACCTAGTGTAAGCCATCTCTTCTCAGATGTGGAATCCAGTCCATAAACCAGACAGATAACAGAAGGGGACAATCTTCTTCCTGTGAGAACAATGAAAGCCCTGCCCCCCTTGACAAATTTTTCAGGTTTTTCCCTTATCTTAATTGAAGATTGTCCCTCTCTGCAGTCTACCTGGGCACCTCCCTTCTGATCTGGCTGAACAGTGTTACATCAGTAAAAGGGGTGGGAGGGGGATACTTTGTCATTGAATTACTCTTGAACTATAACTCTGACAGAATTGAAATAACACTCTCCAAAGTCCAAATACTATGATGATTAATTAGAGCTGCTTTATTATGAAACATTACTATCCCTTTAAGAAAAAAGTGGAGGGAATGTGTATTTATGAATGTGAGAATTTTTTGTCTTTAGATAAGACATTTTTGTCGTTAATTGAGATATTTTTTGTCTTTACATTCAACAATTTCAGTCAGGACAAACAACACATTTCCAATCATAACCGACACTGTGAAAATATTAATGAGCCCAACGACACTGTACTTCGAAAAGTCATTACAAACGACAAAAGCTATTTCACTACTACTTTGAACATATGGCCCATTGTGTTTCATTCATGACTTCAACAATATAATGCAGCCTCATTATACCAGCACAGCTCCGCATCACCAATGATACTCTGTTGCAAATTGCAACTCCTATGAGGCTGCATTATATTGTTAAAGTCATGAATGAAACACAATGTGTTAAAGAATTATAATGTAGAGAAACTGTGTCATAGTGCATAAATCCCTCTATAATTGTGTCATCCATGGTCAGTTTGCTGTAAGCTGCTTCATCCCCACAAGCAGAGTCAAAGTCAGAGCTGTGGTTTGCCGGTACTCCAGCACACTGCAACACAGAATCGTCAATGTTCAATGAAAAAATCATGAATGAAACTCATCCTCTTTTAGGATATAAATGATGGAGAGTTCTCTTAAATAAGATATCCATGTAAGCATTTATGATTCTGAGGGTAAAATCCAGAGATTGCTAGAATGCTGTGTCAGAACACCTGCGTGTTACAGCATTAAATCGGCTTTGTTAAATCCAAAAGTCCTGAATGGGACCCATACTCTTTATGGGTCTGGTATATGAAAAAGTAATTTTTTTAATAATAACTTTGTCACATTCCAATATAAATACTCTTGAAGTGATGTGCAAATCTTGCAATGCAAAATACGAGGGCATGTCGAAAAAAAATAGGAGAAGAAAAATATCGGGTTTAAATGGTAAAAGAAAGTCATGGGAGCACTGTAAGTCGAATTTTAAAGGGGGGGGTTAATATGTCACATGTACAATAGTAGTCAAATTAGTGTGGTGAAAGAAAGCACTGTAAATCAGATTTGGAAGGGGAAGGGTTAAAATGTTGAATATGAACAATATTCGTCGAATTAAAGTGGTAAAAGAAAGTACTGTAAGTCGGATTTTAAAAGGGGGGGTTAACCCCTTAACGACCCTTGACGGTCATAGTACGTCAAGGGTCGATTTGACTGAACGAATCATGACGTACTATGACCGTCATGGAGTTCCGGGCTCCCCCCGCGGCTGCACGCCGTTCGGGGAGTCTGGAACCAGAAAATGAAAAAAAAAAATGCTCCGCAGACGTTCAGTCGCGTCCCGGCGCAGATTCCCCGGTCGTTAAGGGGTTAACTTTAGGCGAACCTCCTGGACTGAAGGGTGACTGGTTTACTGGAAAAGGATATCATGATAGACTAAAGGATCTGAACATGTATAGCTTGGAGGAGAGAAGAGGGAGAGGGGATATCATAAAAACATTCAAATGCATGAAGGGATTCAACAAAGTGCAGGATGGAAGTATATTTCAAAGGAACAAAAATGTTAGGACAAGAGGCCATAGTCTAAAACTAGAGGGACACAGGTTTAGACTTAAAGGGATAGTAATACTTAAAATGTAAAAAAAAATATGTTGTAGGGTTTATCCCCCTGAGTAAAACAAGAGTACTCCCACTGCTGAAAGGTGTTTCATTCAAAAGTTATTAATTTTCAACGTTGAATTTTTTAGGTGCAATATCACAGTGGCCTGAAATTGTACAGTGGCGCTGTTGCTACACGATCCTATGGACAGCTCTGGTCAATTGACCATAAATCTCCATAGGATGGTGTAGCAACAGCGCCACTGTACAATTTCAGGCCACTGTGATATTGCACCTAAAAAATCAACTTTGGAAATTTATAACTTTTGAATGAAACACCTTTCAGCAGTGGGAGTACTCTTGTTTTACTCAGGGGGATAAACCCTACAACATATTTTTTTTTACATTTTAAGTATTACTATCCCTTTAATGGAAGAAAGTTTTACTTCACTGAGAGGGTAGTAGATAATTGGAACAGCCTACCAGCAGAAATGGTAGAAGTTAATACAGTGACAGATAGGCATGAGAAAGGCATAAGGCTGTCCTTAGCATAAGAAAAGACCAAGGCCCAAAAAAGGTTTGAGGTTTTTTACAGTAGGAAAATGGGCAGACTAGGGGCTCAATTCTATTACCACTAAAACCGACATTACAAGTAAAACAAGCAACGTGAATTTTGCAAACATGTGTTACGTTGGTATTCTATTGCAGAACCACAGTAAAACAAAACTGGCGTAGATAGCACATTTCAGAGTAGTAACAAAACTGGCGCTGTCTGCTTTTATCCGCCTACCGCCTACAAAAAGCACAAAATGTCAAAGTCCAAGGAAATAGGTGTATGTTTGACGACAGAAAGATCAATTTCAGTGTTACATGTGTTCCCCACATTATCAAAATCTGACATAGAGTGCCCCCCTTCTACATATTAACCCCTTAGGGACCATAGGGGTGAGAAACCCATTGTTTTGCCATGAGATGCACACCCATATAATCTTATGGGGTTACTGCTAGTTTTAGTACAAATTAACCTTTCAGTACATTTGAACTTGATACCAACTTAACCCCTTGGATTCTAAAGCGGTTTTTCAATGCAACTTGTAAGGATTCTTTCTAGATTTAGGGCTACATGTTTCATAGAAAGGTGAAGGTGTTCTGGGGCAAACCATTTGCACCACAGAGGAGTGCAAAAAATTCCAAAAATCTCCATTGATTTAAATGGGGATTAAAACCCCTTGAATGGTAAGCAATGCGTTGAAGACCTCAATAGCATTCAAGGGGTTAAAATACTATTTAAATTAATGGGAATGTTTAGTTCTACCCTTTAGTGCAAATGGTTTGCCCCAGAACTCCTTCACTTTTCTTTTGAACATACAGTCTTTAGAGGGAACTAGAATGGTTCAACAACTGCAAATAAAGCTGGAGAACCATTGCTAAACATTAACACTATTTGGGGATTTTCAGTTTAACTCATCAGAGTCAATAATACCTGTTTGGTACCAGATTGAGTAGCTTGAAAAAAGGTACAAAAATATTCGTTACAGTTTCTTGCACTTTATTTAAAGTCATTGAAAGCTTTAGGAAAATGGAGCTATGTTACATCAAATAAAATAAAGTTAACAGTTATTATTTTGTAACTTATTATTAGTATAAAAGTATGTAGCATAACATTGGATTATGACTGCAGCTATAGTTTATTATATTTTCCTTAGCCCTTTGAGTGCCAGAGGTGTACGCGTTGTGTACCCTTCTGGCACTCAAAGGGTTAACTATTTCAGTACAATATAGGTTTACAGTACAGTGAATTGTACATGCCACTGGGACTAAAACAAATACATTGGAGTTAATTACTAATATTCATTCTTAAAGTTTCTAAAATTCAACTAGTCCAGAAAAATTGGAAATATGCATTTCTGAAACCGGTAAATCCTATGTTCTTTTTATATGCCTAATACCCTCTTGGATAATTCTGTTAATCATATTAGTCCCATTTTAATTTTAAAAACCCAGTATTTTTATCCTTATTTCTGCTTTTGATTTCATCCTATATAATAATTCGCTAAAACGTGTGTAACAACGCAGTCATGCTCAGTACAGACTGCCCGCGCCGCGGCTGATACAGAGCGGAGCATCCAGCTCTGTATCAGCCGCGGCGCGGGCAGTCTCCACTGCGCATGACTGCCCCGCGACTGGCTGGCAGTGGCACTGTGGCCCGTGTAACGGGCTCTTCAACTAGTTTTTCTATAATTGGCCAAGGAACATAACACATGTACCCACTTTAGCCTGGTTTATATAATAACTAATGTTCCTCATTTTATGGAATTTTTTAATTACTATTATTTTTAAGGGAATACTAATAACTCCTAAAATAAACCCTCATGTAGCTTGGTCTTGGGAAAAATCCTCAGTGACCATTATGAATCAATCCTCTATGAGATGTTCTCCACGCTTAGGGCTGGATTCTATAACAGGTGCTAATTTTATCTCTGATCGTGGGCTGGATTCTATTACAGGTGCTAATTTTATCTCTGCTTTTATCTCTAGTTTTCCCCATAGACTTCAATAGGAAAATGTTTGCTAAAACAGGTGTTAACATTTAGCCCCTGCAATAGAATCTAGCCGTAGAATCTAGCCCTTTAACTCCATGTTTCCCATAGACTTCAATAAGATAATTGTTTCATAAAACGGGTGTTAACATTTATCTCCTGCAATAGAATCTAGCCCATACAGCTTGATCTTATCAGAGGCAAATGGCTCATCTGGAGCTACATTCTATTGCAGGTGCTAAATGTTAACATCTGTTTTATCATTTTCCTATTGAAGTCTAAGGGGAAACCTGGAGAAAAAGTGCTGGATTTTATTACAGGTGCTAAATGTTAACACCCGTTTTATCAAACGTTTTCCTGATGAAGGGCTGGATTCCATTCCATGTGCTAATTTTATCACTGCTTTTATCTCCAGTTTTCCACATAGACTTCAATAGGAAAATATTTGATAAAATGGGTGTTAACATTTAGCACCTGCAATGGAATCTATCTCGAAGTCTATGGAGAAAACTGGAGATAAAAGCAGAGATAACATTAGCATCTGCAATAGAATCCAGCCCCCGCAATCTTTTCTTGGGTACATATTTCTTACTTTGATCAATAGCAGTGTGCCAGTTTGTGAATTTTAGGAGCTCACTTTGGTTAATTTTGTGTAATAAATGTTCTTTCGAGGAATTACATTGTAGAATGGGGACAATCAGGCAAATCTGCCACCCTATGACGTTCTGTATATTACTGTCACTGGAATGCTCTTCCTCTGACTCCACACTTATTATTTCTGGAAGTTCTAAGGTGATGTCAGTACCCACAACATTACCAGAGAAGGCAGTGTGGAACTAGAGTTAGATCAGCTTCACAGTAATAGTGACGTTCAGGAGCAAGACCACTACCTAAGAAAAGTAAAGGTAAACAGCAGAATTGCACAATATATTTGTAACACTACATGTTTGCTATCTGTCTTACCTTCACTTACTGGAGCAGAGACACCAGCCAGCAGAGGATAAATTAGGTCTTTACGTTGTCAGCTAAACATGTTCAGACATGACCTGTGACATTTTGACATGGAGCATGTTTGAATCTAACATACAAGTAAAATGTTCATCTCTTTAAATTCTCTTAAACAGCATTACCAATTTGAGTGCCAGGGAGGTAAATTACTGATTGATACTTACTTCATTACATTAATGTAAACAATAACATTAACAATAAAATTAACAAAAGTAGGTGGCATGAGACAGTGGGCACAAGAGATAGTAGAAATGGGCTGCTTGATTGTATTTGCCAAGCAGACCAAAACTTGCCAACACTCCCCTGTTCAAAATGGTACAGCCATATTTAATTTATTTAAGACGTAAGCAACAGGCAGAGTAGGCAGCTGCTTTGAGCTCCAAATTTTGAGGGATACTTCAGTGGTGCTGATCACACGTACATTCTGAATTGTGGGTGTGGCCAGTGCAATCTCAGTGTCCCTGCACCAGTTTTATACCCCTTTACAGGGTAATAATGTACCCCTTGGATGCTAGAAAAATCTTCAATGCATTGCAGGGTTAAGGTTTTTATTTGGTTTTACTTGTAACAGGGCAAAGATATTTTCTGTGCTAGTTAATAGTAGAAGGGACTAAGGGATGGGACATGTGGTGAATAGGGGTGTGGCCATGGGAGGGGCTAAAGAGAGTGTCATGCCTAAGAGTGCCCGGAATGTAAATCTGGCCCTGGAAGTAAGGGCCATATTCAGTACACTAAAGAGATGCAATTCTGGAGCTAGCCAACTTTGGAGACCACTCTAACATTTAAGTGGAAGCAACCATTATTTAAATCAAGGGAATTTGAGGAATTTTCAATTATGCCCTATGGTGCATTCGCTTTGCTCCAGAACTGCACCTCTTTAGCTTCCTGAATATGGTCACCATATGACAAAAATAGCAAATTAAGATGAAGAGTTAAAATCAATAAACTGATTATAATCAAGTAGAACAACATAATGTGTTGGTAAAAAAACGATCAAAGCCGAAAAGCAGCATGATAGTCATGTCTAAAGTTCTCCAACATTAATATCGTGACCAGAGTTGTAACATTTCACTGAAAAGAAAATGATGGCTAAATTGAACTTTTATCATTTCTGTTAACAAATGCACCAAGACCTTTTAGTGTCTGTTGTCTATTTTTTATGAAACTTTTTCTTAATGTATTTTTTGCTTGTAACACTCTGTCATGGCTATTTTGTATCTCAGCTTTAATAGCACTTGAGAGTTTAAGTGCTGCAGCAAATCCTGCATATTGGATGTTTCTTATAATGATTTTCTAATCTGCCTATCATTTGTCTTTAATTTATAATTTTAATCCCTCTATTAGCAAATACAGCACGGCCTGAGAACAATCCACATGAAGCCACTTGTATCTATAGACATTTCCCATATGACTTACAATGTTCACACTGAGTGACACTAATATCTAATTATAAAGAGCAAAATAAAACCTGCCTACAATGAAGATTCTAAATTTGTCTGGTAACAGATACCATTGAAGTAATGAACTCTTTTGTGGTAAAATGATACATTTTCCAATATACATATTTATATTGTTATATTTTTGTGCAACTATTTTTTTTTCCATTGTGAGTAGATTAAGTTCACCGTTGGATGCCATTGTATGGCTTCAATTCTGTCCATGCAGTCCTGCAGTTATTTTGAAGGAGTTTCTGATTGTTTTTATCCTGATTCAAAGACTACTCTAGATTTAGGCAATGTTATTATTCATACTGTGGTTCAAATACAACCTCTAGCTGTTTTATTGTATTTTAAATGAAAAATATCTGGACAGGGCTATTTTCCACTCCATGTGAGCTTGCTAGCTGCAGAAAACAAATAATGAAGCAGGGATTATCCCCATGGACATCTGGGGTGCTCTGTGAGCAAACTAATATTACTGTAAAAAAGAGTTCTGTACTAATTAAAACAAGGAAAATACATTTACAACTAACGCACAAAAAAGAAAAGAGGAGAAATTTTGGAGTAAATGAACTTCGTATTAGGAATAGACATTCCACAAACTCCCTGATTTAACTGGGGGTTTAACTTTTTGAATGCCAGGTATGTCTCCAATAAACTGTGAAGCCCCATTTCAATCAACAGGAAATAGAACATTCTTACATATATATAGAGGCTGATGTACTATGAAGAATTAGAGAAAATCAGTTGCAGCATATGAGACAAATGAAAATTCCCCAAATTCCTATTGATTTCAGTGGTGCTTCAAAATGCATTGGACACATCTATATCATTCAAGGGGATAACACACACACAAATCAATGTGATTGCCTTGTACCTTACAGTAAAAATCAACAATGCTATCATTATGTCACCCAAATGTGGTAGAAGCAAGGGTAAGGGGAAAGGACTATGAATGGTGTGTGGACATGTTAGCAGTATTAAAATCTGACTGCAGCAATGGACTGAAGAAACTGTTTGAAAATGCAAATAACATACAAGTGCAATTTATCTCACATGGCAATTGTATTAATGAGCTGCATGCTTGCTGATTACAAGAAGCAGCTATATCGAGACCAGAAAAAAAGAAAGAGAAGGGATAATTTTTGCCTTAGGCTATAGACTAGTCCTACTTTTTTTAGGCATTTGTTGAAGCCCGTTCAGTGCTTTGCTCACAGTTTATTTGTATTGTGTTATAGGTAGCACCCTTAAGACATACCCTTAGTGTAGTAAATAAAAAGCAAAATCATACTGTGATTATTATTGGAGGATACAAGGTCTCAAGATTTATTAAAAGTGGCGATGTATTGACCTTGTCATCTCAGAAACTGTCTCTGTTTGGCAGAAACTCATATGCAACGATCACATACACACTGCTTAAAATCAAAATCTCATTGGCTGAACAAGAAGAGCTAGTAAAGATTTAGAACTAGAAGCCAAACTTAAAAAAAAAAGTTAATAGCCTAAAAGAAGAACGTGACTTTGCAAATTTTAAAAAACAGCTTCAAGAAGACATTGATAAGTTAGCAAACAATCTTAAAAACCGTAAATTCAAAAAATATTCCAGGGACAAGAAAGATTTCCAAGAGGGAAAGGTCTACAGAATTCGTATTGCAGCATCTAATATTAAGTCTGACTTAACTGAAACAGCATCAGAATTAGAACGATCACATATAGATGACCAAAGTATAGGAGGAAACAGGAATAGTTTTAAGAGGAATACAAAAAGAAATACAAGGACCTCTAATCAACAAGGCTCCAATATCAACATTCATTTTTTAGCCCAGGGACAACTACACAGTCTCAACCATACAACAGGCAACTATACCTCAGAGATCGAGCAAAATGGGCTTACGATATGGGCCAACAGAAATAAAATCAAAAGATCTACAAATAATTAATTTATCTTCTGTACAACTTGATAATTCGCATATATTCAATGGCTAAGAAAAGGCATTTTCTTTTGCCCAACAACCAAATTCAATCCTTTTGAATGTATTAAAGATATCCAGCTGTTTGGCAGTATTCTGCATAAATACTTCAAGGAACAAGATAGAAACAGGGAATGATCGAATCGAGATAGCGAGGGCTTAAAAAATCTTATGTCACTTGAAGAATCCAACATTATGTTGTGTGAAACTGCAAAAGGTCTTTTTTTACTGGCCTTAAGAAAAAAAGTAAATTCACTCCACCTTTGACAGTTTGCCCACAAGTTGCATATTTTGTAGAAACAGTATGTGAAAGTCTGCAACTGTTAGCTGCACAAAAGGATTTAGGTCTATCAAACAATTAGAATTTTAAAGAAAAGAAAACATTGAAATATCTAATCTCAAATTATTTAATCACTATAAAACAGTCACTCCTCCTTTCCTGTGACCACTCCTTCTCTCTCTCTCATTGGACGGTGCTGCTTTAACTACCAACTTGGTGCCCAAACCCTTGCTCGATCTTCATGTCATGTACCTGAGAGTCGCAGTTCTGGATTATCCTTGCATCCGGATTTCCTGTGTACTGAGCTTAGTGTCTCCTGGTCCTGCTTTCTGGCTCCTGATTTTGACTATCCAACTCTGCTGTCCTCAACCTGGCTTCTCTTCTTTACCTCCTTCTCTCTGTCTCATTGGATGGTGCTGCTTTAACTACCAGCTTGGCCCCCAAACCTTTGCTTAATCTTCTTGCCGTATACCTGAGAGTCACAGTTCCTGATTTCACACATACCGACCTAGGCTTCTCCTGATCCTGCTTTCTGGCTCCTGATTTTGACTATCCAATTCTACTGTCCTCAACCCAGCTTCTTTCAACTTCAATTCCATCACAGTCTGAAATTAAGACTTTCCTCAAAGCTCCGGTAGTTGTACTCCTTTGACTCAAACCATCTGTAAACCTTCAACCTTTACATCAGGTTCATATCACCACCTATTCAAACCTGAGAACTGACTTCTTGCGCTCAGATCCTACCCTCTGTGTGGAACTTAGAGAAGGACAGTCCAGCTTCCCAATGTGACTACTTTCCTCAGTAGATTCCTAGATCCTACAAAAACCTTCAGACAAAGGAGGAAATATAGTGATATTGTCAAGTGACTACTATGTAGGTGAATGCCAAAGACTCTTAAATGATGCCAGATGATACATAAAATGTAAATGTGACCCTACAGAAGCTTTCAAAGGAAAACTAAAATTAATCCTTGAAGAAGCACTACAGGCAGGAACTGTGAACAAGGATGAATTTGAATCTCTGGACTGAAAGCCCAGTAACTGCAACATTCTATAACATCCCTAAAGTTCACAATAACACCAAAACTCCACCGGGAAGACCTATTGTGTCTGGCATAGGCAACCTTACAGAGAAATCCAAAATCTACATAGACAAAATGTTAAGACACTTTGTAACATAATTACCATCTTACATAAAGGACTCCCAGGATGCCCTAAAATGCCTGGAGGGAATTTACCTCGATTAAGATCATTACCTGGTGAGCCTTGATATAGAGTTGCTATATATGAGCATTATGCACCATATAGGATTAAAGGTAGTGATGGACTTTTTAGTGACTAGAGGGGAACAATACAAGGCACATAACACATTTCTACTGCAGATGTTGGATTATGTACTGACACACAATTATTTTCTATTCAACTGAGGCTTTTACCACCAAATACAGGGTACTACCATGGGCTGCACCTGTGCTCCCACCTACGCCAGTTTATATCTAGGCTGGTAGGAGAAGAATGTTGCTTTTGCAAATGAGATGTCCAAATATGTAGAGAAAATACCACTATGGCTTAGATTCATAAACAACGTTGCACTAATCTGGACAGGACGCCATGAAGAATTTGTAACAGAACTAAGTATAAATGAAATAAATTTAACACTGTGCAGAATTTGCAGCAACTTAAATGATTTTAAGATCAAGGCCAAAGATTTAAAGAGAGAGGTTACTCCCAACAGAACTCTCCTCAAATAGAGATGAGCTCCTAAATCCTATGCCAACTATTCAAATGAAGAAAAAGGATCAAATATGTCTAACTGTTGCATACAACAGTCAATACAAAGCAATTGGGAATATTCTTAATCAGCACTGGAATATTCTTACTCCAGATAAGGACATATCTGAAGTAATTGGTAGTAAAGCAAATATCACATTGATAAGGTGTAAAAAAAATAGTACACAGCCACTATCAAACAGCTAAGAAAAGTATGCAAATGCGGAAAACAATGTGTAGGAAAAATCAAAAGAGAACTTAGACGTTGAATCCCAGAACACATGGTTGACGTTAGAAACCATAGAGACAAGCCAGCAGTGAAGCATGTCAGTCAGGTACATAATGGAGACATGATGGCAATAAAATTCCAAGAACAGACAAAGTATGTTTAACCCAACAAAAAGGAGATATTGATCAAAAATTGCTCCAATTGGAGGCGAAGTGGATCTACTACCTAGAAATTTGTACCCCAAAGGCATGAATGAGGGGTTTATCTTTCACCCATTCATCTGAACTGACAAATTAAGATCATGTTGTGTGCATATATATATATGATCATTGTAACGCCGCATAACAGCATATTAGATGAGCCCTCCAAATAAGGTTTAAGATTGGTCATTTTGCCCTCTTTTGGCTGTTTGTCTGTCTCTGATACAGCTAGGAAAATAAAAATAAATCTGTTAATGATGCTGAATTATATTTATATAAATCTAATACATCATATAATGGTCCCCACTTTCAGGATATTCACTCCATCAGTTTTGACATCACCTAAAATTACATTGGTACTGATATCATACTACATAAATAATGTCCTTGTTAATCTTTGAAAACTTTACATCTTAGTAAATAAGAGACATTATTCAAAACAAGTACCTTACTGTTTAACATATTTGATATATGACATATGAGAATGGCAAGTGTTTATTGTAATATGAGGGATCAAAGTCCCACAAAAGAGATACATATGTGAGCACTTAGCTACAATGTTAATCTTTTATACTATAGTTGACTGTAGATTTGAGACATTTTGTTTGGTGTATCTAGATGATGTAACAGATGATATTGAATTCTTCTATTAAGAAAAAGCTGTATCTTATTAAAACATGAAAGCTCCATCCAAGATAAGACTCTGTTGGCCAATAGATCTGTTATTCATCCGTACCATGTCATCTTCCTCTCCCAGTAAATAATCCTATATAATAATCCACTAATGTATGTTTGTCAGAAGCTTTCATGCGCAGTACAGACTGCCCGTGCCGTGTCTGATAACGGAGTGGGGTGCTCCGAATTCAGACCATAGTCCTCTCTATGCACCGAACTGTTCAAGACTGCACCGTGGCCGTTGCTGCCTGGCACTGTGACCCGTGTACACGGGCTGTTCAACTAGTACTGTATAAACCCGGAACTAGGGGCACTCGGTAACATAATAGCCCCAGATGAAGCCATGAGCTGACATGGCAAAACTCATTGGTCAATTAAGGAGGAAATCAAATGTACCCCAATCTATAAAAAACTGCAATATCAGTAATACTAAACAATGTCTACAACTTACGATTACTGTAATATGACTCAGGGACATCAAGAGTTTGAGTCGTAGGCTGTATTTAAAGGGGAACTACCACCCCGCAAAAACTTTCTCTTAATTAAGTCTTCATCTAGCGACTAGCTGCTTAGTAGCGCTAGTCGCCAGAAATATTACGTGGTTTAAAAGATTTTCGACTTATTCGGAGGCTGACAGTAGTAGGAAGCACGGACATCTTGCCATAGTGACGTCTGTGCGCCTGCGCTGTCAGTCCCTTTTGGAGCCGGCCATACAGTCTTACTCCTACACTATTACCTTCTATCCAATTTAAAAACACTAATTAGAAGGGCTAATGAACGAATGTATGCCTTTATTTGAAATCAGGACTAGCAACTGACAGGCAAATGAAATAACCATTCAATACTTACCGTTGAGCAGCTACAGTTACCCGTCTCATGGGCAAAATTAGAAGAACGAAAATACTGTTAGCTAACCTTTTAACTGCTGACCCAAAATTACATTGATAGCCACAGATTATACAAATAACTAATGTACAATTACAATATGTGCATTTAAATAACTGTGAGCCTTCAAGTGCCTGTAAAAATGTATTTGGCTATATAAAAATATAATAGTATTGTGGCATAACAGCCTTTGAAAAATCAGCCATTTTTCTGACATTTTGTTACCTAAAAATACAGACGGTCCAATAGAGAACAAATAACTAAAGACTCACTAATTAACCCTTTAGCTGCGGGTCTAGAAGTATGCGGAGGGTAGTAGCATACAAGAATTGTAGATAGAAGTACAGAGAAATATATGAATGAACCCTTTAACTACCACATACAAGAATTAACCCTTTAGTTACCACAGCCTAGTATTATCATAACAATAATAATAAAGTGGTTATTTCAGACTGCTGACCACATTGAATATCTATTTTTGATTTACTATTGCTACAGTAGTGAGTGAAATACAATAATGCTCTCTATTTGTGTATTTGAAGAATGAAATTGAGGTACATCCCACAAAGAGATTTTGTATGTGATTGTTGCATCTGGGTTTCTGCCAAACAAAGACAGTTCCTGTGTTGGTGAGGTCAAGACATCACCACCTTTAATAAAGTTTGAGACTTCGTGTCTTCCAATAATAAGCACAATACAATTTTGTTTTTGTTTTTTATTTACTACAATAACGGTTACGTCTTAAAGGGATAGTAATGTTTCACAAAAACAGCATAGTATTTGAGCCACAGAGAGTGTTATTTCAATACTGTCAGAGTTGTAGTTCAAGAGTAATTGAATGATAAAGTATCCCCCTCCTGCCCCTTTTACCTAGTGTAACACTGGTCACCTCAGATGTGTAATCTGGTTACTTGACCAGACAGATAACAGCAAGGGACAATCTTCTTACTGTGAGAACAATGAAAACCTGCCCCCCTTGACAGGTTTTTCAGCTTATCTTAATTGAAAATTGTCCCTCTCTGCAATCTACCTGGGCACCTCCCTGCTGCTCTGAGCTAAACAGTGTTATATCAATAAAAGAGGTGGGAGGGGGATACTTTATCATTCAATTACTCTTGAACCACAACTCTGACAGAACTTAAATAACACTCTCCAAGGCCCAAATACTATGATGATTAATTAGAGCTGCTTTTATTATGAAATATTACTATCCTTTTAAGAGTGCTACCTGTAACACAGTACGAATAAACTGTGTGTAAAGCACTGAACGAGTTTCAACAAATGCCTAAAACACGTAGAACTAGTCTCTAGTCTAAGGCAAAAATTATCCATCTCTTTTTTGGTTTGTAAATGTGACATGAAAAGTTCCACCAGTAGTAGTACTAAACCTTTTAACTAAAGATGATGACAAGACACATTCTCGACTGTATTGTGCCCTAGTGGAAGAGGATTTAGCAGTGAGGCTAACTGCTGTTTTAGACATTGATGCTGATACCCAAATGTAAACTAGTGGGCAATGTTCTATAAGTACTAGGAGGAAGAGAATTTGGTTAATGCTGTTGATGCTGATAACTTCATTATTGATGATAACAATAAAGATGATGATGTTGATTCAAAATATGTCCCTCCCTTCCCTTTCTTTTAATACAGATCTGTCAAGTACCGATAAGGAACATTCTCTTTGAGGTGAGTTTTGGGAACAGATCTGGAACACTCCCCTTAAGGTGTGAGGTTACCCTGATGTTAGAGGCCACTGGTTTGAGAGCTGAGCTTGGGATCGTAGGTGGACTTGAGGATATCTTTGTTGTGGCCGAACCACAGTTAAAGGTGCTTACCACATAGCAAGATATCCCAACCCCGGTTGAGCTAGGAGCCGGACCAGAATGGACACTCCCAAGACCCACAATGTAACCTCACACTCATAATGCAAGTCTCAGCTAGTAGTAAGGAATAATAGAGTGGACCACCCTCCTTGCTCTCAATGGGTATATCTAAACGGCCTGGACACCACTTCAGTTTCCCTTACGTGGTGTTCCAGTGCAGTCTTGTTGAGTTTGGTGTCCATGTATGATCCTTGGCCTGTTGATCCATCTTTCCTGGTGTCCAGTGTAGTGGCTTGTCGGACTACCCGCTTGATATTAGACCTTCGGCTCTGACTGACTATCAGCTCTGGTACTAACCCTTGGCTTGTCTGACTATCCCATTGATATTGACCATCGGCTCTGGCTAACTACCCACTCTGTCACTGACCCCTGGCTTCTCTGAACTACCGCCTGATACTGACTGTAGGCCTGAGTTAGTCTGATACTCCCTTGTTGCAACCTATTCCTGTTGGAACCTTTCCTGGGTCTCAGCCCCAGTTTGGTGCTATTGCACAGTTTCCTGCAACTGAGCCTCTCAGGAGCAGTCTCCTATTTCTGGTAGGAACCACTTGCTTCCTGTTTAGCTCTCTACTCTCTTCCGAGTATTATTTGTGATTATGCATTGAGTATCTACTTTATTCAAAAAAGGTGGTGTTTCAAATACTGTACTGACTCTTTGTCCATTCCTTGGTTTCCGTGACAGCCTCTTAGTATAAAAGCATGTACTGGTTCTCACTCCAGTTCAGTTTACTTCTCCTGGATTCAATGTACTTCTCCTGGACTCATAGGCCACAATCCACTTCATTATTTCACCACTCTTATGGGACCAAAGAATATTGTTTTGTGGAAACAGACATTCTAACAATGGACAACAATGAACCCAGTGTAATATTGGCTGTACCTATATTTATTCTTAAAATCCCGTAAAAAGAGTGTGTCTGAAACTTTTTCAGGGGCCAGATCTTTCCAGGTAAAAAATGAACAGTACAAGTTAAATTAAAGTAATACTGATATATAATTTAAAAAAAGGAAGTAGTGTATAAGAAATGAAACAGATCTGTCTGTCTATAGTTAAAAATTGCCTAACTCGTTTTGTGACTCAATTGCCACTTCTTCAGAGGCTTACATACATTAAAAGTTTGGAGAAATCATCTTACTTATATATATAAGTAAGAGACAGGCAACAGTGATCCAAATGTCTTCATGATCTGGCTGTTATCTCTGTCCTAAGGGAGTCTGGGGAAAGAACAGACAGTATGTTATTTTATTTTTTGTTGACAGTGATAGGGATAGGGAGGCAGTTAATTAAAATAAATAAATTAAAAAATTGAGAGTTGACAGGGACTCTGATGTGATCTGTGACTGAGGCAGACTGATACTACTAGTATCATACTAGATGAGAGTATTTTGTAGAGATCCAAGGTAAGACATCACAAACAATCAGTTACTTAATATGCTGCATCTATATTTCATATCCATACTGAAGGTGTTTCAGAAGTTAATATTATTTTTTAACACATTTTACTATTGGATGCTAGATTAAAATTAGATAGCTAAAAATTATATATAGGAAGGGGGATTTTACCTACTCTAAAATATGTTATAAAATAATATCATTATAAAAAATACTTACAATATAAAAATATCAATATAACCAATACTAGATCCATTAAGGACAGTAGAGATGCAGCACATAAACAGCTTGCATAAAGCACACCAAACAATTATATGATCTATATGGATAATACTCACCACTTAATAATTTTCCACCAAATAATATAGAATATATCCTAGTATTCAAATAAATGAATGTATGTGATTAATAGATCTTGAATAAGCCTAATTAGGAAATTATACTCTAAAACCTAATAAATATGTTTAATTTTCATCATAATAAGCCTAAATTCATACATTAACAGCAACTTCCAAAACCTATGTAGACTGCCACAATTTCTATTACATACA